>CM045498.1:22511307-23823735 GCA_024704745.1 Rosa lucieae
ACTTGTACATACTGCCCAACATAATTAGCAACGGTCACGCTCATGCCTCAGGGCATCACCTTCAAGCTACCCGTTAATGCCTTCGCGGCAACCCACGAGCTCCCGCTCATGCCTTCCCGGCACCCCGAGCTTCTCGCTCATGCCTTCGCGGCACCCCCGAGCTTCCCACTCATGCCTTCGTGGCACCCCCGAGCTTCCCGCTCATGCCTTCCCGGCACCCCCAAGCTTCCCGCTCATGCCTTCGCGGCACCCCCGAGCTTCCCGCTCATGCCTTCGAGGCACCCCGAGCTTCCCGCTCATGCCTTCGCGGCACCCCCGAGCTTCCCGCTCATGCCTTCCCGGCACCCCCGAGCTTCCCGCTCATGCCTTCGCGGCACCCCCGAGCTTCCCGCTCATGCCTTCCCGGCACCCCCGAGCTTCCCGCTCATGCCTTCGCGGCACCTCCGAGCTTCCCGCTCATGCCTTCGCGGCACCCCCGAGCTTCCGCTCATGCCTTCCCGGCACCCACGAGCTTCTGCTCACGAGCTTCTGCTCACGAGCTTCCCGCTCATGCCTTCGCGGCACCCCGAGCTTCCGCTCATGCCTCCCCGGCAACCCACGAGCTTCCACTCATGCCTCCCCGGCAACCGTTGAGCTTCCGCTCACGAGCTTCCCGCTCATGCCTTCCCGGCAACCCACGAGCTTCCGCTCATGCCTTCCCGGCAACCCACGAGCTTCCGCTCATGCCTTCCCGGCAACCCCGAGTTTCCCGCTCATAAGCTTTCCGCTCATGCCTTCCCGGCAATCCTCGAGCTTTACGCTCATGTCTACTCGACACACCACACGTTAATGAAACATTGAATTTTTCTATCATTTGTCGTTTACCGACCGCGACAAATCAAATTCTTTTCGCGTTCCATTAATACGACCGAAAACCAAAAACAGACACAAACCGTACGCGCGGTCATCGTTCATGAGTTACAAACGCTTACCTTCGCAGAGCTCATACAACTTACATTTATCATATGCAATCCATATGCTCACACGACCATACGCGCTCTCGAGTTTGTACGTCATAAATCGGTCGTACTCGGCGCCATTCGCGTGTATACATCAACATGTATCACGCACCCCATACGTTCATATATGCCAACGCATATCAGCGCAACTCACATTTGTTGCCCAATGCAACGAGCATTCTACATATGCCTATTTTTTGTCTTTGTTGTGCAGGTTAACGAGTCCCTTCTTGCTTACGGAGTTCGGGGACTTGTAGGGGCTCCGTACCGCCCGGTTACTTATGCCTGGTGACATCATGTGTATAACTCCCCAACCAAGAAGCTCCTCTTACTTGGGGACTTCGGGGACTTGTAGATACCTACTAGCATGACTAGTTTGCTATCTCACCAAGCATAAGTAACACGCTCTTTGGGACACTCACAAGCCATGGTGAGGCCCAACCGCTACTTGCATCTTGTAGCCCTATGTTCAAGCTACGCTACGGTATCCGGAAGTCACAAATCCGTCGCCGGGAAGCCACCTTTCCGGCCTTGCCAACATGCCCTCACAAATAGACTTTCTAGACTAGAAGTGGTGGTTGCTTGTCCCACATCGAAAACAATGTAAAGGAGATGGCTTCCTTCACCTATAAAAGGAATGCCTCCTCCCACTTAAACACCATTCAATCCAATCCCATTACATACTTTGTAATGCACTTGGGCCGCAAGGCTCAACACACTAGTACAACATTCAAGTGGACGTAGTTTCTCGCTAAGGCGGGGAACGAACCACTATACATCTTGTGTCGTTCTCTCTCTCTCTCTCTCTCTCTTTACTTATCGTTAATTAGAACCCCAACGGATCCAAGCATTAACAGCCACACTGTCCTCAGATCGAACCTAGTTCATTTTGATCTTAAGGAGAGTCTGTTGTTGTTGATTATCCTTGGTGTGGTCACTTTTGATGTAGCCTTGCTTCAAAACAAGCAGCATTATCCTATATGCTCGTAGGCTCATCTGTGGTAGACTTCAAACCACAATTGTTCGAACATGCGTACTTATGGATCCAATCCATATACATTCACGAACAACTTTGTGAAGAGTAATAATCTCTGCATTGTTCGAAGATATAGCGACTAGGGTCTGTTCTGTAGACATCCAAGATATCACGGTCTTTACCTATGGTGAACACTTAACCAGTTTGGGAATGACCTTTGTGTGGGTCAGAGAGATACCCAATATCAGAGAAACCTTCCAAAACACATGTCGTTTTGGGATGGGGATAGTGGACGCAGGCCAGTGTTGGCAGTGTTCCTAGTATGTGATGGGTCTGAATCCATCATCTCTTTGTAGGGATAGAACAATCCCATATCAATTGTACATCTCAAGTACTGAAAGATATCTTTTACACCAATCTAATGGCGTCGCGTTGGCGCAAAACTATATCTAGCTAACAAGTTCACAACATATGAGATGTCCGGTCTTGTGCATTGAGCTAAGTACAATAATGAGCCTATTGTACTTAAGTAAGGCACTTCTGCCTTTAGCATATCTTCTTCATCATCCTTGGGCGAAAAATATCCTTTTTAGAATCAAGACTATGAATGATTATGGGAGTGCTTGAAGGCTTGACCTTGTCAAAATGCCTAAGCATCTATTGACACGATGCTCAAGTTCCAAACCGAGACATAATCGTGTTCTCCCAAAATCCTTCATCTCAAACTCAGATTTCAAGTGTTCAGCAGTTTCCCTTAACTCTTTAAGGGCTTCCAATGAAGATCATGTCCAACATGAACCGCGATAGAATCCGAAACTTGTTATGGAAACGCGTGGGCATATCCCTTCCCAATCAAGTAGCCACTTTAGTAAGCGTTTCAACCTTATTGTAAACACACTCCGTGGTCTAGAGCAACTTGATTTGGGTAAATAAAGTTCACCATGAACCTTCATGTATATTCCGTATCTAGATCCTTATAGAGATACGTAGTGACTACATTTGTAAGTTGCATGTTCAGTTATTCGAAAACTACCAAACTGACAAGGTTGTGGAGTATAGTGACATCCATTACGAGAGAATATGTCTCATCGTAGTCGATTCCAGGGTGTTTTGTAAGAAGCCTTGCGCCATAAGGCGAGATTACCATCTCCTTTTCTCATCACGCTTTCTAACGAAGACCCATTAGTCAATAGGTTTTATGTTAGGAGGTGTTGGCATCACTGGCTCGAAAACCTTCCTCTTCGTTAGAGAATTCAACGTAACCTGGATCGCATCTTTCCATTTAGGCCAAATTTCTCTACGTTGGTATTCATTCATCAACGGAGCGTGGTTGTATATCATCAGAGTCAACAAACTCATGCGCAACTACATCATCAATTATGATGGAGTTTTTATCCCATTCTCATGTACACTAGTGTAATTTTCATAAAGCTCTATATTCTCATGAATAGGTTCTGACGTTGAGGCGTCCCCCAACGATAACCATAACCTGGAAGATACTCATGAGATGGATTTTGAGTCTTGATGATCAAAAGATTGGAGTTGTGCCAAAATATCCTTCAAATCTACGGGCCTCCACGCATCATAGCTAGGGCCATGACCAGTAAAGCCAGAGTGCCACTCTCTTTGGCGTTGGTGCCATGCCTACCTCCATGTAGGGTGGCACTACGTCCTCTCATAGGGACGTTCATCCTTGCAGGCATATTCGCAGAAGATATGTGTGAGCTCGTCACTTTAGTGGGGATCGAGATGAGACAAAGTGGGGACAGACCACGACAATTCCTGTCGTTCCTGCTGAACATCTGTGTTCTTATCTCCCCCTAACGACGGGAAGACTGTCTCATCAAAGTGACATTCGCAAATCTAGCGGTAAGGAGATCGCCTAGCAAGGGCATTAAGTAGCGGACGATTGTTGGAATTTCAAATTCAACGTAGTTGCCCATTTGTCTGTAAGGAACTATCATAAAGCGTTGTGGCGGCGCAATTGGCACATAAATGGCACACTCAAATATGCGTAAGTACGATATTTGTACCCAGTCACTAGCTGTAATGCAAAGTTAGATTGAGTGGCAGTGGGTCGTAGATGAATTAGCATAGCTGCATGCGATATTGCATCACCCCAAGTGGATATAAGGAGATTGTTGCGCATTACCAATGTTCGAACTACCATCGTAGTAGTTTCCGCAAGACTATTTGGGTGTGTTCATGGGAATATAATGTCCAATATCAGTCCCAATGCAATAACCATCGAAAGTATTCGATGTAAGTTCTCTAGCATCGTCAAGTCCAATTGACGGAATAAGATGATCCGAGGAGTGAGCCCGTTGTTATATAATATGTGCTAGGAGTGTAGCATAAGCAGCATTACAAGTGGACAATGGCACAACACGTGACCAGCGTGTTTGCGTGTCAACCAACATCATGAGATATTTTAACGTCCGCAAGTTGGTTGAACTAGTCCACAGAATCCCCACGGATTCAATGTAAGAAAAGAATGAGTATGTTCATTTCCTTTGCATAGGACGGTCTCAGTCCTAATTTTCCTAAGGAATGGGTTTTGTAAATCGAGAGATAGGCCTTAGAAGCAACTAATGAAGATTGTGGTTGGGCCTAAGCATCTGAAATTCTATTTGAAGCAAGTTGGTGATTGCAGCATCACCATGATGGACGCCATCCATGGCGTCATGGATAGGGATTGCTCCAGCCCTAGGCTGGTGGTGGACGGAGGCAGTGCCCTAGGAAGTAGCGTCGGTCACACTTAGTCCAGGAATCAACTTTTGATTCATGCTTCATTTCGCTCGAAAGAAAGGATGTCCATGTGAAGTTTTTAGTGGATGGATGATCATATCATTACTAGGATGACCTATCCTGTTGTGACAAAGCCAATATGTGTCTAAATTCAAGAGATCTTCTCTCATAACTTTATTGGATTTAATAGCTCGAATAGTGACATAGAGTCCACTAGAGAGACACATAAACTTCTCTAAGATGTGCCTTTGTTCGCAATCGTTAGAGGTATTGCAAAGGAACACATTTCTGTTCTCTACATGCGTTTTCACATGGAATCCGTTGGCTATTCATATGTGCGATTTGCTCTAGGAGCGTAGAGAGTTTCTGTGACAGTAATCAAGGTGCCGTTTGGTAAGGGGAACTTGGGATATTCCGTGTCCTTGAATTAATACTAATGGCCCAGCCATCGTAGTCACAAAGTCATATGCTCAGAATTAAAATGGAGTCATAATGAAAAGAACTCAAAATTTTGTACATATGTCAATGGAGTTACATCATTGTGTCTTTAACCAAAGGAAATCTAATCCAAAATGCTAGCTAATGCAAAACAATGGCAGTCATCTAACTTCTTTCGGTAATTCTAATAAATGTGACCAGGTGAGAAGAGAGATGTTGGTGGAGCAAGGCTCGCTTAAGTACCATTAATCTCAGAACCTTCCTAGACATCACACTTACTTTGGGTGAACCTACTTTGAAGAAAGACTAAACCATTGGCATCTACTATAAAAATATATGGCAATTGCCTATTACATCTCTTGGAAAAATAAAGACTTAAACAGAATTGGCGATCTATTGATCCCAGCTAGATTTGTAGTCTTTAACTCTTCACTCTAGATCATCATCTTGATCTTCTTGTTCCACATGGTGAGCTTTTCTTGCTTCACAATATGCTTTGTGGGTGGTGACAATTTCTTCACGAGCTCTAGAAATGTGTGCCCAATGACCGGATACTCCACATCGAGAACATACATCTCTTCGCTCAGACTCCATTGATTGAGGTGCTTTGAAAGCATCATTTAGATGGTTCCTAGTGTTGGTGGTGCCACCAACATGGCCAGAGGCGTTGCCTCCCTCTCTCTTTCCACGTTGAGCTCTTCGGTTCCGTGTTCTACTATTTTGGCAGTTACCTTCCCAAGTAGAGCGATTATATGGACCAGAACGTCCAGAAGTATCTCTAAGATTAGGGTTTTGCTCTTGGCGTCCTCTCTTAGGGGCGTGATATAATTGGATTTCGGAATATGCTCTGTTTCCACGGATCTCGAATTATAGTTCTTCACAAGGATGTTGTCATGCTTTTCAGCGACATTCATAGCTCCATTGAGCTCATGAAACCTTGTGATCCGTCTTGTAATAGCATCGATTCGATAGTTCTTAGCAACCATCAATACAGAGACGGGGAAGGTAAAGAGAGTCTTCTCAATCAACATCGCATTTGTGATCTCTTTACCACAGAATTCCATTAAGGATTTAATGCGAAGTGCTTCCGAGTTGTAGTCAATAACTGATTTGAAATCACAGAAGCGGAGGTTATGCCATCTCACTTCTAGGTCAGGAAGCAGAGAGTCACGGACGTTGCCAAATATTTCTTCGAGTGAGACCCACAGCCTTCTGGGGTCTTCTTCTTTCATACACTCGTACTGGAGCGAATCATCCATATGACGAGTCATTAGGATGATGGCTTTGGCCCTATTTGCCTCTAAGGCTGCTCTATTTGCTTCCAAAGCTTGAGCTTGCTCAACAGTTAGCACGTCCTGGCTAGGCTCAAGAATCATTTGCAGGATTCCATCGGCCTTGAGATGCTGGCGAACATCACGAACCCACCTGTGATATCCAGAGCCAGTTGTTCCCAATGGAGCAAAATCCAATTTATTCAGGTTACTCATCCTGAAAGAGACCAAGAAATTAGGGTTACTTTTGGAGCATAAAAGGCTACCACGAAAACATATAAAATTTCTGAGCGTAGTTGCTCCCAAGAAATTAGGAATTTCTGAGCGTAATCGCTTCTGAGAAATTAGGAATTTCTGAGCGTAATTGCTTCCAAGAAATTCAATTCCAAGAGATATTGAATTAGATCGAAACAATGGCGTAAGTGGTCGATCATAAATTCTCTACAAACTCTAAGTTTGGAGATCTCAACAAGCTCCAAGCTTGGAGTGAGCACGAATGCCTACAGTTCGGCTTAATTAGGTCTCCCCTATGATGAAGAAAGGGGGGTAGAAGAAGGGAGTTTGCAAGTCCCCGAGAAAAAGAAGAGAAAATAAATAAAAACTTCAAAAACGGGAACTTTTAGTAAAAAATACGTCGAAATAGGTTGCCGGAAAAAGTCATCTGTCACCGGAAAGCTGGCCGGAGTTGAAGTGCTGACGTGGCAGTGCCGGGGTGACATAGCCCTACGGGGTTGACGTGGCATGGGTGAGCTGGCGTGCTGTCGTGCTAACGTGGCATTGGTGGTAAGCTGACGTCAGTGGGCAGTGGTCTGACATCAGTGGGCCAGGCGGTCTGTGAGCTGTGGGTTGCGGCTTTGGCTGCCTCCACCTTTTTTTTTTTTTTTTCTTCTGTCGGTTTTTCTGATAGTTGTTAAGTCGGCAGATTCGATAATTTTTAGGCTGGTTTTCTATGTTTTTCTTCCAGTTCTTGAATGCTGGGATCAAAGTGATTCTGAAGTCAAATTTTGGTCGGAATCAGAGGTCCGAAACGTGGTGAACCAGTTGAGTATTTGCTGCGTGTGGTTTGAAGCTTCTAGCGGCCGGTTTGGTAGGCTTCAGGCCAGTTCTGGACTCCTGGAGTCGAGATCTTCAAGTTATGTGATGGAGGCAGAAAAGGTTTCAAGGTTTTGTATTCGGATTTAGGGTTTTAGCTTCTTGAATTTGGGTTTGGCTATTTGTTTCAGGGTTAGGGCTTCGTGCTGATAACGTGTTTAAGGAAAACCAAAATTGGGAGAGAATTGAGTCGTGCTTTCATTGATAATAGGGGCCTCTTTATATAGTGGATTACAAGCATAGAGATAGAGTTGTACATGGAAACATAATCGTACATTGATTGGATATCTCCTAAGACTCTCCGAGAATATCTCTAATATAAACCCTAGTTCAACTAGAGCAAGTAACCTCGAGTTTTGGCTAGACACATATTCTGGATTTACTTGAACACATTTATAATTACACATAGATAAAAACACTAGTTTAGCAACTTACTATAATACTAATTAATTACTCGTCCATATTAAATATCACAATTCTATTATAAATGTATAATTTTAGAGATTTTACATTGTAAATAGGTTTATTATAGGTTAATTTAGTTTATGTAAAAGTTTCATTCAAAAAATATCATTCTATAAATGCAATTAATGTGATTTCTTTATTTTTAACTGAAATTTCCACCGAAATTTCCTTAATTTGAAGTACTGATATCGAAACTGAAATTTGAATCCTTACGAAAGAGAGATGACTCAATCTATTTAAGATTTTAAGGAGCTTTCAGCTTTGAGAAGGTCAGATCTTGAGGAGAAATCCTCTCGAGGTGGATCTAGATAAGACGGAAGCAGTCAATGAAATTACTCAACTCGACCGAATTATTAGCAAGCAGGAAGCACTCCCTCATGTTGTATTAAAAATTAAAAAATTAAAAGTGGCGTAATGAATCCACTAACAAGTAACAACAGACTTGCAGACATTGCACACCACAACACGCACTAGTCGGAATATTGGCTTAAGCACACCTATAAATACCTGGTGAGGTAAACATTTGAGGTAAGCAATCAATCCCATCTACACCTATTACAGTTCAAACACTCAACAATTTAGGCATAAGAGTATCTTTTGCAGGTACTTCCTTTGTTCCTTCAACTTGACTTGCCCACACCAATCTGAATTGGGAAAATGTGAAGACTATAGTGTGAAGAAGATATTAACTGCGAAATTTTCACTCTCACTTATGTCAGAAAAATAAATGAGAAGATCTTGTACTGCATTTTTCCACACCAACACTCTTCACTCACTTCAAAATCCATTACAGGCCGTTGATTCTTTCTTTTTAATCCCAGGCTATAGATTGTTTAAGTGAATTTTTTCAAAGAGATTTTCACTTTAAAATTTGCATTTTGTATGTTCACGCTCTTCACTCACTTCAAAATTCTAAAGGCTATAGATCGTTTAACTGTTTCTAAAGAGATTTTCACTTTAAAATTTGCATTTATGTTCTTTAGGTTCAAGAGATGTATACTACGAAGCTGAGGAGGTGCCTTGATTGTGGTAATCAATATCTTGCCTAATTTTGTACTGATATCTTGACTCTTCATATTCATATGGTTAAGCTGAGAGGTTCCTTGATTATGGACTTATGGTAATCAATATCTTTGCCCAATCCATTTTGTACTGATATCTTGTCTCTTCATATTCATATGGTTATAATGTATACATCAAATACAAACCGTGCTAGATATTTATGCACATTAATTTTGTAAAAACTACCGGGCTCGAGACATCTGCGGACACATGACGTTATCTGACGAATTTTTAGGTATTTATTGCCCGCATGAATCTTTCACAAATATGTGGCCATATCTTTGTGAGAGACCGTATAGTAATATAGAGGTGAAAGAAAACTGCCCAACTAAGGCCATCTCCAGCTGTGGGGGGCTAAAATAGCTCCCGGGCTAAATTTTTACCCCCCATAATCACTATTCATGTAAATAGTAAGGGCTATAATTTCTACCATCTCCAATCCTTAGCAACTCCAACAGCTTCCCTATATCTTGATTTTTCTCTATTTAAGGAAAAAATTTAGCTGTTTTGCTCCAACGGATTCCTTATAATTATCCATAAAATACAGATAGTGATGAAAGAGAAAACAAAATTTCCTATATTTACAGCAATCTGTAAAATAGAGAATCTGTTGGAGTTGGAGCAGAATTTTTTTTGGAGATTTTAATTTTTACTTCCCTATATAGGGAAGCTATTGGAGATGCTCTTAGGGCTATAAGTTTAAATGTCATGTTTTTTTTATTGTTTTACATTATGTATTTCTAATATTTCCACTCTTATATAATAAATTTTTTGATCAAATGTTATTAATTTTTTAGATATGATTTTATCGTGCCACGTGTCACGTTGTAAGTAATTATTCAGATTCTTGATTAGATTTCTTTGTGTGTTTATCCTGATGTCATATTCTCAAAATTTTCAGATTGGATTTTACGTGCCACGTGTCAAGATATAATTCCTTATCGGGATCAATGTTTTAAAAAGCGCGCGTCAGGCGCGCCTTCCAGCTTAAAAGGCGTGAGGCGTGAAGAAAAATGCCTCTGTTTTGCAGATGAGGCGCAGAGGCGCAGGAGGCGGAGATGGAGGCGTCGAAGGCAGAGAAAACGCACCTTAAGGCGTCCTGAGCGTACGCCTGGGAGTTTTTTTTTTTTTTTTAACAGACCAAAACGACGTCGTTTTGGTGTTCTGAGAGGGTTTTCATTCATTTAGGTCGTGTATACCCGAGCCAAGCCCCAAATCACTCAACACAGCCTGCTCCCGAACTCTTCACTCTCAAGAGCAGCCAATCCCAATTCCCTACTAGAAAAGTTGATAAAATCATGAAGAGCCCATAAGTTTTTTCAAGATTTTGGTTCTAAAGGAGGCTATTTGCAGAAATGGAGCAAGAAATAAGTTCGATTTGAAGAGAGTTGGAGAGTTGTAGACTTGTAGTTCGATTTGAATTTTGAAGAAAAGGAGTTTAAGGTATGATCTTGCTTTTCTCTCAACTTTCCTTGCTTTCTTTGGATGGTTTTGTGTTTCTTTGTTATGTGCAATTGGAATTGGAATTGTGTTTATGGTAATCATCGAAATAGTGCTTTTTAGTACTTCGTAGATTGCAATCATGGGGCTGTTTAAATTACAATACAACCTGCTAAATATGTCTACACAATATAACTTTTCTAATCATATGAACCAGTAACAAGAATGGTTTGGCTACTTGATCTCATTGTCATCAGATCGGTTCTCTTTTTGACCCATTTAACCATTGTAGTTAATCCGTCATTTAAGTGAGGAAAAGAATCAAATGAGGTTTTAATTAACAAGAAAAAAATGAAGTACGAACTTTGCCATAGCAAGTAGCTAACGTTTATGCTTGAACACTGGATTTTTAAGTTTGTTGAAGCTACATTGTTAAAGAAATCTTGTTGCAAATCACATGAGTCTAGGCAGACACTGCTAAAGCTACTGCTTTTCTTTTCTAAGCATTCCAGTAAGCACTTAGATTTGTTTCTAAGTTGATATATATAAGTACTTAGTTAGTTAGTTGTTCAGTTTATGATATAAGCACTTAGATGTTCTGCTTAAAACTTTAAGTTGATGTAAGTTTTGAAGTTGTGCAGTGCAGGCACAATAAGTTCTAGTATGAGTGAGACAACAAAGAAATATCATATATATAACTCATTTATACGTAAGACTTACGCCTTACGCCTCAAGGCGAACGCCTTACTGAGGCTCTCCCGAAAACGCCTCGGCTACGCCTCAGCCTTTTAAAACATTGATCGAGATTTTCGACTAGATTTTATGTCCTCTTATCCCGATGTCATCTTCTCAAAATTCTCAGATTGGATTTTGCTCCCCACGTGTCAAGATATAATTCCTTATCAAGATTTTTGAGCAGATTTTATGTCCATGTGACATATCTTATCTTCCGCTCTAAAACTCAATAAAAGCTTTGGTTCAGATTGGATTTGGAGCCACCAACGTGGTCTCTATGAAGATCAAGCCCAAGGGCTAAACAAAGGGCTATCTATACTCCAGCCTGTGGCCCTTTTAGCCCCTCAAATCTCTTTTTTGTAATAGCATAGCCTGCCATTGGGGATGGAAAACACCATTTTTTGGGCTATACCAACCCCTTAGCCCCCCATTGGAGATGGCCTAAAATCCACATGTATCTGTCTGGACGTCTGGTAAAACATAAAACAAATATAAAATGTTGTGGCGAGCAGGCATCATAGAAATGATATGATTTTATAGGAGAACCAGTCAACAAGTGCTTAAGAGTTTCAGTTGCTTCAACTTTTCCACGCAAGAATTTCCAGACAATCCAAGTCTACAGGCCAAATGAACTAATGTACAACACTAAAAAGAGAGAATATAAACAAAAATGAAAAATTTATAATTCTTAAACATATATTATCTCGTTTGACATTCTAAACGTGGAAATTATAAATTTCTCTGTGGAAAAAGTGAAGGATTTGATTGTTTAAATTCCTCCCTTCAATTTCCATCAAAATAGGTATCATTTCGAGTTTTTTGCAGAAGTTTATTCTTATGTCTTTATTAGTTTCCAAAACAATATACTTTTCTTTTTTTGTTAAAGGGAAAACACATTATGTGCTTTCGTCAAAGTGCTTAATGGAGAGGGAATCAAGGAATCAGTGATTACCATCAATCAGCGTAATTACAGATCCATCAGCATTTAGTATCATTAATGTAATCGATATTTCCGTTGTAATTCTATCCCTATATAAAGGGACTATGAAATGAAATGAGTAGACCATTCCAATCCATTTTTACTTTTACACGTTATACGACAGGAATTGTCGTGGTTTGTTCCCACTTTGTCTCATTTTGATCCCCGCACTTCACAATGAGAAAGTGAAGTGAAAAATAATAATCTAACTTCAGAACGTAGCAGATTCGATGCCTGATGCGTTTACTGATATTGCAAAAGTGACCAGATCACATATACCAGCTGCAAATGTGCCTGCAAGGTTAGAAGTCCCTAACAAGGGGCACGGTGCCCGCAGATAAAGGCACTACAACCACACTTAGTGGAGGTATGGTTGAGGCCGTGGCTCCTCAAAGGAAGAGGGGGAGGCCACTTGGTTCGATTGACACCCACCCAAGGAAGAAGAGGGCGAGTAAGGCACAAACCGATCCATTAATCATCAATGTAGAGAATCCCTCTCATGAGATTGTCTCTGATTATAGTTATGTCCATGAATCAATACTAGAGGACTCTCCAATGTTTGAAATGATTCCAGAGAACAAAGAAATCTCAATGGATTATGAGAGTTCATATGAGTTGATAGAAAGATCTTCCATACACATTGATGATGTATTTGCATACACTGTTGCTCAAGAAATCATAGAGCACGATGATATCGAACCACACTCGGTTTCAGAATGTCAACAAAAAGCAGATTGGCCTAAATGGAAAGAAGCAATCCAGGCAGAATTAGATTCTCTGACAAAGAGACAGGTATTTGGTCCCGTAGTGCTAACCCTACCAAGTGTAAAGCCTGTAGGACATAAATAGGTCTTTGTTAGAAAGCGTAATGAGAAGAATGAAGTCCTGAGGTATAAGGCTCGCCTTGTGGCACAAGGTTTCTCCCAATGCCCTGGAATTGACTATGAGGAGACATACTCTCCCGTAATGGACGTTATAACGTTCCGCTACTTAGTTAGCCTATTAGTTTCCGAAGGACTGGAAATGCAACTCATGGATGTGGTGACTACATATCTCTATGGGGATCTAGATTCAGAGATATATATGAAAGTGCCTGATGGCCTTACACTACCCAAGTCAAGTGACTCTAAACCACAGAGTGCGTTTGCAATTAGGTTGAAACGCTCACTTTACGGATTGAAACAATCCGGGCGGATATGGTATACCCGTCTAAGTGACTACTTGATTGGTAAGGGATATAAGAACGATGAATTATGCCCATGCGTATTCATAAAGAAAACAAGTTCCGGATTTGCAATTGTAGCAGTATATGTCGATGATATGAACATAATAGGTACTCTTGATGAAATAAGAGAAACCGCGAGCTACTTGAAATCCGAATTTGAGATTAAGGATCTTGGGAAAACTCGATTATATCTAGGTCTTGAACTAGAACACCGAGTTTGCGGAATACTAATCCACTAGTCTACGTATGTCCAAAAGATGCTCAGGCGATTTAACATGGACAAAGCGCATCATGCTAGCACTCCCATGATCGGTCGAAGTTTGGATGCAATGAAATATCCATTTCGTCCAAAGGAAGATGATGAAGAGGTGTTGGGAGTTGAAATTCCCTATCTAAGTGTAATAGGCGCGTTATTGTACTTATCCCAATGTACTCGACCAGACATTGCATTCTCAGTGAACTTGTTAGCTAGATTTAGCTCAGCGCCAACGCAGCGTCACTGGAATTGTATCAAGAACATTTTCCGATACCTAAAGGGAACCATTGACTTGGGACTGTTCTTTCCCTACAGAGAGACAAGAGGGACCGCAGATGAAACTGCAATCCCTGAAGGAAATATTGATGGCGAAAGTGTCACTCACTACACCGAAACGCCAAATGATGTTTTGGTTGGTTTTGCTGATGCTGGGTATCTCTCTGACCTACATAAATGTCGTTCCCAAATTGGTTATGTATTTACCATTGGGAACACAGCGATATCTTGGAGATCAACCAAGAAAACCCTTGTGGCTACCTCCTCGAACCACTCAGAGATCATCGCTCTACATGAGGCGGTCCGTGAGTGTGTATGGTTAAGAGCTATCATCACACATATTCGAGGGACTAGTGGTTTAAGTTCTACCACCGAAGAGCCTACTTGCATTTATGAAGATAATGCAGCTTGCACGAACAGATGAAGCTAGAATATATCAAGGGTGATAATACAAAACACATATCGCCAAAGTTTTTCTACAATTAGCAACAACAGGCCCTCCTCAAGATTCAAGTGAATCAAGTAAGGTCTGAGGAGAATGTGGCAGATTTGTTCACCAAATCATTGTCTAAGGCCATATTTGAGAAACATGTGAAAAGTATAGGAATGTGAAGACTTTCCAAGCTCCCCTGATTAATGTAAGTATCAGGGGGAGGTGTAGACGTCAGGGGGAGTTAAACACACACATGTCATACTCAAATGTAAAAGGTGCGTTGTGCTCTTTTCCTTCGACCAAGGTGTATTTTTGTCCCACAGGGTTTTTATTGTTACTTGGTAAGGTTTTTAGTGAGGCAACAATTCATGCACCATTTCGGCTTTAACTTGGCAGAAGGGGGAATGTTAATGGAAAAATACATTATGTGCCTTCGTCAAAGTGATTAACAGAGAGGGAATCAAGGAATCAGTGATTACCATCAATCAACGTAATTACGGATCCATCAGCATTTAGTATCATTAATGTAATCGATATTTCCGTTGTAATTCTATCCCTATATAAAAGGACTATGAAATGAAATGAGTAGACCATTCCAATCCATTTTTACTTTTACATTTTTAATATTTTAGTTTGTTTTAAACTTTCTTAAGTTAGAGCATTTTTAGCAATGCTAGTCATTTTTGAGTCAAATTTTAGCTAAAGTAGCTAAAAAGTCATTTTAGCTAAATTTTAGCTAAAGTAGCTAAAAAGTCATTTTAACTAGCCAATTTAGAATTACTTTTGCATCAATGCTATCTATTTTAGCTAGTTTTGAATTTATATTATTTTTTAAATGAATATTAAATAGTTTAAATGTATTTATAAATTACATAAAATAACTTAAAATGAATGTTTTAAATTATAGAGAGCCTCATCCCGCTCTCTATATTTAGGAGCGAGATAGCTAAAAGTTATAATAGAGAGCCACTTAGGAGTCTAGTGCAGCTGCTAAAATAGATAAAAAGTTAAACATGCTCTCCAAAATAGGTAAGGAGCCACAATAGAGAGTCTGCTAAAGATGCTCTTATTATACATTCCAAATTCTAAAAATGTAAAACAAAATAGTGGAAATCGCAATTAATGAAATTTTAATTGATTGAATTCTAGATTCCATCATTTCATGATCCTCAAGAGGAAGACTTTTGTATCATAGTTTTATTTTTATATAATTCGCCAAGTAATTTTGAATGCATTTTCTCTTAATTTTTTCTTTTTTAAAAGCTTTTATAAACATAAAAAATGAGAAATATGCAATGAGAACTAAAATGAAAATAAATAATTAAAGTACTGTAAATGTACATGTTTCTATTATTATAAATCTTTGTAGAGAAAAAATATATATTTTCCTTATTAGTTTGCTGTCTTTAACAGTCTTTTTATATATGGATACATGTCATTGAATAATTAAAAATTGAGGGAGGTCTAGTGAGTAGATTAAGAGGTCCCAATAGAAACTCTATTTCAGAATTTCTCAAGAATTTAAAATTTACCCATCCAAGTGGGCGTGGGGCAGCATTTTAATCTATCTATTAATAATATGGGTGTGGGGCTGAGCCTCCCAGCTTGAAATAATAGTTCCAAACCCCATTATTTCAAAAAAAAAAAAATCCAAGTGGGAGGGATAGGAATAGCAAAACAAAATATATGTGCTTCAATTTTCACTGAGGGATAGGGATAGGGATAGCTCTCAATGGTTTGGCCATCTCTAGGGTGAGTACAAACTTATCATCCATGTTCATGTTCTCTGGTGTAATTCCATCTTCAAGCTTCCAAACAAAGGAATCGATAAGAGAACCCAACATTAAGTGCAACATTCTCATTGCCAATGGCAATCCCGGACATATTCTCCTGCCGGCGCCAAATGGAATAAGTTCAAAATTCCGGCCTCTAACATCGAGTAGAGACCCCAAGAACCTCTCTGGCTTGAATGAATTCGGGTCATCCCATATGCTTGGGTCTCTGCCAATGGCCCATGCGTTAACAAGCACTTGTGCACCCTTCGGGACTGTGGAGCCTTCAATCTCTACATCTGATTCGGCTTTTCGGGGAAGTAACAAAGGAACTGCAGGGTGCATACGAAATGTTTCTTTAATAATGGCTTGCAAGTAAGGTAGTCTAGTAATGTCTGATTCCTCAACATGATTGCCTTTGCCAATTACTTTGTTAAGCTCTAATTGTGCTTTTGAGAGAACTTCAGGGTTGTGCAAGAGCTCTGCCATTGCCCATTGGAATGTGGATGAAGCTGTGTCTGACCCTGCAACAAAAAGAACCTATCCAAACACATTATCTCTAAGCATTATATTGAACTGGACTAGACCAAAAAGGTATTGCATTGAAAATTAATGTAATATGTCGTTGCGATGAACTTGAGCTTAACATATCTCTGAGTGTCATATGAATTACTACAATTAATAGCATTCAGTAGTTCTTATTCACACTTCTAGAAAATCATTCTACACTGCAAAATTTAACATTTTATTATTTTCGAACACTCACAAAATAAGTGCAAAATGACTTTTTAGATGTGCGAATACCCTACATTATTATCTTAGAAGCTCAATTATTAGGAAACTAAAAGCAATTGAAAATGAAAAAGGTGATACAAACTGACCAGGATGAAATGATAAAGTTGATTTTTGTTGAGCTCCTCACTGTTTTCCTCTGTAATAGTGGGAAGGGTATCCAACACATCGTTCTTTGTTGCAGATTCAGTCGATTTTCTCAGCTCCAACCTCTGCTGAACTATTGTTTCAACTAAATCTATTATCTTTCCAAAATACTTTGTCATTCTCCATTTCTCCTCCTTCTGCCATTAGGATCAATCTTCCTAAGCAAAGGAAAACAGTCCCCCAAGTTTGGTTTTCCAGCCTCGATCATAATATTATGCACCATCTCCTTGAACTCCCTGGCCATTTTGGAACTCGGGCGGTCTGCTAAATCAATCGAAAAAATTGTATTAGACAGCAAATTGAGTGTCGTAGTAAAAGCTGCCCTACCAAAGTCAACTGCTTCCCCACTCAGGCTGCTTTTATGGACTAATTCAAGGAGTTGCTCCACTTTCTTCCGTCGCAAGTTTTGGTTAGCATCAAGCTTTTGTTGGCAAATAGCTGAGTGTTGCATATTTTTCTTTGGTTTCTCCAAAGGGGAGAGACTGGGATCCATGGCAAGCCGATAGTGTGGTGATCAAGGGCTCGAATGGCATCAGGGACTGTTCGATTGGACAAGTATTGGTCATGGGTTTGGAGGACTTGTTTAGCCATGGCTGATGAAGAAACAACTATGGAGGTTACTTGTCCAAGTTTTAGGGACATCAAAGGGCCATGGATTTTGGCAAGTTCGGCAAGAGATTTGTGAGGTCTGTCACCAAGTAGGAGAAGGTTTCCGAGGATTGGAAGCGGTTTTGGACCTGGTGGAAGCTTTTTGGAACTGTTTTTGGCTCTTGAAATTGAGTAGAGGAGGGCTTGGATAAATGTCCAGGTGAGGATAAGGTAAACGAAAGCACTCCAGAAGTTCATCTCTCTTCTGATCCTTCAGGAGAGAGAGAGAGAGAGAGAGAGAGAGAGAGATCTGATCTCTCTTGTCTCAGCAAATGAAAATGAAAGTTGAGACTCGGAAACATCTGACTCCATATTGATATATAAGTGAGAGAGGAGTTTAATTACTTCTGCATAGAGTGTAGACAAAGTAATCTAAGCCTTTGCTACTGTTTTCGATTTATTAGCTAGTAAATCGTTATAAATCATCGATGTACAGTTTAGCTTATTAGCATTATCTTACAGGAGCTGCAGCACACATATTTTGGCAAAGCGCAACCCTATAGCAGCTCTATATCCGCGGGTTTTGACAAAGTTCTCTATACTACATTAATGTTTTGACAAAGATGTATACGTACACTTCCGAAATGTAATATTGGTAGGATAGTTATGGTAGCAGCTCTATAAAAGCAAAATTGTAAATCAGTAAGAGTGTGGTTGAAAATACTTCTACATGTTGCCAGAATTGACACATTATAAATGATCTGCTTGTCTCTAAATATGGCGAGCAATATGATTCGTTATACAGTTTTTTCTGATTGAGAGTCTGATCTTGTGGATATTATGAGTTATTAAAATTCTTGCGTATGACAGATGTACCATGTGTTTGGTAGGGCTGACCAATTAGTGTACATGCAGAGAGGTGTTTTAGGTATTCAATTTAATAAAGTAAGGATAGTTTCATAATACACTTAAAAAAAGTTTGGGTTTTGGTTAGGTAGTCCCACCGCCACGTGATATTTTTGTCTTATTTCTCGCATGTTGCATATGTATTATTATCACGAAATAATATCAAGAATATAAAATGAAATTGAATTTATCCTCTTTTCTTCCCCTTCCTCCTCTTTTCTTCTATAAGCTTAGTTCTTCCCTAAATTCTAGACCATGAGAGGAGTGGTGTTTTCACATTCTCTAGCACGGTAGCACCCGACCATATTTTACGTACTATCTTTCATTTAGTTGTTAGTTTTATTTAGGATCACGGGGCTTAGATTAATGGGTAAGAGGACTGAAGTCAAAATTTTACACCCCACAGTGTCCTGTTTTTCCTTTCTGTACGAGCTCTTTTTCCTTTCCCTACCAGTTCTGAATACGGGAAGGAAAAACAACAAGTTATTTGATATGTATATTGAAATTAATCGTTAATCCATAAGAGTAAATTTTGAGAACAATTTTAGTCACGGAATGGACTGATAGAGAGGCAGCCCAATTTGTTTGAGAAAAACTCCTCAAGGTTAAATTATCTAGCTCAAGACAGATGAAAGTGAGGTGCTCCTCTCGAGGTAAATTCAAGTGAGATGAAATCTCCTCAAGGCAAATCCAAATGAGGTAAAATCCCCTCAAGATGGATCCAAGTGAGGTACAATCCTCTCAAGGTAAATTTAGGTGAGAGGGAATCATGTTCTAGTTAAGGAGACAGGCCAAAAGAGAGATGGCTCAATCTATTTGGGGAGCTTTGAGAAGATTAGATCCTCTTGAGGAGAAATCCCTTTAAAATGGATCTGAAATTCTGAATAACGCGGAACTGGTTAACGGTCAACTCGGCCGAATCTGTAGCAAGCAAGAAATACTCCCACTTGTTGTCTTGAAAGTGGTGTAATTGATTCACTGATGCATGACTTGCGGACTTTGCACACCACTACGCGCACTAGTTAGATAAACATTCAAGGTAAGCAATCAATCTCATCTATGCCTACTACAATTTAAACATTCACTAACTTAGGCATCAGAGTTTATTAAAAAAAAAAATTAGGCATCAAAGTATCTTTTGCAAGTACCTCATTTATGATTTATTCCTTCGACTTAACTTACCCATGCCGATTCGAATTCTGAGAGTGTGAAGACATTAATTAACTACAAAATTTTCACTCTCGCTCCCATCAAAAAAGTAGGTGAGGAGATCTTTTACTGATTTTTTCCACACAAATGCTATTCACCCACTTCAAAATCAACATTACTGCATGGCTGTTGATTCTTTCTATTTAATCCAAGATCAAAATTACAGGCTGTTGATGATTCTATAGATTGATTAAGTGTTTTCAAAGAGATTTTCACTTAAAAATTTGCATTTTTTATGTTCTTTAAGTTCAAGAGATGTATACTTGGAAGCTGAGAGGTACCTTGATTGTGGTAATGAATATCTTGCCTAATCCATTGATATCTTGTCTCTTCATATTATATGGTTACAATATACACATCAAACAAAAATCATAGAGTAAATCATAACATTTGAAAAAAAAAGCTAGGCGTCTCCGAGAGATTTAGGGCTTTCGAAAGTTAGTTTCGACGAGGCGGCGGCGCACTTCCCTCAGGCAAGGCGGCGATCGTGGTGTGGCAGGGTACGGTGGTGGCGCGGGGCAGGTACTCAAGAGTCGATCTTGTTTGCAGTGAGAAGGTTCCATTCGGGGGTCTCTTCGATCGTGCTTTCAGGTTTCATTCCTAAACCAGTTCGGACGGTACTGGGATAGGCGGCGTCTAGGTGGTTGTGGATCAAAGCGATCAGAGCGGGGCGATAATGTCGTGGTCTGCGGTTACTGCGACTTCACCGGCGTTGTAGCATTTGATAAGGGCGGCGGGCTGTTTCTTCAGGGAAGTAGTCTGATTGTCGCTTGAGTCCGGGTCGAGGTCCAGGTTTCTTATGATGGTGGAAGACAGGGGCCGGTAGCCAGATTGGTGACGGGTCGCTGTTCTTCCGACGATTTTCTATATGCTGATCTGGGAGGGAGGGAAGGATAATGGGCTCAGCTCCGATCAGGTAGCCGAGGCGCTTGGGTGGAGCGGCCGGACTCATCCTGCCTGCGTCTCCGTTTTTCGCAGCCGGAACTCACTAGGGTTGGGTTCGGCTGGGCCTGGAGATGTGGGCCATCCCTTTTCCTTTTCTGTTGGATTGGGCCTGTGGTGGTTGTTGGGGGGTGGCAGAGCCCATTTTCCCCTTTGTTTTGATTAAGATCAATTGTTTTCGGATCAGAACTGCTTCGGGAGTTGGTAATTATCTGAAATAAGATTGGCATTTTTCAAGCGGCTTATGGATAAGGAATTTCTCTTATTTGTTTGCTAGGAAGTGGCTCTCTGTTAGTACCGCAATTGCGCGCCTGGCTAATGGGGATGCTAGTCAATGATTTTGCCCTAGAAGACACGGAGTTGTTCTTTGTTTATGGGTTCGCTTTCAAAGCGGGCTCAAAATCGACTCGTAATGAGTTTTACATTACTTAGATAGGAGCGTGGTAGTTACCCCTCCATTTTTTCTATCATTAAGTGTATGTTAGACTCTGGCTTTTTAGCTGGTCATCTAATGCAATGAACCTTTGTTTAAAAAAAACAAAAATCAAAAATCAAATAAAAATCATGCTAAATATTTATGCACATTAGTTTTGTGGTGAATGTAAAGCTACTGGACTCGAGACATCTGCGGACATAGAAAATGATCTGATGAACTTGTTGGTATAGAGGTAAAGGAAAATTATCCACAAGATCTTCTATTTATGCATGCAACGACACTCTTACAAATCTGTGGCCATCTCTTTGTGAGAGACCGTATAGTAGTATAGAGGTGAAAGAAAACTGCCCAACTAAAATGATAGCCCATTGCCCACATGTATATATCTGGTAAAATAGAAAATACATGTAAAATGTTGTGGTAAGCAGGCATCATACAAATGATCTGATTTTATAAGAGAACCAGTCGAGAAGTGCATGCTTAAGAGTTTCAGTTGCTTCTACTTTTCCATGCTAGAATTTCTAGAGAATCCATTTCCAGAATGTATGTTGGCTCTGTCCGTATCCTCATCTCTACAGACCATCGTTGGTTACCAATCCATGCTAGCGATTTCCGTTGAAGTTCCTGTGGCAAATCTACTATGGCGGTTGCAAGTTGGATATGAAGAAGAAACTTTAATTAGGGTTTGAGTTTTTTAGGCTGCTTGGGCCTTTAGGTTTTAGTTTGCGTTTTTAGTTATTGTCCTACTCATGTCTTAATTCTTGAGAATTTCTGATTTTGAGAGGCTTGTTACCTGGCCTTGGCTTTGTTTGGGCCTTCATGTACCTTCTGGCTTACATAATCACAAAAAAATAAAAGGCAAAATAGCCATATTACCCCTTAGCTTTTCACATGACTGTTGATTTACCCCTTGACATTTCAATTTTAATTATTTACATCCTCACTTTTCTAAATGTTTCCAATTTACACCCTATAGTTAAATTTTAGACTTTCCATCCAATTTCTCAGTTAACTTGGTTAGCACGTGAGGGGTCTTTTCGTCTCTGCAATTGTCACAAAAAAAAAAATGTTGCTATTTGTACCGAACAAAAATCTTAGTACACCCCGGCCAACTATAAATTTTTTGCCTCCAATCTTCCAATGTTACCCTCATATATTAATAAATAAATAAATAATTACTTTGTTAAAAATAAAAATAAAATACTGCTATTCGTCTACCACAACTTTTTTTTTCCCCTCATCCTCTCCTTTTCTTCTCTGTCTATCTCTCAATTATCTTCTTCTTCGCATGCCCTCTTCCTCTATGTTGCTTTTGTCGAAATCAATATAACACAATCCCAACTTGAATCAATCAAGATGACCTTCACATGCTTGCTGTAATTTTAATTTTCATATTCCATACATTTAAATATTTTAGTTTGTTCGATGGCTCCTCAATCTTATACACAATACAAACCCCTCCAACTGGAAACATGGAATATCAAATTCTCATATGAATGTTTGACATATTAATGACCAGTCCGACCTTCAAAAAAAAAAAACCAATCAAAATGGTTTCTCCTTCAGTGATATGACCATCCAATCATTTGATGTGACTAGCAAATATTAATTAAGTGATCAATTGCAAGCTAACGACCGATCTTGAAATAAAGGGAGTGAAGAAGAAGAAGAGATGGACAAGGAAGAAGCGACAAAGGGCAAGTTTTTTTTTCCCTTCTTTTAACAAAGAACAGTTTTGTACTTTTTATTTATTTCTTTAACGATGTGTTGATTTGTTTAATATTTTTTTTCAGGTGATAGTTGAAAAGACGAAAAAGCCTCTCACTTGCTAACCAAGTTAGTGGAAAATTAGATGGAAAGTCTAAAAAATAACGATAGAGTGTAAATCAGCAACAATTAGAAAAGTGAGGGTGTAGATAATTAAAATTGAAATGTCAGGGGATAAATCAACAGTCATGAGAAAAGTCAGGGGGTAATTTGGCTATTTTGCCAAAATAAAAAATAAAAATTTCGACAGACAAAACAAAGTAATTAACAAACTAATTTGGGCCTGTATGTGCCTTCTGGCTTTTATGAATATCTGTATCACCATTATTGGTGCACTGAATATTTTCTCAAAATAAAAAAATAAAAAATCTTATAGTTATTGCAATTACTTACTCCTCCTAATAATCCTTAATAATGAAATATTCATGCACCTTTTTTTTTTCCGGGCCGATCAAAAGGTTCATTGCACCGATGTGTAGGTAAATCTGCCATTTATTATGGTTTTTATGGAAAATATTGGCAGATAAATCTTACTGGCAAGTGCATGAACATGGACAGTGGAACACAACGTACATAAATAGGCACCTATGGTTATAATTCTTATCATCCTTCTGAAAACTCAAGATTTCTTTTCTTATTGTCGTCATCCTTCACATTATATTCTCGCGCTCTTTCCTTATCTCTTATTATCAGATACGAGTGGCACGAGGAAATAATGGGGCGAAGGAGAAAAAATCAAAGGCACAATTTGGAGACCAAAAGCTTTTACTATCTTATCGGATCAACTATTTACCAGAAAATCTCATGGTCGTCATTTCCTTCCTCACGTAAGTATATATTGTTCTCTCTCTACATTTTACAAATAATTATATGCATAATGCATGTATGCTTGTAAGTATATACTAATGTACTAGCTATTCCTCAGTTTGATTGTGTTTATGTTTGTATGATTTTACTTTAGGTATTTGGTCTGATTTTGTGAATTTTTCATGTATATCATTCTATTGTAGAACTCAAATGGTCGAAACACCATGTGGGAGATGAGTGGTCTTTTTGGGTGTATCAATGGATGAGAAAATTCTTTGGATTACATTTAAGCTCCTTGTAGTTCCCCAACAGCAAAATGTCAGGGACTTCGTGCTACATCAGCAACAGGATCAACCAATCAGCAATTCTAAGGAAATTCGGGATTTTTACCACTGAAGTATTACTTCACACCCAAATCAAGATATTGAATTTCTACCATTTGTAATGACTTTGATAAAATGATCAAATAAAAATTTGGTCGGTCAATCAGATATCGCATATATATGGAAAATGATTATCTTCTAATCCAAATTGAAGTCCTCCTAATTTGTTGTTACATGTTGATCTTAAATATAATTTTGATGTGAAGTATTGATGCACTAGGGATGTGAAGAAATTTTAAATACACACCCCTAACTACTTAATACACACTCCTTATTCAATACACAATCCATTTAATTTCTCATTCTAATGTTTTACTAAATACACAATCCAAAGTACCTAAAATATTCTTAATCTCAAAAATCATAAAATATCCTATTCTTTATTGACTATATTAATGCTACTATTTAATATGATTAGTATATATTAGTATATATATTGACGTTTTGTAAATGATCATATTGATTACTTGGGTTAGTTGTTGAGAAATCTATAGAGATTTGTTATCGTTTCCTTCAAATAGATGCCTAGAAAGAGGTTTTGTATTATTTGAGTTCTCATTTAATAAACACCTTATTGATCAAGTATAAAATTTTGAGTTGAACGTTCAACAAAAACTATTTAAATATCTCCAAAGTGGTTGAACTACTAAGTTGTTATTGGAGGGGCCAAACAAATATACAATTACAAAATTTTCTACATGTGATGTTTTATATTAGATAATAAATTGACTAATCGATCATAACTAAAGCGCAAAAAGGAAATTAACTAAAAAATGGGAGTAAAGCGGTTTGTTTAAAAACATTTAATGCCCTTGATTCCGATATTCTAAATTATGTTTCTCACCCTATTTATTTGCAATTTCTTTAAGAAAAATTTAAATCAGATGGTCTCTAACTTTATTCTTGTATTAAATGGGGAGGCCAAGTATAGAAATTATTTATTGTGCTTATTTAACTAATTATAAATAATTATAGAATAATATAAGAAAAATATGACTATTTATATTTTAATGATTTGTAATATAAGATAATAGAGCTGTGTATTGAGCAATTAGGGATGTGTGTTTAAAATTTCTCGTTGGAAATTGGTAAACAAAGTTACAGCTAGAAAGCAAGAAACATCTCTCATCAAGTTATTCACATTTCCTGAATTAGACTACAGAAAACAAAGAATTAGAAAAACAAGGACAAAAGAATTGAATGAATTGAAAGGACAAATTTTTTGAAGGCCAACAATAAGCCAAATTTGAAACAGAGCAACTAGCTCGCTGATGTTGATGATGCTACCTCTTTCGATTTCTCACAGTTCTCTTTCTTATCATCTCCTTCTATCTTCTCTGATTCCTATTCAAAACTAGTACTTTTAGTATGGCAAATCGGAATCGGGGTGGCCAAGTAAGTAGGGTTCTCATTTCCAGCCATTATAACCAAAACCTTGTCTTTAAACACCTTCACAGAATTCCCACCAGGCTCCAAATCTCTGTTGGCACTGCTGCCTCCTCCGTGTCGCTTCCAAAATGAGCAAGCCAAGATCAAGAGAGCACAAACAACAAGAATAGCCATCGTCACTAGACCACCTAAGAGGTATGGGATCGGAGAGTGCCAAGGTGAAACCGGTGGAGCCATGTCTGGTGGTGCTTCTGTCGAAGGTATTTTTGTTGGTGAAATAGTAGCCGTTACGGTGGTTCTCATTTTCTGAAGATAGTAGGGATCAAGGTTTTGTTTAGAGGGGAAGCAGGTGAGGAATGTGAGCTTGGGGGAAAAGACAGCTATGATATTTATACCAAGAAAAAAAACGTGTATGATCATAGAGAAACTGAAAGAAAATGTATGATCAAGGTATTTAAGCCTGACGACACCAAGGCGATGAGCAATAATACTATACAAATTGGCGAATATCTCTTTTGCCTTATGAAGGTGGGAGATGGCAAAAGCTTAATCTAGAATCTAGCCGGTCTCATTAATGGTGGTACAATGCCAATTGACCCTGACTATGAGTTGGACTCGAGCTGTGCCAACAGACGAAACAGGATTTGAAAATGGGTTGGGTTGGAGTTACCATATGGTGTGGGTTGGAGTTACCATATGGTGTGGGTTGAACTTACCCGATCTGTCATAATTAATCTTGTTCAATGTTATTATTTTTAGGGAAAATGATCATTTACCCGATTTTAGGCTAAAAATTGCCCACTTGCTCCACCAACTGTTTTTTAACCCAATTTACCCAAAACACTCTAAGGGATTATTTCCCCTTTACCCAATTAATTCTTTTTTCTTTTTTTTTGAGACTTTTTTGCCCTCTCCTTCTTTCTCACTTAGAGAGAGAAGTCACCTTCCACCTTGCTGTGCTCCGTGACCAGTGGCCGGCGCGGTCTCCTGCGACGGACTCCGGCAAACGTGTCCGGATTCCGGCGACCGGTGACCGGATTCCAGGAACCGGTAACCGAAATCCGACGACCGATGACTGGAATCCGGAATCCGGCTATTATTGCCCCCCAGTAATCATATTACTGCCCCCCAGTAATCATATTATTGCCTCTCAAAAATCATATTATTGCCGTCCAGTGAATTGTATGAACTCCCAAAACCAAAATGAATACACTACAGGAACAATTGATCAATTTATAATCATATTACTGCCCCCCAGTAATCATATTATTGCCCCCCAATACAAAGTCCAATGTTTCTACTGCCTCCCAATAGACCACCAAAAATGCACCTTTTTGTAGGATTCACAGATAATTTGACTTTAATACACAGAAAACAACAGGTAACTTATCAAAACACCACACTATAGTGATCCATGTCCCTCATATCAAAGTCTACTGGGGGCCAATAATGTGTCTACTGCCCCCCAGTAGACCATCAAACAAACCCCACAGTTACATTGCAATTCCTGCCTCATTCCCGGGGTTCACAATGTACAAAAAAAAAAAAAAATTATATGGGCACCCAAGAGTGTGAAGCCGGCCCCTCCTCCTCCTCCGCTGGTTCCTTGTAATTGAAACTTCGATCCAAACCCACATCGGTCTCCTCTTTAGAACTAGACGACTATTTCGACAAAGGCTCTCCTACCGGAAACTAAACCGGAACTCACACCTGAGTTCCTAGGCGCCGGAATAGCTGATAAGAACGACGTCACCGACAAAGGCACGCCGGTGAGACCTCTGAAGCTTTTCGTCACCGCCTCTCTTCTTCATCATCGTCGTTGTCTTCGTCTAGAAGGGAGCAGCGATTTCCTGCATCACGGAGATCCCCATGACGCCGAGATCTCCATCCCCAACCGGCCGCCTCATCGATTAACGTCCATTCGTCGTCCAGCACAGACGATGGTGAACTCTCATCTTCGAGACCGATGGTGGTTGGTGGACTCGGCATCTTCGTGGCTTATTGTGGTCGTTGAGTAGGCTTGGCAGGAGAGAGAGAGAGAGAGAGAGAGAGAGAGAGAGAGAGAGAGAGAGAGAGAGAGAGAGAGAGAGAGAGAGAGAGAGAGAGAGAGAGAGTATATGAGGGCAATACTATCAAATACTGTTAGATTGGGTAAATGGGGTTAAAAAACTCTTAGTGGAGTAAGTGGACAATTTTTAGTCTAAAATTGGGTAAGTGGTCACGGCCCCATAAATATTGTGTAAATGTAAGAATAAAGAGAAATTTTAAATACACATCACTAACTACTTAATACACACTCCTTACTCAATACACCATCCATTTAATTTTTCATTCTAATGTTTTACTAGGTATACAACCCAAAGTACCTACAATATTCTTAATCTCAAAAATCATGAAATATCCTATTATTTGACTATAATAAGACTACTACTTAATATGATTAGTATATATTAGTATATATATTACGTTTTGTAAATGACCATATTGATTACTTGGTTTAGTTATTGGGAAATCCATAAAGATTTGTTATCGTTTCCTTCAAATAGATGCCCAGAAATATGTTTTGTATTATTTGAGTTCTCATCTAACAAACACCCTATTGATCAAGTATAAAATTTTGAGTTGAACATTCAACAAAAACTATTTAAATATCAGTAGTTTCTCCAAACTGGCCGAACTACGAAGTTCTCATTGGAGGGACCAAACAAATATACAATTACAAAATTTTCTACATGTGATGTTTTGTATTAGATAATAACTTGACTAATCGATCATAACTTTTAAACTGCAAAAAGGAAATTAACTAAAAAATGGGAGTAAGGCTATTTGTTTAAAAACATTTAATGCCCTTGATTCCAATATTCTAAATTATGTTTCTCACCCTATTTAATTGCAATGTATTTAAGAAAAATTTAAATAAGATGGTTTCTAACTTTATTCTTATATTAAATGGGGAGGCCAAGTATAGGAATTATTTATTGCGCTTATTTAACTAATTATACATAAATATAGAATAATATAAGAAAAATATGACTATTTATTTTTTAATACATAGATGTCACTAACCCAAATCAGCTCTATACTTATATAGGCATTTGCAAGCATAATTAGCTACAATGAGCCACGCTCATACTACCGCCAGCGGTACCAACTCCCACCAAAGGAGTGACCTATGGGAACACAGCCAAGCAGGCTACCGCTTGAGCCCCGACTTAACCCCAGATCACCGCCGACGCGCCACCACGCGTCACACCAAGACAGCATCAGAAGCTCCAGAAGCTGGGGACTGAAGCACATCAGTCCCACATCGAAAACATGGAGAAGATCAGCTCCTTCCTCACCTATAAAAAGTTCTCTCCTCTCTCCTCATTAATTACGAATTTACTACTCACCTACTGTTACTTTGTCAACATAAATACATTGACTAACTTAGGCATCGGAGAAGAGAAGACCACCCAACGCGGTCTCCCTCTGACGCCCTCTATATTTTACTTGACAGGTAAACGGAAGCTCTGAATATCACAAGTAGCGGTTCGCCCATCGGATCAGAGTTAACCGAGGTTCAGCTACCGCTAAACTTTTAGACATTAACATTGGCGCCGTCTGTGGGAATCCTTGAATAAAAGGTGATCCATCACAACTACCATGACTAGCGGTAGCGGGGTAAACGCTCAGCAGCAAGCGGACCAGACCGCCACCCCCACCCCACAAACCTAGCAGCTAACGTTGACCCAGTGGTAAACCTTAATAGTGCACTATTCAACACCCCATTAAACCTTGCGGCGGAGACCCAGCCGGGCAGCAGACTCCCATCGGTCCAGGACCTCACCGCTATGTATGAGCTGGCATTGGCGGACCTCCACAAGGCAAACAAGGAGCGTGAACAGGAGCGCATCGAGAAGGCTGAGGCCCAAAAGCAAGTGGCCACGCTGATGTCAAAGTTTGATGAATTAAAAATGGCGCTGGAAGAAAAAGCTAACACAGCACAGAGCGAGCAAGCGGAGCACCAGACGCAGTTGACCCAATATAGGCGGAATGGTACCAGTACCAGTCATACAGATGCAGGTACCGCTGAACCCACCAGAAGTGATGGGCTCGCCTCCTCTGCCCCGCCTAATGATGGAGCAGGAGGCGGAATCACGGCCAAACACCAACCGCCCGTAGCCAGGGCCAGAACTAAAGGTAATCCACCTACCCCCAGGCGGCAGCTGGTTCAACGGAACCTCCAGGCGAGGCCCGTTGGTGACGTAACCACCCTAATCCTGGAAAGGATGCAACAATTAGAGCAAAGGCTAATCCGGGCGGAGGCAGGCACCCCTGCGCCAACTCCAAATCCGCTCTTTACATCTAGACCAAGACCATTCACTGCCAGGATCCTACAGGCCGTCAGACTAGCACACGCAAAGACACCAAAGATGTCACACTACAACGGCATGTCCGACCCCTTCGTCCACATGGACACCTTCAAGAAAGTCACTAACAATAAGGGATTTGATGACGCCACCCTCTGCTACTTGTTCATCGAAACGTTGGACAACGAGGCAATGAGATGGTTCTTCGAATGCCCACCAGGCTCCATCGACTCATTCCACTCACTGTCAAACACTTTCCTTTCGCGGTTCATCTGTTGGCCGCCGGACATCACAACACAACTCAACTGTTCAACCTCAAGCAAGGGGCAGCCAAAACGTTGAAGGCGTTCGTCACTAGGTGGCGAGCGGCGACATCTCAGTGCCGCGATCTTGACAAGACAATGGTGCTGGCAGCCTTCAAGCAAGGACTCCTCAAGGGACCATTCTTTATCATCTCAATTACAATCATCCAAATGCCGCATATGACCATGTCATGAATGATGTTGTGATCCATGCACATGCATAATTCATCACATATGGAGAAACTCCCCCACTGCCGCCAACGTCTACCAAGTCCATTCAACCTTCCGCCAGCCATCAGGAGACAGTTAGCAAAATCTCTGCTACACCGCCAACAAATAAGAAGAGAGAATAGCAACAAGGCACCTACCAGAACAAGCGGCAGAGGGACCAACATTACAACAAGGGCAACCGCTCATCCCATGGGGATAGCTGTAATAAACAGACGGAATTCTCCCAGCGGTATGCAGTGTTCACAGTCCTCACAACCTCATATGAAGAAATATACGACCAGTGCAAGGACCAGATTCCGCCACCGCCCCCAAGAAAATACCCCAAGGGTAGGAAAGCCCAGGAACATAGGTAAATGGTACAAATACGATGAGGACAGCGGCCACAACGCCAACAATTGCAACGCTCTCAAGACAGCTGTTGAGACTTTGTACCACGATGGTAAGATGGAGCAATTCAAGATACGCCAACCACCACCCGTGGTCACCAACATCGAGCAAATAGGCCGCATCAATACCATCAACGGCGGTGCTCCAATTACCAACATGTCCCACAGGGCAAAAAAAAATGCTATGCGCGCGCTAACCACCCCAACGAAGTTTACAATATCCTCTACGAGAGGTTCGCTAAACTCCCAAGGTCGGGTTGGGAACCCATTACCTTCTCAGAGGAGGAGGAGCGCGGAGTGAATCTACCCCACGACGATCCATTTTTAATCAACGCCATACTCGATAAATGGTCAGTAGGGAGGGTCCTTGTGGACAGCGGATCCGCTGTCAATGTCATCTTCAATGGCTGTTATGGAAAACTCGAGCGTAATAGAAAATTACTCCAGGATCATGAGCCATTGCTCAGCTTCTCCGGAGATATCACTCAACCATTGGGTTCTGACTACATGTGACTAGTTATCGGCGTCGGTCCATGTACGGCGGAAATCCATACGGAGTTCATCATTGTCGACTGCTTCAGTTCATACAACGCCATCATCAGTCGACCGACACTCAACAAGCTCAAGTGCATCATAGCCAGGTACATGGTTCTCATGAAGTTCCCTACGCCCAATGGGACAGGTTGTGTCAAAGGAAGTCAACAATTGTCACGAGAATGCTACTCCACAACCGTAGCACGGTCGACGCGCCGCCATGAGATACTCACAGTCGGAAACCATGAGCCACCGCCAGACATCTTTGAGGACCCCAGAGATGACGGGAAGAAATATGTCAAAAAGGAGCCTGTCAACCTAGAAACATCTTTGAGGGTTATCAGCATCTCCGACGAACACCCTGAGAGGACAGTCCGCATCGGCGCTCAGCTAGACACAGAGGTAGCGGCATAACTCACCCAGTTTCTACGTGACAACGCCGCCGTCTTTGCATGGTCCTACGCTGACATGCCAGGCATGTCCCTTGAGATCATCACATACAAGCTGAACATCAAGCCATCCTTCTACCTTGTCAAACAGCGGCGGAGGGCCTTCGATGAGGAAAGGTATCATGCAATATGGGAGGAAGTCGCCAAGCTACAGAACATTGGGTTCATCCGCCAGGTCAATTACCCCCAATGGATTTCTAACCTGGTCATGATCAAGAAACTAAGCAGAAAGTGGAGGATGTGTGTCGACTTCAAAAGCCTCAACAAGGCATACCCCAAGGATAGCTTCCCGCTACCCCGCATAGATCAACTGGCCGATGCCACCGCTAGACACGAGCTATTGAGCATGATGGACGCCTTCTCCGGCTACAATCAGATCAAGATGCACCCTGGTGACCAAGAGTGCACCGCCTTCACCACCGACAAGGGCCTATACTGTTACAATGTCATGCCCTTCAGTTTGAAGAACGCCGGTGCAACTTACCAGCGGTTGATGAATGCCATGTTCGCTGAGCATCTGGGCAAAATCATAGAGGTATACGTGGACGACATGTTGGTCAAAAGCGTTAAAGCTAATGGACACGTGGCCAACCTCCGCATCATATTCGCCATTCTATTGGCTTATGGCATGCGCCTCAACCAGGAAAAATGTTTCTTTGGCATCACCGCCAGCAAATTCCTAGGTTACATAGTCAGTGAACGGGGCATAGAGGCCAATCCTGACAATGTGCAGGCCATCCTCAACATGAAGGCTCCATAATGGAAAAAGCACGTTCAGAGCCTCCAGGGCAAGCTAACCGCCCTTTCTCGGTTCATTTCCAGACTCACTAACAGATGCCTCCCATTTTTCAAGGTCCTAAAGACGACCCATAAGAAGGTAATCAACTGGAACCTGACTTTGAGGCGGCATTCCAGAGCTTGAAAGAGTACTTGGCAGCAGTCCACTTCTCTCCATTCCTGTGCAAGGGGAGACACTGTACATATACCTAGCTGTATCATAATTAGCGGTAAGCTGAGCCATTGTCCGGCGAGAGGGCCAGGAGGAGCTCCCCGTATTCTACGCTGGCAGAGGCATGAACGGGGCAGAAACAAGATATTCCCCCTGGAATGGCTCGCCCTTGCACTTATTGTTGCCACTAGACGACTCCGCCAATACTTTCAAGCCCACACCATTCATGTCTTAACAAACCAACCGCTGAGGCAGGTAATGAAAAACCCTGAGCACTTTTGTCACCTCAGCAAGTGGGCCATCGAGCTCATCGAGTTCAACATAGACAACAAACCAAGAACCGCCATGAAAGGCCAAGCGGTGGCAGACTTCATCAATGAGCTCACCGAGCATCAGGATGAACCCAACCAGGGTGCACAAGAGGCCAACACGGAAATGATAACTGTTGAGGAACCAGCCCCCCAACAACAGTCAGACTAGAACCTCCACGTTGAAGGCTCCGCTTGCGCCAAGGCCTGCGGCGCTGGAGTCATCCTCACAGGACCGGAGGGACTAAATGTAGAATACGCGTTGAAGTTCAATTTCAAAGCCTTAAACAACATGGCGGAATATGAAACACTAATTGCTGGCTTACTCCTCGCCATCGACTCGGGAGCTGATAGTGTGAACATATTCAGCGATTCCCAATTAGTCGTTAACCAAGTCAATAACAGTTTCCAGGCCAAGGACCAACAGTTAGCGGCATACTTGGGGTATGTCAAGACACTCCTAAAAAAAATCAAATTTCACACCATCACACAGATCCCGAGGGAAAAGAACACCAAGGCTGATTCACTGGCAAGACTAGCAACCACTCAACCACACCAATGTTCGACGGACACAAGGGTGGAGCGCCTTGACAAGCCAAGCATCACAAAAACCCTGGCGGAGATTTTCAACATTGAGACCAGGCCCAGTTGGATGGATGAAATCATCGAATACAAGCACAATGGGACATTACCAGCTAATAAGGTCGAGGTGCGACATCTCAAGCGGAGAGTAACCCGCTACAACATACAGAATGGTAAACTTTACCACTAGGGGTTTACTCATCCCAACCTCCGATGTCTGACCCCAGAAGAGAGAAAAGACGTGCTTACAATGATACACGCAGGGGAATGTGGAAACCACTCGGGCGCCAGGTCTTTGGCCAATTGTACAATGCCACAGGGATACTTTTGGCCCACGCTCGGCGAAGACACCAGAAGGGTGTCAAGGTCCTGCCACAAATGTCAACAGTACACTGACCTCCCCCACGCCCAGGCGGAACCCCTGTCAATCATTATCGGCCCATGGATCCATTCCATGTAGGGCCTAGACTTATTGGGAAAATTCCCAACCGCTAAAGGTCAGTTCAAGTACATCATTGTCGCCATTGATACAACAGCAAATGGATAGAGGCGGAACCACTTATGGCAATAACTACCGCCAAAGTAACTCACTTCCTCTGGAAGAACATCTACTGCCGGTATGGTGTCCCCTACACAATCATCACAAACAACGGCACCCAGTTCAACAACAAGAAACTCATATCTTTTATCGCTAACCTGGGCACCAAGATGAGTTTCGCATTTGTCGCTCACCCCCAAACCAACGGCCAAGTTGAAGCAGCGAACAAAATAATCAAGAAGCTGCTAAAAAAGAAACTAGACGATGCCAAGGGTTTATGGGCGGAAAAGCTCCCGGAGGTTCTATGGGCCATCCGGACTTGCAAACTTGCAAAATAAAGGCCCACCTACATAACTTGCAAAATAAGCAACGGGTATCGCGTTTCTACAACGCCAGTGTCAAAACCCGGAACTTCCAACTAGGGGACTGGGTAATGAAGGAGGTCATTCCACCACCAACGGCGCTCCTCCCAACATGGGAAGGACCTTACAAAATATTGAAGTCGTTAGCCCCGACACCTTCTACTTAACGGACAAAGATGGCGTCACAAGTACCCAACCTTGGAATACCGAACACCTTCGGTATTATTACAAATAGTCATGCCTCTACCCAAGAGCATCTTGACTTAGCTAAAGTTTTTCTATATTGAGCTAAGGGAAGCTACCCAATGGGTACAACCCCACTTTTGTAAGCGCTGATCTATCAGATATTAATGAAATGAGAAATTATTCAAATCATTGTCACCCAGCCAAAGCACAAGAATTAACTGGCAACGCCAACATTATTCGGCGGACTACATCCGCTACATCGTGCACTTGGGAACAATTTTAATTCCTTTAATGTTTCGTTGATCGACAAAAGTCTAATACCGTCAAGGTACACAAAAAAAACAAAAGCCTTAGCGGCATTACAAGAAAAGAAAATAAGCAAGCGCAAGGCCACAAGGGCTCGAATGATCTTCAGGGATTGTTGGGCGCAGCTGCAACTGCTTCACCATCCACTGGCGGCTGCCGATTGACCAAGTGGCTTGTTTGGTCAGACTTGTGGGCAGTAGGGCTTAGCGTCAACAAGGTGCCATCCGCAAGGGTGTTGGCCTCCATAAAATCTGCACGAGAGACTTCTGAGTAAGTTGGGGGCGGTGTCTTCAAAGAGACATCCGCCGCACGATCACCGCTCTCACCACTTCCTGAGCAGACACCCTCAGCTTGAGTGGGAACCACCCCGCTCATGGGAGCTTCCCTCTGCCCTGATGGCTCAGCAGACTGGGATACCTTGACCCAATCAATAGAGCCCTTCTGGTTCAACAGTTCCAGGTTGCCTGAGGTGACAGCCTTGGCCTACTCCATCATTGCCTGCTTGTATTCCGCAGACTGCTTGAACGTCTCCATAGCAGCGGCCTCAACACGGCTCCTCTCCTCTTCCCGCTGGGCAATCTCGCCCTCCAACCGCTGCACCTCCGAGGATTTGGCTACAGAATCTCGCTGAAGGATCTCAATTTTCTTGGCCTTTGCCGCCAGTTGATCCTTCAGCAAGGCCATGTCTTGCTCCAGCTGGGACACACGGTCATTCTGCTCGAGGTCCCGTGCGATGGTGACATTCAGCTTGCCGCGGGCATCAGCAGTATCACACTCTCCCTTGGTCAGGCACCGCCCAACTTCCGCCAGCTTGTCTTTGGCTTCCCCCAGCTCCCTCTAGAGACCGCTAATCTCCTCCCTAAGTTGCCGCTCAGTTCGGGGCTGGCTCGATGCCGCCAAGAACATCTCATTCAGCCCAACAAAGAGATGCCTGAAGGCATAGCTGAACGGCGATTGATCAATCGCAGTCGAGCGCACAATCCCCTCAAGGCCGCCTAACCCCAACCGCTCACAAAGGTGAAAAAGAAACTCCCGCTCTGGGTCAGTCAGGAATTCGGAGTACGCGGCAAACGAGTCCAGGTCGCTCGTCTGCACCTCCCCGCTGGCGGCCGCAGTCACCGTGGGTGGAGCCTGCTTTGCCTTCTTCTGCTGGCGGGCCCCAATGGCCTCCATACCAGTAACTTCGCCCTCCTCATCGGCGTCGTTCTGTTGCCGCTTCCTCTGCAAAACAGCCCGTGTACTGCCAGCGGCGACATGCCTCGTTGTCATATGTGGCTCCAACCCTACAATGGTAGCTGGTGCCTTCGTGGGCATCGCCCCCTCCTGCTGGGACCCGCGCCGAGTGGCGGGCACTTTTTCTTTCCGCTACGCTAGGGCAGTCGGAGCCTTGTTCCTGTCGGCAACACTAGGGTCACCGCCAGCTCCAGCTTGAACGACTGGCAGACCGTTGGCGCAGAGATGAGAGTGGTGCGGCATCGATAGCACCACTGGGGTTTCAAATTGGCTCACCGCCAACGTCTGCGGATTCACCATCGTTTGCTGGGCCGCCAGCTAGGCGGCGTACATGGTCTCCAAAAAATTATTCATCTCTGCACAATCAATGGCTTTGGCGAAAGTGTCGCGACTCGCTTTGTTACCCGGCGGAAAATCTATACAAAAAAAAACAACCAAGTTAGCCTGACAAACCAAGCCAGGGTAAACGTCAGCGGAAGGTACTTACCAAGGGGGCGCGTCAACAGTACATTGACCAACAATTCCCACCCGGTGAGTAAGCGAAGAACTAGCAGGTTGCGATTCTGCCGACAGCCTCGGATCCTTGCCACGCGGCACTCTTCCTCAGGCGTTAGGTTATAGCGCAAGGCCGTTACAAAAAAAAAAAAAAAAACGAAAGTCATTGGCACAAGGAATCACTATACAAGCAAAACCAACATTGAGCAGTGGAGTCCAGCGACAACCTCGGATAGGTTGGAACTCCGACTTAATCCTGAACATCAGCTCCCCCTCATTCGACCCCTCTTGATATTCCCATCCGGAGGTTGCAACACAGAAGATTCCCGCCAGTAAGACATGGAATCCTTCAAATTCTAGATTAACTTGGGCGCCCCCTGGCAGCAACTCAAGTTCACCTGCCCACTGCAACCTTGGCTCTTCACGTACACCAACTCGTAAAAGTGCAGCACCTCCGCCACGGTTGGACCCTCGCAACCAGACAAGCGCCACACCGAGTTGATCGCCATCAACAACCGCTACATATTAGGGCAAATTTGCCCAAAGGCGAGGCCAAATTCACATAGTAAAATTTGGAGATTGGGCAGGAGGGGAAATGTCACTCCTTGGCGGAAGATAGCCTCATGCACGGCGGCATGCCCTGCTGGCAGCATCGACGATCTCTCATCCTTCAACGGCCGACGCAACTTCACGAAGCCTGGCAATCGAAACACTCGCTTCAACCGGTTTACGGCGGCAACGGTCATTACCCCCCCCCCCCCCCCCCCCCCCCGCCTAGCCCACAGGAGTACCGTCATGTAGAACCCATGCTGACTCAATTACCTCCCCGCCAGTCTCTCCCCCATCAGCGGAACCACTAGCGGCACTATAGCTCGCTAGCCGCTCTTCGCACCTATTGCGAGCGGCAGCTTCCTCCCCCAGCCTAGAACTCTCTGCACAACCGGCATGACCCATTGCCACCTCCCAAGATATGGTCTGTAGCAGCTCAATGTCTAGTGGTTCAGCCAGTGAGGTTCCTGCATGGGCATAGGGACGTAACGAGTCAATAAACACCCTATCCGCCTCACTGCTCGAGATCTCTACTACACTAGTCATCACAAACCCTAAAATCCAAACCAGTCAGTCCAAACAGGATCTAAACTCACCCTTATCTTTGTTTTCACCCAAGAAAATCAAGAACACCCATACCCAGAAAACCCAGAAAGTTCCAAAACAAGAACAAAACGCACTCATTCCAACCCAGATTCTACCATCAAACACCCAAAACCCATCCCCAAACACAACTCTAGACCCTTAGAGACATCGGAGAGTGCCAGAAACCACTTCGAAAAAAACAAAAACAAAAACAAAAACAAAAACCAATAAAACAGGAACGATTTGGGGCTACCAACCTCAACGACAGAAACTCTGGTATGCTCGAAAGTGCTCGTCTTCGCTTCAGGAAATCTTCGTATTCCAAAGATCGACAGCTTCACGGAGATTACAGAACCTTCTCAGATCTCAGAGCAAGGCTTGAGGACGACGATAATAGGTAATAATACAAAGTGTTAAACCTCCAGGTTTCCCTCTCTTTTATGTCAACATCAAAGCAATCTAGGCCGTCCACTGAAAAAAGATGTCATACGATAACCGAACACGTGGCCCACGATCGTACTTAATCTCCTGACTAACCGAGGCGTCGCCTCTGTTACAAAATCAATAATTACCCACATTTATGGCGAAGCGACGGGCGTGCTGCGCGAACATTATTCCACACACTAACGCAATACATGTTGGCCACGCGTCTAACGCTGTCAGACGAAGCGTCTATCAAAGGTAACCATTGAAAAGGAAGACCACCAGTCGTCGGGAGAATCTGATAGCGGAACTTCTCTCCATCTTGCAAGCAAGATAGTCCTCGCTAGGCGCAACTCCGCTAGCGGAACTTCTCTCTTTTCATCTTGCAAGCGAGATAGTCCCCGCCAGCAGAACTTCTCCCTTTTCATCTTACAAGCGAGATAATCTCCGCTAGGCGCAACTTCGCTAGCGGAACTTCTCTCTTTTCATCTTCCAAGCGAGATAGTCTCCGCTAGGCGCAACTCCGCTAGCGGAACTTCTCCCTTTTCATCTTGCAAGCGAGATAGTCTCCGCTAAGTGGAACTTCTCTCTTTTCATCTTGCAAGCGAGATAGTCTCCGCTAGGCGCAACTCCGCTAGCGGAACTTCTTTCTTTACATCTTGCAAGCAAGATGGTCTCCGCTAGGCGCAACACCGCTAGCAGAACTTCTCCATTTACCTTACAAGTGAGGCCATCACCGCTGACCACAACGCCATTCACTGGGCTACCGCCAGGCAGGTCCCTGCGACACTGCTGGCCACGTACTATCAGCGGGGGCACTTCCGCCAACCGCGATTCCCGAGGCAACGCCTCACTTTGACAACGACTACCACGCGGCGTTGCAGTCAAACCAAGGTCCTCCGGGACAAGGGGACGGTCAACAACGTCTTCGACGACCCTGATCAGGGATGTTGACCCCTGCCACTTGGGTATCAAAGATTGGGTTCGCTACCCAACACTTTCTGCTCAGCGCAACTCCCCTCAACAAATAATACACCAGTCAAACGGAGGTCTATCTTAGCCAGGGAGTGGGGGACTCCCTGGGGGGCCTAGCAGGGGCCCACCCGAAAGGGTATAAAGCGTTTGTTTAGTAAGTCCATGGTTGACAACGCACTTGCGCTAATTATGCTTTTGCAAGTCTGGCGGAAGTAACGCTTCTAACCGCTATGCAACTCCCCAACCAAGATTGCCCTCCTTGACTGTGGACTTGGGGGACTTGTACTTACATAGGCATTTGCAAGCATAATTAGCTACAATGAGCCACGCTCATGCTACCGCCAACGGTACCAACTCCTGCCAAAGGAGTGACCTAAGGGAACACAACCAAGCAGGCTACCGCCTGAGCCCCAGCTTACCCCCAGATCACAGCCGACGAGCCGCCACGCGCAGTGCCAAGACAACATCAGAAGGTAGGGACTGAAGCACATCAGTCCCACATCAAAAACATGGAGAAGATCAGCTCCCCCCTCACCTATAAAAGGTTATCTCATCTCTCCTCATTAATTACGCATTTACTACTCACTTATTGTTACTTTGTCAACATAAATACATTGACTTGTTCCACAACAAAAAGAGGATTTTGGCTAGAATAGTTGGTATTCAGAAGGCTAGAGATAGACATGAGAATCCTTTCTTAATTAATCTAGAATCTGATCTCATTCAAGAATATGAGACCATCAGAGATCAAGAAAACTTATTATGGAGACAGAAATCCAGGGATAAATGGTTACATGGAGGTGACAGAAATACCAGGTTCTTCCACCTAACTACTCTTGTTAGAAGAAGGTGAAACAAGATTGAAGGTTTATTTGACAAAGATGGTTGCTGGTTCACTGACTCTGCAAGCATGAAGAATATTTATGTGGAATTTTTTGTTGATCTTTTTTCTCTAAAAAATTATGAGGACATTAGATTTACCATCCCTTGGCTTTTCCCTGCTATTGGTTAGATCGATTTAGATAATATTTGTAAACCTATCACTCTGTTAGAGGTCAAAAACTCGTTATTTGCTATTGGAGGTCTCAGGGCTCCGGGCTATGATGGCTTCCCTGACATTTTCTTTCAGAACCACTGGCAAACTTACTCTGGTGAAATTTTCAAAGTTGTTCATGAAGCCTTCAGTTCCTGCAAAATTCCGTCAGGACTAAATCATATTATCATTGCTCTCATCCCAAAAATTGATGGCCCCCAGCATATGTCCAACTTCAGACCCATCAGTTTGTGTACAACCATTTATAAGGTCATCTCCAAGATAATTGTTGCTAGAACTCGACCTTTGATGCAACACTTAATCAGTCCTAATTAGGTAAGTTATATTCCTGGTAGGCATATTTATGATAATATCATGATTGCTCAAGAAATGCTTTTTAAATTTAAAAGATCCTCTGGACACTTGGGGTTTTTTGCTTGGAAGGTTGATCTTTCTAAGGCTTATGATAGATTGAGATGGGACTTTATTGAGATGGTTTTATATGAATCCCAATTTCCCCAATCTCTTGTTAAGCTCATTATGCACTGTATTACATCAACTAGCTTTCAAATCTACTTTAATGGAGAGCTGACTACTTCTTTTAAAGCTCAAAGAGGCATTAGGCAAGGTGATCCCCTATCTCCTTACATCTTTGTTCTGTGCATGGAAAAACTTTCTCACCTCTTTCAAGCTAATGTTGACATTGGGAACTGGAAACCTGTGAGAACATCCCAATCGGGTCCTAAGATCTCCCATGTCATGCCCCTGATTTTTAAACAAATAAAAATCGATATATAATCACATAACTATACATGCGTGAACGTTCAACAATCAATAACAAATACCTGGAAACTTTTCCCTTTAAACTACACACATATTAATGCCCTGAACCTACTATATCAATATTGACCTGCTCCACAGAGTCATATATTACATAAGCTTACGAATTAAATTGTCAACAATAAGATAAAACGTAAATGCTCATCAGAGTTTAACTACAACAATAAAGTCACAAAAATGGCTTCCTACCGTTAAGCTGCAAGTGCGCTATCTCAGCTTCAGCCCCGATTATCCTACCCTGCAGGATTAACCCCTACACCGTTGGAATGGTGCACCGGGTTGCCACACAACAAATCCGGTAAGCTTTTGCAAGCCTGTATGAGTAACTCAAAACAACTCACACAAAAATCACGAGATAAACCCCGCAAGTTTCAATCAAGAAGCCAAATCACGCTTTGATCCTTAAAAACACGAAATAAAGGAGAACAACTCACACTTTAATTTCCTTTCAAATCGAAATAAAAGAAAGCAACTCACACCTTGATTTCTTTTAAAATGAAACATAGAAAACAACTCACACTTGAATTCTATCAATAAAACATAGAAAACAACTAACTCCTTGATTTCTATCAAATGTACTAAAATCGTACCATAGAAAGCAACTCACACCTTGATTTCTATAAATAAAACATAGAAAACAACTCACACCTTGAATTCTATCAAAGGTACCGTAATCGTACCATAGAAAGCAACTCACACCTTGATTTCTATCAAATCGTTAATAAGGAAAACAACTTGCACCTTGTTACCTTAAAAACCACGTAATGTCATGAGTTATCAATAACCAGTTCCCGTTACCCCATGAATTACCTATATGGCAGACATATTAGAGCTCTAATTGAAAACATAACCACTCGTCCGGCCAAAGACGTGATTACATGATATTCTGCCCAAGGTCATAGACCTTCAGTCCTCGGGCCGCACAGTCCCTTGGAGAAAAACATTAAAGGAGTCACACTGGACCCAAAATGTTACACAAATCTCAACGCTTTTGAAAACAATCGAAATCAACATTTCCATAATCATTGTTTTCCAAAAAGCCATAACACAAAACAATAAAGAGCATCAATTCATGCATATTGTTTTCATAATCCACAAACCACCAAAACATATATATTTCACGTAAATATATATATGTAGTCATCCGCTCAGGAATGCCTACTAATACCAACTATAGTTTGCAGTTACTAAATAACTCTCAAAATAAAGGTATTCCATTCATTAATCAATCTTGTGAGATTACTCACCTCGAATTCCCGCTGCGTCTTCAATATAGAACAAAACAGCCTAACCACCAACTACCCGTCCAATAATACTTTGTCAAGTACCTAAGGAAAGTACAGCCTTGATTCAGTAAATGAAACTCAAGGAATAACGTTCGAAACCCTAAATCGAACCAAAATTCCCAACGTGACTCCAAATTGAGGCGAAACCACTTCCGAGACCTCCCAAAGTCTCCGGAACACTTCCACGATCGATGTGTCCAAACCACAAGTCGATCGAACGCTCAGATCCTCACGGATCGAATAATTTCACCGATATGAAACGGTAAAAATCATAACAAATCCATACGACCTCCAAAATTTGCATACCATATATCGAAACGCTCGTATTAACGAGTAGAACATATATAGTACCAAAAACAGTCCCCTAGATGGCGAGAACACCGTTGGAACTCAGCCACAGGCGGTGGCGCACCGTCGCCTGCCAAAACTCAATATTGCACAAAACTTCTAACATCAAAGTTATTCATCTAACCATGCTTGTGAATTTTCATAACTAGCTCGAAGTCAGAAAACAAACATAAAGGGCCAAAAACTACCTCACAACCCGTGGAGTACTGTTTAATCCGAGCTAAACCAAGTTTCAAGTGAATCGATCCAAACAACCACTAAGGATCGATCAAGGAGGCTGCTCTGAGCTCAACCAAGAAGACTTGAAGCCTCGCCGACGTCGGAGATCGGAGAACCGATCGGGTCCGAATACACCAAACTTCGCCTCCTTCTAGCGCCGCCACCACCGAGAATCGCCGCTAGAGGACACCACAGAGACAACCAGACTGGAACGACGAACCGATCTGGAAAGTTTCACCGCCGGAGATCGCCGGAAAAGCCGGGTAGGGTAGGCTGGGTTCTGGTCGGGGCAGTCGAAAAACTTTGATACTGAAGGTGTCGACCGAGAGAGAAGAGAAAGAGAAGAGAGAGAGAAAGGGCCTTATGGAAATGGAAATGGAAATTATGAAAATATTTCCGGAAAACCTCTATTTATACTGAAATGGAAACTTCTTCCAATGACCACAACTTCCTCATACAAACTCCGATTGACGCATTCCACATGTCCACGAACTCGTATCGACGCGCTCTACAACTTTCATGAAGGAAGTTTTTGGTGAATCCCAACAAATAAAAAGTCAACCTTTGCGCCACCCCTAAAGTCATATTTTCCGAATAAAAATTCGTCCGAAACACTTACGCTCCATCCACGAGCCACAAAACCGTCCAATAACCACAAATTAGATTCTGGAAAATCCTCAAAAAATAAATACGAATTTTCAGGGCATCACATCCTATCTCTTCTTTGCTGATGACTTAATGCTATTTGCTGAGGCCTTTTCTCTTCAGGCCTGCAAGATTAAAAAATGCCTTGATCTTTTTTGTTCTCTTTCTGGACAAGCTGTGAGTTATGAAAAATCCCTTATCTACTGCTCCCCTAACACTTGCAAGAGGATTGTTGTTGATGTTAGTAGAATTTGTGGTTCTCCATTGACCAATGATCTTGGTAAATATTTAGGCATGCCCCTCATCCATTATAGAGTCAATAAATATACTTATGCTAGTATCTTTGATAAGATTCAGTGCAGGCTCTCTAGTTGGAAAAGTAAAGTTTTGAGTATGGCTGGCAGGCTCACACCGGTGCAATCTGTGACTTCTGCTATTCCTAACTCCGCCATGCAGACTGCCAAATTGCTATGAGTTTATGTGACAAAATTGATAAACTCAATAGAGATTTTATTTGGGGTGACACTGATGAGAAAAAGAAGGTGCATCTAGTGAACTGGGATACTCTCTGTAAACCTAAGCAGTTGAGTGGACTTGGAGTTAAGAAAACAGCTGAGATGAATCAGGCTATGCTTGCTAAAGCCAGTTGGAGGATTTTTCAAAATGACACTGGTCTTTGGGCCTCAATGTATGCTGCAAAATATCTACAGAACTCCAGTATTATTGATACAAGTTATAAACCACCTCCTGATTGCTCCAGCACTTGGAGCAGCATTTCTTATGGTGCTGTGCTCCTTAGGAAATGTCTAAAATGGCGTGTTGGTGATGGTAGCTTAATCAAGTTTTGGTTTGATCATTGGCTTCTCCCCACACCCCTCATCAGCCTGGCTCTCCCTACTGTTGACATTAATATCAATGCAACCATCAATGATTTTTGGACTGATGATGGCTGGAACTTGGATCTTCCCTCTTCCATGGTCCCAGGTGACATTGTCAATCAAATCATTAATATTCCTACTGGTTTTGATAATTGTCGTTGTGAATCTTTGATTTGGGGAGCTCATCTAATGGTTGTTTCACTGTCAAGTCTGCCTATAATTCTAACTTTGATTCTCTCAGCCTTCAGCATCATCAATGGACAGTTTTTTGGAAGAGCAATGTCCCTCCTAAGCTGAAAACTTTCCTCTGGGTTGCCCTCCATAGAAAGCTTCTAACTAATGTTCAAAGAGTTAAACGAGGTTTCACTTCCACCTCCTTATGTCCTATTTGCAAGACTGCTGATGAAACTCTCCACTTGTTCAGGGATTGTCCTAGGTCTCTTGCTATCTGGAATGCTTTTCTCAAGCCTGGTATTATCCTTAACTCTTTCTCTCTGGATTGGAATGGATGGGTGGCTGCCCAATTGCATTGCCAGATTGTGATCAAGAATTATATTAAATGGTGCAATCTCTTTATCTTTATTTGTTGGTTCATCTGGAAATGGAGAAATAATGATGTTTTTGAGCCAAATTTTATCATGCCCGTTTGTCCTGACAAAGTAATTTGGAGTTATGCTGAAGAATGGACTAGTGCTAACTTTAAGCTAAATACTGATATAGTCCACAGATATACTGTGCTTGCTTGGAAGAAACCTATTGATAATTTTTACAAGTTAAATATTGATGGGACTAGATCTTCGTCAACTGGCAAAATTGGTGTTGGGGGTGTTATCAGGGATCATCTTGGTAATTGGATCACTGGTTTCCAAGTTAATTTGGGAATTGGGGAGATCCTTGATGCTGAAGCTTGGCTTGAGTCTCCATATCTCTCACCTTGAAATTGAGACTGACTCTGCCATTTTAGTGTAGCTAATGCAGAAAGCTGAATTCTCTCTTCACCCTCTTGGTTCTGTCCTCAAGGGCTGCTCAAATATTATGGATGCTATGGGGAATGCTCAACTCTCTCACATCTTCAGAGAGTGCAATATGACGGCTGACTCTTTGGCTAAGAACAACATCAATCATGAGCTTGGTCCAATCATTTTTGAGTACCCTCCTGTTCATGCTGCCCAGGCCTATCTTGATGACATCTCTGCTGTCTCTAGAGCAAGGAGATGTTCCTGCTCTAACTCCTAGCTTTTCTGTTGTTTTTGCTTGGGTCTTTTAGGCCCCGCTTGTAACCCCAAAAAAAAAAAATTTCCACTTCCTGTTAAATTTCGACTACTTATGATTCGATCAAAAAATTATAAGATGGATCATGACTGCATATAATTAATGTATAGTAAACGACCAAATGCATTTGCAAAAACATAACTAGGAATTAAAAGTGACCTTGATTATCATAGTTCCACGTTATAAGATTTTGTGGCATGAGTGCATGACATTGAAAAAAGGGATCTGTACGTTTTCTTCTTTACCATGGCCAAGAAAATGCAATATTTCATAATACATATGGACACTGTGTGCTATGATTGTATAGTCAGATACTCAGATGTTAAGGTTTAAGCACCGGTGGGCCGGATTGGAGGAAAAAGGAGGTCGGTATTGTAGGTTCAAATACGGCAAACCGCCCACAGGTTCATGGCGACCGGTCATGGCGATCTTGAGATAATTCTCAACTTGGTCACATGTATGTCGCCGGCTACCTATATTGAGTAGCCTTTTGTGACCAATCTATCACTTAATAAAATAAAATCTCACACTTCTTTTGTGACCAAGTTGTTACCTAATAGTGTTTGCACGCCCCTGTCTATAACATAAATTTTACATACATGTCTTACATCAAGGGGAGCAAGACTAATCCGAGTATCTAGGTCGGAAAATAGAACTACCCAAAGAGGTCAGAGAATTCCTGCACACAGAGTTCTTTTATCACAAAGTAGCGAAATTTATGTGCATCTCAAATGGGGAATAGAACATTTTTATGGTACATCAATACACTGATACATTAAATAGTTTTATTTAATACAAAAGTGAATCAGTTATTTTTTTTTTGTTGATAAACGTAAACTAGTTTGATATAGAAATAAAGTATCAAACAACTATACTTGAGTCAATTTATTCGTGAATCAAATAAGTTTTCTTGATGTATTAGCAAATTGATGTAATGTATGAGACAAAGGCAGATAACGTGGACCGAGACCATTGTGTATGTATTTGTTCTTATAATTCATCGGTTTATATTAGGGCTGTCACTCGATCGGTTCGAATCGGTTATAGGTATTACCAACTTCAAAACCAAAGCTTTCGGTTTCAAAATTGAGCTACCAATTACCAACCAAATTTTTCGGTTTTTAATCATATCTACCAAATTCGGTATTTCGGTTTTCGATATTACCAACTTTAGAACAACTAATTCTTTGTAATATAAATGAGAATGAACAAAATTAGGTTTTTCAATTTTATAACCTTAAACTTCATATTCATCTACTAATCATAGCTTTTTTTTGTATATATGACATCAAATTTTATCTATTTTCGATAAAACTAGGTTATTTAACCATCTTGGACTAGGTTACTCAAAATACATGTACTGTTAATTATGTAGTATATTGAGTAATGTTCATACTATTATGAAAACTTTTATGTTTATTTTGTAATATACATGTATGTGTATTGAAAACCATAGTATATAAAGCTAATATTTAGATAATCGGTAGATTCGGTATTTACCAAAACCAAACCAACTTTTTCGGTAATTTTCTATTTCGGTTTTATCGGTCTCGGTTACCAAAAAGTCGGTTTACCAAACTTAAAGTATCGGTTGGTATTCGGTCGGTTTTGTAATGGAGTGGCAGCCCTAGTTTATATCATGCATCACTTAAGAGTTGAGGCCTGCGTCCTAAAATCCATCACCAACCAAGATCAAGTCACAGCAGAATTTAGCAAAGGTCATATCGAAAGTGACCCCAAACATGAAATAAATTACAAAATGGCCAGGGGGGAAAGAAAGGAATAAATAATTGCATTGACCAAATTCAAAATGAGTCAAGGAAAAGAAACCTGCTTCGACTACAACGACAAAGCGTATAAAAAGGCCGTCACGTGAATGCGGAGACTCCTGAGAGCACCCAAACACCAAACGACGCCTTCTCCTCCTCCTCCCTCCACCACCGCGGCGGTTACTCACAAATCAACACCAATATTTCTCTCTCTCTCTACAAAAACGGAACCGCCTTTTAAATCCAATAATAACCGACTTTCAGATTAAGCAAAATAGGTTTCCTACTCATCTTCTGCTACTACTTCTTCCTCCTCTCCCTCACTCTCGCAGCCTGCGTCGTCGGTTCGTCGCTCGCTAATTCAACCACCCCCGCCGCCTCCGCCGCCTCCGCAATGGCGGCCATGGAGAGCTTGATCGGCATCGTCAATCGGATTCAGAGAGCATGCACGGTCCTCGGCGACCACGGCGGTGGCGACGCCGGTTCTTCTTTGCCTACGCTCTGGGAGGAGCTTCCCTCCGTCGCCGTCGTCGGAGGTCAGGTCTGTAGTTTTCTCCTCTCTCTCTCTCTCTGCACACATTCACATTCTCAGTTTGTTATGCTTTTTTTTTTTTTCCGGCGAAGCGAGTGTTTGAGCTTTGTGCCTGGTTTTGAATATGCAGAGTTCCGGCAAGTCGTCGGTGTTGGAGAGCATTGTCGGCCGCGATTTTCTTCCGAGAGGATCAGGTTAGGGTTTATATGCCTATCGGTATTTCATATTCGCCGTACTGAATTCTGCGATTTTGCGCTGTTTCGCTGTTGAGAAAGAAAGTGGAATAGTATAGGGAATGGTCAATTGTATATCTAACTAGAAGTCAACTGAGTCAAACTAAGGCACTGAGCAATTTTAATTTTGTTGTTAGATGGTTAGGCTTTACTTTGTGATTAGAATAATGATGAAGGTGTATAAAGGCACAGAGTAAAGGGTTAGAATTAGTTTTAATTTATATGAGTGCCCCTGTTTTCTGTTACAACTTACAAGTAGGTAATGATGAAGCTCTTTGATGTTGGTTGGGTTTTCAGGGATTGTGACAAGGAGGCCTTTGGTGTTGCAGCTGCACAAGTTAGAACAGGGGATGCAGGACTATGCTGAGTTCCTCCACTTGGACAAGAAAAGATTCACTGATTTTGGTATGTTACTCGTTGTACAGATATTGCTATAGATGGAACTCCTGATTTTTTTTTTTTTTTCAGATGAATTGATAATATTAATATGTTCCATTAGAATTACAAACTTTTCGTTCCATGATGTCATCAATAGTGTTTGTAAAATTGTATACCGTCTTATGGAAAACTGGAAAGGTTGCTTTAGGTTTTTGGTAATAAATGATGGATGATGAAACAAGAAATGGATCATTCAGATGTGCTATGTATATGGGTGCCAATTCTTGTGTTCTTTTTATTACCAGTAGATCTCTAAATTTCCAAATATTTTTTCATGCCAATCAAGATGTTAGGTTTCCTTCTCAAAGACAAAAAGAAGTTGATTATTGTGATTCAAAATAGCCTATATTCAGGTTTCTAAAAATGAATGCTTAAAGATTGGTCTAGCAATAACATTTAGCACAAGTATCCAACTGTTTGCACTTTTATTCCTTTATGAAACAAGAAGTGAAATGAAATCTGTCTTTCCGTGCACTTTTTTTCTTCATAAACAGCTGCAGTTCGGAAGGAAATTCAGGTTGAAACAGACAGGATGACTGGGAAATCAAACCGGATTTCTAATGTTCCTATTCATCTCAGCATATACTCCCCAAATGGTAACATTGTGATATCCTTTGTGTGTGGGTGTGGTGTATCTAATGATTGGGTTTTAATGCTCTCTAGCATAAAGTTTGAACAGCTTACTTTTTGCTTGCTAGATTAAGTGTTTTTTAATTGTTCTACTATCTGACAATCATGGTTTGTCTTTTGGCAGTTGTCAATTTAACATTGATAGATTTGCCTGGCTTAACTAAGGTTGCTGTAGGTAAACTTCATTTACTGTTTCCCTATTTAACATTATAAAGTGAAACTTATATTCATTTCTTATTTGTTGAACACTGTACTTATACATGTTTGTTACTGACAGAGGGACAGCCAGAGAGTATTGTTCAAGACATAGAAAACATGGTTCGTTCTTATATAGCAAAGGTAATACAAAAGTCCTTTTCCCTCAATTTTTTGATAAAACTCTTCCTAATTGTGAATATTCACTATTCATACCCCTTGAATGCTCAAGTATTTGGGAAATTCTTATGCTCTAGCTTTATTTCAGTCAAATTAGGGGGCGTAAAAGTTTTACCTAATTGGTTTACCTGTCTTCCAGGTTTGAGTAGAGAATTCAGTTATCTTAAAAGTACTAGTAGTAATGTTATTTATTCCCTATTAATTTACAGCAGATCTCTGTTAAAGTTAATGTATCTCTCACTTTGTGGATGATGTCCCTTATTTTGATGTGATTAAGTACTTAGAGGTGCTCTTAATGTGGGCTAGATTTATGCTGCAAAGTCATATGAAGCATATTCATTACATTTGTAGGTTGCCAGTTACTTGAACTAAGGAGTAGATTTTTGCCTTGAAGTTCAGTGCAATTGAACAAATTTCATCATGTATTCTTGATGAATGTATGTTTTTTTTCTACCTTGCAGCCTAACTGCATAATTCTAGCAATAACTCCTGCAAATCAAGACGTCGCAACATCTGATGCTATCAAGATAGCAAGAGAAGTTGATCCTACAGGTATCCTTTTTGTACAGTGTTCCTGCTTTATTATCCAAGTATATGATCTCATATGGGGTTCATGAGTATATTCTCCTGTTCATTTTGAATTGAGCCTTATGTTTATTTCATAGGTGACAGGACATTTGGTGTGTTGACAAAGCTTGATTTAATGGATAGGGGAACTAATGCTTTGGATGTAAGACTTCTAGTCTTTTTTCCTTTTTTTTGGGTACTATGTTTCATTCTTATTTGTTAAGCTTTGCTTATTGAGAATCTCTGTTTAGCTGGAAGCTACTTAAGGATTGTTAAAGTTATCAGAGACGGTGCATAACTATCAGAGTTTAGCATTTTAGTTCAAAACATGTATTATGCACTGTCCTTGAATTGCTCTGTTACCAACTGTAGGATAAAATAAATTGACCATTGGGAAAGTATGTATTGATGCAGAGAATTAATCTTTCTCAATAATGTTTTCTTTATTTAGGTTCTTGAAGGAAGATCTTATAGGCTTAAACACCCTTGGGTTGGAATTGTGAACCGTTCACAAGCTGACATTAATACAAATATGGATATGGTTGCTGCAAGAAGGAGAGAGGGTGACTACTTTTCTGCTAGTATGGATTATGGACATTTGGTCAACAAAATGGGTTCAGAATATCTTGCAAAACTTCTCTCAAAGGTTTTGCCTGTCCTAATAATTTATGATATTGTATACTTTTCACCCATTTTTCTAATTTTATATAGAATGATCTGGTTAAATTTTTGTTTTGGTATGATTTCAGCATTTAGAGTCTGTAATTAAAGCTCGAATTCCAGCAATTGCCTCTATGATCAATAAAAGTATTGACGAACTTGAATCTGAATTGGATCATTTTGGTAAACCTGTTGCTATCGATGCAGGGGTGAGGAACTTATGCATATTATCTCTTTTTTTTTCATTTTTTTTTTCATATTGGGATCATATTTTGGTTTATCATCTGATAATATTTTGTTTTTATATATTATGTATCAGGCCCAGTTATATACTATCTTAGAGCTGTGCCGGGCATTTGACCAGATATTCAAGGAACACTTGGATGGAGGGTAGGGTAATCCAACCCCTGTATATTTTTATTTAAAAGTATATGAAGTAAAATCAATTCCATTAATCAATCCGTTTATTTGCCATATACATGTACAGCTGTTTAGAAATAGAGGCTACTATCCTTTCTCAAAACATTCAATTTTCGGATGTGGAATTCAATGCTCCATTTAGCATATCAAAGAATTTGTTTGACCTCTCCATTTTACTTATGAATTCAATTTTCTGTTTAGAAAGGATATGTTTGCTCTTTCAATGTCATATCTTCTTTTCCAAGTGAAAATTCTTTTGAAATAAAAAAATTGAAAGCAGTTAAGTTCTAATATGACATAGCCTGTGTTTTTGCATTATATTTGCTTGCTTTGATGAATTTCCATCCTTGGCTCTGATTATTGATCTTAAATTATACCCTGAAAACATTTCTGTTTCTTCCTGTTTTGCTAAATTGCAGACGACCTGGTGGTGATCGGATATATGCAGTATTTGATTACAAGCTTCCTGTTGATTTGAGAAGGCTCCCTTTTGACCGTCATCTTTCACTCCAAAATGTAAGGAAAGTGGTCTCGCAGGCAGATGGTTACCAGCCTCATCTAATTGCACCTGAGCAAGGTTATCGGCGCCTCATTGAGAGTTCACTTAACTTTTTTAGAGGCCCAGCCCAATCTTCAGTAGATGAAGTACGTGTTCACCATTTAATATACCATATATTCTTGTTTCTGCAGCTACCAAAAGCGGGATTCATGTCGAATCTTAGTGGTTGAGCTTATTAGCCATCCATGAACTTGCAATATATTGTTTTCTCAAATCATTGATCCAATACTGCAGGTTCACTTTCTTTTGAAGGAAATTGTGAGAAGGTCAATTGCAGAAACTCAGGTTCCTTGCTTTGTATAATACACTTTATTTCCAAGTACTGGTTTAGTAATGGGGAAAGTTATAGGTTTTGTTTTGGATGAACAGGAGTTGAGGCGCTTCTCGACTCTGCAAGCAGAACTGGCAACAGCTGCTTATGATGCCCTGGAGAGGTTTCGTGAAGACAGCAAGAAAACGATTTTGCGATTGGTGGACATGGAATCCTCATATCTGACAGTGGATTTCTTCCGGAGACTCCCTCAAGAAGTGGAGAGGGGAGAAGCAATTTCATCAGTCGCCTCTGAAGATCGATATTCTGAAGGGCACTTCCGCAGGATTGGATCAAATGTTTCCTCCTATGTTGGGATGGTGTCAGAGACACTGAGAAATTCTATACCAAAGGCTGTTGTTCATTGTCAAGTGAGGGAGGCTAAGCGGTCTTTGCTCGATCACTTCTACACTCAACTGGGCAGAAAGGAGGTATTCCAACAATCAGCATGTCTCTGTTTTTATCTAAAAGTTATTAATAGTTCTCTGATTGAGTTTTGTTATCTCCTTCAGGGAAGGCAACTTGCACAAATGCTCGATGAAAATCCTGAACTGATGGAGAGGAGACAACAATGTGCCAAGAGGCTTCAACTATGCAAGGCTGCAAGGGATGAAATTGACTCAGTCTCATGGTCCAGATGAAGTTCGTACTCAATGCATACATCTTTTTTTCTAGATAAGTAAAGCATGAATCGAAATAGAAACACTCTTTAGTTGGATTAGAATTGTTTCCGGTAGTTTAGATAGAAACCAAACAGAAGCAATATTGACGTTTTCTGAAGGTTGAGGGATATGTTTGTGGGATGATGTCGGGGGATATCATCCTTGTTTATATGGCATTTGTTTTTGTTTTTTTTTTGTTTATATGGCATTTGTTATCACCATGAGGTTTTTCTTCTTTTGCCTCTTTTCCCTTAAAGATTCTGACCATTTTTAGAATGTTCATGTCGTTGCATTAGTAGATCATTGGCTTGGTGATACCATAATGATTTCATGTTGATATTTGAAGTGCCCAATTGGCTCTTTTGTATTGTTCCTTCTTATTTGGTGATTGTGTCAAGGTTGATTCTAATCTTTTGGAGTAAAAATGCCTCTGAAGTGAAGATGGTAATAGAATGGAAAAGAAGATTGTTGAATTTTGTTCAAATGCGCAATAAATACATCATCTAATGGTAGTGAAAGTGATATTGAAACTATAGCTTGTAACACCATTCTGTGCAGAGTATTACCCACATTTGAGATATAGAAAGGTAGAACCGCAGAACTGAAGTGCCGTTGCCAGCACACGCAGTTGTACTTAAAAGTATACAAAAACAGTTGCACTTATTAATGTACCAGTCTCTTTAACTCAGATTCAAGTCTGTTCTTCACTTTTGTAGAGTCAACAGAACAAATCTGTTTCCAATTCAACTAAACTTTGTATGCAACTATGCATTCTTATGTAGCCACAAAAAGCTACGTCTTTATGATTGAATGAACAGTGAAGAATAATACAGCATCCCAGAAATAGCAGCTACAGGTGGAATATATATGAAGCAAAAAAATTATTTAAGCCTGCCTTTGAGCATACTAAGAATCTGCTATTCATTCCTTTAAGCACCACTTGTCGCACTGCTAGTACCACTCTTCTTATCAAGCTCTTCTAATGCTGCCCACAATTTTGGATCATCATAGTTCTTGATAATAAGGGTGGGTTTTGCTTCCAATAATATGTGTTCTGGATTTCCGGTGGTTAAACCAATAACCGGCATACCAGCTGCAACTCCAGCTTTGATCCCCGAAACAGAATCCTGGCAAAGTGAAAAAAGAACATCTCATGAATTTCAACCTTATGCACAAATTTATTTTCTTAAGAACATGAAATGAAGTAGAGGCAGACCTCGAAGATGAAAGTGTGCTCTTTTGATGCCTTGATCGCTTCAAGGCCCTTAAAGTATGGCTCTGGGTGAGGTTTGGCATGCTCACACTCACTCCCAAGAATAACAGCTTGGAAAAAATCCGAGAGGCCAAGGATAGAGATCATTAGTTCAGCATTTGGCTTGGGAGCATTAGTAACTGCAGCCCGTTTCAATCCACGATCTTCAACCCATTTCCTCACTTTATCGAGACCACTCACTGGCTTCAATTTGTCTCCAACCAATCTGTATTTACATGAACGAAACTATAAGCTGGGAGTCGGAAGATATTTCAAGTCTAGAGAAGGTCAGGCTTTTTTACCTACGAAACAAAGCTTCCTTCTCATCTGTGAACTTTATGCCTCGTTCAAAATCATCAGGAAAAAGTAGCCTGGCAGCATCATCATTGTGCTTACCAGCAATATTCTCAATATAGTAATCCTCAGTAATTGGAACCCCTCCATTGAAACCTATCTGTTAAATGCGAGACTTCAGTCAATCAACTATCTCTACAGTTCAAGATCTTTAAAATACATACAAATTGCATACTTTGTTAAATCAATAGTTAATGATCCTTCATGACCCTTTGCACGTATATATGACTATTGTTCACAGTTATATAGTTTATACAACACTACAAGAAACTTCGATTAAACGGCAGAAGCATCATTTGTAGTTTCCATGGTTTGATAGGAACGCAACTAAAAACAATAAATCATTTCTTCATAACAGAAGGCATCTTTTCTTAAGAAACATAAAACTCTACCTCTTGAAGCATTTCACGGAAGGCAGCATAGTGAATTGGATCTGAATCACATACAGTTCCATCAATATCAAAGAGTACTGCTTCTATTGGAGCAAGGCCAGAGAGTGCATTTTTGCTGGTAGTACACACACACCCACCAAAAGTGGGAAAAAGAAGAAAGCAATAAGATATAAGAGCCAAAGGAAAAATACAAACAAACTTATATATACAAATGCAAGAAATAATTCACTCTTCATGTAAAGAAGAATCAATGAAACACTAAATCACAGACAAAAACAACAAAAAGAAACACAAAAAAAAAAATAAAAAAATCTCAGATTTATACAGAGAGAAAATGGTCGAGCAGAACTATTCCTTGGGTGTAATGCTGCCTTATAGAATTAGATTAGTCCCATGTCCCATATTCCCAACAGTAATGTCCACCTATATCTAATAACAAAACAAACAAAACAATAACATAACAAAAGATAAGCCTCACTTTTGAGAGGTACTTCTTTCAAACTCTTTTTTTTTTTCAAACTAATCAGTATTAAGGAGAACATAATAGCTAACTGTAGGATATGTCAACATGAATGCAATCTCCCTACTTCTATTTTTTATTACTCCTAATGACAACATTTTCCATGTACCCTTTATACTTTGACCCTAGACATGAATTACTACATGTAATGCATAATTCTTGTATGCTCTTATAAATTTAGCCATTTGGGCAAGCCCATTACTGGTTCTGCCCTGTAGTCACTTCTAATAATCTATGTCCCTTAATTTGATGCCTAAGGGAGCTTCACGTCAGAGAAACCATAAAGAGTTTGATAAATATGGAAGTTTTTTTTTTTTGGCAAATGATAAATATGGAAGTTTAACCATGCAAGTATACTCCACATCAAGTAACTAAACAGGGAACACATCATGTTCGGTACAGTTGAATTCTAAAAAACCAACACTAAAAAACGACCATTGTGGTACTAAACGGAACCGATCATGTGCAACAAAATCCAATGCCTATTAAACAAGCTTAGATGTGTATGCATATAAAATCTCTACAATCACAGAGACATTATAGTCCAGCAAACGGTCAGATTTCATATGGGGAACCATCGAAAATTATTTAGATTTGAACAAAGAAACCATGTTATGAAATACAGATCAATGGAAATTTCAAAACGTTAAAAAGATCAGAGTAATACAATTTTGTGCTAATGCCATTACAATTTTGATACATGAGAAGAACCCAGATCAAAATCAATGTGAATGTTGTAAGAAAACGAAATGAAAGAAGAAAAACAGGAAGGAGAGTACCTGTCCACAGAGCTTTCACCAGAAGAAGCTGTCATAGTTTGATGGGTTCTGGACGATATTTCTCTGCGAACTTGGAAATGGGTAGCAGATTGAGAATGAATGAAAGAAAGAAGGTGAAGTATGAATATATGAAGGGAAATGAGAGAAGGTATCTACCTTCGAATCAATAGAGGAAGAAAGATGCGAGTTGTTCCCAACAGTATTTATTCTTTTATATTTGGTTATGAATTTTTGTTTATCAAATATCATATATTGTGAAATTAATGGTTTGACGAACAACTTGTCAAAGCAAGAGCCTACCCCAAAAGGTTTTCCAATATTACCGAACTCCCCACTTTTTATTTTCTTCTACCCCCGAAAGTTTTAGTGCAATGAGGAAATATATGGGTATTTTCCAATTTGATCAAGGATCGTTGAAGTAGAGGAAGGCGGTGCAGTAGATCTGACTGGTCATGAACTCATGATACCTATCATTAGATCTGTCTCTAATATAATTTCAATTTTTCATTGGAGGTGTCGGTGTATATGGCTTATGTACGAAAAGTGTTATGAAATATGCATGCTGTATGATTTCTTCTTGTACGAACCGGAGGTTTGCGACAAGGTGATTTTGGAATAGTAACATTATCGTCACCTATTTTGGAGTTGGTTTTGATTAATAAACAACAGGAGAATTGTTGTGTCTAGGTTGGAGAAGAAGAGCCGTAGAACCGAAAAAGAAGAAGAATAAGAGATAAGATCCCAACTGAAGTAATGACAGAGCATCTCAAAATTAAAAGGAGCAAAAATAACTTTGTCTTGATGGATGAAGAATTTGCCACATCTTATACACAAGAGAGTTATCGCAGATTAGTAAAGTATGTCTCATATTATTTTTGTTATTTATGAGATTTATTAGTATTTATGATTAAAAAATATAAGATTGCTTAAGTCCTTTCTCTTATTAGCCCCACGTAAACGTATTATTATCTTGCCTCAAGCTTCATTTATCATTTCGACCAAAAAAAAAGAAAAGCTTCATTTATCATAGAATGACAAAATCCTTTTCTTCATTTTTCCATCTTGAAATACCTCGTTAGCAAGGTCAAAAAAAGATAGTAGTTAAAAATGTTCAAAAAACAAACGTTCAGGGGTTGCTAACAAAATATTGAAGAATGAAGGCCCCGTATAGAATATTCAAAAGGCAAGGCACATGTATTACAGAGAAAAGAGTCCACTACAAATTATTATTGTCCAAAATATTTGGGAAGAACAGATGCTATAAGAATCACGTGTTGATATAATCAGGAGAGGAAACCAAGTTGGCTACGTCCTCACTCTCTGAGATGTCGTGGTGTGAAATGACTCATTCGTATTTAGACTTGGACTACACAGAAGGCCCAAAAGATGAAGAGGACGGCCCAACGTCTCTTTTTGCTTGACCAACCTTTTTGGCCCAATATGTTTCTTGCACATTATTTATTTCGCGCTTTCACTTTTCCGCTTCCTCTTGGCTACTCAAGACTTCTCTATAGTCTTCAAATTCGGGTGAAAAAGGGATCAGAGAAAGAAACGTAACTTTGTTCATCACTCAAGTCTAAATTTTTCTATTTCGGGATTTGGCCCTGCTTAGTTTTGCATGCTTGTTTGGGGGTCTGGTTTCTTATTCGTTCATATACATGTCAGTATTTAGGATGAAAGCTCCTGTTTTTGGTTCAGGTGGAAAAAGGCATGCTGTGATGAAAGCTCCTAGTGAGTACAGGGTTCCTTGCCCATGTGATAGGTACCAAGCAATTCAACAACTTTGCTTTCCAGTTATTGCTGGGATATAGCTTTTAACTAGTGTACGCAAAGCAATGGTTAGGAACAGAACAGTCCATGGAGCGTCCTCTTCATCCTCATCTTCAGCATTCTCCTCAAAACATTGGACCTAGGACGTGTTCTTGAGCTTCAGAGGTGAGGACACTCGTAACAACTTTACTGGCCACCTCTACATGATGTTGAAAGAGGCTGGAATCAACGCCTTTCTTGATGACAATGAACTTAGAAGAGGGGAAAATATAACTGTGGAACTGGCGCGGGCAATCCAAGGATCGAGGATCTTTGTGATTGTCTTCTCGAGGAGGTATGCGGATTCTAGTTGGTGTCTTGAGGAGCTGGTAAAGATCATGGATTGTAGAAGCACACTGGGGAAAATAGTCTTCCCAATGTTCTTTGATGTTGATCCTTCAGATGTCAGGAAACAGAGTGGTACTTTTGCAGAGGCACTTGATCAGAAACATAAAGATATAGATGAAGATATAAGGTGCAAAGTTGGAGAGCTGCTCTTACAGAAGCTGCAGATTTGTCTGGCTGGGATCTTCAAAACACTTCCGATGGGTAATATTTGCTAATTAATCTTCTTTTACTTATTGCTATTGCGTGTCCACATGATATATCATCTTTTCTTTGTTTGTCGTAGATCAAGTATTAGTTTGCTTAAGCCTTCAATAGATTACCAAGAAAACAACAAAATGATTAGTTTACACTTGGAGCTTACCGTTAGGTTTCAGGCCAATGATATTAAAAAAAATAATATGTGATTGTGCCAGTGTGCATTGGTCTTTTCGATCTTCTCTGAGTGTTGCACTGTTGCACATACTTTAAACTTGAAGATTCTGATTAATCCTTCACCAAAAAAAAAAAAAAAAAAAATCATGATTCATCACTTTCTGATAAGTTGTGGTTATTCAAATCCGTTTCACAATAGCAATTTAGCTAGTCATACAGAATGTTTAGGTGCGCTTATTCAATTTCTCTTATATTGCCAAATGTGTTAGAATTAAGTGGACTTAACATTATCTAAAAGCATTAAATAGAACAATTGATCTAGCTAAATAATTAAATAACAAGAAATATGTGATTATAACTCTAATACCAGTTACCTATCGAGATGTATATCGCTTGATAAGAGTAGGACTCTCATTGTTAATAACCTGATTAACATGAAGTGTTGTGATAAGTTTAAGTCTCCTAAACTGATAAACATGAAGTAAAACGAGGACTCCTTATGGGATGAGTCCAAGGTTAAGTTTTGGCCAATATATAAGGAGGAGAAAGTCCCTATGTTCAACACTGCATTTTGCATACATTCTCAGCCCCATTCTGAAGCATCTGGTGTTGAAACATAGAAGACTTTCTTCCATTGTGCAGCTGCTTATTCATGATCTCAGAAGATGTCTGCCTCGATGATTGCTCTTGGACAAGCTGTGGCTGCAGGGATTGAAAGTGTCAATCCAGGTGATTACTCCTACCGGGACTAGGAAGCTACTGGTGTGCTGCATAATTGTTTTGTTCTTGTACAGGTTGTGTGTTATGTGATTTGTGATATGATCTTGTGTGCATTATATTCTTACAAATGGTATCAGAGCTTAGGAATTTCATAAACACATATCATGCGTTTTAGTTTTGTTTTAGAAAACCATATTGTGAAAATTATTTTCTGGAAAATAAAATATATTTTCTGTTATAGTAAAAGCAGGCCTTAAATGGTGTTTAACCCGTTTTTAATATTAATCCAATTCATTAAGTAAACAGGCCCAAACCCGAGTCCAAAATTAAAATAGTTTTAAAAAGGATATTACCGTTAGAACATAACGGTCACTTATATTTTTGGGATCGGATTGAGTAGGGCTTACTGAGATTGAATTCTCAGTTCTGAGGATTCAAGACCCTCGTTTGGAAATTTTTGGATTGACAGAAGGGTTAAAGTTGTTGCTTGTTCTTGATTTTGCTTCCGCTAAAATAATTGTTGCAGCGCTGTAGCAGAGGCCAAGGTATGTTTTCTGAGAAATCAGAACTTGCGTTTCAATTTCTGCATTATGGAAAGGGTTGTCATATGGATTACTGTTTAGCACATGGAAGGGGTTGTCATATTGCATATAAATATCATATGTGGAATGTGGATTGAATCTGCGATTGTTGATAAATGTATGGATGTGATGTTTCTGATGCACAAATATGTCTATGCTTGATATCCTTGATAATCTTGTCTTCAGTTGAAAATGATTTTGAACTAACAAGAATTCAGTACAAATCTCCCAATATGTAATTTTTGCAATCTTGTTATGTTCTCATATATGCAGAATATAGTTAATAAACTGTGAACAATTAGGCAAAACACATTATTAACTTTTGATTTGTGAATTTCTGGTTACAGTCTGATCATGTTGCACAAAGCAATCCATCATTTTTCAGAGAAATTCTTACAGATTAAACAAATTAACACTTGTGTTGCTATTTTTAAAATTACACTTATATTTTGTTCTTCCAAAGAAGATGTTCACTGTGTAATCTTGATTATGGTACAGCATCATGTATAAACACAAATACCTATATTGATTTTTTGAAACTTTTCTTATCTAAAGGTATGATTGTTTCAACTAATAACTAGTATATGTAGGATATAGCATGATGATTTAGAACTTTAAGAATGTTAAGTTTTATGCCACAAAGGCATTACTTGATATTACTGCAGTTTATGGGGTTATTGTTTGTGATTGTGTTTCTGTGATGTTGCCTACTTTTGAACTTATGCATGAAACACATAAAATTTGAAATACAGTCTTAACACACAGAAAATGAAATACTGCAGTAACTTACACGTTTTTTATTTTCTTTTGTCTAGGACCTCTTGTTGTGACCTTAGGTCAGGTTGAGATGCTTAATGGGTGGAACTATAAGAAGTGGAGAAATCAGGTGGAATTTTATCTGTCCATGCATCAAAACATGGATCTTTGCCTCGTAGAGGATCAGCCTTCTGAACTAGATTCTGAAAGTACCAATGAGGATAGTAGGCATTATAAGGAGTGGTATAGCAGCAACAGAAAAGCCAAAAATGTGATTAGGTGCACTATGTCAGACACAGTGAAAGGGTCTATAGTGGAGCCCGAGTTAGCCATGGACTTTCTGGAAGAAATTGCAGACAAATATAGAGAGAGTGACAAGGCTGAAGCAGCTAGGTTGTCTAGGAAGTTCAATGAACTGAGTTTCTCTGGGAAGGGCAGTGTGAGGGAGCACATTATGCAGCTAATTGACATTAACTCTAGGCTTAGAGACCTAGACATGGGAGTTAAAGATGAACAGGTGGTGCATGTGGCACTTCATTCTCTGCCAAACACCTACAGCAACCTGAGAACTTCATATAATGCCTTAGAGACCAAATGGAACCTGAACAAGCTAATCTCGATCTGTGTGGATGAGGAGGAAAGAATTAAGAGAGAGGGAGTACCAACCACTACAGTTAATCTGGTTGAGAAACCAAAGTGGAAAAAGCAGAATAAACTTAAGCCTAAGAAGACCACCATCACTAAAGTAACTGGGAAACCTGCAGAAGCTAGAGCTGGAAAAGTCTTTAAGTATAAGTGCTATTTCTGTAAAAAGATAGGGCACATGAAGAGGGACTGCAGTGGCTTTAAAGCTTGGATGATCAAGAAGGGTGAGTCATTTCCTAATTCAGTCTTTTCTCTAGAAGTTAATTTCATAAATGTAGATTCACACACTTATTGGTTAGATTCAGGCTCACCTATTCATATTACCACCTCACTGCAGGGTATAACAAAGAGGAGGGCACCAAGGAAAAGTGAGCAGCAGGTCTGTGTGGGAAATGGAACAAGGGTAGCAGTTAAGGCTATTGGAACTCTGAAGATCGATTTAGGATTAGGAAAATTTATTTTTCTGGAAAATGTTTATTATATTCCTTCCTTAAAAAGGAATCTTATTTCAGTAGGCCTTTTAGTTAGTATTGGATGCAAACTTATTATTGATTTAGTGGAATAAAATTATTTCAGGGTTCTGAATACATTGGTTGTGGAGTGTTTTCAAATAATTATTTGAGATTGGATTGTTCTGTTATTAAACAGGAAATTCTTTTAATTGAGAACAATGAAAACATGAATGCAGATAACAACATTACAGGTACTAAAAGAACTCTATTCAATAATAAGTCTGCAAAGTTATGGCACAGGAGACTAGGCCATATATCTAAAGAAAGACTTAAAACACTTGAGAAAAATAAGATTTTGCCTGCATTGGATTATACAGACTTGAATGATTGCATTGAATGTTTTAAGGGAAAATTGACAAACTACAGAAAGAAAAAGGCTTTAAGAAGTCAAAATCTCTTAGAACTCATTCATACAGATATATGTGGTCCATTCAAATATAAGACACTCTGTGGAAATTTTTATTTCATCACATTTATAGACGACTTCTCTAGATACTGCTATATTTACTTGTTATCAGAAAAATCACAAGCTCTTGATGCATTCAAAATATACAAAACTGAAGTTGAATTGCAACTTGAAAAGAAAATTAAAGTAGTGAGATCTGATAGAGGAGGTGAGTTCTATGGTAGACATACTGAAACAGGCCAGCAAAAGGGACCTTTTGCACTTTATTTACAAGAAAATGGCATTAAGGCTCAGTATACAACTCCCTACAACCCTCAACAAAATGGAACAGCAGAAAGAAAAAATAGAACCTTGTTAAACATGGTGAGGAGTATGATGTGTACTTCAGGTCTGCCAAAATATTTATGGGGTGAGGCTCTTAAGACTGCAAATTATATTTGCAATAGATCACCTAGTAAATCTGTAGAAAAGACACCTTATGAGCTTTGGTGTGGAAAACAGCCAAGCTTGCATCACTGTCATGTTTGGGGATGCAAAGCTGAGGCTAAAACACCTAATGCTTTGACACAGAAGTTAGATCCAAAAACAGTGAGTTGCCATTTCATAGGATATTGTGAAAAATCGAAAGGTTATAAATTTTATTCAGCTCATCATACAACCAGGACTTTTGAAACAAATCAAGCAAAATTCTTGGATGAAGTAGTCTGTAATACAAGTTTTGAAGACTTGTCTTTAGAGTTTGAAGAAATTGCAGAAAATGAGACTCTAGAAAATTTTTTACCTTTAATATCTGAAAATGAAATGCAAACTGCTAATTCAGAAAATGAAGTTAACAATCGAGATTCAGTAGAGCCAGTAACCTTAAGTGGTGAAGCACCTGATATAGCCCAAAATATTCAATTAGAAAATGTTAACCCTCAGCTTAGGAGATCCCAGAGAGAAAGAAGACCAGTTTATGGGGAGGATAGTGATTATGCAGTTTACTTGCAAGAAATTGATGTTCTTGCAGAAGACAATGATCCATTGAGTTTTAAACATGCATTAGAAAGCAATGAAGTTGAAGAATGGCAGAAAGCTATGGAAGCTGAGATTTCATCCATGAGTCAAAACAAAGTATGGGAGCTAGTTAAACCTGATCCAAACCAGAAAGCCATAGGATGCAAATGGGTGTTCAAGACAAAAAGGGATGCTAATGGTAACATAGAGAGGCATAAAGCTAGATTAGTAGCCAAGGGTTTCACACAAAAGGAAGGCATAGACTATACTGAAACCTTTTCCCCTGTATCCACAAAAGATTCATTCAGAGTTATAATGGCTTTAGTGGCACATTATAATATGGAATTGCACCAAATGGATGTTAAAACAGCTTTTTTAAATGGGGAGTTAGATGAAGTCATTTATATGAAGCAGCCTGAGGGTTTTGTGAAATCTGGAAAAGAAAATCATGTATGCAGACTAAAGAAATCCATTTATGGACTTAAACAAGCTTCTAGGCAATGGTATAAGAAGTTTGACTCTGTGATTTCATCATTTGGTTTTACAGAAAATATAGTTGATGAATGTGTGTACATGAAAACAGTTGGAAATAATTTTATTTTTCTCATACTGTATGTGGATGATATTCTTTTGGCTAGCAGCAACATTAAGTTACTTAAAGACACCAAAATCTTTCTGTCAAATAATTTTGACATGAAAGATTTAGGAGAAGCCTCTTATGTTCTAGGTATTGAAATCAAGAGAGACAGGGCACATGGTTTATTAGGCTTATCTCAACAAAACTACATTTTAAAAGTTTTAAAGAGATTTGGGATGGAAACTTGTGCATCAGGTGAAGCTCCTATGACAAAAGGAGACAAACTGTCAAAGAATAAAAATTCCAAAAATGGGGGGAAGATGTCTGATATGGATAGCAAGCCTTATGCTAGACTAATAGGCAGCCTCATGTATGCACAGGTCTGTACAAGACCTGATTTAGCTTTTGCAGTTGGAATTTTGTCTAGATTTCAATCAAACCCTACTCAAGAACATTGGACTGCAGGAAAAAAGGTACTTAGATACTTGCAGAGGACCAAATCCCACATGTTGGTATATAGGCAAGTCAAACAGTTGGAACTAGTTGGCTATACTGACTCAGACTTTGCAGGAAATTATCCAGATTCAAAGAAATCAACATCTGGTTATGTGTTCATGCTTGCAGGAGGGGCTGTGGCATGGAAAACCATGAAACAGTCATTAGTCTCTACCTCCACTATGCAGGCTGAATTCATAGCCATTTATGAAGGAATGTGTGAAGGGTTATGGATTAAAAACTTTTTAATGCAACCAAAGTTTTAAGTTCGATTGTGTCAGATGCACTTAAGATTTACTGTGATAATGAAGCTGCAGTATTTTTTGGCAAGAACAGTAAGAGGTCCAACAACTCCAAGCACATTGATTTGAAATACTATAGTGTAAGAGAGAGAGTGAAGCAACTTGCAGATCCATTTACCAAGGCTTTATCAGTTGTAAATTTTAAGAGACATACAGAGAATATGGGAGTATTACCTGATTTGAGAGCTTGAGTTCAGTGGGAGTGTTGAGTCATTTTTGAATTTTTATTTCTGTGTAATAATTCCATCACAGTTCTTGAATTTTTCAGATACTTGTATTTTGCATCTGCAGTTTATCAATAAAATTGAGGTATTCCAGAAGAAATTATTTCATTAATAGTTAACTTGTGTGAGGTACTTATTTTTAGTTATTTCATTTTGATTATATGTGTGTTATCAAGTGAACTGCTATGCTTGCATAGATTTTCAGTTATAGAAAACAACTTCAAGTTCACTGGTGTTTAGAGGTTGTTGCCGAGATTTTGATTAATCAAAATCATTTTGATGGACTATGAGTATTATGGCATTACAGGTAGATATACTTGCCATATAGCTCTTTTGTTATCACTTAGGGCTTATGTGAATACAGTAGTTGATGTTAGTGATTTTTAACCAATGTGTTTGTTCCAAACTTGATTGGTTCTGAATTCTACATTAGTTTCTGTACTTGACCAAGCTGGATGAGATATGAGTTTTTACATGTTTCAAGTGCACACTTCAGTTGTTGTTTAATTCAAGTTATTAGTTGAATTGTTCTGCAAATAGAAAATGTTAGTCCAAGTGGGAGAAATGTAGGCCTGGGATCGGTTCTCATTTTGGCATTTTTTGCCGGAACCGGAACCGGACTGTTTTTTTCGGTTCGGTTATGTAACTTTTCATTGCCGGAACCGTTTTGGAACCGGAACCGTTTTTTCCGGTTCGGTTATGCATTATTTCCGGTTCTTGCACACAACATCAAAAAGCCCCAGTTTTGCAGTTTTTCAAGCCGACCTCCTGCTCCATTCTATCAATTGTTTTCAATAATTGGGTGGTCCAAATCTAAGTGCTTCCAAATTCAACTTCTCTCCCTTGATGAAGTTGCTGCTTGCGACTTCTTCTTTGCCCTCTTTCTCTTTGCAGAAGATTGAATAAGGATCGTGGTTTGGGATTTCAGAAGATTGAATGAGGATTGAGGTTTGGGATTTGGGATTTCAGAAGATTGAATGAGGAGCGAGGTTTGGGATTTGCTGATTTCATATTTGAGATGAACTTGTTGGATGGTTTTCTGGGTTTTCGTCTTTTCGAATTGGGGAAGAAGTGAAGATAGAAGGTTTATGGTTTGCTGGGATTTCAGATGAATGAGATGATTGAATGAGGGTTTGTGGGGATTAGCCGATTTGGTATTTTAGATTAAATGAGGGTTCTCAATTTTCTTGGGTTATTGAATGGGGGAAGAATGAAAAAGGGAAGAAGTCGAAGAACTGAAGAAGAACAGTTCGATCTGGAATTATGGATGAATGATTTGTGATCGAAATGGATTTTTTTTGTCTTTTAGTTTGTTGATGAGTTAATCAAAGATGGGTTACGGGCTTCAGATAGGGACATGGGTATATGGGCTTATAAGCCATATATGGGCATAATTGATAAATAGGACTAGTGACCGGTTCCTCCGGTTCTTGTTAGTTTGGAAAAGTCAGCACCGAAACCGAACTGCAGATTGTAGACCGGTTCGGGTCCTCCAAAAAATAAAGTGTTTTATATGAAGAACTGGACCGAACCTCCCTATTCCGGTTCGGTTCGGCGCGGTTCTACGGTTCTCGGTTCAGAAATCCCAGCCCTAGGAGAATGTTAGAATTAAGTGGACTTAACATTATCTAAAAGCATTAAGTAAATAGAACAATTGATCTAGCTAAATAAATAACAAGAAATATGTGATTATAACTCTAATACCAGTTACCTATCGAGATGTATATCTCTTGATAAGAGTAGGACTCTCATTGTTAATAACCTGATTAACATGAAGTGTTGTGATAAGTTTAAGTCTCCTAAACTGATAAACATGAAGTAAAACGAGGACTCCTTATGGGATGAGTCCAAGGTTAAGTTTTGGCCAATATATAAGGAGGAGAAAGTCCCTATGTTCAACACTGCATTTTGCATACATTCTCAGCCCCATTCTGATGCATCTGGTGTTGAAACATAGAAGACTTTCTTCCATTGTGCAGCTGCTTATTCGTGATCTCAGAAGATGTCTGCCTCGATGAATGCTCTTGGACAAGCTGTGGCTGCAGGGATTGAAAGTGTCAATCCAGGTGATTACTCCTACCGGGACTAGGAAGCTACTGGTGTGCTGCATAATTGTTTTGTTCTTGTACAGGTTGTGTGTTATGTGATTTGTGATATGATATTGTGTGCATTATTTATTCTTACAAAATGAGCCTAGGATGCTAATTGATTTCAATTGCCAGCCATGAGTCAAAGTTTATCAGGACAATTCTTGACGAGATCACTGAGGTTCTTAATCGCCCAGACTTGCATGTAGCTGACCACCAAGTTGGAGTAGACTCTCGCGTGTAAGATATTAGTTCTTATTTAGGTGTTGGAATATTGCATGGTTGGAATTTGGGGTATGGGTGGAATTGGGAAAACAACAATTGCCAAGGCCAAGGCCCTTTACAACAAATTTCGCCATAGCTTTGAAGCTTCAAGTTTCCTTGCCAACATTAGGGAAACTGCCAACCAACACAATGGTATTGTTACTTTGCAAGAAAGACTTCTTTCTGATATCATAAAATCAACCAGCAGGACACAGGTAGCCAATGTTGATACAGGGATCAGTGTGATAAAAAAAAGATTTGGAAGCAGAAGAATGCTTGTCATTGTTGACGATGTTGATCATGTGGACCAACTAAAGGCATTATCTATAAACCGTCGCTCATTTGGTCCAGGAAGTAGAATTGTTATTGTAACAAGAAATAAACATTTGCTAGAGCAAGTTGGCGCTAGCATGCATGAGAATATATACGGTCTGTCAATTGAACGAAGAAGAAGCTCTTGAACTATTTAGTTGGCATGCCTTTAAAGCTCCTTATCCTAATGAAGAGTACCTCGAACACTCAAGAAATATTGTTCGTTACTGTGGAGGTTTGCCACTAGCTCTTAAAGTTTTAGGTTGTCATCTGTTCAAAAGAAGGGTGACATTTTGGGAAAGTGCAGTGAAGAAATTGGAAATAATTCCTCCAATTCTGGAGAAGCTCAAAATAAGTTTTGATGGGCTAAATGATGACACCGAGAAAGATACATTCCTTGATATCTCATGTTTCTTTATTGGAATGGATATGAACTTTGTCAAACAAATATTGGATGGTTGTGGATTTTTTCCAGATTCAGGAATTGAGGTCCTCATTCAACGATGTCTTCTAACTGTTAATGAGGAAAGGGAGTTAATGATGCATGATTTGCTTCGGGACATGGGTAGAGAAATTGCTCGTGGAAAATCTGGTGATGGATCCCCTCTTGACCCTGGGAAATGGAGTAGAGTATGGCGCTGCGAAGATGCCACAGAAGTATTGAGGGAAAATTCTGTAAGTACATTCCCCCCACCACTCCAAATAAAAAATCCAATCTGCTGGTGATTGTGAGTAATCCAGTGAATTTCATTTTCTCAGTCATTGTCGCTCCCTTGTGTTTCCATAGCTCCACTTGATCATGATTCCGCTTCTTGTCTGTGGAATTATGAATTAATTTTCACAGGCTAATAACCCTTTTCTAAAGTATTCTGTGCATTTGGTTACCAGGGGTCTGAAGAAATTCAAGGACTTGCCATGAAAATCCTAACAGCTGATAAGAAAGCAAGATTTGATACAAAAGCATTTGCAAAGATGAAGAGATTGAGATTGCTCCAACTCAATAATGTACAGCTCACTGGAAGCTACAAATATCTTTCCAAGAGGTTAAGATGGCTCTGCTGGCATCAATGCCTATCTGAAAATCATACCAAAAGACTTTATTCTACAACAACTAGTTGCTATCGACCTGCAGTATAGCAAACTTAGAATCATTTGGGAGGATCCTGGGGTATGTTATTTAAGATATTACAGCAAAGTTATAATTTTTTCCTTATGGTTTAATCTATCACATCACCAACAGTCTCTCTCTCTCTCTCTCTGTTCTTTTTTTTTTTTCGTTTGGGATTTTCATTTTGGTTGTCATTTGGTTTTGTTTAACAGTTGCTTGAGAAGTTGAAGTTTCTTATCTCAGTCATTCCCGTTACTTATCAACATCACCAGACTTCTCAAACTTACCAAAACTTGAGAATTTGATACTTGAAGGCTGTACGAGGTTGGTCGAGGTTCATCAGTCCATTGGGCATCTTGATAGACTTTCTTTGGTAAATCTTAGAGGCTGCGTAATGCTTAAGGAACTTCCAAGGAGTTTTTATAAGTTAAGATCTATTGAAACTCTTGTTCTTGATGGCTGTTCAAGATTTGAGAAGTTGGATGAGGACTTGGGGGACATGGTGTCTTTGACAACTCTAGATGCAGGTAAAACAGCCATAAGAAGCATACCACCTTCTATTGTGAAATTGAAGAACTTGAGATGCATTTCTCTTCATGACCTCAAACCTAGTTTCACCAGTCTAATATTGCCTCCTTCACTTGGAGGCTTAAACTCATTAACAAAGTTATCTCTGAGAGGGTGCAATTTAATTGGAGATGCAATTCCAAAGGATCTTGGAAGTCTATATTCTTTAACAGATTTGGACCTAGGAAACAACAGATTCAATAGCCTTCCAAGCTTAGGTGGCCTTTTGAAGCTTGACTGTTTGATATTGGACAATTGCCATTTAACTGATGATGCAATTCCAAATGATCTTGGGAGTTTATCTTTGCAAAAGCTAGATCTAGGTTGCAATAGGTTTTGTACCCTTCCAAGCCTTAGCGGCCTTTCCAAGCTTCAAAATCTATTTGTGAATAATTGCACAAACCTTCAGGCAATCCCTGATTTACCAACAAGTTTGACGAACCTGAACGGAGATCACTGCCAGGCACTGGTTAGAATGCCAAATTTTTCAAAAATGTCAAATATGAAATTCTTGCATTTAAGACATTCTGCCAAGCTTGTTGAGGTTCCAGGCTTGGATCAGTCACTAAACTCCATGAGATATCTTCGCATGGAAGGCTGCACCAATATCAGGCCCACTCTTAAGGAGAGCATCTTACAGGTCTTTTTCTGTTGTTTCACAAATACACACAAGAGTATATGTACTAGTTGCTTATGTAAATCTTTCTTAACATGATACAGGCATGGACTTCGGCAGGGCACGGTGGCATTTTTCTCCCTGGAAATTATTTTCCCAACTGGTTCAAATATGTCAGCAAGTGTGCGGGTGTCTCTTTTAAACTGCCTGACAATGGCAATTTGATAGCATTGACTGTGTGCGTTGCTTATTCTTCAAAATTGGATGATTGCATATCTACTGAACCTTCTGCCATATATGTTACAAGTCATCGCAGTCGAAGTACTTACATGACTCAGCCCATGCATGCCTATGGAATAACTCCACATCTAGATTATCTCTGGCTGGGGCATCTTTCGAACAAAATGTTCAGTTTGGATTGCGGTGACATAGTTGAGGTTTTTGTAGAACTTGGACCTGATTCTGATTTCAAGGTGAAGAAAATAGGGGTTGATTTTGTATGGGAAGATGGCGAGAATCAGCTACTGCAGGGAGGCTCAGCTTTAACCTGTAAATGTATCGGATATCGTACCTTTGTTGTGCATGCTCACAAATTTCATTGGAAGGATCTACCTCTGGCATTAGGGAAGGATGACAATGAGGCAGGACCCAGCCATGACTCTACTAAGGTGGACCAACCTCCCAAGAGATTGAGGTATGATCCCATTGTCATAGAACTGAGTAGTGATGCTGAGGATGATGAGTCAGGACCACGCCTTGACTCATCTAATGAAGACCGCCCAACCAAAAGATTGAGGTATGATCCCATTGTCATAGAACTTAGTGGTGCTGAGGATGATGAGTCAGGACCATGCCATGACTCATCTAATGAAGACCGCCCAACCAAAAGATTGAGGTGTGATCCCATTGTTATAGAACTGGGTAGTGATGATGATGATGACAGGACTAAGCCATGACTTATCTAATGAGGACTGAAATTTCAAAAGTTTTAAGGCCTGAAAGTAGAATGAAGTTGGTCTTTCCAGGGAACCTTGGTACGATATCCTTTGATGGTATTTATGCTTCTCAACCATCACAAATAAATTTTTTCTTGCTGCTGCTGATTATTTAGTTGTATTGTGTGAGAGAATTAATAGGATGAATCCTTGCCCACCTCCTATTGTGATCTTAACTTTCAATTTGTTCATCTTCAAATTGTAACGTCTTCTTTGATGGACTTGATGGACCTCACACTGATTTTAGCCAGCTAGTGTGCTGCGTTTCTGTTGGTGCTTGAGTGCCTGTGACTGCTGTGCGTCACGGTCCATGGGGTCTCTCTGGTTCTTTGATTGTTGTGGTCCAGTTTGAACTTCTTTGTTGTGTTGGTGTAGTCCTGTTTGTCATTCTTCTGTTTCTAATCGGCACAATTGATTTGTTTCTTTTGTCACGATAGAGGATGACTTTTGGTAGAGCAGTGAGCTAAGTGTATGCTTAGCTAATAATTTGATGCAACTTCTATTTATGGGGATTTTACCAATATGTCCCCATTGATGTACATGATCAAAATGCAGGCTACCCATTGGTTTCCACTTTCCTCCATCAAAAATGGAATGGAAGCGAAGCTGCTTGCATTTTATGGACAATGCCTTTTGACAATGGCAGCGCCCTTTATTGTTCAGTATTGCCCCTAAATGTGTGGGTTATGAATTCTTCAGACCTAGTACTGTACCTGGGGTTCTTAGTCATCTTCAATTTTTTTCAATCATTGCAGGTTGGTTAGCAATCTTCCATTAGTGACAGTCCACAAAAAACATCTCATATATAAGGGATGTTCATCAGTGACATTCATGAGTGCATCTGGTGCGATAGCCTAAGGTGACCCACCAGATGGAGAATTGACAATTTCATAATGCTAGTGAGAATTGAACAATTTTCTTTTTGTGATCACTCATGTAATATTTAGGGGCCGTGACCACTTATCTAATTTCAGCTTAAAAATTATCCACTTACTCCATTAAGAGTTTTTTAACCTCATTTACCTAATCTAACATCTATTGACAGTTTTGCCCCTATTAATTAAATTGAAACTCATCGATCTCTCTCCTCCCAGACTCTCTCTCTCTCTCTCTCTCTCTCTCTCTCTCTCTCTCTCTCTCTCTCTCTCTCTCTCTCTCTCTCTCTCTCTCTCTCTCTCTCTCTCTCTCTCTCATTGCAGGAACTTCGTCGACACCCTTCGATTACGTCCTCTGCCACCAAGTCCGATTACGTGGGCAAGATTGCAGGGGTTCGGTGAACGAGTTGTCGGGCAGTGACCTGCTTTGGGTCTTCTACCTCTGTCTGTGTTGACGGGGGACAAAGATCTTGAAGACTGCTGTGTTGGGCTTACAAGTGCGACTCCTCTTCTTGGGTTGGCTGTGGCTTGGTGCAGCGGGGATAGCAAGCTGACTCCCTTGTCTAACGACTTCAAAGATGACGACTGCTGCGCTGGTGTAGGGCTGATGGTCGTCAACGGCGGTGCATGAGGTGTCGTGCACGCGGCAGATCTGTGGCCTAGGGTTTTCTCTAGGGTAATGGGTTGGGGGCCTAAGAGTCTGGACTTCGGCCCGAGGTTACTGGCTTGGGCTTGGGACTAGGCTGGGCGCTAGGTTGTATTTTTTTGGTTTATTCTTTAGGGATTCCTCCATTCCTTTTTTTTTTTTTTGGGTAGACCACATGCCACAAGTTGTCTAGTATGAGAAAATATGCAGAAAAAATGTTTTAATTCCAGTTATGTACTAAAATAGCATCTGTTTGGTAGTTTTTGTAGATTGGTGATTTTCTGTACTAATATTTAACTGTTGTAATCATCTTGTTGCAAGTTTATTGGGGGGCAATAAAAAGATTACTGGGGGGCAATAATAAAATTATTTATTTGGATAAATCTCCTAAAACTTTCAAAATTAAAAACATCTTCATTTTTCACTAATTAGTGATCCCTAATAAATTGGTTATTGGGGGGCAATAACTTTTTTATTTGGCGGTGGGGGGGGGGGGGGGGGGGGGCAATAAAATCAGACGCCGGAATTTGGTAGCGGGATTAGGGATTCCGGTCACTGGTCGCCGGAGTCCGACGAGGTCTCCGATGACTTCTCTTTCTAAGTGACAAAGACGGAGAGGGCAAAATTGTCCCAAAAATAAATAAAAATGAATATAAAAAAAAAAATACTTAATTGGGTATTAGGGAAATGATCTCTTAGAGTATTTGGGTAAGTGGGCAATCTCTTAGAGTGTTTGGGTAAGTGGGGTTAATTAACCCCAAAATTGGGTAAATGATCATTTCCCCTGATATTTAAGGTGTCGCTTATTTCAAATCAGAGCTTTTTTCCAATAACTACAAAATAACACTATTATTTACCAATAGAAGAGTTTAAAACTAATATCCCATGCGGCCAACAATTGCAATGGCCTGTTAGCTCATCTTACAGAAAAACACTCAAATATTACAAAAATGACCAAACATGCCACTCTCCCAAAATCAGAACGATTCCAAAATCGAAACAGTCCCAAAATCCAGATCCCAAAATCATAACGGTTCCAAAATCAAGATCCTCCCTAAATCAATCTAGGGCTCCGGCGAAGCTAGGCGACGAAGCAGCCGGCCAAGTGAGCGGCGAAGTGAGGCTACGAAGCTACGCGGCAAAGCAAGCGGCGAAGAGAGGTTGTGAAGCTAGGCGGCAAAGAAACCGGCTAAGCGAGGCCGCAACCCCAAAAAACGTTTGAAGTAATGAAATCTGACAACGTAATCGTAATATGACCTCCGGTTACCAATTGCCATGTGGCAAGAGGAGAAGAGACAGCCTTCTTCTTACAAATCCTACCCTTCAAGACCTACGCGAAGAGCAGAGAAGTGACCCATTCTAGAATCAAAGCCTCAGGTTCAACTATTGATTTTACTTTCGGAATTTTACATTTCTTATTTCTATTTCAGATCAATATCATCATCATTTGATTAACTAATCAACATACCTAGATTTCTAGGCACTCCTAATTTGATAGTTTTTAAGCCAAACTTGAATCTTTGTGACCTTTACGATAGAGACCTTAGCAAAGACTTTCATGCAAAAAAGATATATAAATTAGACACTGCTCAGTTGTTAATTCATTAGAAAATTACATAGTAGCACATGACCAAAGATGTAAACACAGAAATCCCACTCTAAAAAAGATTTATACAAATAAAGACATGAGCCCAGGCCCAAGAGCTAAATTATGCCGGCCTGACTCCTGATTTTAATGGAAAAAAGACCAAAATACTTAGTTTGATGAGATATTTACGCGTATGCCACTGACTCAATACAAACACCCCAAAACAGAGAAGCATCAAGACAACTCGACCCATTTTCAAGACCCAGCGACCCAAAAAAAGACTCGATCGAAATTTCAGTTTCAGGCGACCAAATGACGGCGGACCACCGGCCTCTGGTTCGTCTCCTTAGCGCCGATCTAAATTTGGTCTCGGCTTTCCCGTGCAACGACGGACGGCGATGGAGTGAAGCCTGAATCTTCAGTCGGTTTTGGGAATTTTCCGACTAATCCGGCAATCACCGGCGGTGTATGAGGTAGGAAAATTTATCCTCTCGTCATGCTCTATCTCGTGCTATAATTAGTTTTTGGTTTTGCTGGTGTTTTGAACAATTGGTATTTTTGGTTGTCGCTATGTTCGTGGTTTCCGGCGGCTGTTCTGGGTTTCTTGATTCAATTTTGGCTTTCTTGAGTATGAACTCTTCCTTGGTCGAGTTTAATCAGCTTTGCTTGTTTGATTCAAACACTGTGTCTTTGCCTCTACAGGTACTGCTTCTTATTCTTGTTATGTTTCCCCTAATTCTGGTATTGTTAATTAACAACCCAGACCCACTTCATGATAATTAGAAACAGGATTCAAAATTGAAATTGAAGAGCAAGAAGAGGTGCTACTTTAAAATCGTGAAAACTTTAGGAAAATTATGGTAAACCAATGGTAGAGGAATTGGGTTGAATCTTTGTGTTCAGAAGTACTCTTCAATCATTGTAAATTATGTGCTTATGCTAGCAGGTTGAATGGTATTGGCATAGTTATTTACAATTTGTGTCTCGCCATATATGGTTTTGCCTTTTGATTTTGGTTGCTTTGTTATTAGTGTTGCTATTGTTTAGACTGCTATCCAATCTGCATTGCAAGAAATTATGAGTCATTTGTTTCCATTTTTTAGTGCTATAATGTAATATTATCCTTCAAGATCATTGTTTGCTAGGATTGGACGAGTATGAGTGCAGTAGCAGGATTAGGCAATGATGAGTGCAGTAGCAGAACACGAGTACGAAGGCTGTAGCAGAACTGGATGAGTATGAATGCAACGAGTGTAGCAGCAGGATTGGACGATGATGAGTGCTGTAGCAGAACTAGACGAATATGAGTTCAACGAGTGTAGTAGCAGAACTGGACGAGTGCAGTAGCAAAACTGGATGAGCATGAGTTCAGTGAGTGCAGTAGCAGAATTGGACGAGCATGAGTGCAGTAGCAGGATTAGGCGATGACGAGTGCAATAACAGAACATGAGCACAAGTGCAGTAGCAGAATTGGACGAGTATGAGTGCAGTAGCAGGATTAGACGAGTGCAAAAAAAAAAAAAGTAATATAAATGGATTATTCTCAAAGAAAAAAAAAGTAATAATATAAATGGATTATTCTCAGAAAAAAAAAAGTAACATAAAGAGATTACTCTGATAAGAAAAAAAAAGTAACATAAATAGATTATTCTCAGGAAAAAAAAAAGTAACATAAACGGATTAGAAGTCAAAAGAAGTAGTTAAAGAGAAAAAAATAAATTAACTCATGACATGTGGTAAGTAGAGAGCAGATTGTCCTTATTTGTAAGATTTAATCATTTTAAAGGGATTAGAAGTCAAAAGAAGTAATTAAGGGTAAAAAAGTAAATTAACTCATGACATGTGGCAAGTGGAGAGCATATTGTCCTTATTTGTAAGATTTAGTTATTATATGTTTAATTCAATCTTTAAAGGATGTATTTGTTAAGTCATCTTTTGTCAATAACTTATATGTAATTTTCCAATGCTCCGGAGCTTGATGGGGGTAGTGAGCCAAAGTCTAATGGCTCAGACAAGGGGACGTTTGGAGCAGACCGTTCGACAGACCATGCCCCAAATCAGGCCATGCATTCTCCTAGATGTGGGATGCATCGTAAGCATGTGGATGAGGATGGGCCTTCGCCAAAAAAGCTGCGATTGAGTTTGGCAGTTGGAAGAACTAATTTGGATGCCATGACCATGGGGTTGTGCAATGTCAAGCAGGCTGATCAGGTATACAAGAAGAGAGGTCGGCCCAAAGGTACAAAAAACAAAGCTAAGGAACCCAAGACTGTTCACGCTTCTCCTATGAAAAAGTCCTCATCACAGAAACGTAAGTCTCCAAGAAAAGCGGAAAAATTGGTGAATGGTTTGCTGGAATTCACTTTAGTTGAGGTTGTCCGTGGTTCCACCCTATCTCAGGGGAAGGAACCTATAGTTGCTTAGTAGGTGATCCTAGTTTTGATTGTCTATGCTAGTAATAAGCATGTCTCTATGAGTCTTGTGGAAGTGCTTAGCTTTAGCATACCACAATTGCGTGCTCGGCGTCTTAAGGTTAGGTAGAATCGATTGCCTGCAAGGCGAGATATTTTTATGTGGCATAGACTACTCTGAGCAGAAATGTATTATTGGAGTAGTCTTCTGTACTATTCTTGATCTATGAACTGGGGCATACTATTGGTATGCTGCCATTTTCTCAAAAAAAAAAAAAAAAAAAAACTTATATGTAATTTGTTATTAATTCGTTGATATTGCGCACCGGCTAGGCGGATCGTGTTGAATTTTTAGCCAGACCGATTCCAGTCATATCACATTATATATTCCTTTTTCACTTTTTGTATTGCATGCTAGTATGTCTTTGATGCTATCTCGTGGGTCTGTGATGATGATTATATATGTTTTCAAGTGCCTTAAATTAGTAGTCACTGGGAAGGAATTCTTCAATACAGCTCTTCAATACAGCTCCCGTTTCACGAGGATAATGCGGTGGCCAATGAAAAACCAAGACATGACAAATATTCTTAAAAATTATCCTTCTTATATAACACTAAATATCAAAACTAATCCTTGTTATGTTTCTATTGATCCGCCTTATCATCTACGTAACACGAAACAGATACTGGAGACTTAATTATAAGAGTAAAAACTCCAAATGGTACATAGACGATGTGAAAGGTATTTTCTGATACATACAAATTTTTTTATTCTAAATCGTGCCTGAAATATTGCGCATTTACCAAATATAGTACCTACAATAACTTTTTTGTTAAAGTTATGCGTATTTCTTTTGATGAAAACTCCAAATGGTACCGAGCTATTGCAAAATGTATTTTTTGGTACCTAAAATTTTTTTGGTATTTCAAATGGTACCTTAAGTATATATTTGGAGTTTTATCTTAAATTTGTAATCAATATGTATTTGAGATACCATTTGGGGTAAAAAAAAAAAAAAATAAAAAATAAAAAATTATAGGTACCAAAAATTACATTTTGCAATAATTTGGGTATCACTTTGAGTTTTTATTTAAAAAAATACATGTAACGTAGGCGACTGGAATGAAAAAGTTAACATAGGTACTATATTTGGTAACTGCACAATACTTCAGGTACCATTTGAGGAATCATAAGTACCAAAAAATAACTTTCACATTTGGAGTTTTTACCCTGATTATAATTGGGGTGTAGTTGCTCCTACTTTAGTTGGGCCTACAACAACCGATGAGTTTTTCTATTATAACCTCCAAATTTACTCACTTGATTTCCTGTATTTTTTACACTTCCTATTAGATTTTCAAATACTAAATTTACTTTCTAAACCCCACTCATATAATTTGCAAACAAACTATCATCTTTAAAATAAAAGATTTAGCTATTTCAATGATTTATTTACTCTACAAATCAAACACAAGGTTTTGGGGTTTCAACAATTAATTTCTAATCAACAAGAAAATGTTTTAGCATGAATTATTTTGTGGTTTTTTATTTTATATTTGTTTTCTTTTTTCACTATGCAAAAAAAAAAAATGAAGAGTAATAATTTTTTCTTAATGTTTATTTTTTTTCCCTCTACTTTTGAACCTCGTGATTAAATTTCATAGTTTTTTTAGTTCTTTTTCCTAATTGCTAGAATCTTTTTATTTTTATTTTTTTGCTTTTTGCAAATATAATGGATAGACTTAGTTTTGGGTTATAATAAGACTTCTTTTGTTCTCTCTCACCAATATGCGTTCAACAAATGATAGAAATTTTTATGTCACATGATCTATCATAGTTTTAATTCTTATTTAATATATAGAAATGCTTTAATGAGTATGTAGTGAAATTGAAAAATCAAAATAGATGAGGAAAATGCAAACTAATATTATTGAATTGGAAAGTATAGAAAGAAAAAAAAAATATCTTTTTGATATAATTATTGTCCTTGATAGTTATTTTATAAGAGATTATATATGTCATTTAATAATTCATAATAGAGTGAGATTAATTGAGTAGATTTGGAGGTCCCAATAGAAACACTCTAGTGTTATCTATGTGTGAGATTAAGAACTTCGGTTTTGTATTTTAAAAGGCAAAAATAGTTTCGAGTGTTGTAAAATAAGAGGATTTGAGAGACAGTAATGTTTGTCCTCATTGATAATAGAGAGGCAAGAGTACAAAGATTACTAATATTTCAATAGCTAGTCTTTCTTGTATGTTTAAAGCTGAATGCAATCAATATGAGACTCAAGTTTGAAAGCTTGTTTTTAAATTATGATTCATATCAAATATATATGTCTTGACTCTTGAATGTCAGAATACATGTTTTTTTGGCAGAAAACCTTTAAATACATTTTTTTATACAAGCAAAAACTACAACGAAAAGCCACGAACACAACCTCTACCTGGCTGATCCACATGGAATGCTGGGAATACAGAGACGAGGAGATAAGAAAACCGCACTACAAGGTTAATTCTATCATGACCAAGATCAGCTAACTTGAGCAAAAAAATTAGCTTCCCGAAAAACATGCCTAAATTGAATGAACTTCAATTCATAGGAGACCCATAAACGCTTCAAGATCATAGCGTGATACTAATGGGTTATATGGGCAAGAGTTCTTAAAGCCCAGTACTTCCCCAATTGTGAATTTAAAGATGCTACTAAGGGGTACAAAGCCTTATGGGGCTGGTCTAGCTTGATTGATGCTAAGGATATCATTCTGAAAGGTTCTACTTGGCAGGTTATAAATGGGTTGTCGATCAACATTTGGAAGGACAACTGGCTCCCTCCCCCTATGTTGGCCCAATCTCATCTGGTCAAAATGGTCCCATAAACTACCCTGATCGAGTCTACTCATTGATTGATTGGGATACCCGGGCTTGGTCTCTTGGCCACATTTTACACATACTTTAACCAAGGGAGATAACTCTGATTCTATTTTTACCTATTGGTGATGGTGAAGGTTCTGATTGCCTCATATGGCCTTGGAACAAGAATGGTGCCTATACAGTTAGATCTGGTTATCATTGGATGCATTCCAATCGACACAGAGGCATCACCAGCTCTAGTCACTCTTCACACATTGTGGATAGAAGTGTATGGAAACTGATTTGGAAAATTGATACGCTTCCAAAAGTTAAAAACTTTCTCTAGAGAGCTAGCTATATCCGGGGCCATTCTTACCCTTCTAAATTTGTATAGAAGGAAAATCTCTTCATCACCTCTCTGCTCGATTTGTAGTGATCATGAAGAATCTATTGAACATATTCTACTTCTATGTTCTTGGGTTGATCTAATATGGTTTGGGTCACCACTTGGTATCAAAATTGTGAAAAGAAGTGTCACAATAATAGATGAATGGTTACTGAGTTCTTACAATTTAGCATTTACACCAATAGAAAAAAAGAACTTTCTTACCTTGATAAGCTTCTATTGCTGGAAGATTTGGACTACGAGGTATGACTATATTTACCAAAAGAAGACGCTGACTCCTCAATTGATCATCAGAAGTGGATCAAATTTGGCTTATGAATATTGGGGAATAAGAAGCTTGATCTCAGCCCCTCCGCTTCAACCCCCTACTCAGTCTATCAAATAGATTCCCCCCTCCTGGGTTCATAAAGATCAATTGTGATGCTGCTTGGTTTGGCTCCTCCTATGCTTGTGGTTTAATTAGGAGTGATGATCCGAAATCACTAGTGTGCTGTGATGGATGACTCTGCTAGATCGGTCTGCTGTAGCTTCGTCCCTATTGCAGAGGCAATGGCTGTGTTGGACAGCATCAATTCTGCTTTGGAGCACAATTTCACTAAGGTTATTGTGGAATCGGACTCACTAGGAGTAATTACAGACGTCAAATCAAAGAAAAAGAGTAGAGTTTGGGAGACTTACCCTCTAATTGAAGAGATTAGAAGAAGAAGCCTCCAGTTCTCTGAAATTTGCTAGGATTGGATCCCCCGAGAAGCGAATATAGTCGCTCACATTGTGGCTTCGCTTGCTAAAGGGATGGTGGGTCTAAACAGATGGGCAAATATACCACCACCATCCTTACTTCGAGTATTGAAGACTGATAGCCTTCCATGTCCTCCTCTAGAGATGAATTAATCAGCCGGTTTCCATTTTACTTTTGTTCAGTTAACTCTCTGGTACCTGGTTTGGTTTGAATTAGGTGGGGATGTCAACTATTTTCTTAATTGTTTGTACAACTGTTTGGGCCTTTTCATGGCTCTCCGGGCTTGTCCCTTAATGGAACTATTTGTTCAACCAAAAAAAAAAAAAAAGGTCTCCTATAAAAGGAGAAGACACTTCCCAATCAAGTAAGTTTACTGTTTACTATTCAACTCTATACTGTGACTCTGTCCTTATCTTACACCAATACTGACTTAGGCATTGGAAGGTTATAGGCCAGCAATCCTGTTCTCCCCCTGACCTATTTATGTCTTGGCAGGTACTGTAATAGAAAACTTTCCTCGTGATTCTATAGATAGCGGCTTTCGATATCAGTAGAAACAACTAGTATGGTTGCCTAATAAAAAAACTCACAAAATTTGATTGTATTCCAAAAATACCTCTATTTTCTTAAAGTGAAATACCCAAGACACCCCATATATGTACACTGATTAGTTAGCCGTATCACGAGCCGTATCACACACGTGACACGGCTGCTGTACAAAAATTCTTCTCTTTAAACAAAGGTCTTGCTACCTCCCATTGTAGAAAAATTATTCGGTGCGGCAACCGTGCCGTCTGTATGGATGTCATGGCCAGCCAATGATCACGAGTAGGAGTGGGTTTAAGGGTATATTTGGTATTCCGTTATGCAACAATAAAACAAATATTCTGAAAATATGAGAATGATGTATGGCATTTTGTGGATAGTGGCACCGGTGCTGTACGGCAATTTTTTTTCCTCGTTACCAATTGCCATATGGCAATCACTTTCAACGTGTTGTAACGGCTCTTATGGGTTGGAAACAGACGCCGGTCTTCTTCTTCTCTTCCTCAGTTCAGTTGTTTTGCTCCTTACACTGATTCAAACCATATTAGCTATGGCTATTATAACTATACCAAAATTGAGTTCATAAAATGACAAAACTTCCCACAAACTTGCTCTCCGTTATTTGGAGAGGCAAAAACAGTTTCCTTTGGAAGCAAAGAAGAACCGAGTGTTCCCTTGTTTTGTTTGGGGGCGCGTCTTCGGTGACGTCGTCGTTGGACCTATAGGTCAGGAGTCACAGTCCACCGGTGCAGGTCTGAGACAGAGGGGAGGCTGGGACGGGGAGGAACGATGGAAGATTTATGGTGTTCTGTGGGGATGGGTACAACTGCCACTTTGGGACAACGAAAATTCTATCCGCTTATGGACACCGTCATGGAAGACTCGTGGTGGGCAAGGGAGATTCGGGTTGAGCTTTGGATCCTGCGAAAATCAAAGGGTGACAGAGATCCTGCCATTGTTGCTGGGCATCAATCCATGGAGTATTGTTTTGCCGGAAATGGCTCGCCGTTGTTGTGGTTTGGCGGCAGACATATTCCATGCAGGAGTGGTCCGGCTACTGGTGTGGGAAGTGGATCACCGGCATGGTTGGTCGACATTGGCGGTGGTACCCATCCTACAACACTCGAGGGAGGATGGAAGGGCTGCTGGGTCGTGGGCCATTGATTTGTTGATGGGATTTTCCTGGTGGGCTTGTGATCTAATATTATGTTTAGTAGGTTGTTTAAAATTTAAGTGTATTTTCTGTACAATAAATCCCTACCACCTATTGGTAGGGACATGTGGGTGATGTCCAGGTTTGCATACTCAGTATGCCTTGTCTGCCCTAGCGACGCGGTGGATCATGCATTGATTGCAACCTCCTGGTGGCGGGATGAAATGACGTGTCGTCGATTTTATTTCCAATCGGCAGCATATTAGGAAAGCTATTACTTTGTTGGTACTATGGCATTGCTTGTAAAGCAAATGGAGTAGTCAGTATGACACTCTTTTCTATGAGGTTCATGCTTGAATACATTGTATGTTGTTGTAGAGACTCTTGTTATTATTCAGGAGGACCTCTTGAGGTGTACTGTAATCAGGGGTTTCGGCATCATGTCCCCCTTTGTATTTATCTATTTCATTAGTAAAGGTCTGAGGGCAGCCGCATAGCCCATATTTCAAAAAAGAAAAAAAATTGACAATTGACATAAACAGTATAATGACTGTTTTGCTCTTGGTTCAAGCCTTGTATTACAGACATGACATCTACAAGAAAATATTTATCTGTCTCTCTTTCTCTAAGTCGAAGCCGGCCAAGTGTGGCGGAGGAAAGCAAAAAGAAGGAGAAGGTCGTCAACTCGATCAATCCGATTCTGCCAACCTCAATTCTTCATTAAAACCCAGATAAAACATCGAAAATAATTTTTGAAAAGGTTTCAATCTCGAATAAAAGGAATCTCCTATTCAAATAAAAAAGTTTGGAGAAATTGAGTCGCAAAAAAATCAGAAACAATTGGCTCTCTGATTCTACCTAGATCACTTCTCTAATCCACTTTTGACTATTTTCTCTCAATCTCGGCGTGAAATTGATACTACCCATGAGCTACAACTCACTTCTCAACCTAATCCAAAGGATAACCAGTCCTCTATTATTATCCTTTCAATTTCACGGCATTTTATAACCACTTCACCTTGAACCCCTCTTACCTCTTCTTCATCATAAAAGCTTCTTACCTCTTCCTCATCGTGAAAGTGGATCTAGCCTAGGGGATATGCAAGATTACATCTACCTTTTGTTTTGGTGTGTAAAAGTGGAGAGACGAGGAGGAAGAGAGATTTTTTTTTTTTTTGGATAGATAAGAGAGAGATGAGATCTTTTTTTTTTTTTTGTGGTTCTATTCAGACCTCCCAATTTGTTTTTTATACCTCCTTCTTTAATTTTGTTCATCAAATTTCCTAATTTACCATTATTTATATTTTACATATTTGAATTCCTTTTTATCAACCTCCTATTCCATCCATTTATATCTTCAGCTCGACTTGGTTGCCGGGTACCAATTAAGGTTGACTGCAAAGCTTCCGTGATTTGGTCGGCGGCGCCAGCCCAAAAACAAATGAGCAGGAATTGGTTTGAGTTAATTTTTTGGTTGTAGAATAAAGCTTGCATGTTGATAATGATAATAGAAATTATATTTCTTTAATAAAGGATTGTAGAATACTAATTTTCGCTGCCTTTTTTGCTCATCAGATTTATTAATCCATTGGATTGCTTTTGTTATAGTTGCTAAATGAAAGATTAAATACAAATTAATTCATAATTCCTTAAGTTTGATAGAGAGAGACGACAGAGAAAACATATTGGATCTGCAAATAAATAGTGTAAACATATCACATTGGAACTTCTCTGTTGGGATTGCACACGGCTGCAATATTCACTTGTAATATTTTTTTTTTTTTTGATATATGAGGGCCAAAATCTTGTATTTTTTATAAGAGGGGCAAATTAGTGATTAAATTTTTATAAAAATTAGAGGAAGTCTAAATAGCAAATTAGGAGGTCTAACTAGACTCACCCTTTTTGTTTTTGGTTACAACTTACAAGAGAAGAGAGATCTTCGAGAACAAGTAATTGGGTTTTATTTTCTTTAATTAACTGTTATTTTTTAATTTCATTTTTAGAAGAAAATGTATTTATTGTCGTGCGAAACGCGGGATCTGTAAACTAGTTTAAGTATATAAGCAACGAACGCGTCAAGCCGTCAACCATGCTACAATCGGATCATCCGTATGTGTCCCCTTAAACTCTTAATTGTTTTTTTTTATTTTGGGAGTTCTTTCTGGTTGCCGTGAGTAATATATTGTTTTGTATCGAGTTTCTATTTGGGATATCAATGTCATCGTCATTCAATTAACTAATCAAGTAGACATAAATTTCTGAGCACAAGCCTTTGATATCTTAATTCCAAACAAAAAACCTTGAATTTCTTGTGATCTCAGCAAAGACTTTGGATGTAAAAAATAAATATTTTAGACATTGTTTAAACATTTGATTGATTCATTCATTGCATACTGGGTTGCTGGAGGAGAAATTATTCTGTGGTCCAGGACCACCACGTGTCATGCTGACATGGTGGTCCCAACCAATACCCGCGCGACATGTGGACAGATGCTCAATTGACAGAATTCTCAATTATGTTTAACGGTTCCGTCATCTCTCCGTTTCGGAACTAATAAACTAAAACATAAATAGAAGTCGAGTAGAGAAACAACCAGTGGAAAAAAAAAAAAAAAAAAAAACCCAGATCTAAACTGCTCAGCTCTCGTCTTTGTTAGATCTGAAAACTTCTAATCAGAATTGGCTCGTGGGTTGGAGCTGTGTGGAAAACGATTCCTCTAGGTGGCAAGACCTCCCAGAGCCGATGGTGCTTCGGGAAGATTCTTCGAAGCTGGTGTTGATGGTGCCCTTACGGCGTCGTATCTACCGGATGGGTTTTCGGAGAGGACACGAGGGGCAGGGCTGGTGACGGCGACGTGTACGGCCGACTTGCCCTATTTTACTTGGTAAAGAGGAACCGTTTGAACAGATATCTGCAATTTTAGATTTTGTAGCAATCTGGGATTATGCTGACTTACCCATTTTGTCTTCTTATCTTGTGATTACGTCGACCTCAATGCCTATCTTTAAAGGGACTCCAAGCATAGCTATCTTTAGCAACTTCCATTTTGTTCATGATTTTGTGACCAAACTTATGGACTCAGCAATTTGTTCTATCGGATTTTGCCTTGGTTTTGGAAGGTTAATAATAATAGGGATTATATCTGTAGAAAACTGGAAATTTCCTTGATAATGCATTGTCACTGTTTAATAAGTTGTTTACGTTGTTCTGAATTTTTTTGGACTTTCTCATCTTACCTATATATCATGATGGACTTTAGTAAAATCTATGTTACAGGGGTGATGTTGTTCAAGTTGAAACTTGGGTTAGTGCCCCAGGGAAGAATGGTATGCGGCATGATTGGATTATCCATGATTGCAAAACAGGACAAATTTTAACAAGAGCCTCCAGTTACTTATTTTCTCCTCTTTTCTTTGCCAAAATAAATTTAAGAAATGTTTTTCTATGGCACATGGTGCAGATGCAACAGAGTTTTTGACAATTCTGTTAGCTAGAATGATTGCAAAGTTAAATGGTATTTTAAATGCTTATTGATTAGGGTTGTGATGTTTTTGCAGTGTGTGGGTGATGATGAATAAACTGACTAGGAGATTATCCAAAATACCCGATGAGGTTCGGAGTGAAATAGAGCCTTACTTTATGAATACTGCTCCTGTTGTGGAGGAGGATGGCAGGAAACTGCAGAAACTTGACTACAATACTGCGGGCTTTGTCCGTACTGGTTTAACTGTAAGTTGATCATCTTTGCTCAGAATTCTTGGTCTATCCCTTTTCCCTCTTTCTCAGCAGGAACAATATTCTTACCAAAAACAAATAGCTTATATGTATGGATTTTTAAAAACAAGAGGATTGTCCTTTATGATACACTGATCCAGTAGGTATTAATTTCATACCAAAAATTTATCAGAACTTGTATTATCTCGGTTAGATTGTTGTTGCATATATCATTGTAGAAAAATGGTATTTATGTGTGTAAAATGAGTGCTTCCAGTGCAAAAATGATGAGGAAATTGTAGCTGTTCTAGCTCGTGAGCTAGGCCATTGGAAGCTTAGTCACAGTGTATACTTATTCATTTCTATACAGGTATGTATGCTATAGTTTTTCTTGCAAAAATGTATGTCATTTTAGAAACTAGTGACATTTATGGCCGGTTGACTCTGAGTAAGCTCTTCCGTATTGCTGTGTGGTAAGCTTTTCAGTATTGCTGTGTGATTTTTCTTCATTGGTGCAGATCCGTACGCTGTTACACTTTGGGGGATATGCTCTCTTGAGAAACTCTAGCAGTCTGTTTCATTCTTTGGGGGATATGCAGTCCTACTTTATTGAATGGTCTTCAATGGGTTATAATAATAATGTGCTTCAAGGAAGCACCTTAAGTGGCTCAACATCAACAAATACAGATGACAGACCTTACGTTTACAATCCAATGAAAAAAGGGATAAGGGAAGTTTGGCAGGATTGATGGAAAGCTATTTGATGTATACACAAGTGAAACTGTTATTGATGGAAAGCCCCTTCTGGTTATGTGGGTAGTTTTCATCTGCATGTAATGTGTGACGTTAAATGTTAAAAAAAGGTTGATGTTGTTATAATTGATCAACGAACTGGTTTATTTGAGTTTACTTGTTTAATTAGGCAAAATGGGGCACAACATAAACCCCCTATCTGATGATTTTAGAACATGCACAAAAAGATCTTATTGATAAAATATGACTGTTGCTAAAAGGCCATTCGTCAATCACTCTCAAAATAATTATCTTACATGTCATTTTCTTTGAAAAAGAATTGATCAGTTTACATTCATAGTTCTGGAAACATAGACCATAACAAAAGGTAGAAGTTGCCATGACATTAGCTTCAAATAATCTCCGATCATTACACAAAGTTTATCTGGACTCAAAATATGTAGATGTTGCAATATATGGTCTCTCCCAAGTTTCACCCACCTACACCGAAAATATACATGAAATTAAATAATAAGACGTGCCAAATACCTACATTAAAAGTTAGATTTGTTTGAGAATTAGCATTACCTTATGGTAAATAATATGGCATATGACTTGAACCTTGCTGCTGCTCATCAGTTGTTGAATGCAACTCCTACATTGTACATTAGTCAAAGATATATTAACTAAAAAAGCCTAAATGTGACAGAAAAAGGTTAAACAAATGATCCAAACCTGGCTTGGTTGAGAATATGATCCGAATGGATGGTTTGGGGCATAAGTGCTTCCAGATGTATGCTATGATCATAATGTACGGTTAGAACTTTTAATTTAGATTCTAAAAAAAAAAAAAGTCTAATTAAGTAATTGTAAGTACTTCAACAATGAGATCAACCAATACCTGACTCAAAAGCATGCTAGTAAAAGAAACATTTGGCTGATTGAATGCTTTAGAATCAGAACCCTACAATAAATAAGAAAATGTTGCATCCTATAAAATTAGCTTACATAATTTTTAGTATCAATGAGATTAAAAAAAAATCTTAAAACTAACATACCATTTGGTCAATCCTACTTGTACTCCTCAACACATTCAATGTGTTAAAGAAATTTGAATCATATGGTTCGTGAAGGGAGGCCTGTAAATTGGAACCGTAAAATATTTAGGCTAGACAATGGAGCACAGAAAGGTGAGTATCAGACATAAACAGCTTACCTGATTAGGTGGAGGCAAACATCCCTGAGTATTGATTGTCGACAAGCTCATAGATGGATAAAGCTACAAAATTTTGATCAAAAAATTAGTTTTTAGGATATATCCAATAACTAAGATTACTTAAATATAGGCAAACTAAGTGTCAATCGGACATATTAACTTGCCTGATTAGATGGAGGCAAACATGGATGCACATTAGTGTTTGACAATCTCGTGCAAACCTTCTTACTAGATGAGACTGGATCTTCTGATGGCCTCTCCTTTTGTTTCTTCTCACTATTACCTTTACTAGATGAGACTGGATCTTTTGCTGCCCTATCCTTATGTTTTTGCTGCTTTCCCGTACCGTCTTTTTTACTAGATGACACGGTATTCTTAGATGTATTCTTGTTTCGCTTCTCCACAGATGCTTTCCATCTATCATTACTCATCCCTTTTGGCCTTGCACATGGGGGATCCAATAATGGTGTCTCATTAACTGGGCAGCCACTTTCATTATCATCAGAAATAACATCATCATTCAAAGCCTCATTGCTTTCTTTGTGATCAAATCCTTTTGACTCTAGCTCATCCTTTTCAATTAATTCTTCCATCTCTTTCAATTTTTGCATTGCAATTTTACTACCCTTCTCTGTCATTGCAGCTTTGCTCAATATATCATAAGCTTTTCGAACCATATTATTTCGACGCAATACAACTGATGGTTTATCCTTTTGTTGTAATAATGCTTCATGTTCTTGTGCCCCAATTCCAGATTTTGCATCCTTTTTCCAACGCTTCAATATATATTGGGGTGGGATCTTAGTAACATTCCTGACATTCAATACCCTTAGAGCATGACGACACAACAATCCCATAGATTCAAACATCTTGCAGCTACATGTGATTGTGTCATCTGAAGAGTTCAGCTTCACAACATAAATTCTATTGCGACCCTCCTGACTCAACTCAAAAGTATGTATAGTTCCATTAGTATCAACTTCATCCATCTTGAATGCCATGCTAGCGGTAAGCTCAGTCCCAAATAAATTATAAATTTTTCTTGTATAAACTTTACCAGCATGATATAGTAGTTTAGTACTCCTCTTAGCAGTAGAAGGTACGCCATTTGTGCAACGAAAAGTCTCTTCTAATTCACTTGAGCGTGTGGCTTCTACTTGCTTATCATAGTGATGCACAAATTCAATAAGCCTCATTCTTGCAGCAGATATATGATGGAACACATTATTTGTGCTCTCACTTCTTTGTGAAGCTTGAATTCTAGCAGAAAAAGTGTCTAAGGTGAAGGCTGCACACCATTTTTCCCGTAGTGTATATAATCTCTTCAACCATTCATTCTCTGTAACATTAAATGTCACAAGTAACTCATCCCATGTAGACTGAAATTCTGCAACTGTCTCACAACCATAAAGACACTTATTGAACATCTTCTTAAAGTCAGGGATTCCTAAGTAGCTTGCTATATGTCTTGTTGCATTCAACGATATATGCCACAAGCATAAACGGTGACAAGTACCAGGAAAAACATCTCTAATGCCATTTGCCATTGCTTGACATTGATCAGTATAAATGGTCTTTGGTGGTTGATTTCCCATTGACTCTAAAAATGTTTCAAACAACCAATTAAATGAAGCAGTTGTCTCATCCAATAGAAAAGCACATCCAAACAATACATTTTTCCAATGGTTATTAACACCCACAAAAGGAGCACAAATCATGTTGTACCTGTTGGTTCTGTATGTAGTATCAAAAACTACTACATCTCCGAAGCACTCATAATCAAGTCTTGATCGACCATCTCTCCAAAAGAAATTTGTCATTCGATTTTCTTGATCCACTTGCACTGAGTAAAAGAACATAGGATCTTCAGTTTGCTTACGCTTGAAAAGATTGATTAAGCTTTGAGCATCTCCAGCCTCAAACATAGCCATTTTCTCATTATTCACAAAATTATAGCAATCTCTCTTTGTAAACCCAACATTCTGAGATCCGCCAACTTCTTCTGCTAAATATGAGTATGTCTTTATGGTCCCTATACGAGCATCACGCATGGTCTTTATCACCCCTTTATGAGCTTCAGACATTTTTCTATTTGATCTTAAAAATGGTCTCTCTTCTGGCTTAGCAAGCTCGTGATTGTGCTCAGCATGAAAGTGAGAAACTCTCCACATGTCCTCTGCTAATGTAAATCGGATCATGGCTTTGCAACCTGTTCTTGTATCTAGCCTATCAGCCCTTTTGGTTTCTGAAGGATCACTATCCTGTTGAAAACCTTCTTTTGAACACATGAAGTTAATTTGTCGAACAACATTCTTTGCATCTCTTCTTTTTTTTCCCTTTCGAACACTAAACCCAATTCTTGTAGCATAACTGTTATAGAATTCATAGGCTTCCACTTCACTACACACCATCTTTCCAAACAAATCATCTTCATCGAAACTTCCTTGACGATTCACAATGCTTGGATCTGCCCGGTTATTACCTTCATTATTCTCATCATCACTTTCCACATCAATGACTATAATTATATACAAGAATAAGAAAAGAAAGTTAGAACCAAAGTAGTGAGGCAGGTAGACATGGCAGCTAACTATATATCAACCAGGACTGTACGTAGGATTTTGCTATATAGCTTTACTCACATTCTGACATCAACAATGGCCATAAAAAAAAAATATATATATATATATATATCAACCAGTACCGTAGTATTATGCTATATATAACTTTACTCACATTCTGATATCAACCAATGCATAAAAAAAAAATCAACAATGGCCATAAATATATATATATATATATATATCAACCAGTACCGTAGTATTATGCTATATATAGCTTTACTCACATTCTGATATCAACCAATGCCCATAAAAAAAAAAAATAATAATAATATTCATAATGCTTTATAGCTTCAATACTATTATGCATGTATTACCAGTTGGAGAATATTCACCATTTGAAGAGGATCATATATACTTCACTCATATCCACAAAGAACTACCGTTAACTAAGGAGTATGGTGTGTATTCTGTAAAAGATGGGAACATCAAACAAATCTCCAATCTAAAGGGACTGCTATGTTTAAGTCATAGCATATGATGTCAAAGGGACTGCATGTTTAAGTATGCTATGACAAAGATAAAGAGATGGAAATTAAGAAAGGAGTTGCCTTTTCAGTTCTTCTCTTCTGAATGGGAAAAGCTGGAATCACAGCGGTGCCAAAAAAAATAAACAAATCCCCAATCTAAACCTACCAAGGTCACCTTCGTCTTCAACAAATCATTCTGGTTTTTTCCAACAGCTAAGGATACAACAACGTATCCCAAATTTAAAACCAAGCGTAACCTTAAAGTGGACTAAACATTCAATCCGATCCCTAGCTAATTATATATATATATATATATATATATATGTCGATTGCAAAAACGATCCTATAGCTAGATATATTGACACCATAAATTAAATATAAAAGAAGAATGAAAAAGAACATCAATAGACCTGCTTTCAAGTTTCAGTAGTTATTTGAATGATTTTTCATTGATGACAACGTAGAATAGGGAGATAAGTTTAACTTACTTGAATCAATTGCCATTGAAGATATTTGCTGAAGCCCTCTCTTCTCCCGCTTAAGGGTTTTCAAAAGAATAGGTTTGAGATTGACTGTTCAGTAGAATATAAGTGGTTTAGGTTTTTAGGTTTGAGACTTTTCAGTTCTAAACGGCAAGCAAACGGAACAGTTAAACATAATTGAGAATTCTGTCAATTTAGCATCTGTCCACATGTCGCGCGGGTATTAGTTGGGACCACCATGTCAGCATGACACGTGGTGGTCCTGGACCACAGAATAATTTCTCTTGGTGGAGCCGTTGAGTGTGTTGAAATTTTCAGCTAGACCCAGTCTCAGAATATATTATGCGTCTAAAACTAATGATTTTATATTGAATGGCGCGCACTAGCATACATCGGAGATTGATTTGACTGAAATTGAATACAACGTACAGCGGGATCTCTACGATATCTCATTGAGGTGGCTATGGAACCAATAACACTATCTTCAATAAGTTGGAGAATTGAGAGTAAATTGAGTGGTTAGCTCCACAGAAAATTAAAAATTCATCTTTCTTCAGACATGTTATTTGCTATCGATAGAGAAATTTCTTATGAAAAGAATTAATACACTTTATCGAAGTTAATCTAAAGGTAGAAAAGTCTGTTTTTCTGCATGATTGCATATTATCGCCATACATATCACATGCCATATTACCTGCTAGTTGACCAATTGCTATTACTTCTCTATTACACATTTTGATCTGTAACTGCATGATTGAAAAACCAGACCAACTGCTGAAACCCCAAAGACCCCCTATATATATGCATACCGATTCCCTCCATATGCATACACACACACGCATGCACGCACATGGAGGCGTTCCAAAGAGCTAAAGTGCGGACGTCGACGCTGCAGCTCTGCTAAGGCCTCGACGGAGTGGCGCCGCTTGTCTTACGGAGGCCAGGGGTCGGACGGACCAGTATGCAGTCTGATGGAGTAGCCGGCGACGAGGTTGTAGCGTTGCCCAGAACCTTGCAGTTGCAGGTCAGGTCGTTGCCCAAAACCTACAACCTCAATCTCCTTCGACCTCGATCACTGCCCAGAAAGGTCTGGGATGCCTCCGGCCTCCGTCCGGCAAGGCCCGAGCCTCCGTCGCAGCCTAAAACGTCGCAGAAGTGTCCGTGTTAGAACCCTCCTCTGTGTGTGTGTGTGTATATATATATAAAGGACTAATTTCACTTTGCCTCCTCCAACTTTGGGTCGAAAATCATGTTAGTCCCTGATCTTTTTTTTTTTTAATCAAGTATACCCCTGTACTTCCAAAATTCATCTTCCGTATCCAATCCGTCTAAATGAGCCGTCAAATGGTGATGTGGCACCGACAGGCAGACCCACTTTTCAGTCTTTCAATCCACAAGAAGGGCAAAATGGGCATTGCCACCCTTCCTGATGAAATCAATCCATTTTTGCTTATGGGTTTCTGTATGAGAGCTCGAGCCGCTCCTCCTCTACACTTCTCTAAGCACCACCGCGACTCACCTCCACCACCATCACGCTCCCTGGTCTCTAACGAGTCAAAACCAGAATTGATTTGGACACCCACATCTAACTTCTCTCAAATATTTCTCAACCAATTCGTTATTGTGTTCTAATCCCTTCTGATCTTCTTTTTGTTTTTGAGATGGGTACCAGAAAGAAGAAAATTGACAGAGTAAAGAACTACCAGTCATCCCAAAATGAAGTCTCTGCCATTTCACTTGTTTCATCCTTTTCCAACTTCTCCTTAACATTCTAACACAGAAATACCAGAAGCATATGGAAATCTATAAACTTTACTGAGAACTCAAACCAAAAGGAATTTCAGATAAACCCATGTACAAATAATAAGGAAAGATGAAAACTTTGACAAGAAATGTGAGATTAAACGAACCATAGTACCATACCTCTCGCATTCCTCCTTACGAGCAACCAATCTGGTAGCTACTTCCGTTTCTTGTTTCATCACTTATTTGGTAAGATGTTGGAAATAGCTACTTCCACCACCACAACAGAATCTGACTTCTCCACCACCACCGCCATCCTCCACGCCATCCTTCTTCCGAATCTCATCCATAAGCTCCATCTCTTTAAGCCCAGATATTGCTAGTTAATGGATTTTCACAATCCAGATAAAGCAAATATCCCAATTAAAACAAAAAATTGGAGCTTTATCAATTCATCTTGCGAGGCAGCGACGGCTACAATTGGCCGGCACCACAACCTCCGCCGGTGCAGAGACAGCAAGCCACAATAGCCGAGCCCTTTCCAAACCGCAATTGGAGCTCCTCCATAACATCAAGCATCGCCGAGAACACGCCGCCAACAAGCCACAACAGCCAAGCCCTTTCGAAACCACAATCGGAGCTCCTCCATAATAGCAAACACCGCCGCCGCCACTGCCTTCTTGAAGCGAGAGCTTTGGGAGTATGCTCTGGGGTGCGAGGCTTGGGTTTTTGCTTCAGTTTCACGGGGAAGGTCTTGGAGATTCGATCTGGGTGTTTAGTGATTGAAGCACTCGAGGCTACGAAGGAGGAGGCAAAGGTGAAGGCTGAGGAAGAAGCAAAATTGAAAGCAGAGAAGGAAGCAGAGGAGAAAGATGAGACTGCTAATGAGCAAGTCAAATGTAATGGAACATCAGCTGAAGGAAGATTATTTGAAGAAGTTAGAAAGAATGTGTTAAGATGGAGATGGGTTTAGGTGATCGGGTTGGAAAGAAGATGAAGATTGTGATTTTTTTTTTTTTTGGGTGAATTAAGCCCAAAGGTTATTTAGGGAATTTAACCATTTATGTGGGTCTGGACACAAAAAATGTGTCAGCCAGTCTGTGCCACATCACCATTTGACGGCACATTTAGACGGATTGGGCACGGAAGATGAATTTCGGAAGTGCAGGGGTATACTTGATTAAAAAAAAGATTAGGGACTAACATGATTTTCAACCCAAAGTTGGAGGAGGCAAAGTGAAATTAGTCCATATATAAATAAATATATATGGCGTTATTTCAAAGAGGACGTCTGCACTTTAGCGAGTCGTTCCAAAGAGGATGTCCACACTTTTGCTAAAGTTCGGACGTTGAAGCTGCAGCCTTGCTCAGGTCGCGACGGCGCGCCGCCACTTGTCCGACTGTAGCCAGGGGTAGGACGAACCGGTCTGCAGTCGGGTGGAGTCACCGGCAACGTGGTTGCAGTGCGCCCAGAGCCTGCAGTTGCAGGTGAGGTCGCTGCCCAGAAACCTGTAACCTCGATCTCCTCCGACCTCCATCGCTGCCCAGAAGAGGTCTGCGATGCCTCCGGCCTCCGTCCGGCCCTATTCACGCTGCCGTCGCGACCTGAAACACTGGAGAAGATCGACGTCCGCACTTTAGCAATATTCGCTTTGGAACAGGCATGTATATATATATATAGAGAGAAATATATATATATATATATATATATATATATAGAGAGAGAGAGAGAGAGACCCAAAAAATGAAGCTCCTATTAGGAAAAACCCATTCCTATATTTTCTTTTAATCTACACCCATTCACATAATTAAACCTTCCTTATAGGTTTTAAGTCTATAATTATGATTTTTCACCTTTTTTTAGTTTGACTATTTTACCCTTTTGATTGAATAAGTAAAATAGTCCTTAAATATAGCTGTTGACTTTTTAGTAAAATATTCATTTCACCTCATTTACCGGAAATAAAATAGAATAATCCAACACCTTGTCATTATCTTTCACTTGCTAATTTTGATATTTCTAGATGAACCATCGGCAGTGTTCTAAAAGTCATCCGCCCAGGACGGCGCCTAGCCGCACCCTTACTGCCCTGATTATGGGCTAGGCGACTGAGCAAATCGCTCGGAGCTTTGGCGGGCACCTAGTCGGGCTCGTCGGGCACTAGGCGGTGTAGGCTATCGGGCTTAGGCACTGGGCACCATTTTTTGTTTGGGTTAATTTTCTCATCAAAACTGAAACCAAATCTCGACCATATGTCCTCTCTAAAACCAAAACTCGATTCTGTATGTTCTTTCTCCGAACCCAGAAGCATACTCACTGATTTGTCATTTTTCTCTACTCAATTTGATCTTGCTTCGCACTCTTTGACTCTGATTAAATCATACGTCCCTCTCTCTCAATTTGAAAGTGAAGAAGAGATAGAAGAGAGTAAAGGGAGAAGAAAGTTGCAATCATGAGATAGAAGAGATGAGAAAGGAGAGGTGCAGAGATGAGAAAAAAGAGACATGAAGAAGATGAGTCCACGTGTGGTGTGGTGGTTTTTTTTTCCTTTTGTTTTTTTCTTTTAAGAGAGAAGTGGTGCAGTGGTTGACAACTAAAGTTTCATTATCAATTATTCTGATAAGATTTGACTTTTGAGATAAGTTATGCATACCATTAGGTGACTAACAATCATTATTTATTAGTTTATATCATAAATTAATAGTCCCCGGATCACCGCCCGTCTAGCGCTTAGCGTTTTTTAGAACCTTGACCATAGGTATGATTGTATAATTTTTCCTATCGTACATGTGTTAAATATCATGTGAGTTTTAACATAAGCAAATGATTTAGGTACCTATCATTTAGGAGTTCACAATTTGTATATATGCTTTAGTTTCCCCATGATTCTCATAGTTCACCCTATAAAAAGTTGACCTGCCTTTCTTTTCAGGAGCCTACAGTTTCCCATTTTGTAGTCATTGCAGCCTATGGCGACCAGCAGGACAGCCGATGAAGCCTCCTCATCCTCATCCTCCCCCTCCAAACATTGGATCTACGATGTGTTCTTGAGCTTCAGAGGCGAAGACACTAGGCTTGGCTTCACAGACAACCTCTACCTGACGTTGAAAGAGGCTGGAATCAACGCCTTTCTTGATGACAACGAACTTAGAAGAGGGAAGGAAATAACTGCCGAACTGGTGCGGGCAATCCTAGGGTCCAGGATCTCTGTGATTGTCTTCTCAAGAAGGTATGCAGATTCTAGTTGGTGTCTTGATGAGCTGGTGCAGATCATGGAGTGTAGACGGAAACTGGGGCACATTGTGTTGCCAATATTCTATCATGTTGACCCTTCAGATGTGAGGAAACAGAGAGGTAGTTTTGCAGAAGCTTTTCATCAAAAACATCATGATAAAGGTGAAGACAAGGTAAAGAGGTGGAGAACTGCTCTTACTGAAGCTGCAAATTTATCTGGATGGGACCTTAGAAACACCGCCGATGGGTAATGTTACCTAAGTAGTCTTCTCTCTCTCTCTGTTTTTTTTTTTTTTTGCTAGCTATTACCTTTAATTTCTCTTTTCATTTATTGGCATGTTTCTCTTTTTTTTTTTTTTCTCTTTTTTTTTTTTTACTTATTTTTCCCATACACATTTTGTAGATATTTTGATTATTTTCTGATTTCCATTGTTACTATAAGATGGACAAACATGTCAATAATGGAAGACAAAATTATTAGTTTTATTCTTAAAGCTTTAAATATTTAGGTTTGAATCCAGAAATTTTTTATACATTCTATTATACCCTCACATGTATACATATATTTTTTATCTGAGTTCTCATTAAAGTTTTAATTTGGTTTATTATCACAAATGGTACCTGAACTATACCTCAATTTTATCAATGGTACCTGAACTTCAATTTTGATCACAATCAGTACCCAAACTTTTCGATTTCATTTTAAATGGTACCTAGAGCCACCTCCGGTCACTATTCTGACTAAAAACTGCATGGGAGGCAATCATAGTGATGATTTTTGATGATTTCAAGGGTTGCAATCATATATAGTGATGATTTTTGGATAATAGACTTGCCTTGAACTTGTTTTTTTTGTTTTTGTTTTTTTTTTAGATTTGTTTTTTTTTGGCCGGAATAGTGACCGAAGGTGGCCTTATGTACCATTTAAAATGAAATCGAAAAGTTCGGGTACTGGTTGTGATCAAAATTGAAGTTCAGGTACCATCGATAAAATAGAAGATAAGTTGAGCTACCATTTGTGATAATAATCCTTTTAATTTTGAGTTGTGAGCTGCATGTAGCAATATTGCTATAAGTTGTCTGAATAATAATTGAGGTACGTGGTAATGCAATTTCGTTGGCTATTTGCATACTGAGTCTAGTTATGCTTGTTATTTCCATTGTCAGGCATGAAGGAGTGTTTATCAGGAAAATTAGAGATGAGATCAGTAGGCATCTGAACAGCACACCCTTACACGTAGCCGAGCACCAAGTTGGAGTAGATTCTCGTGTGCAAGATATTAGTTTTCATTTAGGTGTTGGGATATCGGATGATGTTCGCATGGTTGGAATTTGGGGTATGGGAGGAATTGGGAAGACCCTTGTCTCCAAGGCTGTGTACAATCATATCTTTCGTAGCTTTGAAGCTTCAAGTTTCCTTGCAAACGTTAGGGAAACTTCAAAGGAACCCAATGGTAAGGTCACTTTGCAAAGAAAATTTCTTTCTGATATCTTGAATAAAACCAAGACAGTGGTTGATGATGTTGATAAAGGGATCAATGTGATAAAAGATAAGATTGGATGCAGAAGCGTACTTGTTGTAGTTGATGATGTTGATCAACTGGATCAGCTATATGATCTAGCTATAGATCGTGATTTATTTGGTCCAGGAAGTAGAATTATTGTAACAACAAGAGATAAACAATTGCTAGAGCAACTTGGAGTGGATACAATATATCCAGCTAAAGAAATGAATGAAGAAGAGAGTCTTGAATTGTTTAGTTTTTATGCCTTTAAAACTCGTTATCCTGATGATCGAAGGATATGTTGATCTCTCAAGAACCATTGTGGACTACTGTGGAGGTTTGCCACTAGCAATTAAAGTATTGGGTTCTTTTTTGTTTAAAAGAAGCACATCTTTTTGGGAATGTGCAATTAAAAAATTGGAAAAGGTTCTACAACTGGAAATTCAAGAAAAGCTCAAAATAAGCTTTGATGGGCTAGATGAGATGCAGCAGAATATATTCCTTGATATATCGTGTTTCTTTATTGGCATGGACGTGAACTATGTAAAACAAATACAGGACGGTTGTGGCTTTTTTCCAGATTCAGGCATTGAGGTCCTCATTCAAAGGTGCCTTGTAACTGTTAGTGAAACAAATGAGCTGTGGATGCATGATTTGCTACGAGACATGGGCAGAGCAATTGTTCAGTCAAAATCCCCTCAGAACCCTGGAAAACGTTGTAGATTGTGGGATGATGCAGATGCTACAGATGTATTGAGGGATAAATCTGTAAGTACCTTTCCTATCAAATTTTGTGTGAATTAAAGGGGTGGTATATGTTCCTACAAAATTATTTCCTTTGATGTGCATGGAATTCAGTCGGTTTCATTTTTAATGTCATTGTATAATGCACTTATTGACAAATCCATACTTTGTGACGAGATCCCATATATAGGTCGTCTACTGCTTTTGGGTTCATGAGTATCGGCATTCATGACTATGGTTCATGTGTATGAGACTGAAAATTATTGTCCAAATGCAGATATCTCTTTTCTTACTCGTTGTATTAATTTGTTAACAGGGATCTGAAGAAATTGAAGGACTCACTCTGAAATTGCTGACATCTGATGCCAAAGCTAGTTTCAGTGCAAAAGCATTTTCAAAGATGAAGAGGCTGAGATTGCTCAAACTCAACTACGTACAGCTCACTGGAGGCTACAAAAGTCTTTCCAATAAACTACGTTGGCTCTGCTGGCATGGATTCCCTTTAAAGTCAGTACCGAAAGACTTTAGTCTACAAAATGTAGTTGCAATGGACTTGCAGTACAGCAACCTGATACACCTTTGGGAGGATTCTAGGGTATATTATTTTACTCAACAAAATTGTAAATCATTTCCTTTTAACCTAGGGTATACACTAGATTAGCTCAGTCGTTATTTGCCAACTTAATTTCTCTTCTTTTGAACTTATGATTTTATTTTGCTTTTGTCTAACAGTTGCTTGAGAAGTTGAAGATTCTTAATCTTAGTCATTCCCATTACTTATCACATTTACCGGACCTTTCAAGACTCCCAAATCTTGAGAATCTTGTTCTTGAAGACTGTACAAGTTTGTCAGAGGTTCATCAGTCCGTTGGACATCTTGATAGACTTTCTGCGTTAAATCTCAAAGGCTGCATTATGCTTAGGGATCTTCCAAGGAGTTTCTATATGATAAAATCAATCAGAACTCTTGTTCTTGCTGACTGTTCAAGATTTCAGAAGTTGGATGACGACTTGGGGAATATGGAATCATTGATTACGCTGGATGCTGGTAACACAGCGATAAGAGAAATACCATCTTCCATTGTGAGATTGAAGAACTTGGTACGGTTTTCTTTGCGTGGCCTAGAACTTAATGGACCTAAAATAGTATTTCCACCTTCATTAAGAGGCTTAAACTGTTTAACAGAATTATCTCTTAGAGGCTGTAGTTTAAGCGATGATTCAATTCCTCATGATCTAGGGAGTCTATATTCTTTACGAATGTTGCATCTTGCAGGAAATAGTTTCCATAGCCTTCCCAGCCTCAGTGGCCTTTTGAAGCTTTGGTATCTAGATTTGTATCATTGCTATAGCCTTTATGCAATCCCAGATTTACCAACAAGTTTGACGAGCTTAATTGCTGATAACTGCCCTGCGTTGGAAAGATTGCCAGATCTTTCAAAGCTGTCCTTAAAGAAACTGTATATAAGTGATTCTACCAAACTGACTGAGATTTGGGGATTTGATAAGGTCTTAAACTCATTGTTAAACTCCGTGGAAATCCTTCGAATGGAAGCGTGCACTAATCTGACTACGACTCTTAGGGACAGCCTCCTCCAGGTCTCTCTCTCTCTCCCCCTCTGATATAAATATAAATTATATATATGCGAGCAATCATATCCATTCATTTCTTATACAAATCCTGTTCTACATGATAGAGAAATGGAATCACATTGGAGCAGATGGTGGCATTTTTCTCCCTGGAAATGATATTCCTGAGTGGTTCACGGTTGTTTATGAGGGTGACACAGGCTTTTTTGTAGTGCCTCCAGTTACTGGTAGCAGTGTAATCGCATTTACTCTGTGCGTTGCTTATTCTCCAGCTGTTGACAGATTAGCAACATCTCTTTCATTTGATGGCTTTTATGTTACTAATCACACCAAAAAAACTTGTTTTTACCACCCTTCAGTATCTACATTCTTTGTAACTCGCGGTGTAGACTATCTCTGGCTGGGTCATATACCAAATAATGAGTTCAATTTGGAAGCGGGCAACGTAGTTGAGGTTTTCGTACAAGTTGGATCTGCTTTTTTCAGTGTGTCACCCGTGGAGGTGAAGAAAATAGGGTTCAAGCTGGTATGGAGTGACAAATTAGCAGATTTCAGGGGATTTGATGATGATCAGCCTAGTCCGTGTTCTCTCCCATATAGTTCGTTACCAACATACAGCAGGATGCTTAGTGTATGCAGCAGGATGCTGGCTTGGGACAATCAAATTGATTCATGGTGACAGTATGTACACTTGGTTGTAATTAAAGGGTTATGGGTTACTTGAAACACCCCAATTTGATCTGCCAAACAATGTGTGTACATAAATAATCAGACCATGTAATATCTTGGTTTAGCTGCATTTGATCAGGGTGCAACAGCCCAACCTGGGCTGTAGCGCTTGTGGTTTGCTATTTGCTCTTCATTGCAATTTTGTTGAAATGTTATTCATTAAAAGCAATATATAAATAACTATCTATTTCTTTGGGATAGTATCCATTATTATTTTCTTAATTTATACGTTTTTTATTAACCCCGCAAAAATGTATAAACTGTTCAAGTAAATCCAGAATATGTGTTTGGCCCAAACTCTAGGTTACTTGTGCAAGTTGTAAGATATCTTCGTAGATACCCATTCATTGTACGATTATGTTTCCATGTACAACTCTGATTCTATGCTTGTAATCCTCTATAGAGGCCTCTATTATCAATGAAAGCACAGTAAATTCTCTCCCAAATATCCATTTCCTAAAACACATTATCAGCACAAAACCCTAACCTTGAAACCCTAATTTTGTAGCCCTAAAATCCTAGCAACCACCACAGCATATCTTGAAGCCCTCAATCCCAGGAGCCCAGAACCGGCGGTGAAACCACCAGAACAGGCCGGAATTGCCCTGAACCGGCCGTCGGAAGTCCCTGGACTGGTTGCATTAGACTCTCCAGCCAACAGCCCTTGCATGCCCTGAGTCACCGCACACGCACGTTTGCCCTCGATAGCCCTTGACGCCCCCCTGCACGTAGCACCTCAACTGCCCCCGCGCGATTAGCCTGGCTTGCTGTCGACATCTGCCGATAGCACCCAAGTGCGCCCCTCAACAGATCCACGTACCCACACACACACTAGCCTCGCTAGCTTTCGACAGCTCCTCGGCAGCACCAGCGCAGCCCCTCGATAGCCCACGCGCAGTAGCCCCTGCTAGCTCCAAAGAAGCATCGTCAACGTCGACCCACCACTGCCGGTACCACCAGTTTCCAGCGACCTTTTTCCAGCAATTTCCTGGCGACTTTTTCCGGCAATTTTTCATCACTTTTTGAGGTATGTTTTAAAAGCTCCTGTTTTTGAAGTTTTTATTCTTTTTTTTCGGGGACTTGCAACATCCCTTTTTCTACCCCCCCCCCCCCCCCCCTTTCTTCATAGGGGAGACTATATAAGCCGAACTGTGGGGGTTCATGCTCACTCCAAACTTGAAGCTTGTAGAGTCCTCCAAACTTAGAGTTTGTTGAGAAGTTACAATCGACCACAAACACATCATTGTTTCGATCTAATCCAATCCCTTTTGGAATTGAATTTCTTGGGAGCGACTACGCTCAGAAATTTCTAATTTCTTGGAAGCGACTACGCTTAGAAATTTTATTTGTTTTTGTGGTAGCCTTTTCCGCTCAGAAACTAACCCCGTTGTTTTTCAAGATGAGTAACCTGAACATGTTGGACTTTGCTTCACTAGAGACAACAGGCGCAGGATACCACAAATGGGTCCATGATGCGCGCTAACATCTTAAGGCTAAGGGAATTCTGAATACGATCCTCGAGCCAAGTCAGAACATGCTCACTATTGAGCAAGCTACCTCTTTTGAAGCAAATCAAGCTAAAGTCATAATTCTCATGACAAAGCACATGAATGTCTCATTCCAAAATGAGTACCTTAATGAAGAGGACCCTAGAAAGCTATGGGTAGAACTCGAAGAGCGATTTGGCAACGTTCGTGACTCCCTGCTTCCTGACCTAGAAGTGAGATGGAACAACCTCCGCTTCTGTGATTTCAAGTCTATACTTGACTACAACTTGGAAACCCTTCGCATCTCTCTGATGGAATTCTGTGGCAAGAACATCATTGATATGATGTTGATTGACAAGACTCTCTCCACCTTCCCCGTCTCTGTATTGATGGTTGCTAAGAACTATCAGATTGATCTCCATGTAGGATGTATCATAAGGTTTCATGAGCTAATTAGAGCCATGAACGTAGCTGAGAAGCATGAAAATATCATTGAGAAGAACTATAACGCTATACCCATGGGAACCAAGTCTATTCCAGAGTCTAACTATAGTCGCACCCCTAAGGGAAGACGCAACGAGCTAAACCGTAAAGCTAGGGATGATTCAGGATGTTTTGGTCCATATTCTGGCCCCAAAGAGGAAGGTAACCGCCAAGATAGGCTTGCATGGAACGGTGGTGGTCAACTTGTGAGGAGAGAGGGAGGTAGAGCCTCTGGCTATGGTGGTGGCACCACCAAGGATAATAGCCATCCACAACGCGCTCCTAGAGCACTTCGATCAAGGGAGCTTGACCATTAAAATGCTTGTCTCAAATGTGGATCGTCCGGACATTGGGCCAAAGCTTGTAAACCATCCCAGAATGTTACAAACGCTTACAAGATGTATCGTGAAGCAAAGGAAGCAAACTACATGGAGCAAGAAGATAAAGATAACGATCTCACACTGAGGATGGAAGACTTCAAAGGCCAAGATCAAGAGACTGGGGATTTTGTTTAAGTCTTTTATATTTTCCAAGAGATGTTGGCAATTGCCATATTGTTTTTGTAGTAAATGCCAATGGTATAGTCTTTCTTCAAACTAGGCTTATCCAAAGTAAGTGTGATGTCTAGGAAGGTTTTGAGATTAGTGGTACTTAAACGAACCTTGCTCCACCGACATCTCTCTACTCACATGGTCACATTTGCTTTGGAGTTATCGAAAGAAGTTAGACGACTACCATTGTTTTGCATTATCTAGTTCATTGGATTAAATTTTCTTTGGTTAAAGAGACAATGATGTAATTTTGTTGGCTTATTAATAAAAGTTTGAGTCTTTTCATTACGACTCCTTTTTAATTACGACTTTTTTCTTTTAGGAATGGAGTCTGGAGAACTGTAATGTCTTGCAGATAGTGCGGCTACGCACACCATTCTCCGCCATAGGCAATTATTCTTGGAGATGTTGCCTACAAATTCCTCTATGACTACGATGGCTGGGCCATCAGGATTAGTTCAAGGACATGCAATGACCCAATTCCTTTTGCCAAATGGCACCTTGATTAATATCGTAGACACTACAAGAATTCCAGGCATTTACCGCGCAAAATTTACTGCGTGCATTTTTACGCGCCTTAATTGGTACTCTTTTACGGCGTGCATATTTTGCGTGCCATAAATAACATTTCTCATTTAGTCTTTTACGGAGTGCTTTATATGTGCGCCATTAAAGTCTATATCAATTAGTCTTTTACGGCCCGCGGAAGGCGCACGCCATAATTGTATTATGCTTTTACGGCACACATATTGAGCATGCCGTAAAAATAGCTATCAAAAAAGTTATTTACGGCTCGCGCAAGAAGCATGCCGTAAAAAAGGATTTGTAAGGCGCGAAATTTTCCCTAAAAATTCTGACTTCCCTCTCAATTTTCTCTTTCCTCATTTCTTGACTTTCCCAAAAATTTTTTGGTTTCCTCAGTTTTCTCTTCTAAGAAAGTCTTACCCAGTTCGCAGAGCCTCAAACCTCTTCTAATCACTTACCTAATGGCAAAAAGCACAAACATCATCTAATCACCCAGTTCTCAAGCTGCTGCAAAAATCTGAACTCTTCCCTGAGTTCTTCTCTTGGGCAACCGGTTAGATTTCACGACCTGGCGTTGTGTGTTTGGTCGAGGACAAAGATGGGTGTCTTAGATTGTGATTTCTAATCATATTTTCAGGTATGGCCATGTGATATTGTGGATTCATATAGATTTTGGTATATTTGCTTGGGTTTTTATATCAAAATTGAACTGGGTGTGTCTAAAGTGTTGGATTTATAGCTGGGTATTTGGTAATCTAAGATAGGTGTTTGATTGATTTGTAAAACCTGAAACTTTTGGTTTGATTGATCAGTGTATTGAATTTGTTTCTGAGTTCATTTGGTAGTTGGAATTGAATTTGCTTTGAAAAATTATGGGGAGGGAGGGAGAGAGAGAGAGAGAGAGGCGGATGGATTTTGAAAATGGGGGAAGACCCATTTGTGAAAAAGTGCTTTCTCACTGGTAGAAGTTAGGCAACGTATAAAGGGACTTTGCTTTATCTGCTAAGTGATGGCAATGCTTGTGAAACCTTGAACCTTTTTCAAATTTACTCTGGGGCCTTTTCTTCTTTCTTATGATGTGTGTTGATGGTTGGTGTCACTACTACAAAAAATGCATCACACAACGGTGGAAATCTGTTGTGTGATTTGGACCATGTCTGTCGTCTATCTCGGTGTTGTGTGATGAGCACACTCCAACAACGGTGTTTCACCGTTGTGTGTATACAATAGACACAACGCATAAGTTAAAACCGTTGCACCAATTCTGCGCATGCCAATGCCAGATTTTGGATGCGGCGCATTCAATTGTTGTTTCGATGGTGATCAGACAACAGACGTAAGAAGGGACCGTTGTTGGTTAACTTTTCACACAACAGAAAAATGACACTCAGACAACGGAAGTAATACCATACTGTTGTTGGTTAACTTATCATACAACAGAAAAATATGGGAACTGTTGTGTGAGTACTAATGAGACAACAAAATTTTATAGGGACCGTTGTGTGATTTAATATTAGACAAATGATATCTATTTGTTCTATTGTGCGAGTACTAATGAGACGACAAAATTTTATAGGGACCGTTGTGTGATTTAACATTAGACAACTGATATCTATTTGTTCTGTTGTGTGAGTATTAATGAGACGACAAAATTTTATAAGTACCGTTGTGTGATTAAAATTGATTTGTTGTGTGATAAACAATATATGCGTATTCATACAACGTAATATAATTGATTGCTATTTGATTATTTTTGGTTCTTTACCTGAAATATTTGCACAAAAATAATGCACAATATAAGATTTAGGCATTGAAATACTCTAATTCAACCATCTAATGTATCAAAAGAGGTAACATTCATGTATCCATCCATACCATAAAACCAAAAAAGAAGGCAGTCTAGCTAGCTTGATGGCTGCTGCATCCTAGCTAATTACAATGAAAGATAGCAAAAGCTGATACAATATCATTGTTCCAAAAACATACACATGCTGGCATTCAAGTGTCTTCTTCCCACTCGCTAGCACTAATGCAGCTGCACCATCACTGTCCAAGAGAACAACAGAACCCCTTACGCACTGTTAAAAATATGAAACCAATATGAGAAGTACCTAAGCACAAACACACCCACATAGATAGCATTATGATCAAAGCATCGACAGCAATAACTAACCCCCATAACATAAAGTAAAAAAGAAAAGAGATACTCAAACGATAACATAGATAGCGCGTTCATGTGACTTGCCTTTGTCCAGCCAAAACCATATAGCATCGTGCTCATCCTCAGCAGACATATATCCAAAAATTATAGTTAGCTGCAAATGCAGAATGTTGTAACTTCAGTAGGGAAGACAAAGATGCAGCTGGAGGAGTTTACCTCCTTCAACACCAGGGCATCTAATTATTCTATTGTCATAGTAGGACTTGACTATAACAGGTGTTTCCTACAACACAGAAAACATAATAGCCTTAGTTACATGATAATGTAAGTCGAAGACATTTATACACGTTCTTAATCATGTAAACAAACTTCAACTTTACCACAACTAAAATTCACATGGGAAACGACAAGTAGCGTGCTAAGAGGTGTGTTATAAGCATATTCTCCCAGGAATTACATATACCAAACTCTAATTATGTTTATATGCAGACTCAGCTGCCCATGTCAATAACTTAGTTACTAATTCAAAATATTCAAATTGAAGGCATCAATAAGACATAATAAAAGAAAACAAACCATTTACAAGTCATTAAAAACCCCTCTTCAATGAGCAACTGCATGCATGATCTGGCATAGGCAAATTATTACCTCTACAGATTCCAGAAGCATTTCTTCCAGTGCAGTTACTCTTTCAGCAATTCAAGTCCTGCGAGCCTGCTATTTGAAAGGAAATTATGTGTAACAAATCACATCAACTGGCACACAGATCATAATTTAAGACAAACAAAACTAGTAAAGATTATGCCTACTATTTGAAAGGAAAAATGACATGGATTATGATAATCAATTCAACTATCCAATGAGATATCAGATAACCCTTACACATCAGGTATATATTTTTAGAGAGAATAAGACTTAATGAGTTGGAATACTCAAATTATATGCTTCCCTGGTCAAGAGATCACTCCCTGCAGATTGCATGGGTTTAGGTCTCTGAGGTTGACGGACTTCGCGAGCATCTACAAGATCAAAACAAAATCACAAGGGATGATTAGATAGGCGGAAATGACTACTTAACTTCAAAACCACACTAAACTCAGGACACAACTATAACTCAATTCTAGACACCAAATATTATAGTTCCTGCATCTTAACCAATCTGAAATTCTGAACATCTCTTGAATATATACTAGTAACTAGCAGAACTAAGAGTTCAGTGTGAAGGCAAATTGCTATAAGGAACACCTAGAAAGGAAAAGACATCAGAAAACAAAGGTCAACAATAATTCTTTCCTTAGTCCTTACCCTCTTTCTTGAGAGTGTGAGCCACAGTAGGAGCAACATCAGGTGCACTAGTACGAGCTTTTTTGCCAACCAAAAACTGGAGTGACTCATTTCAGTCAGAATGCTTGGCTCAGTGAAAAAATGACACAAATTAAGGTGGGCAGAAAGTAAGAATAGAGCTAATAACTTTAATGCGTCCAGATATTCAACTTGCCGCTTGGCCAATATTACTTTCTGGATTTGAAAGACACATTGATTCAACTCCAAAATGCACCAAAAGTTGACAAGTCAAAATATATGTGACTAACATACAAGCATATCGTAAACAGAGAATGACTATAAAGTAGACATACTTCTTCTATTGATCATTGATCCATTGAACCAGGATCAATAATAAAGAATGATTAAGCATTCAAGATGATGCTTCCTGGAATCAACATGCTTCCAAAGCATGTACTGACAAGAATGATTACGTAAATAGGAGACTACCTGCACCCCACGGTCTACCATCAACTCTAGCAAGTTCTGCATGAAGTTTCTCAACTTCACGAGCCATAGAAACTAGGTTATTCTCCATTGCCTGTCTCTGTTCCATAAGCTCAATATTTGCCTTCTTTTCATAATCAATTGCACTCCTACAAAACAAAAGTGATACCTTTGACTATTAAAGGTTGATCTAATACAATTCTAATAGATAATGCGCCAAAAAAGTTGCTTAAAGACAAGGAAATAAAGAAAATCAAAGATATTCAGGTGCATACCTAGTATGCATAAGCTCCTGGTGCAGACCATCAATCTCAGACTTTAGCAAAGGAATCTGTTGATAGCTAAAAACCAAAGCATAAAGAACCATAATATTACACATTGCTAGCTAAACCATAGATCAGTTCAATCTCTAGTGCTTAATCATTCTTTCCAGTACATGCTTAATTATTCAAAAATCCAACTAAATCATAGTACATGCTTTGAACCAACCATGCTCACCGGGTCAATCTCAAAGGAAACAAAAGGACACCCATCTGAAAGAGGAGTAATATACACCCTATGGCAGCTTTGAAAACTAATAGACCAACCAAAAACTAAACCACTCTATTTGTAGCTCTGAAAACCTAAGAAAAACAAAAGCACTAGAGATTCCTCTATTGAAACATAAGGAACACACAGAGATTCTTCTTAGCAGCTAAAAAGAATGTATTAGTATTCTACAAGATCTGCTAAGCAACATGCTAAAAAACCCAGAAATGGAAAACAATATCAAGCAGCTAAAAAGAACCTCAAAAGACATGCTTTCATGCTCTCAGTCACAAGCTTGTCAACTGGAATCCATGGCTACTATTGCTCTTTAGCAATTTGCGGTATAGATCAATTAAGGTTCGGTACAGACTCAATTCTGTATTAATCTTTTGAGATTCCACAGTCAGACCAGAAAAGCACTCATCATAATCGACTCATCATAATCGACCTCATCATAATCAAATGGGCTTCAAAGGTTTTCAGGATATGAGAAAGTGTGCATCTACATCACTGAAATCAACAATTTGCGGTACCCGGTTGTACAAATTACAAAACCCATAATTCAAATGAAAGAAACACAAGCTACTGAAGCTAGCAGCCAACAAAATCAGATAATACAAGCAGATTATCAAGAATACTAACACCTAAGATAGAGAATCGATCAAATTAGAGATTATCCTTCCCAAAACTCAACCATCAAATAATACAAGCAGAAATGAAAGCCCAAGGTGGAGATCAAACCTGGAGATCGATCAGCGATGCAGGAAGAAGCGATGCAGGAAGCACAGAGAGCGATCGAATCGCGATCGGGGTCAGGGCCGGCTGTCGGGCTGAGGTTGAATTTCGATCGGGACAGAGTGAAGGACTGCCGGACTGGGAGGCGGAATGAGATAGAGAGGAGTCGATAGAGTTAGGGACTGGGAGAGATGAGGGACTGGGAGAGAGGCGGAGTCGATTTTTAGGGTTTCCGAAACATATACAAAACGACGTCCTTGAGCCTTTGGTGAGATGGGTGGATGTCAAATCGGTGTAGACTCAAAGACTGTTTCTTGACTGCGGGTTTGGGGTCGCCGAAGGCATCGTAGAGGCAGTTGAGGATGACCGGGAGGACGTCGGCGGCGAGGGTCTGGATTGTTTTCTTGAGATCTTCGACTGCAATTTGGTAACACAAGTCAGACTAGAAACCCGATATCTGGGTTTGGAGAGCGATTGAGAGATTGAGAGTGTTCTGACTCGGGCTAGAAAACTGGGTATCTAGGTTTTGAGAACGATTGAGAGTGATTGAGAGTGTTCTGACTCGGGTGATCGATAGTGATTGAGAGTGGAAAGAAAGGAAAGAGTGATTGAGAGTGAGAGTTCTGATAGTGGCCGGGTTCTTTTTTTCTTTCTCTCGACAGTTTGCTCGGTAGGTTTGGCTGGTGAGAATATTTGCTTGGTTTGGTAACAGATAATGTCATAGATATTTGCTTTGCTTGGCTGGTGAGAATAAATTTGTCATAGAAGAATTAAGTTCATCACACAACAGATAATGAAACAACCGTCGTACAAGAGTATGTAATGTCAAAGTAGAGAGGGAAATTTGGCTGCCTAGCTAGCTCGGTTTGGAGGGAGCAATTCAAATAGATTTGAGCCTTCACACAACAGAACGTCTACATTCTGTTGTACCATTTGTTATATTATTCACTTGATATACCTAGTAGAAGGTGCAAACTTTTTACAACATTGGCGCCTAGTCGAAATTTGGGGCAAAATTTGGCGCCCAGCTCTAATCATACAACAGAAATAGCAATACTGTTGTATCTTGCAATATTCACACAACAGAACATGCATAATTGTGTTGTGTGATTAAATTGGTGGGTGGGAATTTTGAGCTCAGTGATGGCGGGACATATGCCGCTAAATTTTGCATCATTCAGATAACGGAACATGCATAATTGTGTTGTGTGATAGAACTCTGAAGAAAAAGTTCTTAATTTAGTAGTATTCCCACAACAGAACTTCATTAATAGCGTTGTAGGATGGAATTCACGTTATCAGACGACAGTCAATTTTTTATCTCTTGTCTGATAGGTGTTGTGTGATGCATATTTTGTAGTAGTGTGTTCTGTGATGTTTTTGAGATGTGGGTATGAAGGACTATGGTTGTTGAGCAACTTAGGGGTTTTGGTCAAGGGGTTTTGAGTTGAGGTAGAGACTAGTGTTGATTACTGCTCCACTTTATAAAGAGGTCAGCTCTAATTGCTTCACTTGCAGGTTGTTTCTAGTTAGTTATCTCTTTCTGAAGTCTTTGAGGTGCCTTGGGATGTGGCCTCTGCACATTTAAATTTAAATTTCTGCTTTTGGGTAACAATTTGAGATTGAATTGAGTTTCTTTGCTTCCATATATGTGGTCTTGGGATCTGATTCCAACTGGGTTTCAAATTTCAATATTTGTTTGATTTCACGCAGCAAGTTGCTGGTTTTAAATTGAAACTCTTCTGGGATTTTAGTGTACAAGTTTCTTAATTTGGATTTTTCTCACTGAAAAGCAGTGCCTAATTGTATCTAATTCAGCTGAGTGTTATAGGAATATGGGTGTTAGCTCGAGTTGGATATTTCTCCCTGAAAATTTGTTATATGTTTGTCCTCTAGACGTCTATGCAGTATTACTTCTTTCTAGCCACTTTTTTTTTTTTTTAATTGCTACATTGTTAAACATTTAGCTAGTTGGTGCGTATTTGAATACAATTATTTAGTAGAGATTCATGATATTATTTCAGGATGTACTCTAGGTGCCTATTGTAATCAGGGGTTTAGGTTTAATGTCCCCCCCTTGTATTCGACGGTTTCATTAATCAAGGCTTGAGGGCAGTCGCACCAGCCCTTTATTCAAAAAAAAAAAAAAAAAACATTTAGCAAAATAATGATTTGATCAAGGCTGTTACGTTTAATCTAATATTGTCATCATGATTGTATATGGTTCAAACTGGAAACGAGTACATATATGGGAAAATTTCGCAAACAGTACACAAAGTAAATACCACTAATAATTCTTATACACAAAGTTTCAAACCAAACATTTCGGTACACGAAATCTGAAACTCGACCCACTATCAGTACACGACGTCAATTTTTGACACCAAAATGTCCATTATGCCCTCAATTCTTTTTTTTTAAATAATTCTTTTTTTCTGCTATTTTTTTTCCTTCGTTTATAAATGACTCGAGTCATTTTTTTTTTGTTATGAGAGGTGAGGAAGGCGGAGTTGGAAGCGAGGGAGTGAGCCCGGAAGAAGGAAGAAGAAAGAGATAAAACGAAGGAAAAAAAAAATATTAAAAAAAAAAAACTGAGGGAATAATGGACATTTTGGTGTCAAAAATTGACGTCGTGTACTAATAGTGGGTCGAGTTTCAGATTTCGTGTACCGAAATGTTTGGTTTGAAACTTTGTGTATAAGAATTATTAGTGGCCTTACTTGGTGTACTCTTTGCGAAATTTACCCTATATATATATATATATATATATATGGTTCAATTATGATAACTAATCATTAGTACGTGGTCAACATCTGTTGCTTGGTCCCAATTTGGCATATTCATACTCATTCAACAATACTTCTCATGATCAGCATAGTGATCATTCCTATTCACTTGGTAATTTTTGGCAGGTCAAACTCTTAGCAAGAACTCCATGATTGTAGGTTTCTTTTCATTGTGTATAATAAATTAAATTGATAGTCTAATGATGCGCTATATCTAGAATCTCAATCAGCTATGTGTTATGTTCAGTTTCTACTTCTTACACTGTGTCTTTTTTTATTTCTATCCTTTTTAACTATAATGGAATTATGTGAAAAAGGAATTGAATCTTGATACCTAGCTATTAGTATGCTTTTACAATTGAAAGCTTGCAAATTTGATCCCATGGTTAAATTTTTTCTGAAAATTTGTTCTATGTTGCCTTCTGGACGTCTATGTTGTATTACTTCTATCTAGCTTTTTTTTTTTTTTTCTCTTTTAATAATTGCTACATTGTTATATGATTTCTGATATAGTTATAATATTATCCAGCTACACTTTTTCAACCCTTGGAGATATCGACGTTGACAGTTCAGTACTAGAGTTGGTAGTAGAGCAGCTTTGAATGCAATGAAGTATTAAATGATCTGCTTTTCGTGAAATGCATTAAGCAGTAAGATCTCTCTCTCTCTCTCTCCCCCCTCCTTGTCATTTGATTTCAAAGTTCCTTTAACTAAGGCAAGCACATGATTGAAATAATGAAATATAAAGAATTGCATATGTGAAGCTCTGTGTTTAGTTGGTTATTTTTTTTTTATTTCTATTTTTTATTACTTCTAATGGTTAGTAGTATCTGGATAAGTACAGTTATCGTATTTAAATTGTAAAATGTTTGCTGTCTAAATACATGTTAGAACGTAGCCCAAGGAAAACGAAGGTGAAACAAAATGGATACAGAATGCAGGAAAGAGACCTCAAAAAAAGGTGGAAAGAGAGCCAAAATGCAGGAAAAAGCTGCACGAGCAGCTCAAGTGGTTGCAGCGAGGGAAAAAAGGAATGAACCATTGAGAATATCTAATGGAAGTTCAAATTCACCCCCTATGCTGATATTCCGGAAGATCAAGCTACAGTAAACTCAGAAAAGAAACGAATTCCACCTAGGGGTAAAGCCAAATTGTTGGATATTGGCAACAAAAAAAAAAAAAACGTCCTATTCTAGTTGAATTCAATGAAAGAGGCCAGCCCATTGGAGAAAATGCAGGTTTATTCTCCTCTTTCATTGGAGCCTCCGCAAGAGAGCTAATACCTATGACCGCTGCAACTTGGAAAGGGCTATCTGATACTTTCAAAGATCAGTTTTGGAAACATGTCACGGTAAGTTTTCTATACTCATATATAGGTACATGTTACAATGAGCCTTTTATATTCACCAATATACTCACTTATTTTATTTTATAGACAAGTTTCATTGTTGATGAATTCTACAAAAAACATATTTTTCGAAGGATGACAAAGCTTTGGCGAGATAATAGATCTTTAGTGATGAAAGAAGTGGAAGAGCAAGCTGAAGTTGTTGGCTTATAACGTGCTGCTGCCCTTCTCAAGCCTAATAACATAGAATCCATGGATGAGTGGCTAGCTCTTATTAAATACAGAACTAGTGTGGAATTTAAGGTCTGTTTTATAAATATTTTATAATATACAAGTCTAAATTTGTCTTGCAATATATCAGATTTCAGAAAATGCTTTGACCACATGTTTATCATAGGAGAAGTGTGAAAAATTCAAGAGAATGCGGGCAGCCAGAACTTTACTACAGAGAACTAGTAGAAAAAGCTTTGCGGGCCTTAAAGAAGAATTGGTAAGAAATCTGGTTATTAACGTCATGAGTTTCATAATTTGATAAGATAAAGATTATATATGGATACATGCTTATGAAGCAAACAAGAAGAAGGGTTCAGATGAAGTAGTTGAGGATCCAGAAATTGTGGTTAGTGCACTCTTCTTTATGGCTCCGCTTTTGGTAATTTTTTTTTCCCTAATGAGTTATCGATTTGGTTTTAAATCTATCAAACTTGCCAGAGATTGATAGTAGATGGTAGCTGGTCCATTTCTCTTAGGATCTCAATTATATAATTCTTCTTCTTGAATTTTTCTCATCAATAAGTGTTTACTGAATGGCATAGATATTTTTATTTCTTTAACCAAATACTTCAACTATAAATCTATATCTATACCACAAAACTAGCTAATTGACAATCATACTGACACATAGTATTTTACAGAAACAAGTGAAACTTTACAAGGCAGAACAAGAACCTTCACAAACACTTTCTTTGAAAGATGATGCTGTAGCAAAAGTTCTAGGTCCTGATCCGCGAGGACGGGTAAGAGGATTAGGGTTTGGAGCAGTCCCTTCAAAGTCGGAATATCAAACCAAAGTTGGAGACAAAGTTGCTAACTTAGAGAAACAATTGTCCACTCAAGCAAAGGCTTTGTCCGCTCAAGCACAGAATATGTTTTCTCAATCACAAGAGATTGAACGATTGAAAGAAGTGGTTGCGACTCTTTTAGCAAGATCAGAGAAAGAAGGGAATAACCATGTAATTCTTTAAAATACATATATTAATTTTTTTTCTGGTTTGTTCTATTAACTTTGGGTCAATACCTTAACTAGGTTACTGATTTCCTTAATGTTATAATGACAGGCTAGTAACAGTGTTCAGCAGTCTACTAACGAGTTTGCACAACAAAAGGAGAATGAAAATCCAAGTGTTCGACATCATAGGAGTGATGGAATACAAAGCAGACAAAATATTACTAGTGTTCGAGATACTAAAAATGGGAGGCCACAAAGCAAGCAAAGCAACCACAAGAAAACTTCAAGTCTTCAACATTCTGCTAATCATGGGTCGCAAAGCAAAAACAAAGAAGGTACAAGGGCCAAAGGTACAAAGGATGATCAGAATAGAATAGAATTGTTAAGTTGGTTTGAGATGGGCGAAGAGGTTGTTGCAATTGCAAACCTTGAATCAAAGGATCCAAATGTAAAGGTCCATCATGTGCCCCTTGGTCATGAATGCTGGAAAGTTTGGGTGCTGGATGTTTTTGAGGATATAGCTTTATATCGACCAACTAGGGAATTTGGAACACTGAGTATGGCTCAAGGAAGTACAATTGCATGGCCTATCAAGTACATTAGACATGTGTAGTTTATGAACTTTTAGGTACGTAACATATTCTAACACTAATCAACTCTTCATTTTTGTTTTGAGTATTGTAATTTATTTTCTTCATTTCTGTTTTGAGTATTGTAATTATTTTCGGTGGTTAAATAACATCCATCTACATTCTTTGTTCTGGTTTGTTCTTATATTGCAACCCTGTGGATTTGCATATAATTTAGTTATAGTTGTAAAATTAAGGTTGTTATACGAGGACGATCCCATTATAGTCAGGTGAATACTAATGAGCACTTCCATTAGTTCTAAGTTCAAACTATAAATATTTTCTTAAACTTTAGTTTAGGTAGTGTGTGAAGGTAAAGGATTTCTTTTGAAAACCAATTGGACGGAAATATATTTCCAAGAGGGAGGATAGATTACAGATCTGAACTCAAGTTACTTCTTATTTTCAGAATTGTACCATGCTTTCAGTGATTTAGATTCTGTTTTGATCTTTTGGTAGTATCTTATTTAATTCTAGTTTAAAAAAGGAGAAAACAGTGCAACAAATGTATAAACTATATTCTCAAACTTGTTTCTAGCAGGTACTATGGAATTTTGAGGTGTCTGACTCTGAATGACTTATGTTGCTACTGCTGGTAAATTGCTCAAACTGATTGGGACATTTTGCAGTTGGATAATGGTTCTTGAAAGCTTGCAATTACCATGTACCCTGTAATATATTTTTGAACTGTAATGTTACTTTTGAACTCAAGTTTGCAGGGACATGCATATGCAATTGTTTTGTAGTTGATTTGCATAGGGCATGGCAAGAGTTTGTACAGACATTCTATTTCAATTAATGGAATACATATCTGATATGTGTTTGCTGTTAAGTTTTTATCCTGGCATAAGGTTTTGAAATGAATTATTGTTGGTTGAGCAGCTACATTGAATGTACTGCCATATTTGGCAAATAAGTAGCAATATAAAACTTGCCTGCAAACAAGAAATGCAAATAATGGGGTCACTACTACAGAAAATGAATCACACGACACCTCTCATACGACGCTACACTGTTTTCCGTGGTGTGAATCATTTCTCATTATTGAGACGACAGTTGTAAAATTTCCGTCTTCTAATATGAATTCAACCAACGGGTGTTTTTCATGCTGGAATTATGTATTGCTTCAGAAGACGTTTATAAATGGAAGCGTGGTGTGAGGTTAAATTATTATAGAGGCGGCAAGATTCTCACAATTTGGTAATCCTCAGCATGTAGTGGTGATACGACGGTTTGTTTAAAACCGTGGTATGAATTCATAGATTTGCAAGTGCAAAACATGTCCACCGACATTCCCTCCAACATTTCCCTCCATTCACCCCCCCAAATCCATTTCCCTCTTACCGGGCAACAAGAGGCGGCAAAACTGAAAATTTTAAAGTGGCATTCAGACAACATATATGTGGAAAACCATGGTCTGATGCCTTGTACATATATGTGAATCAACATTAATGGCCGTATCCTAGCTAGCTAGACAACTACACTGGCATATATCCATTCAGACCAAATTATTAGAACACTAGAGAAAAAGTCTTCCCAAAACTAATGCCTTGGCTTAGACCAGCCCACACCTATACCCCGACACAGCATTCACTCCACAAAACCCCACAGATCGACTCACCCTGACTCTTTCTCCAACTCACTCCGACTCTCTCGCTGTCCGACTCACTCCACAGCCACCCCGACTCTCTGGTACCCAACTCTCGTGGTAGCATTCACTCTCTTTCCAAAACTCCACTGCTACTCTGACACTCTATTTCCCAATCCCCGACTCCGAAGCCCTTGACCGCGAATCCATCGCCCCCGAGATCTCTTTGGTACCCATCCATGAAGCCCTAAACCACGAATCTACCGCCTCTGAGATCTCTCTGGTACCAATCCTTGAATAATCCACGATTTGTCTTAGAATCTGGTAAGTTCTCGTCCTCTCGGATCTGGTAACTTCGATTGGGCGTTTGATTTGGGGTCAAAATTTGGGTGTTGATTTCGGGTAAAAATTTGGGGATTTTGAGCTTGGTTTCGGGTTGTCAATGATTTTGGGTATATGATTAACATTTTTTATTTGCAGGAATTGGGTAAGAGTTCAGCAGACTTTGCGCAATTTTGGCTTTTAGGCGTGATTGCAGAAGTGCTTACTGACATCAAATAGTAAGCCTCGTTGGTTATTGAATGTGTAGCTGAATTTGCATATGGGAATGAAAAGTTGAGATTTTTATTCTGATGGTAATTGAATTTGTTGGGTTGCAGTGAGGCAGATGTGTATCTATTCGGTGGTTGCATTAAGTCGTGGAAAAACCTCTTTTTTGTGAGACCTGATGCTGTGTTTAATGGAAAGAAACCGATCAGGTTGTTTCAGATTTGTGTGTGCATTTTTGGCTTTGATATTGAATTTTTTGAAAGTTTCAGAGTTGGATTTGAATCTTGAGTACAAGCCAGATGTCAGGGAAGACTTAGAGGCTGTGGGGAAGAAACTTGAAGAATGCACCGAAAGGTGTTCGTGCAAATGCCCCAGAGAAAAGCTCATAAGGTGATTGTAAATTACTTGGCACTCTGTTTGTCTCAAAGCTTTTATTATTTGTCTTCATGTCTATTTCCTACTATTCTTATCTCTTTCTAGTTTCCACTCTCTAAAAGGATTATCAACTTGCTCCATTTGAGCACAAAACTGGAGATTCAGTTACTATGCAGGGTATCTGAAATCTTGCGATAGCTCTATTGATCTTGTTAATGTCCTGAAGCATGAGATTCAAGATGGGCAACTGAGCTTTAGAGGAAAAAGGGTACTTAAGGTATGTCTATTCTATACAAATTTTATTACATTCTAATTCCAAGAAGTTTGTGATTTCTATAAGCTTCATCATTCTGGTGCTGTTCTGTTAATTAAGCTTCCTTTTGTTGATTGTTTATTGGTTGATTGGTATTTAATCTATGCACTTGGTGATTCTTTCAGTTGTAGCTATGGCCTTCGAGGAATTTTTGCTTGTTTGAATGTATTTAGGTCCCCAAGTACCCATCATGCCTCTGGATTTGCTGCCTTGCTGGTAAGTCGAACTTTTGGGTTTTAGAACATTCAATCGAATTTCTGGCTTTCATGAATCATGATTCTCACAATCTCACAAACTCTTTCTGGGTTTTCACTTTCCAGTCAAAGGCGCCGGCTCTTCACTCTTGGTTTGCTCGCTATCAATCGTATAGGATTAGGAGGAGGAGTCACTATTGCCACTACTAGAATAATGCTAATAGACATCGTGTCATAGACATCGGTTAGGATTTGAGGCGATGTAAAAAAAATTTCTAACATCGGTTCTTAAAAATCTGATTTCTATCTGTACACTAACATCGTTTCTAATAGTTAACCGATGTCTACATTTTTTTTTCAAAATTTTGAAAAACGCGGAAAATTACTAAGTTACAAAATTTTCAAGGCGGGGGAACAAAATTTCAAAACACTTAGTCATATTGACTGCCTCGACATTTTTTCATTCTGAAACCCTACTCACAACGACACAGCACCCGACCTCCTCTTCCTCATCCTCCGCCTCCAACCAGCACCCAACTACTCTCCGCCTCGGCCTCCGTCTCCACTCTCCTCCTTCTCTGCCTCCGTCTCCGTTCTCCTCCTCCTCCTCCTCCTCCTCCGACACACCTCTTCTCTCATCTCTTTTCTCAAATCCACCAATGATGCAGTCCATGCCGGAGCTCCGCCTTGTTCCCTCGTCGAGCCCACCATGGAAGATAAGACCTAACATTCAAGATAAGGCTCGCCGTCGATTCAGGTATTGGATTATTGGGTCTCACTCGATTTTGCGTTAAATTGTTTTCAATTGCTTCTGGGTATCTTTTGGTTAATTTCTCGGTTAATTTTTGTCTAATCCTATGTATCAATCTATATCTATGTGTGTACCTATTTTGGGGGTTACTTCAGGTTGGGACCAGGGTTTTGATGCCAACACCTGAGGATTTAAGAGAAGGTCAGAGACGGATGATGATATAGTGGATGATATAGTTTGCAAAAAGCTTCATTTTGCTTCAGTTTGCAAAACTTGGTTTCAACTTTTTTCTCTTGAAAACAAATTCGGAAAGAGAGCGATAGTTCTCTTTCTTCTTAATTATATGTCTGAAGTTTAATTTTTGGTTTCTTTTCCAATTCTTCGGTTATCAAATTTGGATTGTATGATTTGTTCTCCAATTTTTGTTTCTTTATTGTGATTGTGCTATATAGGTCAGTTTTAGTGTTTAATGGGTTAAAAGCAGGAAGCTTTTCTAATCATGATTTAAATGGTGTGCATTTAGAGAGAACGAGAAGGCTTTTAGGCGATGGTTTCAGCTTGTGGGTAAACTAGAGTATTTGGTAAAATAGATATCTGGGGTTCTTCAACCAGAAAATTAAATTGAGGGGTGCTAAATCTTAGGTTGCCAAATTCGATCTTGCTCAAAGTTTTTTGATTTTAGGCTCTGCCAGAAATATCAATCGACTTTGGAGTCCTAGAGTTCTCACCTCGTGAGAGCATAAGTTCTGATACTTTGTGGGATTGTAGGTCTGTATGTCTAGTGTTTCCCTGTAAAAGGGTTTTGCATTTGGAGTTCTAAATCTTCTGCAATATTGGTTGGAATGCTGGAGGGTCAGATTCGAAATTATTACTGTAGATTGACTTTGGAAGACCATAGTTCTTAAACCAATGGGAATATGGAGCTTAAAATTTGCAGAGTCTTAGACATACATGTCTCACATATGCCTGAAAAACAGTTTTTAATTTCGTGCAGTGTAGCTTCCACAATGGCAAACCAAGTACACCAATATCAGAATCAGCTTTCTGCAGAATCTGCATAATAGAACACTGAATTTGCAGGTCTATATATAGTTTTCTACTCTGGAGAAGGATGAAGGTATGGAGTTCAGAATGTTCGCTCGACTGAATTATTATATATTTGGCATTGTTGTGGTTTCTCAAGTCCGTTTGGTGATATTTATGCTATAGGAGTTGGGGTTGAGAGGAATTACACCGAGGCTCTGGAGTGGCTTACATTAGCAAATTTGTGGCCCCATTGAGAGCCTTAACTATGAGTAAGCACTATACCTTTCAAGTTTTGTTTCGATAACAACCCTTTGTTGTTTGGAACAATTTCATTGATTTGTTACCATATACCATTAATTTCATCAGCTGTTTCATATATAGTTGGCAGGTTTGTGTAAATGTCCATTTCACCATTAATTTCACTGCTATCTGTACTTATTTGATATTGAGGTGAATGGGAGTTACTGGGTTAGCTAATTGTGGTTAAATTTTCGGAGTTTTAAGTGTTCCTGTTGGATTGATTTTGGGGTGAAATGTGTTAAAATGTAGGCAGAAGCAATCGATTCAACAAGTCGGGGCGCTTTTCTTGTTGATTATTGCAGCTGTTCTTTTAAGTTTCGGCGAAGGGTCGAGCAAAAGGTCCAGTGGTGGCAATCCTGACCAGATATTGTTTCATGGGATTATTCCTGTGTTGGTTGCTTCTGTGCTTTCGGGTTTGGCATCCTCTCTGTGTCAATGGGCTTCCCAGGTTAGCGAAACAGTTCTGTTTCCGTGCTTTGAAGGAACTATTTCATGGTGTTGTTGAAGTTCTTACTCTTGTGTTGATCATAGTTGTCTCCGTTTGTGTTATAGGTTAAGAAGCACTCGTCGTACTTGATGACTGTAGAGATGTCTATTGTTGGAAGTTTGTGCATGTTGGTGAGTACTGCTAAGTCTCCCGATGGAGAAGCTATCAGAAAACATGGACTTTTCTATGGATGGACTCTACTGACTTGGGTAATGATCATATTGAAATTTCATGTTTCCCTCTATTTTTTGTATATTGGCTTGATTCCTGTGGAGTTTAATTTGTTGGCATACTCAGAACCACCACAATCATTGGTTTAATTTGGAAGACAGTTAGTTAATATGGAAGATATTAGTGTTTATGCTCAGCTAATCGGTTCCTTTTGAAGGAAAATGTTTTGGACAACCCTTTCTGGTCTGTCTTACCATATATATGTCCATTAGGACAGCATACGTTGGTTCCAGAATTCTAGGATTTTCTTTCTTTATATTCTATATCACATGAGCATGCTAAATACAGTCCCATTGGTTTGCTCTTGTTTTGAAGGCCCTACTTTTTCTTCTTGTTATATGATTATATCTGTGGGTGACAATTTTTACACATTAACAAAATATTGGCATATATCTGATGTAATCTCAGGTTGCACTAGGACTGGGGTTTACTTTTCTATTGTCTTTGAAACACCCCAGTTTACCAAGATAACAAGAAAAGGCAAGTTTTTCTTTTTGTTTTTAGCATGAAATACTTGTTAGAAACCCCGAAATACTTTATTACTTTACTATTTGCTACCCTTGGCCACTTGAATCAACAGAACAACTTCAGATATAATGGCTAGGTTACATAAATGTGGAACATGTAAAGGAAGCAGAATATGATCTCTTCGGTTTAAGATTCATGCTAAAATCTTCATTTATTGTACCTTAAAAATTTGAAAAGAATGCCAAATGGTTGGTAAACTGTTCTATGCATACACCTGCTATTTGGGATCAGTCATTTTGGTTGGAATGGCTGAAAATATGACTCCTTTCTATCTTTTCATAAGTTCTGTATGCAGTTTCATTACTGAAAGGCCAATTTAGTTTTTAAGGTACTTACTGCAGAAGTTTTATCTAACATGGTTGCAGGGGTTTGTTATTGTTTCTGCGCTTCTTGTTACGGCTTTGCTGCAGTTCATTTTTGAAGGGAAACCACCTTCATTGTATTGTCTGGCATCTCTTCCCCTCGTGGTTAGCAGCATTTCGATATACCAGAAATATCCTTACCAAGTTAAAAAGAAAGAATCTTAAAATCCTAACCATTGTGACATCAGGGACTTCTTATTTTGGCCCTGATCACAAAGAATTTTCATTAGTTCAACTGAAACAATTTCATATACCATTAATTTCATCAGCTGTTTCATATATAGTTGGCAGGTTTGTGTAAATGTCCATTTCATGTTTCTTTCAATTTGTAATTTACAGATGAATAACTGCTTTATATCTCAGTCAATAAAATCTTTACTTTGATTGCTTCAGTTGTAATCACGAACGTGATTGGCCTAATTTGGGGTTCTATTACGACGGAATGGATTCAAGTGGAGAATATGGTGTGCTTGCTGAGTGTTTCCAGCTAAAAACTGAGCTAACGATTGGTAATTTTCATAAGTGCATTTTAGTTAGTGAATGTAGTTTTGTGATTTGGGTTTCATTATTTTGGTTGGATATAGGATAATAACCTGATACAACAAATGATTTGGATCTCTGTTTCCTCTGCTGTTTTCTGTAGATTATTGTCTTTTGTTGTAAAGATTGTGTTCCTCGGGATTTTTTAAACTTTTTTGGTACATGTACAGGTATTCTACAGATTAAGGATTAAGGAATTTTTCAGTTCTGTATAGCTGACACAGAACATGACTCTAGGGAGTGAACAGAGCAGTACAAGTTCTTTGAGAATTGCCTTGCATTCGTGGATAGACAAAAGGTGCAAATTTTACATTGAAGGAGTGGTCTATATAAGAAAATTTACTTCCCCTACTTCCAATTAAGAAGGTATGAGTTTTAATGGAAATATAATTATAGTGTATAAATACTAGATTTAGATTAGGATGAAGATTATAACTTGTTGTATATGTTTGTTATATTGCAGATTGGTCTAAGCTTCAAAAAACTATATCTTGCAAACTATCATTGAAGGCCTTTTTAAACTTCTAGATAGACTTGTATGTATTTCAGTTTGTTTTGAAATTGCTACTAATGATGAATATTGGCATCTGTATATATGGATTTGCAAATTAGTATTTCAGGATGGATGTCTTATGTTGTATTAATTGGAATAGTTTAATATTGATAACCGGTTTTAGAGTTCATTTCATTTGTGTAGTTGGAGTACTGGAGGCTACTTTGAGCAGTTTATTGCATAAAAAATTGGACATTGCCTATATATTGAAAATATTTTTGATTTGTATTGACACACTTAATGATCAGGTTTGTTTTAACAATTGGGAATAACTGCCAATTTAGTTAGCAAATAATGTACCAATGATCTAGCAATATGGTCACTAAAAACATACTAGTGAATACTTTTAATGACCAACTTTTGCAATTTAGTGACCATCGGTAACACCTTTAGTGATGAACATGTAGGTAAAATATATGGTAACTGTTTCCTTCTAACAAATTTTTGGATTTAATACAGGTTTGAAGAGGAAAGGGGATCATTTCAGGATTCAAAGGGCAATGTGCTTTTCTTTGTCTCAGATCTTTTCAATCCTGTACTCTTATTCCATCTATTTCTTGTAGAGGTAAAAATGCTGCCAGTTTTGTACATCTAATTACCCCTATTTCCACCTTGTAATGATCTTTTTGTTGAATTGTTGGTATTTACTTTTCATTTGGGGAGGGAAGATAAATGGAATTATTTTTTCTTCTTCTATTCTGTAGTTAAGCTATGACCATCAGGTGCTTCTTGATTACCTTATTTCAAAAGATACTGGAATCAGTTGTGCAGAATATCTTTTAAGGTACATTATGAAGTTACAAAAACTCTTCTTGCACTCCACTACTATTTGTTTGTTTCAATTCTGCAGTTCGCTGGTATTAGAACAATAATTTAGTTAACTCTAGAGAATTGCAATTGATTGCCGGTCATTGTATCTCTGACTTTGTGTTGAATGCATTCTTTTATAGGTGCTTGCGTAAAGTGTGTGATTCATGGAGCTTATTTGTGGAATTTCCACCGAGATGCTCAATTGTGTAGAAGATGCTTAGATTTGTTAATATTGCTTACATGAGATGCTCAATTGTATTTCCCTAAGCTCGGATTGATAGGGTTGCCAGGTTCATATATATCCTTGTTGTGTTACGGGGGGTCAACCTGCCGAGCCATTTGCTACCTGGAGAAGAAGTTTATTTATGTGTTTTTGAAATTCATAGTGAAAGCAATATTAAATTTTATTGTGCAAAACTTTTGAAACTACCTCAAGCTTTAATTTTGTATAGAAATTAATACAATTCCCTAATATTTAAAATACATTTGAATTTCATGTTATTTGTGGATTAGCTTTCTAGTACCAAATACAACAGCAAAAGGGATATATATATAACATCAGTCAAGAAATGAAAAAAAACATCAGTTACTGATGAAGAACTGATGTCAGAAACAGAAAATACATCAGTTTGGAAACAAAAATCGATGTCTAGCATTATTATGAACATCGATATATAAACAAAAATGATGTCTAATATAAACATGGATATTGAGATATAAACAAAAACCGATGTCTAGCATTACTATGCACATCGATATATAAACAAAACCGATGTGTAGTATATATATGGACATCGAGATATAAACAAAAACCGATGTCTAGGATTACTAAAAACATCGATATATAAACAAAACCGATGTCTAGATTACTATAGACATCGATATATAAACAAAAATCGATGTCTAGCATTGCTATGGACATCGATATATAAACAAAACCGATGTCTAGAATTACTATAAACATCGATATATAAACAAAAACCGATGTCTAGCATTACTATGGACATCGATATATAAACAAAACCGATGTCTAGAATTACTATAAACATCGATATATAAACAAAAACCGATGTCTAGGATTACTATGGACATCGATATATATACAAAACCGATGTCTAGCATAAATATGGACATCAGTTAAAACTATACTACAGAATGTAGATTGAATATCTAGTGAAATATTATGTACCAAACACACGAAAAGCTTATGAACCACAAGCAAAAAATAATGGGAACCGATGTGTAAAATATTATCAGACATCGTTTCTAAATCAGAAGCGATGTTAAAATGGATAATTGTATTGTTAGAGCTATATTTCATTAAGCATCTAATGCCAAAATATGAAGGTTTGACAATAGCTAAACACACCAAAATGGTGATCACATTAACGTTTTTACATCGGTTCTGAACCTGAAACCGATGTCTGGTCGCATACTAGACATCGGTTCACAACCGATGTCTTAGTTTTGGCGATCTTTAACATCACCCACTAAGACATCGGATTTTTTTTTTTTTAACATCAGTTGTGAACTGATGTCTATGAACTTTATCCTAGTAGTGTGCTTTTGGAAGGATTCTGAGGAGGCACCCCATAAACTGTTATTTTTGGTGGGTCTGCCTCGCAGTGGAGTCTACTTGCTATTGAAATATGATTAGTTTAGGTCCATTGCAGCTTCTATAGTTTCAAACAGCATAGGGAACTCTGAATCGTCTTTTGCCTCATTATCTCGTCTTGTGAGAATTAGGTCCTTAATTTTGTGGTTTTGGTCGCATTTGCTGATCTAAGACATGCCCAGACACCATTTTTTCTTTTTATAGATGATAATTATCTTCAATCCTTTGAAGTTATATTTGGCCTTTTTTTGACATTTCAGGACTTCTATTATGCTTGAGAATGAGACAAGTTAGATCTGAGAGGGCCTCTTCTGAGATGTGGAAGGTATTTAATTTATTGCTGCTATAAAAATATAGTAGTATTATTATTACTGCTATCATTACTGTCTCTTTATTTCTTAATTTGCTAATCTGATATTTTATGTAATTTGATAATTTGATCAATCTGTCCCATGAAGCATTGGATTTGGTAAATATGTAGTAGTGGCTAATAATCCATCACTTGCTTTTATTATTTTGATAATAATGTACAGAAACATTATATTGTTGACAGGTTGTAGGTTTAGCTGTCGTTTCCGTTCTATGTTTCGCCTCAAGTGCTTTCGTGGCTCTATTAACTGATATTCCTGTACATACCTAATTTTTAGTCACGTGGTTTTTTCCTTGTTCAAATATCAGAGTTAGTTTATTGGATCTCAAACTTTACTATATTATTATGCAGATGCTTTACCACGACTATCAACAGCCTGTGAATGGTGTTTATACTGCGCTTTTGCTGATTTTATATTATTTTGTAGGTAGGTAAATCTAAATTCCTTTCCTGTTTGATAATTAAATGAATCCTGTTTTTCAATCTGAAGGGGGCTCAAAGACATACAGCAATGGCTTTACCCTCTTTTCAATTAACAATACTAAAATTCTTGGAGTATAACAGAAGTATGCGTTGTCTTGTCAGGTTCGTCAATACCCTCAGTATGGGTCATGAGAGAATTACCACCCTCAATAGCAGCTAACATACGACAACAAGAAGAAGAATCAACTACATTAACATTCATCAGTGATGATTCCAACATATTACCACATCCTCAGAGCTGGACTGCAGCAATGAGCTTGCGGAACCAGGTTTGGTTTCTTCCATTAACCATTCATTCCTGCAAAGCAATATTCTTTCAAACTACCGGTCATTTTTATTTTGTTTTAATTTTTTTAGTCAAAACACAGCAGAGCAATATTCTTTCATGGTCTTGCATGGAACAAAAGAAACAAACAACATTTTAGTCAGGGACTGACTAAATAGTTCTTCATGTTAAGAAATATATTGCCAGTGGAGTTAGATTTTTCTGTATAGGACCTATTTGTAATCTGCGTATTGCTTGTCATTATTGTTGTATGCTTACTATGTTTAGCTTTCAGGTGCAGGTATCAAGAGTAAGTCCGATATAACGCTTTTCCTGTGTCTGCAAACTCTTAAATTCACTGACACGCCAGCATGCAAAGCATGTCATTGCTGTCCCAAACCATGAAGAGAACTGAAAGAACTGAACTGTTATAACAACAGCACTCCTCTTCAAGCTGTCAAGCAATAAAGCAGAAGACTTGATTCAATTTTTGGGTTCTTCAAGCTCAGTGAGTCTCTGAATCTTTTGTTAAGTTGCTGGGCGTTGGTGTTTCTGATTCTTGGAGCTATTTGGCTGTTTTGACTAGTATATAGAACCGTTGATTAGTATATAGAACCGTTGTTTGAAAATCATATCTATTGCTAACATTGTATTTCAGATTTTCAATTGGTCTTGGTTTTCGATTATTGTGTGGATCAAGTTTAGTTCAATATGTCTCTTCTGTTTTATGTGTATTTTGGAATTTTTTGCTCTTAATTGATTTCTCCTATAGACATTTTATTGTTTTTATGAGTTTGCTCAATGCCTTGGTTCTTAAGTTTGAGGCTTCTCGTTTATGTCCAGATTTTAGGAAAGAAATTGATGGTTTGATATGATTTTTGCTGTCTCAGACACAGAGAAGTTATATACTGAAGTCCAGGAAATTATACTTGCTAGGTACAATAAAACTTTTGATTGGGCTTTGAAAGCAAAAATGATGGGAAAGAAAGCAATAGAAGCTGCTCGGGTCTTTGTTGAAGACACTGGACTTGGTGACTCTTACTGCTGAGGACTTTCTGGTTGAAAGAGAGGCAATGTTGTAGAAACTGTTTCCAACAAGCGAGCTGATGCCAGGTACCATTAGTATATGCAAATAGAGATATTAGCACACTTATGCCCTTTTAATTGTGTACTCTTCAAACTTCATAATAAGCTGAACTGTTTCTCATTCGTAAGTTTCTGATTCTTTGATTGTTGAAGACGTTGCTGGGCTTTGGTGTTTCTGATTCTTGGAGCTATTTGGCTCTTTTGACTTGTGTTTCTCATTCGTAAGTTTCTGATTCTTTGATTGTTGAAGACGTTGCTGGGCTTTGGTGTTTCTGATTCTTGGAGCTGTTTGGCTCTTTTGACTTGTGTTTCTCATTCTTAAGTTTCTGATTCTTTGATTGTTGAAGACATTATTTAAATACTTTTGGACTGTTCTGTGTTGGTCCTCCTGGAGTTTGGAACTTTGCTCGTTTGCTACTTGCTTAATGTATGTATCTCCTTTGAAATAATGATATTCAGCAGTTTTGGATAGGACTTGATTAATTTTTTTTTTTTAATGAGAATAATAGGACTTGATTAATTGAATTGCTCCTTTTGGCCTTTGTGAATGGGAGTGTAATCAATTGACAGGTTGTAATCTTGTATACTCAGATTAATTATTCTATTATAATGAACCTTTGGTTATGTATCTCCTTTGAAATAATGATATTCGGTAGCATTGTTTACCAACAATTGTATAAAACTAATTGTGCTCATTACTCTGTGGAAGGAATGCTATGATCCTAATTGATTGATTTAATTCAAGAAAGATGGTGAAGAAGATGATCCAAATGGAAGCAATGCGAACAGTGCCACCTGAGGAACTTGGTGGCAAGGTATTCATATAATAGAAAAAACATGTAATGGTTACAATTTACAACTATGTTATAGAGTAGATGAATTGCATGCTGAACTTCTGGCTTGTGTTTGCAGGTTCTCTCTATTATTAGGACCTTGCCCTTCCCTGGCCATGAACTCTTCATTTATTTGTGGTTATGCTTTGTATTGTTCCTTCTAAATATATGTCTAGTATCCTTTTGAGGCATGAAGTTTGACGTGGTGGTTTTGTTCTGCAGGGAGAAGTGGAAACCTATCTTTAAAAAGCACATTTCTAGCCAAGTTTGTCGTGGTGGTTTTGTTCTAAAAACAATGATCCAGGTTTGAAGGCTGCTTATAAACTGGACAATCATGTGGAAGATGGAGCAGTGACGAAAGCTTTTGAAGTGATAGAGAGAAATTTGTTTAGCTAGAAGTTGTACTGAGGCTAGAAGTTGGTCTTTTTTGGGTTGGCCTTAGTTGCAGTTCTCCTATAGATGTGATTAATTATGTGACATTTTTAGGTACATTTCTGGATGTATTTTGCTATAAGAGTTTCAAAGATGTGATCTCTTATTTTGTGGATACATCGGATCCATTTAGATTGCTATGAGATTATAGTAGCTTTCTATTATGATTAAATTACTATTCTTTTGGTCATTTTTGCTTCCAGAATCTGAATTTTGCCATTACAACAATAGTAGGAAAATATGTCATCTAATGAGGTTTTTAGGGTACAATCAAACAAAATTTCTACAATTCAGACGACGGTTTGTATCGATATCATGGTCTCAAATGTCATGGTACAACAGTTCGAGTTATATGTGTCGTGTGAAAGCACACATGCATTGAATTTTTAAGTCATCACACCACATTTTATGCTGGAAGAACTGTCGTGTGTATACAATTTACACAACGTCTGAACAACAAAGAGACAAGGCTGGATTCCTAAAAACCGTGGTATGAGTAAAAGTCACGCCACGCTGGAATCCTAAAACCGTGGTATGAGTAGAAGTCACACCACGGCATAATTCTGTCGACAGCATGTCGGCAGATCTGCCGGTCCATCAGACGACGGAGTTAGCTGCAAACCGTCGACCAAATGATCGGTATACGATGGTTCAAAACCGTCGTCTGACAGCGTTTCATCAGACGACGCCTCGATAGACCACGGAAATGCAAAACGTGAGACGACAGTTTTAAACCGTCGTGTGAAGCCTTTTGTGTAGTAGTGGGTGTAGGGTGTGCCACAAATGGCATTTCAAAATTATTGGTGATGTCTTTTACAGCGTGTCATGTGGGCTATAAATGACTCTATAGGTACTCTTTTACGGCATGCATATATGTGTCATAAATGAGTTCTACAAGATATCTTTAACGACGCGCTTTGTTGAGCATTTATGGCGCACTTATATGTCAGAGAGATCATAGATTTGGCGGTAACATTTTTACGGCGTGCTTAGATGAATATTTATGGCTCACAAATGCGTGCCGTAAATGGGATATGTCTTTTACGGCGCGAGCTTTTACAGCGTGTTTTTGTGTGCCGTAAATATGCTTTTACGGCGCACATAGTGGGCCGTAAAAGACCAGTTTTGGTGTAGTGAGAAGCTCTCTGTGCTCCTAAGGCAAATCAAACCTTATTGAGCTTTAAAGATATCAGAGCCAACGGATTCCATGCGGAAACTCATACTGAGAATGGAAAACAGTTCCTTTGCATCACCTCTAATAATTGTGGATGGAAGCGTCTTAGAGAAGCTTATGTGTCAATCTAATAGACCTTATGTCGCTACAATTCGACCTATTAAATCCAATAATGTGATAAGAGAAGATCTCCTAGATTCTGACACATATTGGCTTTGGCATGACCAACTAGGACATCTTAGTCGTGACATGATAACCCATATACTAAAGACTTCACACAGACATCCATTCTTTCAAGTGATCTGAAGCAAGAATCAAAGATTGATTGCAGGACTAAGTGTGACCGCCGCTGCTGCCGCCGTACACTGCAGGCTTAGGGCCATCTCTGTCCCTCCTCCCAATGCCATTGAAGGTGTCACCCATAGCCATGACGCCATGAATGCCACTTCCCATGGTCATGATGCCATCATGAGTGATGTAATCACCTATTTTGCTTCGAATAGCGCTTCAGATGCTCAAGCTCAACCAAAATTCTCATTGGTTGGTTCTAAGGCCCCTCGCTCATTTTGCAAAGCCTATTCCTTAGGGAAATTAGGACTGAGACCCACAAAGGATCCAAAAATACTCATTTCGTTCTTATAGAGAATCCAAGGGGATATCTGCGGACCGATTCAACCACCTTGTGGACCTTTTAAATACTTTATGATGTTGGTTGACGAGTCGACATGCTGGTCACATGTCGCACTGTTGTCCACTTGAAATGCTGCATATGCTAAACTCCTATCCCAGATTATCTATCTACTGCCTCACTTCCTGGACCACCCAATTAAGCCAATTAGACTTGATAATACTAGGGAGTTTACATCGAAAACTTTCGATAACTATTGCATGTCATTGGAGATTGATGTAGAGCATCCAGTTCCTCATGTTCATACCCAAATGGTCTCGCGGAAGCCGCCATTAAGCCCCTATAAATGATAGCTTGGACATTGATTATGCACACCAATCTCCCTGTTTCCGCTTGGGGATATGCAATACTGCATGCAGTGATGCTAATTCGTCTACGACTCATTGTCACTTAACCTTATTTTGCGTTACATCTAGTGATTGGGTAGGAGCCTGATATCTCGCACTTACGCATTTTTAGTGTGCCATTTATATGCCTATTACGCTGCCATAGCGTACTAAGATGGGTCTACAAAGACAAATGAGCATATATGTTGGATATGAGGCTCTAACTATCGTCAGCTACCTGGAACCCTTGACAGGCTATCTTTTTACCGCTAGATTTGCGGATTGTCACTTTGATGAGATAGTCTTCTCATTGTTAGGGAGAGATAAGAACACACATATTCAGCAGGAACGACATGAATTGTCGTGGTCTGTCCCTACTATGTCTCATCTCGATCCCCCTATCGCACAGTCCGAACTCAAAGTGAGAAGAATTATCGAGCTGCAAAATGTAGAAAATACTCTGCCTGATGCATTTTCTGATACTGCCAATGAGACGAGATCACATATACCTGCTGCAAACATGCCTACAAGGATTGACATCCCAAACACTGGACTTACCGCCGCTCCTGAGGGACCAGGAGATGGCGCCACTACCCATATTGGCAGTGATGCGGCGCCTATGGCTGCAGGTCCAGCAAGGAAGCCCAGTAGACCAGTTGGTTTGAAGCATACTCACCCTAGAAAGAAGGCGATTGAGGTACAAACAAATCCTTTGATCATCGGTACTCAAAATACATCCCATGAGAATGTTCTGGATTATGGTTATGTCTAAGAGACATCATTAGGGATGCCTCAATGTTAGAACCTATCCCTGAGAACATAGAGATTTCCGTGAATTACACTAGTGTACATGGGATGTGGGAAAGAAACTCCATCATCATAGATGATGTATTCATGTGTTCTGTAGAGCATGAGATTATTGAGACTGATGACATCGAACCACACTCCATTGATGAATGTCACATAGAGCTGATTGGCCAAAATGGAAAGAAGCAATCCAGGCAGAACTAGATTCTCTAGCGAAAAGAAAGGTATTTGGGCAAGTTGTGCCAATACCGCCCAACACTAAACTGGTTGGTCACAAATGGATATTCGTTAGAAAGCGTAATGAGAGAAATGAGATTGTAAGGTACAAAGCTCGCCTTGTGGTGCAAGGCTTCTCACAATGCCCTGGAATTGACTACGAGGAGACCTATTCTCCTGTAATGGACGTCATTACATTCCGCTACCTTGTCAGTTTGGTAGTTTCTAAAAAACTGAACATGCAGATCATGGATGTGGTTACTGCATATCTATATGGGATCTAGATACAGAGATATACATGAAGGTCCTGGATGGACTTTAGTTACCCCAATCAAGTGGCTTTAAACCACGGAGTGCGTTTGCAATAGGGTTGAAACGCTCACTATATGGATTGAAACAATCCAAACAAATGTGGTATAACCACCTAAGTGACTACTTGATTGGAAAGGATATGTTAACAATGAACTATGCCCATGTGTTTTTATAAAGAGAACAAGTTCCGAATTTGCAATAGTAGCGGTTTATGTTGATGACATGAACATAATTGTCACCTTTAAAGAGTTAAGGGAAACCGCTGAACACTTGAAATCCGAGTTTGAGTGAAGGACCTTGGGAGAACACGGTTTTGCCTCGGTTTGGAACTTGAGCACCATAAAGATGATATCTTGATTCATCAATCAACTTATACCCAAAAGATGCTTAGGCGTTTCAATACTGACAAAGTTAAGCCTTCAAGCACCCGAATGGTCGTCCGTAGTCTAGATCCAAAGAATGATCCATTTTGTCCAAAAGATGACGACAAAGATGTGCTAAAAGCAGAAGTGCCATACTTAAGTGTAATAGGCGCATTATTGTACTTAACTCAATGCATAAGACCAGACATCTCATTTGTCGTGAACTTTAGATAGACATAACTCTTTGCCAACATGACGCTATTGGACTGGTGTTGAGGATACCTTTCGATACCTAAAGTGTACGACTGAAATGGGCTTATTCTATCCCGACAAAGAGACAATGGATTCGGACCCATCAAATATCAAGAACACCACCAACAGTGGTCTGCGTTCCCTCTCCCCATCTCAAAATGACATAAGTGTTTTGAAAGGTTTTGCTAAAGCTGGGTACCTCTCTAACCTACACAAAGGTCATTCCCAAACTGGTTATGTGTCCACCATGGGTAAGATTGCGATATCTTGGAGGTATACTAAACAGACCCTAGTTGCTACTTCTTCGAACCATGTAGAGATTATTGCTCTTCACGAAGCGGTTCGTGAATGTATTGGCTTAGATCCATAATTGCGTGTGTTCGAAGCAATTGTGGTTTGAAGTCTACCACAGATAAGCCTACTAGCATTTATGAGGATAATACTGCTTGCATAGAGCAAATAAAGCAGGGTTACATCAAAGGCTGCAACACAAGCAGATATCGCCCAAGTTCTTCTACAATCAGCAACAACAGAAGCTCCTCAAGATCAAAGTGAACCAAGTTTGATCTGAGGACAATGTGGTGGACTAGCAGGAGAGACAGAGAGAATAAAATTAGCAAGCAACAGGCCAAAGCTCTACCAAAATCAAAGCAGATCCGTCGTCAAGTCAAGCTCTAAAGACGAAACTCAGGTATACAACACATCCTTGCTATACCCGCCTTTTTCATTCATACACTCGTACTGGAGCGAATCATCCATATAACGAGTCATTAGGATGATGGCTTTCGCCTTATTTGCCTCTAAGGCTGCTCTATTTGCTTCCAAAGCTTGAGCTTGCTCAACAGTTAGCACGTCCTGGCTAGGCTCGAGAATCATATCCAGGATTCCATCAGCCTTGAGATGCTGGCGGATATCACGAACCCACCTGTGATATCCAGAGTCAGTTGTCCCCAACGGAGCAAAGTCCAATTTGTTCAGGTTACTCATCCTGAAAGAGAACAAGAAATTAGGGTTAGTTTCGAAGTGAAATAGGCTACCACAAAAACATATGAAATTTCTGAGCGTAATCGCTTCCAAGAAATTAGGAATTGCCGAGCATAGTCGCTTCCAAGAAATTCAATTTTGAGAGGAAAAATACACCATCCAGAATGCTTGCTGTCGACAAAAGATAGGCTGTTCATGAACAACCTTCCTTCTTTTGCTGAAGTTCTCTCAAGCCACCAAGTAATACATGGTCGTTCACGAACGGCCAACCTACATGGTGATCTGCCCCTGGTGTTAAGACATATAAGGTCGTTCATGAACGGTCGAAGTCTTAACACACTTGGTTGCTGCGATTTCCAGTGCTAGAACATATGGTCATTCATGAATGGTTGAGTTCCAATGCTAAAAATCTGCACAAGACGCCGCATCCACTTCCTTCAAACTCAGCAAGGCAGGAAGCTTGCAGAAAAAGCTTCCTGCCTTGCTTTTCTCTTCCACCGTAGCAAAACCTTTCCACCACCACTCCCAAAAAGAAATACAAAACCCAAATACCACAACCAAAATGCCAAGCAAAGTAATACAAAGCCTCACCCTTAATGATTTCGGCCCTATAACCTGCAAACCAAAAGAAATTAAGTAAGATGGTCAGAGAGAAGGCAGAGTTGTGAACAGAACAGAAAGAAAAGTAGAAGGAAGGCGAACTGCAGGTTACCAATTATCTGCAGTACTTACCTCTGTGAAAGCTGGCAGTAGGGCTCGGTGGTGGAGACACAATGACGCCTGAAATGAAAAAGCTAGATTATTGTTCACAAATAAAGAAAAAGAACAGTTAGCGAGTGGTGTGTGCGGTGGTTAAGCAGTGCTGACAATCAAAAGAAATGACAGGTTTAATAAATTTGTTTAGCCATTTTGAAGTGGTGATGTGCTGCAGCAGTGCTTGACATGGTGAATAACAAATCGTGGCTATGTTAATTAATCCTTTGAGGCCTTGATTGTGATCAGTAAGAGGTCAACACGAGTTGGGAAGCAACAAATAGGAACAAACCTCAATTTTTTCTAGGAACAATACCACACAAGAAGACAAGAAACATGGCTTAGATATTCAATCTGGAACTTGGAAAAGTCAAACGGTGGCAACTATAATTCAATCAAGTGATTCAATCTTGCACTTGCCATACATGGTCAGTAAGAAGACAAGCACAAGCTAGCAAACAAAAAGATGGCATGTTAATTAATTGATCTTTTGAGGAGGACAGAACAACAAAAACAAAAAGTGCGGCAAGTTTAATGGTCTTGGTGTGTGCTTTGAATGGAAACGGTTCTAAAAGCATATCTGATGGATCGTGGCATTCACAGAAGGGTCATACCAGAAGACGAGCTGCACTTGCTTTTCGTTCCTGCACACCGACTAATCGATCAAGTGCCTTAATGGGGAATTGAACCTGCAGCAGCAAAGAAACAAATTTGGGTATTTTAGTCGGCATTTCGATTGATCAAAACCCATTGAAAAGAAATACGAAAGACAGAGGCTTTACCCAGTTTGTGATTATAGCATCACGGGCATGAAACCCGCTATTTATACAGAGCCATGCTTCAGGTTTCCCTCTCCAAAGCGAACTGCAAGAGCTAGCTTCCATCTCCAAACACTATCTGTACCAGCTCGAGGCAACTACGAAAGATCCCAGCTTTCTGATGTGAGGACAAGGGTTTATCAGTTTGGTCTCACGGGTGGAGCGGGCTTCGCAATTGGGCCTGAGTCGAAATAAAGCTAAAAGGCCTAAAAAATGGGTGTCCAAAACAGTCTTTAGTTGGTTGAATCAAATTTCGAAGCCCCTTTTAAGACAGTTTATCTCAATGTTCGGGCTTGGCCTATTTCATTTGTCGACAACACAAAAGCCATTAACACGGCCCAATACGAGATTCAACACTTCGAGTGCCTAGATTAAATTTGGGCGTCTGCAGAAGAAATACATTTGACTGATTCAAAAATAAATATATGTACATCCGTTGACACAAAAATTCTCCCAACACCAGAAATACAAATTCATCTGAACTACAATGGTTTGATCCCTTTACAGGGTATGTAGGCAATCTAGCGACCCACTAGATGCAACTGCAAGTCCAAACAGAATCCCTGACACTACCAGCCCAATTCACACACAAATCCAAACAGAATCCCTAACTCCACTAGTCAAATTCAGCCAATCCTAAATTGAATCACTGACTCTAGTCAAATTCTCCCAACACTAGAAATACAAATCCTAAGAACTACAACGGTTTGATCCCTCCTTCAGGGTATGTAGGCTATCTAGCGACCCACTAGATGCAACCGCAAGTCCAAACAAAATCCCTGACTCCCTGGTTCATTCAATTCGAATCCCTGATTTCATCAGTCAAATTCTGCCAAACACCAGGAAACGTCATAGCCTTTCCAAACAAATCCAAAATAAATCGAATCCCTGGTTTACTTACACCAAATTCGTCCAAACACTATTCATATTCCAAAAAGCCATACCCTCCAATGGGTCATTCACTCATTGGAATTCTTGAACTACGAATGGCTTGATCCCTCTCCAAGGATACGTAGGCAACCCATTCAGATATCCGGGTGCAGCCACAAAAACAAACAAACACACACACATATCCACAATTGGTTTCTTCATAAATAGAATCAAAAGGTGTTTCCCTGTAACAAGAGATTGTAATTAAGAGACACATTCTATCTTGAATGGGTCTAACCCGAAATAATTAAAACTCTATTCACTAAATGAATACGAGTGAAATTATGTTGGGTGACATTTATGCTCACTGTGTGCAATTTTTCCTCAACAATATTATGTGAGGGCATATACGGTAGTTCAAAAATTTAACCATTCCCTCATAATTGGCTTAATTATATAAGATATGTAATTTACAAATAAATTTAAATAATTTTTTTCTTCATTCAATAAATAATATAAATATAAAACTCGCTAAAATAGAGAAAACTTATGCAAATGTATTTTAAAAGTAAAAAATGACTTTTTAGCTACTTTAGCTCAAATTTGACTGAAAAATTGCTAATATTGCTAAAGATGTTCTAATGCAATATGATTGACTGGGCGTTGCTTGTTCTACAAGTTTAGGCAATTCGAAAGAAATGAACTTGACGTCACATTGATTTAAGTTGAGCACCTTTTCTCTTAGTTTCAAGCATTAATTGGGAATTAGAAGTTATTAGTGTATAACAACCCTTGGTATCCCAATACATTCAATAACACCACTTTCTAACCTAATATTTTACCATACTTAGTCTTCTGACACATTCAACAACTCTAATAAGTACCACAACTTACAATATAATAAATAAATTCAAATACAAATATAAAGTGGACTCTTTGAACTCATCCCCTTATACACTACATTACAGGCTATGATTCATTATACTTGCGTCCGAACCAGTATTTATGTGAGCATCGAAACTCTCTCTTATTTATAAAGAGTCAGCAATTTAAATCCATAATTTAACCGATCAAAAGTTAAATCGACATATAAAGATCATCTCTGCAAAAATTCATTACAAACAAAAATATTTTGCTCATTAAATTGCATCAAACAAATGAACAACTACAGTGAAAGTTAACAGTCTCGTGACAACTGTCCATTGATTTGATACAATTGAATGAGTAAACAATTTTTGTTAACTAGCTAGGATATAAAACGAGTGAAAAATTGTTGACTAGCTAGTTGGTTGTCAAAGTTAACTGCAAAAATTGCCATAGAATGAGGGATTATTCTTCCAGTAATAAAGGTATGATCGATCAATAATAGATTTTTCTTATATTGCATTTATATTAGTTATTTTTAAGCAAAATAAATGGATAGAAAATTATAGGGTGAAATATTGTTTAAATGCTTTATAGTACCATGTAAGCAAATTTGATGAACTCGACATTGTATAGAACCTAAGTATATATTCATATATGATTTAGTTTTTAATTCAAATGTCAAGTATAAGTTAAGGACTTAAGAAAATCATTTTGGCCCAACTTATCACATCTGTTAGAATTTGAAATTCATAAATACAGTTATGAGTTTATCTGGTTTTTGAAAAAGTAGTTAGGAAGAATTGTCAGTTTCTTGATGGAAGAAACTGACAATACAATGCTTTATATATCAGATATTTTGGTCCCTTCTGATGCATGAATCATTCTCATCAATTAGTCCCATCACTAAGAGAATGTTAAAGGTGAAATCAGGAGAAGACTAAGATGGAAAACTCAACTATGTCAAGTATGTCCGTTCTGTTTGTTTTCTGGAGTTCATGCACTCTGCAGATATAGGATTGACATAGCGACTTCAATCCCAAGCATGAATGCAGAATCTGATGATGCACGGTGATTTCATTTATGTTGCTTTACACATTATGCAGTTTATACAATATGCATACATGCATAGGATATATATGTTGTTTCAATCCTAAATGTTAATTATGATCACTGCTGCACTTTTACATACATTTACATAGAAATCATTGTTTACTTGTGTTCATGCTAAGATAGACTTACAACAATAGAACTGAGAGTAGTTCTAACAATTGGTATCAGAGCGATCTATACTTAGATGAATAAATGTTATTGATGTTCAACCAATTTTCTTTTGAAACGAATTCTGGGATTTTTTGTTCATATAATCCACATGCAGTTATATACATATATATTGCATATTTGGTGCACTTATCCACACATGCACACTTTCACCTTTGCAAATCTGGATTGATGTCAATGAAATTGGGTTCTCCCAAATTGATCTCCATTATCCTCATTCGTTGGGAGGAGGAGAAAATGACCAGAGAGCAATTAATTAAGGCAATCACCAACATTTATCACTCATGTTGATCACCAAATAGTTGGTGTCGATCCAATCCTTGCTTTATGAGTAGATGAGTTATATATCCAAATATCAGTCCTCAATTTGTTTAATGAGAAAAATTCAGCTACCGTCCCCAAACTATTTTGCCAAGGCCAATTTGATATCTGAACTCTCAAAAGTATCAATGTGATACCCAAAGACCTAAATTGGTATCAATGTGATACTTCCGTCCAAAATTTCTGACGACGCCGTCTGTTTACTGACGTGGCAAGCACATGGGTCAAAAAAAAAGTGAAATGACCAATTTACCCTTCTTTTTTTTTGAGAAAAATTCATCTACCGTCCCCAAACTATTTTGCCAAACCCAATTTGATACCCGAACTCTCAAAAGTATCAATGTGATACCCAAATACCTAAATTGGTATCAACGTGATACTTCCGTCCAAAATTCTAACGGCGCTGTCTGTTTGCTGACGTGGCAAGCACGTGGGTCCCAAAAAAAAAGTGAAATGACCAATTTACCCTTTTTTTGTTAATTCATTTTTTTCCTTTTCTTTTCATTTCTTTTTCTTCGTTCTTCTTCTTCGTTCTTCTTCTTCTTCTGGGATTTTCTTCTTCTTCTTCTTAGGGTTTCGCGGCGCCAAACAGCTTGGGGCTGAAGCTTCCAATCGAACCGGATACCGGTCGAAGAATATGCTGGTGCTGAGATGATCAACGACCCGTCGGCGTAAATTGGGGCCACCGAGTTGTTGAGCGAGACAGGGCGTTCAGCCTGAAGGTACTGTGAGAGAGTGGCCGTCGAGCATGGTAGCTATCTTGGCGCCGAACGGGAGGGACTTGAGTGATCAGACAGGGAAAGTGATGGGAGGAGGTGGTTAATCCACAGGAGTGTGAGGGAGATGGATTTGTAGCAGGAATTGGAGAGGATCTCGGCAGCGTTAGTGATGGTTTGGGCAAAGGAGAAGGAGAGGAGAGAGAGAGAGGAGGAGAGAGAAGAAGAAGAAGAAGAAGAATAGCTAAAATGGCTTCCCTAGAACTGGACAACCTTCCCTTTGGAGACCGTACGTACTCCGCCTCGACGACCACTCTCTCACGGTACCTTCCGGCTGAACGCCTCGTCTCGCTCAACAACTCGGCGGCCCCAATTTACGCTGACGGGTCGTTGATCATCCCAGCACCAGCAGGTTCTTCAACCGGTATAGGGTTCGATTGGGAGCTTCAGCCCCAAGCTGCTTGGTGCCTCGAAACCCTAAGAAGAAGAAGAAGAAAATCCCAGAAGAAGAAGAAGGAAGAAAAAGAAATGAAAAGAAAAGGAAAAAAATGAATTAACAAAAAAAAAAGAGGGTAAATTGGTCATTTCACTTTTTTTGTTGGGACCCACGTGCTTGCCACGTCAGCAAACAGACGGCGCCGTCAGAATTTTGGACGGAAGTATCACGTTGATACCAATTTAGGTATTTGGGTATCACATTGATACTTTTGAGAGTTCGGGTATCAAATTGGCTTTGGCAAAATAGTTTGGGGACAGTAGATGAATTTTTATTAAAAAAAAAAGAAGGGTAAATTGGTCATGTCACTTTTTTTTGGGACCCATGTGCTTGCCACGTCAGCAAACAGACGACGCATTCAGAAATTTTGGACGGAAGTATCACGTTGATACCAATTTAGGTCTATGGGTATCACATTGATACTTTTGAGAGTTCGGGTATCAAATTGGCATTGGCAAAATAATTTGGGGACGGTAGCTGAATTTTTCTCTTGTTTAATTGATGAGTGGATCTTAGTAGGGGTCGTCAACGGGCCGGGCCGAGCCGGGCCTTGCTATATTTTTAAATAATTGCTGGCCGGGCCGGGACGGGCTTTATTAAAAATCAAAGGATCCAAGCCCGTCCATATAAAGCGGGCCTTGCGGGCTTTTTCGGGCCGGGCTGGGCTTGGCCTTGCGGGCTTTTTTGGGCCGGGCCTTGCGGGCTTTATTTATAAATAAATATTTAAAGACACAAGTATTTTTTTTTTTAATCAAGCTTTGGAAATTCAATGGATAATGATCAAATACAACCAAAGATAACATATCTATATAACTATATTGTACCAAAAAAAATCTATATTTATATATAGATACTAATTTATTGATAAATAAATTTTTAAAGACACTAATTTTTTATAAATCTATATTTATACATCATACACTCCAAAGAGCTACATATAGCAATTCAAAGAAAATGAGAAACCGACCGTTGGATGAGTTTATTACAATAAATTATGAGTGTGGTAAAAAATTTAGCCAATTTCACCATATTTTCGAATCCGATCGGATTGGTCAACCGTAGTCACTTATATGTTTTATTGGTTGACCGATGGCGTGGCAACCGCGAAACGTGCTTATTTTTTCACATCACGTTTGTATATATTCCATCAATGGATGTGCGTGGACATAAGATAAAAAAAAATTAATTTTAATTACAAACACATTGGTCTATACCAATTTTCTTCCTAAAGTTGTATGACATATACATTGTATTTAAATTGTTTAGGTTCATTCTAAAGCAATCATGAAGTGAAAAATGAATTCGGAGAAACCAACCGCTCGATGAAGAGATTGTAATGTTTTATGGTGGTTTTAGAAAATCCAGCCAATTTGGTTCTCGTTTCGAATTCGATCAACTAGGTCAAACGTAGTTACTCTTATAAACTTATATTTATATATCATACACTCCAAAGAGCAACCCCTATCAATTCAAAGAAAATGAAAAAACCTACCGTTGGATGAGTTTATTACAATAAATTATGAGTGTGGTAAAAAATTTAGCCAATTTCACAATATTTTCGAATCCGATCGGATTAGTCAACCGTAGACACTTACATGTTTTATTGGTTGACCGATGCCGTGACAACCTCGAAACGTGCTTATTTTTTCACATCACGTTTGTATATATTCCATCAATGGATGTGCGTGGACATAAGATAAAAAAAATTAATTTTAATTACAAACACATTGGTCTATACCAATTTTCCTCCTAAAGTAGTATGACATATACATTGTATTTAAATTGTTTAGGTTCATTCTAAAGCAATCATGAAGTGAAAAATGAATTCGGAGAAACCAACCGCTCGATTGAGAGATTGTAATGTTTTATGGTGGTTGTAGAAAATCCAGCCAATTTGGTTATCGTTTCGAATTCGATCAACTAGGTCAAACTTAGTTACTCTTATAAACCTATATTTATATATCATACACTCCAAAGAGCAACCCATATCAATTCAAAGAAAATGGAAAAACCGACCGTTGGATGAGTTTATTACAATAAATTATTAGTGTGGTACAAAATTTAGCCAATTTCACCATATTTTCGAATCCGATCGAATTGGTCAACCGATATGTTGAATATATATATATGCACATATTCTATATAGAATAATAGAAGTATAAGAACTTCCACACACACACACACACACATATATATATATATATATCTCTATATATATATATATATATAAACACACACACACACACATATATATATATATATATATATCTCTCTATATATATATATATATATATAAACACACACACACACACACACACACATATATCTATATATATATAATTATATATATATATATATAAACACACACACATATATAAATATATATACATATATATAAACACACACACACACACACACACACACACACACACACACACACACACACACACATATATATATATATATATAAACACACACAAATATATATCTATGTGTGTGTGTGTGTATATATATTTATAAACACACACACACATATCTACACACACACACACACACACAGATATATATATATATATATATATATAATATTTTACGGGCTTTTACGGGCCGGGTTTTTGCGGGCCGGCCCTCGGCCCACCGAGGCGGGCTTTTGCGGGTTTTTTGACGGGCCGGGCCGGGCTGGCCTCCATCGGCCCACTTGATCCGCGGGCTTTTTGATGAGGCCTAGATCTTAGTTATGAATTTCCAAATTTAGGAGTCAGTCACAGAATTTTTCCTAATATCAGCTTATTAAGTTAACCCAAAGTCAGACTCTTATAACACCTTTGATTCAATATAGGACCTCTATTTCATAAAAAGATTACATTGTATTCATCTCAAGTGCATATTTATGTTTTTCATATTTTTTTGAAATGCTGAATAATGGACACACCACCCCACATATCGAAGCCCTAATCCCAAGGAGCCCAGAACCGGCGACGGAACCACCGAAATTGACCCGAACCTGCCGTCGGAAAATCCGAACCGGCCCCTGCCTTGAGCCTGCCCCCTGCGAGCCCTGCCGATAGCTGTCGAAATCTGCTTAGCCATGTGCCTGCACCTGCCAAGATCTGCCGACAGCCCCCGCAAGCATCCTACTGAGTCCTGCCGAGTCCTGTCGAAAGCTGCCGAGAGCCCTGGGCACCCCTGTGCCTGCCCCTGTCGACATTTGCCGAAAGCTCTGCATAGCCCTTGCTGACACCTGCCGACACCTGCAGACACATGAGCACCCCTGTGCCTGTATCTGCCGATAGCTGCCTAGCCCCTGCGCAGCACCTGCCGAGCATCTGTTGCCATCCCTGCACAGCCCCTGCAGCAGCTCCGCACAACCCATGCAGTATCCCTGTCTAACTTCGGCCACCAGTTTTCGGCGACCTCCGGTGACCCTTTTTCAGGCCATCTACAATGACTTTTCCGGTCAAAATTTCCAGCCACTTTTCAAGGTAAATTTTTTTAAAGGTTCCTGTTTTTGAAGTTTTTTTTTGGGCTAAATACTAGTTAGTACTCTGTGGTTTAGGTCCAAAATCAATTCAGTCCCTGGACTTCTAATTTCATCAAAAACACCCCTGCACTTTTAATTTTGATCTAATAGGTCCAATTCGTTAATATTCTGTTATGGGTTCAAGTTATAGTTGGATTATTTGTTGAAAAACTATTTATTTTTAATAGTATGACTCACTCCTAAATTGACTATGCAGACCACCTCGACACCACATCATAAAACATAGGCCATATATGAGTCACATTAACAAGTTAAATAACTCAATTGTCGGAAAACTAACAAATTGGACTTATTATATCAAAATTGAAAGTGCAAGGGTGCTTTTGATGAAATTAGAAGTTCAGGGACTGAATTGATTTTGGACCTAAACCACATGGTAGTAATTTGTATTTAGCCCTTTTTTTTCATTCTTTTCTTCTTTTCTCAGGGACTTGCAACCTCCCTTCTTCTACCCCCCCCCCCCCCCCCCCCCCATTTTCTTCTTCATAGGGGAGACCAAAAGCCGAACTGTGGGGGTTCGTGCTCACTCTAAGCTTGGAGCTTGTAGAGTCCTCCAAACTTAGAGTTTGTTTAGAAGAAAAACGATCGACCACACACATCATTGTTTCGATCTAATCCAAAACCCCTCTTGGAATCGAAATTTCTTGGAAGCGAGTACGCTCGGAAATTCCCAATTTCTTGGAAGCGACTACACTCATAAATTTTTATTGCTTTCGTGGTAGGTTATTTCGCTTCAAAACTAACCCTACTTTCTTGTTGTTTTTTCAGGATGAGTAACCTGAACAAGTTGAGTTTCGCTCCACTAGAGACAATAGGCACAGGATACCACAAGTGGGTCCGCGATGTGAGCCAGCATCTTAAGGCTGATGGGATCCTGAGTACAATCCAAGAGCCTAGTCAGGACGTGCTTACTCCTCAACAAGCTGCTGCTTTTGAAGCAAATAGAGCTACGAGAGAGGCTAATGAAGCAAAGGCCATCATTCTCATGACAAGGCACATGAATGACTCGCTCCAAAATGAGTACCTTAATGAGGAAGACCCACGAAAACTATGGGTAGAACTCGGGCAGCGTTTTGGCAACGTCCGTGATTCCCTACTTCCAGACTTAGAAGTGAGATGGCATAGCCTCTACTTCTGTGATTTCAAGTCTGTACTTGACTACAATTCAGAAGCACTTCGTATCAAGTCTTTGATGGAATTCTGTGGACAGAAAATCACTGATACGATGTTGATCGAGAAGACTCTTTCCACCTTCCCCGTCTCTGCGTTGATGGTAGCCAAAAACTATCTGATTGATGTCAATGCTAGATGCATCACAAGATTTCATGTGCTAATTGGTGCCATGAATGTAGTTGAAAAGCACGACAACATACTTGTGAAGAACTATAACTCTAGACCCGTAGGAACTAAGTCAAATCCGGAGTCTAATTATAGTCGCGCCTCCAAGAGAGGACGCAAGGAGCGAAACCGTAAGAATATGGACAATTCTGGACATTCTGGTCCATATTCTAGCCCCAAAGAGGAAAGAAACCGCCAAGATAGGTGCATACGAAACCGTGGAGGAAAACGTGTGAAGAGAGAGAGAGAGGCCAAGCCTCCTATTATGGTGGTGACACCACCAAAGGCAATAACCGTCCTCAAAGCGCTCCCAAAGTGCCTCGATCAAGGGAACCTGACCATAATGATGCTTGTCTCAGATGTGGATCAACTGGACATTGGGCCAAAGAATGTAAAGGATCCCAGAATGTTGCAGACGCATGCAGGAGGTATCGCGAAGCAAGGGAGGTAAACTACATTGAACAAGAAGATTAAGATGGCGATCTCGATCTAAGGGTGGAAGACTTCAAGAATCAAGACCCAGAAACTGGCGATTTTGATTAAGTCTTTTTATTTTCCAAGAGATGTAGTCAATTGCCATATTATTTTTGTAGTAGATGCCAATGGTATTAGTCTTTCTTTAAAGTAGGCGTACTCAATGTAAGTGTGATGTCTATGAAGGTTTTGAGATAAGTGGTACTTAAGCGAGATTTGCTCCACCGACACCTCTCTACTCACCTGGTCACATTTGCATTGGAATTACCGAAAAGAGTTAGACGACTACCATTGTTTTGCATTACCTAGTTTATTGGATTAGATTTTCTTTGCTCAAAAGAAACAATCATGTAATTTCGTTTGGCTTATTAATAAAAGTTGAGTTCTTTTCTTTATGACTCCTTTTAATTACGAGCTTTTCTTTTAGGAATGGATGAACTATAATGTCTCGCGGATAGTGCGACTACGCACACCATTCTACAACATAGGCAATTATTCTTAGAGATGTTGCCTACATATTCCTCTGTGGCTACGATGGATAGGCCATCAGGTTTAGTTCAAGGACATGGAATGACCCAATCCCTATTGCCAAATGGCACCTTGATTAAAGTCACAGAAGCTCTCTATGCTCCTAAGGCAAATCGAACCTTATTGAGCTTTAAAGATATAAGAGCCAACGGATTCCATGCGGAAACGCATAATGAGAACGGAAAAGAGTTCATTTGCATTACCTCTAATGATTGCGGATGAAAGCACATCTTATAGAAGCTTATGTGTCAATCTAGTGGACTTTATGTCACTACAATTCGACCAATTGAATCCAATAATGTAATAAGAGAAGATCTCTTGGATACTGACACATATTAGCTTTGGCATGACCGACTAGGACATCCTGGTTGTGATATGATGATCCGTATACTAAAGACTTCACACAGACATCCATTCTTCAGAGTGAGAAGAAGCAACAATCGAAAATTGATTCCAAGACTTAGTAAGACAGCAACCACCGCAGCATCTGGCGCTGCAGCTATCTTGGGACCCCATAAGGCCGCCCAAGTCCCTCGTGATGACGCCATAAATGGCGCCAACCATGAGCATGATGCCATGGTTGTTCCTCCCAATGGCCATGACACCATACATACTAATTCCCATGGCTCCAACGCCATGATGGGAGATGTAGTCACACAATTTGCTTCTAATAGCGCTACATGCGCTCAAGCCGAACCAAAATCTTCATTGGTTGCTTCTAAGGCCCCTTGCTCATTCTGCAAAGCCTGTTCATTTGGAAAATTAGGACCGAGACCGTCCTACGCAAAGGATCCTAAAATACTCATTCCGTTCTTACAGAGAATCCAAGGGGATATCTGTAGACCAATTCAACCATCACGCGGACCTTTTAAATATTTTATGGTATTGGTTGATGCGTCGACACGCTGGTCACATGTCGCGCTGTTGTCCACTCGAAATGCTGCTTTTGCTAAACTCCTCGCCCAGATTATTCGTCTACGGGCTCACTACCCTAACCATCCTATTAAGTCAATTTGACTTGATAATGCTGGGGAGTTTACATAGAAAACGTTCGATGACTATTGACTTGATACATATACTCTCGCAAGCGTACGAATCGTATCAGGATAGGGAAGTATTAAGCCCAAAATTATCGTACCACGGGGATTAGTGGCTAACCCACAATCCTTCGGTAGTCGGAACTAAAGTTACTAAGCAAATAAAGGAAATAAAACAAATAAAAATGTTAATATAAGGCACCAAGGCTTAGCAATGCTCGGTTTTGATTTTCACCAGAGCCTAATCAAAACGAAGAGCCTAGTGATGATTATTTACAATGAGTTGGAGTTCAATATTTTGAGAGTTGATTTTAGATTAACAAAAAGTAATAAAATATAAAGCAACTAATAAAAATGCAAAGAAATTAATAAAAGCATAAACAATATAAATGGGAATGTCGGGTGCTAGGGAGGTTCCTTCACCCGAATTCTATGTGTCGGAAGCTAATCTAATGTAGATGCATATTTCCTACTTTGGCGGTAGTCATATCCAAGGCGGTTCAAGGCTCAAGGACCGACATTCCCTTTCATGGTATTCCTACTCCGGTTCAAGGGTCGTAGGAACTCACTTGACATGAATTAGAGCCGGTGTAAGGGTCACTAATTCACATCAAGAGGCGTAAAGATCGAGGAATTAGACTACTAAGCGACCCGCCCGCGCAATCACGCAACGAGTGTAAATCAACATGCTTATAACCCTTTGAATACGAAATTGAAGGTTTCTATCTTAGGAATTAGAGGGGGTCAAGCCTCTAACTCCGTCCTAGATATGCTCAAAATACACACCCTAGAGTTGATTAAGCTCCTAGACATGTATTTCAACCCAATAATAATTGATATAAGCATCCATCATATGAAAATTGCATCAATACATTAAATTAAACATCTTTTACATAAAATTTGGGTTAGGGACACAACTCCAACCCCCAACAAGGAAATTACTCACAACCCATAATCATAGACATCAAGATTACAAAATTCAAAGAGAAAAGAGTATAGAAGTGTAAGAGAAAACAAGGGTAGTCACAAATAGCTAGAAAGCTAGCATGACTATCCTTGAATTACAACTCCCACAATTACCCAAGTCTTGAATCTTATAGAGGTAGAATCCTTTGATGAATCCTTGAAGCTTTGGGTGAGTAATCCTTCAAATTCCTAAAATAAAAGTACAGAAAATATGGAAAATGGAGGAAGATGAGAGGAGAGAAACCCCAAATTCGGCCAAAAGGCCTAGGGTGTAGAAAAATGGGTCTTAAGCTTGTGCAATGTGTGTGCAAATGTGTTTAAATACCCCCTTGGGTTCTAGGGTCAAGATTGGACTTATACCCAAGATCCAATGGCTCAAAAACAAGTAGAAAATAGATCAAATGAAAAGATTAAAACAACCTAATAAAAATGTAGAGAATTAGAAGTGTAGAAAACATTTTGGAAAATATAAAGAAAATAGGAGGGCAAAAGTGTAAGTGAGTGTGTGCCTAGTGTGAACACAAATAAATATCTCCACCCACATGTGTGATGTGTGTGAGGTGTGTGGTCCACTAATTATTATTGTCATTACATCAATTTTGAATTTGAAATTTGAATACAAAGATGTAATACAAATGAGCTTAGGTCTTCACTTGTGTGCTATTGGGCCAAGTTGACTTGGTTGACCCGATGGTCAATCAGTTGACTTTTCGTCATTTTGTCGAAAACCCCATTTTACTCCAATTTCGCACAACTTCTTCCGAAATCCACAACTCCGCGTATTTACAACAATATAAATAAAAATAGATTAATTACATAATAATTACTTTTGAGATTAGCTTAATTCTAGTGTTTAGAACATAATTACACGCATAAAAATGCGTGTAATCAACTATTGCATGTCACTGGGGATTGATGTAGAGCATCCAGTTCCTTACGTTCATACCCAAAATGGTCTCGCAGAAGCCGCTATCAAATGACTACAGATGATAGCACAGACATTGGTTATGCGCACCAATCTCCCTGTTTCTGCTTGGGGATATGCAATATTGCATGTAGCAACACTAATTCGTTTATGACCCACTGCAACCCAATCTTACTCTACGTTACAGCTAGTGACTGGGTACGAGCCTGATATCTCGCACTTACGCATTTTTTAGTGTGCCATTTATGTGCCTATTAAGCCGCCACAGCGTACTAAGATGGGTCCACAACGACGAATAGGCATTTATGTTAGATATGAATCTCCAACTATCGTCCGCTATCTTGAACACTTGACAGGCGATCTCTTTACCGCTAGATTTGTGGATTGTCACTTTGATGAGACAGTCTTCCCATCGTTAGGGGGAGATAGGAACACAGATGTTCAACAAGAACGACAAGAATTGTCATGGTCTGTCCCCACTATGTCTCATCTCGATCCCCGTACCGCACAGTCCTAACTTGAAGTGCGAAGAATAATCGAGCTCCAGAACGTAGCAGGTACTCTGCCTGAAGCGTTTTCTGATGTTGCCAAAGTGACGAGATCACACATACCCGCTGCAAACGTGTCTGCAAGGATCGATGTCCCGAATACTAGACATTACGCCACTCCTGTGACACCAGGAGATGGTGCCATTGCCAAGCATGGCAATTGGTTCAAAGGATACTCGCCCTAGAAAGAAAGCGAATGAGGCGTAAACAAATCCTTTGATCATCGATACTCAAAATCCGTCCCATGAGAATGTTCCGGATTATGGTTATGTCCAAGCGACATCATTGGGGGACGCCTCAATGTCAGAACCTATCTCTGAGGACGTAGAGATCTCTGTGAATTACACTAGTATACATGGGACGTGGGAAAGAAGCTCCATCATCATTGATGATGTATTCGCATATTCAGTGGTGCGTGAGATTATTGAGATCGATGACATCGAACCACGCTTCGTTGATGAATGTCAACGTAGAGCTGATTGGCCAAAATGGAAAGATAAGATCCAGGCAGAACTTGATTCTCTAACAAAAAAAAGGTATTCAGACCAGTTGTGCCAATACCGCCCAACACCAAACCAGTTGGTCACAAATGGGTATTCGTTAGAAAGCGTAATGAGAGAAACTAAATTGTAAGGTACAAAGCTCGCCTTGTGGAGCAAGGCTTCTCACAATACCCTGGAATCGACTACGAGGAGACATATTCTCCTGAAATGGACGTCATTACGTTCCGCTACCTTGTCAGTTTGGTAGTTTTCGAAAAACTGAACATACAGCTTATGGATATGGTTACTGCGTATCTATATGGGGATCTAGATACAGAAATATACATGAAGGTTCCAGATGGACTTCAATTACCCAAATCAAGTGGCTCTAAACCACGGAGTGAGTTTGCGATTAGATTGAAACGCTCACTATATGGATTGAAACAATCCAGACGGATGTGGTATAACCTTCTAAGTGACTACTTGATTGGTAAGGGATATGTCAACAATGAACTATGCCATGTGTGTTCATAAAAAGGCCGGATTTGCAATAGTAGCGGTTTATGTCAATGACATGAACATAATTGGCACTCTTAAAGAGTTGAGGGAAACCGCTGAACACTTGAAATCCGAGTTTGAGATGAAAGATCTTGAGAAAACACGGTTTTGCCTTAGTTTGGAACTTGAGCAATGTAGAGATGGTATCATGATTCATCAATCAACTTATACCCAAAAGATGCCTAGGCTTTTCAACACTGATAAGATTAAGCCTTCAAGCACCCCAATGGTCGTCCGTAGTCTTGATCTAAAGAATGATCAATTTCGTCCAAAAGATGACGATGAAGAAGTGCTAGAGGCAGAAGTCCCCTACCTAAGTGCAATAGGCGCATTATTGTACTTAGCACAATGCACAAGATCGGACATCTCATTCGCTGTGAACTTGTTAGCTAGATATAGCTCTGCGCCAACACAACGTCATTGAACTGGTGTTAAGGATATCTTTCGATACCTAAGTGGTACGATCGATATAGGCTTGTTCTATCCCTACAGAGAGAAGATGGATTCGAACCCATCAAATTCCAGGGACGCCATAAATGGTGGACTACCTCCCCTCTCCTCATCCCAAAACGATATAGGTGTTTTGGAAGGTTTTGCTGATGCTGGGTACCTCTCTGACCCACACAAAGGTCGCTCCCAAACTGGTTATGTTTTCACCATGGGAAAGACCGCGATATCTTGGAGGTTTACAAAGCAGACCTTAGTCGCTACCTCTTCGAATCATGTAGAGATTATTGCTCTTCACGAAGCAATTCCTCCTTCTTTTTTCTTCAGGGACTTGCAACCTCCCTTCTTCTACATCCCACATTTCTTATAATGTGGGTTCGATTCTTGAGAAAGCGGAAAATCATGGGGATTCACTCAATTAACGAACTAAGAGCGTTCGTAAGACTTCGGACTAAGAGCATCCGCAAGCATCGATTTATGACCATATAAACATCATTGTTTCGGTCTAATCCAATTATTCTTGGAAATCGATTTCTTGGTAGCATAGCTCGGAAATCTTATTATTTAGTTGTCATGGAAGTTTTACCTCTGAAACTAATATATTTCTTCTTCATATTTCAGGATGTCGAAGCCGAAGCTTGACTTTCCTATCCTTGACTCAACACGCTCGGAATATCATAGTTGGGTCACGGATGTTGAGAATCACCTCACTTCAAAATGGATCCTACCCGTAATTCAAGCACCAAATCCTGCGCTTATTTTTGAGCATACGGCTACAAATAATGTCACCGCTCTCATCTTGATGAGTCGCCACATGGATAAATCACTTCGATTGGAGTACAAGGCAATCAAGGATGCTAGGGAATTATGGGTTGCGCTAGAAGAGCGATTTGATAATGTTAAGGATACCCTCCTCCCCGACTTGAAAGTTCAATGGAGCAATCTACGATTCGCCGTCTTCAAGTCCGTAGCTAAATATAATTCAGAAGTTTTGCGCCTCAAAACTATGTTGGGGTTCTGTGGACAACTTATCACAGAGCAACAACTAATTGAGAAAACTCTCTCCACCTTCCCCGTCTCAGCAATTTTGCTATCAAAGCAATATCGAACAAAATATAATATTGGACGGATCACGAGGTTTCATCAACTAATTAATGTTATGTCTGTAGCTGAAAAACATGATAATATCCTCGTGAAGAATTATAATTCAAGGCCTATAGGAACTAAGAGCGTTCAAGAGGCAAATTATAATAATGCACCCAAAGGAGGGCGCAAGGAACGGAACCCTAAAAATAAGGGACACAACGGACGTTTTGGTCCATATAACCACCCTATAAAGGAAGGAAATAGCCAAAATGGAGCGGGATCACGTGGCCACAAAAGCCAACGTGGGAGAGGAGGACACAAGGCCGCCGGCCATAGGGATGGCGTCATTGTCCAACAAGGACGTCAATCTCGTCTTTATGCACAAGATGCATCTCAATTCAAGGGAAAAATCGTAATGATGCATGCCATACATGTGGATCTATTGAACATTGGTTCAAGCCATGCAATGCAAGCAAACAATTAGCTGCGCATTACAAGGCATATAGAGACTTTAGAGAGCATGAAGCCTATCTTGCCGAAGAAGAAGAAGATGGTGATGATGCTAACGTCAATCTCACCTTAGCGGCCTTCAAATCTGACAAAGAATTGCACAAGGATGCTGCAGATTTTGATTAGTATATTCCTTAGTTTTATTTTCCAAGAATTATGTAATGGCAATATGCCTTAGTCAATAAATGACGTTTTGTATTAACTCTTTCTCATGTGGCGCATCTAATTATGTATGATGTCTAGGAAAGTAATTGAGATTAGTGGTATTTAAGAGAGCCTTGCTCCACCGACATCTCTCTCTACTTCCCTGGTCATATTTGCTTGGAGTTACCAAACGGATAGAGTGACTACAATTTGTCTACGATTTGATTTTTATTTTGGATTAGATTATGGTCACGAAACTTTGAAGTAATCAATATTGGCTATTATTAATAAAGTATCGATTAATTTTATTCAATGTTTTAGACATATTTTATATTCGAACTTTATTATTTTTTAGTATGTTTCCTGGAGAGCTAGAATGCCTCGTGGATAGTGCAACTACACATACCATCCTTTGAAATAGGCAACCATTTCTATGGATGACGCCATCTCGATCTTCCGTGACTATGGATGACGCCATCTCGATCTTCCATGACTATGATGGCTGGATCATCTCAATTGATTCATGGTAGAGGACCAACCCAATTTATGTTGCCAAATGGCACAATTTTAAATGTCACCGAAGCTCTTTATGCTCCTAGGGCAGGAAGAACCCTATTGAGCTTCAAAGATATAAGAGACAATGGTTTTCATGTGGAAACACATTGTGAGAATGGACAAGAGTTCCTTTGCATCACCTCTAATGACTACGGACATAAAAGAGTCTTAGAAAAACTTATGTGTCGATCTAGTGGGTTGTTGCATCACCTCTAATGACTACGGACATAAAAGAGTCTTAGAGAAACTTATGTGTCGATCTAGTGGGTTGTATGCAACCACTATTCGAATAATTGAATCCAATCATGTTTTGAGAGATGATTTATAGGATTCCGACACATATAGGCTTTGGCATGACCGTTTGGGACACCCAGGTCGTGATATGATGATCTGTATATTAAAGACTTCACACAGACATCCATTTTTCAGAACGAAAAGAAGTAAAGATCGATTTTTGGACCCCGAAAGAGCCCCTCCCCCTCACGGCTCCGTTCACCCCCAAAACCGGCCATCCTTGGCCTGCATCGCCGTCCCCCTGTGGCCCAAGGGTGGCTTTGACGCCACCAATGCTCTTTCTACTCCAAATTTTGCTTCTAAAGTCAATTGTGACTTCGTGGCTCAACCAAAATCCTCATTGGTTGTTTCTAAAGCCCATCATTCATTCTGCAAAGCCTGCTCTTTAGCAAAATTAGGATCGAGACCATCCTATGTAAAGGACACTAAAGAAATTATACCATTCTTACAAAGAATCCAAGGTGATATTTGTGGACCTATTCAACCACCGTGCGGACCATTTCGATATTTTATGGTGTTGGTTGATGCATCAACACGCTGGTCACATGTCATGCTATTGTCCACAAAGAACGCTGCATTTGCTAAACTCCTCGCCCAAATTATTAAATTAAGGGCTCACCACCCTGATCATCCTATTAAGTCTATAAGATTAGCCAATGCTGGGGAGTTTACATCAAAAACTTTTGATGATTATTGCATGTCCATTGGGATTGAAGTTGAACATCCAGTTCCTTATGTTCACACACAAAATGGTCTCGCAGAAGCCGCCAGTAAACGACTACAAATGGTTGCTAAGGCATTGGTAATGCGCACCAATCTCCCTATTTCTGCTTGGGGCTATGCAATATTGCATGCAGCTGTGCTTATTCGTCTGAGGCCCACTACCACTCAAACCTTTTCTGTGTCCCAGATGGTGACTGGGTATGAGCCTAATGTCTCACACTTATGCATATTTGGATGTGCAGTTTATGTGCCAATTGTGCCGCCACAGCGCACCAAAATGGGTCCTCAACGACGATTAGGCGTTTTCGTTGGATATGATTCTCCAACGATTGTCCGCTACTTAGAACCCTTGACAGGCGATCTCTTTACCGCTAGATTTGAGGATTGTCACTTCGATGAGACAGTCTTCCTGTCGTTAGGGGGAGATAAGAACATAAATGTTCAACAGGAACGACAGGAATTGTCTTGGTCTGTCCCCATGCCACTTTGTCTCATCTTGATCCCCGAACCGTACAGTCCGAAATTGAAGTAAGGAGAATTATCGATCTTCAAAATGTAGCAGAATCAATGCCTGATGAGTTTTCTGATATCGCTAAAGTGACGAGATCACATATACCTGCTGCAAACGTGCCTGCAAGGATTGATGTCCCTAAAACTAGAGGACATGACGCCACCTCAAGAGTACCTAAGTATGGCGCCAACATCCCCTCTCACAGTGATGGTGACATTGTGGCTAGGCCCACGGCTCCTGCCAGGAAGCGCGGGTGGCCCATAGGTTCGATGGATTCTCGCCCAAGAAAGAAAGCAAGTTTGGCACAAAATAAACCATTAATCATCGATGTGAATAATCCATCTCATGAGAATATTCCGGATTATGGTTATGTCCAAGAGACATCATTGGGGGACACTCCAATATCAGAACCAATTCTAGAGAATAGAGAGATCTCCATGAATTACACTAGTGTACATGTGATGATGGATAGAAATTCTATCGCAATTGATGATGCATTTGCATATCATGTTGCAAAAGGAATTATAGAATATGATGAAATCGAACCTCGCTCTGTTGAAGAATGTCAACGAAGAGCGGATTGGCCTAAATGGAAAGATGCAATCCAGGCTGAATTAGATTCACTAGCAAAGAGACAGGTATTTGGGCCTATAACGCAGACAACCCCAGATGTAAAACCTATTGGCCATAAATGGGTCCTTGTTAGAAAGCGTAATGAGAAAAATGAGGTGGTTAGATATAAAGCCCGCCTCGTGGCGCAAGGCTTCTCACAACGCCCTGGAATCGACTACGAGGAGACATATTCTCCCGAAATGGACGTCATTACGTTCCGCTACCTTGTCAATTTGGTAGTTTCCGAAAAACTGAACATGCAGCTTATGGATGTGGTTACTGCGTATCTATATGGGGATCTAGATACAGAAATATACATGAAGGTTCCAGATGGACTTCAGTTACCCAAATCAAGTGGTTCTAAACCGCGGAGTGCGTTTGCAATTAGATTGAAACGCTCACTATATGGATTGAAACAATCCGGACGGATATAGTATAACCGTCTAAGTGACTACTTGATCGGGAAGGGATATATTAACAATGAAATATGCCCATGCATGTTCATTAAAAGAACAAGTTCCGGATTTACAATCGTAGCAGTTTATGCCGATGACATGAACCTAATTGGAACTCTAGATGAGTTGAAGGAAACTGCTAAATACTTGAAATCTGAATTTGAGATGAAAGATCTTGGGAAAACACGGTTTTGTCTTGGTTTAGAACTCGAGCACCGTAGTGATGGGATTTTGGTCCATCTGTCTACATATAGCAAAGGGATTTTGTCTCGGTTTAGAACTCTAAAAATCCTAAGGCGTTTTAATGAAGATAAAGCAAAGCCTGTGAGTACTCCCATGATTGGTCGTAGTCTTGAGCTAGGAAAAGATCTGTTTCGTCCAAAGGATGAGGACGAAGAACCATTAGAGGCCGAAGTTCCCTATTTAAGTGCAATTGGCGTATTATTGTACTTAGCTCAATGCACAAGACCGAATATCTCATTTGCAGTGAACTTGTTAGCTCGACATAGCTCTGCGCCAACACCTCGCCATTGGATTGGTGTAAAGACAATCTTTCGATACCTACGAGTTACGATTGATATGGGCCTATTTTATCACTACAGAGAGAAAGAGCATGACGGAAATTTGGGATCGGACCCCAAGAAGCAAAAAGCCACCGTCCAAGAAGCAGCTGCTAGCGCCGCCGCCATCCATGGTGGCCGGCCTCATCCTATTCCCCTCCATAAAAAGACAATGATGTTTTGATGGGTTTTAATGATGCAGGGTACCTCTCTGACCCTCACAAAGGTCGCTCCCAAACGGGTTATATCTTTACCATGGGAAGCACTGCGATATCTTGGAGGTCTACAATGGAGACCCTTGTTGCTACTTCCTCAAATCATGCAGAGATTATTGCTCTACAGAAGCCGTGTGTGAATGCATATGGCTAAGGTCTATAATTAGACATATTCAAGGGAGTTGTGGTTTGAAGTCTACCACAGATGAACCTACATGCATTTATGAGGATAATGCAGCTTGTATTGAACAAATGAAGTTAGGTTTCATCAAGGGCGACAACCAAGCACATATCGCCTAAGTTCTTCTATAATCAGCAACAACAATCACTTCTAAAGATTGAAGTGAATCAAATCCGATCAGAGGATAATGTAGCGGACTTATTGACCAAGTCGTTACCTAAATCCACCTTCGAGAAACATGTGAAGAGTATCGGATTGAGAAAGTTATCCGAACTCCCATGATTGTAGCAATCAGGAGGACATATCGACATCAGGGGGAGTTATGATGTCTACATGTTCGATCTCGAAGAGTAGAGGACGTGTTGTACTCTTTTTCTCCTCCTCGAGCGTGTTTTTGTCCCACAGGGTTTTTCACTCGAGCAAGATTTTTAACGAGGCAACGGATGAAGCATCATCACCAAGTTTGAGTGGCACAAGGGGGAGTGTTGAAGGAAAATCAGCTTTGTGTGTGCCTAATCAAACTAGGAGTAGTAATAGGAGAGAAGGTCCTAGAATTCCAATCCTACTCGGATTAGTATTCCTTGTAACATTAAAACATGTACTTTGTAATCCCTATATATAGGTATTCAATCTCTCTCAAATTCTCTCTTCCTTAAACATCAATTATATTATGGAAAGGACCCCTGGCTGGTTTTGTCGATGTAGTCACCTATTGAGGTACTGTAGATCTGACAAAGATAGAGGCATGAGGAAGCCATTTTGAGGTCATGGTGCTTGTAGGTATTTGTGGAGCAGTTTGGGCAACTACCTCACCCCATTGACTATGCCTTTCAGCGATCATGATGTTGGTCATTACTCATTAGTTTCTGTACATGGTAGGAGTGCAACTGAACATTGTAGGCACACATTAATAGATTCTGTAGTGTTTACGGATTAGCCCTTATCAATTTGTCTTGGTTATAATGCAAGAAGTCATTTCTTTTGCTATATGTATGTTCTGCTCCATGCATTAATCTTTTGATCTTCTTTTCGCAAGTAGGAGCATGTTTGAGTACGTAAGGCACAAATCGGCTATATGTTTGGTGGAGTATCCATTTTGTTGAGTTATGAAAACGATAAGTTCCTGCTGTTTATGTATCAATAGTTCAGTACATTTCCATTCTGCATCAGTTAGTACTACTTTGCAAATAGGAACATAAAAATATGCATTACCAGGAGTTCAGAATTTTTGGATATTGTGAGTTCATGAAGGATTTATTAAATGTCATAATTAAATCTTAGGATTTCTGAATGTCATCAATACTATCATAAGTACCAAAGATAAAACCCTCAAAGTTAAAGTTGGAGCTGTTTTATGTTTTTGATTGCTAGTTGGTAATGACCCACAGGACCATAGATATGATTGCTAACATGGTATTGTTTTCTTATCATGCTATGAAGAGTCATTAACAGATATAATACTTTGGAAGGGCTTCGGCCCTTCCAATAAAACAACCCTTGAAAACAATGTGTGACTGATTTGAGTGCTAAAATGCAACTTACGCGCAATAAGGGCACGGTCATCAAAGAAGTGGGAAATATTTAGACCCGAAATTATCGTACCTCGGGGATTGATAAGCTAACTTCAATCCTTGGTTATGCCGATTACTAAGTCACTAACAATTAACAAAGAACCTAGAAAAATAGCACCAAACTATTTACATGCCCGGCTCGGAACAACCAAGCCTAAAATGGTCAAGAGAACCACAAGTGAATGCAGAAACTCACAACCAAGTGGTATTGACAATGAAAGTGGTTTGTGAAATTTGATTTTGATTGCGAAAAATAAAATTGACAATTGAAAATTAAAATTAAAATTAAAATTAAAGATAATAGAAACTAATCAAGAAATGGAAATTAGGTCACTAGGGTATCCTCCTAGCCAAATTTAATGCACAAATATATTTCGACAATGATCATTCAATTCATAGTGGCATCAAGAACCGTACCCAAGGCTTTTCAAGGCTCATGGGTCATTAGATTCCTTAAAGGGTATTCCTACTCCGGATCAAGGGTCGTAGAAACTCAATTAGGACAATCTAGAGCCTTATTAGGGCCTCTAGTTGCACCAAAAGGCGAAGAGTCCTAGAATCAAGGTTCCCAAGCTAGCCAATACGGCAATCAAAATTGGTATTGTAACTAACCATGTTCTAAACAAGTGTCCAAGCCATAAATTAGAGAAGTGATTGGGTCCCCTAACTTGTTCTAAACATGCTCATCTACACATTCAAGAGTTAATCAAGCTCCTAAGCATGCATCTAAGCCAAATATTATAGAATAGAACATATGCCAAACATAAAATTGAAAACCATTAAATCAAAACATATTAATTACATTAAATTCATGCTAGGGCTCAAACCCTAGCTTCCTAAATAGACTACTCACAACCCATCCACAAATCAACAACAATATTCATCAATTAATTAAAGAGGTAAAGGTGAAGAGTGAAAAATAACAAGAACAAGTCACAAATTGCTATGGAGCAATTATGACAAACCTTGATTTATGGCTTCCCACTATACCCAATCTCAAATCTTAGTGTAGATGAGACCCCTTGGAGCTTCTTGAAAAGTTGATGAAGATTTGGTGTAGAGGATTAGTAAGGAAAAGAAAATTGAAAAATAGCAATGGGTGTGGGTGGTTTCGATCTTAGAGAGAGAGAATGATGGGATCTGGTTTTTCTGGGGTCTGTGCGGCTACTGTTGGCAGGGATGATGTAGATGAGGTATAATTAGAATTCCCTAAGGTATATATGTGGTTCTCGGTGGTGAATGGCTGGAAGAAGATAAGAGAGAAGGTGGGACACGTGGCGGCCAATTATAGGAGGAAAGGAAAAAGAAAAAAAAATAAAGAGAAAAGGGAAGATAAAGTGAAGGACTTGCACGTGGGGAGGGGAAGGAGGAAAAACTTATATTGATGCTGACGTCATCATGACGTCAGCAAAGGTTTTTTTTTTTTTTCTTCTTCTTTTTCTTTTCTTCTCTTCTCTTTTCTTCTTTCTTTTTTTTCTTCTTTCATCTCCCTTCTCAATTCATTTCCGCAAATACTATCGGAGGCAATTAAATTCCGCTCCCTTGATGGAGTTGACCATGTTGACCTGCTTTGACTATTTCGTCTTTTTGTCAGAAATTTCATTTTGCTCAATTTTCTACCATTTTTCTCTCGATTTCCTCAATTCCGCTTATTTTCTACACAACAAATAAAATTGGATTAACGACATTATAATTGGCTCAAGTATTAGCATATTTCTAGTGCTTTGGATACAATTACATGCATAAAAATGCGTGTAATCAGTGGTAGTTCAAGTATTGTTTGACGAATGGAAGATTTTGAGCATAAAAGTACTAGCTGTAATCAGCAAAGGCACCCTAGTATACAACCTCTTACTACGTCATGATGTTTCGTCGAAGGAGAATCCAAACTTGTAATTCATTGCGTTACAACCAGAATTAATTCTCCCTTTAAGCTGTTATTGCTGTTATCTATCATCTTGCTGCCTCAATCAGGGGAATTCCTTTAGAAATACTGTTACTGAGGGTGATGCACTCTACTTTCCATTACCTCAAATTTATTTATTTATTTATTTATTTTTTGGCAAAGGGGAATATCATTAAAAAAACACAAGGGGAAAAAGAACCCTTGAGAGAAACAACATCCTCTACAAGTGAGGAGGACCAGGTAAACCATCAAAAACAAGAACTGCAGCCAAGGGAGAAGGAGGGTGCTGATCCCAGTTAGGAGGACACCTCCCACTGTAGACTAACGAAGCAACAATATGTGCCTCTTTGTTTGCCTTTCTACTGGTCCACGACCAGTTAAAATGCCGGGTTGAAAGGAGGTACCAGACTTGAGAGAGAATATTAGCTGCTGTCCAATCCGAAGCAGGGCTATTTTGTCTAGGAGAATTAATAATATCTTGAGAGTCAGAAGAAATGTAAATATATATCCCGCAACGGGAAAGTGTTGGCAAGATGCATAGCTTCTCTAATAGCCAAAGCTTCTGCAGCCATTGCAGAAGGGGCCATCGTCTTTATTGCTCTGCCGCAACCAACAGACCATTCGAATCACGAGCAATTGCTGCTATTCCACATAAAAGAGTCTTTAAACCATGATGCATCAGTATTTATTTGAATGGCATTCATAGGAGGTGGAATCCATCTTGAGAGGCAAGGAAGAGACTGAGTAAGATGTTGCATTTGTCTTGGAATGGGAATCCGAGACTTGGTTGATGCAATAAACTCATTTGCTGCATGATAAGAAGATAAAGCAATCCTGATAGGGTCTGGAGGAATATGTTTATATAGACAATCACATCTATGTTTTCAACATCGCCAGAGAAAGAAAGATATGTGCGTAGCAAAGTCACTCGATTTCTCTAATTGACTCATAGAGAATAACCAACTGTCAAAAGAAGTAATGGTTTTTTGGAAAGAGACTTTATAAGAGAAAGGATGAGCAAACCAAGCACTTAAAATCCAGGGACAAGTCAGGAGGGCGTGTTCAATTGATTTATCATGATGTGAACACATATGACACTCAGCAGAGGTGGCAATGTGTCTTCTATTAAGAGTTCCCTTTGTTGGAAGAATTCCATGGCAAGCACGCCAAAGAAAGTTCTTAATTCTCGGAATGGTCTTCAATTTCCATATCCAATTCCATAAGAGGGACGGGATATTGTGAGACCTATGAGGATGTTGAAATAATTCCCGATTCAGTTGCAAATGTTGGAAGTGATACCCCGACTTTACAGAAAATTCACCATTTTTGGTGTGAGTCCAAACAAGAGAATCAAGAATTCTTCTATCAGTAATTGGAATGGCAAAAATTAATTGAGCTTGAGCAGAAGATATATGGGGTGCAATGTCCACCAGATTCCAAGTGTTGGTATCCCAATTGATGAGGGAAGCCACTGAGGTGCGATGATATTGCTGAGGTAACAAGAGACTTGATGGAGGGTTAGAAGGGATCCACCGGTCTCGACAAATATTAACATCAATACCATTTCCGGTATTCCATTGAGAACCCCGAAGAATCAAGTCTCTTCCAATGAGCAAACTAGACCAAATCCAAGTGGAAGAAGAAGCTTTTTGGCAGTAAGAAAGGAAGTAGATGGATAATATCATTGTTTCAGAAGACGGACCCAAAAAGCTGTAGGATTTTGAACGATTCTCCAAGCCTGTTTTGCTAAGAGAGAGTTGTTGAATTCCTCCAAGTTTCGAAATCCCATACCGCCATCTTTTTTGGGAAGACAAAGAAAATCCCAAGATTTCCAGTGCTGACCATTAGAGTCCTGACTTCCCCACCAAAAATTTGCTAAAATCCCATTGAGTGGGGTGTAGAGAGAAACTGGGAATTTGAAGCAAGCCATTGGGTAGGCTGGAATTGCTGTCGCTATCGCTTTTATCAGAACTTCCTTGCCAGCCTTACTAAGAGTAGATTGCTTCCATCCTTTCACCTTCTTGGTGTTAGAATCCTTGATAAAACCAAGAGCAACTTTTTTAGAACGATGCCAAAATGTAGGGAGGCAAAGATATTTCCCCGGATCAGTTACAGTTGGGATTTGCATGATTGAACTGAGCAGATGACCTATTTCTGGGAGAGTATTCAGACTAAAATAGATGGATGATTTTTCCACATTTATGGGCTGACCCAAAGCAATACAATAAATATGGAGTAAATCTGATAACATCTCACAATTTTGCAGAGAAGCATTGAGAAAAAATAGTGAGTCATCTGCAAGAAAGAGATGACTGATACCCAGATTTTGGGGACCAATTGTCACTGGATGCAGCAGAGATTGTTGACAAGATTTGATAATCATTTTTGACAGCACATCATTCACAAAAAGAAATACGAAAGGGGACAGGGGGTCTCCTTGTCTAAGGCCATGAGAAGGTTTGAAAAATGGACCTGGTTTTCCATTTCTAAGGACCGAGAGAGTTGAAGAAGTAACACAATTCATAACCAAATCCACCCACCGATCTGCGAAGCCCATTTTCAGAAGAACAACTCGAAGGAAATTCCATTCAACGCGGTCGTATGCCTTGTTCATGTCCAACTTTAAACCGAATGCGTAATTGTCACCCGACTTGCTCAACTTCAAATGGTGAAATATCTCTAGGTCATTTATTCTAGGTCACTAATAACTAAATTGGGAAAACGAGTTTCCAGGAATAGCCGCCGTTGCCCAGATATCAATCAGACAACGTCGCTTGTCCAAGCCACGCACTCGAACTTCATCATCTGAATCATCATGATCCAACTCCATATCATCCGGTTGTGTAGAATCCGGAGGAAGATCTCCAGACTCCTTCTCCTCTCTCATTCTAACCATTCTAATCAAAGGGAAATCTAGTATTTCCATCTGCTAACCAGTCTTTGGTGCATTGTTCAAACCAAACCTGCACCCACTTCCGGAATACGGAGCAAAAAAGGAATGTTAGGCCGCCTGCTGTGCTAGCCAAGCCTTCTTCTCTACGTTGAGTAAGCCATCATAACCCGGAGCTGTCACTTTCCCTGAAGCCCACAATTCACACCCCTGCCCTGTGCGGGAGAGAAGGCCACAGTAGAAACAAAAAAAAGGCAAGTGTTCATATTAAATGTTATGCAGTTTTTCCAAGCTACTTTCTGGAGAAAAAGCTATCCACTTTTTCAGAGGTTCTGTGATATTGATTCCAACTCGAATAAGAAGAAAACTCCCCATACAAACCCCAAATTGATCTGTTTTCATTCTAATGTAGTGTCCAACCATAGATTCTATACTTATGCCCGTCTTTTCATCCTTAAACTTTGGAGGAAGTCCCCTGATACGAATCCAGAAGTATTGACAATCAAGGGAGACCGTAAGAGGGTCTATTAATCAATATGTTACAGAGATCGCGAAGAGACTTTTCTCATAAGACCAAGGGGTACCACTCACCGCCTTGTCCAAGTCCTAGAAGTGTCGAATGCAGAACAATATCTAGTTACTCCCATCGAGTTGGACCGCCGTTATACGTGAACGCTGAAAGGCACCATTCTTGGGCATCCACAGTCCCTTCATTGTCTGAATCAATAGATCCTTCCTATAATCCTTCTTTATTAACAGTTCACCGACCAAGAAGAATTTAGCAGGTTTCTTCTCCATCTCGTCTGTTTTTACCAGATGGAACAAGTACTATAGAGTTTGAATACTGAGCCTGTTCTAGCACACAATTAGAATAACACAAACACAGGAATTGCTGACGCAGTGTAAACCTCTCCACTGAGGAAACTTCACTGCGTGGCTTTTTACGTAGCCAACACGAAGAATCAATCCAATATGAAATAATCAAGTTTACAGTATACAAGTAATGTTTATTCACAACAAACACTTTCACTTAGCAACAAATGCTAACTTGTTTTACTACTGTTCTAACTTCTAACTAGATCAACACCGACAACCAACCAATATGTAATCAATCTTCCCCGAACTCAATCTTCTCACTGATCAGAGAATGAATTATGCAAGTGATAGATTATTCAATTGAATACATGAAACAAAATACTGAGAGTTTTCAAAGACCGTTTTGAACAACAACACTAGTGGTTCAAGCAAAACCAGTTTTATACAAAAACAAAAACTCTCTTTTATAAACCAGTTTCAAAACCCTTTTACAGGAGCAAGGCTCCCCCTCAAACAAATCGTATCTTAATCACCGAATAAGATAAACATGGAAAGGTTTTTTAAACTCTTTTGAACATGTAATCGGATATGCATACATAAAGAGATTTTGAGATCAATTAAAATCAATGCATATCAATTTAGAATTATGTAGATATGATGTGTATTAAATAGACCTTTATCTCAAGATCAGTGAGATAGCTTCCTTGATATTTTCTTCATGCGATCTTCTTTTATTTCCTTTGATTCTCCGAGCATTTAGGAGAGATACGCTCCTAATTCTTTGCATGTCTATTGTCCTTGAGATCTTGAGAAAGTCATGTGTTGAAGGGAGTAGTCCAAGTATTTACATCGTCCTTCTTTATCACCACCTCCATCGTCAGTTCCTCCAAGAGAGCCAACCGTTTCGAGAACACTTCTGTCATCTCTTCCATTATCAAGGAAAACCAGTGCGAAAGATTCTCAATTATAATAAGAACAAACCAACATAAGCGTAGACCAGTAGCCACGCTGCCAATTTCTGTCGTGAACAAGTAGGTTTCGACAACCCTCACTTAGAAGCATGCGCCAGAGAGGAGAGAACGGATGATTGTCCTCTATCTTTTTAAAGTAATTAAATTGAGTTTATTAACTTTGGAAGTATTTATCGATTTTAATTTTTCCCTTTTTATTATTTATACACTGCCAATTATACAACATGTAGTGAGCCCTTGAGTTAGGAGGATCCTGGCAGGCAGCGGGTATAGCTATGAGGCTAACCTGTGAGTGGATATTTGATTTTAATCAAATTATGCATGCAGTACTGATTTTCGAGCATGGATTGCATTACGAGATTTACTATGATTGGATTTTTTATGATTTTATCGTTTATCGAGAATCTGAGTTCTAAAAGCATGATATGATTAGAAGGCATAATGTGTTGTTCCATGCACGCATTACCTGGTCGGCAGTACCCTCTAAGTCAATGGCGGATCCAGAAAAGTTTCTTAGGTAAGGCAAGATTCAAGGCAAACAAGAAAAACTCAGCCTAGGTAAGGCAAGATTCATCTGGTTTTGCCCTTTTCTGCTATGTTTTAGGTAGCTTCCTTCAGCTAACATATATAAATCAAGGTAAACAAGAAAAACTCAGTCTAGGCAAGTGCCCAAACTGGCCTATATGTGGCTCCGCCCCTGTTCTAGGTCATAGTCTAGTCGGCAGTACCCTCCCGGTAATAGTCTAATCAACAGTACCCTCCAGACAATATTCTAGTCGGCTGTATCCTCTAGAATATAGATTATGGTCGGCAGTACCCTCTAGATGGCATGAGTTGGTTAGTCGGTAGTACCCTCTAACCACCACCTCCTAGATTCTGGTCGGCAATACACTCCGATACATTATCTGGTCGACTATGCCCTCGAAATGGCATTAGATGACTAGTTGGCAATACTCTCTAGTTATCAAATATTATATATTTGAGCTGATGATTTTCTACTTGATGATAGATTTAAATGTTTTTTTTTTAAGTCATACTGTATGCCGGATTTTTAAAGAGAAAAATGGGAAAGCATTCACTTTAGTTTATTTTCTTTAATACGTCCTTTATTTTCGTCTACTCACTCTAATGATTTTTAAATACTTTTCTCTGAGATTTTCGATTTTTCGTTCGCCCAAATGTCAAATTTTCTGAGGTAGTGCGTGCAGGAATGTGAGGCTTAGGTTCCACCACTTCCTTTTTAACTATAGGTTATTGGGATTCAAATTTGGTCACCACCCATATTTTGATGGTGATACCACCACTCAATATAAAACTGTCATGTGTTATAAAACATAATTATAGTTAATCATAATATTTTATTAAACAAATAAATTTTAAGTATTAAATTAATTTTATATGACGTGGAAAGTTTTAATTGGATAATGATATCACCACAAAATAAAAATGGTGAGCAAATTTGAATCCATTTTTATTACTCTGATAACCAAACTTAAGTTTGGGGTATGTTAAGGTCAAAACAGATAGCAGACCACCGTTAAAAAATTTCTCTCTTTTCCATGAATATTCAGATGACGCGCATCACTCGGATCTCTCTTCTTCTTCCTTATTTTATTTTCTAACCCATCTTTCCTCCATCTTCTCTCTTATCTGCTTTATTGTACCGGGAGCTTCTTGACTAATTCCATTTTGTTTAGCACCTTCCTTGTTGGTCCCTTCTCAAAATGGAGATAAAGCTCCTCACATTCTTGTAAACTATTATATATGTAATACACTGTATCTGATGCACTTTCCAGCTGGGAGTCATAATAATTGAGGAGTTCTATAATGTACACTTAACAAGAAAACGATGACGATCGCGTGAGTCTGACAGAAACCACGATGACGATCGCGCGAGTCTGACAAAAGACAACTATGACGAACACTTCGACTGGTCTCATGACCATCAGCGCCCATCCAAAGGAGACAACAATGTCGTTTAAGCCATGAAAGTGGAGAAGAACGTGGAGGAGGAATGGAGTAGGAGAGGGAGAGGGAGAGGGAGGGGGAGAGAGAGAGAAAGGCTGCCAGTTGTGGTTGTGAGGGTAGGACAGAGATAATGGCATATTGTAATTTGATAAATGAGTTGAGCCTAAAATTGATATTTTACCCTTAAATGGCTCATATGAGAATTCAAATCAGTTGGTAAGGTAAGTGAGATTGTTTTTTAGGATGGTGTATTGTATTTAGATTTGTGCAGACTTTTTTTAAATGATAGACTTTTTGAAAAGTCCACAGACTCTTTAAAAAGTTGATAGACTATTATGGATTTCTTAAAACCATTGATTTTAGCTACAGACTTTTATTGATTCATGAAAATCTATATACTTTATTATAAATGACTTCTACAGATTTCCTAAGATGTACAAAATATATAAAAAAATAGAAACAAAAACAAAAAACAAAAAAAAAATAAAACAAATGCAGCCAAAACACAAAACAAAATAATAACTTGTTGTCTCTTCAATGCTCCAGTATCTTCTAATAGAAATTGACTCAAATAAATGATTGTTAGTCTGTCTAGGAGTTTGTTCTCATTCCTAATCTCCCAACAACATAAATATACAATATAGATCACTTGATGTTTATGGTTAATTATTCTCATCAATTTTGTTTTCGCCGATTAACATATATTATAGCAATATTGGTCAATGTCTTGATCTACAATCAAAATCAATTGAAATTCAATTGTTCAACATTTTTTTTGAACCATAATATAAATTCAAATTAATGAGAATAATTAATTAATAAGATAAAATTTAGTATGGTTCAAAGTTTTAGGGTTAGACCACAATATTTGAGTTTTAGGGTTTCATAAATCATTTTTATTTCTATTAGTGTTCGAAATATCACAATTGAAAAAAAAAAACAAAAATCACATTCAACAACTACAATGAACATGTTGGGATCAAAAAAGGTTGATATAATAAAAGATTAGAGAAAAGACAAAAAATTAAGAAAGAGAGATGATGAAGGACAAACTTCTTCTTCGTGCATAGAGAGAAGAACTTTGATAGACTTTTTTTTTTTTTTGGAAGAGGAAACTTTGATAGACTTTTTGAAATTTTTGGTCTGGAGGCTGGAAAATTATTGGAGTTTGGTATGTATAGTTAACACTACAAAGTATATGATTATCCATGATTTTCTAATTCCATAAGTATGAATGATATTTTGAATACCCCTGTACTTTTATTCATTTTTAAAAGTCCTAATTGAATACCCCTAGATTTTGGTGGAATTCATGAAGTCTTTAAAAATCCTAATTGAATACCTCAAGACTTTCATGGACTGTTAAAAGTCTATATTGAATACACCCAGACTTTTAAATTCCATAGATTTCTTCAAAAGTTCCAGTAATTCCATAAACAATACACCCCCCTTAGATAGAATTTGAGCATTGGGTCAAGGCTCCAAACTTTGTTAGTCAAAATTGAAAAAAAACAAAACTAAAATAACCTTGAAATATTAAAAAACAAAACTCAATTTTTATTCTCCAAGGACATAATCGTCAAAGTATTTAGAAATAGAAAAATACATTCACTTTCTCCACAGTAACTACTCATTATGTGCAGTTATCTATAGGGAGTGAATCATTCAGATAACTCGAAAATGTTCACCTGGTCAGTTATTGACCAAGAAAATAATGCTCAACCACTCTTGGATGTAAATCCAATGACAGAGAGAATTATTATTAAGTTAAAGTGTTTTGTTTTCCACCCTTGGATGTAAATCTAAGGGTTATTGAGCATAAATTATTTGGTCAACAACTGATCAGGTGAACACCACTCCAGATAACTACTATATACTATCATATAACTTTCTACATTTTATTTTTCTTTTTTTAATAATTTTTGCAATTTTTTTTAAACCACATGCAGAGCATAGTGTGATTTAAAAGCAGTTGACACTCGACTTTTTATATCTAAAACATAGTTTGTTAAATTTAAATAGCGGTTTTAAATTTTAAAAGGAACATGATGTTCAGGGGCGGACTTATAGTCAGGCCTGGGAGGGTCCAGACCCCCCTTGGTTTCCTAAACAGTCTAACTAAGCTTCATTGTTTACCTTAATTATAGCTTATTTCTTGCTCAACTTCATTAATGGACCCCCCCATAGATTAACAAAAATGCATTTGTTTACAAATCTAATAAAGAATATCTATCAATTCTTTCCTTTTGTGTTACATTATGTCAATTATATCATTTGTAGTAGACATTTGTCTTCAATTTTATAAAATAGTTCGTAAACTGGTAAATGTTGTCTTAGACCTTGTAATTACCACAAACAGGACATTTATTACAATATTTTTGATAATTTGTCCTTATATTCGTAATAATCGCTGTCAGAGATGTAACTATTTTTTCAATGAGAAACATTACATAAGGTACCACCCAATTACACATTCGAGAACTCTATTACGTGAATGAGGACACATGCTCTATTTGGTATGAAATATGAAGAGTTACCACTTGTAGAACACATTTGTCGTCAACGTTGTAAAATAGTTCATAAATTGGTAAACGTTGTCTTAGACCTTGTAATTAACACAAACAGGACATTTATTACAATATTTTTGATCATTTGTCCTTATATTCGTAATAACCATTATCAGAAGTGTAACTATTTTTTCAATGAAAAACATTACACAAGGTACCACCCCAATTACACAATTGAGAACTCTATTACGTGAATGAGGACACATGCTCTATTTGGTATGAAATATGAACATTTACCACTTGTAGAACACAGTTGTCTTGAATTTTGTAAAATAGTTCATAAACTGATAAATGTGGTCTTAGACCTTGTAATTACCACAAACAAGACATTTATTACAATATTTTTGATCATTTGTCCTTATATTCGTAATAATCGCTGTCAGAGATGTAACTATTTTCTTAATGAGAAACATTACACAAGGTACCACCCAATTACACATTCGAGAACTCTGTTACGTGAATGAGGACACATGCTCTATTTGGTATGAAATATGAAGAGTTACCACTTGTAGAACACATTTGTCGTCAACTTTATAAAATAGTTCATAAACTGGTAAACGTTGTCTTAGACCTTGTAATTACCAAAAATAGGACATTTATTACAATATTTTTGATCATTTGTCCTTATATTCGTAATAATCAATGTCAGAGATGTAACTATTTTCTCAATAGTGAACATTACACAAGATACCACCCAATTACACATTCGAGAACTCTATTACATGAATGAGGACACATGCTCTATTTGGTATGAACTATGAAGATTTACCACTTGTAGAACACATTTGTCGTCAATTTTGTAAAATTGCTTGTAAATTGATACATGTTGTCCTAAACCTTGTAATTACCATCAATAGGACATTTATTACAATATTTTTGATCATTTGTCCTTACCTTTGTAATTGTCGCTATTAGAGATGTAACTATTTTCTTAAAGAGAAATATTAGACAAGGTATCACCCAATTACACATTCAAGAACTCTATTACGTGAATGAGGACATATGATTTATTTAGTCTAAAATATGAAGATTTACCACCAAAAACAACACATTCGTTTTTAATTTTATAAAATGATTCATAAATATGTAAATGTAGTCTTGACCTTGTAATTACAAATGGAGGACATTTTTTTTTTACAACATTTTAGTCATTTCTCTCATCTCATTTCATCTCTTCTCGGCCTCTCTTGTTCTCTTAGAGTCTCTCTCTCCGTCTCTCATAGTCTCATGCATCCACGCACTCCCTCCGTCGCTTCACTAAAGATTGGGTAAGGTTTTGAAATTTAGGCCCAGTTACATTGACTAATTGAAATTTGGGTTACTGGGTTGCATTTTTCTGGGTTTCATACTTCGAGTTTCCAGTTCATATCAGTTTCCATCTCGGTTTTGTTGCATGGAATGTATACTTATTTCATATATCTAATAAACAAGTTGACAATACTAGTAGACATATAAGGATTTTATGCAATTCAAAAAACTAAAATTGGAAGTCGATAAATTTGATATTACCCATCTATATATGGCATATTAATAGGTACTATGTAAAAACATTAACTCGATCCGCCGTCATTTTGACATCAACAAAAGCGGTCAACCCTTTATACACCTATATTTCCTTAAAGAGAGTTGGACCACTATGAGATAAACTTTCTGAAATTTTTACATTGGTAGATATACTTCATATTCACGAGAGTGTCAGAGCTGACAAATCAAAAAATGAAGTTGCAAATGAGCGGTTAAGTGCATATTAGTTTATTTTGTGGTATTTAGGGTTTAGGGTTGACATAGTAGATCAAGACCCAAACAACGACGAAAATAGCTGAAATTTTGACCATAACTATTGTTCTTATCATGATAACATCCAACGGTCAATTTTGATAAAATCTATTTCCCCCTTTTCTCCCCCCTTTTCAGACGGATATGTGTATAATTAAGCTGATCGACCCGTGCATTTTATTCTCTATTTGTCCACAGCTAGGTTACTTTATTGGTGTAGATACCTCCCAGCTAGGTTACTCTATTTGTCCACTGCTACTTTCAAGGAGAAAATTCTACAGGTCTCTCTCTCTCTCTATCTCTGTCTCTCTCTCATCTTGCTTCAAGCTTGTATGGTGTAGGGATGGAATTTCATTGGTCCGAGTGGCGTCATGGTTCTGGGACCTGATCCGAGTGACATCATCGATCTGGGACCTGGTCGCATATTTCTCCCTCCGAGTGACGTTCCTGATCGAGTGGTTCCCGTGGGTCCATGATGGAGGCAGAATAAATTTTCAAGTGCCTGAAGTTAGGGGGAGTAATGTAATAGCCATCACTCTCTGCTTCACTTATATAAAAAATGATATTCTTGGCACAGAATTTCCATGTAGTGGCGTTTGGGTTACAAACCATACCAAGATCACTACATTTTACATTGCGCCAGTGCAATCCAGCCTTGGAGACTGCCTCGATTTCGAGTGTCTTTGGCTGGGACATTTACCCAGCTATAAGTTCAATTTGGAAGGAGGCGACCTGGTTGAAATTTTGATAACAACCGCACTTCCATTTCTCAGAGTAGTGAAAAAATCAGGGGTCAGTCTAGTATGCGACACCAAACAGCCAGAGTTCAGGGTTGATACTGACTGGGTAGATAGGATGTGTTTTTTTCTTCCATATACTGGAGGCAATAATAATATGGAATAGACCCCTTGCTGGTTATGTCGATGATGTAGTCACCTGATGAGGAGTTGAGGACCGACCTCCGACAAAGATTGAGGCATTAGGAAGCCATTTTGAGGTCTTAGATCATGGTTCTTGAAGGTATTTGGGGAGCAGTTTGGGCAACTATCTCACCCAATTGACTACGCCATTCAGCGATCATGATGTGGTCATTACTCATTAGTTTCTGTACATGCATGGTAGGAGTGCAACGGAACATCGTAGGCACACATTAATATATTCTACAGTGTTTACTGATAAGCCCTTATCAATTTGTCTTGGTAATAATGCAGGAAGTCATTTCTTTTTATATGTGTCTGCCCTGCTTCATGCATTAATCTTTCGATCTTCTTTTTGCAAGTAATAGCATGTTTGAGTAAGGCACAAATCGGCTATATGTTTGGTGGAGTATCTGTTTGAGCCCAAAAGTAACATTTTGGCAAGATCCTTTAGTGGGTTCCAGCCAGTGGGCCGATACCTGCGGCCCAAAAATAAAACCACTCGGGTTTGGGTTATAGCTTCGCCCATGCCGTGATTCATAAGGAAACGAAATCTTATTGAAATCGAGTAGTAGAGATTAAACAGGAAACTTCAATTAAGAATCCTTCTAAGGCAAGGAGCAGTCGAAACCCTAGGGTATAGGTGCAAGGTTAAGCGGCGAAGTCAAGGACCTCTCTCGAATCAAAGAATCTCAGCGATTACAAAGCCTCCCCGGAGCAAACCTTCAACCTCGTTGAAACCCGGTGACCGCCAGTCAGTCCTAGTCTCCTCGCGAGCCGACTGTCAGCCTCACCAGATCAACCCGGCGACCGTACTTCCAGTTCCAGTCTCCTCGCGAGCCGACTGTCAGTACTACTGCCACCGATACACCCAGCGAAGCTAAAGTCACGCTTTAGCAAAACCCGTGCTTTCTCACAACTTCCCAGTGATTGCTCTGCTTAGTCTACAACACTAAGTATCGATATGGTGAACGCGAAGAGATCACATCCAAAGTCCTTTCCCGAAAGGCAAGAGAAGAACCCTGTGACGAGGTTGGTGCTCTCTTCGTCCACAACTCTTGAAGAAGAAGTCAGGTCAAGGGACTACCCCGACGACTGCACCCCACGGTGCTGGCAAGCCTGCGCAACTACACGCTCAAAAGAGACTATTTGCACACCAGCTGGTTTTGGAGCCAAACATTTTGGCACGGCCAGTGGGACGCATAGTGTCTCTTTGCGAATGCAACCATTGGGAAATCTAGCGATAACCCTTATCAAAAAGGCTACGCTAACTGCCCAAAACATAAGACCTCCAGTTACAGGCCTCATTCTCGCGCGGACTGTCGTGGTCTTTCTGAAGAACAAGTGACGCAGCGATTCTCTCATCAACCCCAATCACCCGATATGTCAACTGGACAAGATGAGCATCGCTCGACCGCTACTGAGGGTCAGAGCGTCAATGTTAATCAGGCCAGCGAGCCTGTTATCCTCGCCACTGTCAACACTGCAGGGGAAAGTGGAGGAGAAGAGGCTTTTGTTCCGAAGCCTATTCCGGAAGGAGCGACCTCTGAGGTCAAGTTCTCGATCATCATGGAGAATATCGAGAACCATCGCAAGAAGATGGACGCTGATTTTGCCAGGGAAACCGCAAAGGCGGATAAGCTTCTCCGCGAACACGATCAGCGTATGACTCTACACACAGAGAGTACCCGACAGCAGATCGCACAATCAGAAAGTGCTGTGAAGGCACACGTTGCAAGTATCGCTAGCGAGCAGGACCAGCTTCAAAAGGCAATTTTGGACGCTATAGCGGACCACACCAAGCAGACCGCGTCGGATATGGCAGGTCTTCGCAATGATGGGGCCAACCTAGCGACCGAGGTGGCTATGCAGAGAGCAGAACTGAATCAGGCAAGAGATGTATTGAACAAAGCTTTAGGGGATCCTAATGCTATCTTAGGCTCTCTTGGCCAACCATCCGGTTCAGGCAAGTACGTGCCGCCAAATCAGCGCAAGAAGACTAACAACAAAGCTGTTTCTTCCTCAGCTACTGTTGCTGCTACTCCGTCGAAGAATAAAGAACAAGCCCTGGTTATTAGTGGCAGCAAGGAAAAGACTGCGTCATCAAGCGGACATACCACCAAGAGGCACCAAGCCTCAAAGGGCGCGGGAACTGCGTCCGAACCCGTGACGTTCGTCCAGTATGACAGTGACGGGGCAGAGATGGTATATCAAGAACTGCCGGGGAATTATTATGCGCTCAACCAGACTGGCGCCCCAATCAAGATAACAGCTCTGTCGAAGGAAGAGATTACGCCAGCGGTGACTCTCCAGCAACAGGCTACTACTCGCATTGTGCATGTCGGGGAAGGATCAGCAATAGCAAACCAGGTAGCGCCTGTGCAGGCTACCCACCTGGCTGCGGTGGCACCTCCTCCACCTCCAGGCCCAGATTATGTAAGACGTGATGAAGTAGAGGAGATGATCAGATTGGCCAACCCTAGAGCCCAGCCGGATGGGGTTTATGAGGGACCTTTCCCGCCACACATCATGCTCGCACCTTTCCCCCGAGGTTATAAGAATATCATCTTTTCTACTTTTTCAGGGGAGGACACTGAAGATGCGGCAACACACCTGGCCAGGTTTAGGGTACAGTGTGGCCAATACCAGAATGATGATGTCCTCAAGTGCAGGATCTTTGGCACTTCTCTGTCGGGCGCTGCCTTAAGATGGTTTTCTAAGTTTAGGCCAGGAACAATGGCGGACTGGCCATCAATGGAATTACTTTTCTGTGAGACGTTTGGGACCATTGAACCTGAAGTAGACCTAGCCTCCCTCACTCAAATGGCCCAGCAGCCTACAGAATCAGCAGTCGCCTATCTTCAGCGCTTTCAAATCCAGAAAGCCAAACTGAATGTCATCCTGCCCGAGAAAGAGTTAGTCAAATTGGCGGTCAAAGGTTTGGAGCCCCGACAACGAAAGAAGCAGCATGGCAGCATGATTCAGTCGATGGGAGAGCTCATCACGGAGGTGGGCAGTTTCGAGCATCTCCTCAGAGAGACAGATGCGAGGAAGAATGCTTCCAGAGGAACGTACGTGCCAGGCAAACACCGTACTGTAGCGGCCCTGAGCTACCAGCTGGCCACTTACGACCCTTATTACCATCACAATACTGAAGAAGCGGTCCAGGACGATGAAGAGGTCGAGGATAATGATATAGCGGCTTACGTACGAGTTAACCGGAAAAAAGAATCCGTCCTTGAAACAGTTGAAGATTTCCAAGGAGCCCGTTAAGCTCAGATCGATGGCCTTTACCAAGCCGGAGTTTGCGACATACACTTATGATGCCAATAAGGCTCGCGAGATCCTTGACGAGATGATCGCTACGAAGATGGTGAAGACTGATTTCGGACCATTTCCACGGCCAGAGCAGTTGAAAGGGAAGAAGTATTGCAAGTTCCATAACTTGTGGAATCACAATACCGCGGACTGTGTACAGCTCAAAGACCAGTATGGCTTAATAAGGGTAGTTTGCAGGTAGAGGCTCCAGTCACATCGGCGGCACTAGTTGACCTAGATCCCTTTCCAGATACCGGGATCAATATGGTCAATGTGGATTGGAACGAACAGCAGCGACGGAAACCAACTCTGGATTTGGGCACGAGCGAGCAGAGTGAGAAGTACATCGTGTACATACCTCCAATAATATGGAGTATTTACTACATCACCAAGCATAAGTAACACCTACTTTGGGACATCCACAAGACATGGCAAGGCCCAACCGAGACATGCATCGTGTAGCCCTATGTTCAGGCTACGCGGCGGTATCCGGAAGTCGCAAATCCGCCACCGGGAAGCCACCTTTCCGTCCTTGCCAAGATGCCCCCATAACATAGCTTTCTACATGTTAAATAGACTAGAATAGTAACTTTGCTTGTCCCACATCGAAGAACAAGTAAATGAGAAGCATTCCTTCATCTATAAAAGGAATGCCTCCTCCCACAACTCAACACATTCATTACATCTCTTGTAATCTTGTTAGGCCGCAAGGCTCAACACACTAGTATAGCTTTCAAGTGGACGTAGTCTCCCGCTCATGCGGAGGCGAACCACTATACATCTTGTGTCACTCATTCTCTCTCTCTCTCTCTCTAAAGCTAACTAGAGATCCCCACGGATCACTAACGTTAACATTGGCGCCGTCTGTGGGAAGCCGACACAAAGGCTTCGTCACCTACCACGAGCTTTGACCCATAAGCGTCGAAGTCAACGCTCATTCAACATCAAATTAGGGTCCGGTCAACGCCCGGCGGGGTCGGTCAACGCCCGGCGGAGTCGGTCAACGCCCAGCGGGGTTGGTCAACGCCCAACATGGCCGGTCAACGCCCGGCGGGGGTCGGTCAACGCCCAGCGGGGTTGGTCAACGCCCAGCGGAGTCGGTCAACGCCCAACATGGCCGGTCAACGCCCGGCGGGGGTCGGTCAACGCCCAGCGGAGCCGGTCAACGTCTGGTCAACGCTGACAAGGTTTGTCAACGCTCAACTATTCACTTGGTCAACGCCAACTACCAAAAAAAAAAAAAAAAAAAAAAAAAATGGCGGCAACTTCTCTGGGCACCCCTCCCTTTTTTTCAACTTTTCCCGCCAGTTCCGCCGACTTCAAGCTTCGGCCAGGACACCAAGGCACCGCCGAACAGCTCTGCCCAATTCCCCCGCTCACTGCAACTCAGGAGCTCCTCCGCCCAGTGCTCCGCTGCCCCGCCCAGCGAACTGCAGCAACTATTCTTCATGCTCTGCAGGGCTTCGTCGAAGCTCCACCGGGATGCTCCGCTGCAGTACTGCTCCCCCTGCTCCGCCGGACTGCGCACTCGCTACAGCGCTCTGTCGAGTGCTCCGCTGGACACCACCACCAATGACGCTCCTCCTGCACCGCCGAACTAGGAGCTCCAGGTCTGCTGAGCTCCGTGGTCTCCGCCAAGCTCCAGGTGAACGCCAAACATCCGCCAGCGACTCACCTCCGACCACCACCGCCCAAACGGAAAATAAACCGCCTGAGATCCTCCGCTGAACTCCATTATTACTGCTGAGTTCCAAAACACTGCCGGCCACCGCCGACGAAACCTCTGCTGCTTAGAGAGCCGCTGACGAGAACTCCATTGCCCGGAGCTCTCACCTCACTCACCGCCCACTCTTCGGCGACCGCTGCACTTCCATTTGATCAAAATGGAGCTTGTGGTCCTCTCAGTTGCATCTCCCGCCCAAAGATAAGTCTCTTTGACATGGACTGATTTCTTATGCATTTATAAACGTAAATCATTGCAAGCTGCACGTGGCCATATGTTGACTATTATCATATACCTTGAGTACTTAAACATGTGTGCACCCCCACAAGCATGCAGCTCACCTAGACATGCATACGTACATAGCTTACACATATGTTTGGTGCATGTCCGCTAGCCACGTTATTTGTTTAAGTACATACAGCCACATATATGTTTAATTACTTGCACATGGCTTACACGTGTAATTTCTTGCTGCCTTATGGTGTCTATAGCCACATCTACTTCTCATACATATAACTTCATGAATTCTATAATCTCAAGTACATAGTTCATGATATATGTCTGTACCCCCACCGCCCAAGTATGGGACACATCAATTTGTCAACGAACAAGCATGCAAATCTGAACTTATACCATCAAAATTATTATACAGTTTTAAATACGTTTGTGAGGTGTCATTGAAATCTCATGCTTATTACTATACATTTTGGGTGTGGATACGAGTACACCGCTGCATATTATGCATGTCAAATGGTCGTCACACTTGTGCCATATGATTACTACATTTGCTTATAAATGATCCATTTTCACCTTCACCACCATACTTCAACGGTCATCGGACATAGTGAGAGTTTGTATATTTCCAGCAAATTCAACATCCAAGATAGATATGTATATATGCAGGTTATTTGTCATCAATTATTAATTTGCTTATACACTTTGCTTACAATTTTGCCAAAGTACATATGCAAATGGTTGATGTTGCTTTTACAAATACACATTGATCATCTATTTTGTTTCAAGGAAATTCAACTATTTCTATTGAGCATTCAACCTCAACTACGAGTTGACGTACATTATCGGAGTACTTTATCCGCCACAAGCAATGAACCTCAAATCGGCATAAGATAAGTGCCTTCCTCTTATCTTTACGCTCTTACAATTTGAGCTACCGCCGATGCCATGACTATACATGTCTCCATAAACTTTTGAGCATGCCAACAATATTTCGTAGATTTGGCAACACTTTCTAGCTCTCACATACTAGATATGCCATGCTTCACATACCGATCTCAATGATCCTTTAGCATATCCACAAAAGTGCAAAAATGTTATTGGCATCCACACTACAAGTACATGCTAGACACATATGCCATGCTCCTATTTAATTGCAACCCAATTAAATAAACATGGGACACAAACAAAATATTATTACTTGCTCTATGTGTTTATCATTTTTTCATACAGATACAAACTTTACGAGTCTAGGTTCTACGACCAACCGCCAAGCAGTAAGGCAACGCCTCATAATGACAATGACCGCTACGCGGCATTGCAGTCAAGCTTTTCTCCTTCGAGAAAACAGCAAGGGACTAGTTAACACAGCCCACGGCAGCCATTGATCCGGCAGTTAACCCCGACGCTTGGGTATCTAAGATTGGGCTCGCTACCCAACACCCTCTGCTCCGCGCAGCTCCCCTCATCAAACAATTTTCCGACCATCCGGAGGTCTATAGCCAGGAGTGGGGGACTCCTCGCAGGGCCTAGCAGGGGCCCACCCGAAAGGGCAAAAGCGTTCGCTCCAACCAATTCTAGATGGACGACGCACTCGCACTAATTATGCTTGATATACGGCACAAAGCTACGCTTTGGTATCAACCCGCAAGAACACCCTCCTTGACTGGGGACTTCGGGGACTTGCACATACAGCCCAGCATAATTAGCAACGGCCGTGCTCATGCCCCAGGGCATCACCATCGAGCTACCCGTTAGTGCCTCAGCGGCACCGCCACGCTTTCGCGCTCGTGCCTCAGCGGCATTCCCGACCTTTTCGCGCTCGTGCCTCAGCGGCACCGCCTAGCTTTTGCGCTCATGCCTTCCCGGCAACCCACGAGCTTCCGCTCATGCCTTCCCGGCACCCCCGAGCTTCCGCTCATGCCTTCCCGGCAACCCACGAGCTTCCTCTCATGCCTTCCCGGCACCCACGAGCTTCCGCTCATGCCTTCCCGGCACCCCGAGCTTCCCGCTCATGCCTTCCCAGCACCCCGAGCTTCCCGCTCATGCCTTCCCGGCACCCCCGAGCTCCCCGCTCATGCCTTCCCGGCAACCCTTGAGCTTCCGCTCACGAGCTTCCGCTCACGAGCTTCCGCTCATGCCTTCCCGGCACCCCGAGCTTCCCGCTCATGCCTTCCCGGCACCCCCGAGCTCCCCGCTCATGCCTTCCCGGCAACCCTTGAGCTTCCGCTCATGCCTTCCCGGCACCCCGAGCTTCCCGCTCATGCCTTCCCGGCAACCCTTGAGCTTCCGCTCACGAGCTTCCGCTCATGCCTTCCCGGCACCCCGAGCTTCCCGCTCATGCCTTCCCGGCAACCCCGAGTGTTTCGCTCATGCCCGCCCGGCAATCCTCGAGCTTTACACTCATGTCTACTCGACACACCACACGTTAATGGAACATTGAATTCTTCTACCATTTGTCGCTTGTGACAAATCGAATTCTTTTCACGTTCCATTAATACGAGCGAAAACCAAACAGACAACCGTACGCGCGGTCATCGTTCATGAGTTACAAGCGCTTACCTTCGCACCGCTCATGCAACTTACATTTATCATATGCAATCCATACGCCCACACGACCATCCGCGTTCTCGAGTTTGTATGTCATAATCGATCGTACTCGGCACCATTCGCGTCTATGCATTAACATGTATCACGACGTCATACATTCATATATGCCAACGCATATCAATGCAACTCACATTTTTTGCCCAATGCAACGAGCATTCTACATATGCCTGTTTTTTGTCTTTGTTGTGCAGGTTAACGAGTCCCTTCTTGCTTACGGAGTTCGGGGACTTGTGGGGGCTCCGTACCGCCCGGTTACTTATGCTTGATGACTTCGTGGTTATAACTCCCCAACCAAGAAGCTCCTCTTACTTGGGGACTTCGGGGACTTGTACATACCTCCAATAATATGGAGTATTTACTACATCACCAAGCATAAGTAACACCTACTTTGGGACATCCACAAGACATGGCAAGGCCCAACCGAGACATGCATCGTGTAGCCCTATGTTCAGGCTACGCGGCGGTATCCGGAAGTCGCAAATCCGCCACCGGGAAGCCACCTTTCCGCCCTTGCCAAGATGCCCCCATAACATAGCTTTCTACATGTTAAATAGACTAGAATAGTAACTTTGCTTGTCCCACATCAAAGAACAAGTAAATGAGAAGCATTCCTTCATCTATAAAAGGAATGCCTCCTCCCACAACTCAACACATTCATTACATCTCTTGTAATCTTGTTAGGCCGCAAGGCTCAACACACTAGTATAGCTTTCAAGTGGACGTAGTCTCCCGCTCATGCGGAGGCGAACCACTATACATCTTGTGTCACTCATTCTCTCTCTCTCTCTCTAAAGCTAACTAGAGATCCCCACGGATCACTAACGTTAACACATCGCGAACGAAGCACCCGCCAAAGGTAAGATTGAATCAACCAATCAGGCCTCACCCGTGATTTTGTGCTCGCGATGCAAGGAAGAATGCGGTATCCAGATACCGCATGAAGAGGTCGAGCAGACATTTCACTTTGGCTCCCTACCACCAATCAAGTGGGCTTCGTCGTCGCGGAATATCAGCCTTCCAGTCCAAGAAGAAGGGAAAAGACGGAATCACCACCGTCCCCCAGAGACTCCAACTTATTCATGAAGCTGAAAGCAGCCGCAGACGGTCCGAGACAAGAGAAGCCCAGGAGCGACTGCAAGGATGTCCTGACCAAGCCCTATATACCACCTGCTTCAACTAACCCTATCAAGGAGGGCAAGTGGTATACCAGGGAAAAGGGCAAGGCAGTGAAGATTAGCTCGTCCAGAAAAAGGAAGCTACAGCGCAGGTTTGGTGAAGCCAAGCGCGCTCTAGAGGCTCTAGATCAGGGCCTAATCAAGCCTTCCCAGTTAGTCAAGTCACCAGAGCAATACCAGAAAGAGATGGAAGCGCTGGCTGCTAAACCATTGAGACCTCCCCGTGGTTTTAACAAACCAACCGGTTCGCCAACAGGAACCTCGAAGCCCAGTGTGTTTTGCAGGATTACTGAGGAGCACTCACCTCTTGTTGCACAAGAGGGGAACTCGCCAACTAGGCGGCCACATGTCAGGCGCAGGCTTTTCCGTGAGGCGCCAGTAGTTAAAGCTTCGGTCGTTGACAAGCTGGGGGGCAAGGACAAGGCTAGTGGCACCCTACAGTGGCGACCCAAGAAGATCCAAAGTATGGTCATCTCTGACCCAGAGGAGCGCTTGGAACCGGAGAACCCTAAGCCGGTTACCGTGGCGCAAGGGCTTGAACCACAGGAGCTTGAACATTGCGAGGTAAAAGGCCTCACCGAAGGGTCCTTGGTAGATTGTTTGGCCAAGCAATTCCAAACCGATACCCCAGTCGAGGAGCCCAAGCTCGACTTGGAAGATGACATGGAGGAAACGGAGACGACTGACGTCTCTTGCAATATGGTCTATGTACTCCCCGCGAGATATGCATTACCAGTCGCTGCTCAAGACTATGTGGGGGCAGAGGAAGAGAGTACACAGCCATTGCAGGTCACATCAGCAGCCGCGACACCTTTGGAAGATAGGGTCCCAGAAGAACCGGAAGAGGTTCCGAACAAGGGGTCACTCATGAACTTCTCCAAGCCAACGCCAGCCATGGTCCAGCACATACGACCGCTATACATTACGGCAGACGTCGACGGTATCAAAGTTAGTAAAATCATGATTGACACCGGAGCAGCCGTTAATGTTGTTACTACCAGGACCATGCACTTGCTTGGGATCAAGCGGGAGAAAATCCAGTCCACGTCTCTTGCACTCAAAAATTTCGCGGGTACTGTAACAAAAACCCTAGGATTATTGTTCTTGCGTATTAAGGTCAGACCAGCAGAGGGGGTCTATGCCTTCTTCGTGATGGATTGCTATGCGGCCTAGAGTGCCATTTTGGGCAGAGACTGGATCCATAGGAGTTACTGCGTACCCTCGACACTTCATCAAGAGCTGGTTATGTGGAATATGGAAACAGATACGGCGGAAGTGGTCAGGGCAGATCCTCGTCCATTTCCAGTTTCCGCAAACTATGTAGATGCCAGATACTATTTGGAGCCAATCACTCCGTTACAGGTTAGTGGCATCGATGATAAGGGCCGCCCCACAGGGGTGACGGCCTCTGAACTGGCACAGTGGGGGCTCACGCTTGCAAAAGAAGTCTTGGAGAGGCCTGGCCACGCTGTGCCCAAACCTTTAACTGATTAATGGATTACGACCTCTCGGAGGAGGGGATAGAGGACTTCCACTCGATACATGAACGGTTGTCATCATACATGGTGGAAGATGAAGTCAGCATTCAACTTGCCCCAGCAGCGCTGGATGACACGCCTCCCAAAGTTCGAGACCCTACTGAGAAGGTTAATCTGGGAACAGTGAGCGAGCCTATGGAGTTGTCTATCAGTGCTTATTTGGAGCCTAGAGAAAAACAGAGGCTCACTGAATTGCTATTGGAATTTAAGGATTGCTTTGCGGAGAAGTATGAAGACATGCCCGGCCTGTCACCAGATTTGGTTTGTCATCAACTACCAACTCTTCCTGACAAGAGGCCCGTCAAGCAAGAACCTCGACGAATGAATTCGGAGACCCAGATTCTCGTAAAGGAGGAGGTAGAAAAAATGCACAAGTCGGGCATTATCAGGGTTGCCAAGTATAATAAGTGGCTTTCAAATATAGTGCCTGTCCGGAAGAAGAACGGCAAGATGAGAGTCTGCGTTGATTATAGAGACTTGAATCTTGCTACACCTAAGGATGTTTACCCCATGCCGGTTGCGGATATGTTGGTAGATGCTGTGGCAGGACATGAGTTGTTGTCCTTCATGGATGGCACTGCAGGATATCACCAGATCTCGGTCGCCGAAGAGGACAGACACAAGACCGCTTTCCGCTGCCCTGGATTAGCCGAAATTTTTGAATACGTAGTCATGCCATTTGGTCTAAAGAACGCTGTTGGTACGTATCAGAGAGCCATGAACTTGATCTTCCACGACATACTGGGTAAAGTTTTAGAGGTGTACATTGATGACGTAGTGGTCAAGTCTCAGAAGAGGGGGGACCACATCACGGATCTCAGGAAAGTATTTGAGCGCATGCGACGACATAGACTCAAGATGAACCCGGCCAAATGCGTGTTTGGGGTCCAAGCAGGAGACTTTCTAGGGTTCATAGTTCATCAGCGAGGAATTGAGGTTCCCGAAGACAAGGCCAGCGTAGTCATTAACGCATCTCCCCCGCGAACGAAGAAGGACTTACAGTGTTTGTTGGGTAAGATCAATTTCCTAAGACGTTTTATCTCTAACTCTGCAGGCAAAATCCAACCGTTCTCTCCCTTACTAAGGTTACAAGGGCAGAATGAGTTTGTGTGGGAGCCTAAACATCAAGAGGCTTTCGACAGTATCAAGGCCTACTTGGCAAGCCCACCAGTCCTGGTTCCACCCAGAGCCGGGATCCCATTAAAGCTGTACATTTCAGCAGCCGAGGCCTCCATTGGCAGCTTGCTCGCTCAGGACGATTTTACCTCAGCCGCACATTGACAGACTGCGAGACAAGGTACACCCCTATGGAGAAGCTGTGCCTAACTCTGTATTTCTCAGTGTGCAAGTTGCGACACTACATGTTATCCTTTACCACTTGCATCATCGCTCAAACCGACTTGGTCAAATACATGTTGTCACGGCCTATCTTGAGAGGTCGCATTGGCAAATGGGTATTGGCTCTCTCAGAGTTTTCGCTCTAATATGTACCTCAGAAAGCTGTCAAGGGGCAAGCCATCGCAGACTTTCTCGCACATCATCCTACATTAGAGATACCCGCACTAAAGGAGTTAGAGATAGCATCCACCACTACGACTCGACCAGATTTGGCGTGCATCCCTGAGTACGCGGTTTGGTACCAAGCCACAGTCTCACTGCAGCCTTGGGTATTGTTCTTTGATGGCTCACGAACTGACACACTGGCTGGTGCAGGGATTGTTTTGGAAAACCCAACCGGTGACCGTTTATCTTATTCTTTCCAACTAGAGTTCCAGTGCACTAATAATCAGGCCGAGTATGAAGCTCTTATTATTGGACTCGAGGTCTTATTGGAAATGGGTGTTAAGGACGTTCAGATTCGCGGCGATTCTCAGCTCGTTATAAACCAGCTCCAGGAAAAGTATCGATGTGCAAGTTGGTTGCTAGTACCATATCTGAATCGCGCCATCGAGCTTCTGGACCAATTCAACGACGTCGATCTGGAGTATATACCCTGCGAGCGTAACTTTGCAGCTAATGAGCTCGCTCAGCTGGCCACAAGCATCACATTGAAGTATGGAGTGCGCGAGCGCATTTTGAAAGTTGAGCGTCGCACATTACCTTCATGGCTTGCACGACCTGATCCACCGGATGATCCCGTGGTCGCGGTGCTAGAACCTATTGATGTAGATTGGCGAATCCCGCTGATTGAGTACCTCAAACAACCAGACCCCAGAGCTGACAAGAAGACTCGTTTCCTCGCATTAAATTACTTCCTTCGGGGTGAAGAGTTGCGGCGACGTGGGGAGGATGGTATAGACTTTCGGTGCGTCTATGGCCGCCAAGCTAAACGATTAATGCGTGAAGTACACACAGGGATATGCGGGGCTCATCAAGCAGGACCTAAGATGCGTTGGCTTCTGCGACGCCATGGTTATTATTGGCCCAACATTTTAAGAGATTGTATCGCGTTTGCCAAAGGCTGTGAAGATTGTTAAGCGCACGGTCCAGTCCAACATGTTCCTACTATTCCTATGCAACCTATTATTAAGCCTTGGCCTGCGCGAGGCTGGGCCTTGGACCTGATTGGGATGATCCATCCCTATTCTTCCCTTCAGCACAAGTTTATCATTGTCGCCACTGACTACTTCACTAAATGGGTTGAAGCAGAGCCTTTGAAAGAGGCTTCCGGTGCCACCATTCGCCAGTTTATTTTCCGTAACATTCTCTGCAGGTTTGGTATCCCTGAGGTGCTGGTTTCGGACAGGGGGGCAGCGTTCATGGGAGGCCCGGTCGAGGAACTGGTCAATGATTTTGGCATTCAATTCATCCACAGCACTCCGTATTACGCTCAATCTAATGGTCCAGCGGAGGCTAGCAACAAGACAATCATCACCTTACTGAAGAAGATGTTGGTAGAGAACCCTCGACAGTGGCATGACACTTTGTATGAGACACTTTGGGCCTATCGCACTTCTAAACGGAATCCCACTGCAACAACGCCGTACGCACTCATGTTGGGTCATGATGCTGTCTTACCATTAGAAATTAACGTACATTCCCTACGCGTGCAAGATCAGCATCATTTGATTGGTGAAGATTACGTCCAAGCAATGTGGCAGGAGCACGAAGATTTAAGCGAGCAGCGCTTGGCGGCTTTGGACAATTTGGTGATGGAAAAATAGCGTATCGCCCGCGCCTATGATAAGAGGACGCGTGGTCGTAGTTACAAAGAGGGCGACCTCGTCTGGAAGGCTATTTTACCCCTGGGTGAAAAATTAACCGGTTGTGGTAAATGGACGCCACGATGGGAGGGACCCTTTGTTGTCCACCGGATCTTGGAGCGCGGGGCTTTTCACCTCAGAGATGTCGATGGCGACATCCATCGTAACCCCATTAATGGTCGTTTCTTGAAGAAATATTACCCGAGTGTTTGGGAGTTCGAAGATCCACCTGATCTTGTTCTTGCCCAGGCTGGGGGGCAAACCTAATCTTCATCGGCTCGCATCATTTCTTTATAATCGTCCGGCCTTTTTCTTTGTGGCCTATGGTTCTTGTCTCTGCTTCCCCGATGAACATTGGGGGGCAACTCCATATCTAGTTGAGCCTTATTTGAGGCTTTATTATGTAATAGCCTATACATGAGGCTTTTATTATTGTATTCATTATCCAAGTTACTTTTTCAACTTTTCAAATTGCATATCTTGGCAAAGTGTGTGAAGAATAGATGTGAGAGCCTATACAAGAGGTTTTGTTTTAGAATAACAAATTTTTGCAGATTTCTGTTTAAAACAAAAGTTTCATTCATAAAGTGGCTTTGCGGCCAGAAGCATACAATAAAACAGATCAATACAGTTACACATGCAATTACAAGCCAAATGTGGCGCTGAAAGGAACATAAAGCTTAAAAGGAACTGGATCTGGTTGCCGGGAGAAGGATCTGGGCGCTACCGCTGGCACTCTTCCTCTCTTCACCCAGATCCTCCTCCGATCTAAGTCGCCGCTGCTGTGATCGACACCGGAGGAAGAGGGAAGGAAATAACCCATCATACCCCCTCCTTGGGCCTTTCCTCCTGGCAGGAGCTGGGGTCCAGCGCGAGCGCGACTCACAACCACATCTACCTCCTGGGGAAAAACAGAAACCTCGTAACCGGGCCCCGGAGGTAGACCACGGAAGAAGAACAGTCGACCTCAAAGTGGCATTCCGCCCTTCTTCCTTATGCTCCTCGCGGGCAGTCTGAAGAGTTGGACTCCTCAGAATGTGGTTCTGCCGCGTTAGGAGCACGGCATGTTCTTCGGTTTAACTGAGACTGGCAAGTTCATCCAGATTTTCAGAAACCAAAGACATGCCGCCGGACCTGAGATTAGGCCATGAGGCCTACCCAGGTCTTGAGATTAAGCCATGAAGCCTATGAAATTGTGGCTAAAGGTGAAATCATGGAGGGAAGATTTTAGAAACTGAAGAAAGAGCAGCAGGTCTTGCGAGGTTATCTTTGGGAAAGACATGGTGGTTTGGTTATCTATGTTCTCTGAATACCGGTATTTATAGGGCCAATCTTGCACCGCGCGATAAGCGGTTGGGGTACTTTCAATGCCATCAATAAGAGAATCAATGCAGTTAAATACTACAATCTCGGAAATGGAAGATATTGAAAACGCGTGGGAAGTAGGGCAGTCTCCAAGGAGATAACCGCCCAAATTGGGGTTATCTTTTCAACAGTTTTGCTTGTCATTAATTGCCAGAGTTTAAATGATATTTGGGCCGAGCGAAGCGGGCTAAATATTAAATATTGAATTTAGTATCGTTCATACAAAGCAAAATGGGCCTAATGTAAGAGGCCTAAAGTTTTCGACCCGCATGGGTTAAGCGAAGTAAATGTTCATCCCGACGAAAACTAGAGTCGGCAGCAGCTCGCTCCGCTTATCGGACCGCTTCGCGCGCTTGAGTTAAATCCTGAGACATCGCCTCAAAGGCTGCTAGGGGTTGCTCCAGCTGAGGTTCTTCTTGCTCAAGTTGGGCCGTTACCACCACCAACTGGGCTTTTGCTTCGATCAATTGGGCTTGGAGGTCTTGAATGTAGGTCCAAAGGTGGTTCTGCGAGATCCGTAGGTCCCTGACGCGAATAGCTCGATCGCCTAAAGAGTCGCGAGATGCTTCTGCTTATTGTGCAAGGCCGCGATAGTGAGCCTGCACCTGCCTAGCCTGCGCAGTCGCAGTCGTTCTCTCATTAATCCGCGCGGGGAGGTTTTGTAACAGCTCATATATCTCGATAAACTCAGCTTCAGTGATAGTGCGCTCGCGGCGAAGCACCATTAAATATTCTTGAGCTCTGGCAGGCGCGCCCGGCAATAAAATGTCAGGACCCAGAAGTCGCTGCAGACCGTCCCTCGCCTCGTCTATAACTCCTGGAGGAGCCACTTCGAGTACGCGAACCAGCCTTTCCAGCCTGTTAGGAGGCTCGAGAGGGGGAACATTAGCAATAGCATTAGCGTCAACAGCGACCGCGGCAGGGACTTCTTGAGGCTCGACGATGGGGGCCGCGTCTGGTTCCGGTGCTGCATTTATCTCAGCTATTGCTTCAAGAACTTGGGGGGCAGGTTCTTGAGCCACCATGCCTTCACCAGCGGGCTCAGCAGGATCAACGACAGCGATGTCCTCAGTAGGGGCATTACCCTGCAGTTGAGGAAAGATTATCAGGATATACAGAGACAATCAAGAGGTGAGGCATGGATTTTGGAATGGGGGTTACCTGTGTGATTGGAAGCTCGTCTGTAGTTGGTATCGGTGCAGGTTCTTGAACTGCCTCGGCGGGATCAAGGTTGAGCGATATCTCTGCCGGGGGTTGTACAGCGATCGGCTACTCAGGCGGTGCATCTGGAAGGGGTACACTTTCTTCCGGCTCGGGCGAACTATCCTCTATGATCTGCACAGGAATCGAGGCCGAGTGTGCGTCACCGGCGGTGCTGATGGGGGGTGGAAGGTTTTAGGGACCCATGGGCGCTTGCGCTTGTGAAGCAGCTGTTCTTTGACTAGCAGCCGAAGAACCTTCCCCAGCATGTCCAAGTGGCAGGCGACGAACCTGCGAAGGAAAAGGTTATGGAGGTTGGGGCGAAAGCATAGATAATTCCTCGTGTGAGCTATTTGTTCCTTACCAATCGATCAGCCGGTGGTTCATCTCCTGCCCAGGGGTCAGTGCGAGGATCCGAGCGGCTGCGCTTACTAGCCAAAGCAGCGGCGACCTGTCAAAATCAAGAAGTTAGAACTTAACCCACAGGATATGATCCTAAAGATAGAGGATCCTTACTGTTTGCGGGTTGTCATCATCGGAAGAAGAGTCTCCAGCCTCGGGCTCAGTGAGCACTGCTTTCTGTTTTCCAGATTGGCCGGAGGCCGGAGAAACGCTGGTCGTGCGGCGGCCAGAGCGCGGCACACTCCCCTAATACAGAGAAGTATGAGTAAAGGGAGAGCAATGAGGAAATGTATAGAGGGTAAAATTATAGTACTTACCTCTGGATGGGGTTCGCGAATCACGATACCAGCCTGGGCCGGGCGAGGGGCTTGCGCCGGTCGGACCACTTGAAGAGGCCGGGGTCTAGTAGTGTCTTCAGAGAAGCGAGCGAGCATTTCAATATCGACAGGATAAGGGTTCCTCAGCTCGCCGAAGAGGGTTGAAAAGAGTTCGTCATCTGGTTGAGTCCAGCAATTGACGGAGACTTCTGCCCACCAAATCTCGTATCCTTCTTCGGTTCCGTCCACAGCGTCGATGGTCTTGGCCCAATCAGGGAGATCAACTAGCGTGAGCATGCTCTGTGCCGGCGGGGGCCCGGAAGAGGGCCCAAATCTGCGCCAAGAGGTGTTGTAGTTCCAGGCATCGTATAGAGGGAACGGTACCAATTGGACAAGACCGAACTGGCGGGCAAAGTGATTAGGGGCGTAAAGCTCGTAGCTGAGTTCTTCAGCGGCAATCCTGATATCTGAGCAGGAGATCGCCCGGCGAAAAGCCAGGCGAGCGAGGTCAGGGTAGCGAGGGTCGTTGGGAAGAAAACCATATTCAAGCAAGGATGGGAATCTTCTACCCAGAATGATGTCGCAGTATGGCATCTCGTCCAAGAGATATAGATAAGAAAAACACTCAGAATAGGGGGGTGAGGAGTACTTTGCTTCGCGGCTAAACCATCGACCTAAGAGTTGATCGGACGGTGGATGTAGCGGGATGTCATCACGGCGGAAGAATGGAAAGTAAGTCTGGATCCAGAAGTCCAAAATCCAGAAAGGGCCGGATATGTTGGTCTCAAACGGATGCATCGTCGCCTGGTATAGCATGCGGTAAAGGGCTCCTAGTACCGGTTGTCCGAGCCCGACATTGCAGCCGTTGTAGAGGGCTGTCGCTAAAGAAGTCCAAGTGCCAGTGGGCTTACAGGAAGAAGTGTAGAATATGAACTTACAAAGCCAATATTCAAGAAAAGCAATTCCGCCGGTCGCATTGTGTTCCGGGCTGTAATACGCCAACCATCGCGGGTAGGAGCCACTGTGGGCGCTGCGACCGTGCTGGGCCATGGACGAGGTAAAGTTGACAGAATCAAATTGACCATGCACATAAGGTTGGCCATCAATGGGTAGGCCAGTGATGGCGAGGATGTCCAACAGAGTAATACTCATTTGACCAAATCTGAAGTCAAATGTGTTGGTGGCGGTATTCCAGAAACAAAGGAAGGCAGCGAGCGGCGAGCGGTTGCCACCGCGAGGAAGATGAAAACACAGGTCAATAGTATGGGTAATACCTGCTGCATTCCAGTGAGCCAGATCCCGCGCTCGCATCTCGCGATACTAGGAGGTCTCCGGTACACTAATGGAGGATGGCCAATTTCCTACTTTGGCTCATTGGTTTTGGGCGCCCCAACCACTAAAATCTCCAGGGGTCCTTCGGAGGACTGGAATGGGTCGGCGAATGGGAAGGCAGTATAGAGCGATAGCGTCGTCCGGGATAATGCCTTGCGGTGCTGGGCCCAGCCCGATGTGATGGTCGGAAAAACAAAGGAGTAAGGGTCGATGAATAGAGGTTTGAAGACGAATGCGAACACTGATGTTGATTCCCCAAGTTTGAGCAGCTTTTTCGTTTAACTCTTCCTCCTGATCGATGATGATTTTCTTTGGGGGAGCCATTTCTGGTTGTTTGCAGAGGAGATGGTGGCCGAAATGGATTTTTCTGAGTTTAAGAGACTGGAAGCGTTTCTGATATGACAGGGTTGCGGCTGTGGGTTTAAATAAAAATTTTGTGAGGGAAACGATGCGACAGAAAGCGTTTCACAAACGAAAGGACGCGACCTTCATTAATGGCATCGTTTCAAGCGACCGACACGTCTTTCTAGTCCCCTTCAATCAGTTACGTTCTAGCGGGCCTGATTTCGGGGCCTGAGGGGCAATGTTTGAGCCCAAAAGTAACATTTTGGCAAGATCCTTTAGTGGGTTCCAGCCAGTGGGCCGATACCTGCAGCCCAAAAATAAAACCACTCAGGTTTGGGTTATAGCTTCGCCCATGCCGTGATTCATAAGGAAACGAAATCTTATTGAAATCGAGTAGTAGAGATTAAATAGGAAACTTCAATTAAGAATCCTTCTAAGGCAAGGAGCAGTTGAAACCCTAGGGTATAAGTGCAGGGTTAAGCGGCGAAGTCAAGGACCTCTCTCGAATCAAAGAATCTCAGCGATTACAAAGCCTCCCCGGAGCAAACCTTCAACCTCGTTGAAACCCGGTGACCGCCAGTCAGTCCTAGTCTCCTCGCGAGCCGACTGTCAGCCTCACCAGATCAACCCGGCGACCGTACTTCCAGTCCCAATCTCCTCGTGAACCGACTGTCAGTACTACTGCCACCGATACACCCAGCGAAGCTAAAGTCACGCTTTAGCAAAACCCGTGCTCTCTCACAACTTCCCAGTGATTGCTCTGCTTAGTCTACAACACTAAGTATCGATACGGTGAACGCGAAGAGATCACATCCAAAGTCCTTTCCCGAAAGGCAAGAGAAGAACCCTGTGACGAGGTTGGTGCTCTCCTCGTCCACAGCGCTTGAAGAAGAAGTCAGGTCAAGGGACTACCCCGACGACTGCACCCCACGGTGCTGGCACGCCTGCGCAACTACACGCTCAAAAGAGACTGTTTGCACACCAGCTGGTTTTGGAGCCAAACAGTATCCATTTTGCTGAGTTATGGAAACGATAAATTCCTGCTGTTCTTTATGTATTGATACATTTCCATTCTGCATCAGTTAGTACTACTTTGCAAATGGGAATATAAAAATATGCATTACTAGGAGTTCAGAATTTTGGGATTTTGTGGATTCATGTGAAGGATTTATTGAATGTCATAATTAAATTTTAGCATTTCTGAATGTCGTCAATACTATCATTAGTTAACATATATGTATCAAAGTTAAAAGATGGAACAGTTTTATGCTTTCGATTGCTAGTTGGTAATGTCCTACAGTAACTTTGGTATTGTTCTCTCATCATGCTATGAAAGAGTCACTAACAGATATAATAGTTTGGAAGGGCCAAACACCCTTCCAATAAAACAATCTCTGGAAACAATGTCTATAGCTAATTCTTTCAAGTATTGTTTGACGAATGGAAGATTTTGAGCAGGAAAGTACTAGTTGTAATCAGCAAAGGCACTCCAGTGTACAACCTCTTCCTATGTCCATGATGTTTTGTTGAGAGAGAATCCAAACTTGTAATTCATTGCGTTACAATCAGAATTAATCCTCCCTTTAAGCTGTTATTGCTGATATCTATAATCTTGCTGCCTCAATCAGAGGAATCCTTTAGAAATACTGTTACTGAGGGCGATTCACTCTACTTTCAAGTGCCTCAAATTAGTGGCTCTAATGCAATAGGATTGACCGGCCGTGCGGTGCTTGTTCTCCAAGTATAGGCAAGTCGAAAGAGATGAACTTGATGTTATTTTAATCTGTAACCAAGGCACACTAGTTTTGGTTAGTTTGTATTGTCTACCTTCAGAATAAGTTCCCATATCAACTATCTTTGGCAGCATTTACCAATAACAAGTTCAATCTCGAAAAATCGCAAACAATTCGTCTAGCAAGAATATCTATGCTGAGAAAAACAAAGGGTGTTAATTGTTCATATCTTACAAATGTGATAAGTGACAGGATGAGGACACGTACCTCAAGAGTGATAAAGCCACAAAGAGCCTGAAAATGTGTTAGAGCAAGTGCCATCTCAGGCTTGTGATTATCGTCCTTGTATTCTTGTAAGCACTTGGCATAAACTTGTGCAAAACTTTGGCCAAACCCTTATCCGGATGTGCCAGTATCGACAATGCCTATCTCACAGAAAGCACCTAATTCCCAAACAAGCACGAAACCATTACAATACTTGATTTAAATATAGGGACCGTGACCATCAGCCCCAATATTGGGCAATTTTAGCCCACTTACACCAGCAAAAGAAAACTGTTCCCACTAACCCAAACATGCAAGAAAAAGACCATTTTACCCACTAACCCACCTAACTCATTAAGGCGGTTCCGTTTCCATTTTCAGTTTCAAAAAAATTTCGTCTCTTCATCTTTCTCTCGCTCTCCCTCTCGCTCTCGATTCTTGGTTTCCGAATCTCGCTCTCGATTCTCAGTTACTCTACCAACTCTGCTATCTAGACCAACTCAGCGGCGCTTCAACATTCTCCGGCGTCTGTATTGATAGAAAGTGAGTGAAAATCTCTTTCCCGTTTCATATTCTTTTCCTTTCTGTGAGATCTGTACTTGTTCGTAGCATATGTTTGGTTAATCGAGTGGGTAAATGACAAGAATAGGATTATTCATGTTTCAAAATCTGAAAAATTTAGGGTTTCGGTTTCAAATCTGTTACAAATTCATGTTGTGGTGAAGTAGACGCCTATTTGGCCCCAATAGGCATGTATTGCCCCCAATAGGCATGTATACTGTCATAATGGACATGTCTATTGCCCCCAATTGACATATATTGCCCCCCAATAGGCATGTATACTGTCATAATGGACATGTCTATCGCCCCCAATAGGCATGTATTGCCCCCCAATACATGGTATTTTGTTAGTACTGTCATGTGATTGAGCTTAGTACTGTTGTTCAACTGGGGCAAAAATAGGCATGTATTTCCCCCCAATAGGCATGTATACTGTCATAATGGACATGTCTATCGCCCCCAATAGGCATGTATTGCCCCCCAATACATGGTATTTTGTTAGTACTGTCATGTGATTGAGCTTAGTACTGTTGTTCAACTGGGGCAAAAATAGGCATGTATTTCCCCCCAATAGGCATGTATACTGTCATAATGGACATGTCTATCGCCCCCAATAGGCATGTATTGCCCCCCAATACATGGTATTTTTTTAGTACTGTCATGTGATTGAGCTTAGTACTGTTGTTCAACTGGGGCAAAAATAGGCATGTATTGCCCCCCAATACATGTATACTGTCATAATGGACATGTCTATTGCCCCCAATTGACATATATTGCCCCCCAATAGGCATGTATTGCCCCCCAATACATGGTATTGAGTTCGACTGGGGCAAAAATAGGCATGTATTGCCCCCCAATAGGCATGTATACTGTCATAATGGACATGTCTATTGCCCCCCAATTGACATGTATTGCCCCCCAATAGGCATGTATTGCCCCCCAATAGGCATGTATTGGCCCCCAGAAAAAGCTTCTGTTGTGATGAAGTAGATGTCTATTGGGGGCCAATACATGTATTTTGTCCCAATAGACATGTTTATTCGGACAATAGAAGCTTCTGTTCTGTGCAGTAGATGACTATTGGGGGGCAATAGATGTTTACTGAAGTTCAATAGTTGAGGTGTTGATCATTATTAATGATTTTTTATTTTTTTGTTCATGAACAGAATGGCAAGAACAAAGCGACCACAAGTCAGTTCCAGCTCTGAAGAAGATAAGGAAGAAACAAAACGGGAAACACTTCAGCAAAGGCTGAAAATTAAAGAATAAGAAGAAATCTAGAAGAGAAGAAGAAACTTCTACTGAAGATGAAGAAACAGAAGAACAGGCGGAAACAGAAGAAGAAGTAGAAGAAGAAACAGATGAAGAAGTAGTAGAAGAAGAAGAAGGAGAAGGAGAAGGAGAAGAAGAAGAAGAAGAAGATGATGATGATGATGATGATGACAGAGAAACGACACAAAGGTTCTTTGTCCAGACAAGAAGTCAAAGGAGTAAGAAAAGACAACAGTCTGACTATGACAAGGATGAACAGACAACGAAAAAGAAGATTAAAATGGAAAAGTCAAAGACAAAAGAGAAAAAGCCAAAGAAAGAGGGAAGGAAGAAGAAAGAAGATAGAAAAGAAAATGCAAAGATCGAGTGCAGGCAACAGAAATGCACTCTAAGTGCTTTCTGGAGATTGATTGACACATACAGAGACAAAATCCCAAAAGAGGCTTGGGATATTTTGAGTACTACTGTATTTTGGGGGATGATCCGGCCATTTTTCCAGAAGAAGCTCACTGAAACTCAGCTACACAAACATGAGGCCGACTTGGAGATTATATTGAAGTACTTTGATGTTAAAAAAGCCAAGTTTGTGTTCGGGGACACAGAAATGGAAATAACATTGGAAGACATAAATCAATTGTTTGACCTGCCAACAACTGGTATTGAATGGGATCTAAGCAAGAAGGTGCTTAAGGAGGAACGGAAAGCATCTTCGATATTTGATGTCAATATGAGGAAAGAAACAGTAATCAAACCTGATCTGGAAAAGGCACTTGGCAAGGAGCTCAACAAGAAGAAGGCTAATCCCAAGATAATTGCGGCACTGATTATCATGTACCTCTTCAACGCATTCCTCTTCAGCAGGACATCTACAACCTTAACATGGGACCTCATCAACGCTTGTGAAGACCTAGACAACATAAACAGCTTCAATTGGGCAAAGATGGTACTCAATTTTCTGATGGATGGGCTTCAGAGGTATCGAAAAGATCATCCGTCAACTCTTTCTGGCTGCCTCCTTCTCATATATGTAAGTACAATACATCATTTTCTTGAGTATTGGGGGGCAATAGACATCTATTGCCCCCCAATACAGTATAATTGGGTGTCTGTTGTTCATTTACTAACAAAAATGGTTTTTTTTTACAGTACTGGTTCTTGGAGAAAACAAAGATCAGAAACTGGATTCAAGGAATGGAGGATGAAAAACCGCGATTTGTGAGGTGGTCAATAAAGGAGCTGTTCAACCTGCAGAAGCTCCACCAGAATCCAGACTGGCCGGAGGAGTTAATAAGAGAAGGGCCGTGGTTGGAACATAACTTCGTCAAGTTATTGGAGATGGAAGAGGAGCAGGAAACACCAACTTTCACCAACTGGGTAAGTTAGTAGGTACATTGGAACTTTACAAATTGTCTATTGCGGGGCAGTAGACCTGTCTTGGCACACCAATACTGGGTTTATAATGTCTCTATTGGGGGGCAATAGATATCTATTGGACCCCAATACAGGTTTTGTAAAGTGTCTACTGGCCCCCAATAGACGTCTATTGCCCCCAATGATGGTAATTTTTTTTTGACTTTTTTGTTGTTTTATTGGTTGCAGGTTCCACAAGCGAGTCAGGAAGAGAAAGAAGAGAACATTAGGGTTACTGGGAACATGAGAGTTCTGCTAAAGGAGATGAATACAGTGATTGAAGACGAAGGTGACAAAAAGAAATTGGAAGAGAAAATGAAGACTATCTTACAAGCAAATGAAAACTTGGCAAACCATATTAAGGTGCTTTGGGAAAAGATTATGGTTGCTGATGACAAGATTTTGTCTATGGAGAACAAAGTGACTAAAGTGATGCAAGAAAACAGAGCGCACAAAAACCACATCAGAGCTCTGAACAAATTGTTGGCAAAGGCAAATGGGAAGAAACCTGATGAGGAAAGTAGTGATCAGAGAGCTAATCAACTTCAGATGGTGCTGGTGTCAACGGAGCAAGAAGATGGAACGGGGTATGAATATGATAGAGGCCAAGCTGAATATCAACCTCAAACACCAGTGAACGAAGAACCAAGGGGAGGTGATCCAGTTAACGCAGTTCCTCAATCTTTCAAGAAATCAGAAGAGGAAATACTAAATGAGGAGGAGATACTAAATGCTGTAGAAGCAGAAAAAATAGATATAATTGTCTCGACAATTCTCGAAGCAGCTAATTCGGCAGAAATGGCAGAACCAGAGAAGAAAGAAACTGCCACAAAGACAGAAGACATGAAAGAGAAGGAAAAGGTTGCCATGCATTCTATTGAGAGGAACGTGAAACAAAACAAGAGAAAGGCATCAACTAAGGACAAGGATGAGGATTTTGAGTATGACACTCCAGAGATCTTGAAGACTTACGGAAAGAAAAGAAAGACTGCTCCACAAGAACAGCCAAAGCAGAGAAAGAAAGCCGAACAGAAGGTGGCAACAAACCTGCAGAAAGGGAAACAAGTGGAGCAGCCAATTCAAATTAAAGATGTGAATTGCGAGAAGTACACTTGGAAAACTTTAAAGCCTCAACTCGCAAGACACTACCAGCAATTCTTTGAGATGGTTGATGACAATTTGTAAGTGTATAGCATAACTATTAAAATTTGAATATTAATGGATTATAGACATGTAATAACTACACATTTTTTTGTTTGTGCAGATATACCTACTGGACAAGTAGAAATGGCATAATAGGGGTAACAAGGGGAGACATGAAGATTATCATCCAAGAGGAAGATTTGGATATTAGTGTAAGTTTAAAATTTTTGTTTGTTTTGGTCCCCAATAGTCACCTATTGCCCCCCAATAGGCATATATTGGTCCCCAATATGTGACTATTGGGGGGCAATATAGGTGCTGAACTTCACATATGTAATACTAACAAATTAAACGATGGCAGGTGATCAAGGCTTACACTGAAATATTACAGAATGAACTGAAAGAAAAGAAGACTCAGATTGGATTGCTGGACATTGAAGCAGCGGTAAGTAATGAAGCAAAAATAGAAGCGTGTCTATAACAATTGAATGATTTAATATGTGTCTATTTCCTGTACAGTACTACGCTATTCAACATGAAAAGAAACTGGCAGACTTCAAGAAAGAAGGAAAGAGCCTTTTGAAAGACGACTTCAAAGGCCATGTGATTGAAATAGAGTTATTTCTAATTGAACAACTGTGGAGTAACTTCAGCTACCCCAAGGTGCTCATCCCGATCCACCATTGCTACAGCCAGCACTACACACTGCTTATCATCGACAATGAGAAAAAACGCTTTGTTCACATGAACTCTATGCTGCCTCCAAAGAAGGAATGGACAAAAGATAATCACCACTACACCAACGCAAACTGGGTGGTAAGTAATAATATCAAAACACTTTGTTTATTTTTCAAAGTGGTCAAATTTAGAATGTCTATTGATGCTTCATGTATCTGTATCAAACAGGTAAAGCACATAAGGAGGTTCATCCGTGATGTGAACATGACAGCCAGAAAATTTGACACTGACAGCCAGGATCAAGACAACACAAGAGAAAAGTGTAAAGGTGAGGACGCTCAAGGAGAACTTATCACTGAGGTTGAAGAAATGACCGAAAGAGAGAAAGAGGTCAGAAGGTGGATCTTGGATAATCATATAGGCGAACATGACTACGAGCTTGTAGAAGACTTCAACTGCCCTCAGCAGAAAACCTCATCGTAAGTGCTTCAAAAAGCTTTAATATTTGATTATGATGTGAAAAATGAAAATTTAATTATTACATTTGTGCCAAGTTTTCAGTCTATTGGGGGCCAATACATGCCTATTGGGGGGCAATAAGTACTTTGTTGAGGATCACTAAGTTTAATTCATGATTTACAGGGGGGACTGTGGGCCTTTTATGCTCTATTTCATGGAAAGCATAGTTCACGGAGTGGCACCGAACAAGAAGAAAGCCGATGACATGAGGAAAACAATTCTTGAGAGGTTTGCAATGGAGGAATGTGGTTGGAGTGTTGAAAGATACCATAAAGAAGCTGCACTTACTGCAGGAAACGCACAAAGCTAGAAAATGTAAATTTAAGACCCATATTAATACTACTTTGGGATGATTTGAAAGCTTTTCAATATATTTTCTGTTAAGTTGAAAGAATTTGTTTCCAGTTTCTACTGTTTATCATATCACAGGTCAATATTTAAAATACAGGCCCATATTACATACCTGTGCATTTAGACCTCAGAAACCAGGTTCTATTGGGGGGCAATAGACATCTATTGGCCCCCAATAAAACTTGTATAGAGCGCCAGAAATAAAATAGTAGGACATCAAACTACATTGCCAATATGCAGGTGTAAAAATTCCACACTTGTTGAACTTCAAGACTCCAAAACTCAGGTTCTATTGGGGGCCAATAGATGTCTATTGGCCCCCAATAGACGTTTGTAGGGTCAGTTAGCTTTCACAACCCATTGGAAAAACTTGCAACTCAGAAACAGACATGCTAAAATGAAATAAGATAAAGTTAAAATGAAATAAAAATGGATAGAGCAACCGGAAAAAATCTCAATACAAGTTCTTGAAAAACTTAATCAATTTTATCAGTCAGCAATAAAATTGAAGGACAAATCAATGTCAATAATCTTTGACAGCAAATAATGTTAAACTAACCCTGAATAAAATCATCTATTGCCCCCCAGTAGCCTAGTACTGCCCCCCAATACAACCAGTCAGAATGCAAAAACAATTGACAAATTTACTTTCAAATAGGTTCAGTGCAGGTCTTCTTGTTATGCTGTCCCATTTTGCCACATCGGCTGCAACGAATGAGTTTCTTTTCACACTCTCCTCTAGACTTGAACCTCTTGAGCCTAGGCCTCCCAGGAGGCCTCTTTGCATTTGGAGGAAGTATGAAGCCACTGCTAGAAGATTCCGAAGAAGCCATATCAACGTTGGAAATTGGATAAATTGGAAAATCATAGCACTTCTGGCAATAACCAACATGAAAATGCTTATCTATAAAAGCATAAACATCCAATGAGGCAGCTTGAATTGCAGCAAGACCATGGCAGCAAGGAAAGCAGTTAATTGCCCATTTTTTACACGAGCAAGAAAGAGTTCCAAGGTCCACAACATAAGAATACTTTGATCTCACTTCATAAACATTTGTATGGGAGTAATGCACATTGAAACGGCAAGCTTTCTCCATACCTTCTTTCAAACGACCCTCCATAACAGGAGTAAGTTGCGAGGTCCAAAGTTGAGCCTCGTCTCTCCTCTCACCCATCATCTGCATCACCCTAATCCGAGTCTGATCAAGCATAGTGTATACTGGCATCTCACGCTCAACAGCAAACCAAGCATTAAAAGATTCAGCTACACTATTAGCCATAATTCCATAACGGCATCCAGGGAAAAATGCGCGGCACCAATTTTGAACAGGCAAATCAGCAAGAAATGAATCTATAATATCAGCACCACCAACTTCTCTCAACTCTCTTAAATGAAAACGATATTCCTTTTCAGTGCACGAATATGCCAACTCAAAAAACTTCTTTTTAACATCATCTTTCAAAACAGAAGACCCTTTACCGTTGTATTTAGTCATAAGGTTATGCACCAAGTGCTTGTAACAGAAAAGATGAGGATTACCAGGAAATATCTTGTCGAAAGCACTCAATAGTCCAACACCACGATCACTAATAAACGTAATTAATCTACCTTGAGGTTCCAGCAAGTTCTTCAAGTGTTGGAAGAAAAAGGACCAATTAGCATCAGTCTCAGAATCACAGACACACATTGCAAGAGGAAAGAAACCTGCAAACAGAAAAAAATAGTAAGTCTATTGGGGGCCAATACATGTCTATTGGGAGGCAGTACATGATAGCAGCGTGCCGCTGCACCGCCAACGGGAGCGTACCGCTCCACATTTTCAACAAAAAAAAGAATAAAAAAACAATAATAAACATAAAAAAAATAGAAAGGGGAAAGAAATCATAAGAAAATAAACGTGTATTGGGGGGCAATATATGTCTATTGGGGGACAATACATGATTGCAGCGTGCCGCTGCACTGCCAACGGGAGCGTGCCGCTCCACATTTTCAACAAAAATACAAATAAAAGATCTTAGAAATGAGAAAAGTACCATGATTTCCATTCTTTCCAGTTGCACAAAGTATCTGCCCCTTGTAGACACTCTTCCCAAAAGTCCCATCGACAAACAAGACGGGAAGACAGAATTCAAAGCCTTTAACACAGCCTGCATAAGCTAGGAAAAGCCTCTGAAACCGATTGCTCGATGGATCAACTTCCAAAACAAACGAAGATCCCGGGTTAGTCTCAAATACAGCATCCCTATACCATGTTAACTTGTTAAACGAATCAGCCTCAGAACCATAAATCATTTCCCTAGCCTTCTGCTTTGCTTTCCAAGCAACCTTGTACGATATATCAAACCCATAAGCTGACTTGAACTTGCTGATAATTTCCCTTGGCTTCAATGATAAGTTATAGCTAATGTCCTCTTCAATACATGTCTTGACAATTTTTGATCCCAAAAGCTCATGTTTTTGCTTCCGAAGAACACCTTTGCAAGAGTGCACATTGTTCAAATCACCAATTATAAAGCATCCATTTGCAGGGGATACATAACCACGGACATTCCAATCACATCCTTCAGTTCCCCAATTGGAACAAACCGCATGAATTCTATCCCAATCATTTCTAATAAACACAAAGCTGAACCCAACTTCAACAGCATATTTTCTAAGCTTCTCTCGGAACTCGGAGGAACCTCCACGAAATTTCTGCCCTACACATTGAATGTAACTAGCCCACTCATTCGACAAGTAAGACTTTTGAACTTCAGTCCTAAATGCCTCAGTGAGGTAATCATCTTCATCCACAATACCGGAGCAGCTATCTTCAAATGAAACAGAAGCATTTTTGCTGCAACTTCCATTGTTCTTCAACACCGTAATATCAACACAATCCAACTTGTAAATCTTGGCACCGCTAAACAGCATCTGGAAATCGTCATCATTGCGAAGAAAAAAAATAGAACATCCAGGAAGCGAATAATGAAGCTCAATACCATGAGTTGCAGAAAAACTGAACCGTTCACAAATGTATTCTAACAAATGAGCATAGCTCATATATTGATTAATACAAAACATGAAACTTTGTCCAATATGAGTGCACTTAACAGCCAAAGAACCATCCATATTCCTGTATAAAAAACAAAAAACAAAACAAAATCAAACCACTATTGGGCCCCAATAGACACATATTGCCTCCCAATACAGGAGTCTGGAACACCAAAATAACTTCACAGAACAGAAAAAAGTTACTATAAACAACTATTTCTGAGCTTCATTAAAAACTAAGCGTATCAAAAAAGAAAAAAAGCAGCTCTGTAAACCATCTATTGCCCCCAAATATGGGTCTATTGGGGGCCAATAGACACTTCACAAATACCGAAACGGATCGAACTGTTCTAAAACAGAACCACACAAACTTAGCACAACGAAAAAGATCTAACTTAGCACAACAAATTTATAAGCATGAAAATAGCAAATCGAACCAAATCAAAGATGAAATTCACGCTTTTCGAAAAAGAAACAAAAAATAGAATTAAATCATTCGGAAATAACAAACCGCGCAGGAAAAAAACTCAGATTCAATGCAGGTGAATAGCAAACATGGATCAAAAAACAAATCGAAGAAACGGAATTGAAATCGAAGAAACAGTTCAAACCGAGCTGAAGCAGAGTTGAAATATAGAGCCACATTGCTTCTTTCTCTCTCCATGCAAGCTTCTCTCTCTTCGTTCTATCTCTCTATCGCGCGAACCAGAGTTTCTCTCTCTATCGCGGTTCTCTCTGTTTCGCGCGAACCAGAAATTCTCTCTCTTCGTTCGAACGAAATTTTGAAGACGCTGGGTAGTTAAGAAACCTTAAGAAAAGGGCAAAAATGTCAATAAAAAGATGTAAAAATGGAACTTTTGTGTAAAAGGAAATAAGTCTTTAGAGTGTTTTGTGTAATTGAGAATTAAAAAAACTTCATGGGGTAAGTGAGAGCATTGACTCTAAAATTAGGGTAAATGGACAAAAACCCTTAAATATATTGATGATTCTGATGCATAAACTGAATTAGGACAGTAATGGTAACAGTACCTTAAAGAAGAAAAGGAGGTCAGAGCCCTTTTGGACGACTTTATGACCAAGCAGCTTATTGGAGTTGGCTGAAACCCAGTCTTTGAGGGACATAGACATGCCATTGAGATCCTGAATTCCTGATGAATCAAGAATGAGGGTCCAGAATCATGGTTTCCCATCCACAACTCAGCATAAGGCTTTTCCCACTTCAAGGCCAGAATTGGGGGTATAGAGCCTGGCCACATCAGAGTCCGGGCCTTTCTTCCCCCAATCATATTTCTGAACAGAGTAGCTCTGCCTCTGAACACTCCTCTACCTCGGCTTCATGGATTTGTGGATCAATGACTTCTTCATTGATCAATCTGGGCAATCTGTTATTGACTGGCTAAGCAATTAGCAAGTGAGAAACAGAACAAGACCAGTGTTATATATTGGAATGGAGATGAATTGTAGATGAAAGGTTGTGATTATCACTCAAAGTGAAAGAGAATGAGATGCTTGTGAGCATAAGCACATATCCCTCTCTCTCTCTCTTCTATTAACATCTGCTTTTTTAATATTAGCCCATTGCTTCAGTTCCATTGAATTCTGATTTGGTTGAGCAATGTATATAGAACTGATGATCACTCAAGTGCCCAGTTGCACTTTACTTGTATGTCATCCACTTGCTCATAGTTTTATTGAGAAGTGAGGTTTGGATTGCTATGGGTTGTAGTTATTCGGGAATAAGTTTGTGCTTTTATACTACGGTAAGTATATTTGCAATTCTGCTCTGAAGTATTGTGGCACTAGATGCCCTTTCAAGGAAGTTGGAACTATCTGTCATTACTCGAGTTTCTCAACCAGTACATCAGTATGTGGTGGAAATGCAACAGGTATGCTCTTAAGATACTGAGGCCTCAAGGATAATTTTGAAGCTTCAGCAAAATGCAGGATCTGAAAAAAATTACAGTGTCAGGAACTCTCAATTACTCTACAAAGATAGGATTTATGTGCCAATAATCAATGACTAGAGACAGAAAATAATCTCTTAATTTCATTGAGTGCTAAGAGGCCATGCAGGGAGGGCTAGGACTTACAAAAGAATTAATAGAACTTTTGCCTGGCCAAGAATGTTGACTGATATCAAACAGTTTATTGCAGCTTGCCATACTTGTCAGATCCACCACTATGAAACAGTGAAACCCCCTGGTTTACTTCAACCAAATTCAATACTTGATATGGTTTGGACAGACATCTCAATGGACTTTATTGTTGGCTTACCAAATTCAGAAGGTAAAACAGTCATTTGGGTAGTGATTGACAGGTTAACAAAATTTGCTCACTTTATACCATTGTCACATCCTTAGTCAGCAACCTCAGTGGCAAAATTGTTTGTGAAAGAAATATTCAAACTCCATGGGATGCCACAACATATCATATCAGATAGGGATCCAATTTTCCTTAGGTTGTTCTGGAAGTCCTTCTTTGAATTGCAGGGTACCAAGTTGGATAAGTCTTCTGCCGACCACCCCCAAACAGATGGACAAATGTACTGAAAACCTCAGAACCTTGGAACAATACCTAAGGTGTGTGGTGGGGGAGAAACCTCACACCTGGGTACAGGTCTTAGAACAATGATTTTTCAAACATCATGCTTCTAATTCATTTGATTTGGTTTGTCTTTTAGTGAAATAACTTCTAAATCTTTAAATGCGTTATTCTAGTAGGATTCAAGCTCTAGATGGTTTACATTCATTTCAAACAATTTGATCACTTTATTTCAAGTTGAGTTTTTGAACAGTGATTTTCCAAACTTCTTGGTTCTAATTGCTTTGATTTGGTTTCTCTTTTAGTGAAATGACTTCTAAATCTTTAAATGCGTTGTTCTAGTGAGTTTCAAAGCCCAAAACCTCACAGCTGGGTACAGATCTTACCTTGGGTTGAGTGATGGTACAATTTAGCTTATCATTCTGCTATTCAAATTACTAGGGTTGGCATTTTGGGCAGAATGGGCTGAACTGGCCGAGTTTCGAACCGGTCAGAACAGAGTTGGGGCAAAATCTCGGCTTACCGACAATTCGGCTCAGCTAAGCCATATTGATGGCTCGTCCTCGACTCGGCAACAGTATGAGATATTGCATACCGTCGGTATACTGTACCAACTGTATACAATACCTCATACCGAATAATTATACAAAATATATAAAACCTTGGAAGAGGTGAAGTCCAAACCCCCCACCTCTTTCACAACAGCTCAACTCCCCACCACTGGAGCACGAGCTACTCTCAATATAATACGTACAAATTTTATATTTATACGTTCAGGTGATAGATTAAACACAGAACAAAATCCTCTCTCTCTCTCTCTCTCTCTCGTCTCTTCTGGTCTTCAACCTTTCTTCTTCTTCTTCTTCTTCTTCTTCTTCTTCTTCTGTGTTTATTTCTGCTTCATCTATTCTTCTTCCCATCCTTTTTTTCTTTTTTCTTCCTCCCCAATCCCCATCAGATCAACACAGATCAACACAGATCAACATTAGATGATTCAAATCTTCTAATGACAGCATATTCCCTCATCAAATCAACACCATCAGATCATCCTCATCTCCAACATCAGTGAATCTCCGCGGGAAAATCCACTAGTTAGTATACCGACTATGTCGGATCGATGGCGGTTTGAAAATCCTAATACCGACGGAGGTCGGTTCGGTTGCGGTTTGGGGAAAAATGGATCGGTTTAATACCGAATCCAGCCCTACAAATGACCCCATTTCAAGCGTTGTATGGTTACAACCCTCCATCACTCGTACTTTACTTACCAGGTTCTACTGCACTTGAGCCCCTTGGCTCAAGTGGATCAACAACTCAAGGATAGGGATACATTGCTAGCTACCCTAAAAAGAAATCTTCAACTTGCACAGTCCAAGATGAAGAATTTCTATGACAAGAAGCACACTGAAAGAGAGTTCAATGTAGGGAATTTTGTCTATCTCAAATTGCAGCCATACAAACAACATTCTACGAACAAGAGTGCATTTCATAAGTTGTGACAAAAGTATTATGGCCCATTTGAAGTTCTGGAAAGGATTGGAAAGGTTGCATACAAGCTCAGATTGCCAGCCACTGCTAAAATCCATAATGTTTTTCATGTTTCCCTCTTAAAGAAAAGGATTGGCAACACTGCTGTTGTGGCACCACAATTACCCGACATTACAGACCTTGACAATCCCAAGTGGGAACCAGCTGTCATCTTGCAGAGAAGGATTTATAACAAGAAAGGTGCAGCTGCAACTCAATGGCTAGTACAGTGCCAAGGTACTTCTCCAGAGGAAGCAACTTGGGAAGCTGCAGCAAAAATGATACTGAGGTATCCAGATGTGCCTTTGAATGATGGTGAACCTGTGGACGGGAACCAACATGCACACCGGTCAGTCCCAGGGACAGTGCCACAGAACTTGAGGCTTGTCCTCAAGTTCTGTTTGAAGGAGGGTATACTGTTATGATAGTCAAACCTGCTTTTCTGTATTGACCCGGAAAAATACGTGTTATCGTCAAAACGCCCCGTTTTACTTAGCAAATAAACGCATCGTTTTAGGTTTCCCTCGTGATTGGAATATTGTCTAATTCACGTGATGGCGTTCACCTGTGTCAGTGTGACACGTGTCCACCATGGTCACGTTTCCAGCTATATGAGCTGCTCCATTATAACGAGTTCACCAAGCTGGATAATACTCGTTTCAATTTCCCTTATTTTCTCTCTTTCAGTTTATTTTGCTCTCTTGAATCCCAGTAGTTGGGGCCAAAACCCTAACACTTCATCAATCAGTTGGTAATATTTTTCATCAGATAAGGCAAGTGAGGCAAGATATATCGGAGATTCATGGTTCTGGTAACCTGGTCATTATCCTTTTCAGTTGTCAAACTTCGTCAATTGGATGAATTGTTAGTGAAGGAAGAGGTTTTATGGCAACAGAGATCTCGAGTAGATTATTCTTCCATGAAAGATCTAGATCTCGGAATCGAATGAATGCAAAATTCCTCGACTGATGGATGTCAACGCTGTCTGGCAAACTGACTCGACAGTAATTTGGTGATATGTTCTCCAACTATTTTTCTGCCTTATTCTCTTCTTCTGGAGGAACGTGTTTTAGAGCATATTGAGCCTTGTGTTTCTGTTGAGATGAATAATGCATTGTTGATCGCCTGTCTTCTTTGTTGTTAATTTCTCCCCTTTCTTTTTTGAGAATGATCTTAAGAATAATGCGAGGAACAAACAAGAATGATCCATGCTACAGTCATCAGGTATGTCATGTGCCCCCTTCAACTCTTAATATGTCTTCATTTTGGGAAATTTTCTCCACTGTTGCCGTGACTCAAATTCTAGTTTCTGTTGGGATCATTGTCAATTTTGTCATCATGATTTTATTAACTAATCGGTAGACCCAAATTTTACAGCATAATCCTGTAGTTCGTTCATTGCACATTGGTTGGTACACTGTGTTGAAATTTTCAGCTAGACCCACTTAAGCTTGTACATTATATGTTTACTGCAGAACAATGATACTAGTAGCATACACCAGAATTTGACTTGGTTCAGAAATGAGATTTCTGTCAAGCTTCCTTTTCCGCTTTACTCTTCCTCTTTAGATCCCCTTTCCCTCTTTTCCCTTTCTGACGATCAAATTTCGAGGCTTGTTTTTTGAATTTGAATTGATGTCATGTGTAGTTTGTCTTGAATGTTAGAAACATTTGATCTTACTATCTCTATTAATGGGTCGGTGTCCTCATAGTCAATTTACAATTTCATCAGGGGTTAATGACCAAAAGCTAGCAAAATTCAATAGAAATGAAGGCTTGGCACACGAATAGAGGACATAGGGGTTAATCTCAGGGGCTGCAGAGTTCTTGAGGAGCTTCCAAGGAGTTTCTATAAGTTAAGATCTATAGTTAATCTTGTTCTTGATGGCTGTAAAAGATTTGAGAAATTGGATCAGGAAATAGGGGACATGACATCGTTGTCTACTCTGCATGCAAATGAAACAGCCATAACAGAACTGCCGTCTTCCATTGTGAGATTGAAGAACCTTAGATGTTTCTCTATCTACTACATCGGTCTTCCATTGGAGGTTTCAAAGGGAATACCTTGAAATCTCTCGTGTCGACATCTAATTCTGCAATCTCAATTTGCCTCCTGCGGTACAAGGCTTAAGCTCCTTAGTTGATCTATCTATCAATGGCTGCATTATAACTAATGTTCCTAGCTAAGGATCTTGGAAGTCTATCTTCCTTGGAAAGTTTAGATATCAGACACTGTTACTTGCAAAACCTGCCAAGCCTCAGTGGCCTCTCCCAGCTTGTATACCTACGCTTGCTTGATTATTGCAATCTTACAGATGAATTGATAAGGGTTATGGATCTTGGGAGTCTATCTTCTTTAAAATTGCTGCGTCTAGACGATAACAGTTTCAGTAGCCTTCCAAGCTTCCGCAGCCTGCCAATCTAAGTTTGAGAAGTTGTACAAACCTTGTTGCAATTCCAGATTTACCGACAAGTCTGAAGAACCTCTGCGCCTCCGACTGCACTGCATTGGAAATAATGCCCGACTTTTCGGACATGTCCAATATGAGACAGATGTTTCTAAACAGATGTGCCAAACTCGTTGAGGTTCCAGGCTTGGATGAATCTTTGAAAAGCTCAATGAGGCTGCTTGTAATGGAAGGGTGCATCAATATCACTGCTACTTTCAAGGAGAAAATTCTACAGGTCGGTCTCTCACTCTCATATTAATTTAAATATCATATTTTGATTTTGATTTTGAATGGAAAGATGAGACCGGTGAAAGGTCGTCTTTCAAATAAAAAGCCATGAATAGGTTTTCTATTGAAAAAACACTTGCCCTTACACAAGTTTTCCAGTAGTGAAACTATATTAAAGGAAGCATATATACAGCCGACCCTGTTTGCACCTGTATATTGAAAACTTGCATCTCAGTATGAAAGGATATTAGATAACTATAAATAGAATCCGTACATAGTCATTTAGAGAGACCAGAATAAGCAATAGATTTAAACTGAGAGCATTTAGTCAAATTACGTATGTCTTGCATAAGAGATGGAGTTTGCATATAATGTTGTTTCGTTGATTCTAGTGGATCATTTCAAAAGAGAGAAGAATGATGTTGTTGCATCGTCAAGTTATGAGCATCCATGTGAGGCATAAATCTTTATAAGGACATGGTGTCCAATACAAGCCTCAACTTTGTCTTGTTTGCATTTATTTGGCATTACTTGTGCATTTGATTCTGCATTTATGTTAATAGTAAAACTCTCAGAATTTTCAATTAGCAATTAGATTTCTGATAGACGCATGCTTATACAAAATCTTGGTGTACATGGTACAGGGATGGAATTTCATAGGACCTGGTGGCATATATTTCCCAAGGAGTGATATTCCGAAGTGGTTGACGTGGGCCAATGATGGTGCCGCAGTCAATTTTCAAGTACCTCAAATTAGCAACTGTAATGTAATAGCGTTGACTCTGCTTCACTCTTCTGGACAATGGTCTAGATAAAGTCTTTTTCCTGATACTTTAGGGCTGTGGGTTACAAATCATACCAAACGCACTAGCTTCTTCAACCATACAGAGAATTATTATCTAAATTTTTAGCCAGACCCATTCTAATCATGTGTTTTGTATTGAAGGAATGGTAGTCTGTGTTTGTATGCGAAAATACATCAGAATTTGATTTGACCTGAACTGAATACAGCGATAAATTGATTCCGAAGGTATCTCATTGAGATGGTTATAGAACTAATTAACATTATTAGTTTCAATAAAGTTTAATGGAGAATTGATAGTAATTTGAGTGGTTAGCTCTAGAGACGAAAAAAAAACGAAGCCTTGCTACCGATGGCTACCAAAGTACAACCCTTGAAGACTCCTCTTCATCATCTTTCCCCTCCTCACAAGATTGTACCTACGAAGTGTTGTTGAGCTTTAGAGGTGAAGATACTCACAGAAGCTTCACAGGCCACCTCTACGGCTCTACATTTCACTGCTTTATGGATGATAACGAACTAACACTACTACAAAAATTTAATCACACAACACTAATCACACAACGGAACAGAAATCATCCGTTGTGTGTTTAAGTAAGCTTGATTGCACAACGGTACTTGTTATATTCTGTTGTGTGAATGCCAACAAAGTGATAACTTTTTTATCAGAACTACATTACACAACGGACTTAAGTAATGTCTGTCGTCTGAGTCTTAAAAAAATTAGCGGCAGATTTCCCTCCACTTTGGAGCCTTGGTTGCCTCTTGAAATCTGAAATTTGTGCTACTTGATACAACGGTGCTTTATATTTTCCGTTGTGTGATTGAAAACTGGATGCCAAATTTTGAGGAAGCTTGATTGAATGTCTTCCGCAAGATAAACCTAGTGCAAGCTGTAGAAATTAGACAACAGAAGTTATAATTTTCTGTTGTGTGAAAGTGGGAACATATAGGCGGAACATTTTGAGCCAAATTGCTGTATGCGGCAGATTTCCCTCCATGTTTTGACATTTTGATACTCTTACAACAGTTTGTTAGGTTTCTGTTGTGTGATTGCTTTGTTGGAAGTTTAATTGTGCCTCCCACCCAGGCCAAGCCACATCGTGTCGAAAGAAAAATGAAACAAATTATCTCGACTCTCTCTCAGTTGTGACTTGTGAAACCCCCGTCTCTCCACCCCCCTTCCCCACGACTCTCCCAATCGTGAAACCCCCCCCCCCCCCACGAAACCCCTCTCTCTCAGTCTCTCGATCTCTCTTGTCTCAATTTCATGGTCTCTTCTTCTTCAATCTCATCACCCCCTTTCAAACCCTAACCCTAAAATCTTCCTCCCCCAGCAATGGCCTCCTCCCCCGACCACAACCACACCCTGAACGGCGATTCCAACACCCACGCCTCCAAAAAGCCCAAACTCTCCTTCATCACCCCCTCCGAAATCGCCGCCGAATTCTCCCACCACGACCCCACCGTCGCCCGAATCAACAACGGCAGCTTCGGGTCCTGCCCCGACTCCGTCCTCCAGGCCCAGCGCCGCTGGCAGCTCAAGTACCTCTCCCAGCCCGATCACTTCTACTTCAACCACCTCCAAGCCGGCATCATCCACTCCCGCACCCTCATCAAGGACCTCATCAACGCCGACCACGTCGACGAGGTCTCCATCGTCGACAACGCCACCACCGCCGCCGCCATCGTCCTCCAGCAGGCTCATTCGTGGCGGTGAGGAGGATTTCGCAAGGTCTCGATGGTCGTGGCAATACCTGCCATTCAAGTTCTGGTACTAGTTTGTCTCTTCCTTTTTTTCTCCTTCTTCCTTCTTCGCTTTTCTATTTAATGCTGATTCTCTCTCTCTTTTAGAAAAGCCTTTTCTCTCTCTAGACTTTAGACTCTTCAGCAGTTATCCATTTTTAGAAAAAAAGTAAAATCGGAACGTAGATCTGGTACTCAAATTGTTCAGCTCCGACTGTCAGACGAATTATATCACTGACTTGATGTTCTCTTGTTTTCGAAATCATTCACTGAGGTTGATATGATAGTTTAGTGGTGGTAATTAGTGGTGGTATTTGATGAATCAATGGAGGCTTCTGTTTCGTTTGGCTTTTGAATGAACTGTTTTGTGTTTATATGGAGGATTTAGGTCACTTTCCAGGAGCCGGAGGCTGCTGCCAGGGCATGTGCTGATCCAACTCCAGTTATTGATGGCCGCCGCGCTAATTGTAATCTGGCTTCACTCCGGCGCCCTCGGCCGCATATGAGTTATGGTATGGTGTCTTACATGTACTTCATTGTGTGGTTGATGATTCTGCTATCAATTTCTGACCTGTGTGCCACCTGGAATCTGTTTTAATGAGAAGAATGAGTCATGGAGTTGGAGAAAATTGAACTCTGTTGACGATTTGCTGTCAATCGTCTTCAGTTTTACTCTTTGTTGAATGCACATTTGTCCATATTAGTCAAGTTTCTCTCTAAGTACCAAAGTTTAAGTACTTCTCTTTGCATTTGTTACTTACAGTACGTACAGCACCGGCTTCTCCATACATTGGAAGCATGCAAGCTCCTCGTGGGGCTTATGTCGGAGCATATGGCTACCAGCAGCCTCTTACGTACAATTATCCACAAGGGATGATGTTTCCTCCTTATGGGTAAGTTGCACTCTCAGAGAATATTCTTCATTAGATGTTCTGGGCAATGCAATGCCGAGTCCACTCAGGTGGCTGAGTTTTATGGAAAATATATTTGATGGACATTGGAATAGGTTGTTATATAGTAAATTTCTTTCCCCAAATCTCTTGGTAATTGTTCAACTGTTCAATAGCTTCTCTACTTGAATCCAGTGCCATCTGGAAATTATTTTTTCAATTGGTTACATGACTTTTGCTATATCCTGTTAAAGTGGTAATCAGCTTTAATAATCTGATAGCACATTATTCCAGAATATCTGATTATTCTTGTTTACTTATGTTATCAGGGAGCTTTGTGCCATGGTGTGATATTTTCAGTTGATTGATTTTTTTTTGTTATTATTGATGGAACCTTGAATTGTTTTGAACATACTTTAAGGGTGTAGGGATGGGCTATAGTTGAGCAGTTAATGTCCTTTTGTGAAATTCTAAGTCATGTGGAAATTATGATTTGATGGCTAGCATTATGTGAAATCTAGCCCTTTCATTATATATTTTCTGAAGAGAGGTGTGGTGCCGAATTTCTTTGTAGCATGGTGCCTCTATTTTTCTGTATGTTGTCATTTAGTTTCCTGAGAAAGTGAAGAAGTTAAATGGGAGTAGATGGACCAATGATGTACTAGTTTACTTTATATGATGCTATTTTTAGACATGGATTTGAGAAATATAATAGCCTTCAGAGTCATATAGTAGGAGTGATAATTGCAAGTAGCGTTTTGGTTTATTGAATATAGGATTGGTGCTTAGTTCTCAAAGCATTTTGTTATTTGTATCAAATGAAACACAAATAATTTCTATAATTTGTCTCAGAAGAAAGGAAAATTGTGGTTGCTAAATGTTTTCTTTATTCTTTTCTATTTAGGAACTGGGATCAATTTGAAACAAATGAAGCATTATTTGGGGTAAAAAGCACATTTGATGAGGAACTTTACACAACAAAGCTTGAGAAAGGTCCTAAAATGAGAGAGTTGGAAAGGGAAGCTTTACGAATAGCAAGAGAAATTGAGGCTGAGGATACCCAGGATCTGCATGCAGCAGAGGTGAGGCTTTGTTGATGTGATTTCATGCTTGTACAAATTATCACTTATCCTCATCCCTTATATCTAACATGTTAATATGTTTTCACAGGAAAGAGGCATGCAGCCGTATGAAAATTTTGATATTGATGAGGAGACCAGATACTCCTCTGTTTATCGGGGTGAGGTAGTTGATGATAGTGGATACGATGAAGATGAGGATATTTTATTGGATTCACGTAATACTGAGACCTTTGGAGGTTCTCCTGGTTCTGAGCAAAAGAGTTCAATCGATTGGACCAGTGGAAAAGGCAACCATGGAGTTCAGGTGCCTTCAAGCTCTTCATCTGTGGTACTTCCTCACTATTATCTCATTATTCTGACCATAGTTGGCTGGGACTGGTGGGTTTAGTTTCTAAGTTCTATAGTGTGTAATTTGTTTGGCTGGGGATATCGTCCTGTAGGACATCTATGTAGATGCCATAAATAGTGTGTTCTTCTGTGCTAATTTTCATGGATTGGTAGTCACTGAAGCATGAGACTTTTTTTTTTTTAATATATATTTTTTTCCATCCTTTCCCTCATTCTACATTTTTTAAGGGCTCTCTCGTTCCTCAAAATGACAGCAATTAAGACAAATGTATGGGGAGCTTATCAGTCCTCCTCCTCCATCAATAATGGAGGCCTACAATTTTTACCCCAAAGTTTATCGGAGTTGATCTCATATTATTATGGATTGATTCAGTCTTTTTTGCTTGTTTGTGAGTTTCTTTTAAAGTCACAACAATTCATTTATCAATGGTGAACAGTATATTGATCATATTTTGCTTTGCAGGATTACACACACTATTCTGAATCAAATGTCGCCCCAGAGTTATATCGTTCTGGATCTTATGACCATGCTAGGCAGCTGGCATCAGAACCACCTAATAAAAGTTTTGCCAGTACAGCCGGTGAAAGCAGGTCTGATTTCTGGTTCTTTTCCAAGTCTGAATAGCTTCTTGTTTCCTTGCAAGTAGGATTAGTTTTATTGTAGAGGTGTGACCCACCATCTGCTCTGCACTTCTGTTTATCAATTATTTTCATTGTGGTTACACAAAAACACCCATTTTTTGCTATGTTGGGATGGCTTTAAACTCATTATCCGTCATTTCCCATGTTCCTCCGACTGCCTGGGCTAGCCCCCAGGGTTTATGAAAATATTTTTTTTCTTTTTGGTTTCCTTCTGATTAACAATGTGCATGATTTCCAGTGAACATGTAGATACCGACAGTGCTACTGACTCTGTAGAAAAGCATATGGTGAGTGATGGTTCCGTTCTATTATGTGAAATGTTTAAGGTGCCCTGTATTATTATTATTTGTTCGGGAGTCTAAAATCAGTGCTTCATGATCTATGTTCTTGTCAATACAGCTGGCCGGGGACAGTCAAACGTCAAAACCAGATGGTGAGTGCCATTCTATGTGCTTCTTCCTTAGACATCTAAAGGGAGGTTTTTATTATATGTGGTTTTCTAAAGTTGAGCTAACTATGAATTTTTGTATTTAAATGTGCTATATTCATTTATCTTCGTGAACGTTACACTCAAAATTGTTTGTGCTCCTGAACTTCTAATTTGATCACATATGCCCTTATACTCTCCAATTTGATCAATCATAACCAACTCTTATCTAATCCATCCATATATTTGTTCATGAATTGTTGATATGGCGAGCCCACTTAAACTAGTTTTTGGTTGTGTCACCCAAGAAACACACCGTTTACATAGTCAAGGCTAAAAATTGACCCTAGTGGATTCAGTTCTTTTCTGTTTCCGACATTTCAAGAAAGATGTTAACCAAAACCGGACCATGAGAACTTTTTATTGTGATGTTGTAGTTCTTCAGGTTATGCTCTAATCTTACTGCCTTGTGTAATTTTTACTGGTATTCCGTTGTATACTCTTTTGCTAGAAGTAGTTGATGGAGCTAATATGGGATGCCTATCAGTAGTCACATCATATTTGAATTTTTGAGAGGTGAATCTGCTTGTTTTTATTTGAGTCTCACAGATAGTACGTGAGACTTTTCATCCACTTTGTTTTAATGTAGTTGAGCCACATGAAAATTAAAATTAAATTCTTTTGTTTTGCTAGATAATCCTTTAACAGTATCTTCATGGGAACTGAGGTTTAGGACAAGACTCATTATTGATATCTCTTGCTTGTTTTATCATGCTGTCAGGATTTAGCAAAAAGTTTGCACAAGGATTGTGTTGCAAGAAAGGAACCAGCTAAGGTTGGTGTATGTTTCACTAATCTTGTTTTATCATAAGATTATTTATATATGTGTCTGTGTTTAGGTACTTCTCATAAATCATAATGGTCTCTCATTTTTAACAGTGCATAATGGGTTGTGCTTTTCTCTTAAGCAGTGATGGTGCAGCTTCATTGGTGCTAGTGAGTGGGGAAAAGGCACTTAAACTTGGGTTACATGCTCTTGTTCTTCATTCCTGTATCATGCTCTTCTGCTGCAATATGTGCTAATTCGTGAAGCTTCACAATAAGCTTGGAGGTGATGCAAATGAGAGTATATATAGTGCACAGGATGTTTGATAAAATGGCACAAGAAGGTTTTGTTGAAGCGAAAAGATATTATATCAGCTTTTGATTTATGTGTGGCTAGCTAGGAATGCTTTCTTGTTTGGTACATTACCTAGTCACTTGAATGTATGGATGTTTGAAAAATGGTAATGGAATGATATGGATTTGAGTACTTTTGATGTGGTAATTACTGTCTAATAGTCACTGATTTGTTACTCAATTTGATTACAATATTCACACTACAGCTAACCAAATAGAATAGTTGTGTGAACTAACAACCAACAACAAAAGAAACAAACTTCTGTTGTGTGAGATTCATAACACACAACAGAAACCTAAGAGAGTAGTTGTGTGAACAAACAACCAACAACAAAAGAAACAAAGTTCTGTTGTGTGAGATTCATAACACACAACAGAAACCAAATAGAGTAGTTGTGTGAACCAACAACCAACAACAAAAGAAAACAAAGTTCTGTTGTGTGAGATTCATAACACACAACAGAAATGAAATCATCTCCGTTGTCTGAGTAATTAACAGACAAGGGATATAATTTCACTTCAGTTGTGTGTTATTAATCTCAGACAACAAGGAATGAGTAGTATCTGTTGTGTGTTACATATCTCAGACAACAAAGAATGAGTTATATCTGTTGTGTGTTATGAATCTCACACAACAGTGAATTCTTTCTTCTGTTGTCTGAATGTGCCGAGGCATCGCCGCACATGCCACGGCAGGCACATGCTGCGCAGAACTCACATAACGGAAATAGGTATTTCTGTTGAGCAAACTATTATCACACAACAGTGAAATCACCGTTGTCTGATTTTCCAATCACACAACACTCACTTAGACCACGGTCAGCTTGGTCATCAGACAACAGAAATCCACCGTCGTCTGATGACCTTTTTGTAGTAGTGTAAGAAGAGGAGAAAATATAACAGAGGAACTGATGCCAAAGGAAATATGTGAATAGCTGAAAGGATGATTGCTCGACTTCCCAAAACAAGATGATCTTCACCCTTCAGAACTTTGTAGCCTAAACGTACTTCAATTCCCTACAAGATGACCCTCAGGTACTCTATATGTTGTGTGGAAAGATTCATAATCTTGAACGGGATATTTAGGTAGTAGAACAAAATCTTTATGTTATGTAGAATTGATAACACTGAAGCTCAAAGTATTTAGAATGGCATTAGAGTACGTTGTAAAGCTGATGCGATGCTACTTTGTAAGCTCTCTAGCTATAGCATAACCTAATGATCTCGGTTTATGGGATTTTGTGGCACATATCTCTGTGGGACTGACTACTACTTCTGAGTCAAGCAGAGCAGCTTGCTTTAAACCTTTTGGTTATTTGGGTCTACCGAGGTTGGACTATTGGAGCAAAGCATTTGAGGCACCAATCACACCTACATTTGGTAATTAAGCTGTGGGGTAGTCATGACAGATCAAAGAAAGGGAATTTGCTTATAGACAGGAAGCCAGCTGCTTCATTCACTTCAATTTCTGGCCGCCACTCATCCACATGGAGATTAATTCCCTTTTGCAAAGGATGGGCAAGTAGTCATGCATTTGATTGGGAGCACCAGCCTATTGATGTCATAATTTGGATCGACAAAAACTTTTGACTTTTCAACCCATTCCACGTGGTACGGGTTGAAATGTCAAAGAGTCCACATAGGAATCTAACCTTTCAACGCACTTAAATCTTTCATCAAGAAAGAAAAGATAACTCTAAGATGGAAATAATCATGACTAGTGAGATGCCTCACTTTGGTACTCCAAGTTTTCAACCTTGGATCTCCACTTCTTAAGTCTTGGACAGTCACCATGTAATTGACGCACAATCTTGGATGGCAAGGCAAAAACATATCATGACCTCACTACTAGAGAGGCATAATCCAAAGCCTCAACCCCCAAGACCAAGAGTTCGGCCCCCAAGCTTAGAAGCCACGACCTCCAAGGCTAAGGCCTCGACTACCAGGATCATTCTTAGACAAAGTGATTGCAAAGGAGACATAGTTAGCGGAAATCAAGGGCCAACTCTTACCTATTAGGCCAGGTGTCACGCTCTGATGATAGGTATGGTCGGAGGGCATGGTCCAAAAGTGACGTGAGAGGAAGAGACCACATAGTTGTGACATCTGTCACCAACTCTGTCAGATGGAGTGTCAGGAAGCAGAAATCATGGGGCTGACACCCTGATTTTTGGTAAGAACCCATGCCTTCCCTCAACATCTTAACTACTCCTTCTCCTATAAATATCAATCATTCACAAGCAGAAAGGGGGACTTCAACTTTCTCTTCTCTCCGAAAGCTATGCCAAAATGCATAGTCCTTTCCATAAAGCTCCGCCAACTCGAGGTGGTGGAAGCCCAACATCAGGTGGAGGAAGCCCGACGTGAGGCCATCAGTTTCACCCAAGAAAGGAGCTTGGAAGCCCAACACCAGGTAGAGGAAGCCCAACATTATGTGAAGGAAGTCCGAGACGAGACTATCAGCTTCACCCAACAAGGAGCTTGGAAGCCTAACACGAGGTGAAGGAAGTCCGAGACGAGACTATCAGCTTCACCCAACAAGAAGCTTGGAAGCCCAACACGAGGTGAAGTCCGAGACGAGACTATCAGCTTCACCCAACAAGGAGCTTGGAAGCCCAACACGAGGTGGAGGAAGCCCGACGTGAGGCCATCAGTTCCACCCAAGAAAGGAGCTTGGAAGCCCAACACCGGGTGGAGGAAGCCCAACATCAGGTGAAGGAAGTCCGAGACGAGACTATTAGCTTCACCTAACAAGGAGCTTGGAAGCCCAACACGAGGTGGAGGAAGCCCGACGTGAAGCCATCAGTTTCACCCAAGAAAGGAGCTTGGAAGCCCAACATTAGGTGGAGGAATCCCAACACCAGGTGAAGGAAGTCCGAGACGAGACTATCAGTTTCACCAAACAAGGTGGCTTGGAGGCCCAGGATCAGGTGAAGGAAGCCCGAGGCCATACCTTCAGTCACAAGAGGTGAACGACCAAGGCTAGGCACAGGACTACTAGGGCATACCTTCAGTCACAAGTGGACGACCAGGGCTACTCACGTAGCCAAACTAATCGAAGGAAAAGATAGGCCCACTTGAAGAAAACAACCCCACCACTTTACACTTGGATTTCAACGGAACCTCCGTTGACTCGTTGATGCCGAAATTGGCACCAACACAGCCCAAGTCTCACTTCCCTATATCTTACTTTCTAAACAGCATTTATTTGTATACTGATACGAATTTACATGTATGCTGATCTCTACTTTCGCAGAGAATAACCACTGCATCTTCCTTTAGAGACTGAATATGTGCCATGCAAAGACCGTAGGATATAAAATGAGTGAAGAACTCTTGACTAGCTGGTTGTCAAAGTTAAATACAATAACTGCCACAGAATGAGGGGTTATTCTTCCAATAATAAAGGTATGATCGATCACTAACAGATTTTTCTTGTGTTGCATTTATATAAGTTACTCTGAAGCAAAATAAATAGATAGAAAATTATAGGGTGAAAGATTGTTTAAATGCTCTATAGTACCATGCTATATATGCTGTCATTCCAACTGAAAAACAGTGATTGGCAACAGAGAAACTGTACAATAAAATGGCAATCAAAATTTTTGTTAACTTCTTTATCCTAATTATTACATTATCATGAGCTTGTTAGAAGTATATACTGGCAAAGGTCAAAATTCTGATCCACTTCCATGTGTGCATGACTTCATCCGATCCACCGAGGCTTTTTGTGGAAAATATTCTTTCACTTTCAGATGATTAAAGTAGGTCATTTTTTAGACATTCAAAAATGCTTTTGAATAATAAAAAATTTAAATAAAGATCTTATATCACTACGCCAAAAAATGAATCAGACGACAGTGAAAAACTATCGTCTGATAAGGAACGCTGCTGTTGTCTATCTCAATGTCGTCTGATGGGTGAATCAGACAATAGGACAAACTGTCGTCTGAGGAAATTTCGCACAACAGCAGCGACTACATGACTATTGTCTGAACACCAGAAAGAACAACAGCAATGAATATCTTAACTCTTGTGCAAGTCAATTTCAGACAACAGCTGCTAGAAGAGAGAAACTTGTGACGAACAGTCAGAAAACATTGGCTTGTAAATAAACAGTTGTTTGAATGAAGCTTGTACATCATCTGACTAGCTGGATACCATTGATTGAATTCAAACAAGACGATAGAATAAGCCTGTAGCCATTGTGTATCATTGTTTCATAATATAGCATCTTGTAACAAACTGTTGTCTGAAACCAAGTCGTACAATAGTAGCTTTCCTATTCTCTGTGGTCTTCCTTAACTTCAGACAACAAATTATTTAATTTTTTGTTATGTTATATCTAGTTGGACAATTGAATAGGTTTGAAAACTATTGTAGATAGATGGTTCACACAACAGTTTTTTGTTTCTATTCTTGTTATGTTCATTTGTTAGACAATGGTTTGCTGTTGGTATTGAATTGTTTGCTATAGAAGAGAAAAACATACATTTTGCACAATAAAAACAACACATCCTTGACTCCAGAAGCACATCCATTAATTTCAAAAACTATTTCATCCCAACGGAGGAATTAATACATCCATTGTTTAGATAGTGTCATATATGCATTTAAGTGCTACAGACTAGTCTAACAAAAGGTGAAAGCACTAGTACAAAATTTGATTGAAGCTTGAGCATTTTTGATCTTCCCATGTTTTTGGGTAGTCTTGCATCATACACTAACCGAGTTAGGGCTTAATGAAGTCTTACTGGCATCGTTGTATCTGCTGTAAGATGAAAAATACCAGATCAGGTGATGTATACTAAAAAGCAAAGGAGATCCCAAGATCATTATATCATCTACCACTAGTCTAGCATGCACTAAAAATAGGAGAATGAAGAGTAGGTAGCACAAGTACTCTGAATCTACATTTTAGACTAAATTGATTAAATGATTTGGAGAAGCAAATGAGAACAAACTGAAATAAGGAATATTTAAAGTTATATGGAATCCCTAATTTCTTGATAGCATGCAAATAAACTGAATTTAATAAACCAAAATACATGCCCCAGTGGCAGAAACTATTTAAGGTTATAATAAAGAGAAGATTTACTTTGAGTTAACAAACTCCTTTATGGCACCTCCTGTTTTTGTGAGCTCCTCAATGTACGGACCAAGTTCCAAAATTAACTGCATATGGAAAGTCAATGGTGATGATGTCTAAAATATGTCCAGGAACTCCAGGAAAATTGCATTAAAATATGAGATGTGGTAGTCGTCATACATTATCTCTAAGAACCTATATCTTTAGACTCCATTAACAATTTTATCATTTATCAATTTACTCTATAGCATCTAGTCCCTACATATACAATTGCACATGATCCTTGATTCCTTGAGAGAGACATGTACAAAGAAATCCAACGTGATCTTGACATACATACCTATAATGACATAACATTAACTAATGTTAAACAGATACCAGAGAGGTTGGGAACCAACTCAAGTAGCACTTGCTATACCCATCACAATATTTGTTCAAGAAATAGGTAATATATACCTATGAATTTCATGACCAGAACATGATCTTTTATATCAATTGCAATTGGGCATGTAATTCCATTTTTCACCATACTGCATATATACACCAACCCATCTATCATCAATTAGCAGGAAGATCTCAGCTTTGTAATTATGATTTAAGCTAAAGCCAATTAATTCTTTGTATATGATATCGCCATAATCTACTTATCAAGAAATAAGTTAAGATTGTTGTCCATCTTACCTATCCAGATTCCTCTTTTCTTTCTCAGCCCATACCTTCACCATTTCCCTGGGGTTGTGCTAGCTTGTAGTATCCCTTTCTATATCAGCAGTCCCCTTGTACATATCTATCTCTGTCCCTGAAGTTGTTAAAACAAGAAATATTATGAAACTATTGTAATAAACACATATGGTCCAAAACCTAGCACACAAGTTCAATAGTCCTAGAAACTGTAAAACCAGTTAATTTTTTCTTCTTTATGATGCTTTATGTATGATGACATGGTCAATTTCCCATTAAAAGTACTATGACAAAGAACATTACAATACTTTATTAAGAAAAGATTCAAAACAAACATTACTAAGAATGAAATAAATGAACACATTTTTTACTCAATTACATTCGGTTTAACTGTTTGACACTACCAGTTAGTCAAATATAATTTGCCACTATGAATAAGCTAAAACTGTCATAGCACTTGCTTAAAATCCAGAACATATAATAAGAACATGTTGTTTATTTAGTATTGATACTAGGACCTTTTTGGTTGGGAAGGGAGGAGGAGGGAGAGGGGGAGTCGACTCACTAGTCCACCAAGGTATTGAAATCTAGCAAACTCAAGGCGGTGATGTAGTCTCCAGCTGAAACAAAAAGACACTGATCAAGAAAAGACAACCATCCGATAAATGCCGAAAAATGAAAACGAGAACAAGATAAGGACAATAGACTTGTCTTTCTTTGGCAGCAGCACAAGATAATAGATAGAAGTCATAGAACCATGACAACTATCAAGAGCACTAGCCCCAAATTCAATCAATCTAATGCTTTTATACTTAGTATCAACCCGATTAGAAGAAAAAGGGGAAAGAAGACCAACATTAACTATCAGAATCAGCCTATTTTCATCCCATAGAAGGAAGCATAAGTCACTGTAACAGATCAATAGAAGTCATTTATATTACCAAAAAACGCCAAGTCAAGAAAACATAAATACATAACAAACAGATGATAAGATAGATATATATATATATATATATATCCACCTGGTTAATGTAATCTAATAATCGACATACACTAAACAGCTCATCCTCATTCAAGTATCTATTAACACTAAATCCATACCCAAAATCACTTGGAGCATACAGAAAACTCACTTTAATTTTTTGCACATTTCCCAGGACCACATAGCCTGAACTGAAGCACTGAAACAAAATCGAAGCTAATACCAATACTTAGAGCAAAAAGAAAAGAGTAATCCATAGAAAATCAACACATATCTATGGCAACTTCATGTTTAATTTTCTAAGCTAAGGTACTAGACAACTGTAATTCTTCACAACCAAGACATAAATTTAATTGACCAGAAACCACTGTTCTATTTTCCAAGAAATTGAGACAGTTTAACACCAGAAAAGTAGTAACTTCAAGTACTTAAATAATTTCAAGCACAAGATGCCCAGAAAGAAAAGCGACTTAAGAAGATATAAACAAGTATATGTGGGTAGAAATAGAAATTAAATTAATGAACTGTGAACCCAAATGTGTGAAGAAGGCGAACAAACGTACAATATGTACTGAAACATAGAAGAAGAGCTCAACAAAGTCCAAATCAAGTGTTCTCCTTCCACTGAATTCCGTTGTTTCCTACAAGTCCAGAAATCTCAAGGTTAGAAATCCATATAATCTAAATCAACTAATCTGAATCCACAATTTGAAACTAGAGATCTTACCTTTCTCTGCCTCTGAACCATCTCGTATTCATAACCACTCTCCTCTGTTTTAGCACTCAAACTTTTCCATTCAAGACCTACAAGATATCCAAATTTAGAAAATGCAAAACAAAATCCATAATCTTTAGAATTGAAGCTTCGATTTTAACAAAAAGGAGAGTTCAAAACTTACTGAATCAAAGCGGTGGTGGAGGAGTCGCAAGATGGCTGCCAGAAATCGATGAAGGTAAGGGAGCAGCAGCGTCGCAGCTTGGAGGATTGCGTGCCAAGGCAGGAGTCGGTGCATGGCAGTGCTGGGATTGGGTTTTGATTGTATTGAGGTGCTTGTTCGATTGGTAGTGGTGGAATCATGAATTGGTGGCTAGAAATGGTGGTCTCTAGCCATGGCAAGGAGAAATGGAAGGCAGAGAGAACAAAGAATTGGGCGTGCGGCTGAGGAAGAGAGAGGGAGAGCGCGTTGGGTTTCTAGGGTTAGTTTCTTTAAATAGTAGTGGACATCAAAGTAAAATTTTGTCAAATTAATGGAGGGAAGAATGAAAATTAAAAATTTGGCTAAGTATTCACGCGCTAGCATGTTGAAACCTAAAACTCAGACAACATCAATTTCAGTACATTGTCCAAAGAGAGTGGCACAATAGACAACTAAAAAACTGTTGTGTGAATCAAAACAATCAGACGACATATTTTTCAACCATTGTATTAATAGTAATTGCACAACAGAGAAGTAATAACTGTTGTGTGATTAAAAACAATCAGACAACATCATTTATCCACCATTGTGTTAATCAACCTTGGACAACATCATATAATAACTGTTGTCTGAATTAATTCATTCAGACAACATCAAAAAAATCAACCATTGTCTGAAATGCTATTGCACAAGAGCCAAGAAAAAACTATTGTTGGAATCGAAAACTTAGACGACTGAATATTTGTTGTCGTTTGATTAATTCAGACGACAGTTAAAATGTTTACTGTCATCTGATATGTGTTGTCTGATTCCGAAATTGGTGTAGTGTATAATTAAGCAAATTCTTGAGACTACCCTCACATAATATAGATATTAGTAAACAAATTATTTCTTGAAATAAGGGTTTGAGGCTGCCTTCAAACCTTGATTGATGAAACAGATGAATACATTTGGGGTGGGGGGGGGGGGGGACATAGAGCCTACACCCTATATTACAATGCACCACATTAGGACCTCCCAAATAATAACGGGAGGCATTGCAACTACAATATATTCAAACATGCACCAAATAGCAGAGAATGTCATACCGACTACTCTATTTGCTTTACAAAAATGGTGGCACATCAGAAAGTGAAATCAATGCCATAAAATCAGTAAAGTAGCTTTCCCAATATGCTGACTACAAGAAATAAATCCGACGACATGTAGTTTCATCCTGCCACCAGGAAGTTGAAACCAATTCATGATCCACCGCCTCACTAGGGTAAACAAGGCATACTCAGTATCAGACATAGACAAAGCCCACATGTCCTTACCAAGAGTGGAAAAGAAATTATTGTAAATAAAATACACCTAAAATTGAAACCTAATAATAGAAAAACATAATATATAGGACAAAACCACAAGCAAAGGCCTAAACTCACAGAAGTGGCCCCAACCTGCCTGACAGGCCCAAAGCCACATGAGAGCCCAAACCTGCAAGACGGGCCAACGACCTGGTCTTGGCATTTGCCCCCGCGTGTGCCCTTTGAGAAGGACCATCGCCACTGACGAAACACTATGCCGGAGAACTACGATCAACATCAGTGGCTGGACTAGGGCACTAACGAAACCTGCTTCTTGTGAACTCCGACGTTGAACCATGAAAATCAAAGATAACGAAACACAGTGGACAGCCATGGTGCCCAATAACTAGGTGGATCCGGAACACGACCCTTCACCTGGCCCCTATAATCCTGGGAAGAGGGAGGTGCTGGCTTTGGTGGCCCGCGTTGGTGATTCCAGACATTGCCGCTGAAACACATTACTCCACCATCACTCCTTGTGGTCGCCGCTGCTACTCCGATTCCGACCTTCACTTGTGGGCTGACAATCGAAACCTACAAAATCTACTAGTCCAACAACAACGTCACAGGGACGGGCCTCCAGAAGGAACAACACAAACCTCCGAAACTCCAAGCACGATAGCCGTGAACTTTTTCTTAGTAACTGCTGCAGAGCGTTTTTTTTTTTTTTTTTTAATTATGTTCATATGTGACGGTCTTTCAACAATAAATTATTTTTATACGAGGATAAGATAGTCAATAGACTGTATCATATTTGAAAAGAATGCAATACATCCCATGAAAATATGAGAAGGCCGGTTTCCTAGAATAAGGAACTTTTTAAATTTAAATTTAAAAATAAAAATAAGAAATAAAGGCAAATTGACATGTGCTCCGGGTTAGTAACTAATAATCTATAAAGGCTTTGTCAGCCAAAATTGAAAAAGTGTACCAAAATAACCGTGAAATATTAAAAAACTGTTCAAGTAAATCTAGAATATGTGTCTGGCCCAAACTCTAGGTTACTTGTGCAATTTGTAATATGGTTACTCTTAGAGATAATCTAGGAGAATCTTAGTAGATATCCATTCATTGTACGATTATATTTCCATGTACAACTCTAATTCTATGCATGTAATCCTCTATATAAAGAGACCCTTATTATCAATGAAAGCACAGCAAATTCTGTCCCAAATATTTCCTTAAACACGTTATCAGCACGAAGCTCTAACCCTAAAATCCTAAAACCCTAGATCGCCGCTCCTAGCCCTCGCTAGCCTCCTTCCCGCCGTGCATCTCTGTGTTCCACCATCCAGCATGCCACACCGTGCCACAACGCACCACACCACTGCCACACCTTTGCCACATCAGAAACCCTAATAATAGGTTTGTTTTAAAGTTCCCGTTTTTAAAGTTTTTGTTCTTTTTCTCGGGGACTTGCAACCTCCCTTCTTCTACCCCCCCCCCCCTCTTCTTCTTCATAGGGGAGACCAAAAACCAAACTGTGAGGTTCGTGCTCACTCGAAGCTTAGAGCTTGTAGAGTCCTCCAAACTTAGAGTTTGTTGAGAAGTTATGATTGACCACAAACACATCATTGTTTCGATCTAATCCTATAACTCTTGGAATCAAATTTCTTGGGAGCGACTACACTAAGAAATTCCTAATTTCTTGGAAACGATTACGCTCAGAAATTTTATTTGTTTTCATGGTAACCCTTTTCGCTTCGAAACTAACCCTTATTTCTTGTTCTCTTTCAGGATGAGTAACCTGAACAAACTGGACTTCGCTCCATTGGGAACAACTAACTCTGGATATCACAAGAGTGTTTGTGATGTCCGCCAGCATCTCAAGGCTGAAGGATTCCTGGATACGAGCCAGGACGTGTTAATTGTTGAGCAACCTCAAGCTTTGGAAGCAACTAGAGCAGCCTTGGAGGCAAATAAGGCGAAAGCCATCATCCTAATGACTCTTCATATGGACGATTCGCTCCAGTACGAGTATATGAATGAAGAAGACCCCAAAAGGTTGTGGGTCTCACTAGAAGAAAGATTTGGCAACATCCATGATTCCTTGCTTCTTGATATAGAAGTAAGATGGCATAGCCTCCACTTCTGTGATTTCAAATTAGTTCTTGACTACAACTCGGAAGCACTTCGCATCAAATCCTTGATGGAATTATGTGGACAAGATATTACAAATGCGATGTTGATTGAGACGATCCTATCTACCTTCCATGTCTCTACTTTGAAGGTTGTTAAGAACTATCGAATAGATGTTACAGCAGGACAAATTACAAGGTTTCATGAGCTCATTGGAGTCGTGAATATCGCTGAAAAGCACGACAACAACTATAATTCGAGACCTATGGGAACAGAGCATATTCCGGAGTGCAATTATAGTCTCGCCCCTATGGGAGGGCTCCAAGAGAGAACCTCTAAATTTAGGGATAATTTTGGACGTTCTGGTTCATATTCTCGCTCTAATGAGGAAGGTAAAAGCCAAAATAGGCAGACACGGAACCGAAGAGGTCAACATGGAAAGAGAGGGAGGCAACGCCTCTGGCCATGTTGGTGGCGCCACCAACACTAAGAGTCATCCTAATGTCATTTTTAAAGCAACTTAATCAATGGAGTCTAAGCACAGAGATGTATGTTCTCGATGTGGAGCATCTGATCACTGGGCACACATTTGTAAAGCTTGTGAAGAAATTGTCACCGCCTATAAAGCATATTGTGAAATAAGAGAAGCTCACTATGTGGAACAAGAAGATCAAGAAGGTGATCTAGAATGAAGGGTTGAAGACTTCAAATCTAGTTGGGATCAATAGACTGCCAATTCTATTTAAGTCTTTATTTTCCAAGAGATATAATAGGCAATTTCCCTATATTTTGTAATAAATGCCATTGGTTTAGTTTTTCTTCCACTAGGCTCATCCAAAGTGAGTATGATGTCTAGGACGGTTTTGAGATAAGTGGTACTTAAGCGAGCTTTGCTCCACTGAGATCTCTCTACTCACCTGGTTATATTTATTTTGGAGTTACCGAAAGAAGTCAAACGATTACCTTTGTTTTGCATTAGCTAGCATTTGGATTAGATTCTCTTAATGATTAAGAAACAATGATGTACTCTATTGGCTTATGAATAAAATTTTGAGTTCTTTTCATTATGACTCCATTTCGATTCTGAGCATATTACATTGTGACAACGATGGCTGGGACATCAGAATTAGTTCAAGGATATGGAATGGCCCAAATTCTGCTTGCCAAATGGTATGTTGATTACCGTCACAGAAACTCTCTACACTCCTAGGGCAAATCGGACCATACTTAGCCATTTGAGCCAACGGATTTTATGCATAAACGCATGTAGAGAACGGAAAAAAGTTTCTGTGCACTACCTCTAATGATTGTGAATAAAGGCGCATCTTAGGAAACTTACGTGTCACTCTAGTGGACTCTATATCACCATTATTCGAGCTATTAAATGCATTAAAGTTATGAGAGAAGATCTCTTAAATTTAGACACATATTGGCTACGTCATGATAGGATACGTCATCCTAGTCATATCATAATCCGTCTAATAAAGACTTCAAACAGACATCCATTCTTTCAAGCGAAACGAAGCACGAACTAAAGGTTGATTCCTGGATAAGTGTGACCGCCGCCGTCCATCGCCAGCCTAAGGCTGGCGTAGTCCATATCCATGACGTCATGGATGGTGTCCATCATGGTGATGACACCCCAGGTGATGCTGCAATCACCAACTTTGCTTACAATAGCATTTCAGATGCTCAAGCCTAACAAAGTCCTCATTGGTTGCTTCTAAGGCCCCCTCGTTCATTCTACAAAGCCTGTTCCTTATGGAAATTAGGATCGAGACTGTCTTATGCAAAGGATATGAAAATACTCATTTTGTTCTTACATAGAATTCGTGAGGATTCTGTGGACTGATTAAACCAACTTGTAGATGTTTAAATATCTCATGATGTTGGTTGACACTCAAACATGCTAGTCACGTGTTGTGCCATTGTCCATTTGTCATGCTGCTATACTAAACTCCTAAATTTGTGGATCGTCACTTTGATGAGACAATCTTCCCATTGTTAGGGATAGATAAGAACACAGATGTTCAGCAAGAACGACATGAATTGTCATGGCCTATCCCCACTATGCCTCATCTCGATCCCCGCTAAAGTGACTAGATCACATATATCTGCTGCAAACATGCCTACAAGGATGGACGTCCCTATGAGAGGATGTAGCGTTATCCTGCATGGAGGTAGGCATCGCACCAATGCCATCGAGAGTGGCACTATAGCGTTACAGGCCTTGACCCCAACTAGGATGCATGGGAGGCACCCCAATATTTTGATCATCGACACTCAAAATTGGTCTCATGAGAATCTTTCGAATTATGGTTATCGTGGGAGGACGCCTCAACGTCAGAACCAACTCCTGAGATTATAGAGCTTTCTAAAAATTACACTAGGGTACATGAGATGTGGGATAAAAACTCCATCATGATTGATGATATATGTATTCACACATTTCATTGTGTATGAGTTTGTTGAGTCCGATGATATCGAACCGTGCTCCGTTGATGAATGAATGCCAACGTAGAGAAAATAAGCCTAAATAGAAAGATGCGATCCAGGTTAAGTTGGATTCTCTAACGAAGAGGAATGTTTTTCGAGCCAGTGATACCAACACCTCCTAGCATAAAACCTATTGACTAATGGGTTTTCGTTAGAAAACGTGATGAGAAAAAGATATGGCAATCTCACCTTATGGCACAAGGCTTCTCACAAAACGCCTTGAAATCAACTACAATGAGATATATTCTCTCGTAATGGATGTCATTGCACTCCACTACTTTGTCAGTTTGGTAGTTTCCGAATAACTAAACATGCAGCTCACGAATCTGGTCACTATCTCTATGGAGATCTAGATATGGAATATACATGAAGATTCATGGTAAACTTCATTTACCTAAGTGAAGTGGCTCTAGACCACGGAGGGCCTTTGCAATGAGGTTGAAATGCTCACTAAAGTGACTACTTAATTGGGAAGATATATGCCCACGCATTTCCATAAGAAGTTTTAAATTCTATCGCGGTTTATGTTGGTGACATAATCTTCATTAAAAGCCTTTAAAGAGTTAAGGGAAACCGCTGAACACTTGAAATCTGAGTTCGAGATGAAGGATCATGGGAGAAAACGATTATGTCTTAGTTTGAAATTTGAGGATCGTGTTGATAGATGCTTAGACATTTTGACAAAGTTAAGCCTTCAAGCACCCCCATGATTGTCCGTAGTCTTAATCTTGAAAAGGATCTTCTTCATCCAAAGGATGGTGATGAAGACGTGCTAGAGGCAGAAGTGCTCTACTTAAGTATAATAGGCGCATTATTGTACTTAGCTCAATGCACAAGACCGAAGATCTCATTTATAGTGAACTTGTTAGCTAAGTATAGCTCTGCCTCAACGCGACACTATTGGACTGTTGATATGGACTTATTCTATCCCTATAGAGAAATGATGGATTGGGACCAATCATACACCAAAAAAGTCGCCAACACGGACCTGTGTTCTCTATCCCCACCCCAAAACGACAATAGTGTTTTGGAAGGTTTTGCGAATGCTGGGTACCTCTCTAACCTACACATAGATCATTTCCAAACTGGCTAAGTGTTCACCATGGGCAAGACCACAATACCTTGGAAGTCTACAGAACAGACTTTAGTCGCTATATCTTCGAACCATGCAGAGATTATTGCTCTTCACGAAACGGTTCATGAATGTATATGGATTGGATCCATAATTACATGTTAGAAGTAACACTACACCAAAAATCTTATCAGACAACGGCAGAAAACCGATGTGGGATTTGGAGTCCCACTGTTGTAGAGTGAGCCGTTGTCTGATGAAAAATCAGACAACGGTGGAACACAGTTGTGTGATAAACACACAGACAACAGGTATATGTTATAACTGTTGTGTGATAGCTCGGCAGATGCCAGGCGCAGCTGCGCGGCAGGTGCGGCGCTGCCTTCAGACAACAGTGCCTGTTTTCAAACTGTTGTATGTTAAGCTTGTCAGACAACAGACTTTTATTTTGTGTGTTGTCTGATTAACATTGAGACAACAGAGTTCAATTACTTCTGTTGTGTGAGTGTAGATTAGAAGACAGTGATTTGTTAAAAACCGATGTGTGATATGAATGATTGCAGTGTGATTTGTCTCCATTTTTAGTCATTCAGACAACAGGCAATTATCATTATATCTATTCTGTTGTCTGATTATTTGAACATATCTCATTCCTGAATTAGATTGTGCATTTGATCCATTTACATACTCAATATAAACATTGCAAACTATCAAATATAAACATTGCAAACCACTTATCATTGAACCCAACATTTTAAACAAGAAAAACATTTAGTGCATGCCCATCTACTTGGGACATCAAAAAACTGATACATATGTAACCACACAATGCAGCTGATACATATGTCTAACTATGCAGCTGATACATATGTCCCCCCTTTTCAATATCCTGAGGAAGCTTGCGGAAAAATTCAACGGTGAGGCAACCACACTCCATATCAACTAGCTGCATAGTTGCTTCCTTGCTCTCTTCTTTCATCCTATCCAGCGATTCAAATCTTACATTCCCAACTTCCACTCTTAAAGTGGGATACTACTTTAATTCCTACACACCACAGGGAAAACATCCCATTAAAAATAATAGATTAATCAAATTTAGGATATAATGAATAACTAATAGCTATCCTCTTAGGTAAATTCAGTATATTATTCTGCATTTTTAATTCTATACAATACATTTCGATGACTTTGTGAACATGTTATGCAATCAGAATCTCATAATTCATGAACCACTGATTACTCTAAACCAAAGTAGAATTAGAAAAGCTAGGTAGATCTAATTACCAGATTTAGTGTGTAAGAAATTTATGTACGATTTCAAAAAGACCAGCAATATATATAAATAAGAAGCAAGATTATAACAAAATCAGCAAGAGACTATGAAGCATACTAAGTTCCCAAAATAAAAAATATATATAAATAAGAAGCAAGATTATAACAAGTCAAGTGGTACTGTAAGTCATGAGAGTTACTTTTTTTATACTATCAATTGCCATTCCAAGTTGAATATCAACACCCTACATTAGAAACTAGTAAGAACTCCCGCGCTTTGCTGCAGGATATGAATTGTAACTATACAAAGGAAGTCCATACATATAGAAAAACTGATATATTTAATACAATGTACATTGTTGAGATCAATTAGAAATGCAAAACTTAATTCAATACAGAAAATTATGAACTACGAATTCCACTAATCAATACTGAACAGAAGCTACAGCTGAAGCAATCACACACACAGTTAACATTGCCACTTATACTGAGGTCTTCTTTGGCTCAAGTAAAACATGTACATAAATGTTTTTTGTACACCCCTCGATCGAACAAAAGAAAACCCAAGCGTGAGAGATGTTGTTAACTCTTTGAATAAACTATTTCCCATCATGATCAATCACTAAATCCACATTCTTAATTGAAAAACAGATGTTTATTTATACCTTGACTACAACTCTCATCAAATCCTTCAACATTTTCTCTGGTAAATACTGTAACAAAAAAAAACAAACATTATGAATTAATTTATACTCATACAGTAATAATTATTTTTCTTCACGTTATACATCAATATCACTATTTGATGAACAATAAAAGATATACTCACTTGTTTTAAATCTTTTCGATCTAACATAACTACATCCAGATTTTCCTTGATCAACTTTGTTAGCAGCAGAGTCTTCCAAAAACCTTTTAAATCCTCTTTTCGAATTCCTCGCAGCCATATACATCTGCGTTTGCACACATACTCCCATTAAATTTTTACACCACCATGTTGACTCATCATAACTTACCAAGCAACTCCTTCATAAACACACCAAATTGCTAAAATATAAGATAACAAAACCAACCTTATCAAAACATTAATGCCTAAACCTTTCAAGCTATGTCTCTAGTGTCTACCCATTTAAAAGTTTTAATTACATGACGGCTCATTTTTGATTTGGTTAACAACAATCTTCTCAAATAAAAGCAAAAACAATTCTCAATCTCTATAATTAAAATCTTAAAACAAAAACCAACTTTAAAATCATAAACTCACAAATCAAGGAAATTCAATAAATTGCTAAACACCAAAAACATAACTTGAAACCTCTCCAATCAATCATCAACAACCACCAATATCAACAGATCCAATCTAAAACCAAAGAAGCCAATCTGAAACTCAGTCACTACAAAGAACACATGATTGATCACTTCATCTAAACTGATCAAGTGAAACTGCAGTATGACTCTACAAATCCATTAGCAGATTCTTGTACTTTCAAATTTACCAAGGCTTTAGCAAGGAACAGGGTTTATATTTTTTTTTATAATTAGCAGATTATAAACTCTGAGAAAAGAACAAAATAAATCCTAATGGGCAGAGCTTGCTTTATGATACTTTATTTGTATTGTTTCAGATATAGTTGATACACCAAAAATCAAACACCTAAGAGCTATGCATTTGTCTTCATCTGATGAGCTATGCATTCCTCATATATCCCAAACCAGTTGCATTGCATAATTAGTTATAGTGACATACTTGAATGTGCAAATTTCCAAATATACAATGACGTAGAAGCTTTGTAAATCAAAAAGAAAAAAATGGCAGCATACTTTTACTGAGAAATGGACTGTCCTAGCAACCACAAGGGGTTTTAGTGTTTCCTATAAGAAGCATGGGCTTGAACATCCATCAAAGTATGCCTTTGTGGCTATGCCTCACGATGCAGCTAACCAAACCACTAGGCCGCAATGCCCTTGTTATCTTTAAAAAGTTCCACCAAAAGATCCACTCACAAACAATTAGACTTAAAATTAACTTACGATCATCCATACCATATATGCCCAACAATAGCAACAAGATAAGTTTAGATTTTGTTGCGGTAAGGAGAATTCATATGTTGACATTATGCAAGATGAAAACTGATATCCATTTGCAATTTATCTGGTAACCGTAAGCACGCTGATCAAGCTATTTACAGAAGGAAGAGAAGAACTAGTGATCTAGAGTCCATTCATGCTAATCAATCTACCTTTTAGGAAGAGAGAGCAGTGACCACCCCAATTGCTCAGAGCCTCAGAGACATAATAGGTCAACAACTAAATTTTCTCCAGTGATCTATGTATCTTACTACAGAAAACAACCAAAATGTTGGACTATCACAAGTTTCAGCAGACAGAAACAATGAAAAAGCCACCCCTCTATATGTTGAGGCACTTTGTTGTTAACGCCACATATCCATGCCATTCTAGCAACCTTTTTTTTTTTCTTTCTTTTGGCTTTATGTTTAAAGAGAACTGAAAATAATGGGCAAGAAGCAAAAGTTTCTGGCCACCAACCCCCACCCCAAAAGAAGTGATACAACAGTTTATCTTCACCATCTGTTGAAGTTGATATACAGTAAATGCATATTTGACTAACCTGAATGAGGGACCCCTATAGACCGAAGGGCCAGTTCGCGCTGGTGATTGAATATAATAGAATTCCCAGATTGCAAACGAAGAACCAATACCGTCTTGCTCAAAAATCTCACAGTCAAACTGCAGTATAGAGCTCAACCCAGGGTCATATTATATTCACATTTCAGAAACTACATATAATCCAAAATTTTCCATTTTGGCGAAAGAAAGTTAGAAGAAACTAACTCACAGAGTCAGCTGCACAATTATGCGGTTTGATCTGAGTGTTGCAGGGTCAAAATAAGCAGAATAGTTGTCAACGTTTAGTCACAACAGGAAACGAAACTTGTCGCTCAAAACAATCTGCAAATACAGAGTTAAGGTGAGCTAGTATCTAATGAAGGCTTTTCAATTATTAACCATGAGAAAAGTAGCTTCAAATCTATTCAATCAACTTGACTTTTGTACTCCTCTTATGAATGTAGACAAGACTTAAAAAACAAAGATACTCAAATAAATAGCAAAACAAAACTATTTTTACAAGAAGGGAAAACCACGTTAACACCAGACTGTGATCTATTTCAGTATGACCACCTTAAACTTCCTTTCTTGAACAAATGAAAGATAGGCAAATAAAGCAAAAAACAAACCAGTAAAACCAAAATTGACTTCAAGTATCTAAATTTAAACATACCCAAATCAAGAATTTCCGGGACTTGCATCAAACTGAAGCCAAACCCATCTTCTTGGGCACACTTTAACATACAATCCAATTCTTTCCCACAAGAACCTAAAAAACAAAAATAACAGGAGACTCTAAACCAAACCCAGAAATTTCAATTGAAATTACATTGGGGACGTTTACCTTTCAGGAGATAATCAGCTTTGAAGCTGGACAGATGCGATGGGGTTCTTCGTCATCTGTGCTAGGCACCGACTCGATCTCTTAAACCGTTCATGAGGTTGAAGGAGCTTGAGCTTCGGGTTCTTCTGCTCATATAAAGAGAGGTCGCCTTGGATAATGTGATTTGTGAAGAATCCCAAATCAAAAGTGAAGAACTCGAAAAACTTCAGTTAATCAAAACCTGAAATCAAAAGTGTGATTTGTAATTTGTGAAGAATCTGAATCAAGAGTGAGTGTCGTGCATATATAGAGAGGGCGAGAGGACGAGAAACCAGAAACCCCCAAATTTTAGGGCTTACCAGATTCAAGAGGACGAGAACTAACCAGATTCGAAGCAGAATCTCAGATTTAGGGCTTTGAAGTCAGGGATTGGTACCAGAAAGCCAGGGCTTCGGAGGTGGTGGATTTAGAGTTTAGGGCTTCAAAGTGGGCATAGCTGTGGAGTGAGTCGGGGAGAGAATCGGGGGTCAGATAGCTTTGGAGTTGTGAAAAGAGAGAGTCAAGCTTTTTTTCTTTTCTTCAAGTGTTCTAATTTGATCTAAATGGACACATGGCTAGACAAGCCATTAGTTGATGCATATATGCATGTATAAGGCATCAGACCACGTTTTCCATATACATGTTGTCTGATTCTGCACACATTAAATTTGAGTTGTAGCAGCAAGGAGGGAAAGTTCCCGCTATGTGTAAGTAAAGTTCAGTTTGGGAGTGAAGGAATGAGTGACGTATGGAGACGCATCGAAACCTCTAATATATTTTCCTTGATCATACAACACAAAAACAAAAACTGTTGTGTGACAATTTGCAAACTTTGCTCATACAACAGATATAACTATTCTGTTGTACAATGAAGTACCAATTTGGAGCCAAATTTCGGGTCGATCTAGGAGGGAAATCTGCCGCTAATTTTTTTTTCATTCACACAACGAACTATTCTTATAACTGTTGTGCAATGATCTACTAGCTAAAAAGTTTAGAATTTTAACCACCTTATACAACGCAAGTTTTGTAAACGTGTTGTGTGATTCACTTTTCTTCATCACACAACACTTTTTTTTTTTTCGTTGTGCAAAAAGTGTTGTGTGTTTAAGTTATTGGTGTAGTGTAATTATGGTTTGAGGTCTACCACAGATAAGAATATGAGCATTTATAAGGACAATGCTGCTTGCATTGAACAAATGAAGCATGACTACATCAAAAGCGACAACACCAAGCATCATCAGCAACAACAGACTCTCCTCAAGATCAAAGTGAACAAGGTTCAATCTGAAGACAGTGTGGCAGACTTGTTCACTAAAATCATTGCCTAATTTCACTTTAGAGAAACATGTTGACAACATCGTTTACAGAAGGTATCCGAACTCCCATGACCTTAGTCTTCAGGGGAGATGCAGACATCAGGCGGAGATGTCTACATGTTTGGTCTCGAAACATGAAGGGTGTGTTGTACTCTTTTTCTCCTTTGACAGAGGTTATTTTCGTCCCACTAGATTTTTGTTACTCAACAAGGTTATTGATGAGACAACGAGAGGAACACCATATTTGGGAGACACAAGGGAGAGTGTTCAAGTAAATCCAGAATATGTGTCTGGCCCAAACTCTAGGTTACTTATGCAAGTTGTAATAGAGTTACTCTTAGAGATAATCTCAAAGAATCTTAATAGATATCCATTCATTGTACTATTATGTTTCCATGTATAACTCTAATTCTATGCTTGTAATCCTCTATATAAAAAGGCCTCAATAATCAATGAAAGCACAACAAATTCTCTCCCAAATATCGATTTTCTTAAACAAAAACAACCTATTATGTGCAATTATCTGATCATTTAGATAACTACCACTAATCCACTATCATATAATTTTCTAAATTTTTTTTTAATAACTTTTACTATTTTTTTATCTAAGAATTTTTTTTATATATATGCAGAGCATGTATTTGCAAGCTAGTGTGGTTTAAAAGCACATTGATACTTTTTTTTTCTTTTGATCATATCAACAACTAGTGTTTTGTGAGTTAAACTTACAACCTTCCACTTACAAAGAGGAGACTTATGCCACTAGACCAAATGGTACTGGGCAGCACTTTGACACTTGACTTTTTATATCTAAAACATTTTTGTTAAATTTAAAAAGCGTTTTTAAATTTAAACAAAGGAACATAAGATTTTTAGTATCTTTGGTACGACTACAGTTTATACACGTCATTATGAGTACTATGTTAATCACAAGACTACTTCAGAATTCTCATTTTTTGTGGAGCTTCCTTTTTTTGTTTTACTCTTCCCCTTTTGATCCCCTTCCTCACGCTCAATTATCTCCTCCATTGAAAAAGCGTGTTCGTCCTGTGGAAAATTAAGGGGGTGTATTCATTTAAGAGTCTACAAGATTTTTTTGTATTTTGAAAGTCTATGGGTATTCAATTGAGATTTTAAACAATCTTTTAAAATCTTGATGTATTCAATTAAGATTTAAAATTATCCATTCAAATCTGCAAATATTCAAAAGTATACGGATTTTTAAGGATTTCATTAAATGCTGGATTTTAGAGGATTTTATAGTGCTTTTTATACATATCAAAACTCAAAAACAATCCAACCGCTTTCCATGAGATTTTGATGGATTCTTTCTCACTCAAAAAATGAAGAAGCTATTCACCAAAAAGAAGAAGAAGAAGAAGAAGAAGAAGAAGAAGCTCTCAATAGGTGACACTCATCCATTTTGTCTTAGACCTATATCTTCCCACTATCCTCCTCTGCCTCTGCTCTCATCTAATAATTTTTTTTTTATCACTATAGCTCTAGAAGCCTTAATCCTTATAGCTATATAAGCTCACTTTCAATGGTATTGTTAATATGATACATACACACATGTTTTTTTTTTTTTTTAATCAAACCCGAAATCGAGTGTCGATATATATACATATATTCATCTAAAACCAGAATAGGCCGTTACATACACACATGTTTCTTTTGTAAATTAGATATGAAATAAACTATGTCATTAGTTTACTACTTTATTTTTTGTGTAACATTTTGGTTGATTAGTTTTCTCTTATTATTCATATATCATTATACACAACAAAGAATGGTAGAATTCATTGATTCGATCTCCCAAAAAAAAAAAAAAAAACCCTAGGAGAGCTCTCTCTCTCGCCCTAGCATACCTCAGGCCGGTGATCCTCATTTTCTCCAGACTGTTGATCGGCCCTTTCTTGGTTTCTCCAGGCTGTTGATCGGCCCTTTCTTGATTTCAGGGAATGGTGGATTGCATGCTGTTTGGATTGGCTCAGCTTCCAGCGGGGATGGTTTCTTGGTTGGAGAAGGAGACTCGAAATCCGATTTGAGCGGCGCCTCCCTGCTCCTTATAAGGATTGGAAGATTTTCGATAGAGGTACAGGAATGGCAGCGTAGTCTTTGCAAAAGGTAGTTGGAGCCCTGCTTTGGTGGAAGATCATGATGCTGTGGTTGTTGTGGGTGCAGATCGACTGCGGCAACAGGATTGGTCAAGCACTGAGTCTGGATGCCGTGTTCTTGGGGGTCCAGATAAGTGGGATGGGGTACTCGCGAGATCTATGGAAGATCTGGGTTTGGGACCCAGGAATTAACGATCTGCCTGTTGGTTTTGCCGGATTTTGGTGGTGCTCCGCCACCGGGAGAGTAGTCTCCGGCCATATTCAAGGGCAAGGAGGAGAGGATCGAGCTTGGGTTGTTTGGGCCTTAGTTCGAATGTGGTGTGAACAAACCATATCTCGTGACTTGCTGAATCTTACATTTGTGGGAGTCTTTTTGCCATCTACTAGTATTTTCGTACACCAATTGAGGTCTCTAGGCGAACTTACTTGTTGTTCTATTGCTTTGAGTCATGTATCTTTCACTAGGTTGCAGTTTTCTCTTGTTTGTCGCTTGTCTAATTGTGCGCATTTGTTTACAATGAGGGTCACCTGTCATTTGTTTGGCGCCTTATGCCATCTAAAATTATTGGTATGAAACAACATGTGATGTACGAACAACATGTGATGTACGTGCATTCTGGCCATGGATAAGTAATGAAGTTATCTATTTCTCAAAAAAAAAAAAAACATAAAAAATGGTAGATTGCCACACACACACACACACACACACACACACACACACACACACACATATATATATACTTTTTTGTTACTGATATAGCATTATAGTTGGATCCATACAGAGGGGAGGGGGGAGGAGAGAGAGAATAGATCTGGGTTGCCAGAGTCGTCGAGCGCGGCGGAGTCCAAAGAGAGAGTCTGAGACGAGTTGAGAGAAAGAGAGAGAGAATCTGAGATGAGTTGAGAGAAAGAGAGAGAGAAATCGGTGAGGGGGGAGGAGAGAGAGAATAGATCGAAGACGGGAGGAGGGAGAGTGAGAGAGAGAGATTAGTGTAATTTATTAAATTAAAATGAGAGCAATACTGTCAATAGATGTTAGATTGGGTTAATAGGGGTAAAAAACTCTTTGTAGAGTAAGTGAGCAATTTTTACTCCAAAATTATGTAAATGGCCATTATCACTTATAAATTGTGTAAACTCAAACAAAATCTTTTAAAATCTAAATTGAATACACCCCTCCAAAGACCCACGCACTGTATAAAAGTCTTGCACTTCTTGCTTTTCTCTATTTCCTTTTTTCTCCCTCTTTAGATTCCCTTTCTCATGCTCAATTATCTCCCCCATTAAAAAAAGGTTTTCATCCCCCCCCAACGCGTTCCCTTGAAGTTGAGGGAGTTGGTGCGGCATTCGAAGTTCGGGTGGCTTGCTTTGTCTATTTCCTTTTTTGTCCACACTAACCCCACATTTAAAAAACCTTTTCGTCCCGTTCCCTACTGGTTGAGGGAGTTGATGCGGCATTCGAAGTTCGGGTGGCTTGCTTTGTCTATTTTCTTTTTTGTCCACACTAACCCCACATTTAAAAAACGTTTTTGTCCCGTTCCCTACTGGTTGAGGGAGTTGATGCGGCATTCGAAGTTCGGGTGGCTTGCTTTGTCTATTTCCTTTTTTGTCCACACTAACCCCACATTTAAAAAACATTTTCGTCCCGTTCCCTACTGGTTGAGGGAGTTGATGCGGCATTCGAAGTTCGGGTGGCTTGCTTTGTCTATTTCTTTTTTTGTCCACACCAACCCCACATTTAAAAAACGTTTTCGTCCCGTTCCCTATTGGTTGAGGGAGTTGATGTGGCATTCGAAGTTCGGGTGGCTTGCCTTGTCTATTTCCTTTTTTGTCCACACTAACCCCACATTTAAAAAACATTTTTGTCCCGTTCCCTTCTGGTTGAGGGAGTTGATGCGGCATTCGAAGTTCGGGTGGCTTTGGTACCGGCCAGAGGAAAGAGACAGAATAATAAGGCCCACACGCTGTGTAAAAGTCTTGCACTTCTTGTTTGGAAATATATATTGAGCCAGCCTCTAGTAAGTTGAATTACCAAAAGGAAAATACAACTGTGAGTCACCTGAGCCTTCTTTCCTTCTGACCAATTTTCATTTTGCAGTCCATGCTACCAATGGCTACCCGCAGGAAAGCCGATGAAGCCTCCTCTTCATCCTCAAATCATTGGATTTATGAGGTTTTCTTGAGCTTCAGGGGAGAAGATACGCGCAAGAACTTCACGGACCATCTCTACCTGGCCTTAAAGGAGGCTGGAATCAATGCTTTCATTGACGACAAACTGGAGAGGGGAGAGATTATAGATGAGGAACTGTTGCGGGTAATCCAAGGGTCCAAAATCAGTGTCATCGTCTTCTCAAGTAGGTATGCGGATTCCAGTTGGTGTCTTGAGGAGCTAGAGAAGATCATGGAGTGTAGAACAGCACTGGGACAGCTAGTCCTTCCAGTATTCTATGATGTTGATCCTTCAGATGTCCTGAAACAGAGTGGTAGTTTTGGAGAGGCATTTGATCAGAAACATGGAGACGAACATGAAGATAAGGTCAAGAGGTGGAGAACTGCTCTTACTGAAGCTGCAACTTTGTCTGGCTGGGATCTTAACACCACAGCTGATGGGTAAGATTTACTAATTCATCTACCTTAATTGCTATCTATTATCCGTAACAACTTATATTAATAAATTCTCGTTTCCTGAGTCACCGCTTTCTTTACTTGGATTGCTCAATCCCTATGTAGTAGAGGTTATTACTGTAGAACAAGATGACACTTCAGATCTTCATGGTTTCTGACTTCTAAGTTGCAATTTTGTTGAAATGTTATTCTTTAGGAGCAGTAACTGTAATCGTATCAGGATGATGAGTCTACTTCTGCTGTGCTGACTTATTGTTATTGCCAGGCATGAAGGGAAACTTATCAGGATGATTATTGAGGAGATCACTAAATATCTCAATAACACAGACTTATATGTAGCAGACAATGAAACTGGAATGGACTCTCGTATGCAAGATATTATTTCTCTTTTAGATGTTGGAACATCACATGATGTTCGCATTGTTGGAATTTGTGGTATGGGGGGCATCGGGAAAACAACAGTTGCAAAGGCTCTTTACAACAAATTTCGTCAAGACTTTGAAGCTTCAAGTTTCCTTCGTGATGTCAGGGAAACTACTATGCAGAACAATGGTTTGGTTAGTTTGCAAAAAAGCCTTCTTTCTGATATCTCTAAAACAAGCATCACCGAGGTAGGTCATGTTGACAGAGGGATCATTTTGATAAGAGAGAGACTCGGATGCAGAAGGGTATTCGTCGTAATTGATGATGTCGACAAAGTGGAGCAATTGAAGGCATTAGCAATAGACCGTGACTCATTTGGCCGGGGAAGCATAGTGCTTATAACAACAAGAAATGAACATTTGCTAAAGCAATTTGGAGAGGATTCTATATATCAAGTTCAGGTGATGGATGAAGAAGAATCTATCAGACTCTTGAGTTTGCATGCCTTTAAAACTCGTTGCCCCCCTAATGAAGAATATCTTATACTCTCAAGAAGGGTTGTTGATTGCTGTGGAGGTTTGCCACTAGCTCTTAAAGTTCTAGGTTCTTTTCTATTTGATAGAAACACAGAATTTTGGGAAAGTGAAATCCAGAAATTGCATACAATTCCTCAGCCCGAAGTTCATGAAAAGCTCAAAATAAGTTTTGATGGGCTAAACGATGATACAGAGAGGGACTTATTCCTTGATATATCATGTTTCCATATCGGGAAGGCAATGGACTATGTCAAACCAATATTAGATAGTTGTGGCCTTTTTCCAGATTCAGGAATTCAGGTCCTCATTCAACGTTGCCTTGTAACTGTAAATAAGGAAAACCAGCTGATGATGCATGATTTGCTTCGCGACATGGGTAGAGAAATTGTCCGTGCAAAATGCCGTGACAACCCTGGAAAATGGAGTAGGGTGTGGCACTGGGAAGATGCAGTAGAGGTATTGAGGGATGCATCTGTGAGTACCTTCCTGATTAAACTTCATGTTAATTAATTGCATATACTACAATAGTAGCATAGGTCAGTTTCTTTTTCCACATCTTATGTAACTCGATAATGTAAGTCAATCATGTACCTCTCTTGTAGTTCAGGCCTGCCTGCATTCATGAATCCGCTTATGCATAGGAAGTTATGAACTCTTTGCACAAGCAAATAACCCTCTAGATGCCTTTTGTTTACAGGGATCTGATGAAATTCAAGGACTCACTCTAGACCTGTGGAGATTAAATTTAGAGAAAGAATTTAAGACAAAAGCATTTGCAAAAATGAAGAGCCTGAGATTTCTCAAACTCCATGGTGTAAAGCTCATTGGACGGTGCAAATATCTCCCCAAGAAGTTAAGATGGCTCGACTGGAATGGATTCCCTCTAGAGTTCATACCAAAAGAGTTCAGTCTTGGAGAAGCAGTTGCTATCCACCTGCGAGGTAGTAACCTCAGACACGTTTGGGAAGATTCTGGGGTATATTATTTACTCGACCAAATTATTACTTCTTTTCTTGGTTTTGTTCACAACATCACGCTCTCTTAATTTCTTTCCTTTTGGGATTTTGATTTCTGTTTTTGTTTTAACCTTGTCTAACAGCTCCTTGCGAAATTGAAGATTCTTGATCTCAGTTGTTCCTTTTCCTTAAAACAATCACCAGACTTTTCAACTATTCCCAATCTCGAGAAGTTAGTCCTCAACAGCTGTGAGCAATTGGCAGAGGTTCACCAGTCCATTGGAAGACTCAAAAGGCTTTCTTTTGTTGATCTTACGGACTGCAAAATTCTTGAGGAGCTTCCAAGGAGTTTCTATAAGTTAAAATCTGTGGAAACTCTTGTTCTTGATGGCTGTGAAAGATTTAAGAAATTGCACGAGGAAATAGGGGACATGACATCGTTGTCTACTCTGAATGCAAATTGCACTGCCATAACAGAACTGCCATCTTCCATTGTGAGATTAAAGAACCTGAGCTGCTTACATCTACAATCTTGGGATCCCACTGACGCAGATTGGGAAGGGATTACCTTGAAATCTCTCATGTCGACACCTAATTTCCGTAATCTCAATTTGCCTCCTTCCGTTCAAGGCTTAAGCTCTTTAGTTGATCTATCTATCAATTGCTGCATTATAACTAATGTTCCTAAGGATCTTGGAAGTCTATCTTCCTTGGAAAGTTTAGATATAAGACACTGTTACTTGCAAAACCTGCCAAGCCTCAGTGGCCTCTCCCAGCTTGTATACCTACGCTTGCTTGATTGCAATCTTACAGATGAATTGATAAGAGTTATGGATCTTGGGCGTCTATCTTCTTTGAAATTGTTGCATCTAGATGATAACAGTTTCAGTAGCCTTCCAAGCCTCCGCAGCCTTTCTAAGCTTGTCAATCTAAGTTTGAGAAGTTGTACAAACCTTGTTGCAATTCCAGATTTACCGACAAGTCTGAAGAACCTCTGCGCCTCGGACTGCACTGCATTGAAAATAATGCCCGACTTTTCAGATATGTCCAATATGAGACAGATGTATCTAGATGGATGTGCCAAACTCGTTGAGGTTCTAGGCTTGGATGAATCTTTGAAAAGCTCCATGACGCTGCTTGAAATGGGAGGGTGCACAGATCTCACTGCCACTTTCAAGGAGAAAATTCTACAGGTCTCTCTCTCTCTCAAAATAATCTTGCTCTTGCTTCTTGCATGGTATAGGGATGGAATTTCATAGGACCTGCTGACATCAGATATTGGATAAATGGTGAGATCATGGTTCAGGGACCTGGTGGCATATTTCTCCCTCCGAGTGACATTCCTGAGTGGTTCCCGTGGGTCAATGAGGGTGGCAGAACAAATTTTCAAGTGCCTGAAATGAGGGGGAGTAATGTAATAGCCATCACTCTGTGCTTCACTTTTGAACAGGATGAATTTGACCTTGAACTTCCATCTATTGACATTTTGGTTACAAACCATACCAAGCTCGCTACATTTTCCACTGAGCCTGATCCACAGGCTCTGAAAGCAATTGTTTCGAGTTTCTTTGGCTGGGACATTTACCCAGCCATAAATTCAATTTGGAAGGAGGCGACTTGGTTGAAATTTTGATAGGAAGCACATACGAATTTTTCGAAGTGAAAAAATCAGGGGTCAGTCTAGTTTGGGACACCAAACAGCCAGAGTTCAGGATTGATGCTGACACAGTAGACAGGATGTGTTTTTCTCATCCATATAGTGGAGGCAATAATATGGAATAGACCTGTTGTGCTTCATGCATTAATCTTTCGATCTTCTTTTTGCAGGTAGTAGCATGTTTGAGTAAGGCAAAAATCGGCTATATGTTTGGTGGAGTATCCATTTTGCTGAGTTATGGAAACGATAAGTTCCTGCTGTTCTCTGTGTATCAGCACATTTCCATTCTGCATCAGTTAGTACTACTTTGCAAATGGGAACATAAAAATATGCATTACTAGGAGTTATATTGAAGGATATCGACATTGAGATTGCCTCTTCAAACCATAGAGTTGTAATAGAAGAGAAAGTTCTAGATTTCCTTATTATATTCGGATTCTATTTCCTTGTATGACAAGATTATGTACATTGTAAATCCCTATATAAAGGGCTCCTATTATCAATAATAGAACACACACAATTCTCTCATCAATCTCTCTGCAAATCATATTTTCCTTAAACACGTTATCAGTACGAGCCCTAACTCTGTTACAAACACTACTAGAAAAACAGGTTCTTTCACACGGATGGTATTGTCACAGAGCTTCACACAGACGAATATCTGTGTATAAAGTGTTATAGTACACACGGAAATCCGTGTGTATGTTGAAGGAAATCAGCTATTAGTGTGCCTTATCAAATTAGGAGTAGGAATAGGGGAGAAGGTTCTAGATTTCCCAATCCTACACGGATTGGTATTCCTTGTAATATTAGAACTAGTACTTTGTAATCCCTATATATAGGGCTCCTATTCTCAATAATATGACACACAATTTTCTCTACAATTTCTCTCGAATCTCTTTTTCCTTAAACACGTTATCAGCACGACTCTAACCACAAAACAGAAAACCAAAACTCATTCACAAAGCAGCCCCTAGCCCGAGCTAGCCGAGCCTTCGCTGCAGCCCGAGCGCCCGTGCGTTTGTAACCTTGTACAGCAGCCCCTGCTGCCCCCTCCCTGCAGCCCTGCATTCCAGCCTGCTGCCACCGAAGCATCCCTGCTGCGCAAACAAGCCAACGCACAGCATCTTTTTCCCGTTCCTGTGCACATCCGTCTTCTTGCAAGCCTCGAAACGTCTAGTTCGGAAGCTCAGATCGCAAAACTTTCTTCATCAAAGTTGTTCGTCTCTGTCACTTCCATCTAACCTCCGAATTTCAGCCTTATCGGAGTTATATTGAGATCTGTACACCAATCGAGTTACAAGCTGTTCAGAACAGAATCTGCTCCGAATTTTCAACAAGTAAGTTTTTAAATTAAAGTTCCTGTTTTCGAATTTTAATTTCTCCTTCTTTTTCTTCGGGGACTTGCAACCTCCCTTCTTCTACATCCCACCTTTCTTATAACGTGGGTTCGATTCTTGAAAAGCGGAATCGTGGGGATTCACGCAATTAACGAACTAAGAGCGTTCGTAAGACTTCGGACTAAGAGCGTCCGTAAGCATCGATTTATGACCATATAAACATCATTGTTTCGGTCTAATCCAATCATTCTTGGAAATCGATTTCTTGGTAGCATAGCTCGGAAATCTTATTATTTATTAGTTGTCGTGGAAGTTTTAACTCCGAAACTAATATATTTCTTCTTCTTGATTTCAGGATGTCGAAGCCAAAGCTTGACTTTCCTATCCTTGACTCAACTGGCTCGAAATATCATAGTTGGGTCACGGATGTTGAGAACCACCTCACTTCAAAAGGGATCCTACTCTTAATTCAAGCACCAAATCCCGACCTCTTATTTGAGCGTACGGCTACAAATAATGCCACCGCTCTCATCTTGATGAGACGCCACATGGATAAATCGCTCCGATTGGAGTACATGGCAATCAAGGATGCTAGGGAATTATGGGTTGCGCTAGAAGAGCGATTTGGTAATGTTCAGGATACCCTCCTCCCCGACTTGAAAGTTCAATGGGGCAATCTACGATTCGCCGACTTCAAGTCTGTAGCTGAATATAATTCAGAAGTTCTACGCCTCAAAACCATGTTGGGGTTCTGTGGACAACCTGTCACAGAGCAAGAACTAATTGAGAAAACTCTCTCCACCTTCCCCATCTCAGCTATTTTGCTGTCAAAGCAATATCGAACAGAATTCAACACTGGACGGATCACGAGGTTTCATCAGCTAATTAATATCATGTCTGTAGCTGAAAAACATGATAATATCCTCGTGAAGAATTATAATTCAAGGCCTATAGGAACTAAGAGTGTTCAAGAGGCGAATTATATTCATGCACCCAAAGGAGGGCGCAAGGAGCGGAACCCTAAAAATAAGGGACACAACGGACGTATTGGTCCATATAACCGCCCTACAAAGGAAGGTAATCGTCAGAATGAAGGACGAACACGTGGCAATACATGGCAACGTGGGAGAGGCGGCCGTGAGGCTCCAGGACGTGGAGGAGCCGCCCAAGGCCGTGGGAATGGCCCCAATTCTTCTAGGGGACGCCACCCAAGTGCAAATAATGCACCTCAATTAAGGGGAGGAAATCACAATGACATGTGTCATCGATGTGGATCAAGTGAACATTGGTTCAAGCAATGCAATGCAAGCAAGCAATTAGCTGTGCATTACAAGGCATATAGAGACTTTAGAGAGCATGAAGCCTATCTTGCCGAAGAAGAAGAAGATGGTGATGATACCAATGTCAATCTCACCATAGCGGACTTCAAATCTGATAAAGAATTGCACAAAGATGCTGCAGATTTTGATTAGTATAGTCCTTAGTTTTATTTCCAAGAATTATGTAATGGCAATATGCCTTAGTCAATAAATGACATTTTGTATTAATTCTATCTTATGTGGCGCATCGAATTAAGTATGATGTCTAGGACAGTAATTGAGATTAGTGGTACTTAAGAGAGCTTCGCTCCACCGACATCTCTCTCTACTTCCCTGGTCATATTTGATTGGAGTTACCAAACGGATAGAGTGACTACGATTTGTCTACGACTTGATTTTATGTTGGATTAGATTTTGGTCAAGAAACTTTGATGTAATCATTGGCTATTATTAATAAAGTATCGATTTATTTTAATTCAATGTCTTGGACATATTTTTAATTCCGAACTTTATTATTTTTTTCAGTATGTTTCCCGAAGAGCTAGAATGCCTTGTGGATAGTGCTACTACACATACCATCCTTCGAAATAGGCAACTATTTCTATGGATGATGCAATCTCGATCTTCCGTGACTACGATGGCTGGATCATCTCAATTGATTCATGGTCGAGGACCAGCCCAATTTATGTTGCCAAATGGCACAATTTTAAATGTCACCGAAGCTCTTTATGCCCCTAGGGCAGGAAGAACCCTATTGAGTTTTAAAGATATAAGAGCCAATGGTTTTCATGCGGAAACGCATTGTGAGAATGGACAAGAGTTCCTTTGCATCACCTCTAATGACTACGGACATAAAAGAGTCTTAGAGAAACTTATGTGTCGATCTAGTGGGTTGTATGCAACCACTATTCGCATAATTGAATCCAATCATGTTATGAGAGATGATTTATGGGATTCTGACACATATAGGCTTTGGCACGACCGTTTGGGACATCCAGGTCGTGATATGATGATCCGTATATTACTTCACACGGACATCCATTTTTCAGAACGAAAAGAAGTAAAACTCAAAATTTGGATCAAGGAGGAACACCTGCGCCTCACGGTGCCTTTCCCTTTCAAGTTCGGCCATCACAAGCCGACGCCGCCATCCCCCTGCGGCCCAAGGGTGGCTTTGATGCCACCTCTGCTCCCCTGAATCCAACTTCTACTTCTCAAGTCCATTGTGACTTCGTGGCTCAACCAAAATCCTCATTGGTTGTTTCTAAAGCCCATTATTCGTTCTGCAAAGCCTGCTCTTTAGCATAATTAGGATCGAGACAATCCTATGCAAAGGACACTAAAGAAAATATACCATTCTTGCAAAGAATCCAAGGTGATATTTGTGGACCTATTCAACCACCATGCGGACCATTTAGATATTTTATGGTGTTGGTTGATGCATCGACACGCTGGTCACATGTCATGCTATTGTCCACTAGGACCGCTGCATTTGCTAAACTCCTAGCACAGATTATTAAGTTGAGGACTCACCACCCTGATCATCCTATTAAGTCTATAAGATTAGACAATGCTGGGGAGTTTACATCAAAAACTTTTGATGATTGTTGCATGTCCATTGGGATTGAGGTTGAACATCCAGCTCCTCATGTTCACACCCAAAATGGTCTCGCAGAAGCCGCCATTAAACGACTACAAATGGTCGCTAGGGCATTGGTAATGTGCACCAATCTCCCTATTTCTGCTTGGGGCTATGCAATATGGCATGCAGCTGTGCTTATTCGTCTGAGGCCCACTGCCACTCAACCCTTTTCTGCGTCCCAGATGGTGACTGGATATGAGCCTAATGTCTCACACTTACGCATACTTGGGTGTGCAGTATATGTGCCTATTGCGCCGCCATAGCGCACCAAAATGGGTCATCAATGACGATTGGGCATTTATGTTGGATATGATTCTCCAACCATTGTCCGCTATTTAGAACCCTTGACAGGCGATCTCTTTACCGCAAGATTTGCGGATTGTCACTTCGATGAGACAGTCTTCCCGTCGTTAGGGGGAGATAAGAACATGAATGTTCAACAGGAACGACAGGAATTGTCGTGGTCTGTCCCCACTCTGTCTCATCTTGATCCCCGAACCGCACAGTCCAAATTGAAGTACAGAGAATTCTCGATCTTCAAAATGTAGCAGAATCAATGCCTGATGCGTTTTCTGATATCGCTAAAGTGACGAGATCACACATACCTGCTGCAAACGTGCCTACAAGGATTGATGTCCCTAAAATTAGAGGACATGACGCCACCTCAAGGGCACTTGAGCATGGCGCCAACGTCAACAGTGGTAGTGACGTTGTGGCTAGGCCCACGGCTCCTGCCAGGAAGCGCGGGAGGCCAATAGGTTCGATGGATTCTCGCCCAAGGAAGAAAGCGAGTTGGCACAAAATAATCCATTAATCATCGATGTAAATAATCCATCTCATGAGAACATTCCGGATTATGGTTATGTCCAAGAGACATCATTGGGGACGCTCCAATGTCCAGAACCAACTCCAGAGAATAGAGAGATCTCCATGAATTATCACTATGTACATGAGATGATGGATAGAAATTCTATTTCAATTGATGATGCATNAATAAATTTCAAGTGCCTGAAATAGGGGAGTAATGTAATAGCATCACTCTGTGCTTCACTTTTAAACAGATGATATTGAAGCCAAATTGTACTTGTGGCCTTGAGGTTCAAACCATCCAAGCTCACCAATTTACATGCGCTGATCCACAGGCTCTGAAAGCAATTGTTTCGAGTTCTTTGGCTGGGACATTTACCCAGCTCATATTCAATTTGGAAGGAGGCGACTTTGTTGATTTTGATAACACACTCACATTTTTGCGAGTGAAAAATCAGGGGTCAGTCTGTTGGGAACCAAACAGCCAGAGTTCATGATCAGGGTAGGAGGATGTGTTTTCTCTCCATATATGAGGCAATAATATGGAATAGACTCCTTGCTGGTTATGTCAATGATGTAGTCACCTTAGGAGGAGTTGAGGACTGACTTCCGACAAAGATTGAGGCTTAGGAAGCCATTTTGAGGTCTTAGATCATGGTTGTTGAAGAATGGAAGATTTTGAGCAGAAAAGTACTAGTTGTAATCAGCACAGGCACTCCAGTATACAACCTATTACTACGTCTATGATGTTTCGTCGAAGGAGAATCCAAACTTGATTCATTGCGTTTCAATCAGAATTATTCCTCCCTTTAAGCTGTTATTGCTGATATCTATAATCTTTCTGCCTCAATCAGAGGAATTCATTTAGAAATACTGTTAGTGAGGGCGATGAACGCTACTTTAAATTGCCTCAAATTGGTGGCTCTAGTACAATAGGATTGACTGTGCGGTGCAGCCAGGGCCGGTCCTAAGTCTTTTAAGACCCCGGGCGAGAATTATTTCGGGGCCGCTAGTTTGTATATTAATATAAGTCTTGTAAATAGTCTTTGGTTCACAAGGCTTGTCAGAGATCGAGTGCAATAAGATCTATATAAATTCATGATTCAAAATTTATTTAGGATTAACACAATAAATATATATTTCAATGGAAGTATCAAACTCCACTGCAAAATTTTAGCAACCAAACACTACAGGAAAACAAGCCATTTACGACGTGCAAAACACGCCGTAAATGACAATTTACGACGTGAAAATCCGGGCAAAAATGCGCCCTTATAGACCGCGTCGTAAAAAATGAAATTTTTTATCTTTTTACGGCGTGCATTTTGCACGCCGTAAATGACCCAAAAGCACGCCGTAAAATTTGGTATGCACGCCGTAAAATTTAGTACGCGCGCCGTAAATGACCCAAAAGCATGCCGTAAATTTTGGTTTAAGGCATGCTTTGCACGCCGTAAATTCAATTTTTTTTTAAATAAAAAATATATATTCTCTGTTGTTCCAATGTCACCCAGAAACACTATAAATAAAAAGAATAACAAATCTGTCGTTGTTGCAATTTCATAAGAGAACATTCACTTGTATAAAAAATTGAGCAGTATACAAACAAATGTTGTGGAAGCAATAACAAATGAAGCTTATAGCAAAACCAATACAAATAAAACCAGATAAGTATGAAGTTAAAGTTTGTTTCTAAACAGGAATAGAACATGTAAACTCTTCACAAATTTGCAAATTTCATTGCACAGCTTCCACATTCTGTCACTACCAAAGCTCAAATGTACTATATTACTCCTAAAATAGCTCATGAAAAGCATTTGCTTGTCACCAGCCATAGAAATTTAAAGTGGAAGCTCACACATTCCATCATTCAAGCTCAAAACTTTCAATAGGGAAAGATCAACTCTGACATTATAAATATCAATACAAGTTTACAAATGGACCTATGAAAGTCAAAATTACGTTTTTGGGTGTTGACCTGACAAAAAAATAATAGATATTTACCATTCCAGGAAACTGATGCTTCCTCTCTACGAAGCTTTGCTGGGTCTCTGTGTTTTCCTCACCTGCAAATAACAACACCCACCCAGTAAGTCAAAATTTCACTAAAATTGAGAGTTGGTTAGAGAAACAGAGAGAGAGTGTATGTATGTACCACTGGAATCGTCTTTGCCATCACAGACAAACTCTTGATCACTGTTTTAATATCCCTGGTGATCGCAAATTTAATCAAATCCTACACCATCTACTCCAATTAACAAGAATCAGATCAAACTGATATACAAATCCAAATCGAGCAAATAACGTATACATATGGATTAGATTGAATTGAATGATCGTTGGGATCAAATTCAAAAATTCAAAACGAAAAATTCAAATTGAAAACCCTAGATTACTGACCGATGAGCTGCGAGGAGCGAAGTGCAGAGCATCAAGGATTAGAGAGTCGACTATTCGATCGAAACGGTGCTTATTTGAAGAACCGAATAAAAAAATTCGGATGTGAGTCCCTTGACAAAGGCTCTGATATCGTCGGAGACACCGAACTTATGGAGCTCCGCCTCCGATGGCTCACTGGCGAAGGCGGAGGCGAAGTAGAAGGTGGAGGCGGATTTGACAATTGAGAGGTTGGAGAGCTGAGGGGGTGTGATCTCGGAGACAGAGAGTGACTTGATTTTGGCGGAGGAGCTGGTAATGGTTTGAGATTTCTCGAAGCTTTCGACGGAGAGAGAAAGATAAGAGTGAGGGATGGACTGAGAAGGAGATTTAACTTTAATTTTGGCCAAATTTCGTAGCTGTTTTGATTACACAAAGACGGCAATACTCCAAACGCGTCGTTATAAACATTTGCACAATAACAAACACGGCATGCTTTCACTGTACGCTTTGCTTTATTATTTAAAAATGCAAGTTTCACGGCGCACATTCAATGCACGCCGTGAATGAGTATCATTTACGGCATGCATTTAATGCACGCCGTAAATTCAGCGTCGTAAATGATCAGTTTTCTTGTAGTGAAAAAAACCTCTACTACAAAACTTAGCAAAATTATAAACAAAACGTGCATTAGTATGGATGGTTAACCAAACTCATCCAAAATATATATATATATATATATATATATAATCTCTTTCTCATTCTGTATTAGTCTAGAAATGTAGAAGACATACCTCTTATTATTACATTATTATTTCAAAAACCCTAACTTTTGGAGATTGCAGCAAAGAGAGAATATAAAAAAGCAGAAGAAAAAACAATAGGGAAGAAAATATGATGAGGCAATGACTCGATGAACTTGTGAGGGAAGAGGGATTGAGATAGATATGGAGGGAAAATTTGACAAAAGAGAAAGTTTTTTTTTTTTTTTTTTTTTGAGAATGAGAAAAGAAAACCCTCTCTTGTTTTATGAAAGAGAGAAAGAGGTTCTGAAGAAAGAGAAAAATACATAGAAGAGAGAACCTATTTTAATTCTATTTAATTAGAATCTCCTTGGTTCTTGATCAATTTTTTTTTTCCTGTCTCTATCATTGCAAAAATGACATCATAGCACATACATATATATACTAAAATAAATTAGAATTTTAAATTCGGTGCCCCCTTCAAACTGCGGTCCTAGGCTATCTCCAATGCTGCCCAGCAGCAAGGCCGGCCCTGGGTGCAGTCGGTGCTTGTTCTCCAAGTATAGGCAAGTGGAAAGAGATGAACTTTGGTGTATTTAAGTTCAAAACTCACACTCCATATTGGATGTAGTCCGGATGAATTTTAAATAATCACGGTTGGATTTGTTTCCTTTTCTATTCTGCTGATTCAACACCTAAATTTTTCATTCCTAACATATACCCTTATTTAATATATTCTACATAATAAACAGTAAAAATCAATATATTAATTGTAATCCTAAATTATTGCAATCTTGTTAATGTAAAATTAGCAAATTTAATACGTTGACTTTAATTAACATTATTAGATCCTTGATTGAATTCAAAGAGAAATCTTTATATATTAAGACATTATTTTTCCTTGCTATTGCATATTACATATTGTCCCATTTCCTTCTCCTACTCCTTCTTCTTCTCCTTCTTCTTCTTCTTCTTTTCTACTGAATCATCTCTTTTTTCCTCTCCTTCTTCCGTGCATTTCTTTTTACCAACACATACTTCTAATTTTTTTGTTTATTTATTTTTCTCTCATATATATTTTTTTTTATGTGGTTTCTCCCTTCTTAATTCGTTTTTAGGTCTTACTAACATGATTTCTTCAATTCACAGCTACCTTTATTATAAACTTGGTAAGAGGTTTTTGCTTACATTTGATATAAAATCGATTATGGTGTTATAGGTAACATTTGCCATAGAATTTTTTTTATTTTTTATCAGGTAGTTAGCTGTTAGTAACTCACACACTCATGCAGTGGTATCCCAGCGCCAGGACACCTGCACCGACATTGAGGCGAAAGCCAGACTAATCTACTGCACCGCAGATGCACGAACCCAAAGGGTCCTTCAAATCTGCTGGCCACGGGATGGAGCTGGGATTCAAACGCTAGACCTGGGGGTTCCAGATTAGGTCGTTCGACCAACACACCACACCACGTGGTTATTTGCCATAGAATTTGATAAGACATTTTTATTTCACATTTACATGCCTTATTTATAGGTAAGATTTCCCCTATGCTCCAACCACTGGAATATTCCGTCGGAATAGGAAAGAGATTCCAAACAAGTTCAAATACATGGGTGACAGAATTGATGTGACTTATGTTTCACGTGAGGAAGAAGGATCCAAACCTAAACTCTGCTTTAGGATTGACAGTGACAGCACCTCTTTGCCACAGTTACCTGATGGTCAATTCTCTCTGTCTACACTAGGGAGACAAGGAAAAAGAATTATAAAAGAATGGGTAGACATGTGGAATCCTGACACCCATGGATCTTTGTATAGGAATGGGAGTGTTACCTTGCTATGAATGGGCTTAGCATCAAGCCAAATACTTGGGCTGATCCTGAGTGCATCCCACCTTGGGCCTTTAAGAGAAAGGAGGAGTTTTACAAGGCTAATCCAATGTTCCATGTCCCGGGCTTTATCGAAATTGAGATGGAACCCCAAGTCACTCCATCTAATCCCACTGCCTTGCAAATTGTTGAAGTGCATCATTCTGAGGAATCTCTTACTGTGCCTCTTACACCGAAAAGAAAAAAGGAGTTAGCTGCTGGAGTTGGTGAGAAGGCCACCTCTATGATTAAAAAGGCAAAGAACTCATATACGAGCTGAACACCTACATTAAGGGGTAAAAGAGGAAGCGGGAGAAGCAGAAGTGTCAGTGGAAGTGAAAAAAGTGCTCCAGTTGGGGATATAGAAGTGAAGGAGTTTGTTGTGGAGACAGGAAGAAGAGGTGGTAAAAGAGGCAGAGGTGGTAGAAAAGGAAGGGGCAGGGGGAGCTCGTTACCCATGTCTGAATACTTTATCTCTGGTTTAATAGATGAATCTTGCACAACAATCACAGAAACTGACACTCCTCTCCTTATTAGGGGGACAAGGGCAACTGATGGAGATTTTTCAACTGAAGGTATGGAGGACTTTACCCACCTCCAGGGCTATGGTGGCTGGCCGAATGCAGCTGCAAGGGCCCCATGAATTACATCTCATGGAACTGTCAAGGCTTGGGGAAGTCATTGATAGCACAAAATTTAAGGGAGGTTCGCTCCCACAGGCCTGCTTTTATTTTTTTGTCGGAGACACGTCAGAGTAGTAATTTTGTGAAAAAGGTACAAAGACAATTTGTTTACAGCAAGGGTTTCAATGTGGACCCTATAAATTCAGCCGGTGGCCTTTCGTTATGGCGGAAACCGGATTTTACTGTGGATACCTTGGATCATTCCCCACACTTTATCGATACTGTGGTTAAAAAATCTGCCTTTGAAAGTTTTAGGATAACTTGGTTCTATGATCCACCCTATAGTGCAGGGAAAAATGTTTTCTGGAATTCATGGAATAACAGGAATTGGGATGATGGAAAACCTTGGCTAGTAATTGGAGATATGAATGAGCTTGCTAGTCAACATGAGAAGGATGGAGGTGCACCATGGGGCTCCAATAGAAGGCAGTATCTTCGAAATTTCCAAAACTCTAATCTTCTTGACATTGGTTTCAAAGGACAGAGTTTCACTTGGGCAAGGAAAGAGAATGGAGTAATTGTGCTATAAGAGAGACTTGACAGGTGCCTGGTTGATGAGAATTGGCTTTTATCGTGGCCTAATACAACCTTATCACATCTGACAAGAATTGGATCAGATCATAATCCTATCCTCCTGGAAACTAATCCGGTTTTGATTAAGCCCAAACCTTCTTCCAAGTTTGAAGCGTATTGGGCAGAGGATCCTGAGTGTCAAACTATTATTGAGGAAAATTGGAAGTTATCAGATACAGTTCCAAAGGTATTCTCCTGGGTTTCAAACTTGTACCGTTGCAAACACAAACTGAGAAAGTGGAGTAAGTCTAGGTTCCCTAAGTGCAATAAAACGGAGATCAAAGATTGTCTCTTAAAGCGAGATGAACTCCAATCTTTTGCTCCTTTTACAAGCACGGAACAACAGCTGGAAATCACTGATAAGATAAGTGCCCTCTAGAGGATTGAGGAACAATACTTGCACTAAAGGTCCAGAATTAATTGGCTTAAGGTTGGAGACTCAAACTCACGGTTTTTTCATCTAACTACGATCCATCGTAGACAAAGAAACCGAATTTTGAAAATTTAGAATGATGTGGAAGTGTGGGTTGCTGGAGAAAAAAAATATGAGGGAGTTTGAAACACAATTCAAGGCTGTTTTCATGAGCCAAGAACCTCGGAGTTGGGGAAATGCTTTATCAAGAGTTAATTGCTTGGTAACCACTGAAATGAACAGTAGCTTATCTTCCCCTTTTACTATTGAGGAAGTGAAGGAGGCCGTGTATCAATTGAGTGCCTTGCAAGCACCGGGACCGGATGGTTTTCTAGGTCTATTTTATCACAAATACTGGAGTACGATGAATGAGGTGGTTTTTGCAGCCTCAAGGGAGTTTGGTGCAAGCATAGTAAGGCTTGAATCCCTAAACAGAACTCATATTGCCCTAATCCCAAAGGTTCCAATTCCTGAGAAGACTACACAGTTCAGACCTATTAGTCTGTGCAATAATTCTTACAAGATCCTCTCAAAGCTGCTAGCAAACAAACTAAAGGTAATTCTCCCCCACATCATCTCCACTAATCAAAATGCCTTTGTTCCTGATACGCAAATACAAGACAATCTTATGCTAGCACACAAGACTTACCACTATCTTCGATTGAAGAGAGAAGGTGGAAATCATGAGTTTGGCTCAAGCTTGACCTGAACAAAGCTTATGATAGAGTAGAGTGAGATTTTTTAGAGGCTACTTTGCTAAAATTTGGGTTCTCTAGAGGTTGGGTAAACCTGATCATGATCGAGCTGTGTGTCTACTATATCCTTCTCAGTTGTATTAAATGGTAATCCAGGCCCTTTTTTCAAACCCAGCTGGGGACTGCGGCAGGGAGACCCTCTCTCGCCATATCTGTTCTTGATTGTTAGTGAGGTCATTTCTCTAAGATTATCAAGGGCAATGGCAAGGGGAATGATAAAGGGGATTAAATTGAACAGAGGGTGTCCTGTTATATCCCACCTTTTCTTTGCGGATGACTCTTTGTTTGTCATGAAAGCAACACTTAGTAATTGTCGCCATCTTGATAATTTCTTCAAAGAGTACTGCTTGGCATCTGGACAAATGATTAATACTTGTTTTTCTATCCGAACACTCCATGCCAAATGAGCAGATTGATGTACGAACTTTTAAATGTCAAAGTTGTTGACAATCCTGGCACTTATCTAGGACTTCCAACAGTATGGGGGAAATAAAAAAAAGGAGGCTCTTGGATACATAAAGGAGAGAATCACCAAGAAGATTGATGGTTGGAAACAAAGTTCCCTTTCTATGGCCGGGAGAGAAATTCTTATAAAGTCAGTTGCTACTGCGATTCCTTTCTACCCAATGAAGTGTTTTAAATTTCCGGCTGCAATTTGCAATGAGATCAACTCACAACTCAGCAATTTCTGGTGGGGTTCTAATAATAATAATTCCAAAAAGATCCATTGGAAAAATTGGGAGTCTATGGGCCTTGCTAAGTAGGATGGAGGCATGGGCCTTAGAGATTTGCAGGATTTTAACATGGCACTTCTGGCCAAGCAATGTTGGAGATTTATACAGGAACCTCAATCATTATGGGCAAGAGTACTCAAGGCTTGTTATTTCCCTAATTGTGAATTCAAAGACTCAATCAAGGGGTATAGAGCCCCATAAGGCTGGTCCAGTCTAGTTGAAGCTAAAGATGTAATCCTAAATGGATCTACTTGCCAGGTCATAAACGGTTTATCTATAAACATTTGGAAGGACAACTGGATCCCTCCTCCTCATGCTGGACCAATCACAGTTGGAGATGAGGACACTACGTTATACCCTTAATTGACTGGGATCTACATACTTGGTCCCTTGACCAGATTGTTCACTTACTACGGCCAAGTGAATTGAGGTTGATTGCTTCTATTCCGATAGGAGATGGTGAAGGCTCTGATCGATTAATCTGGCCATGGAATAGGAATGGGAATTACTCGGTTAAGTCTGGGTACCACTGGATACACACTAACCGGCACAAGGCAATTACTTGCTCCAAGCACACATCACACTTTGTGGAGAAGTTTGTGTGGAAATTGGTTTGGAAGATCGACACTTTGCCAAAGGTTAAAAACTTCCTTTGGAGAGCAATTTTTGGGGCTATTCCTACTTTACTCAATCTTCATAGAAGGAAAGTATCCCCAACCCCTATATGTCCTATCTGTGGTGATTTCGAAAAATATATTGAACATTCCCTCCTACTATGTACATGGGTGGACTTGGTCTGGTTTGGATCGCCCTTGGGAATCAGAATTGATAAACAGAGGGTAATTACTCTAGACTCATAGTTATCAAGCATCAACAATTGCATCACAACAGTAACAGAAAAAAAATAGGCTACTTACTTTGATTAGCTTCCTTTGTTGGAAGATATGGACTGCTAGGTGCGATTTCATCTATCGTTGGAAGGCTTTGTCACCACAGCAGGTAATATGTGATGGTGTTAGTCTGGCAAATGAGTTCTGGGGAGCTAGAAGCTTTTGTAACACCTCATAGCAACCAAGGTCAGCGATTCCAATCAAATGGACTCCTCCTCCGGCTGGCTTTATTAAGATTAATTACGATGCTGCATGGACTAACTCCTCTGATGCGTGTGGATTGGGTACAATAATTCGGGATCACTCGGGTGCAGTGGTGGGGGGGTCAATTCGATAGACTGTATGCAACTCAGTGCCTAGTGCAGAAACACAAGCAGCGTTAGATGGGATCAATACTGCTTTGGCTTCAAATTTCCAGAAAGCAGTAGTCGAATCGGATGCATTAGAGGTGATAAAAGCTATCAAGACAAGAAACATGTGTAGAGATTGGACAACGTACCCTCTGATCGATGCGATTAGAAGAAAGAGTCTCCACTTTACCGAGATTCGATGGGAGTGGATTCCCTGAGAAGCGAACAATGTCACTCATTCAGCGGCTTCGCTTGTCAAAGGGAATTTGGGGCTTCACAGATGGGCAAACACGCCACCACCATCCTTGCTTCGTGTTCTGAAGACTGATGGCCTCCCTTGTCCGCCGTTAGCTTCATCATAGCTTCTGGGTTTCTATTTCAGCTTTTGTTTTTTGTTCTTTCTGTTTCCTGGTTAAACCAGGAGTAGAGACTTAATTCCATTGTACTCCAGTTGGTTCTTTGGGCCCCGTTTCTTGGGCTCTATGGGCTTGTCCTTTAATGAATTCCTTTCAGATTTTTTTTTTTTAACTACATGCAGAGCATACTCAGCATAGTGTGATTCAAAAGCAGTTGACGCTAGACTTTTTATCTAACACATAGTTTGTTAAATTTAAACTAGCCTTTTAACACAGGCTTATTCGTGTGTCAATTGGCTTTTTTCAATGTTTTTTTGTACCAAAAAATTGGTTTTACATAATTTATTTCTTCATCAAACTGCAATAAAAAATAATGAATAATACAGTTTCTGAACTTGTGGTAAATAACAATTGGTAATAACGTCTAGTAAAAACCCTCCCACATTGGGATTAACAGTTTCTTCTCTCTCTTCTTTTCTTTTTCTCTTTTCCTGTTTTTCTTTTTCCTATTTTTAATTTACTGTTTTATCCATTATCTATTAAAGTTTATAGTCTTAGAGTTTTAATTAATCAAGAGCAATGGTAGGATTATTGAAAATTTAACGTGAAGCCTTATTGGCTTAATTAATACTGATAGCGGTTTAAAATTTTGAAAGTAACATGATGTTCCGTATTTTCGGTATGGCTTCAGTTTATCCGTCACCACTATTAGTACCGTGTTAATCACAAGTCTCTGCTTCAGAATTCTCATTTCTGTGAAGCTTTCCTTTTCTGCTTTACTCTTCCTCTTTAGATCCCCTTTCTGACGATCAATTGTCTCCTCCATTTGCTATTCGATCCGCGATCTTCATCTCAAATTCAAGCTTCGTTGTTCCTGCCGTAGAATTGGGGATTCGGAATAGAACTAAATCAAAAGGTAAATTTTCATCATTTCATTCATAACAAATATACTCAGGAATTTAAGTTTTTTTTTTTCTTTATGCAAATAATGCTCCGCTGGTTTACATGCTTGCTGAATAGTTAGTCTTTCTCTGATTCATTCAATTCGAGACTCAAATTTGGAGGCTTGTCGTTGAATTTGAATTGATGTCATATGTAGTTTATCTTGAATGTTAAACATTTGATCTTACTATTTCTATTAATGGGTTAATGACCAAACAGCTAGCAAAATTCTTAATAGAAATAAAGGTATTAAAAACTTAAAAAGCAAATCAAGATGAGTTGCCATTTTGCAGTCCATGCTGCCAATGGCTACCAGCAGGAAAGCCGATGAAGCAGAGGATTCATCGGACTCGTCCTCCTCAAATCATTGGATTTATGAAGTTTTCTTGAGCTTCAGGGGTGAAGACACGCGCAGCAACTTCACTGGCCATCTCTACCTGGCCTTAAAGGAGGCTGGAATCAATGCTTTCATTGACGACAATGAACTGAAGAGGGGAGAGATTATAGATGAGGAACTGGTGCGGGCAATCCAAGGGTCCAAAATCTCTGTCATCGTCTTCTCAAGGAGGTACGCAGATTCCAGTTGGTGTCTTGAGGAGCTAGTGAAGATCATGGAGTGTAGAACAACACTGGGGCAACTAGTCTTTCCAGTATTCTACGATGTTGATCCTTCAGATGTCCGGAAACAGAGTGGTAGTTTTGCAGAGGCATTTGATCACAAACATGGCGACAAAGATGAAGATAAGGTCAAGAGGTGGAGAGCTGCTCTTACTGAAGCTACAAATTTGTCTGGCTGGGATCTTAGAACTAAAGCTGATGGGTAATATTTACTAATTGATCTACCTTAATTGCTATCTATTATCCGTAACTTATATTAATAAAATCTCGTTTGCTGAGTCACCGCTTTCATTACTTCGTTTGCTCAACCCCTATGTAGTAGAGGTTATTACTATGGAACAAGATGACACTTTAGATCTTCTAGGTTGATTGATTGATTGATTTCTGAGTTCTAAGTTGCAATTCTGTTGAAATGTTATTCTTTAGGAGCAATAACTGTAATCGTATAGAATATTTGTAGTAAGTATCAATTCAATTTGATCTTCTAGTTGGATGATGAGTCTATTCTGCTGTGCCGACTTATTGTTATTGCCAGGCATGAAGGGAACTTTATCAGGATGATTATTAAGGAGATCACTAAATATCTCAATAACACAGACTTAAATGTAGCAGACAATGAAGTTGGAATAGACTCTCGTATGCAAGATATTATTTCTCATTTAGGTGTTGGAACATCACATGACGTTCGCATTGTTGGAATTTGTGGTATGGGGGGCATCGGAAAAACAACAATTGCAAAGGCTCTGTACAACAAATTTCGTCAAGACTTTGAAGCTTCAAGTTTCCTTGCCAATGTCAGGGAAACTATGCAAAACAATGGTATGGTGAGTTTGCAAGAAAGCCTTCTTTCTGATATCTCTAAAACAAGCATGACAGAGGTAGGTCATGTTGACAGAGGGATCAATGTGATAAGAAATAGACTCGGATGCAGAAGGGTATTTGTCTTAATTGATGATGTCGACCAAGTGGAGCAATTAAAGGCTTTAGCAATAGACCGTGACTCATTTGGCCAGGGAAGCAGAGTGCTTATAACAACAAGAGATGAACATTTGCTAAAGCAACTTGGAGTAGATTCTATATATCAAGCTCGTGTGATGAATAGAGAAGAAGCTCTCAAACTCTTTACTTTGCATGCTTTTAAAACTCGTTGTCCTCCTAACGAAGAATATCTTAAACTCTCAAGAAGGGTTGTTGATTGCTGTGGAGGTTTGCCACTAGCTCTTAAAGTTCTAGGTTCTTTTCTAGTTAAAAGAAGCACAAAATTTTGGGAAAGTGAAATCAAGAAATTGCAAACAATTCCTCCACTCGAAGTTCAAGAAAAGCTCAAAATAAGTTTTGATGGGCTAAATGATGATACAGAGAGGGACATATTCCTTGATATATCATGTTTCCATATCGGGAAGGAGATGGACCATGTCAAACAAGTATTGGATAGTTGTGGTCTTTTTCCAGATTCAGGAATTGAGGTCCTCGTTCAGCGTTGCCTCGTGACTGTTAATAAGGAAAACAAGCTGATGATGCATGATTTGCTTCGCGACATGGGTAGAGCAATTGTCCGTGCAAAATGCCGTGACAACCCTGGAAAATGGAGTAGAGTGTGGCGCTGGGAAGATGCAATAGAGGTATTGAGGGACGAATCTGTGAGTACCTTCGTCTATCTAACTTCATGTTAATTAATTGCATATACTACAAGAGTAGCATATGCATCCATCATCAAGTTAGTATGCCCCTTATGTGTTTGAATTCATAAATCAAAAAATTTCATAGGTTATTGCGTTTATCTTTGATAGTCTGATTCACTGATTGTATGATTCAATACTTTTGAATGCAAAATGTATTTTGAGCAAGTGTTTCTTTTACTACTGGCATGGAAAACATTCTAGGCTGAGTTTCGTGTTGTGATGATGTGCATTAAGGACTTACAGTTCCTGGTAATACCCGAAATGTGTATGTAATGCAGTTGGTTTTTTCCACATCATCTTAGTATTCTGCTGTTGCATTTAATAAGTTTTAACTATTCTGTGTCATTGGAGCCTTAAAAGTTTTAAGGCTCCAATGACACAGAATCAATAAATACTCGCTGATTGGCACAATATATAAGTAATCTGTAACTCGATACTGTAAGTCGATCATGTACCTCTCTTGTAGTTTAGGCCTGCCTGCATTCATGAATCCGCTTATGCGTAGGAAGTTATAAATTCTTTTCACATGCAAATAACCCTCTCGATGCCTTTTCCTTACAGGGATCTGATGAAATTCAAGGACTCACTCTAGACATGTGGAGCTTAAAATTAGAGAAAAGGGCTGAATTAAGGACAAAAGCATTTGCAAAAATGAAGAGACTGAGATTTCTCGAACTCAGTCGTGTAGAGCTCACTGGAGGCTACAAATATCTCCCCAACAAGTTAAGATGGCTCCACTGGACTGGATTCCCTCTAAAGTTCATACCAAAAGATTTTAGTCTAGGAGAAGCAGTTGCTCTCTACCTGCCATGTAGCAACCTCAGATACGTTTGGGGAGATTCTGGGGTATAATATTTACTCAACCAAATTATTACTTCTTTGCTTGGTTGTTCACAACATCACGCTCTCTTAATTTCTTTTCTTTTGGGATTTTGATTTTTGTTTTTGTTTTAACCTTGTCTAACAGGTCCTTGCGAAATTGAAGATTCTTGATCTCAGTGATTCCTATTACTTAAAACAATCACCAGACTTTTCAACGATTCCCAATCTCGAGGAGTTGGTCCTCTATAATTGTTCGCAATTGCAAGAGGTTCACCAGTCCATTGGAGGACTCAAAAGGCTTTCTTTGGTTAATCTTACGGACTGCAAAATTCTTGAGGAGCTTCCAAGGAGTTTCTATAAGTTAAACTCTATAGTAACTCTTGTTCTTGATGGCTGTAAAAGATTTGAGAAATTGGATCAGGAAATAGGGGACATGACATCGTTGTCTACTCTGCGTGCAGATCGCACAGCCATAACAGAACTGCCGTCTTCCATTGGAAGTCTATCTTCCTTGAAAAGTTTACATATAGGGTGCAGTAATTTGCAAAGCCTGCCAAGCCTTAGTGGCCTCTCCCAGCTTGTATACCTACGCTTGCTTGATTGCAATCTTACAGATGAATTGATAAAGGTTATGGATCTTGAGAGTCTTTCCTCTTTGAAATCGTTAGATCTAGGTCATAACAGTTTCAGTAGCCTTCCAAGCCTCCGCAGCCTTTCTAAGCTTGTCGATCTAGGTTTGGGAAGTTGTGAAAACCTTGTCGCAATCCCAGATTTACCAACAAGTCTGACGAACCTCTGGGCCTTCTACTGCACTGCATTGGAAATAATGCCCGACTTTTCAGATATGTCCTATATGAGAGAGATGTTTCTAAACAGATGTGCCAAACTCGTTGAGATTTCAGGTTTGGATGAATCTTTGAAAAGCTCCATGAGGCTGCTTGTAATGGAAGGGTGTATCAATATCACGGCTACTTTAAAGGAGAAAATTTTACAGGTCTCTCTCTCTCTCTCTCTCTGAGAAAATTTTACAGGTCTCTCTCTCTCTCTCTCTCTCTCTCTCTCTCTCTCTCTCTCAAAATCTCAATCTTGCTTCTTGCGTGGTATAGGGATGGAATTTCATAGGATGTGCTGACATCATGTATCTGGGACCTGGTGGCATATTTCTCCCTCCGAGTGACATTCCTGAGTGGTTCCCGTGGGTCAATGAGGGTGGCAGAATAAATTTTCGAGTGCCTGAAATTAGGGGGAGTAATGTAATAGCCATCACTCTCTGTTTCACTTATTTAAAAAATGATATTGGTGAGCCACAATCTCCATCTAGTGGCATTTTGATTACAAACCATACCAAGCTCACAACATTTTACAGTTGGCCAGTGGAATTAGGCTCTGGAAGCGGTCTCCATTATTTCGAGTATCTTTGGCTGGGACATTTACCCAGCTATAAGTTCAATTTGGAAGGAGGCGACTTGGTTGAAGTTTTGATAAGAACGTCATGTCCATTTCACGGAGTGAAGAAATCAGGGGTCAGTCTAGTATGGGACACCAAACAGCCAGAGTTCAGGGTTGAAACTGACTGGGTAGATAGGATGTTTTTTTCTTGTCCATATACTGGAGGCAATAATAATATGGAATAGACCCATTGCTGGTTATGTCGATGATGTAGTCACCTGATGAGGAGTTGAGGACCGACCTCCGACAAAGATTGAGGTATGAGGAAGCCATTTTTAGGTCCTAGATCATGGTACCTTAAGGTATTTGTGGAGCAGTTTGGGCAACTACCTCATCCCATTGACTATGCCATTCGGTGATCATGATGTTGGTCATTACTCTAGTTTCTGTACATGGTAGGAGTGCAACTGAACATTGAAGGCCCACATTTTTAGATTCAACAGTGTTTACGGATTAGCCCTTATCAATTTGTCTTGGTTATAATGCAGGAAGTCTTTGTTTATTTTTATATATGTATGTTCTGCTTCAAGCATTAATCTTTCGATCTTCTTTTTGAAGTAGTAGCACGTTTGAGTAAGGCACAAATCGGCTACATGTTTGGTGGAGTGTCCATTTTGCTGAATTATGGAAACGATAAGTTCCTGCTGTTCTTTATGTATCAATACATTTCCATTCTGCATCATTTAGTACTACTTTGCAAATGGGAACATAAAAATATGCATTACTTAGAGTTCCGAATTTTTGGATATTGTGAGTTCATGTGAAGGATTTACTAAATGTCATAATTAAATCTTAGCATTTCTCAATGTTGTCAATACTATCATTAGTACATATGTATCAAAGATGAAACCGTCAAAGTTAAAGTTGTAGCAGTTTTATGCTTTCAATTGCTAGTTGGTAATGTCCTACAGGACTGTAAATATGATCAGTAATTGTTTTCTTATCATGCTATGAAGGAGTCACTAACAGATATAATAGTTAAAACAACCCTTGAAAACAATTTGTATAGCTAGTTCTTTCAAGTATTGCTTGACGAATGGAAGATTTTGAGCAGATAAGTACTAGTTGTAGACAGCAAAGGCACTCAAGTACACAACCTCATCTTCTATGATGTTTCGTTGAAGGAGAATCCAAACTGGTAATTCATTGCGTTACAATCAGAATTAATCCTCCCTTTAAGCTTTTATTGCTGATATCTATCATCTTGCTGCCTCAATCAGACGAATTCCTTTAGAAATACTGTTACTGAGGACGATGCACTCTACTTTCAAGTGCCTCAAATTAGTAGCTCTAATGCAATAGGATTGGCCGTGCGGTGCTTGTTCATTGAGTATAGGCAAGTCGAAAGAGATGAATTTGATGTTATTTTAATCTGTAACCAAGGCACACTAGATTTGGCTAGTTTGTATTGTCTACCTTCAGAATAAGTTCCCATATCAACTATCTTTGGCAGCATTTACCAAATAATAAGTTCAATCTGGAAAAATCGCAACTGTTTATTCTACGGAAACACATTCCAAGGTGATGAAAACAGGGTAAATCTAGTTGGGGCGACATTCAGGGTATTAGATTTGTGTATGAGGTGATTTCTATCACATTGATTCAAACCGTGCATCATCTCTCTTATGTAATAGAATAATTTCATGTAAATTTACTTTCAGAGATCAACTGAGAATTAGAAGCTGATAGTGTCTAACTTCAGGGGAAACAACGATCCACTGCAGAAAAATGTGCTATTCCTTATGCTCATAATCAAGTCGTAAATCATTAAGTTGGCTACTGCAGATTTAATGTCAGAACTCTCTGTTTTGAGTTTGTATGTATGGCTCTCCCGAAGAACATTACATATCTTTTTCTTTGCCAACAGTTTAGATCGATCAATTCTTATTTGTATAGTACTTATTCTACATACATTGCAAGACACGTACGTGACAGTGCTAATAGTATTCCATATTACTATCAAAGATGCTAAATCAACAACTTGTTTGCCTTCCCAAAATGCTAAAATGTGACGCTGCCACGCTGGATTCTGGAATTGAATTTATGGGACTTGAAAGAACATGCCGTTCACTCCGGCTCTATATATGTGCAACTCAGATGCACTTGTTATGCTAATCTCAGTATCTGCAGGCACAAAAAGAACCTCTCCTTGTGTGATATTTATATCTCCTGTAAAATTGCTTGTATATATGATTCCCTCCCCAAAAGTGACGACGAAAATGGAAGGACCTTGGACTGCAGGAAATTCCACAGATTCTCCCTGGGGAAGATGGCATCGATCAACCTCAAATTCGTCAAAAGGTGGGAGGTACCTTGTCACATAAGAATTTAAGGCAACTCCTTTCAGGATTTCAGGGCAGCCCTGCTTGTATGTGAGCATAGAACAAAGGGTTTTCACATCCCGATGCTTGGGAGTGAGGCCGGCCCTGACCACATTGTCAGAAGTTGCCATGCACTCGATGCAGTCACCGAACATATAGGCATGGGGTTCATTTGCTCCGAGGTATAGTGCTTCTCCTGGATTAAGCTTGACATAGTTGAGAAAGAAAGCAGACATGACACCCACATCATCTGGATATTGCCTTTCCAATTCCAGAACCAGTTGCTCTTTTTCTGTCAACTGCCTCACCTGATCAAATCAATATTAAACAGTTTAATCGACTATTGAAGAAAAAAAAATCACTGATTGTTCAATGTTGGAGTTACTGACCTGATTTTCCATGTGTAAACGATTTTTCAGTTTAGTTGTTGCTGTAGTTACAATCTCTTTGGTTGCTGACATGAGTTGGGTAAAAATCAAACGCAGAACAGACTTGACTTTATCTTCCCCATCTGCATTTGTGTTGTCAAACACTTGGTTTGCTACTTCACTACCAACCACTTGTACAATCTCAGGGACATTATCAAGCACACCTTAAGCTCCTGGAAATTATTAGTCAATTAAATCAGAAATATTTATTTTGCAGTATTTATATTAACAAACGTGGATATTAAGCTTTTTGACCTTTTTAGCATTATGTCAAATTTCTGGCATAATGACATTTTTTGGGCCCCAAATTAGGCAATCACAGTTACAAGTCAATTACTTGTTTAATGACCAAAACAAAAGATAACAGAGGAAGCACGTAAGCATTCGAAAGCAGTAATGATTATCACGAAAAGGATCGGATCATCAGGAAACAAGCAATTCGGCTAGCAAGAATATCTATGCTGAGACAAAACAAAGGGTGTCAATTGTTTACATCTTACAAATGTGATAGTGACAGGATGAGGATATGTACCTCGAGAGTGATAAAGCCACAAAGAGCCTGAAAATGTGTTATAGCAAGTGCCATCTCAGGCTTGTGATTATCGTCCTTGTAAGCACTTGGCATAAACTTGTGCAAAACTTTGGCCAAGTCCTTATCCGGATGTGCCTGTATCGACAATGCCTTTCTCACAGAAAGCACCTAATTCCCAAGCAAGGACGAAACCATTACAATATTTGATTTGAATATATTGATGATTCTGATGCATAACTGAATTAGGACGGTAATGGCAACAGTACCTTAAACAAGAATGGGAGGTCAGAGCCCCACTTTTGGACGACTTTATGACCAAGCAGCTCATTTGAGTTGGCTGAAACCCAGTCCTTGAGGGACATAGACATGCCATTGAGATCCTGATGAATCAAGAATGAGGGTCCAGAATCATGGGTTCCCATCCATAACTCAGCATAAGGCTTTTCCGGGTCAATTTCAGAGCCAGAATTGGAGGCATAGAGCCTGGCCACCTCAGAGTCCGGGCCTTTCTTCCCCCAGTCATAGTTCTGAACAGAGCAGCTCAGCCTCTGAACACTCCTCTGCCTCAGCTTCATTGATTTGTGAATCAATGACTTCTCCATTGATCAATCTGGGCAATCTGTTATTGACTGGCTAAGCAATTAGCAAGTGAGAAACAGAGCAACACCCGTGTAATATATTAGACTGGAGATGAATTGTAGAGGAAAGGTTGTGAATATCACTCAAAGTGAAAGAGATTGAGATGCTTGTGAGCATAGGCATATATCATGTGGTAGTTGCTGCTTTTAAAAGCGTTTGAATATTTAAGGTACAACCAGAGTGAGGGGAATTTACTTGCTTTGAGATAGAGAAAGAAAGAGAGGGAGAGGTAGTGAAGATGAAGTTAAGAGAAGGAAACAGATATAGAGGACAGTGGCACCGGTGGTGGGGACGGTTCGATTATGACGATGACCTGACTTTATCCACAACCTTATTATTATTATTCAGTTTCATACTTGCAGGAAATTTCCTACATTCCCAACGTAGTGGAATGGAACAATTCTAAGGGGAATTTCGTATACTGGGTTAGTCATAAATCTCGAAAATCAAAGCTTGGTTTTTTTTTTTTTCTTAGGTTAAGGGAGGGAAGCTTCCCGATCAAAACCCAACAAGACTAACATAAGAGAATCAATCCCGTCTATATAAGATTCTCGCATTCGTTACATCGCTGTATCAATACGCTAATCGTAACTCAATTCCTTGTTTGGTAAATTAGGAGGACTAGTCTACTAATATGATAGTCTAGATCATCTCGACCACTTTGCATGGAAGAAGACTTTTCCAAGACTTAATTTGCCAATTCAAAGTTGAAATACCAAAAGTTGCTTGTTTACCTTTTTTTTTTCTGTTCATACAATAGTAAAACGGTAAAATTTGTTGATTGAAAAAGACAAAACCATTGAGCACCATTCAAATCAAGCGGTACCCAAACGTCCACCAAAGATGAAAGTGAAGGTCTGGGAAGAAGAAGAAAAAAGAGCGTACCGAGTGAGAAGAACTTGCCGTTGCTGTCACGGTCACCGGGAGAGACTGAGAGAGAGAGAGAGAGAGAGAGAGAGAGAGTTAGGGTTGGTTTGTGAGAGAAACAGAGAGTTCTATGTTGGTTGTTCTTAAAGAGCAAGGTTTTTACAACGGGGATGAGCGCCAAGCAAAGGAAATAAAAGGGTAACCGAATCTACAGCTCTCTCGACGTGGTACTCTGTAATTTTAACACGTGTCCTGAAACGCGTTTCTTGTGGGATTCACGTACTTATCATTCACGGGGGGTGAATTTTTATATTTTTATTTTTCCTTTTTCAGAAAGTCTGGTATAACTGCAAGTCTGCAACATCATTCAATTGAAATTATTGTACTGGCTCTGGCTCAAATATTAATGAACTGATATTAAAAAAAAAAAAGTAGTTGAAAATTGCGGGGACATCTATACAATATATATAAAATTTAAAAAAAAAATTAAAAATCAGTATTTTGAATTTTCAGATTTGATTCACCTGAACATTTAATTGAATTTTCACACTCCACAATTTTCATAAGCCATTCACATCTTTCTTAGTCCAAACAAAGGAATATATAGAAGAATGAGGCATGAAGATGGACTTATTGTGCAAGAGAACTTACTAAAATTGGAGACAAGACAACAAGCAGTGCATGAAACACACAATTACAGCAACATAGAAACTTAATAAAAGTGGAGACAAGACAACCACCGGTGCATGAAACACACAATATACAAACACATAGAGAACTCATCAAAATTGGAGATAAGACAACAAGTGGTGCATGAAGCACACAACTTTACCAACACATAAAAAAAAACACACGCAGTATACATTGCATGAATGTAAAACATGCGGTATACATTGATCAAAGAAAATTAGGATTCATAATATGAGAGAACTAAAAAGTAACTCTTCACATGAGCTAACTTCTTTATTGTTGCACGGAAGAATTTAGGCAAAGGAAGAAAAGAAAAAACCTTTTTATATACGTCTAACGGATGTCTAGTAGTGGCGTAGGCAGAAATCTCAGGCTAGAGACCAAATTTAATGAATTAGCATATTACACCCACCTCTACTACTATAAACGAAAGACAAAATATAATTACAAAGAGTTCACCAAATTTTGAAATGTATGTAATACTTTTTAGAATAAAAATAAAACTCATAATAAAATTATCTAAAATGGTTATTATGGTAAATTTTGATGAAAAAAAAATTGAGGAACTGAATGAGAAAAAAAACTCTCACCTTTTTTTTCTTTCAATAATAACACGTGCATCGTACATGTATGAGGTTAGTTTCTTCAAAGTCATTCATTTGGAATAAACGTACCATGGTAATATTACTTTTACTAATATGCAAATCAAGGGAGCATGATGGATGTTGGTGGAAACCTTCGAGGAAGAACCAGTTGACAAAGAGGTTGTGGGTTGACGGCTCCAGTGATTTCTAATCGACCCCAATCTCCCTTGTTTAGGATAAGAGAAGGTGTTAAGTTTCTCGATTGCTGATCGTATTGGTTGGAATGGTGCCTCTGGATCGTATTGGCTCCAATCTGGTCTGGTTCGGGTGTTCTATGCACTTCCAACGATGACTAGAAATGGGATTGCGAGCGAGGGCTGGAAGATGGAGGTGAGGCTGAGGTGATGGGGTTCCTGGGGGTTGGTTTTGTACGTCGCAGCTTTCTTGGTGGGCTCTATTGCTCTTGGGCTGGATTCTGGGCCCCATGGTGATCCGGCCATTGATGTTAGGTGGGGTCTAAGATGCAATGCAGTAGCGTCGTTCGATGGTGGTTATGGGTCGGGTCCCACAGCACATGGTCTAGGCGTGTGGTGGCTTGGCTCTTGTTATGTTTATTTTCAATGGTTTATTTTTTTTATTTTTTATTTTTTTGAGGGGCAAGACGACAGTAGAGCCTTTACACACACACCTATGCAGTGTATCCCAGCATTTCCAGACTAATCACTGCACCGCAGACGCACGAACGTTGGTTTATTTTTATTTTTAGTTGTTAGCCATTGGTTCTGGAGCACATCGAGTTGAGGCAGAGGCAATCATCAATCTGGCCTTCTGGATGGTCAATTCCATCTAGTTTTGGATCGAAGGTGATAGCGAAAAGGAGTGGTGGTGGGCTAGTGGTTGGTGGGTGAGGTTATCTTATTCTCGCAAGCATCCCAGGATGCGTTGGTGTCACCAAGGGTGGATTAAGTTTGGAATTCACAGGGTTGGGGTTTTGTCTAGTTGTGTTATGCTAGCTGCCAAAGGAGAGGGTTTGTATCTAGTAATTTCATATCTGATTTTGGTATATCTGAGATGCTACAAATGAGGGTAGGTGATGGCTAAGGAGATGAACGTGAAGAGACAAAGATGATGGCATGGTGTTGACAGTAGGGTGGTGGGGGTGCTAGCTTTACTGTAGTCCTAGATCTGAATGTCTAGCAATCTAATTTGGTCGAGTCGGAGTTATAAAGAGTGTAGGCTAGGTCAATCAAATTAAGGTTAGTTGGGTGGACTCTGGGTGACGAGTTAGTGCTGGCACAAGTGAGTTTGTATGGTTCATTGGTCTTCTTAGCTGAACAAGAGTTGAGATGTATTGGCTCCACTAATTGTTCTTGCACATAGGTTATAAGTTGAAGTTAGATTTAGTTGAATCTACCATAACTACGTTGTGCTTCTAGTCATATTTGGTTGAAATTTAGTTGTTAGTGTAGTCTTTTTAAGTTTGTTGTTGGCAATTTGCAAGACAAGAGAGTAATAAAGCTTTCCACCGTCTTGTAAAGCTTAACATGGTCGATGTTCTGACCTTAAGTATTGTTAGTTTGTCACCCTTTTATATATTTGGGAAATGACCTATTCTAGGATTAGAGCTTCCTCCCATCCTATCTAGGGATCGGTTTCCTTCTTCAGAAAGGGTTCCGACTTCTAATAAGAAATAAGACAAAAAAAAAAATCTAATATTGGTTTTTTCTTTTTTCTTTTTTTCTAATGTTTGATTGAGAGCAGAATTACTTTTTCCGATGAATGTCATCGGCTAAGTAAAATTTAATGCGTTATTGCAAAAAAAAAAAAAAGGTAAATGAAACATGGAACTATTGTTAGCAACAAAATATTCATGGGGCATACCATTTACCTTCGGATTTGAGGGTGTGACATATTCCCTACATTGCTTGTCTCAGAAAAGTTAATATTGCCAAATCCCTCATTCTATTAAATGAAAAAACTCAGTATTTGAGTCAATTGAAGACTAATCTGACTAACAAACAAGTCGTCGGAATAAGTGTTGGTTGTTGTAGAGAATTGGATAATTGTATTGTATTCATCTCACCATGAGGTTTATATAGGGTTACATCATGTATAAAAAAGGCAATACATAATAGCTATACTAATCAATCGCACATTACAAGTATGTCAATCGTACATTACGAGTCTGTCAATCGCATACATTAAGCAATACCTATTGCATGAATAGTCATTATCATTTACAACACTCCCCCTTGGATATTCCATGTCAATAGTGTTGCCTCTGCTATGCGCTTCTAAGTTGCGTCGTCAAAAACCTTGCCAAGTAATAAAAACCCTGTGGGAAAAAACAACTTTGGTCGAAGGAGAAAAAGAGCACAACGCCGTGAATGTGGAGTAGTCGACATCCTTCCACACTCCCCCTTGTGCCGCTCAAACTCAGTGATGACGTTTTGATCGTTGCCTCACTAAAAACCTTGCTAGGTAACAAAAACCCTGTGGGACAAAAATAACCCTGGTCGAAGGGCAAAAAGAGCACAACACGTCCTTCACTCTTCGAGATCGAACATGTAGACATCATACCTCCCCCTGATGTCAAGGTCTCCCCCTGATTTCTACAATTATGGGAGTTCGGATAACTTTCTTAATCCGATGCTCTTCACATGTTTCTCGAAGGTGGATTTAGGTAACGACTTGGTAAACAAGTCCGCTACATTATCCTCTGAACGGATTTGATTCACTTCAATATTTAGAAGTGTTTGTTGTTGCTGATTGTAAAAGAACTTAGGCGATATATGCTTGGTGTTGTCGCCCTTGATGAAACCTAACTTCATTTGCTCAATACAAGCTGCATTATCTTCATAAATGCATGTAGGTTCATCTGTGGTAGACTTCAAACCACAAGTTCCTCGAATGTGTCTAACTACAGACCTTAGCCATATGCATTCTCGCACGGCTTCATGTAGAGCGATAATCTCTGCATGATTTGAGGAAGTAGCAACAAGGGTCTGCTTTGTAGACCTCCAAGATATCGCAGTGCTTCCCATGGTAAAGACATAACCTTTTGGGAGCGACCTTTGTGAGGGTCAGAGAGATACCCTGCATCAGCAAAACCCATCAAGACATCGTTGTCATTTTGATGGAAGGGAGGAGGAGCACGGAAGGTGGCGTTTTGCCTTGTGGAGTCCGATCCCACACTTCCGTTATTTCTTTTCTCTCTGTAGGGATAGAACAAGCCCATATCAATCGTACCTCTCAAGTATCGAAAGATTGTCTTTATGCCAATCCAATGGCGGCGTGTTGGCGCAGAACTGTGTCGAGCTAACAAGTTCACTGCGAATGAGATGTCCGGTCTTGTGCATTGAGCTAAGTACAATAATAAGCCTATTGCACTTAGATAGGGCACTTCAGCCTCTAATAAGTCTTCGTCCTCATCCCTTGGACGAAACAGATCTTTTTCAGGCTCAAGACTACGACCGATCATGGGAGTACTCACAGGCTTTGCTTTATCTTCATTAAAGCGCCTTAATAATTTTTGAGTATATGCTGACTGATGGATCATAATCCCATCACTATGGTGCTCGAGTTCTAGTCCGAGGCAAAACCGTGTTTTCCCAAGATCTTTCATCTCAAATTCGGATTTCAAGTACTTAGCAGTTTCCTTTAACTCATCTAGAGTTCCAATTAAGTTCATGTCATCGACATAAACTGCTACAATTGCAAATCCGGAACTTGTCCACTTTATAAACATGGGCATATTTCATTGTTGACATATCCCTTCCCAATCAAGTAGTCACTTAGACGGTTATACCACATCCGTCCGGATTGTTTCAATCCATATAGTGAGCGTCTCAATCTTATTGAAAACGCGCTCCGTGGTTTAGAGCCACTTGACTTGGGTAATTGAAGTCCATCTGGAACCTTCATATATATCTCTGAATCTAGATCCCCATAGAGATATGCTGTAACCACATCCATAAGCTGCATGTCAAGTTTTTCAGAAACTACCAAACTGACAAGGTAGCGGAACGTTATAACGTCCATTACGGGTGAATATGTCTCCTCGTAGTCGATTCCAGGGCGTTGTGAGAAACCTTGCGCACCAAGGCGGGCTTTGTATCTAACAACCTCATTTTTCTCATTACGCTTTCTAACAAAGACCCATTTATGGCCAACAGGCTTTATACTTGGGGGTGTCAGCGTTATAGGCCCAAATACCTGTCTCTTTGTTAGTGAATCCAATTCAACCTGGATCGCATCTTTCCATTTAGGCCAGTCTGCTCTTCGTTGACATTCCTCAACGGAGCGAGGTTCGATATCATCGTGTTCTATAATTCCTTGAGCAATAGAATATGCAAACACATCATCAAGGATAATAGAATCTCGATTCAACGTCTCATGTACACTAGTGTAATTCATGGAGATCTCCCTATTCCCTGGAATTGGTTCTAACATTGGAGCGTCCCCCAATGATGTCTCTTGGACATAACCATAATCCGGAATATCTTCATGAGACGGGTTATTTATGTCGATGATTAATGGATCTTTCTGTGCCAAACTCGCTTTCTTTCTCGGGCGAGAATCCATCGAACCTTTGGGCCTCCCACGTTTCCTTGCTGGGAGCCCGGCCTGAGCCACATTGCCATCACTATTAGTGGTGGCGGCGCCATGTCCATGATTTTTAGGGACATCAATCCTTGCAGGCACGTTTGCAGCAGGTATATGTGATCTTGTCACTTTAGCGATATCAGAAAACGCATCAGGCATAGAGTCTGCTACGTTCTGAAGATCGAGAATTCTCCGCACTTCAATTTCGGACTGTGCGGTTCGGGGATCAAGATGAGACAAAGTGGGGACAGACCACGACAATTCCTGTCGTTCCTGTTGAACATTATTGTTCCTATCTCCCCCTAACGACGGAAGACTGTCTCATCAAAGTGACAATCCGCAAATCTAGCGGTAAATAGATCGCCTGTCAAGGGTTCTAAGTAGCGGATAATGGTTGGAGAGTCATATCCAACATAAATGCCTAATCGTCTTTGAGGACCCATTTTGGTGCGCTGTGGCGGCGCAATTGGCACATAAACTGTACACCCAAATATGCGTAAGTGTGAGACATCAGGCTCATATCCAGTAACCATCTGGGACGCAGAAAAGGGTTGAGTGGCAGTAGGCCTCAGACGAATGAGCACAGCTGCATGCAATATTGCATAGCCCCAAGCAGAAACAGGGAGATTGGTGCGCATAACCAATGCTCTAGCGACCATTTGAAGTCTTTTAATGGCAGCTTCTGCGAGACCATTTTGGGTGTGAACATGAGGAACAGGGTGTTCAACCTCAATCCAAATGCAATAGTCATCAAATGTTTTTGATGTAAACTCTCCAGCATTGTCAAGACGAATTGACTTAATGGGATGATCAGGGTGGTGAGCCCTTAATTTAATGATTTGTGCTAGGAGTTTAGCAAATGCAGCATTTCGTGTCGATGCATCAACCAACACCATAAAATATCTAAATGGTCCGCAAGTTGGTTGAATAGGTCCACAAATATCACCTTGGATTTTTTGTAAGAATGGAATATTTTCTTTAGTGTCCTTTGCATAGGATGGTCTCGATCCTAATTTTGCTAAAGAGCAGGCTTTGCAAAATGAAAGATGGGCTTTAGAAGCAACCAGGGAAGTATCCGGTTGAGCCACGAAGTCACAATTGACTTTAGAAGTAGAAAAATGAACTAAGGAGGTATTGGTGGTGTCAATACCACTTTTGGGCCGCAGGGGGTAGGCGGCGCCAGCCCTACCTTGGATCGAATTTTGGTTCTGACTTCTTTTCGTTTTGAAAAATGGATGTCCGTGTGAAGTCTTTAATATACGGATCATCATATCACGACCTGGGTGTCCCAAACGGTCATGCCAAAGCCTATATGTGTCAGAATCCCATAAGTCATCTTTCATGACATGGTTGGATTCAATAACTCGAATAGTGGTTGCATAGAAATCACTAGATCGACACATAAGTTTCTCTAATACTCATTTATGTCCGTAGTCATTATAGGTGATGCAAAGGAACTCTTGTCCATTCTCACAATGTGTTTCCACATGAAAACCATTGGCTCTTATATCTTTAAAACTCAATAGGGTCCTTCCAGCCCTAGGAACATATAGAGCTTCGGTGACATTAATACTTGTGCCATTTGGCAACATAAATTGAGCTGGTCCTTGACCATGAACAATTGTGATGGTTCAGCCATCGTAGTCACACAAGATCGACTAGGCGTCATCCATAGAAATAGTTGCCTATGTCGCAATATAGTATGTGTGGTGCCACTATCAACAAGGCATTCCAACTCTCCAGGAAACATACTGAAAAATAATAAAGTACGGATTTAAAACATGTCCATGACATCTAATAATAATACGATTTGTTTGCCCATCCCTTACAATTTGTCCTAACTGCGACTTTAATTGGGCAGCCCTATCTCCCACAGGTTGGAAGGTAGAATCAAACTTGATTTCGACTTTAACTCCAGTATTCCATTCTGAGATACCCTTATTTTGACCTCTGGAGCTTTCAGCAGTAGCTTGTACTTCCATCTCTAACCAAGTTTTAAAAATATCAAATTGTAACTTTAAAACAAAAAAGATACTACATTACAAATATATTAGATATTGATGTACCTGCTGGTGGAGATGGTAGTGCAGGGGGTGGCGGTGGTGGAGGAGGTGGAGGAGGAGGTGGAGGGGAAGGAGATGGTGGTGGCAATCTTGAAGACTGTGATGGCTGTTGTGATGAGGAAATGATGTTGCTTGAAGATTGACAGCTGCTGGAACTAAAATATTCAGACATGGTGCGCGGTCGACCAATCTTCCTTTTCTTCATTGTTAACTGAAAAAGGACATTTACAATTATATAAGAACATAATGTTTAGAATCGAAATAACCAACAAGTTTTATATGATAGAAATACCACAGTTTATTATAAATTGAAATGACAGAATCACATTCCATTGTCCAAAAAAGACCGTAATTAATATCATATATTCCATACACGAAGACCAAGTTCCAGCTAACAAAAAAGACCTATGCACACAAAAATCTGCACCTATAAGTGCCATCTTAACCTACATCTACTATATTACAAGTTACGGTCTCAATCATCCATTTCAACATCCATTGACTCGCTTGAAATACTAGCTTCTTCAGTATTGTTAGTTTGCACAAGGGATAAGTCTCTTGAAGGCATGTCAACAACATTTAGCATTCTTGAAGGAAGGATCTAGAGCATACCAAACTTGATGAACTTGAGATGCCAATATGAAGGGTTCATCCCCTATGCAATCATTTTTGTACAACAAACGCTTGAAGTTAACTAAAGGAAAGTTAAAATGGTCTAACTTTATACCTGTAGCAAGATTAACCCAATCACACTTAAACAAAACATATTTGATATCAATACCATAAGAGATTTTGATAATATCTGTCAATCTCCCATAGTATGGTGAAGAGTCAATAGAAAGATTCTTGTCTGCTTGTAAAGTTACACCACTATTCTGTGTTGAGTGATGATTATCAAGACTTTTCACTCGAAAGAAAAACCCATTCGCATTGTAAGAAGTCAATCTCTTTGCTGATGGACTAGGAGAATTAGACAAAGCAATAACTTCTTCTGATAACAATACAGAACTTGTTCTTTGCAAATTGATAACCTGATTTAGGTAAACAATAGTTAAAAACTGCACACTATAAGACACCGAAAGATGAACTAAATATATCTAATTATAGCTAGCAACATACATGCTCCTTAAACCAGTTTGCAAATTCCCGAAAATGAACTCTCTGAACATAGTGTTCATTTGCAGCAGGAAATTGTCGTCGAATAGTAATAAGATGTTCACTGCAAAGTAGCAAGAACATCATTACTTTTCTGCCCAGAAACTCAGAAACTATCCACTAAGTAACTGACCATGTAACTGAGTAACTGACCATGTAACTGTAACTGGTCAAGTAACTGACCATGTAACTGACCAAGTAACTGACCATGTAACTGACCAAGTAACTGAGTAACTGACCATGTAACTGACCAAGTAACTGTAACTGACCATGTAACTGACCATGTAACTGTAACTGGTCAAGTAAATGACCATGTAACTGACCATGTAACTGTAACTGGTCAAGTAACTGACCAAGTAACTGACCATGTAACTGTAATTGGTCAAGTAACTGACCATGTAACTGACCAAGTAACTGTAACTGGTCAAGTAACTGACCAAGTAACTGACCATGTGATTATATGCAGATTATAAAAAAAACAAAACAATAAGCAACATGACATACTTGAGAAATGGTGTGACTGCCTCTGTATGGAATAAGATCTATTGATGAGCTTGTGTCCGAGTAATTTCCTCAAGTACAAAGTCTTTTCCCTTGTTTATATCGTCATCAAATTTTTTTTCCTTGTTGGTCTATTAAACTTGCTTTCCACATCATTGAGATACTGAGTACAGAAGTTCGTGCACTCTTCCATCAAATAACCTTTAGCCATTGATGCTTCAGGAAAAGCCCGATTCCGCACATATTCCTTCAAGGTCAGTAGATACCTCTCAATAGGATACATCCACAGAAAAATTACAGCACCAGCAATTAATGCTTCATCAGCTAAATGAATTGGTAAATGCTCCATTATATCAAAGAATGATGGCGGAAATATCTTCTCAAGTTCACAAAGTGTTAGCACTATACGAGCACGAGCCTTTTCTAGATCTGCTGCACAATTATCCATTGAGCATAACTGTTTAAAAAAACTACCCAGATCAACACTACACCAATTTTGTTATCAGACAACGGCAGAAAACCGTTGTGTGATTTGAAGACCCACCGTTGTAGAGTGAGCCGTTGTCTGATGAAAAATCAGACAACGGTGGAACACAGTTGTGTGATAAACACACAGACAACATGTATGTGTTATAACTGTTGTGTGATAGCTCGGCAGATGGCTCGGCAGATGCCAAGCTTAGCTGCGCAGCAGTTGAAGCGCTGTCTTCAGACAACAGTGCCAGTTTTAAGCTGTTGTATGTTAAGCATGTCAGACAACATATTTTTATTTTGTCTGTTGTCTGATTAATCTTCAGACTTCAGTTCTTAGACTATATCTGTTGTGTGATTAACTTTAGGACAACAGAGTTCAATTGATTCTGTTGTGTGATTACTTTTAAGACAACATAGTTCAATTAATTCTGTTGTGTGATTAACTTTTGAGACAACAGAGTTCAATTAATTCTGTTGTCTGAGTATAAATTATAAGACACTGATTTGTTAAAAACCGATGTGTGATATGATTGATTGCAATGTGTTTTTGTCCTATTTTTGTTACCTGATCATTGTGTGATCAGAATTAGGCAAAATTAATGCTCCATTATTACCTAAATAATGGTACGTCTAGATTGTTGATCAATTGGAAAGAAAACACATTGCAAATGCTCAAATGAGTAATCAAACCTATTCCACATATCTCTTTATGTTAAGAGCATTTCCCAAAAGCTTATACAACTACATAAAACATGCCACATAGAGTTTGTGCAGGAACTTTGTTTCAATAGCCAACATATTGATACAAACTCGTCTTCCCACTATTCCACGAACTTAGTCTGTGCAGCCATGGTGTCAAACCTTTAAAGTTGAAGTGAGTGGTTTGCAATTTCTGTCCAAATGTCCAACCATAGACACCTTAGCCAAAAGAGCCAGTCCATAACCTATATACAAACAAATAAGCTTCAGAAAGTTGAAATTCCTTTCTATCCATCAGAACACAACCTTCTGCATGCCATCCAAAAATGCATATATCCAATTGTTATGCTTATGATTTAAATATTGAAAGTTGCAAGTCAAGTTGTCCAAATAGAAGTCATATACATCTCTGAGCTTTATATTAGTCATTTGCTACACTCTTAATATGATTTGATTGATACATGCTAATAAATACCAACCAATGTTACTTACAAACTTCGAATCGATATAGTGATCATTTATGTATGAAACAAAAGTGAAATGCATGAGTACTTTAAAAACAATTAGCCAAAGTCACCACTAGTAATATAAATGTACATACAAGCAAATGCTCTTCTTAAAAATCATATAGAGCTATCACTGAAACTCCTGACTTTAAAAAATATGAAAAGTAGAATCATAAAATCTGACCTTGTTGAAGAGGATCCCTAAGAAAGCATTTTCAGCATTGAATTATTTCAAGGCTGCACAACAATGGGATAGGGACCTAAAAAAGCCAAATAGCATTCTTTTAAGACTGTGTTGGTTCCCAATCAAATCAATGATCATATATACTATACAGAACAAAAACAAATTGATCCAGAGAAAGAAACATAGAGGTTACCAGTTCTTAACAACTTTCTGCTTTCTAGAATTGCAAATGACAGCTACATCTACGATTTGGTCTGTTGAAAACTCAACTCTAATTTCAGGCCTCTCCAAGTTGAAAAACCAAAACAAATCAGTATCTTTTTCTTGTGAAATTAATGATTACAGAAACATGTTCTAGAATTATGGAAGCAGAAACACTAGAACTCTAATCTGGAAAGTGAATCCCTACATCTATTTCTGCAATTTCAGACCAGGCAATTAATAGAGATAATATTGCATGCTCTGCAACCAACTAGTAAGAACCATAGTTAGCAAAGAGATTTCATGCTACCTACAAAATACGAGTCCAGCAAAGAACACAGAGGAGAAGATACAAACTTAAAGTGCAAAACTGACTTTCATAGGCAGTACTAAGAAGTGCAATGAAGAGGAGTGCAAATAGGCAACTTAAGCCAATTCTCTCTCCCACCCTTTCCACTATAAAACTAGAGAAAAGCAAGGAGAATACGACCATCATCTGCAATCCAGAATTTACTTCAATAGTTGAACCAAACATAGAGAAACCAAAAAAGGTGGGAAATAGATCTGCTTGAGTTCCAGAAAAGTCAATCCAATAATAAAAAAAAATCCCAGTACAATATACACCCAGATAAAATGAAGAACTACCATTGTATTTCACAAGCAATAATCGCCACTCACCTAAAATAAAAACTGAAAAAAATTAAGACAGTTTCAAAGTCGATTAATCTGAGAAACTAGAAATGAAATCAAAGTCGATTAATTAGTGAGACAAATGTGGCAAGACAGTTTCACCCAGTGTACATGCCTTCTCAAATCTCCGTAAGCACATGCCTTCAAAGAGATCAAATGTGGAGGAGAAAAAAAAATGTGTAAACGACAACAGAATCCCTATAGAAGTTAAAGACATGAGTATGTTTGAACAGACAAAAAGTCAAACGTGCAGTTCATCTTTCCTTGAAGCTCAAAGATGGCATGAACAGGACAATAGGAAAGACTTGATCCCATATATTATCTCATAAGCAACATAACTTTAAGCGTTTTGGCATCTGTGTGACTGTGCATGGAAAGAAAACATAAAAGTACAATTCATATCGAGAGATAGCCAGACTTGATACATAATCATTACATAAACAGAGATAATAAAAATAGGAGGTTGAACTGCTGGTTATTTGGTCAGAGGACAGCTCATTCGTGTGTGGAGGAAAAAAAAAAAAAAGGGAGATTTCCTAGATAATTGTCAAGCATTACTGCCGGTGTTAAAGGCATCTTGTTTAATGTTGGTCCTTCTTTGCAATAGAGAACCAGTTCACATATTAGTGTAGGGAAAAAATTAATCCAACCACTCAGATGCCAAAGTGAGAAGGACATGAAAAATTAGCTACCAATGTAAACTCACCTATAATGCATCTACAGTACATGACAAGGTTTGGAACACCTTTATCCTTTTCAGCTTGAGAAAGGAGCAGCATGCCAGCTTCTAGATCATCCTTCCTACAATCAGGGTGCACGGGAAAGAGGTTGAGTTTTCACTTTTACAAGAAACAGAGAGATATAAACCAAATATAAGTGCAAGATCAACTCTAGTCTAAACGACTTACTTTTCACTTGCCACTACAAGTATGGAGTATGTTATACTGTTTGGACACAGTCCTATACTCTTCATTTCCGACAGAACTTCCATAGCCTTCTGTAGTTGATCCCCATCACCTGACATGGTAATTATGTGATATCTCAGTTAAGTTTTGCTAACATACAGACCCATATATTTTATATATATGGCATGGAAAAGGTGACCACTTCAGATTTCAAGAGCAGAATTGCATTGTCATCACACCATTTGTTAGGGCAGTAACATTTGGACACTTACATAGGGCAGTAATCAAAGCATTGACAGTTGAAACAATCAGCTCAATTTTAGCTGACTTAAGATCCTCATAGAGCTCCAGTGCTTTCTGCCAATTTTTGGCCTAAAGCATGAAATATGCAACTTATTAATTATTATGAATTTCTAGCAGCATACACACACACACACACACACATTTATATAGGAACATTACTTTTGTTACAAAAAATGAAAAACCTATAACACTCACCTGCTCAAGTTTGTGTTAGTATAGGATGCTATAAGATATTTGTGATGGGCTATTCATTCTCAGTTTGCATGTAGGACTACAGCTAATCACAGTTATTTCTTTTTCTTTCTTCTTTCTAAAAACAAAAGAATGTTTACCACAGAAGTGTCTATCTGAGACATACATTGCTACATGCGCCCATCAATGAGCTATATGATACAGTTCCAACTTGTATTCCTCGATTTCTGGCTTCCTGTATGATTTCAAAGGCAGCATCTAGCTATCCAGCATGCCCAGCAACAACTATTAATGCACTGAGGAACATCTGCATTTAAGGCAAAAGGCATATGTAAGTAATCTTATGATTGTATCAGAAAAGTGATCTTAATGATGATTGATCACTGAATGCACAGCTGACATGAATACAAGATTGTTTCCTTCATCCTAAACATACAAGGAAAAACATATTAATAAATAAGTAAATAACCCACTGTATTTTCCACTTCTTCTATAAATCCTTCTAACTCCCCAACTTATCTAAACCAGCTAACATTATTGAAGACTATCTGGTCAGGAGTCACGGCCAGCTAGTGTTGGTAAAACCCGAGCACAAAGCAAGCATTGTGGTACAAACAGCTATAATTGCATACCAGAATCAAACCAAACAGATCGATTAAGATACTAAACCAGAACATGAGTTAGCAATAACGAAAAGCAAGAAAGCAAAAAGAAGAAGTGAGCAACGCACTCAAGTAGATCTCTCCAAAGGATCCACTACTGTTCTTTCGGCCCACTCGGAATCGTCCCCCTACGCGAGGCTCCATAGCCCAAAAAAGCTGCTTGTCTTCGCTGCTCGGAGAATAAGAATTGAAATATGAGAAACTAGAAATGAAATCAAAGTCGATTAATTAGTAGTACCTTCGGCTTTGGCTATAGAAATAGTGGAGTCTGAATCTATCTCTAAAAGGTCACTCACTGAATTGGAGTGAACGAAGGCGAAGGCTAGGCCAGATAGGTGGGCTGTCGTGACACCAGGTCAGAGATAAGCTTCAGAGTGCGGTGGAGTATGAGGGGTCGCGAATAAGTTGGAGAGAGCGAGTTAGGGTTTCAATGATTGAAGAAAAACGAGAAACCACCCCCCCCCCCCCCCTCCCTCCTCCTTCAAATCCCCAAATTGAAAACCCTAATTGAGTATATCGAACCCTAATCGAGTGTTTTCAGATAAGAAGAAGATGGGTTTCGAGAAGAATGATGGGTTCGATTCTTTAAGAGAAGAAGAAAGATCGATGGTTTTTGATGATGTTGAGAAGAGAGCTGCTCGAAGAAAGCGAGTTGAGGAATCGGCTGATTTGACAAAGTGTTGAAGTTTTTTAGCTGAAAACTCTCTAAGTCCAAAGTGGGAGTGAGAGATGGAAGGCTTGGCCGCTCAGGATTTTGCTCGAAGTGAAGAAAGGCTCTGGGTTTTGCTCTCAGACTTTGAAAAACGGCTAATATGGTTAAGTGTGTGAAATGGTGCCCTCGAGTTGTATAAGGCACCCCGCATTAATTTTTTTGTTTTTTCATTACTCATACAACACATAATGAAGTTATGTTGTCTGATTCCGCACACATTAAATTTGAGTTATGGCAACAAGGAGGGAAAGTTCCCGCTCTGTGTAAGCAAAATTCAGTTTGGGAGCAAGGGAATGGAGGGGCATCAAAACTTCTAATATATCTTCCTTGATCATACAACATAAAAACAAAAATTGTTGTATGACAATTTGCAAACTGCACTCATACAACAGATATAACTATTCTGTTGTACAATGAAGTACCAATTTGGAGCCAAATTTGGGTCGATCTAGGAGGGAAATCTGCCTCTATTTTTTTTTTGATTCACACAACAGATTATTCTTATAACCGTTGTGCAATGGCCTTCTAAACAAAAACTTCAGAATTTTAACTACCTTATACAACGTAGGTTTACTAAACATGTTGTCTGATTCACTTTTCTTCATCACACAACACTTTTTTTTTTTTTTTCGTTGTGGAAAAAGTGTAGTGTGTTGAGGTTTTTGGTGTAGTGCAATCAATGCCTGAACCACATTCTCTGGTAAAGAACTTCGTATAAATAAAGGAATAAGTTGCTGCAATAGAATATGGTTATCGTGGCTCTTAAGATCTCCAATACTACGATCATGTAAACGTACTCGACGTGCAATATTGGAAGCAGCTCTATCTGGCATTCGTGATCCTGATAAGGCTGAAAAGAACATATCTTTCCCCTTATTGTTCATCTCAAACTCAGCTGGATCAGCATACTCTGTACCGGACTCTCTCCTCTTTAGATGATACTGCTCCCTAATTCCCATAAGTTCCAGATCACGATGAGAATTCAAGTTGTCCTTAGACTTTCCAGCAACTCCTAATATTGAGAAAAGAACATTATCACAAATGTTCTTTTCTATATGCATCACGTCAAGGTTGTGACGTATCAGGTTGTCTTTCCAATATGGAAGCTCATAAAATATACTTTTCTTCTTCCAATTATGCTTATTTTTCATCAAAGGATCATTATCAGGTTTTTGCACCCCAAGCACCTTCCTTCGCTCTAGATCTTCCCGCTTGTACTCTATAAGAACACCATTTGATTCCAATTGTGCAAGAAGATCAACACCAGATAAAGTTTTAGGCTTCCTTCTATATTCTGTATTGCCATTAAATGACCTTGAATCTGCTTGATACTTGTGATCATAGGGTAACCACCGCCGATGAGTCATGTATGAAGCTTTTTTACCAAACTTCAACCGCTGGTAACCACTTTCAGAGTTGCATGATGGGCAAGCAAATTCACCTTTTGTACTCCACCCCGACAAGTTGGCATAGGCAGGAAAGTCATTAATCGTCCATAACAATGCAGCATGTATTTTAAACATTTCATTGCTGAATGCATCAAATGTTTCTACACCATCTTCATACAGTTCCTTCAATTCTTCAATGAGTGGTTGCATGTAGACATCAATTTTATCACCGGGTGCCTTAGGACCATCAATAAGAACAAATAGAAATATAAAGGGCTGCTTCATGCACATCATAGGTGGTAAATTGTAGGGAACCAATATGATAGGCCAGGTACTATGAACTATATTCATAGACCTAAATGGGTTGAATCCATCAGATGCTAACCCAAGCCTTACATTGCGAATGTCTCCCGAAAAATTTGTGTGTTTTTGGTCAAAATCTTTCCATGCAAGAGAGTCTGCAGGATGCCTAAACACACCATCATCTGTTCTTTCCTCTCCATGCCATCTCATAAGCTTTGCTGTTTTTGAAGACATAAACAACCTTTGTAACCTTGGTTTTAAAGGAAAATATCTTGCTTGTTTTGCTGCTTTTCGTTTCCCAAGTGCTGCAACATCATTTGAACTACCATTGTTATCTTTCCATCGAGATGTCTTGCATATTCTGCATTCATCCAAATTTATGTCTTCATTTCTAAACAACATACAACTGTTAGGACATGCATCTACTATTTCATAAGTGAATCCGAGATCTTCTGTTAACTTCTGCGCTTCATAATATGACTTGGGAAGTTGCACACCTTCAGGCATAGATTCTTTTGCTATCTCAAGTAAAGTTTTGAAGGATTTATCTGTCCATCCATGGAGCACCTTCTCTTGCAAAAGCCGAACTGTATATGACAAAGCTGTGTGTCTCTTAGAACCCGGATACAATGGAAGGTTTGCATCCTCAAGAAGCTTCAAGAACTTCTTGGTAGGTTCGTTTGCCCCTACATTAGGATTAGTTGAGTTTTCTTCACTAGTCTGATCATGTGTTCCTACAATAGGAGCTCCTAAAGCTTCTTGGACAAGTCTGACCATATCATCCTCCATATAAGAATCTAACCCAATACCAATTTGATTTCCATCCACTGGATGAGCATAATGATTAGGCTCACCATGTTTATCCCATTTCCTATACTTCTTAAAGAAACCATAATCACGAAGATGCTGCCGCACAACTAATCTTACATAGAGATAACGATTTTCGCACTTTCTACAAGGACAATAAATCCTTGAACCCAGATCCCTATTGATGTATGCAAAGTCAAAAATTGATCTATTGCATCATAATATGCTAGAAATGCCTATCTGCTAAATCTATCCATGATTTGTCCATATTTCTCCTTAAGCAATCAGATTGAACATCTACGTCAAATAGCCAAGAAAAATACAGTTTATTAAATTATAACCATGACTACTAACCAAACAAAGGACTTCAAACAATTAACCAAAGTGAACAAACATTTCCTACAACTAAGCTGCCATCAAAATACAACACAAAAACTATAAATTTTCAACATCAAAAGTATAAAATTACTATAAGCTAGTTCAGTCCCTAAAAGAAGGTAATTAATTAAGCAAAGAACATATACTCCAGTTGCAATAAACAGATAAGCTTTGTTCAAAAATACATTAAACAAAAATATATATATATGCGGCAAACAAAAAAGATAAAGCAGATAGCTTCTGCATTTATACCCAACAATCTCATCCAAGACACAAAAAACTTGAGGCTTACCTTGAATTTTCTATGACGAGTGGAAGATAGATGATAGAGAATAGAGGACAGAGCAGATTAGCCTCCAAGTGATACGCAAATAACCTGCAAAGCCAAAAAATAAGATGCAAACAGGTTATGAAGTATCAAACTTTAGTGCTTCAGGCAAACAAAACCAATTAACTGAAAGGGAATGAAATTCAGAAAAATCAGTAAACATGCATGAACCAAACACAATACAAAACTCTTTGGTGCTTTACTGAAGATTTCCACTTTTGTGGAAGCTTCTAAGTTCTAACGACACTAAGAAAAACTGGACAAATTAAACTGACCATGGCAAAGTAACAAGAACATCATTACTTTTCTGCCCAGAAACTCAGAAACTATCAGAAACTCAGAAACTATCCACTAAGTAACTGACCATGTAACTGAGTAACTGACCATGTAACTGTAACTGGTCAAGTAACTGACCATGTAACTGACCAAGTAACTGAGTAACTGACCATGTAACTGACCAAGTAACTGTAACTGGTCAAGTAACTGACCATGTAACTGACCATGTAACTGACCAAGTAACTGACCATGTAACTGACCATGTAACTGACCAAGTAACTGACCATGTAACTGACCAACTGACCATGTAACTGACCAAGTAATTGACCATGTAACTGACCATGTAACTGACCAAGTAACTGACCATGTACCTGACCATGTAACTGACCAAGTAACTGACCATGTAACTGATCAAGTAGCTGTAGCTCACCCTAATCCTGAATACTTGCAAAAGAATACCAAAATTTTGACAGTCAAATCAGAACACTAGCAATGAAATCATCAAACAAAATTTCGTCCCGTTTTGTCCCCAAAGGCATAAGCATCATTTTTTTCCCCTTCCAAAATGATCCATAGGGGGAGTGCTAAGGCTGGAAGGACTATATTAGATATCATATACTGCTATAGTTTACTTGACAATATAAAAAGAATGGAACTGTGTTTGTTCCAAGTATGAATTCTATGATTCAGTCAATTCATGTAGGTTCTGATATAGCATGTGCAAGCATTAATAAACATTTTAAGCATAAAATAGTTTCAGCTCCATGTATTGCTTGCCCCAATCAACCATCCAGTTGCAGTTTTGAGTAGTTGATTCAGCTCGCATTCACAAGAGCCTCAAGTACTGTGTCGTCTTTTATATATAATAACTAGACAATATACAGCTAACAAGCATATGAAAGAACAAGTACCTTGTACTCGACTAGCATTTACAATAACCTCTAACGGCCCTCAGAATATCTCGCAGAAAAATGAGAGGATGACATGGTTATGTAGTGATTAGTCATGGCAATGAAATTATATGCAACCTGCTATGGAGAGCAAAATTATCCACTAATTGAGAAACATGTTAAGCTAAAGCTATTGAAACAACAATGTACTCTGTTTGGTTTTCTTGCTAACCTATAAACAATACTTTGATCGTGTTCTAGCTCCAATGAACTAAACAAACAAATCCCAGGATCCCTAACTCACAAGCCAGAAGAGAAAGAAACAAAAAATCCAAAATTCTGATTTAATAAATAAAAATGCAGATCCAAAACAGAAGAAATCAAAATAAACAAGGAATAGAGAATTAATTACCTTGAGGAGGGCGTTCATTGTGCAGATGAAGCTGAAAACGCAAACGGAAATTGAGAAATCCAAAATTCTCTCTCTTCCGTTCCCTTCGTGAGGACCTGGCGGTTAGTTCAGAAAAGACCAGAACATGTCACTTAATCGCGGATTGCAGGAGAAAGTGAAAGGGAAACCAACGAAACACCCAATCTAACATATCCAAAACCAAAAAACATAACTATTCTTCCATAAATAAGCAAAATCAAAAGTAATTTCAGATACACAAACAAATTTTCTATACTTAATTCCTCTCAGACTACATAAATCATACTCTTCCATTTCATAATTTGAACTAACTGAATTGAACCCACTGATGGAAGAGAGAAGATAGTTGAGAGAGTGAATTGAACCCACCGAATTGAACCACTGATGGAAGAGAGAAGATACTGAGAGAGCGAATTGAACCCAACTTGAGAGATCGAAAGAGAAGGTCAGTACTGACTATGGCATATGAGGTTCTTTGGATGCAGACAAGTTTTAGGGTTTAGGAGAGGGGAAGATGGAGTATGAGGTTTCACTGTAATCTGATTCAGAAATTCACATGTCACTAGGCCAATAACCTTAATATACAACACTTTTTACACAACGAAAAAAAAAAATTCGTTGTGTGATGTGGGAAAGTGAATCACACAATATGTTTACTAAACTTACGTTGTATAAGGTGGTTAAAATTCTGAATTTTTTTTTAGAAGGTCATTGCACAACGGTTACAAGAATAATCTATTGTGTGAATCAAAAAAAAAAATGCGGCGGATTTCCCTCCTAGATGGACTCAAATTTGGCTCCAAATTGTACCCTAGATGCCACTAAATTGTACAACAGTTTAGTTACTTGTGTTGTAGGAGTGTACTTGCAAATCATCATACAATGATTTTTAATGTGCCGTTGTGCAAGTGAGTGGCAAAATTTGGAGAAGTCTCCAAAATGGCATTCATTCTCTCCCCAAAACGAGTAAATTTGGCTTCAATGGTTTGTTATGCTTGCAAGTTCCTACAACACAATGAACTATTCTGTTGTGTGATTGAGAAATGTCTAACCTCAGCGCCAAAACTGAAATTTTGATTGCACAGGCGGGAAATTTCCATCTTTGTTCCCTCAGCTTTGCTACACTTCAGACAACATATATAACTCTATATGTTGTCTGAGTAATTAAAAAAATAAAAAAATTAATGCGAGGTGCCTTATACAACTCGAGAGCACCATTACACACACTTTCGTTTTTCTAGTCTAAGAGCAAAACCCCGAGCCTTTCTTCACTTCGAGCAAAATCCTGAGCCTTCCATCTCTCACTCCCACTTTGGCCTTAGAGAGTTTTCAGCTAAAAAACTTCCACACTTCCCCGCTCTCTCATTTCACTTCCCTCTCGGTGACGGAGGAGAGAGATTCCTCCAGATCCACTTTTTCTCTCCTCCCACTCTCTCTCGTCTGTGCTTCTCTCTTCAACTGGTCCCTCAACCTTTAATTCTGATCAAAAACAAATCTTTACAACTGGTTAGTGCTTGTCTTCTTCTAAAAGCTATCAGCTTCTTCTGGGTTCTTCAAAATTTTGAGTATTTTTGATGTTCTTGTTGGTTCTTGGTTTCTGATCTTTCGAGTGTTAATGATTCTGTAGAGCTGTGACGAGAGGGAAGAGGAGAGAGATGGCGGAGGAGAAGCCTGAAGTGCTTGACGCGGTGCTGAAGGAAACAATTGATTTGGTATATAGATCTGAGAAAATTTCAAAGCTTTTTGTTTGGTTTTTGGTTTGCTGTGTGGTTTTGGTTTAAATGGGTGTTCATGAACTCTGTGGTTGTAGGAAAACATACCCATTGAGGAGGTGCTTGAGAATCTGAGATGTAGCAAAGAGGGTCTCAGCAGTGAGGCTGCTGAGAAAGATTAGCCATTTTTGGGCATAACAAGCTTGAGGAAAAGCAGGTTACTCTCCTCATATTCACAGCCCCTTTCTTTGTTCTTCACAAACTGTGTTTTCTTCTTCATGTTCTCACAATTGTGTGGTATAGGTGTTGTGTTTCAAGAGAGCAAGTTTTTCAAGTTTTCGGGTTACTGTTGCTATTTTTTTTTTACACTGCTTGCATTTTTGGTGATTTGTTTGTTGATTTGTGATCTTTGTTTATCTGTATGCAGGGGAAGCCTCCTGACTGGCAAGATTTTGTGGTTATTATTACTCTGCTGGTCATCAACTCCACCATTAGTTTCATCAAGGAAAATAATGCCGGTAATGCTGCAGCAGCTCTCATGGCTCGTCTTGCTCCTAAAGCCAAGGTATCAGATATACCAATTTGTTGCGTTTTGTTTTTAGGGTGGTAGTTACTGCTTCTGTTATGGTGATACAATAGGCCATAAGCTCCATATTGGTCTATTGATCAATTTTTGATGTATGAGTAGAAAGATTTTATGGTGATATATGCTTGAAGCAGAATCTGATCCCCATGTCCTTCTCCCCCACCCCTAAAGCGTATCGATGTCCTTCTCCCCCAAATTGATTCAGCCTTATCAGAGGTCTGGAAGCGGTCGTAGGCAACAACAATTTGATATCTCCCCCAATTTCGATCCGGTGTCTCCGCCCATTACTCCCTATCTCTATCATTCAATTCTGGGTAAGTGAGCAAACCAATTGGTGTCTATTTGCAGTTCCACACTAATTGTTACAGGGGTTTGAATCTCTAAGCAGATCTATCTCTCCAACTCTCAATTCCTCTCTAGGTATATTCAATTCTCAAAACCCTCATCTTCCATATATACGTTCCATATATATGTTGGCGTCACTGAGCACATTCCAGCAATGACCATTCTTTTATATTTGATTTATCTTGAACTTTTCTTTGATATTATTTATATTAACCATAGAAATTGTTGGTTGATGAATTTGAATTTTCTATAAAAGGATTTAAGAGGATAAACTCCGAAACTAGAAAATGTGTGGATTCCCTCGTATTCTCGAGGAATAAACTAGAGGCTAAGGGTTTACTAAGTTGGTTGTGACTTGTAAAAGATCATATCAGGATCAGGTTGTAAGTTGAACAAATCTGTAGATACGTTGCATATAAAATGACCAGCTCTTCCATTTTCATGAATTCTTGGAGTGTTTTGTTCAGGTGGTATGATTCTAGTATAAATTTGACTGTTGGTTTGCTTAATGTAGATGTGGATATCTAAGCCAGAGTATGTAGAATTTGGTCCATCCATTTGTCCACGGTAACTTACTACACATGTGATTGGATTGTTTTTTCCCCCTCTTGGCTTCTGTGGTTCGTTTGTCATGTGAGATTTGGTGTGCTTCTGGTCTGCTTGTAATCTTGTTTTTTCTTTCTTGCTATCACATTTACTTTCATACTGCTCTTGTTTTAATATGTCATCAATAATTTATTGTTGTTTCTGATATGTGTGCTTTACTGCCTTTCTTGATTGTTGAAAAGATAAAAATGATAGTATCAATAATGAGGTTGTTTGTTTCCGATGCTATTAGGGAGTTTGATATGGCTGGAAAATTGAGACAGACGTTACCAATCAAACCTATAAAGTATAAACATAGACGTAGCCACATACTTGACTTCAGTTATGTTTTTCCACTCAGTTATGTTCCTTTAGACATGATTTTTTCTTGATTGCCTTTGCTGGTACTGATTTCAAGGCAAACAGTGGGAAAGGTATTTCAAGAGCTAACCTTGTGACAAAGCTTAATTTTATTGAAGGTGTGATTATCCTTTTTAGTTTGTAATCCTATAATGCTGAATATGATTTTAAATGAACAGTTGTTGCAAGTTTGTAACATTACTCTCGCCTCTTATAAAATGCTTTAATTGGACTCAAACTACATGCATGATTGTGCGGGATACATGAATTTGCTGGCAAGACTATCGCCAGAGATACTTGGTCTCGGATTATTAATTTTATTTTCTTGAACCTTAGGTTCCACATGAGCTCTTCTTAAGAGTATATTCTAGTTTTTAAGTTATTATTGGTGGACTTTTTATTTGGCTATCTTCTTAAACTGTATACTGCAATCTCATTGCAGGTCTGGTAGTTTCTGTCTATGCAGAGGTAAGATACTGGGTGTTTCAGAAATATTTCATTTTTTTTCCTGAGCATGCTTCTACCATTAATTAATTTCTTTTGTTTTTTTCTATTTGTCTCCTTCATTTGTTTTCAAAGTTCCATGTCTTTTCTTTGTTTATTTGATTGCAATGTTAATGTACTATAGGGTTTTCTAAGACAGAAGCTACCTGGCCAAGGGCTTGCATTTATAATTGCAGGTGGATCTGGGAAGCATTTCTTGACGCATTCTGCCACAGATTCTACAAATATGTTGATTTAAATGTGTGGTTTTATCTATTTGCTAAATCAAACCACCTCTCTTGTTTTCTTCTTTTCTTCTCTCCCTTTTTGCTCCAAATTTAACCTCAGATCCTAAACTAAAAGTATTTGTAGTTTCTTTTGTTGCATGACAAAATAAACTTCTTTCATTGTCTCTTGAACAAAACTAGCAAAATCTTAACCTCTCTTTTCAAGAATACTCTTTCATAAAACTTTTCAGTGATAGTAAAAATGCAGATGCATAGGACATTCAGAAAAGTGGGAGATACAAAAGGCTCTTTGCAGCATCATTCTTTGTAGTTCGTAAAATGTTCTATTAGAAATGCTAAAAAGAAGGACAAACTTCTACTACTTTTTTTGAAAACTCTTGGAATAATGTTTCTTTCTTGGCCAATCTAGCTAGTGATCCCTTAGTTGGACTTGGACTAATCTTAGAATTTTTTGGCTTTCTCCATTGATGCTAGTTGTACAAAAAAATCTTGAGATGGGCAAGGTACTATCTGTTGATGTTTCTTGTATAGCAGTTGTGACTAGCTACAACAGTCAACGTCCAAATCAAATACAATGGGCCATGAGAAGAGCAGTGTTTGATGTAAGTTGCTTCAATTTCTGGAAATTTGCAGTCTCCTTGTGCTATTGCTGCTATATTGATTACATACAGTCTCCTTACACATAACTCATGAGTTAGTATAAGGACATGAAAGCAAGTATTATGAGGAGATTGTATTATATCTCTGCTTCCAATATAAAGAGGTCGTTTTAGAGCCCTTTATTGTTTTCCCTTAGTGTCTTCAGCTCTAAAATGACCACAAGAATTGAGTTCCACTTTAAATTATTCCAATTTATTGTATTATGTATTCTACTTGCTGCATTTTTACATTAACATGAGTTTAGATATTTTGCAATGTGATAATCATCTGCTCACATTCTGTGAGATCTCCAATACCAGGATATAAAGGGTCAAATTTCTGGTAAGTTTTTGCAGAATGTATAAAATTTTGCTAGGATGCATCTTAAAGTTGTTTTTGGAGATTTGTATTTTCTTTTGCTTCAGCTAATAACATAGGTCGTGGACTTAACTAACATAGTAGTATCACTTTGAAAGTCCCAATTGTGCGTACATGTACAGATTAAAGTTCTATATTAATCCAGCCTATCCTCTTGCTTTTGCAGATAACTGAGATCCTCAAGCTAGTAAGAAGGCTTTACAGACTCATTCTAGATTCTGCAAAAGAGAGGGAAAATATTGATGGGCGCACCGTTTTCTGCTTCTTCTGGCATATAATATTTACATGCAGCAGCTGCTCATATTTTTGTCAATAATCATATTAATTTTTTATGGTTTATTGATATTGATAATGGCATGACACTAGAATGCTATCTTGTTTTGGAATAATTTGTATCAGTTTTGGATATCCCAAGTAGATAGGCATGTACTAGAATACTTTTTTTCTTTTAATGTTGGCTTGGATGATTGAGAAATGCTCCCTTTTAACATTTGATGTATATAGAATGGGTTGGATTACTCATTTGATGGTTTGTAATGTATTTTCTTTCCAATTGATTGCGTTCATTAGGTAAAATGGAGCATTATTGTGTACACAATATAGAAAATAAAAATGATTGTACAACAGTTTTATAGTGTGGCAATTCAACATTGTTTGAATACACAAAATTAGGCCATTCACACAATACACACAACAAGCATACTGCACAACTTAAGTGTGATGGTATATCAGACGACGGTGAAATTAAAAAAACTGTTGTCTGACTAAGCTTTCCAACAACAGCTTTGGAACAAGATCTGTTGTCTGAAAGATGCACATGCCACGCACAGCATGACTGCGCGACAACTGTGGCTGCCATCTGCCGAGAGAAGGCACAACACTATTAACCAAATAAGTGTTGACTGTTTGTGTTTCATACAACGGGTTTCCACCGTTGTGCTATTTTTCATCACACAACGCTCCGATACACAACGGAGATCGTCCAAATCACACAACGAATTTGGTCCGTTGTCTGTTAGCTTTTTTGGCCTAGTGTGTTAAAAGCAAGCTTTTCCTTTTCAAGAGATTGAACAAAAAAGGCAAGGAAATTAGAGGTACCCTCATTCTAAACATGAAGAAAGGTAACAAATTTGATCGTATTCATTAGTTTTGTTCCAAACGGAGTAAAGAAGGGATCGAACAAAATGAAAAAATTGGAAACAAAGAGATGGGATTTACCTTGGAATTTGATTAAGCTCAGAAAGAAAAGAGGAGAATAGAAGGCGTTGAATGTTTAAGGAAGAAGAAGATAGTTTGGGTTTAGGTTTCAAATCTCAGGGGAGTTTGTGTTTAGTTCATCGGGAACTAAAATCTAGACGCGCCTAATTTTCGTCTCTTGGCGCCTTGGAGCTAGGCTAAGTTTGCTTTTCAACATATCTGGAAAATAAGTTGAAAAGTAAATAAAGGCTATGGCAATTGCAGCGAAGCAAGAATTAGGAAAAATCTTGCTACTGTTAAAAAGTATTGACTTACTTTGCAGAGAGTAAGAAACGTATAAAGAGAGATGAGGGGAAAATAGAGAAGTGTATTATTCAGTCTTAGAGGCCTCCCTTATATAGAGGTAGGGTTTACATGATAAGTGTTTAAACTATTGATATATTACATGTAGGTCCCTAACTAATAACGTGGACAGCCACATAAGAAATAACATTTACAATACTCCCCCTTGGATGTCCACCAATTGATGATGGCATTGGACGCGCTTATTGTTGCCTCGTTAAAAACCTTGCCAGGTAACAAAAACCCAGTGGGATAAAAATAACCCTGGTCGAAGGACAAAAAGAGCACAACGCGCATATGTCCTAGGTAGCATGTTTCTTGATGCTCCCCCTGATTGCAATCTCCCCCTGATCTTTGCATGCGTCGCTTGATAGCTTCGAGAGTCATCTCAATCCGATCCCTTCCACTAACTTCTGGAAAGTACACTTAGGTAGAGATTTGGTGAATAAATCAGCCAAGTTTTCGTCTGATCGAATTTGCTTCACTGCAATTTCTTGATTCTTTTGAAGCTCATGAGTGTGAAAGAACTTTAGTGCGATATGCTTAGTCTTGTCACCTTTGATAAATCCTTCTTTAATCTGAGCAATACAAGCAGTATTGTCTTCATACATGACTGTTGGTTTGTCAGTTACTGAAGGTAAATCACAAGTGCTTCGAATGTGGCGAATCATGGATCTTAACCAAAAACATTCTCGGCCAGCCTCATATAAAGCAATTATTTCTGAATGATTAGAGGAAGTTGCCACGAGTGTTTGCTTAGATGATCGCCATGAAATTGCTGTGTCTCCACAAGTAAAAACATATCCTGTTTGAGAGCGACCTCTATGCGGATCAGAGAGATATCCTGCATCAGCATATCCAACAATCGTGGAATTATCAACAGATTTATTTGTATAGAATAAACCCATATCTGTTGTACCACGAAGGTAGCGTAAAATGTCTTTTACGCCCTTCCAATGGCGTGATGTTGGAGCAGAGCTATATCTTGCCAATACGCTAACTGCAAATGCAATGTCTGGTCTTATACATTGCGCCAAATAAAGAAGGGCACCAATAGCACTAAGATATGGTACTTCTGGACCAAGGATAATTTCGTCATCTTGTCTTGGACGAAATGGATCTTTCATAGTGTCAAGACTCCGAACAACCATTGGGGTACTCAGTGGGTGAGCCTTTTCCATACCAAATCTCTTCAGAATGTTTTCTGTATAAGCAGATTGATGGACAAGAATCCCACTATCCAAATGTTCAATTTGCAGCCCGAGGCAATACCTTGTTTTTCCAAGGTCTTTCATTTCAAATTCTTTCTTTAAATATTCAGCAGTTTTTCCAAGTTCTGAAGAACTTCCAATCAGATTCATGTCATCGACATAAACTGCGACTATTGCAAAACCAGAATTTGATTTCTTAATGAACACGCAAGGACATATAGGATCATTGACATATCCTTCCTTAAGTAGATACTCACTGAGGTGGTTGTACCACATTCGTCCAGATTGCTTCAATCCATATAAGGATCGTCTCAGTTTGATTGAGTACATATTGCGTGGTTTTGCAATTGCTTCAGGCAACCTAAGTCCTTCTGGGACTTTCATGTAGATATCAGTATCTAACTCACCGTATAGGTATGCAGTAACAACATCCATAAGACGCATATCAAGTTTTTCTGAAACTACTAAACTTATTAGATAGCGGAATGTGATAGCATCCATTACAGGAGAATATGTTTCCTCATAATCTATCCCAGGCCTTTGTGAAAAACCTTGCGCAACAAGTTGCTCCTTATATCTTGCAATCTCATTTTTCTCGTTACGCTTTCTCACAAATACCCATTTATATCCAACCGGTTTGACATTGGGTGGTGTTTGGACAACAGGTCCGAAAACACTGCGTTTTTCTAGAGAATTTAATTCAGTTTGGATTGCATCTTTCCATTTGAGCCAGTCATGTCTCTGCCTACATTCATTAATATAGCGAGGTTCAGTGTCATCGCCTTTTATTATTTCAGTAGCTACTGCGAATGAGAATATATTGTCTATGATCATATCTCTACGATCCCACAACTTATTGGTGTACACGTAGTTTACAGAAATTTCCTTATTTTCAGGTACTTTTCAGGTACCTGAGCCTCTTCATGGGCTGGGTCTCACCGATGTCATTTTCCTCTTCTAGTCACAGAATCAATGAATTGTGGATCGGACATTAATGTCTTGCCCAATATTCTCTTCAGGGAGATTTCATTAGGATTCAGATGTGCCTTTGTTTTCCTCTTTCTAGGAACTGAATCTTTTGAACCTACAGGTCTGCCACGCTTCAGGCGTGCAGCAGATGGCTCATTGGCCGCCACATTATTTTGTCCAATTTGGATATTAATTCTTGCCAGTGCATTTATTGCTGGGATATGTGATCTTGTCACTTTTGCTGCGTCAGTGAATGCATCAGGCATTGTGTTAGCAATATTTTGAAGGTGCAGAATCCTTCGTACTTCAATTTCACTTTCTTTAGTACGAGGGTCAAGATGAGATATAGTGGGTACAGTCCACATTAATTCACGACGTTCATTTGGAACAGTTCTCCCCCTAACGGCGGGAATATTGTCTCATCAAAGGCAATCTGCAAACTGTGCGGTGAAGGTATCACCCGTCATAGGTTCTAAATACCGAATAATGGATGGTGAATCAAAACCAATGTAGATTCCCAATCGACGTTGAGGGCCCATTTTTGTTCGTTGTGGCGGTGCAATAGGCACATAAACAGCACAACCAAATGTTCGAAGATGGGAGATATTGGGCTGGCTCCCAGAAACAAGTTGTAATGGGGAATATTGATGGTTGGGCTATGGGCCTCAACCGACTTAAAGCTGCTGCATGCAAAATTGCATGTCCCCATGCAGAAACAGCAGCTTGTTTTCATTAGCAAAGTGCTAGCTATTTGAAGTCTCTTAATAAGCTCTTAATAAGAGCTTCTGCCAAACCATTTGTGTTTGAACATGAGGAACTGAATGTTCAATTTCAATTCCCATAGACATGCAATAATCATCAAACGTTTGAGATGTAAATTCACCAGCATTGTCTAAACGAATGGACTTGATAGAGTAGTTCGGGAATTGAGCTTGTAATTTAATTATCTGAGCAAGTAGTTTGGCAAATGCCACATTACGGGTAGACAAGAGGCAAACATGTGACCATCTTGTAGAGGCATCAACTAGGACCATAAAATATCGAAATGGTCCACAAGATGGGTCAATAGGTCCACAAATGTCCCCTTGAATTCTTTGTAGAAAAGATGGGGATTCGATATCTATCTTTGCATAAGATGGTTTAACCACCAATTTCCCTTGTGAGCATGCTTTGCAAGGGTTGCTTGGCAAAACAATATGTTTAGTCATCAATGGATGTCCATTGGAATTTGTAATGATCCTACGCATCATGGTGGAATTTGTAATGATCCTACGCATCATGGTGGATCCAGGGTGACCCAAACGGTCATGCCAAAGCATAAATGTATGTTGATTTTTGAACTGCTGGTTCACAACATGGTATGCCTCAATTGGTTGAATGGTTGTGTAATACAACCCAGATGATAGGGCAACCAATTTTTCCAATATATGCTTTTGGCAGTTTTTATTGGATGTAATGCAAAGATATTCCACATGATTATCATTCGTGGTCTCAATGTGGTATCCATTTAAACAGATATCTCTAAAACTGAGGAGATTTCTTCTGGATCTCGAAGAATATAAAGCCTCTTGAATGGACAATTGAGTTCCATTGGGTAGCCTAATGTGGGCTCTTCCGGAGCCTTCAATCAGGTCTGCAGGACCTGAGATAGTAGTCACATTGGCTTTAGAAGGCGTTAAAGTGGAGAAATAAATCCGATCGCGAAGGATCGTATGTGTAGTGGCACTGTCAGCAAGACATATTTCTTCTCCATCCTTCATAAGTTGAGAGCAACCAAAATCCATGTTCATGCCACTGGTCATATCATCAAAATTGCTTCCATTGTTCGCAAAAAAATCTGAGACATCGAGCGGAGTAATGTCTATAGGCTCAGATGAATCCCAAGGGCCAGAGTGGTCAATGTAGTTTGTCTCCACATGTTTCTTTTTCAAGGAAGCTTTGTAGAGGGCCACCAAATGGTCTTCTGCACGACAGGTGCGAGCCCAATGGCCTTTACCACCACATCTAAGACAAACACTGTCTTCATTTTTATGAGGTTTGATCATCTGACCATTTCCTTTAGTAATCTTGGCATTGTTCCTTGGGCCCAACTGCTGGTTGTAGCCCCCACGAGCTTGGCCATTTTGTCGACCCTGACCACGTCTATGACCACGGTTACTGGCTTTGCCATGCCTTTCACCACGTCTATTGCCATAACCACTAGTAAAAGTAGCATTCGCTTCAGGGAATGGTTGTGATCCTGTAGGGCGAGACTGATGGTTCTTCATTAAGAGCTCATTGTTTTGCTCAGCCACCAGAAGACAAGAGATGAGATCAGAATATTTGGTGAATCCTCTTTCTCTGTATTGCTGCTGTAAGACCATATTTGAGGCATGAAAGGTGGAGAAGGTCTTTTCAAGCATCATGGCCTGAGTTACAGTTTCTCCACAAAGATTCATTTGGGAGGTGATCCTGAACATGGCAGAATTATAATCTATCACAGAACTGTAATCTTGAAGGCGCAGATGCGACCATTCGTAACGTGCTCTAGGGAGCACAACAGTTTTTTGGTGAGCGAACCTATCTGCCAAACTTGTCCATAGCTCAAGTGGGTCTTTGACAGTTAAGTACTCGTCCTTCAATCCCTGATGGAGATGGTGGCGCAGAAAAATCATAGCCTTTAGCTTTATTCTGCGGGGACGCTGAGTTTCCTTCCTTGATTGTAGGCCCAAGGTTTTGGGCTTCGAGATAAATCTCTGCATCAAGGGCCCAAGACAGGTAGTTCTTGCCAGAGATGTCAAGGGCGACAAAATCCAATTTTGCCAAATTCGTCATCTTCCTACCACAATGAAGATGAGGTATGTTAGGATCCATGTATAGTGTTAGAACTACAGGTTCTTAACAAATAAGTAATCAATATCGAAACTTCAGGTTCGAAAAAAAAAATGAACATTGGATCGCAATTATATACACGAAGCTTCAGGTTCGTGGTCTTATGATTAGAACTTCAGGTTCTAAAATTCCGTATTTTTGAACTTCGGGTTCAAACGGATATGTACTCGAAACTTCTGGCTCGAGTAGCAGTAGTGAAACTTCAGGTTCACTTATATTATGAATATAAGTATGCTTAATTGAAAACATAAAGAAAAATTAAATAAATATCAGATATGCTATAAGGAATGAAACAGCAAAAATATATCCCATTATGTTAACAACATATACCTCATATATATATATATATATATATATGTATGCATAAAGGAACGTGTTTGCTATTAGGTGTGCAACTGCACATTTAATATATATATATATATATATATATATATATAACGAAGAAGGAACAGAACAACCATATTAAACTATATATATATATATATATATATATATATAGTGTACTTGATAAAGTGATATATTAAACAAAACAACCATATTAAACTATATATATATATATATATATGTAGTGTACTTGATAAAGTGATATATTAAACAAAACAACCATATCGCAACAACCATATTAAACTATATATATATATATATATATATATATATAGGATTGCAGAAGCACGAATGATATGATTCCGTATATATATAGGGACAGTTCCCGTGCCATTGAGTAATTAACAAAACATTGATATGATGCCGTATATCTCCATAAACCCTAATATGCATAATTGATATAGATTATAAATAAACTCATAGATCATGAGTTATAGTTAAGAGCAACAACATTGCACTATAAACTCGTAGATCATCATAGAGTTTTAAGAAAAATAGCAGAGCGTGCTGATAACGTGTTAAAAAGTATTGACTTACTTTGTAGAGAGTAAGAAACGTATAAAGAGAGATGATGAGAAAATAGAGAAGTGTATAACTAGACATCTTTTGTAGACTCCCAGCCAAAACACTCCTTCAGTGCAAGTGTGTATGCAAGTCATGTCGTGGTCATCTCTCAGACCCTCAGTTCACCAAAGTCCTATTCTCACGTGCACCACCAACCACTTGCTTTTTGATCCGCGGCTTCACTCTGGATGGTTTGCTTCCGTACTCAGTCTGCAGACCCAGAAGAAACTTCTTGGTCGATATTGACATTAATAGCTCAAGCAGCAGCAGCTACAACTTGGCAGCAGTCAAGCTTCCCCAAGATGGAATCGCAGACTCATACGGCATGTCATATGATTTTGTAAAGATTGTAGGTTCATGCAACGGCCTCGTATGTCTGAAGGAATCATCGCGCTACAGTCACCCTTTTCACATATGCAATCCCATGACTGGTGAGTCTATGCACTTGTCTCCTCCTCCAATGCGTCCCCCCAAAGATGAGTGGAAGCCGTTTGTTTCTGGTTTTGGGTTTAGTCCCATCAGCCGTGTTTATAAGGTCCTAGTTATGCACTGCAACGAATCAAAGGCCATGGTTTTGACAGTTGGGTCTAAGAATTGGAGAAGCATTAATGGAAATAATTACGAGTTGTTTCCTCCTCATAACTCACGCATGGTTTATATGAATGGATATCTTTACATTGTAGTTCATGATCGTCTTCGAAGCACTTGTCCAGTTTCTATATGTGCCTTTGATGTTGAAAGCGAGCAATTCCAGAAAATATCACCGCCTTTTATTTTAGACGATGATGCCTATTATTACAACCACTGTAACCTTGTAATAGTGAGAGGTTGCCTTTCTTTCGTTGCCTCCAGGACTAACGAAATTAATGTCTGGGTGATGGAAAATTATGGTGTGAACGAGTCTTGGACCCATGAATACGAATTTATAGGCACATTTAAACCACACGATGTGCGAATTAAAATATGGGTACAGCTACTGAAAATAAAAGACGAAGGGCTAGTATTGCTGTTACGTGAGGACGGATTCTATGCTTCTACTTGTACTCTTAGAACCTGCGGCGAGCCTTGGATGGTAGAGGAGGCTAAATTGGCTAATTGGATGCCATCCACGATTACGAGTGCATGTGCCTTTACACCAAGCTTTGTTCCCCTAAATGATATGATCAGGGGTTAGAACTCTCTTTTACGGTCTATATATTTCTTCAACCTAACTTGCACAATCATAGATAGTCTTTGTTTTTCTTAATTGTCATCTGTTTGATTCAGTAAGATGGTCATTTTGCATCTTCGTTTGGTTAAGTGCTTTCAGATATATTATTTTTGTTTCATCAGGCTATGAACATTTCTCACAATGTGAGAATCCAAATGGTTTGTGATTGTGAACAGTACTCGTACCTATTATAGTCGCACTTCCAAAAAGTTGCTCTATCTTTAGAGCCTCTAAAACCTCTATAGGGAGGTGTAGACTTTCGGGCTTTCGGGCCGGATGTCGTCTTGATGACGATGAAGAACGGGTTCCACGTGATATCCCCAGATGGGGGCGGGGGGCGCGGGGGAAACTTGAGGCGGGGGCGGGGGCGGGGGCGGGGGGAATCCCCTCGTTTGCTCAATCTTACTTGAGAGTGAGCTCCTTGGACTAGCCGGCAACGAATTGGAATTGGAATGGCAAGCCCAAGATGCTGACAGGCACTTTGACCCTCCGCAATGGCTTTTGGTCCTCCCGGAATTTGACTGAAGCTTTCATCTTGTTGCCAAAAAACTCAACCCTAAATTGAGAATTTTGGATTTCACAGAGAGTTTTCGATTAATTTTGGCTTCCTCGTTGGCCTTGATAGAGAGTGAAGAAGAACCGAAGATGAAGACCAATATTATAAAGACACCTGGGGCCTGACGGGTCTCTTTGTTTTTTTCTATCCTTTTTTGAAACTCTTCACACCGAGACCGGACCGTTTCTCACAATATTTAACACCGCCAGGATCATACGGGCTCGAGACGGGCCGAGCCGGACTTTCGGGCTAAAACACCCAGGCCTTGAATAAAAAATTATCTAAAGTCGAAGCAAATTTATTTTGGATGATCATTAACCGTATATATTGAACTTAATCATCTCATGCACTAAGTTGGAACCACCGAACCACCGTCCAATTTCATCATAGTTGGTCATGCACCACACCTAGGCCCAATAGGTTCCCCTCCAAACGGTTTTTTAAGGTGGTGATATTTCATTTACTTACTAAGAGAATTTCGTCTGATTTTTTCAAATTTCTCGATATATCGCAAAATAATAGAGATATCGCGATTTTCTCAGAACTTTCCGGAAACTTCCAAAATTAACTGACCATTCTCACATGCAACACCAAGTCAGCGACTCCAACACATGATTCAAATTGAATTCCAGTTGAATTCAAATCCAAAAACAAATTGGGGGCACCAAGATTCAAACAATACACTTCGAAAGCTTTGCCATCTCTGCTGTACCTGCAAATGTATTATATATGCAACATTGTGATATATATCCTTTTCCAAATGTGACATATATCCAATCAATATATATACTTTTCCAGATGTGATATATATCCAAATGTCCAATCAATATATATTCTTTTCCAGATGTGATATATATCCAAATGTCCGATCAATATATATTCTTTTCCAGATGTGATATAGATTCAATCAACATTGTAATATGTATTTTATATATGTGCAACATTGTGATATATATTCTTTTCCATATCAAATTTTCATCATTTTTCTTAATTATTTACCGAAATTGATATATCTATGACATTTCCGTCGAAATTTTCATTTTCGGGACCATCAATATTTTCTTGAAACTCGATATTTTGGTCTTTGTTCCCCTCATGCCACTCCTTGGTTGTAATCGGCTAGTACAATGCCGTAGCCGTCTCGAGCTGCTCGCACAAGATTGCACAGATATCCAAGCTCGTTGTTGGAATCCTTTATGTGTCGGCTCTAATAGCTCTTGCAACGTGATTGGCAAGAGCATCAACAGATGGACTAGTATACTGATAGCTGAGAAGAAGCAATAACTTTCGCCAGCTTTTTCCCATATATGTAAGTTAATGAACTCATTAGCAAACCTTCAAAATAATACGAGCAAAAAGTAATTATGAGATCATGAAAGGCGATTGAAACAGGAGAAATAAATCTTTCAATATCTTTGTAATGGTATAGCTTGTTTGGATTGTAGATGCAGGAGAAAGTATTGACATGCTTATGCCTCTAATCCTCCATAGTCCATACTTCGATAAAATCTAATGTTTACAGTTACAATATATTTAGCACTTGATAGGTAGTTCCGGCAGGACATAGATGATACTTTGGATCACAGAATGTTAAAACACCAAAGTTTTTTTTTTTTTTTTTTCATCTATGATGGGAGTATGGGACGTCCGATTTAGTTTTTCACATTTGGTTTAATATGGAAATTGATGTTTTGACCTAATATTATTGTTCCAAAATCTTCTCCACCATTATGTAGCTCAGCACTCTGTAGCCGGCATTGCATCAGATACCCTTCATGGCTGCCAACAAATTTTCTCGTTAAGTGAATGTTGTGGTACTTGGCCTTCCAATCCTTTGAAGAATCACGTCTGGGTTTTACTGTTGCTTTGATGAACTGTAGCTTCATAATAATATATAGCAGCTTGAATCTCTTAAATATTTAAGCAAGTTATCAAGATTGGAGAAGTTTGGAGCATCTCAGCAAAGTGTTTTTGTGTAGGTACTACTGTAGTTCACAAAACTGCATGGAAGAAAAACGTACGGTATATTGAGCAATTTGTAGGGTGTCTATATATGTAATCTCACTTTCATTTTCTTCAAAAACTAAACCACCAGTTGAAAGTACAAAATGCCTTACAACCTTATGATGCAACGTTTCAAGCTATTCCCAGCTCTTACCTCTTACTTACCTATTCAAATTAAGACATAGGAGTTATCGTTGGTGGGACCTTGAACCCTCAAAGTGGTTTCCATGTCATGGATGATTCGGTTGAATGGATTTCTTTTCTTTTCTTCAATGGCAGTCTACCTCGGCATATGCTACTGTAACGCATCTTCACAAGTCTGTCTATACATAGAATCTCACTTCCATTTTCTTCAAAAACTAAACCACCAGTTGAAAGGAACTGCAGGTCTGCGGTATAAAATCTAAAATGCCTTGCAACCTTATGATGCAACGTTTCAAGCTATTCCCAGCTCTTACCTCTCACTTACGGATCAAATTGAGACCGAGGAGTTGTCGTTGGTGGGACCTTGAAACCCTCAAAGTGGTTTCCATGTCATGGCTGATTTGGTTGAATGGATTTCTTTTCTTTTCTTCAATGGCAGTCTACCTCGGTATGCAACTGTAAAGCATCTTCACAAGCCTGTCAACATATTTATAGTCTTGGTCAGCCAATCAAATAAACAACTTCAGAGAAAATGATGAACATTCTCCCTTATGAGTATATGCATTTTCAAACTAGGTTTCATATGTGCTGTGCCTGCCCTATACGTAATAGAATAACTTCAAAAAAGTTCGTTGTTAGGGGCATGCTTGGAGTCAAATTCAAGAAACAATGACATCTTACAAGTTGAACGATGCTTTGAGCCTAAGTACAAATTACCATACCATGTCTGATATCCAATAATTACCATCAATTGAATAGTGACCCACTATGGTTATTTTACACTAAATTAAAATATAGTTGTGCAGGAAACAATGTGTTTTCCTTTGATGTGGTTGGCAAATACCTTTTATAGTTTGAGCCATCTTTGTCTAAGGAACATGAAAAAAGCATGCTCTCATAATGAAGTCAGAACTGGATTAATGCAAACTTTTACTACGTGGGAACATTATAGATGCCTAACATATGGTTTCATAGTGCAAAAACACCGAACTCTTGCCTCCTAATTCTATTTCAAGTAAATCCATTGCATATTCATTCATTTCATTCAAAGGTCTCATCTTTAATTCTGACCTCTCTCTCTGGTTTTCGAAAGTCAGTTTCAACTATGCCTACCTCGGTCAAATAACAGCACACAATTCAATTACGTTGTAAGAATCAAATATTTCCCATCTAAAATTTCTTATCGAGGTGCATGCTTTATTGCTTCTTACTTGAAAAATAAAATGGAGAGCAACCAAAATATGAGAAAAAGAGATTATCGATCTTAAGACTGCCTAATAGAGAAAGATAGAGCATGCACTCATTGGATTTTGCAACTAGGATTTGGTAACTATAATGATTCACACTTGAATACAGGTTAAATAATGACTCCTTCTCATTCTCAAAAAAAAAAAAATTATGACTTTTGTAATTTAATACAAGAGATTCAAAAGGGGGAGATATATCGGAGTCACATTTAGGACGACTTTTAGAAAGTTGTAAACAAGTTTTCCACAATAATAATCTAAATCAGGTAAACAAACCTATAGCTAGGAAGGCAGCTGAGAGAACCGTAGTAACAGCAGAATGTCAAAGTTGGTGAGGTTTACCAAATTGAAGATACACTTCATATTACTATAAATACTAGTGTAACCATTTAGCTTCATGCAACATTCCAGCTATACCTCTCATTGATTTTGCTCATCTTCTGTCCTACAATGGCTTTCTGTCTGCAATCACCTTTCTGCCTTTTCATTGTTTTTCTTCTCTTACAAACACTGGGCGGCAAGGCTGCAACCTGTAATGACTGCTTTGTTCAATCTCGAGCAGCTTATTATCCAAATTCTGAAACACAAGGAACAGATAGTAAGAAGATTTTAACTTCCATTTGAACAAAAAAATAAAAATAAAAATGAAAAGCATATTTTGATTTTTCTTATTAATACCTTTTCTATTGAACTGTAGGAGGTGAATGTGGGTTCGGTTCGTTTGGAGCAACAATTAATGGTGGGGATGTGTCAGCAGCCTCTGACCTCTATCGCAAGGGGGTTGGATGTGGTGCTTGTTACCAGGTAAGACTGCTAAACCATGAAGATTAGAGATGTGTCTTTTTCTGTGCTGTAATACAGGGTTTTTAATAAAGTGTGAAGCAAGGCTATACAATTCCAAAATATGATCTTTATATTCTCAAGTCTCAACGATGTGTGTACTGTTTGAGGTGATAACTTTTATCCTTCACCCTCACTAGGTGAGGTGCACAAACGGCGGCTACTGCTCAGACAAAGGAGTAACTATAGTTATAACAGATTCAGGCAGCAGTGATCACACAGACTTTATCCTCAGCCAACGAGCGTTTGCCCGGATGGCTCAAACAACTGATGCAGCTGCTTCTCTATTATCTCTTGGTATAGTTGATATTGAATACAGACGGTAAGAGCCTAAATACTGGAGCAACATGTCTAGCAATCAACTTCTGGCTCCTAATTTGTGGTAGACTTAATTAGGATGACGGTTTCTAATTCAAGTATTGGTCTCTCTGACTCCCTTCCCAAACAGTGTTTCATGCAGCTACCCCAACAAAAATATCACAATTAAGATCGATGAGAACAGTAACTATCCTTATTATTTGGCTTTTGTACTATGGTACCAACAAGGCAAGAAAGATATCACAGCTGTCCAGCTTTGTGAGGTATTTAATTTTACTATTTACAAGTAATAGTCCTCATTATATACGATCATTACTATTTGATAATACTTGGTATCATCCAAGCATTATATGAACCAAAACAACCATTGACTTTTTCCATACAATGATTATTGTTATAACACCGTAAACACTTGCACGCTCTAGCTTTACGGTGTCCAGCTATTTACAAGTAAAATTTTACTATTTACAAGTAATAATCCTCGTTATATACGCATCATTACTATTTGATAATAGATAATTTGTTATAACACCGTAAACACTTGCATGCTGTAGCCCAAGCACAGTTATAGTTTAAACCAGGAAAAGAAAACAAAGGAGAAAGTTTCTACTCTGGTTACTCATCGTCTTCTTACCTTTTAGCCTATTGTTCTTATCAGCATCACTTTCTTTATATACTCTTATGTCATGATCTTCATAATATAATTGGACGATTTTTGAATATTTGCAGACAGAAAACTTTGTCTGTAAGTTACTGGACCGGACTTATGGAGCAGTTTGGACAACTACCTCACCTCCAACTGGACCCCTGCAAATAAGGATGTTATTCAGTGATGATGATGGTGATGAGAATTGGGTTGTTCCAGTAAATAACATACCACAAGACTGGAAAGCTGGACAAACATATGACTCGGGAGTTCAAGTGAACATATAAACATCCAGCAGATTCTATAGTATAGACCATCAATTTTTCTTCATTTATGAGTATAACGGTCATTTCTTTTTATGTAATCTTTCTGCATCATTCATTAATGTTTTTCTTTGCAAATTAGAAATATGCTTGAATAAGAGGATTAGCAGATTAGCAGGATTCCTTAATGTAAACATTATTTTGTAATTTCCAACCTAAATTCTATTATCAATTTTTTCAGTCTTTTAATACGGTAAGTTCCTTCTATACTTCAGAAAGATGCATATCCGCTGTAAATGGGACTATAAAAATAACTTTACTTTTCAGAATTCTTAGTTTATCATTATCTTAAACGGTATGTTTCCTACTTTTTGGTAATCTGTCTTTGCTACAGCTAATTAAAAATTTCTCAACTAAGACTGCAAGGATTTTCATACATGTGTGCTTAAATCATAGCATTCGTAAATTTTGAAGGAGGAAAAGAGGAAGAAAAATCTTATGGATATTTGAGTTTATGATGTATCCACGATCCTCACACAGATTTCTGAGATCGAAGAGTTGAGGCATCTATTACTCTACTCATGATTTATCTGGAAGATAACAAAATTTCTGACTTTAGTTTTGAAATTTCCTACAGAAATAAGGTCCTTACGATATAAAAATAGACCCAAATTTACATGCTAACCATATTAATGCTACAAAGTACGAGCAAAATGTAATGGTTCATCACAGACTTAAAAGCAAGTAAAAGACTCAGAAATAAAAATCAACATAACTATGAACTCTTATAAGCATACCAGAAAATGGACAATGCTGACAAAAATTAGGGAGATGAAGAGTCATCTTGAACTAATATGGATGCAGAAATCGGGAAGTATATATTGCTTCATGAATCAATAAAATAGGACGCACACTGGTTTCTTGGTGGGTTTACGTGAATTCAACAAGTAAAATAAACAATTCAGCATCAACACCAACCTCTAATACATTCCCATACCAACTCCATATGTTCCTACCAAGTATAATTTCTTCCTTCCAGAATCTTCAAGACACACTTGGTATAGGAAAACCTGGGAGGGTTCCTGAACATTCTCATCAGCAGGCCTGTTAGATCATACATTTAGTACGCCATAGGCATCCAAATCAATAGGATTCTCAGATACCTGCTGGGCATGAGATAACTGAAATACTTATGTTGTGTGTGTGTGGAATTTATGTATGTTATATTGTACGTATTGAAAGATTATTGTAAGCATCATTATTAGTTTACAGATGTCTTTCACATTGTCATCCAAGAACTGTCTCTGTTTTATAATGACTAAATTACATTTTCTTACGTATAGTCTAGGTTTGGAATGCCTGATTCCACTATACATCTACTTTGGGCAAATTTACTCTTATGGGAAAGTGGTATAGATTAACTTTACTGTCGCAATTCTTAATCAAAAAAAAAAAAAAGGAAAAAAAAAAAAACAAAGAGAGAGAGAAAATCAGAAGGTGAGCAAGTTTACCATCTATTCTGGACTAATTCTGTGTCACACCGATCTTTCTGCTTTGAACTGCAATGTCATATGGTATCCCACAAACTAGTCCAAGATAAAGGCAAAACCTCGAGTATTAGTTAAATCCAATCCCATTCTAATTCACCATTGCTTGTTAAGTCAATATTGTGCTTTCTAGGATGTGATATCCTCTAATATCTAGTCCAAATGCAATGATGTGGCCAAGTAAAATTTAACGTAGACACTTTCTCTGTACTGTCTGCAACTCTTCATACACTAGACTGTTTTTGTGATTCACCAATGGTGCCAAATAGGATTGACAGCATCTCCTCAACATCCAGGTGTAATTTATCTCCAGAGAGGAATACATTAACTCTCCCTTGCACCAGAATCCAACTGCACCCAGGAACCTTTCTAACACCTTTCAACCCCATCTCCCTTCTCAGTGATTTTTCCTCAATATGCATACCATTTGCTGCATATATGTTACAAAGGACCACATGGGCTGGTGCATTTAAGGGATCCAGCTCCAGGAGTTGTTTGGCCGCATATTTGGCAACCTCGGCATTTGTCTCACCGAGCCCACATATACCAAGCAATGCTCCCCAAACAGCAGGATCTGGTTTGAAAGGTAGCCTCCAAACCAATTCTTGGGCTTCCCTTACCTTCCCAGCTCTACCCAAAAGATTAATCATACAAATGCAATGCTCCGAAGCTGGTTGAATTCCATAAACATCACTTATGGCATTAAAAAACTCCCATCCTCTATGGACTAGCCCTGCATGGCTACATGCTGACAGGATGCCCAAAAAAGTTACAGAATTAGGGTGAGCCCCAGATTGTTCCATTGCTTCAAAGATCTTCAGAGCTTCATTTGCATGCCCATGGTCAGAAAACCCCATGATCATGGAATTCCAAGAAATCAAATCCCGCAAACTCATGTTTGAGAATGCACGGTAAGCGTCATCTATCTCCCCACATTTGGCATACATAGAGATCAGTGAGTTACTAATAAACAAGTCAAGTTCATAATGTGTTTTTATCAGAAGGCCATGGAACTGTCTCCCAGAATCAAGATATGACATTGCACCAGCAACTCCAAGAAGAACTGAATACGTTGAATTCAGAGGCGAAACACCTTCTGAACGCATTTTAAAGAAGATATCAGTGGCTTCTGCAAAAAGCTCATTTTGGACGTGCCCTGAAATCATCGCTGTCCATGAAATTGCATCCCTATCTGGCATAATTTGGAACAGATAACAAGCCTTTGATACTTTCCCAACATTAAAATACCCGGTGATCATAGATGTCCAAGAGATCTTGTCTCGGATTGGTAGTCTGTCAAAGAGATTCTGAGCCTGGTCGAGTTGCCCAATCTGTAAGTAACCATTAATCATAGAATTACAAGACTGAACACTACGAGTATTTGAATGCTTCATAAACAGAAAATCTGCATAATCCATGACACCATAGGCCGAGTACATGTGAATGAGGCTCTTTGATAGCCTGCCATCATAATCATCATGGTCCCAATTGTTGACAATCAACTGAGCATGTAGTTGCTTTCCAAGATGAGGCAACCCAATACCAGCACAAGCATATACAAGCGATATGAACGTCTCTCCATTTGGTCTTGTTTCATAGTTCTCATTCCATTCAAGGAATAACAATAGAGCTTCTTTATAAAATCCATTCCAAGCAAAGCCACCAATCATGGCTGTCCAAGAAACAACATTCCTCTCGGGCATTTTGCAAAACAAAGCATACCCTTCATGCACATTACCAGACCTACAATAACCAGATATCATACTAGTCCAAGTAATCACATTCCTGTCCAGCATCCCATCAAACAAAGCCCTGGCCTCATCCATTCTACAATGCTCCGCATACCCACCAATCATAGCATTACAAGAAACAACATTCTTCATCTGCATCCGGTCAAAAACCTCCCTTGCTCCCTTCAAATCCCCATTCTTAACCAACCCAGCAATCATCGAATTCCAAGAAACAACATTCCTCTCTGGCATTTCCTCAAACAACCGCCTCGCCTCCTCAATCCTCCCCGCACCAGCCAACCCACACAGCATCGAAGTCCACGACACCACATTCCTCTCCGGCATCTCCTCAAAAAACTGACAACCCTCACTCAACCTCCCTGACTGCACATACCCCGACAACATAGCATTATAAGTAACCACATTTCTCTCCGGCATAATATCAAACAACACCCGAGCCTCATCGACCCAACCGCCTCTCGCGTACTTAGTAACCAAACAAGTCCAATGCACAATCCGTCCATGAACATCTCTGCTAGGCATTTTCTCAAGCAGGTGGCGTGCATCTTGAAACATACGTCGTGAGAGATAGTAAAGCAGCTTTGAATCATCACAAGTGAGTTTTGCATTTTGGGTGTTAGGAAATCTAATCTGGGTTCTATAAAAACGAACTCTGATTACGGTTTTGAATAGGCTAAACTGGGCGGGTCTGTAAAAAAAGGCGCGCATCAGTAAGTATTCGAAACAAAGCTAAAGGCTTTAGGCGTAAAAGAGCTGGAGGTTAAATAAAGAAAGCAACTTTGACTTCTTTGAGTTCAAACGACGTCGTTCACCTGACCTATTAAACCTTCTGTCCTGCGTTTGAGATCCAGACCCAGATTCAAAAATGGAGTTTTTGGACGAGGACGCAAGGCCAAGGTTCCTCTTCCAATCCAAAGCAGTGACGTCATCGGCGACAGAGGCCGAGCCTCATTACAAGAATCTCAGCAAACCCCTGATCGCCTTCACTGTTTTACTCTCATTGGTTTTGCTGGGTCTCTCTTTCTTCTTTCTTGGATCGGAACCCTACCAATCGCTTCTGATTTGGGTCGCTCTGTCAATCCTCGTCGGCCCGTTCGCTCCTCCTTCGGTCACCGGCGGTGACATAAGGGTCGGTCAGGGCCCAATCGTCGAGTTCCCCGAGGTTTCAGGGGAGGTGGAAGATGAATCGAAGAAGAGGGTTTCGCAGAAGAGGCAAAAGCCGCGGCGGTTTGATGACTCCGGCGTGGAGTCGGCGCCGGTGGCCGGAATGGGTAATGGGTATGTGAGGGAAGAGAGAAAGAGTGAGGCTTTGGGCGGTAGTGGCAATGGGGTTGGGGCTTTTGAGGAAGAGAGGGATTGGGTTGAGGAGGATGTGGAGATTTTGAAGAAGCAGCTGGTGAAGAACCCGGTGGGGAAGCCGAGGCGGTGGGAGGTGATTGCTGAAGCATTTGGAGGGAGGCATAAGGTGGAGAGTGTGATCAAGAAGGCCAAGGAATTGGGGGAGAAGAAGGTGAGTGATTCGGACTCGTATGCCGAGTTTCTGAAGAAGAGGAAGCCCAATGAGAAGAAAATTGAGAGTGAGAGTCGGGAAATGGGGGAGGAGAGCAATGCTGAAGGCAAGAGTGGTGGGGTTAGTTGGGCTGCTACTGAAGACATTGCATTGCTTAATGCATTGAAGGCGTTTCCGAAGGATGTGTCGATGAGGTGGGAGAAGATTGCAGCTGCTGTGCCGGGGAAGACAAAGGCGGCTTGTATGAAGAGAGTGGCTGAGTTGAAGAAGGGTTTTCGGAGCGCCAAGGCTGCTACGGAAGAGTAAAATGGAAGATTGTCCGATCAATTTTGATTTGGAATTGAGGAGGTACTTTGATGAATCATTGATTTCTTTATTGTTTCTGTTGAATTTGAGATCAGGGTCTTTGTCTGAGTCGGTTATAGACGGTTTCATAGCGTAAATCGATGACAAATGATGAAAGATGTAATGCACTAGTTTAAAATTTTTGGTCTTATGTTCGATAATTTTACAAATTCAAACCAAGTTACATGCTTTGACGCAAAAGCACCTATTTATAGGGTGTTTCGTCCAATATCATTTGTATGAAGTTAATGGAATGGCTTACATTCTAGAAATAAAAAGAAGTGTGTGGAATGGCTTCGGACCAAGTGCATTGGTTAGAACATGAAATACAGTTGGAGTTTGACGTAGCTCCTCTGTTTTTCTTGGCAGTAAATATGAGTAGTGCAGTACTATTTACATTTATAACCTTATTTTCCATAAGTTTTATTGTTAAAACTATGCCGTATCGGTAAATGACAAAGACTGTAATAAGCCAATCAATACTATGAATTTTATTCATCAGGCCATAGACCATTAGCAGTTATATCTAGACTGCCCCAATGTTCTGTTTAGTGGTTCTCTTCTTTATGGTGAATCGAAGGCAGAAATAAAAGATGGATTTAGCTCTTCTTTTTTTGGATAAAAAGCTCTTTTGATCCTCTTGGCAGTACTTGGCTATTAATATGAACCTTGTATTGCAAGTAGAATGATCATTTGTGTTTTGTAGCTTTACTTTATACCTAATCTGTATGGGAGAACCTTTTCGGTTTATGATCAACACTGGAGAACCAAGCAGTGCTTAGATCAGGAATATGTTTAAGTTGATAAAAATTGGAACATGGTGATTTTGATTTAATCCCACATATGACCTAGACTGATCAATATCTTTCATTGTTACCATTCATATGAAGTACATAGAATGGCTTCAATTCTTTAAATAGAGATAAGATTGTTTAATGGTTTTAACTGACTTACGATTTGTATTATCCTTGAAGATTGTCAACCTGTTGTTTGGGGTTCACTTGAGAAAGTTAGAAAGAACACTGATGAATTAGATCAGCAGTGGTGATATTAGGATAGTCTTGCACAATATTGCATTGATAAGGACTGGAAATTACCAATCATTAGAACAGTTTGAGAATTTGTTTTTTGAATGATTTTCACGTATAAGATATGGCTCCTCTGGTAAGGACTGGAAATTACCAATCATTAGAACAGTTTGAGAATTTGCTTTTTAATGATTTTCACGTATGAGATATGGCTCCTCTGCTAGTCTTGGCAGTACTTTTAATATGATCCATCCAATCCAAGGGTTATTTTGTATCTGTCTGTTTTATGACTTTATCATTAAATCCAACCAACTAGAAGAACCTTTGGGATATGTCATACTGATTAATGATGTAGATAAAAAACCAATCAATACTATGCGAATTGGAGAATGCAGAACTGTAAGCACTAAGTAAATTGAGAGGAGATAAAAAAATGGTGGTCTTGATTTATGGTCTTATGTGCCTCCGTTGATCATCAACTGGTCTGAACAATTCCCTTTTTAAAAACCTACTCTTCCACTATTCTTGTTACTTTGCGATTAGAAAATCAAAACTGAGAACCAAGAGTTGGTTGAGGAGGGGAAACTTTGTGGCTGCTCTGCAAGGGAAGTGAAATGTGGCTTGTACAAAGAGATTCCATTGATGAAAGGAGTTTTCAGAGCAGCCTTCTACTCAAGACAGATGAAGCAATGGAAGATTGTGTAATCATTTGAATTCAGCATGCGCATTTCTTAGAGGAGGTAATTGATTTCTTTGTTTGTATATTTTAAATAGAGATCAATGTCTTTGTTTGCTTCATAAGTGATGTCAGATCATATTTCCTAGACTAGTAATTGTGACTGCAATCATGAAAAACGAAATTTACTATGAAAGTTGATAGTTGATATAGAAGCATATATTTTCTGAATCGTTTCATGCCTCTTCATTTCTGAGAATTACACAGAAGGGATTATATTCTCTATGTAATATCCTTGAGTTGTTAACAATGAAATAACTAGGCATGTACATGAAGAGGTTCTAGGTTTTTTGACAATCTTCCAAATAAAACCACTTTGTGAACATGTAATTTAGGGTTTATGTTTGGTCTGATGAATTAGACTGTTAGTGGTTATATCTGGAAGTGGAAGAAACTAGTGCATAGTGAGAATTCAAAATTACTGAAATGGTGGGGTAAGAGATGTTTTTCTCAGTCATGTTACTAAAAGTGGACTGGTTACACCAATGATAAGTTGTGTGATTCTTTTGGAAATCTTCACTGTGAATAGCAGAAATAAAATATGGACTTGGTTCATGTGCTTGTCTTGGCATTACTTGGCTTTTTACAGAACCTTGTATTACAGATCCAGTGGGCTTTTTTGAACCGTGTAGTTTTATTCTTAAACCTAGCCAGATGGTAGAACATTTGGGTTTTTCATCAACATCATAGATTGAAAACAAAGTAATGCTTTTCGTACGATGTGTGTAAGTTGATAGGAAATGAAACATGGTGATCTCGATTTAATAGTAGATTTGGCCATCATATCAGCTAGCTTGAACAATTTCATTTAGCAAAAGTTTCTCTTCCACTGTTTCATGCTTGTGTTCCTTCAAGTTCATGAACCTGAATGGCTGACCATTTTAAGTTGGATATGTTGCTTCATGGTAAGTTTGTAACTATTGATGTTTGGATCGTAAGTGTAGATGGCAAATAATTGTGGTTGTTGAAAGTGGAGGAGGGAGAACAGATTGGGAGATGGATGAGGTGAAGGAAAGGTCTGTTGTGTGGGTGTCCAGGAAATGTAGCATCCGTTATCTAGTTGCATGATAATAATCTCAAGTGACAACTCATAAATGAGATTTGTGATATGTATCGGAAATGTGATTACTGATAAGGCTCTAAATGCAATTAGAGCAATGCATCAACTATTAAATGGTGTGTCCTTTAATACAGAAACTTCTTTCTTTATTTACCCTTTTCTGTTCAGTGCAATGCAGTAACTTGACTTGCAGCTCGATCTTCAATCCATACATTTTTTGTTTATTAAAAATAAAGTTGATAATAAATATCAAGGGTTGAGATTATTTTATAAGGGTTGGGTCACTTACACCGTCGGTGCATAGAATAATTTCCATTGCGCAACACTACTGAGGTATTAAATCAGTAACTAGTTAACTACTGTTAAAACGAAAATTACCGGAGTGGATTATTATCATTTGTATGGACTGAATTGAATTGGGCAAGATATTTTCTTTGTTGGGTACTGATATTTACATTGCACAGTTTGTTGTAGTTGTCCAAGCCACAGCATTTTATTGACTTTCCAATGTTTCCAAAATTGTATTTAGTCGTTTACAGATGCCATTTTCTACCCAACAACATTATATGTCGATAACCCCTCCATTTGATGAAATGTGGCACCAATCAATTTAGCACAATACTGCATAGCTAACGCTTTGGAGTCCCTTATTAGCACTGTTATTGATAGCAACAAATTTGGTAAATAGAACAGAAAAGGACCCCAAGATAGTGATAGACTAGACCTCTCGTTACCATTCAAGGCAAGTCATACGTTCCATCCCAATGAGCAGTTTAAACTTGCAGCGAGTGCTTGATGTGAGTGCCTTGAGCAGAGAACATTTTCTTCCTCAAATTTGGATTCTTGTGAAGGAAGGTTGCTGGTGGTTACAAGCTTGACTGGCCGCTGAACTAGTCTTTCAAACTCTATTACCAACCACAATTTACTTTCACTAGTTATCTCATACAACTGCGGTTGATCACATATTACACTCCCACAGAATCACAATCGTCCATCATCCCCTCAATTTAATCACACATTTTCAAGGAATTAATTACGTAATTGCTTAAATTAACAAACTTTACCATTTCACACCAATTGCATACGTAGATATGGTCCGGAAGCCCTTTTCCACAATTATGTATAGTTGTATACCTAAGGGCTGCCTGCTTCGGCCGAGGCTAGTACTTTGCAAGGTTTCTTTGTGGCTGCTTCTAGATCAAATTTTATGATACCATCTTTGCATGTGATACCCTTTCATTCCTTCGAAAATCTTGTTCTTTGTAGTTTTACCTGTAAGAAATGAAATTTTTCGTAAAACTTTTCTGCCGTCGTGTAGTTATCTCGAACAATACTTTTCTTGGTCTGTGTGTTTTTTCTTCAAATCAAGTAAATTTCACCCATAATGATGAAAACTTTACAAATGGCATGAATAGATCGCGATGATTCATGAAGCATGGACGTACCAAAGTCCCCTGCTATGCTTCACATAGTGTAATCCTCTCTGTTTCTTAGTGAATTAATAATTAATAATAATAAATCACAATCATAACAGAAAAGAAGGGTAATAATAATAATATCTGGCACAGCACTCCCACTCCAATCTTGAGCTGCCTGGCCTAGCTGTTTACTTGGTCTCTTCTGGAAATGTTGCTGTAGAATTGCAGCAGCAGCAACCATCATCAATCTCCCGATCCAGCCACGCGTTTCCCAACGCTGCGTTTCGGGCTCTCACCTCCAACCCACCTCTGGTACGCCTTCCTCTTCACAATGAAATCTTTCAGATTCAAACTGCGTGTTTTGGAACGATGAAATCTCTATGAAAGTTCACAATTTTGAGTCTTTATTAGAAACTTTGTGAAATGCTTTGGTTTTTTTTTTTTTTTTTTTTGTTGGGGGTGGAATTCAGATGGTTTTGTTGGATTTGATGGGTTGATAGTAATTCTTGTTTGTAATGAGCTTTGAAATTCATCCTTTTTTGTTGTTAATTGTCTTCATTTCATTTCCTTTGCTCCAATTGGGTAATTGATTCCATGGCTTTTTACCACCCAAAAAGTACAAGAAAGGCTTTTTCTTGATCTAAGTAACTTTATACCAACTGTTCCAATGTTACCAAGTTAGTCTTGATTTTCAGTTTGGAATGTTATTGCTCGACTTACTTCTTTAACTGCTTCGTAAATCGGAATCCTTTTAAGTTATTCAAGTAATGGTTTGATTGTGGACGATGTCGAGCAGCGTCACGCATCAAGAATTGGACTCAATATGCGCGTGGAAGTGCTCCGTGGAACAGTTTATTTGTATTTCTAGATTTCGTGATCCATGTTTTAGGTGTTGCAAAATAGTTTTAAAATGTTTCCTAGAGAAGTATGGAGTTGTGCTCATAGTGAAAGAATAAATGCAGTAAATGTATGGAGAGGCCTCTGGAGATGAAGAGATTGAGTGAACACACAAGGGTCAGTTTAGATGTCAGAATACTTGAGTCAATGCAATGAACATCATCAATCTACCTTAGAAGTTATAATCCTCATGTTCATTGTCGTCACATTGTACCAATCAAATGGGATCAGCTCAATCCTTTGCTCTTTTCTTTATATGTTACACCTCCTATTACATTCAAATTTTAGTCATTCAGGTTAGTTCTCATGGTCTTTTCCATGCATTCAGCTGTCTACATTATAAATGGTCGATTAGATTTGATTCCTAATGTTTCTATAATAAGGCTTTTTAGGTTAATCTTTTAAGTCACTCTTATCATTCGTCTCAACACTCTCATTCCTGAAACATGAATGCAGATTTTCTGTATTAATCCCAACATTTTCTCATAACAACTAGTGCAATAACAGTTATGTAGAGTTTCTCCAATTAAATTTAATCATTTCTTACCAATTATCTTGTGTCTAGTTGTATCTCTATCCACTTTGTTGGAAGAGGTCTCAAGTTGATACCACCTCCTCACCCAATATCCTTTGATACCTGGAAATCACACCACCCCACTTTGCAGGTCTGAGCTTGGAACTAGGGCCTCCAGCCAAAGCTTAAATCTGTAGGAGATAGGAAGCACCAGCAAATAGCAGGGTAGGTACCTTAAAGTACCAATCTCTGGGCACATTCTCCATTAAATAACAAATCATTTTGCTTTACTGATAAAAATATTTAACTTGAAAAATGTGCAAGAAGTCAGCTTCTTAGAAATGGTTGTATTTCCTTTGTCCGCAATGGTACAACGTTACCCATATCCAAAGAGTGTCTAGGGTAGTTGGATTGGAGCCTCCTAATTGTCACTAAATGTCTTTGAACATTTTCCTTCTTGAGTCGTTTCTCCTTATTTAGTTATTTAGTCTGCCTCTCAATTTGTGGTTAATATGAGGCAGCTGTTATTCTTCTATCAGTCAACCTTAATTTAACAAGAAAAAAAAAAACTATATTTAGATTGTGGTGGAGAATACACTTAAACCCGACATTGAGTCCATTTATTTAAAAGTATCTCTTAATTGTTTTGTGCACACAGAAGAACTTTTCCCTTTGTCCAATTTCAATGCAGTGTATATAGCTGCTTTGTATTGATGTTTTAGTCATATGAAGTTGTATCACATGGAAGTATGAATAGTCAAAGTCATTTGTATGCTGACAAACAAATAATCATTTCCTGGCTGCTACAATTCTTTTCTTTACCATTATAATAATTAAGTCCAGTGTGGTGATATGTCAGTTTACAAGCCATTACTTGTGTTTCACATTAAGTTACATTCAAGTGGACGTGACTCCTATTTTGCATGGCTTTTCTATGTGTGGCTTATACTGTGATTTTGCCTCAAACATGGCTTGAATAGGATGTCATTTGTTAAATGTGAAGTAAATGAAAATATGTATACGAGTCTCTTCCTCAGTTTTAGTGATCGTTGTGGAGAGTCATAAGACTTCTTGAATGTCGTTAGCTCTTTCTAATCTCAATGGACTGCTTTTTGTTATTTGAATTTCCCGGCTTCCAGAATATGTCCGCTGTTATAATTGTATTCACTTCACAATTTCAGTTTTTCCAATCTATGAGGTGAGGGAAGTACTTGATGGCTGACTTACCACGCTATTTGCGGCTTTGCTTTCAATCTGGGAAACTTGCTTTCTTGGCAATTTTGGTATCTGGAGGGATTGTATTGCAAATTTTGGTGGGTCCTTGTTCTCTTTTCTATTTGCTCAAGTTAAATGTAACTGTTGAGCTTGTATTAGTTCCAAGGTCATTATCAATACTATGTTCTCATGTTATGTGTTTTGAGGCAGGCATGTGCTTTGTACAATAATTGGTGGCCGATGCTAACTGGTAAGGAACTGAACTTCTGTATCTTTAAGTTTTCTCATGTCACTGAGAAAATGATGTTTTTTAAAACTTTATCCCCTCTAGAGGATAAGGTTGCAAGAACTTCCTTTTTGTAGTTGCTCAATGATTTTCATATGGTCTAGTAATTACATTGCTCTCTTGCAGTAATAATGTATGTGCTTCTTCCGATGCCGTTGCTGTTCTTCGTGGGAACTGATTTGTCTGTTTTCCAGGAATCTGATAATGGGTACTTCTTTTTCTTTTGAACTGATTACCTGAAACATATATTTTGTAGTTTAAAGCTGCATCAGCATTAATCAGCTTCTTACTTTCTTCCTAACAAATGATGAAACAGCTGGGTTAATGTAACCAAGTTCATGACTGGAGCTTCAGCCATTGGAAGCATTGCAATACCAGCCATCTTAAAACACGCTGGTGTTATTGGTTGGGGAGCCCTGGCCTTGGAGCTCTCATCCTTTTTCGTATTTGTACTTGCAATAATGTGTTACATACGGTCAGATGATGAAGACAGCTACAGTTCAATCTGAGATATGGCTCTCTAGGAGATTACCAGATTTCTGTAAAGGTGTCATAGGTGCAATAGGAATATAGGGCATTTGTATCTGTTTGTGCGCGATGATCACCACTATAAGCCTGTTATAGATTCAGAAAACATTTTCGGTGTGATTCTTTGTCCATGTATTTGAGTGGGGTTTTGAATATTACATGTTTTGACCTCTCATAACAAACTATGGGGTCTATTGTATTGACAGAGTAAGGTGCCTTTTTCTGGTCACATTTTCTAGTATGAACTGTGAATGTTCTTAAAACAGGGTTAAGCCTTCACTTGCAACCCAATGCCTTGAAGCATGTTGTGCTTGCATAGCATTAAGCTTGCCCATCATGGTGAAATGAGCTTAAGTTAAAGCAAAAATGCAATAGTAACATAACCATGGGTGAGGTTCAACTTCATCCTTAGGTGAGGTTTAGGGTGATCGACCGAATTCTGGGTGGATGTGAAAGGAAACTCGAATCTACTTATCGAAGGTATATTCCTTGCAATTGCCAACTCTTATTCTAGATGTCATAGCTTTTTCATCATCGAAAAATGGAGAGAATGTATTCAATTTGGGTCGTCATCGAAAGACGAAGAAAACATGAATACATTCTCTCCAGTCTCAGCTCTCAACTTTGACCAATTTAGTTCGGATTGTAACCATGATCTTTAGCTCTCAAATTTGACCAATTTAGTTCAACTGTTTGGAGATGGTATTAAAAACCGTATAGCAATAGTATATTCAGTACAAATACTTGAAAACATACTGTATTTTGTAAAGTTAATATGTAAAATATCCCAAAATAAAACACCCTAGAATGGGAATTTTGGCATCCTACAAAAGCAACAGGACTAGTCTCCAACTCTCCATCCCAAAAAGCAAAAGGCCAGCATGACAGTAGACAGCGCCACCATGGAAGACATGGAAGCCAAGGCCGAGCAGCTCGGTATCCAATTCTCCTCCATAGACTTGAACTCTGCACACCCACCTCACTTTAATTTCAGGTACCCAACACAAAAGACCCTTCCTTTTTTCTTGAGTTCCTCAACTTTGCGACTTCAAACTCCAAACTAGTATTCCTTTAAGAATTGATTCGTTTTATGATTCACAGTGAATGCCAAGAAGTGTTTTACGACGACAACGGTTTCATCCCCAATATTGAGTTTGGGAGTGTTATCGTGGTTAATAACCTTCCCATTGTGGAGGCAGAGATGGCCCAGGAGCTCGAAAGCGAGATTCGGGTGGTGTTTAGTGAAGTTGGTGTTATTAAAGAAGATGGGTTTTCGATGCCTGTGAATCCCAGCACCCAAGAAACCTTGGGTCATTGTTTCATAGAGTTTAATTCTCGTCAGGTAGTTGCTTTATTCCTATGCTCTGTTTTAGTTTCAATTGTTTCTTGGGTTTGTTTAGTGTAATGCAGTGAATTTTTTATGGTTTTTGTTTTTGCTTGAATTTGATAACCCAGTTATGAAAGAATTCACAGGGATGCAAGGTTTAGTATTTGTAGCATAAACTACATTCTGTATACATATTGTAGACTACAGGTTATAGTTGTCAGATTGTATATGAAAACTTGGAAATGAGTGTAGAGCCTAGAACATCGCAGAGTTCATAAACTCCATTTTCCTCGAGACAGGGAATGGGGAATGATTTTGAGTGTAGTATCTTTGTTCCTTGGAGGATGGATGAAATAAAAACAAAATGAATTTTGAAACAAGGAATGGTTTTAGGCTTCCTGTTAGTCTTCAGTTTCCTCTTAGTTTCGGTAAAATCATTTTTCCTCATTCATCTAGGAATTAGAATGCAACATGGTCTCTTTAGTTCTCTTTTGCTTAGGTGAGCTGTTTTGAGTAGTCAGGTCTATTGATCATTGTATGATGTTGAGGTTAAGGATCTTTTATGCATCCAAGTGGAAAGCTTGTCCTTGCTGTCTTGGAATTTTGACTCATAGCATATGCAACATCTGTGTCTTTCATTAATGGGAAAAATGGTATAGCTCTGTTGCTGTAAATGTGTTTGGGTGAGTTTAACAAATCAGAGCACATGCACTCGATATGGTTATCCAAGTCCTCTTGATTTGCCAATGATAGTGTTTGATAGTAACAGTAACTCGTATGAAGGGGTGATATTAGTTGGTTTATTCGTTTATAAAGTTTGGGTCATTATCTGAGTAATAGTAAAATCATGCTTACAGAAGTATGTATTTCTTTGTCATCTCATCTTTTGATGATTGCCTTTGTAGGAAGCCGTACTTGCTAGGAGCAAGAGAGATGGATACAAGTTTGGTAACTGCAAGTTGTCAGTAAGCCTTTATGATGCCTTTGGCAGTGTAGTTGCTACCCCTGACATGGGGACTTATTTAGAGACTAATGCATCCTTTGGTGGGGTAAGTTTCGCAATCACATTGTATTTTTTGAATTTTATATTTTTGAGTTGTTTGTCCGTTATATTGTCTATCATCCCGTCCTTGTTAGATTTAGCAAGTAGTAATGTTTCTTATGATTTTTATCATGTTATTTAATACTAAATTCCATCTACTTTCTCTTGTGTATATTGAAATGTATGCATACTATAATAAACTTCAACTAAAGGAGAACAAGCAGACTCATTGAGACATTTCATGTTAAAAAAAGTGTTTTTCTTACCTTCTTTCACGAAGTAAATCAACTTCCTTTCGTTTCTTTTATATATATATATATATATATTATTTTATTTTTATTTTTTTTAATTTCTGGTAGCACGTCTCGTCATTGAGTTGATAATAGCATGAAGTCATGAACAAAAAGTATTGGTAAAATAGTAACTACTAGATCCAACAAGCTGTTTACTTTGGCTTCACATTATTAGAGACCACTTACAACTTGCCATGTCATTAGTGTGCTACAAACAAGATTGTTCCCTTAGTTGCATCATTATGCAGTTTAAGTTCATAGCTCTTCCATAAGGCAGTTAAGTGGCCCACCATCCAACTATACTAATGATTCCTGTTATCTCAACTTATTTTCACCATAATAGTCTCTTGACTCCTGAGTCCTGACACCTTGTGCTGTTAAGTCCAATGGCAAAAAACATCTGAATAGTCCAACTCACTGCAAGAGGTGGTCACCTGTGGCAATACTAAATAATTGCTTGGGTTAGTGTTCTTCAGGATCTAAATTATTCTGAACTTCTTATCACATCTCACACCACCTTTATCATGCTGTATTTTTTTGATTCATGAAGGGATTGGAGCATGAAATTCTGATACTTTGTCTCTAATATGTGGGATCTTCTATTGCCATGTACCAATTACAATAATGCATTCATCTAGTATCTTGAGTTCTTATGTTGGCAGAATGTGTTAGATGCATCATAACTTTCTGATGGTCTATTTTATCTGCTCAAATGATCCTCACTTAACAGAGGATTCAGTCTCAGCAAATCACTACAGATTCCATTGAACCATTCTTATGTTGCTTGCTGCTTCAACTGATATTATGCTGCATCATCGGACAATTGTTTGCCAGATTTGATCATTGGCGTTTCTGCTAGCAAATTTATGTTTGAAGTATTCGTTGCTCAGATATTTACTCTTTTATGCTGCAGTCCTCAAGGTATCCAGGGTCACCTTCCTTGCTTAGTCCTGTAACAGAGGAAGACGAAGAACCCGTTCATAGTGATGAAACTAGTGCAGATGACCACGATGACATAATGCAGTGGAGTGAGCGAGACAATTATATGAGCAGTGAGGAATTTAGGGAAGTCATTGAATAGAAATATGATCACAATTCCTAATGGGGATATGCGGTGGAACTGATTAGGTTACAAATGCTCATTTTGTCTTGTGCTGGATCTGATTACAAACTTTCCAACACTCTTTGGAACATTTGACCTGCCTCCACTAGTGGGAAATGATTGTATTCTTGTAAGGATGCTGTTATGCAGTTTGAGCCATCAATATTGAAAACTAGTATCCTCCTTTTTTTATTATCGGAAGGACAAATAGCTCTTCAATTCCTTTTGACATCTGATAATCAACGACATGATGGAGAATTCAAGAAAAAAGAAAGTGAAGGAATTTATGTATAATGTGCACATTTTGGGGATTCATCATTCATCAAAGGAAAATGAGATGGAAAGAATTGAGATTGAGATGCGCACATTGCTGTCATCCTTTTTTACCATCTGCTTTTGCACCAAGGCTCTTCACATTGAAAGCAGCTAGCATAGCTAATTCTTTTGCTTCTGATGGGAATGATTACGGGGTAAAACCATTCATATGTTTCCGATTCCGGGTAAAAGTATTCATGTGTTTACTAATACATGAAAGAATCGGAATACGTGTAGGTCTCACCTCTTATAAGGAATAGAATCGATTCCTGAACACTCAGGAATTTGATTACGAATGGGAGAGATGGGTTTAGAAATCAACTCCTCCGGAATCAATACCGATTCCTTTCTTCTCCCATTCTAGTTGTCTCCGATTCATGATTATTTTTCATTCCAAGTAAGTAAACGTGCCAACATCTACCTGCTGCTGTTGCTGGTAGCTCTCTTTCTACTTCTCCACTGAAGACACATTTAAACCAAAACAACAAGCACATCAATAAGAGCAGTAATCTAACATAATAGAAGTAATACTATGCTGTCCTGCTGCCCTTATAGAAACGATGATGATGATTCACTCTGTTTAATTTGCAGTAATTGCCGAATTTAATTGGAGATTCATCATCAAGGCTCTGTCTAAATTTTCAAAGTGAAAAGGCGCGGGGTTTTGGATTTGGGGAAGAACCATATATAACTAACAGGATTTCCACTCCCTATCCCACTATTGTAGTTGCAAGGAAAATAAATGGTTGGCCTTGTGTTTTTTTTTTTAAATTAGTATTACATAGTTACAGGTGTGTCATTACGCTCAAGTAACATGGGAAAAGAGAAGAGAGCAGGAATTAGATGCAGTAGAAGAAAGAGAACAAATTTGGAGGGTCCTTTGGCATTCTTGCTCTCCTTTGGACGAGCACGCATATGTTCTTTCAGCTGAGGAAAGAAAAACGACTAAGCAATGGTTTAAATCTTTTTCACCATATTAGAGGCTTATAAGTCAGATTTCACCTTTCACATGATTATTAATGGGAGAGTTTTACATTCCACAAGGCCTTAGAAGTTATAATCCTCATCTTCATCATCCTTTTATCACATTGTTTGAATGGTGACAAAATAACCATTCGAAATTCTGCTGGATTTTGTATTTAAAGCCTTTCAAGCTAAATAATTAAACATATCACCACATTCAGTGATGATGACCAATAGAAACAAAATCGTCTGGATTGATCAATATACGAACTTTCAAAGAACAAGACCCGCAAGGAAGGACTAGTGATGCTGGCAAAGCATTTTGTGCCTCAAAACATACCTTGCTACCATCTCTTAACAAAGCATACCCCATTTTCTCCAACTCCGAAGAATCAACGAAGTAGTAATCACCACATCGACACTGGTAAAAGAGTTGAATGACGTCTCCTGCATCTTCAGCCATCACGTCTTCTAAGCTGATATCATCGGCTACAAAAGTGTCATGTCTAGAAGCTATTAGCATGTTGTCATAAAGTGCACGAGACCTCGAATCACTGAGGATTTCCCAAGCCTTTTGCACCTTCAAGAATCTATCTGCTGACTCAGACGTAGCTTGTAGTTTATCAGGATGGCTATTAAGGATGGCAGATCTGTAGCTTGTTCGGATATCTTCATAGCTTGCATCTTCCTTCAGAGATAGTATGTCATAGTGAGTTTCGCGAATGAAGTTATTGCCAAGCACCATGGTGGGGAGCTCTGCTTGCTATCAGACTAACTTTAGAACTAGATTCAACCAAATTACAAACGAGTTATGCAGAAATTCAAGTAAAACAGAAAGGATGAAAGAGAAGCAAGCTCACTTTCAGGTTCATCTCACGGCGACGTGCTCGATTTTCCGATCTGGAGACATTGCCGGAATCGTGGAATACCAAATTCTCTCTGTGCTTTCGGCGGTGATGAAAGGCCGACAGGTCTCAAAGTTGGGCGACGGGGAGACTCTGAATGAGTCTAACAAACATGAAACTACGAAAGTGAAATTTTAGGGCTGGGTCTTATTAGGTTTGGAAGAAAAAAAAACGGTAGGGTCGGGTCGTGACTGGGTTTTATTCGTTTTTATGGTTCACAGTGAATGCCAAGAAGTGTTTTACGATGACAATGGTTTCATCCCCAATATTGAGTTTGGGAGTTTGACCCTAGTTAATAACCTTCCCATTGTGGAGGCAGAGATGGCCCAGGAGCTCGAAAGAGAAATTCGAGTGTGTGTTTAGTGAAGTTGGTGTGGTTAAAGAAGATGGGTTTTCGATGCCTGTGAACCCCAGCAGCCAAGAAACCTTGGGTCATTGTGTTAGATCAAATATGGACTTAACACATATCATCATAAAGTAATTGATGATTAGCTAAATGTCAAACCTAGTTTAACATGGATACAAACTGTAAATCAATACTTGTAACTTAATGAAGCAGTGTATCTATTCATTAAGGTAAGTAATCCTATTCTTAGTCTGCAAGAAAGACTACAATGAAGTGTTACATTAGGAATCTTACTAGGAAACCTAAACCGATATGGATAGCTTTAATGGGAAGCTTCTTGAGGGTTAAGTCTCCTATATATACAGATGAATTGGTCCCTGATTACTACCGACGTTTTGCATATTGTTCTGTCCATTGAGAAGCAAGTTGGTAAGTAACAGAAGACCATATTCAGTGATCGTATTAGCAACTGCATAAGATGGAATCCATGCCAGTGATTGCTGAAGGTAAGCCTTAATCCCTTTTATGATTGTGTGCATATGTTGTGAGCATGTATATGGTTATTTTACAATTGGTATCAGAGCATAGGCTCACAAGTATCAAAATCGTTTTAGGGTTTTGCAAAACAAACACAAAAAAAAAAAAAAAAAAAAAGGGTTTTTGCTTTACGGACCAAGTCACTGATCAGGTAACTGACCATGTAACTGATCAAGGTAAGTTACTTAAGTCAATTGCTGCATCTGGTTAAATATCAAGTTCACGCTTCCGCTGTGATTTTTAGCTGCAAATTGGGGAAAAAGCAAAAACAGGTTTTTCTGTGAAATTGATTTCGATTCATAGCATGATAATTGTGTTTTTGATTGTGCTCAAGAACCTTAGTTGCATTCCCGGCGTGCGTTAGGTTAGAGTAGATGGTGACCGGATGAAATTTACAATTTCTTGATTGTTCCGTGGTTTCTTGGAATCAAATCAATTTTGGTTATGCTTGAATATGCATGTGAATTGATTGATGATATGGTATTGTATCTGTGATTGTGTAAAATTGCATGAAGAACAAAAATCTCCCAGATTTTGTTTACACATTATTAAAATTGACAGATACGAGAGCTTAATTTTCTTACAAGGATGAATCTGGGTAGAATATAAAGTTAAAAGCTCATGGGTTTTGTGGTTTTCTGTTGGCATAAGTGATTATGATGCACAAAGCATTCTTCATTGATGTTGGCAGAAAACAATGATCAGGTAACTGACCATGTAACTGGTCAGGTCACTGACCATGTAACTGGTCAGGTCACTGACCATGTAACTGGCCAGGTCACTGACCATGTAACTGGCCAGGTCACTGACCATGTAACTGGCCAGGTCACTGACCATGTAACTGGTCAGGTAACTAATCAAGTACCTGATCGAGTGACAAAACTGAAATTGTGTTTTGTGTTTTAAAACTATGCTTCAGTTTTATCTTCCAAAGAAGTGGTCAAGTATGGTTTTAGAATACAAAATAGCAATATGCATGCTTGATGAAAATAAATTCGGATACTTAGAAATTTTTCTTCTGTCTAAAGATGTGGATAAATTTCTTTGGATAACTTGTTTTCATTGAACATGGTATATTGATAAAGAACTCCAGATGTTATGCTTCTGCTCAAAAGTGTTGCTTAACATTGTTTTTGGTTATGGACTGATATGAATGCAAGTATGGATTGTTTAGGTTTTCTGTATGTTCTTGTTTTGGTTGCTTAAAGCTAAATAAAACGCAGAAAACTTAATTATTTTCTTTACAAATTAAGAACTCACATGAATTTTTGTTTTGCTCCTTAGGTAACTCCTACATGAACTTGAACAGTGTCTTGATGTTAACTGGAACCAACTATAGAGCTTGGCTTGATTCTGTAGAGAACTATATGGGAATGCATGAGAATATAGACTATTGCTTTACTGAGGATAAGCCTATAGAGTTGAATGAAAAGAGCACCAAGAAAGAAACAGACCTTTACAAGAAGTGGCATAGATCCAATAGAATGGCTAAGAATCTCATTCGTACCTCTATGTCCAAGACTGTCAGGGGAAGTATAGAAGAACCTGAGCTAGCATCAGATTTTCTGGAACTCATAGGTGCTAAGTTTAAAGAAAGTGAAAAGGCAGAAGCAGCTAGACTAACCAAGGAGTTTCATGATTTGAAGTACATGGGTTCAGGGGGAGTTAGAGAACATATTATGAAGATGATCAATATAAATGGCAGACTCAGGGAGCTCTTGATGGGGGTTAGGGATGAGCAGGTAGTGCATTATGCACTACATTCCTTGCCTAACAGTTTTAGTCATCTAAGAACCAGTTACAATTCACAAAAAGGAAACTGGACTTTAGATGAACTTATATCCATCTGTGTTGATGAGGAAGCTAGGATCAAGGATGAAAAAGAACCTGCTACAGCCATAAATCTCATAGAGAAGCCTAAGAAGAAAAAGCCCCAGAACAAGCTCAAGCCTACCAAAGCCATAACTAAGAGTTCAACAGCTGCAGTGGCCAAGGAAAACAGGCCATTTAGGTTCAAGTGCTACTTTTGCAAAAGAGTAGGACACATGAAAAAAGACTGCACTGGCTATAAAAATTGGTTAGCCAAAAAGGGTAAGATTTTTTCTAATACAGTTTTTTCTTTAGAAATTAATCTTATAAATGTTGAACCACAGTCTTGGTGGATAGATTCAGGCTCACCTATTCATATCTAATTCTTTGCAGGGATTCATAAGGAGCAGAATCCCAAAAAGTGATGAAGTGAACCTGTGTGTAGGCAATGGCATGAGAGTGGCAGTCAAGGCTATTGGAACCTTAAAGCTTGATTAGGATTAGGAAAATTGTTAGTTTTGGACAATGTTTTTTATGTACCTTCCATGAGAAGGAATTTGGTTTCAGTTTCTCTTTTAGTAAAATCTGGTTGTAGACTTAATTGATAGTAATGGAATTCTTATTTCTAAAAATTCTGTTCAAATTGGTTCTGGTGTTATCTCGAATGATTATTTACAGTTAAGTTGTTCAATGGCTCAACAAGAAATTTTACTTGTTGAAGATAACACAAACAGTACTAGCACTTTAACAGGTGTTAAAAGAACCAAACTAAATGAAAAGTCTGCATTTTTATGGCATAGAAGACTCGGCCATGTTTCAAAAGAGAGACTGAAAATATTGGTGAAAAACAAAATCCTAAATGAACTTGATTTTTCTGATCTAACAGATTGTGTGGAATGTTTTAAGGGAAAAATAACCAACACAAGAAAGAAAACTGCATATAGAAGCCAAAATTTATTAGAACTCATACACACTGATATATGTGGACCATTTAGGCATCAAACTATCTGTGGGAATGTGTATTTTATCACATTCATTGATGACTTTTCTAGATACAGTTATATTTATCTACTTTCAGAAAAGGCACAAGCATTGAAAGCCTTTCAAATCTTTAAGTCTGAGGTAGAAAATCAACTAGAAAAGAAAATCAAAACAGTAAGGTCAGATAGAGGGGGAGAGTTCTATGGAAAGTACACTGAATCCGGCCAACAAAAGGGTCCATTTGCCTTGTTTTTGCAAGACAATGGAATTAAAGCTCAATACACAACACCCTATAATCCACAACAGAATGGTGTTGCAGAGAGAAAGAATAGGACTCTTTTGAACATGGTTAGATGCATGATGTGTACAACTGGCTTGCCTAAATTTCTGTGGGGTGAGGCTTTAAAAACTGCAAATTAATTTGCAACAGAACACCTAGCAAAGCCATAGAAAATACTGCTTTTGAGCTTTGGTGTGGCAGGAAACCTAGTCTTCATCACTGTCATGTTTGGGGATGTCATGCAGAAGCTAGGATTTATAATCCAAGCTTGAATAAACTTGACCCCAAAACTGTTAGTTGCTATTTTATAGGTTATCCAGATAAATCTAAAGGCTATAAATTATATTCTGCTCATCATTCACCTAGAATTTTTGAAACACATCAAGTAAAGTTTCTAAGTGAAAAAGTTCACAATACAAACCTTGAGGATTTAACCTCAGATTTTGAGGAAATTGTGTCGGATGAGAATTTAAGTGTAGCATTGCCTTTAGAACAAGATGTAACTGATCATGTCACTGGTCACGTAACTGACCGAGTCACTGACCATGTAACTGTACCTGATCAAGTCACTGCCCAAGTCACTGCCCATGTCTCTGACCATGTCACTGACCGAGTCTCTGACCATGTCACTGACCGAGTCTCTGACCATGTCACTGACCGAGTCTCTGACCATGTAACTACCCAAGTAACTGTACCTGGTCAAGTCACTGCCCATGTCACTGACCATGTAACTGCCCATGTCACTGACCATGTAACTACCCATGTCACTGACCAAGTAACTGACCACGTAACTGGTCAAGTAACTAAACCTCAAAATCATCCAGTGGCTCAACCTAGAAGATCACATAGAGCAAGAAAACCAACTTATGGGGGGGGAAGAGAGTGACTACATTGTTTATCTACAAGAAGCAGAAATTGAAATGGATTGTGCAGAGGACAATGATCCAACTACATTTAATCTGGCCATTGAAAGTAGTGAATCTCATCAATGGCAGCTAGCAATGGAAGCAGAAATTAATTCCATGAGTCAAAATGCAGTTTGGGAATTAGTTGAACCTGACCCCAACCAGAAGCCTATAGGTTGTAAATGGGTTTTCAAAACCAAAAGAGATGCAAATGGCAATGTAGAGAGACATAAAGCAAGATTAGTTGCCAAGGGTTTTCACAGAAGGAGGCATTGACTTTACTGAGACTTTTTCTCCAGTTCTACAAAAGACTCGTTTAGGATAATCATGGCTTTAGTGGCTCATTTTGATATGGAGCTGCACCAGATGGATGTTAAAACAGCTTTCTTAAATGGTGAACTAGATGAAGTGATTTATATGAGGCAGCCAGAAGGTTTTGTGCAAGCTGGAAGTGAAAACTTAGTATGCAAATTAAGAAAATCAATTTATGGCCTTAAACAAGCTTCTAGACAGTGGTACAAGAAATTTGATTCTGTGATTTCTACTTTTGGATTTACAGAAAATCTTGTTGATGAATGTGTTTATTTGAAGACAGTTGGGAACAATTTTATTTTTCTGGTACTCTATGTGGATGATATACTTTTGGCTAGCAGTAACATTAAATTGCTTAAAGATACCAAGAGTTTTCTGTCAAGGAATTTTGACATGAAAGACTTAGGAGAAGCATCCTATGTACTAGGTATTGAGATTAAAAGAGATAGGGCACAGAGACTACTTGGTTTGTCTCAACACAATTATATTACCAAAGTTTTAAGGAGGTTTGGTATGGAGAAGTGTGCAGCTGGAGAAGTTCCCATGTCCAAAGGAGATAAGTTAACCAAGAAGCAAAGTCCCAATAGTGATGTTGAAAAAGAAAATATGGAATCAAAGCCTTATGCCAGACTTGTAGGAAGTCTCATGTATGCACAAGTCTGCACTAGGCCAGACTTGTCTTTTGCAGTAGGGATTTTGTCAAGATTCCAATCTAATCCAGGCCATGAACATTGGGTAGCTGGGAAGAAAGTGTTGAGATACCTGCAGAGAACTAAAAGCCATATGCTAGTTTATAGACAAGTGGAGGATCTGAAACTCATTGGATTCTCAGACTCGGATTTTGCAGGGAATTATCCGGACTCCAAGAAATCAACTTGTGGATATGTGTTCATGCTTGCAGGAGGTGCTATTGCTTGGAAAACCATGAAACAAACACTTGTTTCAACTTCTACTATGCAAGCTGAATTTATTGCAGTATATGAAACTGTGTGTGAAGGACTTTGGATTAGGAATTTTCTCATGCAGACCAAAGTATTGAGTCACATTGTGGCTGGAACACTTGTGATTTATTGTGACAATGAGGCTGCAGTTTTCTTTAGCAAGAACAGTAAAAGGTCAAATAATTCTAAACACATTGATCTAAAGTATTACAGTGTTAGAGAAAGAGTAAAGCATGGTGAAATAGCTGTTTTGAGTATTGACACAAATTCACAGCTAGCAGATCCTTCACCAAGGCCTTGTCAGTAGCAGCATTCCAGAAGCATACAACAAGCATTGGAGTTTTAGCTAATCTAGATGCTTAGGTTCAGTAGAGAGTTAGTCCAATTGGAGCAATTTAAAATTTTAAGGTTCTTGAGTTCTTGTATTTTAGTTGTGATTTTTATTTTTTTATCACAACTTATTTGTAATGACAGTTTTTTATCAATAAAATTTTGAGGTATTTCCAGTTATGATTTTGCTGCAGCTTTATTGTTTTGTTTTGGAAATTATCATCTTGTTTTGAATATCATACTTGCTATCAGATGGCTTAAATCATGTATAGCATGATGTTGAGGTTCAAGCAATAATTTTAAGCCATCAGTGTTCAGAAAATTGCTTGAGTTTCTGGTTTTAGAAACATAAAGTAGGACCTAATATATGTTTACTTGTTGATACACATTAACATATATTGTATCACTTCTGGTTTGACATATGTGGATTGCAGGAGCTTATGTTTGTGGTTTTGAAACTCTGCATTTTTGTTAAAATGTATACTGTTTCTTGCTCTGCATAAGTAACTGTGATCTGACCATGTTGGAATGGATTTTCGATTTGAGTTTGTTATCTGGCGCGCACTTCAGTAAGTTAAGTAGGTTTTGATGTTCTCTGGTGCAAATCATCGAGTATGATATGTGTGAGTCCAAGGGGGAGATTGTTAGATCAAATATGGACTTAACACATATCATCATAAAGTAATTGATGATTAGCTAAATGTCAAACCTAGTTTAACATGGATACAAACTGTAAATCAATACTTGTAACTTAATGAAGCAGTGTATCTATTCATTAAGGTAAGTAATCCTATTCTTAGTCTGCAAGAAAGACTACAATGAAGTGTTACATTAGGAATCTAACTAGGAAACCTAAACCGATATGGATAGCTTTAATGGGAAGCTTCTTGAGGGTTAAGTCTCCTATATATACAGATGAATTGGTCCCTGATTACTACCGACGTTTTGCATATTGTTCTGTCCATTGAGAAGCAAGTTGGTAAGTAACAGAAGACCATATTCAGTGATCGTATTAGCAACTGCATAAGATGGAATCCATGCCAGTGATTGCTGAAGGTAAGCCTTAATCCCTTTTATGATTGTGTGCATATGTTGTGAGCATGTATATGGTTATTTTACACATTGTTTCATAGAGATTAATTCTCGTCAGGTAGTTGCTTTATTCCTCTGCTCTGTTTTAGTTTCAATTGTTTCTTGGGTTTGTTTAGTGTAATGCAGTGAATTTTTATGGTTTTTGTTTTTGCTTGAATTTGATAACCCAGTTGTGAAAGAATTCACAGGGATGCAAGGGTTTAGTTTTTGTAGCATAGACTAAACATTTTACATATTGTAGACTACACAGGTTAAAGTTATCAGATTGTATATGAAAACTTGGAAATGAGTGTAGAGCCTAGAACATCGCAGAGTTCATAAACTCCATTTTCCTCGAGACAGGGAATGGGGAATGATTTTGAGTGTATAGTATCTTTGTTTCTTGGAGGATGGATGAAATAAAAACAAAATGAATTTTGAAACAAGGAATGGTTTTAGGCTTTCCTTTTAGTTCCACATTGTAGACTACAGGTTATAGTTATCAGATTGTATATGAAAACTTGCGAATGAGTGTAGAGCCCAGAACAATGCAGAGTTCATAAAACTCCATTTTCCTCGAGACAAGAATGGGGAATTACTTGAGTGTATATTAGCTTTGTTCCTTGGAGGATGGATTAAATACAAACAAAATGAAGTTTGAAACAAGGAATGGTTGTAGGCTTCTTGGTAGTCTTCAGTTTTCTCTTGTTTTCGGTAAAACGAGTTTTCCTCATTCATCTAGGAATTAGAATGCAAACGCGGTCTCTTTAGCTCTCTTTTGCTTTGATGAGCTGTTTTGAGTAGTCAGGTCTATTGGACATTGTATGATGTGGAGGTTAGGAATCTTTTATGAATCCGAGTGGAATGCTTGTCCTCGCTGTCTTTGAATTTTGACTCATAGCATACTAATAAAACATCTGTATGTCTTTCATAAAGGGGGGGAAATGGTATAGCTCTGTTGTTGTAAATGTGTTTGGGTGCAAACGGGGTTAACAAATCAGAGCACGTCACATGCACTCGATATGGTTATCCAAGTCCTCTTGATTTGCCAGTAGTGTTTGATAGTAACAGTAACTCGTATGAAAGGGTGATATTAGTTGGTTTATTGATCATATATAAGGTTTGGCCAATATCTGGTGTAATAGCAAAATCATGCTTACAGAAGTATGTATTTCTATGTCATCTCATCTTTTGATGATTGCCTTTGTAGGAAGGCGCACTTGCGAGGAGCAAGAGAGATGGATACAAGTTTGGTAACTGCAAGATACAGGCTATGATGCCTTTGGCAGTTTAGTTGCTACACTTGACATGGGGACTTATTTAGAGACTAATGCATCCGTTTGTGGGGTAAGTTTTGCAATCACATTGTGTTGTAAATGATAATGACTATTCATGCAATAAGTATTGCTTAATGTATGCGATTGACAGACTCGTAATGTATGCGATTGACATACTTGTAATGTGCGGTTGATTAGTATAGCTATTATGTATTGTCTTTTGTACACATGATGTAACCCTATATAAACCTCATGGTGAGATGAATACAATACAATTATCCAATTCTCTACAACACGTTATCAGCACAATACTCTAACCCAAGCCCTAGCCATAAAAAAACTCTAACACCCGAAATTTCTTTCACCAAAAACTGCCGCAAGCTCCTAACCCTTGCTAGCCATACCATGTGCTGCTCTTGCAGCCCTTGAGCACCCGTGTGCCTCCTACTGCCCCTGCAGCATTGTCGCACGCCTGCTGCCCCTGCAGCACGCTCGTTCCTATGCAGATCAGCCTGTTTTCACGCCACGAAACTTCTTGATCGGGACCTCAGATCAAAATCTTTCCTTCGTCAAAGTTGTTCGTCTCTGCCTCTTGTATTTGGCCTCCAAATTTAACCCTATTGGAGTCGTTTTGAGATCTGTACACCATTCGAAGTGGGAGCTGTTCAGAAGCGAATCTGCTCTAAATTTCAACAAGTAAGTTTTAAAGATAAGAGTTCCTGCTTTCTTGTCTTTTAAATTTCTTTATTTTCTGCAGGATTTTCAATATACGAACGTGGATTCGATTATTTAATAAAGCGGAATTGTAGGGATTCACGCTTAACGAACTAAGAGTGTTCGTATGAACTAAGAGTGTTCATAATGCTCGGACTAAGAGCGTCTGTAAGCATCAAATTGTGATCATATTAAAACATTATTGTTTGGTCTAATCCAAAAGAGATTCTTGGAAATTGTTTTCTTTGTAGCATAGCTCGGAAATTTTATTATTTTAGTTTTCGTGGAAGTTTAGCTCCGAAACTAATATATCTTCTCTTGTTATTTTCAGGATGTCGAATGAACCTAGACTCGACTTTCCCATGCTTGACTCAACAGGCTCGGATTACCACAGTTGGGTAACCAATGTTGAGAACCACCTCACTTCAAAGGGAATATTACCCATAATCCAGGTACCTAACCCGGATCGTGTGTTCATGCGAACACCTATAAAGCATGCTCAAGCAGTTATCTTGATGCGATACCATATGGACAAGGCACTCAGATTGGAGTATATGTCAATCAAGGATGCAAGAGAGCTATGGGTAGCGCTAGAAGAGCGCTTTGGCAATGTCCAAGATTCCCTCCTCCCTGACTTGAAGGTTCAATGGAACAATCTGAGCTTTGCTGATTTCAAGTCTGTTGCTAAATATAATTCAGAAGCTCTTCGCCTACAGTCCATGTTGAGGTTTTGTGGAAAACTTGTCATAGAGCAAGAGCTAATTGAGAAAACTCTCTCCACCTTCCCCGTTTCAGCCATTGTGGTATCAAAGCAATACCGCACTGAAATCAATGTTGGACGAATCACGAGGTTTCATCAGCTTATCAATCTCATGTCTGTAGCTGAGAAACATGATAACATACTCGTGAGGAATTATAATTCAAGGCCCATTGGAACTAAAAGCTTTCATGAGGCGAATTATAATACACCCAAAAGAAGGAGCGCAAGGAGCAGAACCCTAAGAATAAGGGATATGAGGGACGTATGGGTCCATATAATCTCCCTAACAAGGAAGGAAACCACAGGTTTGATGCAGATACACATGGTGGCAATGCCACATGTGGGAGAAGTGGTCGTGGTCGTGGCGCCATGACTCGTGGTGGAAGGGCCATGGGTCGTGGTGGTGGCACCAATCCTCCTAGGGAACGCCCACAACGTGCACCTCAATTAAAGGGAGGCAACCACAATGACATGTGTCATCGATATGGATCAAGTGAGCATTGGTTCAAGCAATGCAAGGCAAGCGAGCAACTAGCGTCAAGATACAGGCATACAGGGACCTGAGGGAACAAGAAGTGTACCTTGCAGAAGAAGAAGAAAATGGTGGAGATATCCATCTCACCATAGAGGACTTCAAAGCTGACGATGAAGTGCACAAGGATGCCGCAGACTTTGATTAGATTAGTCCTTTTATTTTCCAAGAATTTTTGTAATGGCAATATGCCTTAGTCAATAAATGACAATTGTATTAAACTCTTTCTTATGTGGTGCACCCAATGAAATATGATGTCTAAGAAAGTCATTGAGATTAATAGTACTTAAGAGAGCCTCGCTCCACTAATGACGTTTTTCTAGTGTCGTTGTAGACATTACAGGACATTTGTGAATGAAAACAAGGACACTTTTTCAACGTCCTTATAGATATTTAATGACGTTTTTCGAACGTCCTAGAAGATGACTTACTATGACTCTTTGATAGATAACGTTTTTTTTAAGCATCATCTAATGTTTTTAAGGACGTTTTTCAAACGTCCTTAAATCCATTTTTTTGTAGTAGTGCCCTTTAGTTCGTTACTCACATATAGTCATATTAATTAACATTCTACGTTTAGCAAGCAAACACTAAAAAAGTGATAATTAAATTCAATTCACAATCCAAGACAAACACACTCATTTAAGTGTTGTGTTTCTTTTTTTGAACATTTATTTATTTAAGAGTTTAACATAAAAGAAAAGAAAAACGAAGAAGGTTAAAGCAAGTGGTAAATCAGTAAGAAGTGGAAGAGGATTTTGTGGACCATCCATCCTGCCATGTCATCACATACCATCGAACTGCAACTCCTTCTCTCTCACCGTGATCGTGATCACTGCACTGTACCAAAACTCCAATGCCGGGGTTTGAAATGAAGCTGACATAATGGAATCACACAATCTAGCTGATCATACTACAAAAAATTAAAGTGCGCCTAGGGTAGATTGATCTAGCTACAGATTGAAAACAGAGCTTGTTTTTGTTTCTTCAATTTTTACAATTAAGCTAAAACAAGAGTAAAGAGATCTAAACAGGCTGGCATCAGTGCTTATCGAGCTTGTATGCATCCAGTGCATCCTGATTGACAAAGCATTTAGGAATCAGAGCGCACGTCCACACACGAATACCTTCTTTCTCCCGATGGTGTCTGTGTCCTCAACAAGCTCAAGAAGAACAAAAAGACAAGTGGAGAGGGAGTAGCATATCTCCAATGTAGTAGATATATACATACCCACTTACTCTCCTTGTTTTGCTGCGCAGCCCTACATCTCCTCTTCGCTCCTTCGTTGTCGTTATTTCCGTACACCAATGGAGCTTCACCCGTCGCAACCCCACCGACGTCCTCATCCGTGGTCACCGAAATCTCTACACCGATCAGACAATCTCAAGTAGAAAAAGAAGAATTAAGCGTTCTCCGGTCTTGAGAGGAAGAAGCGGAGAAGATTGGGAATTGAAGTCCTAAATTAGTAACTTTCTTGAATAGGTGGAGTTATTATTTTTTGGGTACATTTTATTCCTTTTATTTGATTAATTCCTCTCACCTAAATGCCTAAGATGGTTTATAGCAAAAAGTAAATAAAAATACAAAATGGTTTAAGGACAACCTAATTTACCAAAATGATTTTTGAAATATCAATGGAAAGATTTTCCGTTTAAACATCAAATATATATTTTCTTCCAAATTTTTATAGTTTGATGCCTCTTGTGTCCCTGTCGGGTTTAATTACACGAGAAATTTCTCACTCCGACTTCCATAACATCTAAATTTAGAAGCTTTCGGGTAAATAAGGAAATATTGTCACTTGGGAATCTTGAAATTCAAAGTTGATTGTTTGTTTGTTTGTTTTTTTTTTCACGTTTCAAAATTTATTAAAAAAAGTTAGGCTCAAGTAATAGGTTCCTCTCCCCCGCCCCCGCAAAGTCCATGTTTGGACCTAGCTAGACTAGGAAACATTTTGGTTTAGAATCTCAAAAAAAAAAGTCATTTTTTGTTTTTTTTTTCTCCAAATTTTGATATTCCTGGTCAAACTAGGAATAAGTCACCCTTGAAAAGAAATCCTATATACTTATAGAAGGAGAATCCATTAAATGATGCACAGAAGGAGAATCTATCAAATTATGCACATATAGAGTCAACATAAGATCACCTTGGTGATCTTGTCCATCTTGGCGGTGCCGACATACAAACTTGTGATGAGTCTTAATCTACAAGATTTGAAAATGAGAAGTTTGTTAGGACTCAAGAGTTATAGGGAATCCTACACCTAATCCGTCAATAATTGGGCCACTACATCAAAGATTTGGGAACCCTTCTAATAAGGACCACTAATATGATGACTTTTGTGTTAGATCCAATTTTCAATCACATTTCCGCAAATTAACTATTAGATGTTTAGATATTTATGTGTAGATCATTTTTGCAATTTTTCTCAACCCAATTGGAAATCATTAAGATATTCATAATCGTGATTTATCAGTTATAAACATGAACGTTCATGTTTGACAGATTTGGTTCGTCCATTGATTTGATCTAGTTAGTTCGGTACCTTAACGATTAACAATTTGGATATATGTGAATGATGCCAGATCAACATGCTCAATTGCAAAAAATTAATTAGGTGAAGGTGGATGGAACATGATTGCTGATTCAAAGTATTATGTGAAAATTCAAGTTGCTAGCTCAAAATCCTGGAATTGTGTTGTGAAACATACAAATAAGGATGGTGCAATTTAGTTGTTCCTATTAATTTATTGATGCGAGGATAAAATTGAAAAATCGAGGATGAGATATAGTGTTAGGTACATGCATTGAGGTATTTATTAGGTACACAACTAAGATTGTCCATGAATCATGTCGAGTAGAGTTTTTGTGTTGTGCCAAGGTACTAATGATTTATTAATTATAAACATGAACAGTTCGTTCATGTTTGACAGATTTGGTTCGTCTATTGATTTGATCTAGTTCAGTTCCTTAACAATTAGCAATTTGGCAAAAAAATTTCAGAAGTGATATACATACATAAACATCTAATGGTTGATTTGACGTAACGTAATAGAAAAGTAGGTGTCTCAAACCCTGATTAGAAAGTCCTCAACTATTCCTCATTTTAGTGGTCCTAAATAGAAATGGCTCCCTCAATGATTTTATATTGGAAACTTTTTTTTAGGAAAAATTACTGGTCCCCCTTGTACTTTCAGGGCGTCGACAATTTAGTCCTTAACATTTCAATTTTAACAAATAACTCCCCAGACATTCAAATTTCACACAGTTTGGTCTAAAATGACCATTTTACCCCTCTTTTTTTTTTTTTAAATTCTTCTCGTTTTTTTTCCCTGCTTCGGTCTCATTCTCTTTTTTTCCCTGCTTCGGTCTCATTCTCTTTCTCGGCTCAAAACCAACAACACACTCTCTCTCTCTCTCTCTCTCTCTCTCTCTCTCTCTCTCTCTCTCTCTCTCTCTCTCTCTTCTCTCTCTCTTCTTCTTCTTCTTCTTCCTATTGCATCGCTGGCACGCCATCTCGATTTACTCCACCATGGCCATCATCCTCGCCTCCATTCCAATCTCCATGATCCTCCGCTAAATCTTAATAGCAAATGTAGAGGGACCTTGGGCTCTTCGACGACGGCAGAGATGATCGAAGCAGAGGTTGAGTGATGATTCCAACGATGGTGGCAAGGAAAATTTCCAGAAGCTGCCACGGGTTTGTGGTGACGCCAATAGGAGTTGGCACGAACCAGAGGAGCACTGATCGGTTATTTTTATGCCAACAATTTTCCTACTACCGATTTGAATGTCAATTGTAGAATTAGGAAGTAGGGTCTCCCGCAAAGGACTTATGGAACTAATTGTAAGACCTTCCGAGTTTAAGAGTTGATTGTGAAGTTTGTAAAGACAATTGAAAGTAAATAACAAATAATGAAATTGCTTAAGATTGAGAATCAATAGAGAAGCAGAAGTCAAGGAATGTATCCACCACCAATCAATCAAGTATGCAAACCATGTTTAACCTAGTCTTATTTCTATGGATGAAGACGCTCAAGTTAACCCACAGCGCCTGAATTAACCTATTGTTTTTCCTTACTTGTATGCTAGGTGAGAGACGCTCTACACCTAACCTATTTCCTAAAATGCAACCTAGGTTGACGCAACTCTAGATTTAACACAAAGAAATTATTAAGATTAAGAAAAACAAGACATCACAAGACATCATAAGTACGACGCGTCTCAATTAATCCAGGAACCTAATCACTCTCCTTATAGACAATTTACTACTCTAGAACTTTCAACGGAACCTTCTTAAAAGGAACAGGCAATGATCATTCATAGCAATAGAATCCTAAACATGCAATCTAAGTTGGCCACCAAAGAAAGCACATAAAGAAATCATCAATGTAAAAATAGTACTTAGGTTCTCATCCATTGAATAAACAAAAACTAATTAAATGTCATAGCATGGCATACAATCATAATTGGGGCTTCAACATACCCTAACTACTTAGAATTTAGTTGCACATGGTTTGAATTGGAAGCATAAAAGAATTCATAAGCAAAGTAAAACAGAAAAACCCTAAAAATCAAGTTGGAAAAGTCGCCAGAACGACTGGTCGGCAGGATCTACCGACTGGTCTGTGGATGGCTGATCTGCTTTCTTCTGCTCGGGTTTCTTGCTTGATTCTCGCGCGTAAGAGTCTTTTCGTTAGCTTTTCTAGCCTTTTTATATTGCTCTTGAGTCCTCCTTCATTCCTTTTTTGTTTGAGAGTCCTTACAGTGCAGAGAAAATCAACTTCTTAATTCTCTGATTGAATTAGGATTTCTCCACATCACTTTGTCCATGAGAATTCATCATGTCATCATCAATATCTTTGCGAATATCTCCATAATTTTCTGCAATATCTCCATGGATTGGGCTTCTCGTTTCGTCAAGGTCTTCTGCTTGGGCTAGGACTTCAAGGTTTTCCTTATTTGCGCATCTTCCCTCAATATTATCTTCTTTTTGTATATTTGCTCTAAAAAAACCTAATAAACACAAAAGTAAATAAATAAACAGAAAATAAAATAAACTAACAAAGATTAATATAGGCATTAACCATATACATGTTGCATAAAATACTCCTATCAATCACCCCCGTCGCGATTGATGCGATTAGAAGCTTCATTGCCACCCTTTGCCATGGCTGCTTCGCCAGTAATGGAACCACCGCTGGAAGCGGCGGCCTTAACTGTCAAGCAGCGGCTTCGGAGGGGAGCGAACTCGCTGACGGAGTCGCGAGTTTGGGGAGGGCAATAAGAGGGCTTAGGGTATTGTTGAAGCAGAAAGCGATGGTTCTGAGTGGGCCGAGTCGGGCTTGGGTTTGGAGTCTCGTACTCGGTTTTAGTGATAGAGATTTCGGGAAGGCGGTTAGGGATCTGAGAGAGGGGAGAGGGGCAGTGGTGAGAGCAAGTGACCCCATTGGGAGAGGGGAGGTTGGGATCTGCTGTGGCGGAGCTCTGAGCTCTCAGAGAGGCAGCAGCATGTGAAGAAGCGGTGATTGAGTGAGTGAGACTGTGTGCGTCGATGGGCAGCCATGGGAGTACAGAAGAGGGAGGGAGAGAGAGAGAGAGAGAGAGTGTGTGTGTGTGTGTGTTGTTGGTTCTGAGCCGAGAGAGAGAGTGAGACGGAAGCAGGAAAAAAATATATAACAACAAAAAAAAGCGAGAAGAATTTAAAAAAAGAAAAGAAAGAAGAAGTGAGGGATAAAATGGTCATTTTTTACCAAACTATGTGAAATTTGAATGTCTGAGGAGTTATTTATTAAAATTGAAATGTTAAGAACTAAACAGACGCCCTGAAAGTACAAGGAGGGACCAATAATTTTCCCTTTTTTTTAAGTTGAGATGAAAAAATAAAAAGAACACTTTTTCTTTACCTTGTTGGTTAATGATCTATCTTTGAAACAATTTAATAAATCCAGTGTAAAATAAGTCAAATCCTGTAACCATTAATATATAGAGAGAGGAGCGAGAGAGAGAGAGAGAGAGAGAGTGTGTGTGTGTGTGTGTGTGTGTGTGCGTTGTTGGTTCTGAGCCGAGAGAGAGAGTGAGACGGAAGCAGACATAATGAATTGGACTTCTTATAAGTCAAATTAGAATTTAGGGTAATTATCACAAATGGTACCTGAACTTATCATTTATCTTATCGATGATACCTGAACTTCAATTTTGATCACAGTAGATTACCTAAACTTTTCCCGCATGTAATTTTCTCAAGGTTTAGAGAGATAATGAATTCTTCATTATATATTGAAATAAACTTGGTACTTAATCATTCTCAAAAAAAAAAAAAATTAACTTGGTACTTAATCATCATTTAGTATGTGTAATGGTTATCTAAGGGATTATTAGCCACGGTTATCCAAGAGATATCTCTTTGGATTAAGGATTTAATTTTTTTTTTTGAAATTATTAAAATTGAAATTTATTGATATTTGAATGATATCTAAAATAGAGTAATGTTCAAACGGTCACAAGATTTTGTGGTCATTCAGCTTTAGATTTAATATCAAGGGTTGAGATTAAAATAATGAATTTTAAGTATTTTAATTTGAACCCTTAAAATTAAATCTAAATGTGGATGATCACAAACTTTTTTTGTCACCTGGTTTATGTGTGATCATCACTAATCTATAGAATATTCAAAACTAAAATTTTGCAGACCATTATACACAAATATTTACCGAAATTTCAATCAACATTAAAAAGTTTTATAAAAAAATTCTATAAATTTGAAGTATTAAAACCATAGCAAAAATACCACCGCATTTTTATTTTTCATTATTTACGAAAATATCATTGCATCCAAACAACTATTGTTATTAATTGAAAAAGTATTAGCAAACGAACGAAAAAAAAAAAAAAACTACTGCCAATAAACCGAAAGTTAGTGTTAATGAACCGGTAATCTACTATCATTCTTCAGAAAAAATAACTATCAATTAGTTGATAATGATGATAGTGACTTTTCTAACAAATGACAATAACTTTTATTAACAATAGCTTTTCGGTTCGTCGATTATTCGACAATAGCTTTTTTGAACGCCTAAAGTAGTTTTTTTGTTCATTGGCAGTGGCTTTTCAATTAATGATAGTAGCTATTTTGACGTAATGACATTTTCTTAAATAATGAAAAGAAAAGTGTGCTAGTATTTTTGTAAATATTGATATTTTTTTATTTTGGTAATTGGTAACTTTATGAGGAAAGAAAGTTTATTGGTTATTTTCTTTTTTGTTCGTTTTAGGGTCTTCTTTGTTTTTTTTTTTTTTTTAAGCTCTAGTAATAAGTCTATTCTTTCACGTTACAGTTTGGGAGCCTTGTTTTTGTTGTTGTGTCATTTCTTTGGTGATCTTCATGAGGACTATGTGCTCAATTGTCATTTCTTTTTAATTATCAACGTGATGATGATTGTCCTTGCACGTAGTCTGACAACATAACCAAAATGAAAATCACAAAACAAACACAAGAGAGGAATTCATAATGAATTGAAATCAGTTTCAAACATGATCAATCACAAAATGAAAAAAGAGAAACTCACTAGTGTCACTAATATTGATAAACAAAATGAAAAGAGGAAGTTACTTACATCGATGGATTCACCTTAGAGATTTGACGAAGGACAACGATGAATTCACCTAAGCGATTTGATGAATAACAATGATGAAAGAAGATCCTCGAGTAGAATTACATGCGGGAGATAACAGAAAACAAATTAGGCCAAAATGGAAAATAGGAGAAGAATTAGAGCAGAAAGGATGCGGTAAATATAAATAACTTCGATATGAGCGGGCATGATCGTTGCAAGCTAGGACAAAATTGAAAAGTGGTAGAAGAATTGGAGCAGAAATAATGAGGTTCACAACTTCGAAATTAGAGTGGGACGATTAATCTATTGTGAATCTCAAATTTCAATCGCTTTACTTAGTTGATAAGGTGGAATGACAAAATGGTTAGGAAGAGGAAAAATTTAAGAAAAAACCTCACTATGGCACGAACTCAAAAGCCTCTCAAACTTGCTAGCCACCGTGTGGTGGGACTTAAGAGTTGAGGACTCGAATGCTACACATAAGAGTTTCATGCTAAGCCTCGACCAACGTTACTTTGCAAGTGGTTAATATTATCTAATTAGTAATTACCAATTTTCAAGGGGGTGATGATTACCGATTAAACCCACGCACCTGTAAAAAAAAAACACCTCACTCTCTCGGTAATTAATTGGGTGAGATGTTAATTTAAAAGGGGACCGAAGCCTCGACACTTCTACTGTCACAGCACAACGCCCGCACACTAATATTTTGAATCCCTAAAAATGAACACGGCGGTGAGGAATGCCTGGAGTTTGTTCCGACGGCCGAGTCAGGGCCTCGCCGAGTCACTGAGTCCGGCGACTCACCACCGCCACGAGCAAGTGAGAGGGATTCGCGTGAAGGTTCTGAACGGAAACTTGGAGTGGGCGCTGACGTTTATGCAGAGGAAGATGCAGTCGAGTGGGATCGAGAGGATGATCAAGCGCGAGCAGACCCACCACATCAAGAACTCCGAGAAGCGCGTGTTGGCACGCAAGAACCTCGAGCGTAAGCTCAAATCCCAAGACCTCGCCCGCAAGCTCCAGTCCATCCTCATCAAGAAAGTCAGGTATGCGATTTACTGTTCTGCTTTGTGCCATTCGGATGGATTGGGAATTGGGTTGAGTCCCAATTTGGGGATTCTGATTTCAAATTTAGGGTATAGGTTTTGATGTTTAGTTTATGATTGTGTTGTTTAGCTTCTTTAGATTGTTGCTTGTTTGGGGTTTAGGGTTTAGGGGTTTCAATTGTGTCTTGGAATTGGGGGAGGCAATTGAAAGTAGAGAGCTTTGAAATTTTGAATAACCTACGTGTGTGTGTGTGTAGGTAGCTCGGCCCTTTCTGGAGTTTACATTTGATTTGGGGTTGGGAGACTATGAATCAATCAGAGATATCTGATAGTGTGTGTGTTTGAAAAGCTGAACTTCGAAGTAACTTTGAAATTTTGACTATACTTCAAGTTATGCTAACCATCATTGAAAGAAGAGAACTTTGAAATATTATCCTTCAATGTAGGAAGTGTTTGCCTGAGCACTTCTTTGACGTGCCAGCTGTTGAGTATACTCGTTGAGAATGGGAAAGGAAGAAACAAAGTTTAAGTGCTTTTAACTTCCTGTTTTTGGTTATGAGTGAAAGTAAACATGTATCTTATAAAGAAATCAAATGAAGAAATAGAAGAAGGAAAATTAGTTCTTCATTTCCTCTGATACTTTGTGAAGAGACTGAACTCATAAAGTCAGAGACTCATGGGAGCAATAATAATTAACCAATTGGCTAGGTTTGGGCAATGTGCATACTTCGGCTCTGGTTTCCCAAAACTGTTTGGTTTTGGTAAAGGGATGAAAGGGACGAAATTCAAAGTGTTGTGGGGCTGTGGCGTCTTGCACGTGTTTTGGGTGCTGTGGATGGAAAGAAATAGAAGAATTTTTTAGTCTATTAAGGGGCAGAGATTGAGGAGCTTTGGGAGCAAGTGCTATCTTGGTTGAGTCTTTGGGCTTTAGTTTCTATGGCCTTTAAAGATTATAGCTTCTCTTGTATTTTGCAGGACTGGAGGGCAGCAGTATTTTAGGAATTTCTGTCGCTTTTGGGGGTTTCTTGTGGGGTTACTGGTTTTTTGCTTCTGTTGTGTGGACTTCTTGTTTACTGTTTGAATTTGTATTTGTTTTGTTCTTAACAAGATCTGTTTCATTTCCATAAAAAAAAAATATAAAAAAAAAAAACAAAAAACAAAACAAAACAAAAACACTAAAACTTTCTAGTCTTATCTTTTTCTCTCTTGTTTCTCTAGTTTTCATTGAAATCCCAGCCAATCCCTTTGTCCTGAGTTACAAATTGGAGAGCAGGTTATAGCTTTTAAGTGGAATCTTTAAATTTTGGACAGTAGACAAGGATCAAATGTTCAAACGGAACAAGTATCATCTTGTTGCAAGATTATATTTGGAGTTGGGACTACTCAGTCTCCATTTATGGGTTTTGTCTAATAGTTGTATCACTGCTGCACCGTATTTCCCATAGTATTTTTAAATAACCTTTCTGTGGAACTCTTATGGCTAGATTCCTCCTTGTATTTGCTTCGAATATAAATCCTTATATACCTGTTCTCTTGTTGCAGAGGCCTATGAGATCATTCAAACACATTCTTGATGGCACCTGTGTGCTTTCTCTTCTGGAATTTCATGGCCAATGCAGCACCCGCTTTTTATCGGGTTGCTTGGCAGCTTCTTCTGCCACTCTAGTTTTTGTAGACGAGTATGTTTGACTCGGGATTTTAAAAGTTCATGTTTCAGTTGTAATCCAGTTTTGCAATTAAGTGGTGTATGAAGGGATCTTAAGACATGGCATGTGTCATTATTTTAAAGTTTACCTCATAAAAGAAGATGGAATGGTCGGGAAAGTGACCCTGAAGCTTTGATAAAGAATTTGATTTAACTGGCGCATATTCGATATCTAACCAGATCGACAAAAGCTTGAGAATGCTAATTCAAACTTTACTTGAGAATGCTATAGCTGCCCAATTATTTCTTTAGTTGAAGTGAGATTTTGAAGTGAGAATGCTATTTCAAACTTAACTAGTTTAGCTATTACGAAAAACATCAGTAAGCCAATAAACCACCAAAGTCTTCTAGTTATCTCACATTGACCAAGTATTTTTGTTCTCTCTATAATCAATCCAAGCATAGATATCGAAAAAGCTCGTAGAAAATATGCAGAAAAACAAGCTGCACTCGGACACCAAGAAGATCCAAGTTCATTGCCCTATGCTCATTAAACCCCTCAGGGATAATGATAACCTCTCTTGTGTTGGTACAATATGTTATTCCGTCACTTTTGGAATCCTATCAGCACTATGCATTGTTGCAGCAGGATCAAGTACAATTGTAGTTTTTTTTTTTTTCGAAAGGATGATTGTAGTCTATCGAACGGGGGTTTATATGGGAATCCGAACAATTGAGATGCAAAGACAAGAGCAAGTGGATATTTCTATAATCAGCAAAATAATTTTTGAAAAGCTTTTCATCCTTATGATCTGGAGCAGTACTCTTAAGAAGTCCGAGCACACACTTCTGCTTCACCAATTACCACAAAAGTTCATACCAGCCCCCAGCACGTCTAAATTACTATTTGTCAGTTCATTATATATCAGAACATTCATTTCAATATGCCAGTACAGACATTACATTACAATTGAATGAGAAATGAATAATGTCTCAAAGCAGTTCTTTCCTTTCTGGTTTCTTGCTATGTAAGCAACACGGTTACATGATTTGAATTAATCTGATGTCTAAAGAATATTCTTTTGCATATTGTATTGTTGTACTGGTGTACTGAGAATTTCTATCCTCACACTCAATCTGTCAATGCTAATTTTGGGTTAGGTCTAACTACAGTAGTTAACTGTCACACTGTCAAAACTAGAAACACATTGAATCAGTATCTGTGAATGACTCATTTAGGTGATTAGGACTACATTTGGGCATTTTTGGTATAATTATGATGGTGCATGAATTGGATTTTATCTGTCAAACCAACATCTCAGATTCCTCAGTAAAAAATGGTAAGGATCTAAATACCAGGATATGAATATGATTTATCCCCCAGAATTTAATACTGCTGTTACAGCCAAAAATGAAAGACATCAGAGTGAATTTAATATATCCTCTGTATTTTTAAATTAGTTGTGTTTACGTAACCAATACGTTCCTTACAACGATAAGCCGATAAACTTATATTTAAAAAGACGAATGTGCTCGCACTCGAACTAAGAACTTCATGCATGGTTATGACTTATGACTTCTTCAAACTTAGAGTAATACCACTAAACTAATAATTAGAAATGAGGTGGTTCTCTCAAAATAATAATGCATAAGAAATAATGAGATAAAACCATATGACAAAATTAAAAATTAAAAAAAATAAATCCTCTAATTTAGGGAAAATTTGGCAAATGTAGCAGAACCACAAATCCTCTAAACCAGAGGTAGAGATTAACCATGGTTAGATTTTAACCATTGGGCAAAAAAATCAGTATTTAAATGCATCGAAACCAATATTACCTTTGCATTATATGAGTGCTTTTGATATATAGGTAATATAAGATCATACAATTATACAAATTCTTTGCAGGGGTTGAAAGAATTTCACCAAAAAGTAAAAACCCCTGAAATAGGGATTTTGTCTAAAATTTTGATCAGGGTGGCGATAGAGGGAAACTACAAGAATTTGGTTGGGAATTCATCTGCAATTTATATATTTGAAAGGGGTAAATTTCATTGATACCCTCTTTTTATTTTGTCAGTTTCACTCAACATGGTTTTCACTCTGCCTTGTTTGGAATTTTGTTCTTCTGTCATTGCTTCTCTATTTGATTGTCACTAATGCTATTAGACTTCTAGGGTTTTAGCCAAAGCTACTTAATTGGGCATGTTTTATGTGGAATTTCAAGTATTATTGGAAACTAATTCAAATGGTTTTGTATGCCTATTAGATTGGGGGTTTGATTAGGTTGTTAAATGTTAGTGAATTTGAGAACTGGGTTATCTGTTTTTTATGTTCTTGGTTCTCCAAATTTGGATTATGATTTACTGTTTTGGATTGGTTATTTATTTGAAAGTGTATGATAAGTGAGATTGTACTTATGGTTTCTGAGAACTGTTATAAAAGTGAACTTGGAATTCAACAACAGCCATTCACCCTGCAGTCATTAGTTTTACCAGCATTTCTTGGGAACAAGATGGGTCTTTTTAAAAATTTTGTTTCGTGATCTTATGATTGAGTATGAATGTGATGGCTGGCATTGCAATCTTATTATTGATCAATGTGCTTATGTCAATTTATCCTGTGCTTACTTGGGAATTTCAGCGCTTTAACTTGTTAAATTCCATGGATTGTTGGTTTCCCGCGTAATTTCGTTTGATGATTGAATTGAAAAATCTAGGTAAGGAGTTGTTAAAGATTCTGTAACGGATATATGAGAGGAAGCATTCATTAGTATTTTTTTCTATGTTTGAAGTTGTTGCCTTTGATTAACTATGGCCGTGCTGGTTGGTATAATCTTCACATCTTTTATTTAATATCGGAATTAAATTAGTTTCCTTATCACGGTTTTTCTGTTTTCCAGATGCAGCTTCCACAATCAGAAATAACTTATTAATTTCGGGTGTTTGATAGAATTAATATTTGGTTTGGTTGTGGTTCGTATAGGAGTGACCTACACATCAAAATAAGCAAACTAGGAGATATAGGTACTGATCCAGAGAGTCACCAACATTGTGAATATGGAATGCAACAAAGAAGAGGCCCTTAAGGCCAAACAGATAGCAGAGTTGAAGGTTGCAGGGTTTGACTTTGCTGGGGCTAAACGATTTGCTTTAAAAGCTCAAAACTTGTATCCTGAGCTTGATGGTCTTCCTCAATTTCTGGCAACTCTCGATGTCTACACCTCTGCTGAGAAGGGACCAAATGGGGAAGTTAATTGGTACAAGGTCCTTGGAGTGGAACCTTTGGCTAATGAAGATACAATCCAAAAGCAATTCAGGAAACTGGCTCTAATGCTTCACCCAGATAAAAATAAATCTGCAGGTGCTGAAGGGGCGTTCAAGATTATATCCGATGCCAGGAGAATTCTCCATGACCGGAAGCAGATTTTAAGCTCTACGCATGATGGAGTTCCAGATGGGAAATCATCGATGCCTACTACTAAGTGTGATTTCTTTACTAGGAATCATTCAAACACAAGCGATGAGAGGAGTGCTACTCCTACCATGCCAGATGGGAAATCATCGATGCCTACTACACAGAATGGTTTCCAGTTCTTTAACAGTTATCATTCAAAGATAAGGGACCAGAGGAGTTCTACTCCTACCATGCCAGATGGGAAATCATCGATGCCTACTACTCAGAACAGTTTCCAGTTCAACAATTATAATTCAAACACAAGGGATGAGAGGAGTGCTACTCCTACCAAGCCTTTGTCAACTTCTCGTCCACAGAAAGGTCGGAAAACTACATTTTGGACCATTTGCAGTTGTTGCAAGGTGTATTTTGAGTATCTTAGAATGTTTCTCACCCACAAGCTTCAATGTCACAACTGCCATAATCTCTTTATAGCTCATAAGATACCAGCCCCCAAAAATGCATCAAAGTCAAGGCCTTTTGACCCTCAGCAACAAATATCTAGTCAGCCTACCATTCCCAATAACTCTTGTGATCCAGGAAGGACACCTGCTGCCGCCGCAGATGTGAGATCATCAGGAATTTCTGGTGTCAACAAACCAATGTTTGCTCCAGGATGGACACATGCTGCGGCTACAGATGTGAGATCATCAGGAATTTCTGGTGTCGACAAAGCAATGCTTGCTCCTGGATGGACACATGCTGCCGCTAGAGATGTGAGATCATCAGGAATTTCTGGTCTATGCTTCAACTCAGCAACTGTTGAAAGTATGCAAACAACAGCCTTCAGTTCTAGTCAAGCTGCAGGTAGTGCTCATCCAGCATTCGGGCAATGGAATAGAGCGCATGAAGTGTCATTTCCATATAAGGAGGCCCATCAGTGGAAATTTCATGCTTTTGAGAATCCAGATCCTTTCTTATCTACTGTGTCTCCTAATGCTGGTTTCAGCACTGCGCCCAATGGAGTTGAGCCTAGAAAGAAAAGGCATCGGTGGCAAGAGATGGGAAATGAAGGAGTTGATATGCCCAATCTCTCACGGGGATAGATATATATGCATGTAATTTATAGGTAGCTCGGCCCATCTGGAGTTCATATTTGATTTGGGTTGGGAGACTGAATCAGTCAGAGATATCTGATAGTGTGTGCGTCGTGTTTGAAGGGTTTTGGTGGGTGAATACAGAGGAACAAGCTTCGAATGGAAATGGCCCGAATGTGTTATTCTGTGAATCTAAGTTGTTAGGAAAAGAAATTTAGAGGCCTTTGAAAAGCTACACTTCAAAGTAGGGAACTTTGAAATCTTACCCTTCAAAGTAGGCAGTGTTTGCCTGAGCACTTCTTTGATATGCCAGTTGTTTAGTTTACTCATTGAGCACTTCTTTGATATACCAGTTGCTTAGTTTACTCATTGAGAATGGGAAAGGAAGAAGCAAAGTTTAAATCCTTTGACTTCCTGTCATTGGTTATGACTAAAAGTAAACAAGTATCCTATAAAGAAAGAGAAGGAAAAATAGTTCTTCATTTCCTCTGATACTTTGTCAAGAGACTTGACTCATAGAGTCAGAAACTCATGGGAACAATAATTAACCAAGTGACTAAGTTTGGGCAGTTTGCAGTGCAGATTTCTGCTTTGTTTCCTCAAAACTGTTCTGGTTTTGGTAAAAGGGATGACAGCCAAAGTGTTGGGGGCCTGTGGTGTCTTGGCCGTGTTTTGGATGCTGTGGATGGAAAGAAACAGAAGAATTTTTGAAGTCTAAGGAGCAGAGATTGAGGAGCTTGGGGAGCGAGTGAGATTTTGGTTGGTCTTTGGGTTTCAGTGTCTATGGCCTTTAAAGATTACAGCTTCTCTTTCATTTTGAGGGACTGGAGAGCAGCAGTACGTATTTTAGGAATTTCTATGTCTCTTTGACTGGTTTTTGCTGCTTCTCTTTTGAGGAAGTTTTGTGGACTTCTTTTCTACTGTTTGTTTTTATATTTGTTTTGTTCTTAACAAAATCTGTCTCATTTCCAAAAAAAAAGAAAAAAGAAAAACAAAAAAAGCCTAGAATTTTCTCTTGTTTCTCTGGTTTTCATTGAAATCCAAGCCAATCCCTTTGTCCTGAGTTACAAATGTTATACATAATTGGAGAGCAGGTTCTAGCTTTTCAGTAGAATGTTAGATTTTGGACTGTAGACAAGGATCAAAGGTCAAACGGAACAAGTACCATGTCGTTACAAGGTTATATATGGAGTTGGGAGTACGCACTCCATTATGGGTTTTGTATAATATACTGCTGCACCATATTTTCCCGTAGTATGTTTAAAAAGAACCTTTTTATGGAAATGTTATCTCTTATGGGAGGATTCCTCCTCGTATTTGCTTCTCATTATATACCTGTTCTCTTGTTGCAGAGGCCTGTGAGATCATTCAAGCACATTCTGGATGGCACATGTATACTTTCTCTTCTGGAATTTCATGGCCAATGCAGCACCCGCTTTTCATCTGATTGCTTGGCAGCTTCTACTGCCACTCTTTTTGTAGACGAGTACATTTGACTCGGGATATTAAAAGTTCATGTTTCTATTGTAATCCTGCATCAATTTTGGAATTAAGTGGTGTATTAAGACATGGCTTGTGTCATAATTTAAGGTCTGCCTTACAAAAGAAGATGGAATCGTCTGGGAAGGGACTCTGAAAGAAGCTTTATTCTATGTAGAATTTAATTAACTGGTGCATATTGGATATCTACTGTCTCTTTATCTTCTTTCTCGTCTTGTTTTATTTAATTCAGAGATGTAAATCAAATGAATTTTTATTTGAAGATACCAGTTATCCATGAATGAAGTAAGAGATGTATAATCAAAAGCTTCATGGTCTACTAAAGAGTCTGGCTAGTTTATTCAAAAAAAAAAAAAAAGTCTCTTAATAGACCAAAGGTTTGATGCCATTCTCAAACTGCTGCTCTAAAATGTTAACTGCTGTAACATAACTTTGGACTAAATGGTACAATGCTCTGATCTGAACAAGAATGATGAGTAGTCATTTCATATAAGCCATGAGCATGGTGAAATTGAATAGAACCTATTCCAATCCAAAATCAATTTCAGATAGAATTGGACATAACCACACAATTTCTATGTCCACGAAGTTCTCTCTTAGTCTCTGTTATTCAATCGGCACTAGGCCTAATTCTCATCTACATGTTAAATTTGCCAGCTTCGATTTGAGAGGAAAGACAAATTGGATAGATCATCATGAGGTGCCAGATCCAAGTTTTTGGTCTACAAGTTTTGCCACAGAACTGGCTAAGCTGTCCGCTGCATTCTCTGTGGATGCCTCTGCATATACACGTATAACATCTTCTGTTCCTGATGGTCGTATAAAACACCGGCCTCTAGGGTACTTAGCTGCAAAATAAAATAAATTAAAAATAGAAAAACTAAGAAATTTGTTGGTACTGTGAATTTACCAACAACAAAAAAAAGGAAAAGTGGCAATCCCTCAAGAAAGAATTACCACAGCTCTAATATCTTAAATGTAAAACATGAGAAATATCTGCACATGAAATTCTTTGGTAAGAGACACAAAACACAAAGGACCACTGAATCAGTTTGTGCAAGAGCTGGCCAAACCAAGTTCAAAGGGAATTTTTCTTGGGTCCGAGTGTCTCACCACTAATCAATAATGATCAAGGATATTCTGCAGAGAAAAGATGATGTGCAGTATACCAGACACAAGGGAACAAAAAGGGTATACGCTGCTTACCAGTTTCAGCGTTAATAGCTTCTTGAATGCCAGGGGGCTTCGCAACCACAGTTTCTGCATTTGCTGTGACAACAGCAGTTCTGTCTACAACTTTGACCTGATAATTGCCACTGTTAGTTTCTTAATCGCACAGGACAAGTGCAAAAGCACATATGTGCAAAGCTGCCAAAAATAAGAAAAATTAACTATTTTGAGAATGGATGACCAATCCTAAATAGGAAACTATAAAGATCATATACCTTGAGGTAAAATACAAAGATGATAAGTATCCATATATGAGCATAAGAGACTCTCATGAAAAGTTAATCAAGGACACTTGCCTTAAGCTGCCTACTTGGTAGATCATGATAAAGCTCATTCCATTTCTCTATTGACCATCCCATATGTTGTAAAATGGCCTCAACCAAGAGCATCCCACTCAAAGCATCTCCAACAGCCGGGTTAATCAATTTTGTGACCGCCAAGAGTCTCATAGCTGCCTTATGTGGTTCCGAACCTGAAATAAACAAATCATGTCCTTCATTCAGATACATAATACAGAATGAAGACAGTAAAACTACAATAGATCAAAACTCTCAGGTTTAACCTCTAGCTACATCAGAAAACTCAGTAATCTTGGCCTCTAACCAACACAAGAATTTTTCTGAGAACAAGATGGTGCCATGGCCATTTGCCTCAAAATATATTCCAATATCATACTGTGCTGCTTTCTCATGCAGGTACTTCACACCTGTAGGAGTGAAAATGACTTCCAGGCCTAACTGTTTAAGATAATCTGTGGATGCTCCATTTGCATAGGCCGTTTGCACAATACCAAGACAGCAGTGATAATCATCATTCACATTAACATCTCTTTTCTTATTCAAGATGCTTAGTTGCTCCTTGATGAATACAGCAAACAACGATAATATCTTGTCCCCATCAACAAGTTCGATCTTACTACTACTTGTAGATGGCACAATAAAATATACAAGTCGATCAGCATCACCATCCAAGCTACAACACCTGAAAAACTAGACCCATCCAAACAGTTAATTCCACTCCCATCATTCAGTGCAAGTTGAAACGTTTTGCATACTCAATTGAACATTAAAAAATTGACTACATGGCGAAGTTGACCTACCTGACCCAAGAGCAATGCATGGACCATTGCACACCAATTTTTGTAAACCACTCAAAGTAGCTTTAGAGAACATTATGAAAAAAATAAAAGCTATACTTGTTTTCAAGCCAACCATCATTTATATTATACCTATGAAAAGCAGTCTTAGACCCCATGTAGTTATCTTAACTCGGATAAAAATTCCAGCTTTTAAAAGCAGTAAACTTCACTAGTTTTGCTATTATGAAACACATCAGTAAGCCAATAAACCACCAAAGTCTTTAAATTTCTGCAATATCTCACATTGACCTAGTATGTCCCTTCCATTCGTAACCCTAAACATAGATATTGAAACAACTTGTAGAAAATATGATTTTCAGTCATTGTCCAAATATCCAAATGATGCAGGCATTTCAAGCAAGTTTGTGAAGAACAGTTAACGCTTTTAGCATACTTTATATTCATAATTAATTTATAATCAAAAGATGGCTGACCTTATCCCAACATCTTGTGAACCAAAACCAGACGGAGCAACCTTCTCTTTCTGCACATAATCAGCACCAACTCCGTCATTGAGTACACCTCCTTCTTTTCCAGAGTTCCGAACATCAATAACCAAACCAGTCAACATCTTCTTCAAGATTTCGAGTTTTTCTCCGCCAACACCATTAGCCCCATCTACAACCAACTTGTCTGCCTCATTTCTCGTGTTAGATCCGCTAGGAATCAGATCAACCAAGCACCTGAAAAACAGCACAATACTCTTAAAAAGAAATCATTCAAACGCAATATGTTTTGCTTTTAGAATAAACTAGGCCACACTCCAACCTCTAGCTGAAAACTAACCTGAATGAGCTGGACTGCTGCTCAAAGTAATCCATTTCCGATGCTTTGGCACCCTTATTTCTAGCACGAACCATCCAATGGAGTGTCGGGGTTGTTAAAATTCCCATGTCAAGGGCAACTGCTCCAATAATGGAACTGATTCCCTTCATGGAGCAAATTTAAATCAAGATTCCTAAACAGATATCAAAATCTGAATGTTCAAAACCTCTTGAAGGGGAAGGTACCTGTTTAGCAGCTTCAAGCAGAGATTCACCACTGGGTCTTGTATCTCTTGCCAGTAAAATCTCCACCGACTTAGCTCCATCAAGTGTGATTTTTTCATTTTCCACAAATTCAGTTATCAACTGTCAGATGTTATAAAACACATGTTGTGAGTATCTCCAAAAAAGAAAGATGGGAAAAAAAAAAAACATGCATACAATCACACACACACACAATGATCATATCAAAGACCGACCTGAACGAGTTGTTGGGGATCACAGGCATTGGCAAGTGTATCCGCAAAGGGCTCCCAATCTTGAGAAAGCATTCCACCACTAGGGTCAGCAACTTTGATTCCATTATCAGATATTTTGTTGTGAGAGGCTGTGATCATCAGCCCGATTACTGATTGGGTCTTCACTGCTCTAAGAGCTGCTAATATTCCCACCCTGTAAACCGTGGATTGAAGAATCGAGGCATCCGCTCTGAACCCAGCCGTTCCATATGATAGCTTCACTCCTGATTCCAAAATTCCACAAGTGACTACCCAGAAACATCATTTTGTGGACAATAAATAAATATGTTTGAGAAAATGTGAACCTTGTGGAGGTGGGAAGCGAGATGAGGAGCTGAGGAGGAGTGAGCGTTGGTCTTCATTCATGGTTGTTAAACAAAAATTTCTCAACAAAGATGCCCCTGATTCAAAATTAAAAGAATAAGTTTAACGGTTGGTATTGAGAGCATGTATAGGAACTCAATAAACAGCAAATATTCTCATTATTCTCTCTTCTTTGTCTTTTTGCAGAATCAGATTCTAAATTCCTATTGTTTGGATTCATTCTCCAGATGCCCAAATAGACAATAAAAAGTCACCGCAAATGCAACCATGTGATCAGTTGCAGAAATTGATCCTCTTGAATTGAAACTGAAGACAAGTACCAACAATTATACATCATCAGCACACCATGTAGACTCCCACACACTACAGATGAAAATGATATAATGGGACCAATTAGGACAGTGAAATTGACAAAATCTGGGAACTAATTTATAGAGACCAGAAACTAGTTCACGGAGAACAAAAGAAAACAAAGCCAAACTTGTCAAAACTACTCTACCAAAGTGACTTAGCGGATGTTGACCAAAAGTAATCACCAAACCATTCCGTATATATACAGAAATAACCCAATTTCCATGCCCTCAGATGGTAAAGATAAACTGTATAACACAGAACTTTTGCAAGATGTAATAATCATCTACGGATTGAATTCATATGTAGAACCTGCATTTTGAAGAAGCTACCATTAAAGACTTCAGTAAGATGAATATAATTGCCAGCTTTGTTGTCATTGAGCAAAGAATAAGCAAAAGCACAACCAAGAAAGTACTTGATCAACTTTGTTTCCCTATAGCTGTAGGTCATTATGGGGGTAAATATGTGTTCTGTGGAATGATGAAAAGACGATTTATATTCAAATATATTTGTCTTGGTTGGCAAGGCTTGGATATATAGTGCTGCTTATGGTAAGCTTAGTCATCAGAAGAGCTAGAGTGGAGATTTTCAAAGCCTTAGATAGAGTTGCAAATCCCACAATCTGACGTGGGTTACTGTGGGCGAATTTAATGATCAGATTTTCTTCTCCTATAAAATTTTAGTAAAGTCTCTTGGTAGAAGCAAAAGGTTCAGGAATTGATTTGACATTCAGGGCATGACTGACTTGGTATACTTGGCTGCAAAAGGAAAGCAGGGATTTTGTCACGAAAAAGGTTGGATAGAGTTATTTGTGATAAGGATTGGTGGATTGAGTTTCCCAAAACTTTTGTGGGTTGTGCATTTGGCTAATCAGACCATTCCATTTAGTCATACGCCAGCCTTTGTTTTAAAAAGTTCCAGATTCCGGGTGTAAGACTTGAGGCTAAAGTAAAGTAACAGGTGAACAGGCTTGTTCTGCATCATACGGTCTCAAAGCGCAAGCTAACAAGGCTTTCTAAACATACAATATCAGCTATGTTACCATCGCCAGTATAAGAGGATTTCACATACCATCTGATGATTCCCATTCACTCGACACTCCAAAATAATAGCAACATTTTCACAATCAACTGACCCATGAACTTCATATAATCGCTTCTACGACAAAAAGAGGCATTACCCAACTCAACATAAACTATCACTGAAAATATCTGCAATTAACAACACCAACAAAACAGAGCACCTGCAATTCCCAGTCTAACACTTTATGATCTGAGTCCTCTAATACTGACATTTAGAACTAAATCCATTCCCACACAAAGAATACTGATTGTAAAAGAAACCAAAGATAGCACAATCACAGCATGGGCATGAAGGCCAGCACCAAAATCACACTACATTTAAACAAAATGATAAAATCATACACAACCCAATTCACATCTGAATCACCAATACACAATACCTGAATCACAACAAATAGAACAAGAAAAAGATTAAAACTTTAACGCTAACCTTAATGCAGAAGAGAGAAAGAGTGCGAATTGAACCCTCCAAATTGTCCTCCTCCCTTGATTTCTATTCAATTTGAAGGACTTGTTCTTCTGCTCTGTTTCCAAAGTCCCTTAAAAAAGCACAATGGCACACCTGTAATTCCTCCAAACTCCAAGCCCATTTCTTTATTCCTTTATTACTTAAAACAAATCCCCAAACGCAGCAAAGCACAATCCCACATTCACAATGGGTCTTTTCTTCTGGCGGAAAGGCAGCGACTCCAAAGCCGAAACGAAGCCCAACCCGAACCCGGATCCGAAACCGGTTGAGGTTCCGGGCATGAACGGCGCCGTTGAGGTCCCACGGCCCTCCAAAGTCACCGTCTTTGAATTCGGGTCGGTTGCCGCTTCCGCAGATAAGGTCACTCTCGCCGGGTACTGCCCCGTTTCGGAGGAGCTCGAGCCCTGCCGCTGGGAGATCCTCTCCGCGAGTGGCTCCGACGCGCCGCAGTTCCGCGTGGTGTTCTGAGAGCTGTAAAGGAGTCGCCTTTGTGGGATTCTGAGGTTTAATTTGCTGTAATTTCAAGTTATGATGAGTTTAGGGTTTTGCTGGATTTGTGGGTTCTGTGTAGCTTCTGTGGAACTAAAAGAAATTTTAGCTTGGAAATGACAATTCAGTGAGATTTACATGGTAATTTTAAGAACCCAACTTTTTGATTTTGTGGTTTCAATTTTTTAAGAGATAATTTGGATGAAAATTTTAGTGAACTTTCTGGCTTAATTGTGTAGTTTTGTGTGAAAATAGAGCTTGGAATCTGCATTCATGGTAGTGCTTGCAGAATTCACTTTGCAGTCTTTAATATTCGGATTACATGACATAATTTCACTTGGTGGAAGAAATAGCAGCTAGAATAGAGTTTTAGTGATGACTGAAGAGGGTAGGTTTGGCAATGCAGCTCATTTGTAGTTGGAATTTGAAATGTGATGGAAAAGTTGAGTGGGATAATGAGGGAGATGTGTAAGGGCACTTTGTCATCATTTTAGAATGGATTAGGATTTGGAGTTGAAGTTCAGCATCTCCTATTTCGATATCGCTAATATATCCAACGGCCAGCATAGTTGGGTGTTGATGCCTACAGGTGGAGTGTGAGTGTATGATTGAGTGCCCTGGTAAAGCTAACAGTTTGAGAATTAGCTGAGCTCGGCGAAAGCTTATAGATATGTTGTAGGAAATGAGAGAATGGATTCTGTCTGCTTATCTCTTAGATCAACTTGTGGAAAAAATAGCATGAGTTGGGATGTTGCATGGTATCCAATATCCCTTTTGTACTTGGTCATTTCCGGTCAAAGCCATTTTCTGGGAATTTGAATGTTCTACTAAACCAGAATGCCATCACAAAAGCTTGTAGGGAGGGTTTGAGACAGTGGATTTGTGCTTTTGCCCGTTTCTGTTGGCCATTAATGCATCTTTATGTTGTTATGCAAATGTGTTCTATATATCAAGCCTTATGAAGATCTATATACTTGTAGATGGAAGAAATTACATATAAGGAGGTTATTGTGCCGAATTATACTCGTTTTCCACAAAGGAGCCCTAAGTTTTCTTTCTTCTTTTGGTAGAACCCTACTTTGTTTGAACAGAGCAACTTCACCAAGTCTTTGGAATAGCGCTAGCTATTAGATGGCAACTGATCAATTGTAGTCAAGTATATTGATGGATAAGAAAAGGCAATGTTCAACTCACTTATAGTCTTTTGTATTCACGATCTCTCATTTACAAATGAGAGATTTATGTTACTAAATCAAATGATACTAGACCATTCTTTTTTTACATTAATTAGAAGATTAAGTGGGCTTAATTTACACAAGTTGATCAACTCCAATGCATACTCTATTCGAAAGAAGAGAGCCATTGGAAGTGATTTCCTCGCCCCCTTGTTTGTGTTTCATCAACTAGGAAAGTACAAGCAACAGAACTACAAAAGGGAGTGGGAGACACAAACTTGAGCCCTCGAGAATGTTAACCAGAGGTGCAAGACATTAAGATCCAGTGAGGAAATGAAATGATCCATTCATACGAAGCCCTTGAAACACTTATTAGGGTACATAACATATTTACCAGGAAAAAAAAAACAGAAACAAGATGATGCAATATTTGCACAAGTATCAAATGCCACAATATGACTTGACGCCCAAGTCAGTCCCATGGCTGTCATATCTTGCTCTAGCATATTCTATATGATTCAATGGCTTAAACCGTAGGGGATGGTCCTCGTCCACAAGCTCGTCCGGTATGTTTGTCACTCCTTCCTTGATCGAATAGAGTCCGAAAGAGTATCTCACGTGATTCTCAGTCAAGCTGACTCTATGTCTACAAGGTCGTATTCTGTCATTGCTCCAGACCTAACCAAGTAAATAAGAATGTAAACATTATAAGTTAAATATATCCATGAATGACTTGAAAGAGGTCATCTTGAGTTTGTAGCATACCTGGAATACATCGCCTGCTAGGAATAGGAAGGATGAAGGAAGAGGATAATCACAGCGTATCCACTCGTCGTTCTTCGTATTTATCTCTAGACCATTCACATTATTTTGATGGAGGATGGTGGTAAAGGTCTTATCTGTATGACTGCCTAGACCGACGTCAATTCCAGTTTTCTTGGGTTCTTTGTATTTACTAAATCGGAGACCGTGAAAGTAGATTGAACGTGATCATCGTGGTACTTGTCTACACCATAGTTTTCGAATACCATTCTTGTCACAGCTCGATCTAGTTCTGCCATCACTTTTGCATACGAATCAACACTCTCACTGGCCAGCAAAGAAGCATATATAAGGCATGTTAATGACAGTAAATTGAAACGACAATATGTTAACCACTAGGCATTAGGTAAAAGATACCATGAAAACTAACCAACTGTAAATCAAACAAAAACCATACCGAAACTGATCGTTTCCATTAGTCCAAAAGCGATTTGTGAACTTCTGTGTTTCTTCCGGGTTCGTACTATTAACAATCCCAAAGCTTTCATGGGCAGGATGCAAAGTCGAGTAGCCACCAGCGCCGTCGTTTTTGTTAGTATTTGGCACTTTGATTGCCATCGGGAGATCAAACAACTCGTTCAACGTTCTGAAGATTGTGTTGTGAAGCTCCAAAGAAACTTTGTTACTAGAAAGTGTTACAATGAAACAGCCGAGCTGTTCGAGTGCTTGGCAAACACCTTTGCTTGCCGAGAGCCAAGAGCTTGTCCCTGGCTTCAAGCAGTCCTCTTTGGAGAACTCTACCACTGGTATTTTGGCCACTGTTTGGGGATTCATGCTCATTGCCATCTCTTCTTTCTCACGTACTAACTTTTGAATAACCAAAAATTTTATTTACGAAGTAGAAGTTGCAAATATAGAGCAAGTTGTTGTCTCGCTATCAATACCGGCCGGTACGAATCTAGGAGGAGCGTGGATTATTGTTTGAGCATTTTTCTAGTGAGATGTTTTAAGAAACAACACGTCGATGTTGCATATGAGATGTTCGAATATATTATATAACAAGCTAGCTAATACCCGCTGGAACTTCGGTGCAGAAAGAGATGGGGTGCTTATCATACTGGCGTAGAAAACTATGGGGTGATTTTAAAATTTACTAGAATGGTTGAAGTACTGATTCTATCAGGCTATAAATTCGGGAGGAAGAAGTTAGGAATTGCCGAATTGGCATGGTGTTAGGGGCCGCACTTGTAATGCCACAAGTAACCTTGTTCAGGGTCATAGTTAAGCCTTTGGTTAGTTTCTTGTGTGCTAGGGGTGTTTTGGTAATGTATAAATTATGTAATTTATTTTATTTAGCATTTAGTCTTCTCGGCTAAGTGCATGTTTCACACTATCTTGGCCATTTAAGCTCGTTATGCTCTTTAGGGAGGGGTTCCTAGTAGGCATTGTTTGGACTACGGAACTAGTATAGGTAAGCACATGTATTTTTGCCTCCCATACCGTCTTACCATCAATAAAAGATGAATTATTCAATCATCTGTGTCCCGTGAGATTGCTCCTTGGTCTTTCCTTTCAATTATTCATCTGTTCTTCGTGGTTGCCCAACATTTATATAATTGTGTTCTTGCTTCTTGCTAGCATCATTTTAATATCGTGTGGCTTTTAATGTTCATTACAAGGTACTCACTTGGCTGACTTGCCTACCAGCAAGTGCAGCGTAGTCCTCTTTGTGCATCGCAAAGTTAGACCCGTGACACATGGCTAAACAAGTTTTTTAACATTTTTGATAGATTGACCGAATTAATGAGTCTTCGTTAAGGGCAGCTTTGATCTTTCATGTCTAAACAAGTCCAAAACAACTGAAACCGATAACCTTAGACTGTAGTGCGAAACCGACAACCAAAATCAATTTCAATAAGCCATAAACAGCTGAAAGCCTAAAACATGCCTAAACATTATGATCTCTTAGATAGACCATGTAAAAATGGTTGAGCCGAAAATAACATATTCTTGACTTAATGTTTGTTTAAGACGATATGAACGTCGTATTGTGGCTGGAGAGTTATAAATGAGGAAGGAGCATGAGCATATGATGGAGAAAGCTCAAAGGTGAAGTGTTGCAAAATCAATGATAGCACAACTTTTGCTTCCATCATAGTAAAATTTTAACCAATGCAAATGCGTGGACCTCCCTTGAAAGGGAAGAACAAAATTTGTCCCTTAGTTGCCTTTGAAACTGTAGGTACAAGTTTTGATCAACTTGGTGTGTTGGCATTCTCATACAAAACGGGAAAATATCTTTGAGGTTTAACTTTCTTTATTTAAAGATATTTTTCTGTTTATGAAATTGTGTAATTGATTTCCTTTAAGATTTATTGTATTTCTTATATGGAAAGTCTCTTTCTCAATTAAAGAGGAATTAGGTCAGAATCTTGGGATAGAGGTTTTGCCGTTGGTGCTTGATATATATTCAGAAAATATGCACGGCAAAAAGGGGGATTCTCAAACGCAAGAATTGGTGATAGGGTCTTGCTTATTTGTTTGAGTTTGTGTCTTCACAAAGAGTCAAAACACTTGGTCCATGTATAAGTGTTTGTGATCATAGTTTCATATGCATAATACTCTCTCGAGATCAGTAGGGAGACTGTGAAGAAAGAAGAACAAGATTTGAAGATCGTTCAAGTGAAGGAGTTCTAGAAGGAAGACAAACTTTGTATTAGATTTTGTGTGAATCTTATAGCCGAGCTAGTGCTATTCAAAGTTTGTAAAAGAACATATCCTTTTCAATATGATGATCTTTATTTTGGGTTCTCAAGAGTAAGAGCCCCGCAGTGTTTTTAATCTCATACTTGAGGTTTTCACTGCGTAACCAAAATCTGGTGTTTAGTTTGTTACTTTGGTTTCTGCTGCCCAGTAAGGATTGATCAGTGCACTGCAATCCTCGTTTTCCAGAAAATCATATTCTGTCCTTGTATTTTCATTTGGCATCAGAGCAGGTTCTAAAGCTTTTTTAGTTGATCTGTGGTCAAGGATGGAACGTGAATATAACAGAGTATCTAGTTCTATAAATTGCCCGCCTTTGTTTGATGGTGAAGACTATTCACAATGGAAGATTATGATGGGGGCTTTTCTCTACTCTCAAGATGAAAACATGTGGAATATAGTTGAGAATGGATGGGAACACCCAACCAAGGCAGAAGATTCAAAGAAAGTAAAAGGGTCCTCTGCAAGGGTTCTCAAACCTAGGAAGGAATGGACAGAAGAAGAAGTTCGTGACAGAACTTGTGACTTTAAGGCAAGGAATTCACTATTCACAGCTTTGTCCAAGAAGGAGAGGATGAGAATTAGCCACTGTGACACAGCCAAACAAGTTTGGGATCTACTTCAGGTTACTTATGAGGGAAACAAGAAGGTTAGAAGTCATAAGCTTCAAAGACTCGTATTGGAATTTGAGAACATGACCATGGGGGAAGATGAATCAATTGATGATTTTCACGCTCGACTTCTCAATGTGACAAACCAATGCCATAGCCTTGATGATCCATTTGAGGAGCATCGAATAGTCAAGAAATTTCTCAGAGCTCTTCCTTCAAAATTTCAAGCTAAGCAAATTGTCATAGAGGAGACTCAAGACCTGGACACCTACTCTCTTGACGAACTGATAGGTAATCTCAAAACCTTTGAGATGAGAATCAAGCCCAAGAAAAAGGTAAAAAATATTGCTTTCTCTTCTATTAAAAAGAAAGATTATATTGTTGATGATTCTATGGATTTAGCCTTGTTGACAAAAGAGTTCAAAAAAATTTAAAAAAACAAATCCTTTGGAAACTCTTCGAAAATTTTGCCTAACAAACCTAAATGCTTTGAGTGTGGTGGAATTGGTCACCTTGCTGCCGATTGTGGCAATAAAAAGTATAATTTGCGTGGAAACAAGGCTTTAAAGTCTACTTGGAGTGATAGTGATGAAAACACTCAATCCGATGGCGAAGAGGTAAATCTTGCTCTTACTTCCTCTTTTAATTCTGAATTATCTGATTTTTCTGATTTAGAAGATGATACTTTTGAAACAAATGAAAAATGCAAGCAATTATATAATGCCTCAAAGATTGTTCTTAAGAAAAATAATAAACTTGAAGAGGAAATTGAATTCTTAAGGGGTGAGAAAGAAAAAATTGAGAAAAGATTTGAAATATCTTTGAAAGAGTGGGAAGATGAGCGTACTGACCTTGTTGCTAAGATAAATGTTTTGCAGGGTAAGGTTAAGTCTCAAGATTGGGACAAGGAGCATGATGAGATTACTAACAAAATCAAAGTTTTGCAGGTTGAAATTAAGGCTCAATCCACCTTAAATGTTTCATTAACCCTTGAGAATGAGAAATTGCAGGAAGATCTAGAATTATTAAGGGTCAAGGAAAGCTTTAACAAGTTCTCCATTGGATCTGAAAAAGTCTCTAAGATGATGGGAATTGGCAAAGCTCATGGCAATAAAGAAGGATTAGGATATAATGGAGAATCCTGCAAACCGTTGGCTTTTGTAAAAAGTATAGGAGATGAGAGTTCTTCAAGTCGGTCACAAAGCTCAAATGACAACACGTCTGGTACCAAATTGACTAGAAGAACAGAACCTCATGAAGTCATTCATTCACATCAAAAAGGTCACTCGGTAAGTCCTGATAAGCACACCTTTGTGCATCAGCCCAGCCCAGCTGCCCAGGTATATTCACAACTCCAAAAACTTTGTTCCTACTTGTCATTATTGTGGAAAATTAGGACACATACGTCCTAGATGCAATATATTTCGCAGGGCTACTCAAAATCAGAGGAAAACTTTGGGAGTCAACTCACATGCCTCGTTGCAAGCTGAGTTGAAATAGCGTCTGAATCTGATCATCAGGATTGCAAAGCTAGCTTCAATCCCCGTGGATCTGGAAACAAAAACGAAGCAGAAGCAAATCTGGATTTAAAAAGGTTCAAATAATCATTTTTCTACTCATATGGATAATCTTGATAATATGCTTGAGCGTGCTTTTGTTCCTACTGATCACAAATTGGCTAATTCGTTTACTAGGCCTTTAGACATAACTCAATTTGAATCACTTAGAAGTACCGTTGGTGGATGCTCTAAGTATTGATACTCTCACTTCGCTTGATCCATTTTGCATGCATTCATGGTGTATGTCTTCATGATAGTATATGTGCATTTTCTTTACGTTTCTGCATTGTTGGGTTCAGTTTCTGGAAATTTAGGATTGAAAAATAGTGGTTTGTATTCCCGAGTGTCTGACAGATTATTTTGAACTTAGATTGACAAGGGTCATACTCTTTTCTTTAAATGTGTGTGCAATAAGGTGCCTAGCACGTTTTGAACTTGTACTTACGTCACTCTGTAATTGTGAGCTTGAACAACATATTCTCTACAATCTTGAAACCTCACATGCACACATACTCTAAGTGGTGGTAAGTCTTAATTGATGGTTGGCTTGTTCTCATTGCTCATGTATGAAATTACTCTTGTTGGTTGCTCCTTGATATTAAAAAAAAAAAAATGTAGTTGGTTAATGGAGCATGGCCAGGCTATTCCCAAAGTAAACAGGCCTCGGTCGTGATGAACGATATGAGGATTGGGAAGAAACGGGAATGGTTTGGTCACCCCGGTGGATTGTGAAACTATTGACTCGAGTAGATGTGCTCTTTGGGATGTCCTTGTTACATCTAGTACCCTAAAGTCATCTGACTTGGGAGCTACTAGCATAACACTCATTACATGGGTCGTAGTCTTCTTGAGTAAAAATGTTACTTTGTGTGAAAGGCAAAAAGAAAAATTTCAAAATCATGCCCACACGGTGTTATAAGGGGGAATAAAGTTTATGTGCTTAGATGTGTTTCATATGTGAGCTTTGCTTTTTAGGTTTCCACAAATATTACACACCCCATCTTGAGATATGTTCACCCTTCACAACAAGAGGTATAGAATACTCGATCACACTCTATCTTACCTTGTGATTGTCGGAATCAATTCACTCGTGTGAACTTATTTTGTTGCACTCTTGTTTATGGTTAAGTGGTATTGCTCTTGTTGGAAAAGCTATGCGAATTAAATCTGTTCTTAGCATTTGGATACAACCCACTCATTGTGTGTTTGCATTTCATTCTTGCATCTTTCATAACATGATTACACTGAGGGGGAGTATTAATACTTGGACTATCTTCCTCTGATTGATTCGACTTGGGCTAGTGTCTATTGTGCACCATCTATTTGTGATCCTTCTACATCGCTTCCGCTACGTAAGTTACCTTTGTCATTCCTATTCAAAAAGGGGGAGAAAGCATATTCATAACGATGATAACGTTATTCTATCTTATACATTTTAACCAATGTGTGGGAAATGTTTCAGGAATGAATGGATGAAGAGTTGTGATGTTCCTCCTGTACTTGTTGAGGGGGAGAGTTTGTCCTAATTTATGTTTTGTATAGGAATGCCAAAGGGGGAGATTGTAGGTACAAGTTTTGATCAACTTGGTGTGTTGGCATTCTCATACAAAACGGGAAAATATCTTTGAGGTTTAACTTTCTTTATTTAAAGATATTTTTCTGTTTATGAAATTGTGTAATTGATTTCCTTTAAGATTTATTGTATTTCTTATATGGAAAGTCTCTTTCTCAATTAAAGAGGAATTAGGTCAGAATCTTGGGATAGAGGTTTTGCCGTTGGTGCTTGATATATATTCAGAAAATATGCACGGCAAAAAGGGGGATTCTCAAACGCAAGAATTTGTGATAGGGTCTTGCTTATTTGTTTGAGTTTGTGTCTTCACAAAGAGTCAAAACACTTGGTCCATGTATAAGTGTTTGTGATCATAGTTTCATATGCATAATATTCTCTCGAGATCAGTAGGGAGACTGTGAAGAAAGAAGAACAAGATTTGAAGATCGTTCAAGTGAAGGAGTTCTAGAAGGAAGACAAACTTTGTATTAGATTTTGTGTGAATCTTATAGCCGAGCTAGTGCTATTCAAAGTTTGTAAAAGAACATATCCTTTTCAATATGATGATCTTTATTTTGGGTTCTCAAGAGTAAGAGCCCCGTAGTGTTTTTAATCTCATACTTGAGGTTTTCACTGCGTAACCAAAATCTGGTGTTTAGTTTGTTATTTTGGTTTCTGCTGCCCAGTAAGAATTGGTCAGTGCACTACAATCCTCGTTGTCCAGAAAATCATATTCTGTCCTTGTATTTTCAGAAACTCCCTCTGAAAATCTTTCTGGATTAGACTCTTCCGCATCATCACCCCACAGTTTCTTATTGTGATGAATAAGCAATATGGGTATGGACATTTCAACTCCAACTGGTAATGATAACGTTCCAAGTTGTGTTTTCTTATAAGTGGTTCAATTCAAAGAACCTATTGGTGGATATTACCGAAGAACTTCACGTAAAACCATGGTCATCTGCAACATGCATGTGTAAGTCAATATTCAAATCATATATAAAATGCATTATATATGTAAGGAAAAATCATCCCAACAAAAATAAACCAATTCAGCCAAACCATGAGATCAAAATAGTGGCATTACATATATTAATATTCTCCAAATAATAGAAGTAATATTGTATACTTACAACTTTTAGTTGTGTCATCCCCTGAAAGTCTGGTCTTTTGTTTCCAAATACTTGCAAAACCTCTTCTCTTGCACGAGTTTGCCAATTCGGATTTTGAGAGAGCAAAACTATTGTCGAAACAACTAATACTGAAGTGGTTTCTTGCCCTCCAAAGTAAAACAGTTTACACTCATCAATGATGTCTTGAAGACACAGTCCAATATTTTTTCGGTTCCCATGTTCTTGAATTTTCTTAAAATTGGATTCCAAATGTATTCCTAATAAGTCATCTTTAGTTGCTTCACCACCCTTAATTGCCTCTTTTCTTTTATTTATAATTCCCTCCAGTAAACCTTGTACTTCTTTGGCATTTTGCTTCATCCTCTTGTTCATCTTAGTTGGTAGGAACCTGCGTACACAGCAATAACAGTTCCAATAATTTCATTATCAATATTATGCATTCTGCTTCATGATCCTGTACGTTGTTCAATGTTGATTATGCATGTGTGTTTGTTCTAATTAATATTGAGACTAATGAGACCAAAAGGTAGCTGAATACTAAAAAGGTAATTTCAATTTTACCTCCACCCTGGAATATTAACAAAATGTGAAGTTTTTGTAGGGCTGTCACTCGGTCGGTTCGAATCGGTTATAGGTATTACTAACTTCAAAACTAAAGCTTTCGGTTTCAAAACTGAGCTACCAATTACCAACCAAAATTTTCGGTTTTTAATTATACCTACCAAATTTAGTATTTCGGTTTTCGGTATTACCAACTTTAGAACAACTAATTCTTTATAATATAAATTAGAATGAACATTTGAATTTTATAGTCATAAACTTTGTATTCATCTACTAATTATAGCTTTCTTTTGTATATATGACATCAAGTTTTAGCAATTTGCAATAAACCTAGGTTATTTAACCATCTTTGACTAGGTTACTTAAAATACATGTACTATTAATGTAGTATATGTAGTAATGTTCATACCATTATAAAAGTTTTTATGTTTATTTCTTAATATACATGTATATGTATTGAAAACTGTAGTATATAAATCTAAGGGCTAAATACAAATTACTACCCTGTGGTTTAGGTCCAAAATCAATTTAGTCCCTGAACTTATAATTTCATCAAAAACACCCCTGCACTTTCAATTTTGATCTAATATGTCCAATTTGTTAGTTTTTTGACAATTGAGTTATTTAACTTGTTAATGTGGCTCATATATAGCCTATGTTTTATGATGTGGTGTCGAGGTGGTCTGCATAGTCAATTTAGGAGTGAGTCCTACTAATAAAAATAAATAGTTTTTCAACAAATAATCCAACTATAACTTGAACCCATAATAGAATATTAACGAATTGGATCTATTAGATCAAAATTTAAAGTGCAGGGGTGTTTTTGATGAAATTAAAAGCTCAGGGACTGAATTGATTTTGGACCGAAACCACAGGGTACTAACTAGTATTTAGCCCTAAATCTAATATTTAGATAATCGGTAAATTCGGTATTTACCAAAACCAAACCAACTTTTTCGGTAATTTTCGATTTCGATTTTATCGGTCTCGGTTACCAAAAAGTCGGTTTACCAAACCTAAAACATCGGTTGATATTCGGTCGGTTTGGTAATTACCAAACCAAGTGGCAGCCCTAAGTTTTTGTTACAAGTACTGCTTGTTCCCTCAAGAGTTCAAATATTTTTAGTCCTTCTTTGTAACTACTTCCAAATGTTGTTCGAGATATCACATCACCCGTCAAATTTTGGAGATAAGGCCACACGTCCAACTCAAATGAATCATTTTCGGTAAGCAATGTCTCCAATTCATTAATCATCTCACCACAACTTTGAGAAACGGCCGGTAACATACACTAAAATAAATATAGAAAAATATTTATAAAAAAAAAAACAGATAATTTCAAAATATTATTTATGGATCACATAATTAAATAAAATATAATGTATGGTGGAATTTAAGAGTACACAAATGCAAGTAGTCACTTAATTAATGGTTCTATTTTGAAGAAGTTTGTTGACATCTCTGGTGGGCTGTGGGCAGTGTATACTGTATAGTGTTGTATTGTTGACCTGTTAGGGCATTCTTTTGGGGTCTTATTTAGTGGGATCTCTAGGCTTCTATTTTATTTATTTATTATGTATGTGTGTGTATCTTATATAATTAAGTCAATTATTGAGGGAATGGTTAAATTTTTGAACTACCATATATGCCCTCACATACTATAAATATTAATAAAAAAATTATTTCTATATGAAGATAAGATAGTCAATTGACTATATCATATTTCAAAATATTGCAATACCTCCCATGAAAAAAAGAGAAACTGCCTCAAAATGAGGAGAGAAACTTGTGTAAATTTTTTTAATTAATAAAAAAATTGTAATTAATGCAAGAAAATGATAGAAAGTAAGTGATAAATGCAAAAAAAGAAGAGAGATAATGAATTCCTTAGGGGCATGGAAGGAACTGTTTGTATCCCTAATATAAAGATGTGTTTTCAACCATATAAGGAAGATTGTATTGTCTTTCCCTTCCTTCAAGAAAGTGTTTTCATTTCTTTTGCATCCCTAATATAAGGAAGGATTGTATTGTCTTTCCTAATGCTCAAATTTCGCAAACCAAATGAGGTCAGAGCATCTTTAGCAATGTTAGCTATCTTTTAGTCAAATTTTAGCTAAAGTAGCTAAAAAGTCACTTTGGCTAGCCATTTTAGAAATACATCTGTATCAGTTCTTTCTATTTTAACTAGTTTTAAATTTATATTATTTATTAAATAAAATAAGTTTAAATGCATTTATAAATTACACAAAATAACTTAAAATGAAGGTTTTAAATTTACAAAAATAATAGAGTCTCATCTCACTCTCTATATTTAGGAGCGAGATAACTAAAGGTTAAAATGGAGCTACTTAAGAGTTTGGTGTAGCTGTTAAAACTGATAAAAAGCTAAACATGCTCCTTAAAATATCTAAATAGCCAAGATAGAGAGTTTGCTAAAGAGGCTCTAAGGGTGTGTTACTGTATCATATTCAATCAATTGACATGTTTCTCCTCAAAATGAATATGTCCAAATGTGTATGTATCTTTTTCCATATTTAGTATTTGTGTTTCAAAGTCCAGACCAAGTAATTCTATATGACTGTATATACAAAACAAGAGGAAGACAGAAGAAAGGAGAATCATTTTTTTTAAAGTTAATCACAAGTTCAAGTATTTGTACCATAAGCTCTCGTTGAGCTATAAATATATTTTCAATTCCCACTTTGTTTATATAGCATCTCACCAAACAAGAAAATATATATTTATAGATCAACAAGAGAGCTTCACACCACATATGCATTGATGTATACGACATTAAATCATAAGAAGATTCCTAAATTACTACTAAATCTAAGGAAAATAAATGAATATATATTGATAAAAGTGTAAATGTAATACCTTTAGCTTCTCTAAATGAAATGCTGGGTTGATAATAGTTTGGTGTCTAGCCCATTTCTCACCCTCATAGATTGCAAAACTTAATATTAGTAAAGTTGTAATTGGGCTTACAACCTTATGAAAATCATCATGTTTTTCGAAGATTTCTTTTAAATCTTCTGGCTTGGTGATATTCACCTTTGGAATGGTGCCATTCCAAGTAAAAGAATCCCTACCTGCACAGTGCACACAGACCAAACCATATCTAGGGCATTATTCAATTAAAAGAACAAGAGAACTGACTAATAATTCATTGAAATATTAGTATGTATACCATAGTTTTTCACAGTTTGATGCACAAAAGGGATGACTCATGGTGCGATATCATGGCAGGATGAGAGGTTGATTGGTTTAGATTGTGCTTGTTTCCGCATCATAAAGCTCTCTTTCATGTCTCCGATGAAAAGCATGTAGGAGTTGCCTTTGAGTCCTTGCTTCCTTAAGCATCTTTCTAGTTTTTTTCGGCCTTAACCACACATAGTTTAGCACTCTCCATGCACAAGTTAATATGTTGAAAATAACAATGCTTAGTGCAAAACAAGTCATTGATAGATTCAATTTTAATGGGGATGAAGTGACATATATATATTCTATTGAGAAACTTTCTTGAAGATGCAACCAATGGACACCACTTCAGACAACCTAGCATATGCATGGACGCCACGTGAGACAACTTAGCATGCATGAATGCCACCTGGGACAATCAAATATGCATGCACGCCACCTGGGACAACCAAACATCCATGCACACCACCTGCTATAACCAAGCATATATGCCAAATGCCACAACCAAACATGCATGAATGTCATATGTGACAATCAAGCATACATAAACTTTATTTGGAACAACCCATGGATATATTTCATTTTTATTGAAACCTTCAAATCTGCTCACTTAACTTTACTCTAATATGAATTATTAAGTAACATATATAACCTCCTATAAAATTACTATTAAGGACAATAATTATACCATAAGTTCTTATATTTATTTTCTGTAGACTTTCCAATTCAATAATATTAAATTGCATTCTTTATTAGTTTCTTTATCTATTTTCATTTTCCAATTTCACTACATACTCATTAAAGCATTTATATATATTTAATAATAATTAAAACTATGATGTATCATCATACATGCATGTTGAACGGATATTGGTGAGGGAGAACAAAACAAATCCTATTATGATATAAATCTAAGTCTATTCATTATATTTGCAAAAAAAAAAAAAAAGCTAAAAAACACTAAAAAAAAATTTCAAATAATTAATCATGAGGTACAAAAAATAGAGAAAAAATTAAACATTAAGAAAAAATAATTACTCTTCATTTTCTTTTGCACAGCTAAAAGATAAAAAAAAATATTTAAAAAAAAAAACACAAAATAATTCATGTTAAAGCATTTTCTTGTTAATTAAAAATTAATTTTTAAAACCCAATAGCTTGTGTTTGATTTTTTTTTTTTGGATAGAAGATTTATATTGTCTGATTAATAAATGGAGATGTAATTAAGATATATAGAATAATTAAATCATTGAAATGGCCAAATTTTTAAAGATAATAGTTTGTTTGCAAATTATATGAGTGAGGTTATTTAAGAAACTTGAGTAAGGTTTCGTGAGTAAATTTAGGATTTGAAAACTTGATAGGATGTGTAAAAAGTAGGGTGCGGCTATTGTCATTCTATCATTTACTTTGTTCACTCTATTTGCTCATTACACCATACATTTTAATTTTAATTGCTAAGTTTACTTATCTAACCCATTTCTCTTTCCACCAGAAATATCTTTATATGGCATATCCAATTAAAAAAAAATTAACGAAAATCTCTCATTTAATTTATACCATTAACAAAATTAAAATATATTAAAGTTTCCTAAACTCATAATTTGATTTACTTCCATTTTTTTTCTTTCAATTTCAATGTTCGTCTATTTCAATCTATATAAAAATATTAGTGAGTTAACAACTATGAGCAATGAAGAAAATATTGATTTTTTTCATGTTTTAATTTTTTACTTTCAGTGTTCATAAAGAATATTTCAAAGATTTTGATGAAGCTAACGCTAATGATTTTGTGAATTGAATAACGAATTAATCATGAGGAGAGAACAAAAAGACAAAAAAAAAAGTATAAATTCAAATTTAGGTGGGGAAGAATAAGATTAATGTTATCCAATGAGAAATTAAGTAGTTTTTGTATTTAATTAACCGGTAATGTATTTAGTTTTCTTTAAAAATTTAGATTTTAGAAAATTAGTGTACTTATTAGTCATTTTGTATTTGGGTAATATAGTCTTTCAATAATTCAAATGTTTGTAGAGTGAACTAAGAAAATAGTAGGGTGGCAATAGCCGCACTCAAAATATATAGAAGGTAAGTGAGTAAATTTGAAGACTCCAATAGAAAAACTTATATAAATGCCATGTAAAACTATTCATACTTATTTGACGCCACGTAGGACAACCAAGCATGCATGGATGTCACTTGAAAAACTAAAAAAACATTGACACAATTTGGGACAAACCAATATGCATGGACGCCATGTGAGACAATCAAGCATGTATGTATGCCACTTGGAAAAGTCATAAGTCAAGTATGCATAAATGACAAGTGGGACAACCAAGCATGCATGGAAGCTGACCACTTGTGACAACCAAGCATGCATACATGCTTCAACCAAAGCATAGAACCCATTTAGGACAATCAAGCAAAGCATAAGTGCCATAAACATTACATAGGATAAGCATGCACTGCACTTCTCCTATTTTTATTTTATTTTGTTTCATTCTTTACTCCTTTTAAGAAAAACAAATGACAAGTATGGAAGTGTATATCAATTTAATAGTATAAAGTTATTGAAAAAAGTGGAGAACTAAAAAATCTAAATTAGCTAGAAAAACTAAATAAAATAAAATACTTATGCATCAGTATTAGGCAATGGGTAATATGCGATACAGAATACCCAAGCATATAATCAAGGGAGAATTTTAGAAACAATACATGAACTTTCAGCCACTGATAATTAAGGTTCCTAAATTTAGACAAATAACACTTTGGTACATGAACTACCAAACCCGACCCAATTATTGTACATGCCGTTAATGACTCCATTAACCTTATGTCATTATTCATCTTTCAAAGGTACTTTGGTATTCTCTCTCTCTCCCTCCCTCTAGTCGTTGGGACCTACGTGCTTTTCACATCCGTGGCACAATCAAAACCACGGCTCTTGCAGCATGCCAATGTCGATGCTGATGCTGTCAAGGCACCGAAATTCCCACCACCACCTTTAACCATCAAATGGGCACCACCTTGAAGGTTTTGGTTTTTCTTGAGGAAAAGTTGGTGTTGTTGCTGGGTCGATTGTTGCTATCTCTGGTAGGAAGCCATAATTGATGGGTCTGGAAGGGCATGTTAATGATGACCACATGGCAGCTGAGGCAGAGGAGAAGGGTCCGGTAGTAGGCCCAGCATTGAAGCCTAGACAGACTGGAGCCAGGGTTGCTGATTCCGATGGTCAAAAGGGCTAAGCCGCTCCCGAGCTGCCACACTTTGATAGGTACTCTGGAGCCGTTGATGAGTCTGAGACATAAGGGAGAAGACAAAATAGACAAACGCTCCGTTGATGTGTCAAATTCAAAGCCAACTAGAAAGGGGTCTTGGGACTTGAATGGGGGTGATAGGGTTTTATCTCCAATGGTGTTGAAGAATTTGGATTTTGATCAAGAATCGGAAATGGTGGAGTTCAGTGCTTGTCTGGTGGTGGAGTTTTGAAAAATGGAAGAGAGAGAAATAGATGAAGAAGAAAGAAAACAGTCAGAGAGAGAGAGAGCTGGGTGCCCAGAGTAGGAGAGAAAGAGATGGGTGTCTAGAGTAAAAATCTGAAAAGACAAGTTTAGTGAAAATATGCCAGGTGGCATGCCAACTAAAGGAGTCATTAACGGCATGTATTTAAATTGAGTCAGGTTTGGTAATCCAGGTACAAAGTGTTATTTGATTAAATTCATGAATCTTAATTATCAGTGGCCAAAAGTTCATGTATTGTTTCAAAAAATTTCCATATAATCAAATGTGGCAATATTATTACCACAACAACATCAACCAAATTCTCTCTCTCTCTCTCTCCCCCTCTTAGCACCTAATCATGGAGTCGCGAGTGTTGTTACTCACCACCGCATTCGTTGTCCTTAACCTCTGCAAGTGCCCGCGCCAGAATGGCGCTATCTCATTCGTCTCGGCTTGTTGGTGAATCAGGATTATTAGCGAGGGCGGGACCTTAATCTAGGGAAGGCAGCTCCATCTAGTGTTGCTCCTCGAGGCCTCGCTAACGTCGTCGTCGAGGAGGGGGATTCTCAAGCCATGCCTCGCGGCCGCCGAAGGAAGTGATTTTGTTAGGTGAGTTCATCTTCCTCCATTTTGACTCGGCTTGACTCACCCGTGTTGGTGTCGAGGTGCTCAGAGCAAGATGGTTAAGAACTAAGGGTAGTTTGGTCATCAAATGCACCAAAAATCAGGCTTATAGCACTGGGCTGGAGTTTGAGGGCATAAAGAGAATTGATGGGAAAATGAAGGTTTAATTGGAACAGTTTAATAGGAAATTAGTTTTTAAGGAAGTGCCTATTTTGTTTATAATTCAAAGTTATTACTATAAATTCGTCTAAATTACTAGAGTCATTTTTAAGTTTTTGATGAGAAATTTTATATACACATCCCTTTTTACTAGATTTAACACATCCTATTTTTTTTGAATTTTTTTTATATTCCTATTTCAACCCTCAACCGCTTTCTAATTTAAAAAAATTCACACCTGATCTATTTGTTTGCAAGAGGAAAAGACATGTGATGATGATGAAGGTGGAGAAAGAAAAACGCCCTGCAATAGGTGAAGAGAGAAAATAGGGAGAGGATTGATTAGAAATCCAAATAAAAATTGAAAAATCTATTATAAATACGGCAACCATATTTTCAAATGAAAGTTGAAGATCAAAATAAGAGATTGAGAATGATCAGTAGAATGGCTTAGAATATGAAAATAGCATTTTCGGAATCAACTACTATATAATCTAAATCTCAAATTTTAAATCAAAATCCTCCTAGAAGACAAAGAAGCTAAAGTACTTAATTAAACTTTTTCTTTCTCAAAAGTTTACTCTCATATAAAATTTCAGAGTCCTCCTCTAATGGTGATCCATTCCGGGACTTATGGTTGAGACTATGGAAAGCAAAAGTTCCGGACAAGGTCCAAATATGTGTGTGGCGAGCTTGCAGTAATTTGTTACCCACAAGAGAACGATTAAGGCTTAAAGGCTATGAGGGAGAGCTCAGGTGCCTACTATGCAATCATCAGCTAGAGGATACTGCCCACCTCTTTTGTAAGTGCCCTACAGCTTCCACTTTATTATCTCAACCTCCATTCAATCTCCAGAATTCTTTACTTCCTAACATCAACTTTAAAGAGTGGTTGTTGGAACAGGCTTTAAACCTCAAATCGGAGACTTTTGAAAACCTACTGATGATCATATGGGAATTATGGACTAATTGAAATACGAAATTGTGGGAGGACAATGCTAGGAGTGCTGCTGACATTTTCCTTGGTTGCATGACTTGGCTAGAGGAGTTCCAGCGGTCGTGTGCAAGTGAAGCATCACCGAGGCAACCTAGTACACATACATGGCTGCCTTCTAGTGCAAATACACTGAAACTGAATATTGATGGAGCGTTTGTACCTCATCTAACAAAGGGTGGAATTGGTGGAATTCTCTGAAACTCTAAGGGAGAAGTCCTTGCTGCTTTTTAGTCAGTTGCTCAATATGTGAGCTCTGCATTTCATGTGGAAATCTTTGCTATAAAGGCTGGGCTGGAACTCATCAGAAGACACAATTACCAGTTCGTAACTATTGAAACCAAGGACCAAAATATCGAGTTTCGAGGAAATATCGATGGTCCCGGAAATGGAAATTTCAACGAAAATATCGATGATATATCGATTTCGGTAAATATTTGAAAAAAAAACAACGGAAATCTATATAAAAATTTGGAAATTTGAAATGAAGCTTTAAGAAATGCTTATTTGATCAATTATCTCTTGTATTTATATCAATAAAATGTTGAGCAAACTCATTGCATATGGATTTGTAGTGAAATAAGATAAATTCATATGTGCTGATAAAATAAAGATTTTTGACATTTAACATAATACATCTCAACTTTTTTTTTTGAAACGAATACATCTCAACTTTTGATGTTATATGGATTGGAACACAATTTGAAACATGAAATTACACCTATAGTCTTTTACACATCCTAGTTTATGTGTAATATAGTTGAAAATAATTTGCATTTTATTACGTCTATTTACCAAAAATAATGATTAAGAATCAATATTCAGTATTAACATACCTAATTTTTGTCATATAAAATTAGGAACACAAGAAATATTTGGAGCAAAAAAAATGAAGTTGCAGAAGATAATGAGTTTAATGAAAAATATTTTTATTTATAAAGAATTTTTTTTTGAAAGGTTTAAATTTAGAATGGTTGGTAAATTCAAATATTTTGCAAGGTGTTTTTAGACTCGTAAATTGTATATATGTTTAAAGTTAGTGCATACTTATGTATATGAGTCTCAGCCGGAATGGTTGAGATGTACGGGTTGTTTTGTCTCTACCAAGGTTCGAATCTCAGGGTTCGCATTGGCTTTTTGTTCTCAGTTCAACTCCAATTTGGGCCCAAGTTTGGCTGTTGGGCACTTGGGCTGCATACAAAAGGCAAAATATCGAGGATTTCACGATAATTTTGGAAGTTTGGCGAAATATCTGAAATTTCGCACGAAATTTTCTTGGTATGTCTCTATAATATCGGGAAGTTGAAAAAACGAAATTTCGCCTATATTTCGGAGAAATTATCGATTTTTAAGACCTTGATTGAAACAGATTGTCTGGTTGCTGTTTAAGACATCTGTAATGCTTCTCCAGTCCTTACAGTGTATGGGACTTTGATCGATGACATCCAAGCTCACTTAAAGACCTTGCAGCAGGTGCATTTATGCTTTGCTCCCCGAACTTGTAACAGGGCCGCTCATAGACTAGCTAGTATAGCTTATGATTCTGAGCAATAAACCAGTTGTTTAACTCAATTCCGGATTGTATCCGAGACATTATCGAAGGGAGACCCCTCCTCCTTAATTCAATAAAGACCAGTTTCTGTTTTGCCTTAAAAAAAAAAAGTTAATAATTTATTTAATTTATGGAATTATAAAACTTTAGTAATATCACGCACATACTTAGTACTTTAATAATGCGCACTTTCTTCAATACAAAAGAAATTGTGTTCTTTCTTCCTTGTTCTGCCGAGGTATAGTATCACAATCACATAGATGAGTACTTCTTATGGGGAATCGAGTTCTCCATTTTACCTCTCTTATAGTCAGTGGTGGAGCCACCTTGGTGCTCAAGGTGGCCTTGAAACCCCCCAAACTTCATATGGCTTACTTTGATAGGATGACATTTTTATGATTTTTTTCAGAAATTTTTTAACAAGAATGTAATTCCACCCCCCCCCCCCCCCCCCTTTGAGCTATTTCCTTCACTACTTGTGGTTCTTGCATGGAGCTAGCACAAAGATCTTATCTCTTTACCTGCTAGTTCTCGTTTAGGTTTTTGCTCCTTATATGTTAGAGTTTTCCTTTGAGGTTTCTGGTGTAATGACCTTAATTTTTGTTATTAATTTTTCAAAATTAATAAAGGATCAGTTTGTACAAATTATTATTCTTGTGCAATGACCTTGATTTTTGTTATTAATTTTTCGAAATTAATAAAGGATCAATTTGTACAAATTCTTATTCTTGTGCCTTGTTTTTGTGTTATTTGTGAAATAGATTTATTTCAGACGAATTATTACTCGAAACTCTTCGTTTTCGAGATCTCAAAAGTTGACTTTTTATTCGTTACGATTTTTTGGAAACTTTCTCCATAGAATCATAGAGCGCGTCAAGACGAGTTCGTGGACATGTGGCACGCGAAAATAAGAGATCGTATGAAGAAGTCATGGTTAGCGAAAATTTTTACAATTTTAGAAAATTTCCTATAAATAGAAAAAAAATAGGAAAAAAAATATCAAAGTTACCATTTTTGGAAAGTTTCCCAAATCAAAAACCCTATTTTCTCTCTAGAATCCAGGCAACCGGACCCAAACCCGTCCGACCCAACCCAAGACCATCTTCGCCGTCCGAGGTCCTCCGACAACGCCTCTAGCCCAGACTTGTTTGTCGTTCTCCCTACCGGTTTAGTTTTTGTCGAATCGCACCGTACACGACAGATTGAGGGCCAAAAATGGCATCGAACCACTGACGTTGCTCTGGCCTATTCCAACAATGATAAGGCTCGAAACCAATAGGATTTTGAAGCTCTCCTCTTGCTGATTCCAACCATACCAGTCTTGAAGATAGATTCGATCTGTGGAGCTCCGATTTTCGATTTGAAGTTTTTAGCTTTCAGCGGCTATCTATTCCGATCCAGGCCAACCTTGGGTGGTCTCAGATGAAGATTCGTCCCGATTGGCGTAACTTTCCGTTTTTAGTTCAAATGCAGGATTCGAACTTTAAATCACTTTGTTTTTCGATGTATTGAGTCCTGACCTTATTTTCATCAGGTGCTTGACAGAGTGTGTTATGTAAGTTATCTCGTTCTGTATGAAGACGCAGCGGGATATTGAGGTGAGTAAATCTCACGATGTTCTTTTATGAACAGAGTTACTTTAGTGCTTTGTCATTTTAACTGTGAACTATAGTACCAACTAGTAACATTCCTAAGTGAATGACTACGTGTACACACACACACACACACACATATATCCACCAAGACATTCCTGAGTGAATTTGTTTACGTGTATGAACAAATTCACTAAAATAATATTGCTTTCACCACACAACAAATTCACCAACAAATTCACTAAGATATATATATATTTTACCACACAACAAATTCACCAAGAAATATATATATATATATATATTTTGTGAATAATATTTAACTGGTTAAGAAAAATGATGGAAATAAAAGGTAAATATCTTGACTAGCCAACCTCAACGGGTGAATTTGTTTTAACAGCTAAACGCATGCTGATCGTTCACCCGATCCATTTAACTCCTTCAGCCTCTCTCTCTTTTTCTTTTTCCGATTTATTTACGGTAACATTGACACACCTGAAACAAAATGTCTTCGACTCCAAAGAAGCGCCCTAAACCCAAACCCAGGCCTCACTCTTCCCCTTCTTCGATTCCATTACTCCTCGAACCTCCCCCGAGTCTCTTTCCCACCAAGGACGAGTTTCTCAGGCTCATAGCAGTCCTCGCCATCGCTACCTCCGTCGCTTTCACCGTCAATTTCTTCTACTCCGCTCTCTTCAACCCCTACTCCAAGCCCTTCTGCGATGGCCCCGATGACTCCCTCGATTTCATCTACGGTAATTTTACTTCTCTTCTCAGTTTCCAGCTCAATTTTCATTCCGTAATGCATCTCTGGCCTGGTTCAATGCCCTAAAATTCTGGTTTTTATTCATTTTCTAGTTGCTGTAGTTTGAACTGTTGGCTGCTGCATCAGCATTGTGTTGCAATGCTAGTGTTGAGCAATAGTTTTCGGTGCGATGCATTTGTTTGTACTGATAATACTTTCGAATCGATTGTTTACAGATTATTGTGAGCCGTGTCCGAGTCATGGACGATGCCATGAAGGCCAGTTGGAATGTGATCAAGGATATAAAAAGCATGGGAAGTTATGCGTAGAAGATGGAGTTATTCAGGACACGGCTACGAAACTTGTGGGTCCTGAAAATATCATCCTAGTGTTTTAGTATTTCAGTATTTCGGACAAAATTTTGAATAAGCTATTTAGGAGTGTAGTCTGTTATACATATCCGTAGACTCATGTACGCATGTATATGTTTCTTATTTGCAATTTGTGTAATGCAGGTGGAAAGGGTAGAAATTCGTCTTTGTAAAGCGAATGCTGAATTTTTGTGCTATGGGACTGGAACAATTTGGGTGAGTTACTTTTCAAATCTTGCAAAATTGATCAGGTTATGTCTGTATGGATAGTTTTGATTGACGTTGAATACAATTGATAATGCTTTTTGTTTGTGTGGCGCTGACAGGTTGAACAGAATGACATATGGAATGACTTAGATAAGAACGAGCTGGCGGAACTTGTTGGCTCAGACAATGCAATTTATATGTATGCAAAACAAAGGGCAATGGAGATGATTAATAGAATGTTGGACAGAAGGACAAATTCTCTGGGGTATGTCATTCCATTAAGAGGGAAGCTTGTCCAGTTTCTGAAATGTGCTGTGGTTATCTTATTTTATGCTTACTTTCTCTGTGTGTGTAGGGTCAAAGAGTTGAAGTGTCCTGACATGCTAGCAGAACGCTACAAACCATCTTCCTGTCGCATCCGTCAATGGACCTCTGAGCATGCATTACTTATTTTTCCAGTTTGCGCAGCGGTATTCCATTCTAAAAGGCAACCTTTAATGCTTATGTTTTAGTATCACCATATTGAAGCTTGTTGACCGTATTGAGATCTCCAGCTTCTGGGATTGACGTTGTTACTTTGGAAATTCCACCAAAGGCAGTATCTATCGACTAGAGTTGACGAGCTTTACCAAGAGGTATACATTTCCCTCTTTCCTTTAATTGTAAAGGACTTCTGCAGACAAGGTTTCATATTTAGGTAGCCAGACATCCTGAGGTGTATCTCCTTTTGCACACTTATAATACTTATACATTTATACGTTTGCTTGCGTGTGAGCGTTTGAGAAATATTAGAACTTCCACAAACATCAGAAGCTGACTCTGCTTAAATTTGAAAATTTTACAATGTAACCTACGTGACATTAACTCAACATACCGATGCACATTCATGTAAATGATTACCTTACATCTGTATTAGACTAGAGTGATGCTCAATGATGCAGAACATAGATCTTTGCTATTTTAACTAAATAAACAGATACACATGCTTGTAAATTGTTGTGTTAAAACCAATGTTACACTGGAGTTGACATTTCAGTATCTTGTATTTACATCATAGATCTGTGAAGAGCTCGAGGAGAAAGCCTTGATGAATAGAGCGAATGATAAATGTGAACCATGGGTTGTTGCCTCTGCATTGCGTGATTCTCTTCTTTCCCTGAAAGAGAGGAAGAACCCTGTATTGTGGAAAAAGGTATTTTAATCTCTGTTTGGCTCTGATTTATGATTTATCACTTCATTCGTTACTTCCTTGTCCAACTGATCATGTACCAATGCATAATATTTCATTTATAAACTATCTGTATTTGAAGCAGTATTCTTTTACCAAACCAAACCGGAAAAGTAGTATGAGTGTATTTAACTACCTCATTGCTGTTTGTTCCAGCTACATTCTGGGCTTGTGTATCAGCTTACTTTCATGGCTTGAGAAGTTGATCTCATTGCTCTCAATTTCACTCCAATTGACGTTTAAGCATAAGACTTATATGAAAGGTTTTGACCTTTGATTGATAAGGTCTTTACTATTTTCTCCTAAAAGAAATAAAGCTTTTAATGTTTATGACTTTCATTTTGCTTTTTGAAAAGAAAAAAAAGAAAAAAACCCAAAAAAGAAAACCAAAGGTAGAAAAAACTAAATACCAGGCCCGGCTGAGGTCCAATTGGATTGACCTTTGGCTTGTCCTGGGTTTTGGTTTGGTAGGTTCAGCCGGGTCACTTGGACCAATGATGATAACTTTATGTATATATTTTGAGCATTTGTTACAGTCAGTTCTTACTAGTTCTACAAGGTAAAGCCCTACAATATACTTGGTGTAAATATGCAATTCATTTGTGCCATTTGTCCATATTAATATGTAAAATAATACTTGTGTTTACTTGCGTTAACAAGTTGTAATCAAGCTATGAAGTGTCATTGTCCATGGTAAGAAATATGATACTGAAAACATGAATTAAGTTCAGTTTGCAGAGCATAAGTTAGTTAATTGGTTTAATTATTACATATGGAAAATAATAGTGACAATATAGTTGAGTATGCTTTATCTGTGTTATGGGCAGGTAGAAGAGTTGATTCAGGAAGATTCCCGTGTGGATCGTTATCCAAAGTTGGTGAAAGGTGAATCAAAAGTAGTATGGGAATGGCAAGGTACGAAGGTGGAAATGGTGTCGTCTATTCATGTGAATAGGGTGTCCTAGAATTTCCCTTTCTGTTAACATTTAGTGAAACAAAGTCTTAATTTGTGAAATTGTGAGCTTTTCTTGAAACAAAGGAAGTTGTGAATTCTTCTGAGACCATCAGTTCTGTGCAATCAACTCTCTCTTGCTGACTCTCATTTTGTGCAGTTGAAGGATCTTTGAGCTCTTCGAGGAAAAGTAGAAAGGGTGAGGCTAGCAAATTGAAGTCCAGCAAAGGTGCAGAAAGGAGTCCTGATCAACATCTCCATTCACTCAAGGCTGGTAAGTCTCGAACAAGTTTCTATTTATGATTTAAAATTGTTTACCTGTTTCCATCAACTAATTAATTCTCACTCCCAGCTTGCACCCGGTATGCTCATTTTGTTTCGAAATTATTGTTTGTCTCAATCTACTATAATTGATGTCTTTTGGACCCCACTTTTCATACAGACCAAAGGCAATTGAATTTTGATACAACGATGTTGAGGCAGTGACTATTATTCTGTCAGGCAAGGTGATGTTTTGTCTCTGTAAGGTAATTCATTAGGAGATGTATGACAAACTGTAAATTTGTAACGGGATATAGATCAAGATGACTGATTAGATATGATTAACTGTTTGATGTAAGAATACAGTGGCAAGCCCCGCTAGTCTTTGTCCATCATTCAGATCCAAATAGTTGAATGTATTCTGGATATCAGGTTTACTTTCCGTTTGTTTATCCATGAGTGTTAATCAGATGGAGCATACCAATGACTGAGGGCTGGCAGCAATACACTGAAATGAAAAGTTTATTCTTCTGCTGTACTTTTCATGTACTGTAAATGTGATGCAACATGTAACCTATGCTTATCACAACTTCGTTTGTCACTATCATCTTTTCTTTCAATCAATTGAAAGAAAATGATAGGTTTTTTTTTTTTTTCCTCCTAGTTTTTTTATTTTTATACGGAGCTGGATTTGAACTTGCGACATTCAAATGTTCAATAATAGAATAGACACCAGTAGACCAGAGCCAGTTGGTAAAAGATTTTCTCAAAAGCAAAACCATTCATAGCAAAATCAGTATATGAAGTTATTTCGCGTGTACAGTCTGCCAATTGAAACCAAACCTGTTATAACTCTTATGTCTTCACCATTCGGTAACCAGCCTATCTCCTAAACTGGTTCGACGCCCCGGTCTTCCGCATAGGAGAAAGAAGGCCACCGGCAAACGCTGCCCAACCCTAGGTCCAAAGAGACCTGAAAACTAGTATCAAATGTGTCGGTACTGGTTTAGTGACAGTGAAGGGCATGGATCCAACTGCCAACGTTCTAGTATTTATTATTTCTTTGGATTTGTATGGGATGATTTCATGGCATGACCATGACCCTAACAGCTACATTAATTTCATATCCATTTCAATTAGGATCCTTTAAATTATTAAAGAGGAAGGGCGGGTGTCATATCTTGGTTCTACCTTAATTACATTACATGGACAATTACTCTACGCAGAGGTGGGTTAGATCTCATGTATGGGAATTATGGAGGTCATGTGGCCACATGTTTTCAAGTACATGTCGGTTGGTTTTATCTACCAGCATCTGACGATGTATGAGTGAGATCTCTCCAATGAGAAATTTTACTTATAATTGTAATTAACAGCTTAAATAAGGTGATTTTCTAAATTTTGAGAAAGGACGCAAGTGATTTTAAGTACTGAACTAGTCTATTCATAAAGGCTATATGCAAATTTATGGAGATGATATCGGTTTCTCATCCACATTCGGAGTTAGGCGGGTTGTGTCCTGGAAACTGGCGAGATCGTTGCGCAGGTCACGGTGGATGCTTCCACCTCAGCCGATATACTTACCAGAGTTGCTCGTTAAGACATTTTTTGCTTCAGTGACACACATTTGGTCAATAGTATTCAGTCTAAACTCCAAACAAAGAACTTGTTGCTATGCCGTCTTCCAGGCACACTTTTTTTTAAAGTTAGGCTTACAATTTAATTTAATTTCTACGTTGTAGATTGTGTACATTTTTATTATTGTATCTTTAATAAAATGTGTCGTAATGTGTAAATTTTATCGTTAAATTGACTAATAATGTTAGATGAACTATCTTTTTTAGTATCACTTGCATTTCACCTTATGTAGTATCTGATGTACAACAAACTCTAATCTTTGAGAGAATTTTTTAACTGACGTGGATGTACTATATCAACTATCACATAAGAGAAATGTAAGTGTTGCATTTCACCTTATGTAGTATCTGATGTACAACAAACTCTAATCTTTGAGAGAATTTTTTAACTGACGTGGATGTACTATATCAACTATCACATAAGAGAAATGTAAGTGATATTCAAAAATGTGGTTTATGTAACATTATATTTGATTGACATTTCTCTAAAAAACAAAAACAAAAAAAAACGAAGTCGAAAAACATAATAATTCAACCATCACAATTGGTAAATCAATGGAGGGTCTTCTTTTTTTTTTTTTTTTTTTTTTTTTGTTACATTGAGAAGAAAATCAAACTCTTCATTTAATTCAATTTTAATCTAATTCTTTTGAAGAGGATAAGACACTTTTTTTTTTTAATCCAAATCAGCCAATTAAGATTGACCATAACTCCATGAGTTTGACACCTTAACAAGATATTGAATTGGAGATTCTTGTTTAAATTATCAAACATGAACGCGGTAACGAATTCATTGATACCTTTCTCGTTCACCTTTGTTCTTCTTCATATTATTATTTTTCTCCCTTTTAGAGTTTTAGATCTGTCCTTTATTAATTATTAACTTTTTAGCACTTCAATCCTGGAAGGCAATAGGTCATTGCATGCTCCGGTGTGTAGTGCGTCACTGCTCTGTCGGCGGATTTTTTCAACCAACCAAGCAAGTCCACTGTCCACCCACAGACCACAGTTGAAATTCTTCTCCCCTGTATCTCTCTCAACGTGTATAAACCCAAAATTCTCTCCTACTCAAACACTACCTCTCTTACACTCCCCTCATTTACTCTCTCTCTCTCTCTGACTCTCACTCTCTCTCTAGCCACTACTAGCCTTGTGGGGGATGTAGAGTGAAATAGTAGGGAGCTTCAAATTCCATTAGACCCACTTGGGCTCTCATCTCTCTCAAACCCATCAAAGAGCTCTCTCTAACCCATCTCAGGTTTGAAAACTTGATGCATCTATATGTTATCTTCTTTCCATCTTGTCTTTAAATACTGTGTTCTGTTTTCCCATTGGGTTCTCTGTCTCAAGATCCGTGCTTGCATTGCTTTTCTTTTTGGGTTTTGTGGGAAAGAGTGATCTTTGATTCATTTGTTCTTGTATTTCTGGGCTCAAAGGTTTTCAATTTAGGCATGGATTTCTTTGTGTGTACATCTTGGTTCATGTCAAGAGTTTTCCTTTTTAGGTGAGAAAGGACTTGACATTAATGATCCATGGTTTAAGGCCATGGGTGATCATTGATCTTTCTATTTTTGGCCTTGAGGTTGTAATTGTTGGTCCCAAATTGAAAAAGAAAATAATAATCCATTGGAAAGATTAATACTTGATTTGATCCAATCAGCCAACTGGCCAGCAAATCTACAAGCTAGATTACTGATTTGGATTTCATCCTATTCCTTACATCACTTCATCCAATTATGTTATGAGTTCAGACTTCTCTGTAAGTGAATCTAGTTGCTGCTTTCAATTCCTGAGCTATAAGTGCAAGTGGAAGTCTTGCTCTATAAGCTTAGCACTCTGGAGGCTATCTGCTTTTTTTGTTCCTTTAGTTATGCTTCTCCATCGTTTTTCAGGTCTAAACTTTGACTTTCTTTTGTATGCCAAGGTTTAGAGAGAAGGAAGCTTATGTGATTGTTGTCAGGAAGATGAAAGGGACCCAGTGTATATTTATAAAAAAATGTTCTGGAAACCTATATTTTGCTTCTCATGTGTTATTTTGAAGCTTTCATTTTCTACAATGGTTTTGACTGTTCATCCCAACTCCTCAATTTTTTTTTGTCCGATAGAATTGCTTTTGAATATTTGACAACCTTTGAGATTTTCATAGACTAGTTTTTATGCTAAGATGTTTAGGATTGCCCAGTACCCTTTGGTGAGTTTGGTCTAGTGGCATAGTCTCATATTCATAAGTGGGAACTTGTGAGTTCGACTCACGAAATACTAGTTGTAGCATTTGAGTTATTTATTTGATCAAAAAAGAAGAAAAAGATATTTAGGATTAAAAGTCTGAGGATAAAGACTGCAACTTGACTGGATACCATACTTCGTAACCATTACTGAAGTGGCTGACAATTTGTCTCTCTCTTTTTTTTTCTTTTTAATATTTATATCAGACTCTTGGGTAGCTAAATAACTACTATATTAGACCTGATATACTTCAAATAATCCCTCTAAGTTACTTGTTATTGGTGTAGGTTTGAGGGAATTTTCTCAACAATATTATGGGGTCTAAGCAGAATCCTCCAGGAAACAGAACAAGACGCACATTGTCTATATTTGTTGTGATTGCTCTGTGCTGTTTCTTCTACCTTCTTGGAGCATGGCAAAAGAGTGGTTTGGGCAAAGCAGATAAGATAGCATTCGAAGTACCCAAGCAGACTGAGTGCAATGTCTTTAGTACTAATTTGAACTTTGAAACGCATCACAATGACGTGGAGATAATCGAACGCTCTGAACCAAAGGCCAAGGAGTTCAAGCCTTGTGATCCTCAGTACAGGGATTATACTCCTTGCCAAGAGCAAGACCGAGCAATGAAGTTCCCAAGGGAAAATATGGTATACAGGGAAAGACATTGTCCCCCAGAAGAGGAAAAATTGCACTGTCTTATTCCAGCACCCAAAGGGTATATTACTCCGTTTCCCTGGCCTAAAAGCCGTGACTTTGCCCACTATGCTAATGTCCCTTATAAACACCTGGCAGTTGAGAAAGCTGTTCAGAACTGGGTAGAGTTTCAGGGTAATGTTTTTAAATTCCCAGGTGGAGGAACAATGTTCCCTCACGGTGCTGATGCATATATTGATGAACTTGCATCAGTTATTCCAATTGCAGATGGCTCTGTGAGAACAGCATTGGATACTGGATGTGGGGTATGTTGGTTTTCTAAACTAAATAGGTTCTACTATTTTTTGCATGTGCATGTTTCATTCCTTCATTTGGGCATTTGATCATCTATGTTTAGTTGTTCCTCAACTTCCTTCAGTCATCCAAGGATGTTGTCTTCAGTCTCCTCCATATATTATTTAAGACCCTGCTCCTTTCAAAAACACAATAGTTAGGTAGATGTAATATTGCTTACACATATCTACAAACACAAATGCACTTTCATTTTGTGAGGTGGTTTGATGTCTCGGTGGATATAATGCATATGTAACTAGATTTTGTATCTGAGCTCTCTATGTAGTTGTTCACACACAGCAAGTTCTTTGTTTAGTCATGATTGTCCTAATGAGACCGACTGTGACACAGGTTGCAAGCTGGGGTGCATACTTGCTGAAGAGAAATATATTAGCTATGTCATTTGCACCAAAGGACAATCATGAAGCACAAGTTCAGTTTGCATTGGAGCGAGGTGTGCCTGCAGTTATTGGTGTTCTTGGATCAATACGTCTTCCATACCCATCTAAGGCCTTTGATATGTCTCAGTGCTCTCGATGTCTGATTCCATGGGCTGCAAATGGTAAGATATTGGAGCAACCAACAATAAGACTGAGCTCACACATCTTGATTCTTTAGTTCTCTATTATGTAAGACTTTAAGACCCCTGGAAATAGAAAAGCGTATGCATATCTATTTCCATGCTCAAAATGATACGGTCACATGAATTGTTGTGAACTTGTCTGAGCTCTCAAAATTAACCACTGAGATAACTTTGGAGTTGCTTGGTACGCATACACTTGCATTCTATTTGTATCAACGTTAACTGATATGCAAAGTTTCATTTCAAAGTGTATTTTGCAACGTAACTTCATGTTTTTCCCAAGGTTTTAAATTAAATGTTGTTAAGTTTTGACGCTGATTATTTGGTGGCATCTTACACAGTCAACACAGATGACTGTTGGCCTAGTTAGGAAACCCTAATTTTCCATTTTTCCAAGTTTATTTTTGGTTAAATACCAATAAAAAGAAAAGATTTCTTTTGGTTGATTGAATTCCTCAATCAATCATTCCCTGTTGACTTAGTGGGCTTTTGATTGTAGTTGGGTTTTTAACTATCTTTTCCTGCGTTTCTTATTTTATTCTTAGTATAGGTATACCAGTCTATGAGATAACATTGATTCATGTATTTATATGTATGATTGGATTTGCGTCTGCAAATTGTTTCTCTAACAAATGTCTCTGAAAGTGGTGGAAGTTTATTATTTATACATTAATGTTTGTGTTCAGATGGGATGTACCTAAAAGAAGTTGATCGGGTCCTTAGACCTGGGGGATATTGGATCTTGTCTGGACCTCCAATAAATTGGAAGACTTACTACAAAACGTGGAAGAGGTCTAAGGAGGATGTCCAGGCAGAGCAAAGGAAGATTGAAGAACTAGCTGAAAGTCTGTGTTGGGAGAAAAAGTACGAGAAAGGAGATATTGCCATCTGGAAGAAGAAAGCTAATACGAAATCCTGCAAAAGAGAGTCTGTCAATATATGCCGAACAAAGGATGCTGATGATGTCTGGTAAGTCACCATGCACTGTGGTGTCTCTTAATTACCTCTCTAATATCCATTGAAGGGCTCCTTGCTGTGGTTTCTCTTGATTACTTCTCTATTATCATAATCCATTGAATGAGCCTTGTTTGTGTTCTTGTAACTTTTTAATCAGGTTGTTTTCATGGATAAGTCTGGTTGTTCCTGAACTTTAAGTCTGCTGGTACAATCATACAATGCATCATTTGCAATTTTCAATCCTCTTCATTGGCATTGCTTCTTTATTGTAATTTTTTCTGCTAGGGGTGTACTTTACACTTTTTCTGTGTCCTATTCAATTCATTTCAAGCATATTTGAAAAAATCTACTTCAGTTATCAAAGATAAACTTCGTTTGCTTTTTTTTTTTTCCCTTCTTAAATCTTTAATCTGAAGTTCTTACACTGCCTTCCTAATTCTTAGCTTGGTGTCGTCTTTTTTCAGGTACAAGAAAATGGACACATGCGTAACCCCTCCCAGTGCAAATGAAGTACCTGTGGGGCAGGTGAAGTTTCCTGCAAGGCTTTATGCAGTCCCTCCTCGAATAGCTAATGGATTAGTTGCAGGGGTGACAACTGAATCTTATCAAGAAGACAATAAACTTTGGAAAAAGCAAGTAAATTCGTACAAAAGAATCAACAAATTAATTGGCACTACAAGATATAGGAATGTGATGGATATGAATGCTGGCCTGGGAGGATTTGCAGCCGCCCTTGAATCACGGAAGTCTTGGGTTATGAATGTTGTACCCTCAATAGCAAAGAACACTTTAGGTGTTGTTTATGAGAGAGGTCTAATCGGCATGTACCATGACTGGTAATGTTAATCCCTGCTCCCTTTCTGTCATATTTTTGTTCCAACTTATAAGTGCATGGTCCCTCAACTCAAAAAAAAAAAAAAAAATGTATGCATAGTCTTATTAACCTTGGGTCTTTGATGACCCATAATATTGATGCTAATGTTAATTTGGCTTTTCCATCAACAACATTGGAATTGATTTTTTTTTTTTTTTTTTTTTTTTTTTCTAAAAGAGAAAGTATAGCGTTAAAGAGCCTTGATTCATGCAAGCATTGCCAGTTTAACCTCAAGCAATTATTCCCCTATAACGAAGGACATATCTGCTTGCTAGTTTCTAATTCCAACTTATACGAAGACAAAATTCTCAATTTCAGGTGTGAAGGCTTCTCTACATATCCAAGGACATATGACCTTATCCATGCCAGTGGGGTGTTTAGCTTGTACAGGAATGAGTAAGTATCATCACTTCATCCAGCGTGATTGCAACGTGATATTTTCTAATGATATAGCAATTATAACATGGGATTTATTATCTTGTTTGTTTGTTTGTTTGTTTGTTTTTTTTGGCAAACTTACTAAGGTAAATCATCTAATTCTTAATAGAATAAATAATTTTGATTAGATAGAGTTTGCTTTAAAGCTAAAACGTTGTTATATGAGGCATATCCCAATGTCCTAATTGATACATGATTATATGTAATCTATCAAGCAGGTGTGAAGCGGAAGACATCCTGTTGGAGATGGATCGCATCTTGCGGCCTGAAGGGACAGTCATCTTAAGGGATGAGGTCGATGTCCTGAACAAGGTGAAGAAGATTGCTGGGGGTATGAGATGGGATACCAAAATGATGGACCATGAGGATGGACCTCTTGTACCTGAGAAGATACTGGTTGTTGTTAAACAGTACTGGGTTGAAAACAGTGGAAACAGCACATCCAGTGATGACTAACCATACTATCATTTGGTTGCGAGTGAAATAGGACATACACCACGGAAGGATAGCTGGGGACTAAAGAGTTCTGATCCTTAAAGATGAATTGTGTACTGTAATTTGTAACTTTGTATTACTGATGAATGATTGAGAATAGAGCACATTTATTTCCCTAGCTATTTCTCCTGGTTTGACAGGGAAAACGATACAGGGATGTTGAATAATTAGTTCAAGAATGTCTACAGATTATTTGAAGCAAAATGGAACACAATTCATATAAATGTTTTGTTCTTAATTAGCTAATTGAAAAGTTTGTTCTCTTCCTAGCTTTCTTATCTCAATATTACATATTTTTGTTTTGGCTGGAGAAACAAAGGAAATTACATGGAGATCCCCTACAGCATCAAGTTTGTCGAAGCAGAAAGCATTATTTGCTGTGGTAGGCAGAAGCCGCAGAATACTAAACCAAATCCTATCTTCTGTGATCTCGTGCCCTATGTTTTCCATGGCATCCGCTACTCCATTAGGTTCTTTATAGATGTAGTTTGCTTAAAAGAAATGGACTCAAAGTGAAGTTCCTCATTATGGTGTGAGCAGGAAGGATGACTCGTGAATTAAGAGTTTGACAACAGCAACTCAACATATATATAGTGATTAGTGCTTCTGAGAATCTTCTATAAGACTGACAAATTTGCACTATTAAGCGCGCGCGCACTGACGTAAGATATACTAAAAAAAAAAAAAATTAATCAGGATACAAATCTGGACAAATGAGACACATGGCATCTTGTTCAAAAAAAGGTTTAAGCTTAAGCCAGGCTAAGGGTTTTGATGGCTGACCACCCACTTGGTATGGGCACGGTGGACAGACAGGATTGTTCTTGAGCCACTTGACAATGCAATCTCCATGGAAATGGTGTGAGCAGGCAAGCGAGTAACAACCCTCGAAGGCGGGGTCGCTTCGATCTCTTGCTCGCAGTGGCTTCTTCGTGATGGTGCAGCGGCTTTCTAGTCCAATTAAGCAGCCTCTTGCTCCTCCTCGTGGGTTGTTTGACTTGTTTCTAGTCTCCTCTCCTCCTCCATCATTTAGGTCCTTCATGCAAATAACCAAGACGACGTCCCTCAAGCAGCTATCAACTCTCACTTTCTCCAAACCTTCCATCGACGATGTCGCATCATCTAGATTCTAGATAGGCAGCGGCAGCAGAACAAAAATGATGATCATTCACTTCCAATATCTGAAGGAAATCGACTTATGTGTGCCTAATCAAACTAAGATTTGTTCCATGATTGTAATAGAAGAGAATGTTCTAGAATTCCTAGTCCTATTCAGAATAGTTTTTCTTGTAACATTAGAACATGTACTTTGTAATCCCTATATATAGGGCTCCTATTCTCAATAATGATATACACAATTCTCTCTTCAATCTCTCTCAAATCTCTTATTCTTAAACACGTTATCAGCACGAGCCCTAATCATGAAATCAAAAACCAAAAACCACAAGAAAATTCCTTGCACCTAGCCTACGCTAGCTGCTCCACCACTGTTGAATCTCACCGTCGCTGCCCTCCTACAGCATCACCACACGCCTGCTGCCCCTGCAGCACCGCCACAAGCCCATTGCATCCTTCTCCCCCCACTTTCTCCTCTCATTCATGTGTATATCAGTCTGTTTGCAAGCCCCGAAACATCCAGTTTGGAACCTCTGATCAAAATTCTTCCTTCATCAAAGTTGTTCACCTCTGTCTCTTCTATCTGACTTCCAAATTTCAGCCCTATTGGAGTCTTTTTGAGACCTATACACAATCGAATTGGGAGCTGTTTAGAAGTAAATGTGCTCCAAATTTCAACAAGTTTTGAAGATTAAAGTTTCTGCTTTTGAAATTTACTTCTTCTTTTCTTGGGGACTTGCAACCTCCCTTTTTCTACATCCCATCTTTCTTGTAACGTGGGTTCGATTCTCAAAGCAAAACTGTGGGGAGTTCACGCTATATACAAACTAGGAGTGTTCGTAAAACAACAGACTAAGAGCGTTCATGAGCATCGAAATATTACGAACTAAGAGCGTTCGTAAGCATCAAAATTTGACCACTTAAACGTCATTGTCTCGATCTAAATCTAAACTTTGGAAACTATTGTCAACAAAGACATTGGTTATAACTCTTTCACAACAAGACTCACCCAAATTAAGCGTAATGTCTAGGGATTAAAATTTTGATCTAGAAACTTTGACATAATCATTGGCTTTCATTGAAGTAAAGTATCGATTTTGGTTCGAACTTTATTCATTCAAGTATCTTTTCCGAAGAGCTAGAATGCCTTGTGGATAGTGCTACTATGCACACCATACTTCGAAATAGGCAGTTATTTCTTGAGATGATGCCTACTCGATCTTCAGTGACTACGATGGTAGGGTCATCTAAATTGATTCATGGTCGATGACCCTCTCAATTCTTGTTGCCATATGGCACAATCATTAATGTCACTGAAGCTCTCTACGCTCCCAGGGCCGAAAGAACCATTTTGAGCTTCAAAGATATAAGAGCCAATGGTTTTCATGTGGAAACACATTGTGAGAATAGACAAGAGTTCCTTTGCATCACCTCAAATGACTACGGACATAAAAGAGTCTTAGAGAAACTTACGTGTCGATCTAGTGGGTTGTATGCAATCACTATTCGAATCATTGAATCCAATCATGTTATGAGAGATGATTTATGGGATTCCGATACATATAGGCTTTGGCATGATTGTTTGGAACACCCAGGTCATGACATGATGATCTGTATATTAAAAACTTCATACGGACATCCATTCTTCAGGACGAAGACAAGTAAGAACCAAATATTGGTTCGAGGAGAAGCACATGAGCCTCATGGCATCAAGATTGTGCAAGACCGGCCACTTAGGGCCGGCGCCGTCTACCCCCTACAACCCCCACATGGCTTTGACACCATGGATTCCTATTTGACTCCTCTTTCTACTTCTAAAGTCAATTGTGACTTCATGCCTCAACCAAAATCCTCATTGGTTGTTTCTAAAGCCCATCATTCGTTCTGCAAAGCCAGCTCTTTAGAAAAATTAGGATCGAGACCATCCTATGCAAAGGACACTAAAGAAAATATACCGTTCTTGCAAAGAATCCAAGGTGATATTTGTGGACCTATTCAACCACCTTGCGGACCATTTAGATATTTTATGGTGTTGGTTGATGCATCGACACGCTGGTCACATGTCATGCTTTTGTCCACTAGGAACTCTGCTTTGCTAAACTCCTAGCCCAAATTATTAAGTTAAAGGCTCATCACCCTGATCATCCTATTAAGTCTATAAGACTCGACAATGCTGGGGAGTTTACATCAAAACCTTTTGATGAATATTTCATGTCCACTGGGATTGCAGTTGAACATACTATTCCTCATGTTCATACCCAAAATGGTCTCGCAGAAGCCGCCATTAAACGACTACAAATGGTTGTTAGAGCATTGGTAATGCACACCAATCTCTCTATTTCTGCTTGGGGCTATGCAATATATATTGCATGCAGCTGTGCTTATTCGTTGGAGGCCCACTGCCACTCAACCCTTTTCTGCGTCCCAGATGGTAACTGGGTATGAGCCTAATGTCTCACACTTACGCATATTTGGGCGTGCAATTTATGTGCCAATTGTGCCGCCATAGCGCACCAAAATAGGTCCTCAACGACGATTAGGTATTTATGTTGGATATGACTCTCCAACTATTGTCCGCTACTTACAACCCTTAACAGGCGATCTCTTTACCGCTAGATTAGCGGATTGTCATTTTGATGAAATAGTCTTCCCGTCGTTAGGGGGAGATAAGAACATGAATGTTCAACAAAAACGACAAGAATTGTCGTGGTCTTTCCCCACTCTGTCTCATCTTGATCCCCGAACTGCACAGTCCGAAATTGAAGTGTGGAGAATTCTTGATTTTCAGAACGTAGCAGAATCGCCGCCTAATGCGTTTTCTGATATCGCTAAAGTGACGAGATCACACATACCTGCTGCAAACGTGCCTGCAAGGATTGATGTCCCTAAAATTAGAGGACATGACACCATCTCAAGAGTACCTAAGCATGGCGCCAACGTCCCCTATATGGGTGACGCAGTGACCAGGCCCACAGCTCCTGCCAGGAAGCGCGAGAGGCCGATAGGTTCGATGGATTCTCGTCCAAGAAAGAAAGCGAGTTTGGCACAAAATAATCCATTAATCATCGATGTAAATAATCAATCTCATGAGGATATTCTGGATTATGGTTATGTCCAAGAGACATCATTGGGGGACACTCCAATATCAGAACCAATTCCAGAGAATAGAGAGATCTTCATAAATTACACTAGTGTGCATGAGAAATTCTATTGCTATTGATGATGCATTTACATATTATGTTGCAAAAGAAATTATTGAATATGATGATATTGAACCTCGCTCTATCGAAGAATATCAACGAAGAGCGGATTGGCCTAAATGGAAATATTCGATCCAGGCTGAATTAGATTCACTAGCAAAGAGACAGGTATTTGGGCCTATAATGCAGACAACCCTAGATGTAAAGCCTGTTGGCCATAAATGGGTCTTTGTTAGAAAGCGTAATGAGAAAAATGAGGTGGTTAGATATAAAGCCCACCTCGTGGCACAAGGATTCTCTCAACTCCTTGGAATCGACTACAAGGACATTTACTCTCCCGTAATGGACGTTATAATGTTCCGCTACCATGTTAGTTTGGTAGTTTCCGAAAAACTTGACATGTAGCTTATGGATGTGGTTACAACATATCTCTATGGGGATTTACTCTCCCGTAATGGACGTTATAACGTTCCGCTACCTTGTCAGTTTGGTAGTTTCCGAAAAACTTGACATGCAGCTTATGGATGTGGTTACAGCATATCTCTATGGGGATCTAGATTCATATATATATATATATATATATATATATATATATGAAGGTTCCAGATGGACTTCAATTACCCAAATCAAGTGGCTCTAAACCACAAAGTGCATTTTCAATTAGATTAAAATGCTCACTATATGGATTAAAACAATCCGGACGGATGTGGTATAACTGTCTAAGTGACTACTTGATTGGGATGAGATATATTAACAATGAAATATGCTCATGCGTGTTCATTAAAAGAACAAGTTTTGGATTTGCAATCGTAGCAGTTTATGTCGATGACATGAACCTAATTGGAACTCTAGATGAGTTAAAGGAAATTGGTAAATATTTGAAATCTAAATTTGAGATGAAAGATCTTGGGAAAACACGGTTTTGTCTCGGTTTAGAAATCGAGCACCGTAGTGATGGGATTTTGATCCATCAGTCTGCATATACTCAGAAAATTCTAAGGCGCTTTAATGAAGATAAAGCAAAGCCTGTGAGTACTCCTATGATTGGTCGTAGTCTTGAGCCCGGAAAAGATCCGTTTCGCCAAAAGGATGAGGACGAAGAATTATTAGAGGCCGAAGTGCCCTATCTAAGTGCAATAGGCGCATTATTGTACTTAGCTCAATGCACAAGATTGGACATCTCATTCGCAGTGAACTTGTTAGCTTGACATAGTTCTGCGCTAACAAGCCGCCATTGGATTGGTGTAAAGACAATTTTTCGATACCTAAGAGGTATGATTGATATGGGCTTATTTTATCCTTATAGAGAGAAGAGGAATGACGGAAAAATGAGATCGGACCCCATTAGGCAAGGTGCTGCATCCACCATAACGTTATGTCCGGCCATATTGCCTCTAGCGCGCACCGCCGCCACCAAGGGTGGCTGGCCTCACCACCTCTCTTACATCAAAATGATGGTGATGTTTTGATAAGTTTTGCTGATGCAGGGTACCTCTCTGACCCTCACAAATGTCACTCCCAAACGGGTTATGTCTTTACTATGGGGAGCATTGCGATATCTTGGAGGTCTACAAAACATACCATTGTTGCTACTTCCTAGAATCACGCAGAGATTATTGCTCTACATGAAGCTGTGGGTGAATGTATATGGCTAAGTGTCACGGACTGAACTTTGCAATGCGCAAAGCGGACCGTGCTGCACTTGCTAGCAAGCAAGTCAGCCAAGTGAGTACCTTGCAAGGAACAATGAAAGCCACACGATATTAAAATAGTGCTAGCAACAAGCAAGAACACAATTATATAAACGTTGGGCAACCACGAAGAACAATGATTAATTGAAAGGAAAGATCAAAGGGCAATCTCACGAGACACAGATGATTGAATAATTCCTCTTTTATTGATGGTAAGACGGCAAGGGAGGCAAAAGTACATGTGCTTACCTATACTAGTTCACTAGTCCAAACTATGCCGACTAGGAACTCCTCCCCAAAGAGCATATCGGCCTTACATGAACATGACAGGAGGAAACATGAAAAAGGCCGAGGAGACTAATGCTAAAATAAAATAAATTACATAATTTGTAAATTACCAAAACATCCCTAGCACGCAAGCAAACCAACCAAAGGCTTGACTAATGACCCTGGACAAGGTTGCTTGCGGCATTACAAGTGCGACCCCTAACATCCTCCCCCACTTAAGCTGTCGGCGCTCTCGACGACAGCCGTGGTCTTGAAATCTTCAATCTTCTGCTGGAACTTCGTCTTCAGGACTTCAGCATTCTCCCAACTGGTTTCTTCATCTCCAAGACCCTTCCACTTGACCAGGAACTGCTGGCATGGGCGCCTTGACACTCGGACCACTCTCTCTGCTAGGATCTCCTCCACTTCTTTTGGCTTGGGTGGTCTGATGTCGACGTGCTCTCGAACAGGCTTGTTGCGTGCTTGATCTTCACGGTCTGGCTGGTGTGGCTTGAGGTTGCTGACGTGGAAGACGGGGTGAACTCTCATCCAGGCGGGAATATCGACTTTGTAGGAACATTTCCCCACTTTAGAAAAGATGGGGAGCGGTCCTTCATACTTCCTGAATAGTCGCTTGTCTCTGGAGCGCAGGAACCTGAGTTGTTCCGGGAGCAGCTTGACAAGGACCATGTCCCCTGCTTGAAACTCCCTGGGCTTGTGGCCTTGATCTGCCCACTTCTTCATTCGCCCCGCCGCTTTCTCTAGGTAGGCTTGAGCTATCTCGGCATTGGTCTTCCACTCTTTTGTGAAGTTGAAAGCACGCGGATTCGCCCCTTTGTAGACTTCTTGTATAGTGTGAGGCAAGAGAGGCTGTTGGCCAGTGACAATTTCAAAAGCACTCTTGTTGGTGGATGAGCTCTTCTTCGAGTTGAAACAAAATTGTGCAACATCGAGCAATTGTGCCCAATTTTGTTGATTGGCATGAACGAAATGGCGCAAGTATTCCTCCAACATCCCGTTGAACCTTTCTGTTTGCCCATCAGTCTGTGGATGATAACTTGAAGATATGTTGAGCTCAGACCCAAGCAACTTGAATAGCTCGGTCCAGAATGTCCCCGTGAACCTAGTGTCACGGTCGCTGACAATGTTCTGAGGCACACCCCAATACTTTACCACATGCTTGAAGAAGAGGCTTGCTGTGTCTTCCGCCGAACAATACTTTGGGATTGGCACAAAGGTGGCATACTTCGAAAACCTGTCAACCACCACTAGGATGCCTGATAAGTCTCCCACCTTCGGGAGGTTAGTAATAAAGTCAAGGGAGACACTTTCCCACGGGCGAGTCGGTATAGACAGTGGTTCCAACAGCCCTGGAGTCTTTTGGCGTTCAATCTTGTCCTGCTGGCATGTTAAGCAAGTCTTGGTGTATTCCGTGACGTCGTCTCGCATCTGGGGCCAATAGTAACCCTGCTTGAGGAGTGCATGAGTCCTCTGCCATCCAGGGTGACCTGCCCACAGGGTGTCGTGACACTCCCTCATGAGCATTCTTCGCAATCCGTCAGCTCGCGGAACAAGCACTCGTCCCCCTTTGGCCATCAATATGCCATCCTCCATCCAAAACTGACGGCATTTTCATGAGAGATTGCGCCACGGAATCCTTCTCCAGACCCTCCTTGATACGTTGCTTGATGTCGGTGGCAATGATGCTGCTCGACAAAGTGGCCAACACCTTGAGGGTGGCAAGGTCAGCCTTGCGACTTAGAGCATCAGCAACTTGGTTTGTGTGCCCGGCCTTGTGTTCAAAATGGAAGTCGAACTCCGCGAGAAACTCTTGTCATCGAGCTTGCTTCGGAGTTAACTTCGGCTGGGTCAGAAAGTGGCTGACGGCAGAATTGTCGGTCTTCACCAGGAACTTTGACCCTAACAAATAGTGTCGCCACGTCCTCAAACAGTGAACTACGGCTAGCAACTCCTTCTCCTGAGCCGCGTACCTCCTCTCAGCTTCCGAGAGTTTATGACTTTCATACGCAACAAGATGCCCACGTTGCAGCATGACTCCCCCTAAGGCGAAGTCAGAGGCATCTGTTTGCACTTCAAATGGCTGATTCAGGTCGGGTAAGGCAAGGACCGGATCTTCCATCACGGCCTTCTTCAAATCTTGAAAGGCCTTCTCACAATGACTACTCCAGTCCCATGTCACTCCCTTCTTCAAGAGTTCAGTTAAGGGGGTCGTCTTCTTTGAGTAGTTCTCAATGAAGCGTCGGTAGTAGTTAGCCAACCCAAGGAAAGAACGTAGCTCTTTCACATTCTTGGGGTTTTGCCACTCCTTTATGGCTTCTACTTTCTCCATATCCATGATGATTTGACCCCTTTCAATAATGTGACCTAGAAACTTGATGGTCACTTGCGCGAAGGAGCACTTTTGCGCTTGACATACAACTGATTGTCCCACAACCGTTGGAACACCAACTTTAGGTGTTCTACATGTTCTTCCAGGGTAGAGCTGTACACCACTATGTCATCCAGATATACTACCACGAACTTATCTAAGTACTCGTGGAAGACTTGGTTCATCAACGTGCAGAATGTGGCTGGCGCATTGGTCAACCCGAATGGCATTACCAGGAACTCAAAGGCGCCATAACGGGTGACGCACGTTGTCTTGGGTTCATCTCCTTCTGCAATGTGGACTTGATAGTACCCCGAGCGGAGGTCTAGCTTTGTGAAATACTTGGCACCACTAAGTTGGTCAAACAGATCTGCAATCAGAGGGATCGGGTACTTGTTGCGCACTGTGACTTTGTTGAGGGCCCGATAGTCCACACACAGTCTCCAACTTCCATCGTGCTTCTTTTGAAACAACACGGGCGCACCAAAGGGGGCTTTAGATGGCCTAATGAATCCTGCCTTGAGCAGGTCCTCAAGCTGTTTTCGAAGTTCCGCCAGTTCTGGGGGAGCCATTCTGTAAGGCGCCTTTGCAGGCGGTTTGGCCCCCGGAAGCAGTTCAATCTCATGGTCCACACTCCTTCTTGGGGGTAATTCCTTGGGAAGTTCGGGAGGCATCACATCTACATAGCTCTCCAATACCCCCTCGATTTCCTTCGGAATCACTTCTCCTTTAATCTCATCCCTTATCATGGGAACGCTACATAGGTAGGCTCATCACGCTTACGCCTTTCTTGAACTGGAGGGCAGACAAGAGGCGGGGTTCACTTGGTTGTTCGATTCTTGTGGGAACCACACACGGCCTTTCTCCCATAATGAGCAAGTGTTGGGCACTAGGAATGGGAATGGCTTTGTTCGCCAACAAGAACTCCATTCCTAATATGACATCAAAGTCGTCCATCTGAACAACTACGAGGTCGGTCTTCCCTTGCCAGTGACCCAACTTGAGTGATACCCCTCGAGATAGGCCCGTTGTGGGTGAGGCCTTTGAGTTCACAGCTTTCATGCGGCCCACATCCTTCTCCAACTTCAACCCCAACCTCCGAGCTTCAGCTTCTGACACAAAGTTGTGAGTGGCCCCTGTGTCAACCATCACACTCTTGGCTCCTTTCCCATTAATACTACCATCTACGAACATCAAGCCTTTAGCTTGGGACTTCTTAGGTGATCGTGGTTGTTTCTCCACCGCACCCAAGAATCTCAAAGCTCCCATATGACCAGGTTCCTCCTCCGGCTCTTGCTGATCCTCTATTTCCTTCGATTGAATATGAGCCTGTAGAGCAGAGAGAGCAGTCTTATGAGGGCATTCATTCACTCTATGAGGTCCTCTTCATAAGAAGCATGCTAGTGGCTTTGGAGCATAGCCCGAGGGATTAAAAGGTCGAGGGGTGAAGACCCCTGTCGAGGCAACAAGCTTGGACGTTGCCGTGTCCCTCCCGTTCACTGCTCTCCTGTCCCCTCCTCCTGAGTTGGAAAATTTGGACTCCGCTCCCCCACTTCTACTCGGTCCGGGCCTTACATTTCTGTTGACATTCGCATTCGAAAACGGCTGAGTCTTCTTAGAAGAGTTCTCTTCGAATGTGTAGTCAGTCAACCTTTCAGCAGCAGCTTATGCGGAGGCCAAATCTTGGACCCTCTGCCGCTGAAGTTCTGTCCTCGCCCATGGCTTTAAGCCTTCAAGGAAATAGAACAGCCGATCCTTCTATGACATATCCGGGATGTCAAGCATGAGCACAGAGAACTTGTTCACAAAGTCTCGGATGTTGTTGGTGTGCTTGAGCTCCCTTAGTTGTCGTCTGGCAATGTATTCAACATTCTCGGGGAAGAACTGAGCCTTGAGCTCCTTCTTAAGGTCTTCCCAAGTGTCAATGGTGCATACTCCCCTTTGGATGTCATTATACTTGGTTCTCCACCATAGTTTGGCGTCTCCCGACAAATACATTGTTGCCATGTTCACCTTCACCTCTTCCGAGTCCTGCTTCACTGCTCGGAAGTATTGCTCCATATCAAATAAGTAATTCTCAAGCTCCTTGGCATCTCGCGCCCCTCCAAATGCTTGAGGTTCTGGTATCTTTACCTTCCTGTAGTCCGTCACAGGTTGGTTTCCCATCGCACGGATGGTCAGGTTGAGCTTGGTACTCATCTCCACCAGCTCGTTCCTGAATGCATCAATGGTGGCTCGGACATCTTCTGCCATATTGTCCACCGTCACCTGGAGTGTGTCAAGGGCATCACTCATTGCCCCCATTTGCTCGTTCGGAACGGGAGTTTCTTCCTCATCTCTCTCCCTTCCGCTTCCTCGAGCTTTACATTTTTCAAGGGCCACAACTCGGTCCTTTAGGCTCTCCACCTCTATCATCCGCGCCGCCAACCCATCTAAGTCGACGCGGTCCAACACATTGGTGATATCAATCAACCTGTCTGGCACCCCCGCAAGTTCTCCGAGTTGCTGGTCATACCAATCGAATCTTTGTTGGTTTGTCATCTTGCCTGTCATCGTAGTGAGCTTCTTGAGCCGAGTTGGCTTTGATACCAACTGTCACGGGCCGAACTTTGCAATGCGCAAAGCCGACCGTGCGGCACTTGCTAGCAAGCAAGTCAGCCAAGTGAGTACCTTGCAAGGAACAATGAAAGCCACACGATATTAAAATAGTGCTAGCAACAAGCAAGAACACAATTATATAAACGTTGGGCAACCACGAAGAACAATGATTAATCGAAAGGAAAGATCAAAGGGCAATCTCACGAGACACAGATGATTGAATAATTCCTCTTTTATTGATGGTAAGACGGCAAGGGAGGCAAAAGTACATGTGCTTACCTATACTAGTTCACTAGTCCAAACTATGCCGACTAGGAACTCCTCCCCAAAGAGCATATTGGCCTTACATGAACATGACAGGAGGAAACATGAAAAAGGCCGAGGAGACTAATGCTAAAATAAAATAAATTACATAATTTGTAAATTACCAAAACATCCCTAGCACGCAAGCAAACCAACCAAAGGCTTGACTAATGACCCTGGACAAGGTTGCTTGCGGCATTACAAGTGCGGCCCCTAACACTAAGGTATGTAATTAGACATATTCGAGGAAGTTGTGGTTTGAAGTCTACCACGGATGAACCTACATGCATTTATGAGGATAATGCAGCTTATATTGAGCAGATGAAGTTAGGTTTCATCAAGGGCGACATCACCAAGCATATGTCTCCTAAATTCTTTTATAATCAGCAACAACAATCACTTCTAAAGATTAGAGTCAATCAAATCTGATCAGAGGATAATGTAGCGGACTTATTCACTAAATCGTTACCTAAATCCACATTCGAGAAACGTGTGAAGAGCATCGGATTGAGAAAGTTATCCTAACTCCCACAATTGTAGCAATCAGGGGGAGATATCGACATCAGGGGGAGATATTGACATCAGGGGGAGTTATGATGTCTACATGTTCGATCTCGAAGAGTGAAGGACGTGTTGTACTCTTTTTCTCCTCCTCGAGCTTGTTTTTGTCCCACATGGTTTTTTCATTCGAGCAAGTTTTTAACGAGACAACGGATGAAGGGTCACCACCAAGTTTGAGCGGTACAAGGGGGAGTGTTGAAGGAAATCTACTTATGTGTGCTAATCAAACTAGGATTAGTTTCATAATTGTAATAGGAGAGAATGCTCTAGAATTCTTAGTCCTATTCGGAATAATTTTCCTTGTAACATTAGAATATGTACTTTGTAATCCCTATATATAGAGCTCCTATTCTCAATAATGATATACCAATTCTCTCATCAATCTCTCTCAAATCTCTCATTCTTAAACACACATGAATAAATGAATAGCAGAAAATGAGCTAGAGGGCAAGGCTACTAGATCTTCGTCGGCCATCCTGAATACTTCTTTAATACTTGATCGTCTTACATCATCAGGGACTGGCTCCTTGTCAAACTAGCCGGAAAAAAAAACAACTCGACCATTATCCATGTATACTCACTCCTGTTGGGTAATAGCTTTCGACGAGAGAGATTATGAATGGTGAATCCATTATCTGAGAGCAATGGATTCATCGCAAGTGATTGTGCCAATCAATCAATAAGTTTAGTACGATTTTAGTGTAGACCTTTATTTCGATTTGAACCAAGTCCTTGCCCTCTCTTTGCTTCAGTTCGCTTGTGTGCCGCACTATACTCTCAAATAAATACTTCTCAAACGTCAAACAACATGATTGCTTGAACAACTGATCGAATGGAATGATCTGTAGTCGGACGAGGACTACAACCTTCTGCCTACCAGGATAAAGAAAACTCGGAACAAGTCAGGAAAGGGTTTGGTCATTCAGCTGCTTAATTGGAGAGTTTTCCCCATGACCTTAGCAAATTTCCAGCATGAAGACCAAATTATCAAAAGATTTACCTTGACCAACTCTTTAGTTCCACTCATGCATCGTAATTTTGAATTTTTGAACTCTTTCGTTGTGATATATAAATTGCATTTACTAGATTAAAGTTTAGATTATAGCTAGCTGTTCAATTTCCCAGTCATCATATCCTTCAACTTTTATTTTTATTCACTATGTATGTAGGTAGGCCTGGCAACAGTGTCATCATGGGCGGGTTACGGGCGGACTTAACGAGTTGGCGGTCTTAACGGGCTCAACCCGTTATAACCAGTTATCTTAACGGGTTGAGCCCGATGGGTTCGCGGGTTACCCGTTGGAACCCGTTAAGACCGCTAAGGTTTTTTTTTTTTTTTTTAATTTTAAATTATTTTTTAATCAATTACACACTAAAACCCGTTAATACCTGTTAACAATAAATTGGCCATTGAAACCCGTTAAGACCCGCTAACATAAAAATGAATTTATTATTATTTTTTTTTTCCATTTTTTTAAACTCTTTTTCACACCCATTATCTATTAAAACCCTTCTAAAAAATAATATAAAAAAAAATTTATTTTTTATTTTTTGTTAACCCTCTGCCAACCCTTTACCCATTAAAACTCTTTTTCATTGTTGATTTTCATTAAATCAAACTATCAAAAATTAATACATATTGGGCTCACAATTCTCAAAATTTTTTTTTTTTTCTCTTCTAACCGGGCTCGATTGGTTCCGTCGGGCAGCCTGTTTCCGTCCGTTAACTAACGGGTTGGCAGCCCATTAACACGTTAAGTTATCGGGCGGAAATAAATGAGTTTTTAGCGGGCGGTTAACGGGTCATGGGCTGAATTGCCAGGCCTATATGTAGGCTACAGATTCAAAGACCCGACGGGAACTATGACAATGAACCTGCTCAATGTTATAGCAACAAAAAAAAAATGTTATCGCCCTAAGAGAAAAGAAGGTGTTGGATCCAATTGCCGCATTGGCCTCACCCAACCCTCTGATCGAGGGCTTCAAGCTATTTCACTTCCTTTTTTTTTTTTTTTTTTTTTTTTTTTAAGAAAAGAAAAATTACAACTTGACACAAATACATTCCATCGAACAAAACTGAAATGCTGACAATGATCAAATAGCTTAAATGATCTCCATTTTGACTTCTTTTATTTTCTCTTAGCAAGTATGAGCCATGAATAATGACTTGAAACATGAACGGATTTGATCATTCGTCTGCAAGTCTCTTAATGAAAATAACTGTGCCTTTCATGTTTGACCTTAAGGGACTCTTACCTATTGTAGGGGGCACTTTGATCGGAGTTGTACGGCAGTGGATATTCATGGGTAAGGACTCAAAACTTTGCCCCTTTGTCTGAGTTAGCGAAGACTAGGCCCAGCAAACTTCGAAGGATTAAAAATCCTAGGAAGCTTGCTGTTGTGTTCTTCCCGGCAGCTCCTTGTATATGCAGGCAGTGAATTGAACATTCCAAGAGAGGCTTGGCAAGATGCATGTGGCGTGGGAGCTAGAAAAGCATGAATTTGAGAAGAAGAGGTCCCAACAGTGTTGTATACTGGTTGAGATTTGTGAGATAAGGGGGTTTGGACAGAAGATGAGTTTGAAAGGATGGAAAACTATGGATGGATGTGGGAGAGAGGAAGCATGGGAGAAGAAGAGTGCTAGAGAGCTTGCTAGCACACCCTGTTCTGCCCCCTGCTTGGTTAGTAACATAGCTATTTATATGCAATTCCAGCAGCTAAAGGAATCTCGTGGAAGGTCTCTACTGCTGGGTAAAGAGATGGCTTGGGTTAAATGCATGTATTGGTTTTTGTAATGCCTCTTTGGCCTGTCAAGTTTTGTCTAAAGAAGATTGTGGAATAGGTTTGGCAGATTTTCTGCCGAGAAATCTGCTGCTGGGATTATGGGATTATGCTATGCGGCTAGGATCAAGAATCCTATGTTTAGCATTTACTATTTTGTTTGGTTCTAAAGGATTTGGGCTTGGGTTTTGGGCTCTTTCTCTTCTTCACTTACCCGTATTAAGTGTTTGGCCGTTGGGCATGAATTTTGGTCCCAAGTCCAAAATTATTAACGAGCCTAAAACTAATAACGGGTCTCATGCTATTCCGTTACCTTCCACACCACACCCATTCTTGTAAGCTCCAAGTGCGTGAATGTGGCTTGGGTCCACATGCGTGGCGTGATGTTTGCGGGTGTAATTTGCCTCAAAATATGAATTGGGCCTTAAGGCATGAATTGGCTTGTTAGCTGGATTTTTGGGTGTCAACACCTATATCTCACTATCTACATGTCTTCATGTACGTACAAATTGGCAATAACTATTTGTCTATTTCATTTTTGACCTTACATCATTGCAGGCACCAAACTTCAACCTATGGTCAGTGAGATTCGAATAATTTCGAGTACGTACTCCCCTGAAAACCTGCTTTGGCAAAAATAAATCAGTGGGCTGGAGAGAGTGTATATAACTCACCGGAAATAAAAGATTGATTGCATTATTGGGATGAAACCAGTTAGCACTTTAATTGTACCAAGTCTCTAATCCAATGCTTGCCCGCCCCAGGTTTGTTTTCTTGGACCCTACATTCATCTACCGCCTGTGGAATTCATAACTGCCAAAAACCCGTACCAATATGACTTGACACAACATTCAGATAGTTTCAACATACATTAGGTCACTTCATCTCTAGGGTTTCACTTGCATCGTGCAATATATATGTTGCCCTTATTTTGACACCTCGTTTAAATAGTTTCAACATTATTTTCACTCAATTAAAAGGCACCGCAACCCGCGAGGAAAACTTGGTACGACTAGGGTTTTTGAGGGTGCTCGTCCGACGGCATCTCTATGCTTGCACAGGCTGCTGGCCATGGCGGATGAGGTGGATACCGCCGGACGGGTGTGTGCTGATTTCCAACAAGATAGTGTTTGAACTCAATTCCCAAAAGGACAAAAAACGAAAAAACAAAAAAACAAAAAACAAAAAGACTTCAAAAAACAGTGGTATACACAACAATAGTCCGAAGAGGTCACAGTAAGGTAGCTTTCGTGCCACCATACGATGAAATCAAAAATATACACGTACATAGATTGGACTTAGTTACTTGAATTAAAGAGAAAAATGAAATCAGTGACAAGACACCACATTCAATTAGGTTCAACAGTCAGCCATATATGTTGGTCTTATTTACCTGATCCAAGTTAGAGACTCAGAGCCGACAGTACTAATGCACGCTGATGCTCGTAATTCTGTTTTTCTTACCAACGTGGCAACCCAAATTTACATTAAGAGTTGGAGATCAGGTACCAAGCTGTGGCAGCGAAGACTATAAGCAGCCATGGTTGGCATTCAAATTTAAAACGATACCGCGAGCCAGCTACGGCCAGCACCTTCAGGGAGCGTGTGGTACTACTTTCTCTCGTCCAAATTTCTTCTACAACTTTCCATGAACTAGAGAAGTAATATGAATGAAATTATGAATTTTCTTCTGGGCAAGTAAACAGTAACAAACATCGTTTTGGAATGCAGATTGCATAATAGACAAATATCAAAATAAGGGAAAAAGTGGTTCACACATCTCTACATATATAAGTGTCTAAATAAAATGTAGAAAATTATAAATTATTACTAAACTATAGCTATATCGACATTTTGGTAACTAAATTTTCATAAACATTACTTTAGTCATTTAATTTAAATATTGTCTTTTACTTTAATCACTGTCGTTAAATCTACATTTACGAGCATTGAAAGAGATGTTTTTTGCTAATGAGCAAAAACTAGGGCTGTCACTCGGTCGGTTCGAATCGGTTATAGGTATTACCAACTTCAAAACCAAAGCTTTCGGTTTCAAAACTGAGGTACCAATTACTAACCAAAATTTTCAGTTTTTAATTATATCTATCAAACTCAGTATTTCGGTTTTCGGTATTACCAACTTTAGAATAAATAATTCTTTATAATATAAATTAGAATGAACAAAACCTAGTTTTGGAATTGGGTGCGGCTATTGCCACCCTACCATTTTCTTTGTTCACCTACAAATATTTGAATTATTGAAAGACTATATTACCCAAATGCAAAATGACTAATAAGTACACTAATTTTCTAAAATTTAAATCTTTAAGGAAAACTAAATACATAACTAATTAAATACAAAATTACTTAATTTCTCTTCTGATAACATTAATTTTCATCTTCTCCATCCAAATTTCAATTTATTACAATTTTCTTTTTTATCTTTTTGTTGCGTTCTCATCGTTAATTCGTTATTCAATTCACAAAACTATTAGTGTTAACTTCATCAAAATCTTTATAATACCTTTATAAACACCGAAAGTAAAAAATTTAAAACGCCAAAAAAAAATCAATTTTTTTTCATTGCTCATAGTAGCACTTACTAATTTTTTAATATGGATTGAAATAAATGAACATTGAAACTGAATGGAAAAAATAAAAAAATGGAAGTAAATCAAATTATGATTTTATTAGGAAACTTTAATATATTTTAGGACTTTTTTTAATTGATATAAATTAAATGAGAAATTTTCGTTAAACAAAATTTCTTTTTTAATTTGATATGTCATATGATGGAGGATATTCCTGGAAAAAGAAATGGGTTGGATAAGTAAATCTAATAATTGAAATTAAAATGTGAACAAAGAAAATTGTAGGGTGGCAATAGCCTTACCCTTTTGAATTTTATAGTCATAAACGTTGTATTCATCTATTAATTATAGCTTTCTTTTGTATATATGACATCAAGTTTTAGCAATTTTCAATAAAACTAGGTTATTTAACCATCTTTGACTAGGTTACTTAAAATACATGTACTATTAATATAGTATATGTAGTAATGTTTATACTATTATAAAAATTTTATGTTTATTTCTTAATATACATGTATGTGTATTGAAAACTGTAGGATATAAATCTAATATTTAGATAATCGGTAGATTCGGTATTTACCAAAACCAAACCAATTTTTTCGGTAATTTTCGATTTCTGTTTTATCGGTCTCAATTACCAAAAAATCGGTTTACCAAACTAAAATATCGATTGGTATTCAGTCGGTTTGGTAATTACCAAACTAAGTGACAGCCCTAGCAAAAACCATAGAACATCGATGGCAAGCCTCTTTGTGGCTGGGGCACACAGATATCAGCAAGTGATGGGACTTCAATCTATCCTGCACATGGCAGGGTTATACTCCAAAAAGTCTGAGCAACAGAAAATGAAATATTTTGTTGAATCCTAAGGTGCACTTTGAAACAAATGGTGTGGACTGATGGAGAAATGATACATATCTCAGAAACTTGCTATCAAATCACAACCACACAACCCCTAGTCGCAGGTAGCATGTGGGAGAGCATATATATGTATTTCTGGATAGAGTTCCAGCTCATAAATTAGAAGTTACTCGATCTTGACTATTTCAGAAGTCACCACTTGAAAAATCGTTGTGTTCATCTATTTGTTTAATTTTACGACAATATGTTTGCACGAATGATTCTGAAAAAGGATAAAAACCAGAAGAGTATAATGCAATATTATTTACAAGATCATCGACCAACAATTTGGTCTTTTATTTTCTTAAAGAATGGACATCCCAGCATCTTAAATTTTGAACTTCTGCACTGTGAATGGTTCTTGTCTGTTTCGTGTGTTCATGTGCGCAAGTCCGATCATGTCCGAATATAAGATCGTTTAGCACTGGATTATTAGTACTAGTATTAGTAGTTTTATGTTTATTTGAAAAATCGTGTTCATCTATTTGTTTTATCTTATAATGATAGTTTGCATGAATGATCCTTAAAACGGATAAAACATAGACGATTATAATATGCTCACATCACAGAGTCAGCATAAAACATGGTCTTTAATTTAATTTTTGGACAATCTGACCTTTTTAAATGTAGGATTTGTGCCCTTTCGAATGGTTCTTGAATTTTCATCCGTCCATACTCCATGTGGGGATGCCTACCTATTTAAAGTTTTAAATTTTTACATAATAACATCATGTTTAAGTAGTATATGATTACAGATAAAATGAGACTCGTTTGATTTGAAGAGAAATTGAGAATCTACTCTGCAGTTTTAGTAGCCCCCCACCACCTACATAGTCCATGAAATTAACAAACACTAGCTTTCATGATAAAAAGGAAACTAGCTTTGATGCCACTTTTTTTTCCTTCGCTGTAGTGGAAACCCCACATGATCATCCTCTAGATCCTTGTCCGGCTACCTACATCTTTTCTCAAACAGTTTTACCCTATTCCACTTTACTTCGTTGTCACATTATCATACTTTTGTAGTTGGATTTTGTTTTTGTCTAATTGAAATGCACCAACAAACATGGACCATATAGATAGTGTGATTAACTAGTAATTATGTTCTATTAGTCGACTATGAATGGTGAATGGATTCTGATCATTGAAACGCATTAATGATTGGAGCTCTTAGATTGCCAATTTTTCCTATCTATGAGGATGCAGTATAAATTGGTTCAAACCTACTGCAGAAAACAAACTTGGATGGAGGTCAAAATCGAAGAGTTCAAATTGAAATCTTCTTATTAATGTACGTAGGAAACAGATCGCAAACGAAATAAATGTTTGCCCGTCTTCCTAGAAAGGGTGTTCGTAGATTGTTACGTATAAGCTTTTGCAACCATTTTGAAAATGAAGTGTGTCCTATTGCTAAGTCTGTATAGGCCTTGAAGTTTCGGTTGAAGACTGAAGCGATCAATGGCCACCGCACCATATTGTACCCATTTTGGCTTAGCTAGTCAAAACGAGATGTCTAGTGTTCAATCAATACTTTCAAGAAGTACCGTAACTGAGGCATGAGGGGACCGACCAGAGAAGAGGAAGGGGAGACAATTTTTGTATGATTGGAGACAGGTGGTTTGATTAGAGCATCAATAGCAATAATGATTATTTTTTAGTTAAATTTTAGCTAAAATAGATGAAGGATCATTTTCGCTAACCACTTTAAACATTTCAAACCGTAATAGTTATATTCATAGCTAAAAATAGGTCATAGTGAAATATAACTAGTTAACTATTGAATTATGCTCCAACAAAATATATAAATTCCAAGTTAAATTTAAGTTTTAGTTAAATTCTCTCTCCTCTCTAAATAATTTTTTTTTTTTAACAAACCCAAATAGGGCGACTATCATTCATCGAAAACCAGAAAGGGTCATTACATATCCTCCTCTACCATCAAGGGGTAGATAAAAAATTTGTGGTAGTAGCACAATGATACATAGATTAGGTTCAATCATTTAACGGTTCAATGTCCATAAAGGGCGCCTATAGACTATTAATTACTACATAGTAAATAGGTCGAGTAAATTAGACTCGATGACTCTCACTAAAAAAAAAAACTAGAAGCATAGCTCCCTAACAAAGTAGGGAATTATTTTAATCAAAAAGACTAAACTAAAAATAGCCCAAAACTAGCATCCCAACAGCCCCAAGAGCAGCCCTAACCCAGGCCCAACAAGAATGGCCTAACCCGAGCCCAGAGTCAAATTCCAGCCACACTGGTCGTCGACTGCCGTAATCCAGCGCCAGACTTCACCCCTGCAATCCAACGCTGGACCTCGCACCACCGATCCAACACCAGACCTCGCCGCCTCAATCCCACTCTGAACCTCACCACCGTGCCCACGTCCAAGCCCAACTGAGCCACGCCGCTTCAAACCCAGCCGATCCAACACCCCACCATCATGTCGCCGATCCTCGGTGTGGAGGATCCTCAATGAAGCCGACCCGTTGCACCACCTCCCACCGCGCTCTAGATTTTGTCCAGTGCTCATCGTCAGACCATCTAGCCAAACCGTAAGCCAAACCACATCCCACAAGACTTTCAGGCATATAGTGTTCAAACACCTGTCCGCAGCAACCCATTACCAACGAGGCAGACCAACGTCGACCATGAGCGCCGCCGGATGAGGAGTAAGTCACAAACCCAGACCAAGCAGGCCGAGTTTTTTGGAGCTCACATAGAGATAGCAAAACCAATTGTAAACACTACCCAATAAGAATTGCTCTCTCTAACTAAATATAGTTAGAGAATTTAGCAAAAGTTAAATTTAACTTTTTTTTTAGGTATTCTGCTGAAGCAAAACTTTAGTCTAAAATTAGTTAAGTTTCGAATTTATTTTGAAATAAGTAGTTTGTTGGAGATATCTGGAAATATATCTGCATCAGTTCTCTCTATTTTAACTAGATTTGAATTTATATTATTTATTAAATGAAGAAAATATATTTAAATGTATTTATAAATTTCATTCTAAATTACATAGATGACTTAAAATGAATGTTTTAAATTAACAAAAATAATAGAAAGCGCCCAGTACCATTTGGTCTAGTGGCATAGTCTCCCATTCATAAGTGGGAGGTTGTGAGTTTGACTCAAAAAACAATAATAATAATAATAATAATAATAATAGAGAGCTTCATTTTGCTCTATATATTACTATATTTAAAAGCGAGATAGCTAAAAGTTAAAATAGATAAGAGCATTTTTAGCAATACTAGCCATATTTGAGTCAAATTTTAGTCAAAATAGCTAAAAAGTCATTTTGCCTAGCCACTTTAGAAATAAGTATGCATCAAGCTCTCTATTTTAGCTAGTTTAAATTTATATATATATTTTTTGAAATAATGGTAATTCCATTGATAATAGCGCATACTAAGAAGGCCATTACATATCCACCTGCTGACACGTAATTTATATTATTTTTTAAATGAATACTAAATAGATTAAATGTATATATAATTACATAAAATAACTCACAAGGAATATTTTGAATTATAGAGAGCCTCATCTCGCTCTCTATATTTAAGAGCGAGATAGTTAAAAGTTATAATAGAGAGTCACTTAAGAGTTTGGTGCAGCTGCTAAAATATATAAAATGCTTAACATTCTCTCTAAAATAGCTAATGAGCCAAAATAGAGAGTCTGCTAAACATCCTCTTAGGAGTCTGGTGCAGCTACTAAAATTGATAAAAAGTTAAACATGCTCTCCATAATAGCTACAGAGTTAAGATAGAGAGTCTACTAAAAATGCTCTTTAAGAACTAATTGGCAATGAATTGAGTGACCCAAACCCTTATAAACTCATAAACAAAGTTATATTTTTCTAATCTGGGAGTGATATTTATACACATTCTCAACATGCCCCCACACGTGGACAAGTTATATTCGGTGACGGTAAGCACGTGTAACCATCATTGAAACCAAACACGTGGGTAACCCACTCTAATAGCATTATAAAGTAATATGAGGTTTACATCTAAAATCAATTGACAATGGATGAAGTGGCCCAAATTCTTATAAATCCATAAGCAAAGTTATATTTTTCTAATGTAGGAGTTATATTTACACACATTTTCAACCCTAAATTTGGTCTGCTCTCAGTGGTGGTTGGTCCTCGACTCATTTTGGTGCGATCATCGATATCGACACTACTTCAAGGTGGTTCTATGGCCCGGTTTGATTTTGGTCGCTTTAAGTTCTAGATATGGGATTCTGGCTCAGGGTTTAGAATTGGGGTCAATTTGCCTCTGGATTAATTGTTGCCTTCCTATTGTGTTGAGCTCATGCATGCTGTTGCCAAATCTTGTTGTTGTAGGGGGTTTGACCATCTGCTTCAATAGGTCGAGTGATCGGTTTTTGTGGTCGACTTACGTGCTGTGACTATTCAATAATATCCAATGCCATTCTAATCGCCGTACTTGTACACTTATTACATGTCGGGATTGAATTGTACCTTTTACATTTTTCGCTTGGTGCTCTTTTTAGTCTACAACTTTACATATAATGAAATATGTCGTCTTCTACAGCAAAAAGGTGCTGATTTTATGATGTGTCAATTTTGACGAACTCTCATCCCCATAAATCTTTATTTTCTTTTGTTACAAAAAATAAAAATTCCCTTAAGACTTTAATTGGAGCAAAAGAAAAAAAAACAACTATTGATCGATATGAAATTGTACTAGTCAGCTTCCCCACAATATTTGAAAATCTGATCGAAAATGCCCCAATTTCTTCATTTCCTCCGGAGAACTCATTCCATGAAAACAAAATATAGAAGAAGATATAGTTTTTTTTTTTAGTTGAAAATGTCATCCATTATACAATTCAGCAAGCAGTATAATAATGACTTTTTTGATTAAACGCAAAAACAAGAAACTAAATAACCCCAAGAAATAAATAAAATTAACAAAGGCTACTAGGATCTTGTCGATCTTTCCTACTAAGAAAAAGACTACAGACCTAACATCCTTTGGTGAAAAAGAATGCAGGCCTGAACTTAAAAAAAAAAAAAAAAACCAGAGACCAAAAAGGCCCAAAACCACAGGCTGCGGCCCAAAGCCCAAACTCTCCAGCCCGTGACAACCCTACCAAGCATCACGTCTTCAACCCCCGCAGAACCGCCGCCACCGACCTTACCTCCGTCGTCGATGCCAGCCAGGTTTCTATCAGGATAACCAGCAGCATGACCGCCACCACAAGTCCCGACCATAGCAGATCGACCACCCTCCAAAAATCGCCACAAAACACGACGATCCAAGTCTCAACCTTCAATATTGATTCCACCAACACCCACCTTGATAGCCGATTCGGAAATCAACCCACCGCCATCAGTATCAAGCCTACCATCACCGCCACCATAAAACGGTAAAGTGAGATTAGAGCCTCCAACAATGGAGCCAGAGGATCCACCATCAAAATTCGTCTTCATCACCAGAAAACCAGAAGCGAAGGAAAAAGAGTCATGGGGAAATCGAGCACCGCCACTCAAGAGACGACTAGAGAAGAGGGCATGCCCCGCCTGTCCGATCATAGGTACAACGCCGCCGCTAGGGTTGGTTAGCTGCGAGCGAGAAACCTCTCGTGAGAGAGTCAGAGAGAAAAGCATGTTTTACTTCTTAACTTTACTTAATTTAGAAGAAGATATAGTTGATTGACTTTAAAAGCATCAGATTCATAGACTTTCATTACACATCAAGAAAAGTCACACTTTCATAAATGGAATGAAAGATAAGTGCCTTAAAATGTAGGTTTCCCTATTTTCCTATGATAATGGTCAAAGATCCCAGTTTATAGATTAACCTCGGTTAGAAAATTATACATGTTGTTTATGGTAGAGTTTATAACTTGTGAATGCTATAAATGTTTTGGATAAAAAAGCTCTAAGAAAATTCAAATATATTTCTTACAAGCTTTGCGAATGTACAATCTAATTGACCTCAAACTAAATTAATGGAGCATAATTTACATGCAAATAATACTACTGCATAAATTTCAATTTATGAAAGCAAAAATAATAATGTGATGCCTTCAGACAAAGAAAAGAAACTCACATGTTTCTTGTAAAATACTTAAATTCCATTGTTAGGTCATGGGAGTTGAGGCAGTTGCCTACACAGTAGATTGCTACAGAAGTAACAGAGGCTTTTATGTAAAAAGCATGTAGACTTCACATGTGAGGAAGAAGGATGTTATTTGTCCAATAGATATGTGGTACAGTTTTTTGTATCCCATTTGCAATTAAAAAGCATTCATCATGATTCAATTGTTAGCCAAACTTGAGTTGGTGGAAACAAAAGCTCAAAAGTCCAAATAAAGGCAAAGCAAAATCATGGGACAGACAACTTAATCGATTTCTATTGAAAGCTGTCTTATGATATCAAGTGACTAAAAGATTTTCAATTGCAATATTTGGTTGAGTGTCTAATCATGTATCTTAAGCAACTCACAAAATTTCACTTGATTATGAAAGAGTCGGAAGAGGAATTAATATCCAAATAGCCACACCGTTGGGTTTACCCCAATTGTCCAAGTCGTGAAAAAGGGTAAGGAAATGTATTAAGACTAGGTCAGATGACAAATTTAGGTTCAGATTCTCTCTTATTTGTATACATTTAACAATATAATTTTACAATAATCTTCGTCTATTAATGAAGTTCTTTTTGATAAAAAAAAAAAACAATATAATTTTACAATCAGAACTATACGTTTTAAAATCAAATTATATGGATTATCATTGCAACAAATTATTTAAATAGGAGATTGCTAACTCATCCAACAATATCAATCAATTGGACAATTTTGGTGAAAGCTAACATTTTCATGACCAACAATTCATTTGTTTAATGCATTTATATGAATAAATAATTTTCGTTTTTGTTACTTTTCTATGGTGATCATCTTTAAAGAATGATTTATAAAAATGAGCGATTTGAATAATGCAACTACAATGCTAATATAAAATAAAGAGGGATGCGCAGTTTCAACTTGAGTTACTTGAGTTTTTACTCTTCATTTTATCCCTTGGATTTACATGCATTCAATTAGGGCTGTCAATGGGTCGTGTCGGGTTGGGTTCGTGTCGGGTCAAAGTGTATGTCGTGTCACAAGAGACAAACCCAAACCCAACCCATTTATTAATCGTGTCAAAAATTTAAACCCAAACCCAACCTATTTATTAAACGGGTTACCCGTTTCCAACCCGCTTAACCCATTTAATAAATAGGTCGTGTCGTGTTGGACAAAATGACTCATTTAAGGGTTAACACGGCTACTCATTTAACTAAAAACATGCATAAATTGATTAAATTCACTAAAAATTTCATAAGACGAAGAATATAAATAATTATATATAATTCATAAATAATTAAATCCAATAATGATGAAGCAAAATATTTCAAATTTTCCAATCCTAGGATCAAATACTCCCAACGTCCAAAATTTCAAGAAGAAGTATAGCATAATCGGGTTATACGGGTTCACTTCGTGTTGGCGGGTTGACCCGTGGCCGACTCGTTTATTAAATGGGTCATGATGGGTTGACCCGCTGCCGACCCGCTTTTTAATCGTGCGGGTTCAACCCGCTTTATTTCGTGCGGGTTTCGAGTCGTGTTATCGAGTCGTGTCGAAATTGACAGCCCTACATTCAATCATCCTTATGTTTGTATGATTTGGCGAATGATGTTTCTACAAAATTAGTTCTCAACAATGATTTTTAGCTTTGTCATTTACTGGCTCGTAAAGATTTGGTGCGTGTTTTAGAATTATTTTTTCTAAATAAATATAATGACAAACTACTTTTCCACTCGATCAATTTATATAGGCCGGATTTGCATGTTTTAAAATTGTTATTTTTTTTTATTTAGATGACAAATTATTCTTTCACTTGATCAATTTATATGGGCCGGATTGAATTTTTTTTCATTGTTTAATAAGTTTACAGTCTAACAGTAAATATTAGATTTTTATTTATTTTTATTTTTTCATTGTCACATCATAAGTCAATTTAGAGTCGGACTATATACAAGTTTACACTGCAATAATATATTATAGATTTTCGGTACTTTCAAATACAAAGTCCTTGATCAACTCATAATATGATCTAAATAAAAAACAAAATAGTTATGAATAAATCATAGTATAAAAAAATTACTATCTGCTAGTTTTTTTTGTTTTTTTTTGTTTTGAATCAATGAAAGAACTTTATTAATAGAGCTCAACTAAGTTGATTACAATCATGGAGAAGCACATCTCGAATATCTTCGGGTGCTTGTTCAAACCAAACAAAACCTTGCTCTGCTTCAAAACCCAAAGCAGCTAGGCGGTGAGCCACCGCATTACATGATCTAGGAGTGTGTTGAATTTTCACACCTTGCAACCTTCTCCAACTTTGTTTTATGTCATCAATTAAACCTCCATTGGCTAGTAACTCATATTGAGGGCTGGAAACTTCATTAACTGCTTCTAAGCAGTCACTTTCGATTACAACATCTGCTCTTTAACTATCTGCTAGTTAAAACTACACTTTGAAAAAAAATAAAAAATCATTTTTGTCCCATATGTAGTATCCTAAATAAAAACACCAATCGAAAAGATAAAAATTGTTTTAGATTAATTATTGACATAGGTCTATTGTGAAAAGTATAATCAAAGAGTCTTGCATTAAGAGCAAAAACAACATCACCTGCACGCATGACCTTGGCATCCTCCTTTGAAGGAGGCAAGGTGGAAACCTCCTCCTGAGGGGTGGGTTAAGATAAATTTGGATGGTGCGTTTGATGTTGCTACAAGTTGTGGAGGTATAGGATTAATTATCCGGGATACTTCCGGTCAATGCTTGAGAGGCCAATATCAAGCAGTTTCAAACGTTGGATCAGCGGAACAAGTTGAAGCTATAGCGGGAAGAGTCGCTGTCTTACATGCTATTGAGCATGGGCTCTCCCCGGTAATTTTTGAGACAGATTCCCTAACTCTTGCAAATGCAACTAAGCAGAGAGTCATTCCCCATACTTCCTTTCTAGGTCGTGTGTATGATGACATTACCTTCAGTCTCCATGAGAGGCCAGGTTCCTATTTTACTCATGCTTACCGTCAAGCCAACTTTGTGGCTCACAAATTAGCTAGATTTGCTCTTTCTAATTTTCAATTTTCTTCTTGAGGTGTTGTGCCTCCTTATTTTGTTTATGATGTAATCACAAAGGAGAGTTCTCCTTAAGTTTAATAAGAAAGTTTAATAAGAATTGTCAGTTTCGCTCAAAAAAAAAAAAAAGATTAATTATTGACATAGAAGTAAAGCCAGTCGGAAACCCAACAAGCACGTTATAACCTACAACCTCCCCGACTAACCAAGTAACAATAAGAGGAGGAATCAATGAAAGCATAGAGGAGAGATTTGAAAAGATCAAAGACATGCCTCAAATAGGTCTTCAAAGGACCGAGCACCGCATCACCAAATCAGAACAATCTCCTAAGGAATTCCAAGACCAAGATCAACAAGAATGCAAGGGAGGAACTAGAGTTAGCGCTGAAACCCTATACAAGGTCTCCATCTATGCTTTGTTATGTGAAACCCTAAAAGGGTCAAAGAGGCAAAACACACCTTTTTGCTTGCTTTGAACCCAAATAGTAATTTAGGTAAACATGAGTTTAAAAAGTCTGAAAAGTGAAATGATTGGTTTTGGAATATTCGCCAAAAAGTAGGTGTAAAAACCAAAAACCATACCTAACATAATTCAGTCTAGTAGTACAAGTTTTTTTGTTTTTTTTTGTTTAAGGGGTTTGTAATTCAGCCAAGTTGAGAGGTTCATCCCCACACTTGACTTATTATATTAAAATTAGAATTGTGCAAAGAGGGGGACATAACATCTTGACCTCTAGTATTAGTACATAAATCCTCGTAGAGTACACCTTGAATAATCACAAGAGCATCCTCTAACCAAATATCATCTAGATAATTAAGACTAGCAAGATGCGCCAATCTATGCGTTACATCATTAGCTTCACGGAAAATATTCTTAATCTGAATAAAGTGAAAAGATGTCAAATATGACTTACAATCATCGATAATATGCCCTATGTCAGATCAATCTTCCACATTTTAACGCAACCACCACGAGTGATCAATCACTCTCAAGGTCGAAAGCATCCCAATATTGATGAATTGCCGGAAGAACTCCAGCCTTACAAGCCTCTGCCTCCATATGAGTAGCAGAGATAACATGAGGGAAATTTTTAAGCAGGAGTTCGACAAATTGTAGTAATTTTTAGTCGTCGATGTAATAAGTTACACTAACAATTTAGAGAGAGAGAGAGAGCGGGGGAAGGGCTTTAACTTTTTTGAGTTTTTGTATATTCTGTGGTCCGCAAACAACCGATGGTAACTGTACAGAGGTATCGGGCATACAGAAAGCGCCACTTTAAACCTCTCAGGCTTTCCGTATGCAGCCAAAGAGGACTTGAATGTGGAGAGAAAAACCTCTTCTTTACTATCCACAGCCTACAGGTTGTAAAAACACCTTTTCCTCTCTTCTTTTCCCGCTTGGTAAATCTTTCACTGCATTTTCTCTGAGTCATCGATCATAGTGGTGGATGTTTATTTCCAAGCTTCAGCAGACGTAGAGCTCACTGTTGGAGATATAAAGTCGGTTTTTCAGTGCCCTTGTGCTTATTATGTGCATGCATGCGTTGGGATTAAACTCTTGTCTTCTTAGTTTCCCTTTGAAGGATTTCCCAGTTTCTTTGCTTCTGACTGGTTACTGGACATTTGATTTTTCTCTTCTTCATTTTCCATATGTATGAAAGGTATCTTTGTCTTTGTTAGTTCCGCTCTTTTGGCAGAGATCTTACATGGATTTTTGTCTAGTTGTTGTTCTGCAAAATTAGCACTAGTGGATAAGATCTTTCACTCCAGTAAAATCTCTCTCTTTCTTGTTCCTATACAAGCCAGATATACCAACTAAGAAGTTTGATCATCTTGTTTTATTTGCTTAACTTCATCTGGGTTTGGGAATAAGATCCAACACTTTGGTATGCAAAAGCAGAACTTTGTTCCCGGCAGAAGCTCCAGTGTCTGATAGAACTTGGGTCGGATTGAATCATCAAAGATCAGTCTGTTATAGTGTTTAATGACTTGTTATTACAAAAACACATTCAAATTGCAACTGGGTGTTTGCAGTATGTATGATTTATTATTGGGAATCTTTCTAAGTTAAAATCAGCAATATCCCAGTTCATTCTGATTTTTAGTTCTTGTAAGACACTTAGATCAAGCAAAGATTGGCTCTGATGTGTGATTCTTGTGGATCTCGCAGAATTCATTGAAGGCTTATGAGCTGTTATCTGCTACATTGTTCTAGGACGGCCTGAGAAACGATGCCAAATCAGCTATGGTTTGCACTGCCAGTGATTTGGAAGGGTGGAAAGATTTCCCAAAGGGCCTTAGAGTTCTTCTCCTTGATGAAGACACCAGTTCTTCTGCCGAGATAAGATCAAAGCTTGAGGCCATGGATTATATTGGTTAGAGATCTTTTAATCACTCATGTTCTGCTTAGTTCTGGTTTTTATCGGAAGAGTTCCTTAATTAGAAATATTAATTTCACTCTTTTCCAGTTCTGTTTAGTTTTCCACCAGTATACTGGTCCCCTTTTCTTTCTTCTCTAAAGCATCTCATGATGCTTCTTTATATGGTTAGATTCTGGCTTTGGTTTTATGTGGTTTTGGATTTTAGTCATATGGAGGTTAGAAATGAACCTGAACAGGGAAGAAGAATCAATTTTTTGCAATTCTCAACACGTCAGTATTTTTTTTTTCTCACTAAAGAATTAAAATAATGATCACATATAATCTCTTTGGATCTACTTGGTGAAGTAATTGGCTTTAATTTCTTTATGGGGAGTTCTGCCAAAATTAGAATATACTCGATGAAGGGGAGAAATCAAAATCCTGTTGTTTAGATGTAGTGTTGATTTACTTCAAGGTTCCTCTGTCTTATATTCTACATGCTTGTGCACTTGTCTCTTTTGTGTTCACGTCTAGCCATCTACACATTTCGTTTAACATCACCGTGTCTGTTGCAGTTACTACATTCTGCAATGAAACCGAAGCATTGTCAGCATTTTCAAGCAACCCTGAAAGTTTCCATGTTTCAATTGTTGAGGTAATGAACTACATATGAAACTAGAACTCAATTTAATGATTTAGAGAACAGTTTAGCTTGCATCTGTAAAGTATTGGTTTTTATTTGCTGATTTGAGATATTAGGACCAAAAGATCCAGTCTGTTCTTTTGTGGAGTCACTTTCCAGAAAAATGTATTTAGCTCAGCCTGTTGCAGCTTATTCAGTTATATGAGCTTGAATTTCTTGTTGTGTCATTCCTATAGCCATATTATTCTAAATTAAACATGGTCCCAGGTAAATACAAGCAAAGGTGATTGGGGTTTCCAATTTCTTGAAAAGGCCAAGGACTTGCCGATCATTAGTAAGTTTACAAGAAAACCTACTATTCTAAGTTACCCATAAAATTCTCTTGTTGATTTCTTATTCATTATATGTGTTTCTCTGATTCTACTTTTGTTCAAATTTAATCATCTAACAACTTTTAATTGGAATTTACTAAATCTTTCTTGCAGTGACTTCAAATATTCATTGCCTGAACACCATGATGAAGTGTATAGCGGTGAGATATTTTCTCTGACCACTTAAGTGACCAATCGATCTCCAAACCACACGCACTACTCTGTTTAGATCTTCTTCTTTTTTCTTTTTTTTCTTTTACTGCCTAGAGTCCTATTGAATAAGTATTGCCCAGCACAGTGAAATCTCTTCTTTGAAATTTCAAATAATTAATGAGTTTTAATGCCTATCCTATTGTTGCTCAAATAAAAAATGAAAGGTTCTATACTGCATTTCCAGTCGATCATACTTCGTTTCATGCATGTATTTGACAATTTACTTCCAGCTTGGTGCAGTTGAGTTTCTGCGGAAACCTCTTGGTGAGGACAAACTTCGGAATATTTGGCAGCATGTTGTTCATAAGGTTCGTTATAGTATGGTAATATTGTGTCAAGAGTTACTACAAAGTATGATGAACATTCTGCAATTAGAAAGTTTCTGATTTTGTAAATTCTGAGCAGGCATTCAATGCAGGAGGGAAAACCGTCTCTGAATCAGTCAAGCCTGTCAAAGAATCTGTAGTACCCATGTTGCAGCCCAAACTGGAAAATGAACCACCGAAATGCAAAATCTCAGTAGTAACAGAAAACGCTTCAAGGGTTCTTGAACATGACCATGAACAATCCACTGGAAGTGATAAGTACCCAGCTCCTTCAACGCCACAAATAAAACAGGGATCTCGTTTACTGGATGATGGGGATTGCCAAGATCAAACTAACTGCTTATCAGAGAAAGAGAGTGGGGAGCACGATGATGAATCTAAATCTGTCGAAACTACATGTGGCAATGCTAACGATACTCTTCAAATAAGTGAACCTCAGATGCCTGAGAAGATAGTGGTCAAACAGGAAAAGGACTCCGCTGATGTTTCTAAGAGTGATATTAATTTGTCTCAGCCTCATATTATAGATGGTACCAATGATACTGGTCGTGCTACTGAAAATCTGAGTAAAGCATCAGGTCTCAATCATTCATACAAATCTGGTAGGAAGAAGATGAAGGTAATCTTGTACACCTGTACTTCTGTATGAAAAAATATTTAATCTACTAGTTTCGATGATCATGAGTACATTTGTGTTTATGTTTGGTTTCAGGTAGACTGGACACCAGAACTGCACAAGAAATTTGTCCATGCGGTGGAACAATTGGGTGTAGATCAAGCCATTCCTTCTCGAATACTAGAGCTTATGAAAACTGAAGGTTTGACAAGGCATAATGTAGCAAGCCATCTCCAGGTTGGTATTATACTAGCTCTTTAATAACCAATCAAGTTTTGTTTCAGTAGAAATTACTCGTCTGTGATGGGAGCCATTGTTCGAAACCTGTTTAGATTTTCTCTTTAGATTGTGTAATGAGAAGCCTATGTAAACCAACTATAATTGTACTAATTTAGGTGTTGATTAATGAGACATAAAAGTGGAAGAAGTTCAGTGGAAGTTGTCTTGATTTCCATAGAATTCCCATAGATCAGCTAAATATGTGTCCCCAACTTGTTATTGTTTGAAGTAAGGGTCGTCAGTCATTGAGTCCTCTTTTGGAATAACCATACTTTATTGGAATTGGTATTCAACTCAAATGAGATAACTTTATCTCCCCCCTGCTCTATTCAACCTAATGAAATAATTGACTATTGTTGTGATGCAGAAGTATCGGATGCACAAGAGACACATCTTGCCCAAGGATGAAGACCGCAGACTGTTACATCCTAGAGATCCAAATCAAATGAGTTATTATCCTCATAAACCCATCATGGCTTTTCCCCCATATCATTATAACAGTGCTGTATCAATGCCACCGGTCTATCCTATGTGGGGCCAACCTGCCAGCCACCCGGCCAATATCCAAATGTGGGGATCACCTAGCTATCCTCCATGGCAGGTGTCAGAAAGTTGGCATTGGAATCCTTCTTATCCAGGGGTAATAATGTTGGTCATTTTAAGTACAGTTATTCCCTTTCGTAAAGTATGTTATTCATTTGGAGATCCTTTGATAATTGCATCATTTCGACATTACAGTTGCATGCTGATGCTTGGGGTTGCCCTGTAATGCCTCAACCTCTGCAAGGTGGTTATTCCTCTTATCCTCAAGTGAGTATGCCGATGACAAGTATACATTCTGTTTTTGCACTAGTCATCAACTCTGTTTTGTCAATTGTTTACCCAAATCTTATTTCATACTACGTTTCTATATATAATGCAGATTGCATCGGGGGTTAACAATACAAATGTAGTAGACAATGGCTGCAGCATGCCACATAACTCTTCGAAACATCATCCGGTACTACCACACAGCCTTTGTTTATGCACATTGCTCAAAATCTGGACACTGCATTCCATTTCTGATGTGCAATTAAGCTACAAATATATACCTTGTAACCAATATCGCAAATCGCTCCTGGACTTGAACAATCATTTATCCTATTGTTTCATACTCATTGTTTCTCTAATGCAGATTGCATCAGGGTTGAACAACACAAATGTAGTAGATAATGGCTGCAGCATGCCACATGATTCTTCTGAACTTTATCCGGTAATACCACACACCCTCAACGTATGCACATAGCTAAAAAATTTGGTCATTGCATTCCATTTCTATTATGTAGTCAAACCATCATTGCAATCTGATCCTTGAGTTGTAGCGAGGTTAATAAACCACACCCAGCAATAGAAGCAATATGAAATGGAATCTATGGTACTTGTGGCAAAAAACAAAATGTAAAGAGAGAACAATGTCGGATTGAGTGGCATTGCATTGGACAAAATAATGTACTGATATGTATGCTTATCATGTCGGTTGTAGATTTGATGTACCTACTTGAATCAGACAAGTCATGAGTGTTATAACTTGCTTTCAAATAATGCACATGCAGAATATAAGTGGTGGGGTATTGACAAAAACCAAACGTTAAAAATGCTGTATCTTATCTTATTGGCAAATCTGATCTTTTTGGTTCCGTGGGTTTTATCTTATGCAGGCAGAGGAAATCATTGACAAAGTTGTGAAGGAGGCAATGAGCAAGCCATGGCTACCCCTTCCTTTAGGCCTTAAGCTCCCTTCCACTGAAGGTGTACTAGCTGAACTCTCAAGGCAAGGCATCTGCAACATCCCTCCTCGGATCAACGGCTCTACCTCCCGTTGACGTGAACCGGCTGCCCTTACGGTCCCCCGATTCACAAGCACAGTGAATTAACATGATGAGGACGTATGCATCAATTACCACGTCATGTGATTAGCTAATGTGGTAAGAAGAAATACGATGTCTTTAGGATTTTTAGATTTAACATGTGTCCCAACACTGCTTGATTGATGAGGACCAAACTAGCTATTGTGGTCTCAGAGCTACCTGAGCTGTTTGTGCGCACCATTCCAACACAAACATGCACGAGTCAAGTCAGATGTAGACGCACGGAAATAAGTGACTTAGATCCTATCCCTATTTTAGAAATTAATGGTCTCCCGGAGCAGCATCAGAAGGCCGAGGTCGGGCCACGTTGGTGGAGTCCTGCCCATGTAAAATTTCAATTCTGAGTGTAAATAGTGCCAAACACAGATGAGGGGGGCCTTTCCTTTTTATCTGATGTGATCCGTTCTGTGAGGTCCTTTTTGGTGCTGTTGGGTAGGTGACGTAGGTCATGCAGTGTTGCTGTCTAATAATGGAGGGGAATAGCTGTGTAACAGTACTGTTGCTCTGCCCCATGAGGCACTTGTGAATTATTTCAACAGAAAGCTTTACAAGTGGATGCTGACTTGGGGCTTATCTTGTTTGTATCATTTAAGAAAAATGGACCAAAGTATCTTGTTTGGTCATGTTTCACATTAGAGTTTTGGTGATCTGTTTTGCATTCCACAATTTTGGTCTTTGTGTAAAAGGAGCGTACTTCCCACGCATATGGTCTATTCGGTCCATTTTTCGTGTCTAGACTTTTAAGATTGGATATGACTTTCGAGTAAGAGGTTTTTCAATTGTCGACTTCAGCAGTAGGAGTGCTTGAATCATATAACGGGTTCAGAGAAGGTTTAGTGTTTGAATCATATAAAGGAGTAATAATACAGGGAAGGCGGGGAAAATGGATGGTGGAGCCAAATCCCACGGAACCAAACTTGAAGTAGTGCCAATGTACAAGGTACAAAGATTGAATGAAACTTACAATCAACCTCGAATCGTATGAACTTCGAATCTCAAATATTTATTAATGGACCCGGCTCCTCTAAAGTGAGAAGGTTGTGAATTTACGTCAATTTCATAAAATCTTGACTCTCTATCTAATCTAAGGGTTCTGACAATTGACACGTCACTATTTTACAAATTTTTAATTTTTCATCAAAATCTTAATTAACTTGCCGTTAACTCCCTAAAAAAAAGAGAGGAATTTCTGGTCAACATATCTCTCTGCGTCAAGTTCTTCTTTGTGCTTCCTTTTCTATTTCTCTTTTGCTACCATGGTTGTGCATTAACCATGGAATGCCTGTTCTTGCAGTTCTGTTAATTAACAAATTCATAAAGAAATAATCCTATGCTATTTATTCTGTTTTCGTAATCAAAAATCTGATGTTGTACACTGTACAGAGGATTAGGACTTTTGAAAATGTTGATTTGAAGTGGAATTCCATTAATACAGACATCTGAAGATACCTAAACCATGATCGAAGACCAAAATACACACTGAACTTGCTTTTGTTGTTGTTTTTTTTTTTTTTTTTTGTGTTGGAAGAGAAGGGAAAATATATTTTTTTTCCGATGGAGTTAATATATCCCAATTTAGTATTGCATCTTGATGAATTTTAAGAACTCTTGAACTCAATTCCACTATTAATTTTTTGAACTCACATAGCAGATTCTCAATTGCAATGTTGAAGGTGAGTTCATTAATATTGATGATGCATGATCAAGTTGATAAACAATTTTCTAACTCTCAGGTCCATCAAAGATGAGTATAGGATTATGAAAATTGAATCTGGTCATCCGAGTTCTCTAGTACCCAAACATAAACAATTTGATAATTTGATTTGTAATTATGAAAATAGAATGAATAACATAGGATTGATTCTAGCTTGATGAATTCATTAATTAACACAAGTGCAAGAAGTCATTCCATGGTTAGTATGCAGCCATGGAAGTAAAGAGAAATAGGAAAGGAAGAACGAAGAAGGATCGAATTTGACGAGAAATTCCCAATTTTTTTTTTTTTTGGAGTTAACGGAAAGTTAACTAGGATTAAGATGAAAAACCAAAAATGGGTGGAATAGTGATGTGTCAATTGTCAGGACCCTTAGATTAGACAGAGGGTCAAGATTTTATGAAATTGACGTAAATTCACAACCTCCTCACTTTAGAGAAGCCGGATCCCTTATCAATTCTATAGCTTAACTGCTATAATCAACCTCTGTTGTCATCAGGGACGTAGCTACAGCCAAGGCTACCTGGGCTATAGCCCAAGAGAGATTTGGGCTAAAAAATTGCCAAGTAGAGGTATCAACCTAAATTATAAAAAAAAAAAAAAAAAAATTATACCAAGTCTATGAGTGATCAGTCCCACAGTTCCGCCGCTGCAACAGTCCAGTTGTTGGGTTGTTCACTGCCATTGCCAGCAACTAGAATCTCAGCTTGTTTCAATTCTACTGCTTCAGCCGAATCCACAACTAGAATCTCAAGTACAATCAACTTCAGAAGTTCAGATTATGTAGATGTTCTTGTTTTCTTTTTCTTGTGTATATCGAATCACAAGTGCTCTGTTTAGTTTTCATAACTCATAAGGAATCAAGGATAAGATCATGATCTCTTTACATTAGTCAAGGAAGAAACCACTGAGCTGTGCCATCAAGGTCTTCTTAATTCGATTGTTTTCTGTTTTCGTTTCGAGTTATAGGTTCATATTTTGTTTCGAGTTTGTGGGTTTACCATTTGGTCAACCTTCGTATGATCTTCTCGTTTCGCTCTTCGATCCTCTTTTCGCTCTTCGATCCTCTTTTCGGCTTCCCATTTAATTTAGGGTTTGTGGGTTTGCCATGTACCTTAGGCTTAGAGGAATCAAATACATTAGTTGAACTATTGAGTATCTTCATCAATTCCTCCCGTTTCTACGACCTCATTCCTCTAAGCCTGATTAGCCCTTGAAAGCTGTACTGGCTTTACATGAAAATAAGAAAAGGAACTACTTCAATCTATTGATGATTTTTTTTGTTGACTCTTGCCCACAATGTTATCAATCTGTTTTAATAGTTCTAAAACATGCTGAAAACTTTTGTTAATGAGGTCGTAAGGTTGGCTAATCGAATACCTTGCTTTTGTTGTGCAGATAGTGGTAGTGTTGGAAACTGGCAAGTTTTTATATAGCTTAAACTAGCCCAATCCATTTTCGATTCCTGGCTACGTCCCTGGTTGTCATGAGCTTGGTATGTCTAAATTGGGACAAAATGCAACTAGAACAACACCTCTGTAGCCCCAATGCTTCCTTTATAAGGTCGCATTGCTGGTAATGATGTTAATTTCAGTATTCTCAAACACAAATCAACAAACCAACTGTTAAATTCAAAACTCATGAACAAAAATGCAATCTAACAAAAAAAAAAAAAAAAAGAACAATCACAATGTCTTCCCGCTCCTAATTAGTCATCAAGCGATATTTTTTTTTCTGGATCTAAAGTCCAAGATTTACATGCTTAAATGGTATAATCAAAATGTTAAATCTTCTATTGATTTACATATAAAATTATGATAAATTGCGGCAGCTAATGATGACAACGATCTTAGATTTATGCGGCTTGTAGCTCTAGCAGTAAGAGCACTTACTCATACCTCCCTCCAAGGTATAGAGATTGAACTCTCCCTGTTCTCTCAATATCACAGTAATTATCAAAGAAAAATGATCTTGGAGTTTCGATTCTCATGATGATAGCTCAACGTGGATGAACCAGTACAGTTTGGACTAGTGCCAAAAAACAACAGCAACCTGGTTATTATTAGGGCAGGAATAAGATGGGACGGACCAGTGACAAGATTGACAAGCCATAAAAAGGCTGGAAGTCTGGAACATATTCGTACGGTTTTTCAAAAAGTTCCACTCAGGTTTAAATTTTGGCGGTAAATGCAATTGGTTTCTGTTTGTTTGGAAGGATGCAATTGGTTTCTTATTGGGCCGTTTTCGGGTCAATCCTTGTGGTACTGCTTGTATTGTCTTTGGGCTTTCGATGAAGTTATATAGGCACCGAATTGAAGGTCTTATCCTTTTCTTTTCATCTTTTGTAACTTCGTAGTAAGATGAGCAAATGTTCAATGAAGGGCATAATGTGGCCTCATCAAAATTTTGGGAAAAATTGTGAAAGAAAATCCGAATAGAATGGGAAATAGTGTCATATGTTACCTAAGAGAAATACAATTACGATGGAGTTACAATATCGGTATGATATACATTCGGTGGAGATGAGGTAAGAGCCACGATGGAGCCTCACTTTCTCCGCCATGTTAACGCCAGATGAACTCGTAACTAAACGAGTCATATATATTGTGGAACACTCCATAGAAGCTATGAAACTATGAAGTAGCCTTCAAATTCTCAATATGGTGCCCAACAGCTGCAACGCTATCTTCACTACCCTGTTAGCGCTTGCCGCTTGATCAACCCCCAAGACTGTATATGATTCGATTTCAATAATAATAGAAAATTGTTTAAACAGAGTTTGTTTCTCCACTAGGGTCGTCCCTTAGGCCTAAAGTTCCCGGAGGCCTTGTATTTTTCTAATTCAGCATATAAATATATAATTAAACCCAAAAAAAAAAAAACTTAAATAAATAAATAGGGAAGCAAGCTGATGAAAAAGAACATGATAGTATGAACCTAATTTTTGCAAACATATGCTGCATATTTTTCATCTATGTTGTTTTAGTCTTTACCTCTCTACTTTCCGTCTCTCAAATGGCCGGGTAATATTTAATTTTTGTTCTATTTAAAATTCAATGAACAAATGTTAATAAAATCATCCTCTGAGAACTCTTCATACATCATATATACTCTCAAATTATATTAGGAAGACATCGCCTTAAGCCTTGTTTTATATCGGACGTCCTTGTAGACTACCTTCGAGTTACTTGTACATCTTTGTTGACTACATTATAACTTTACTTATTAGAAATTGAATACAGTCCCCACCAGATGCCAGAGAAATTTTAATTTTACAATATATTAGAGAATCTTCCATATATCTATACACCATCAACTTAACAAACTTTTTTTTTGACAACTTGAAATACTCAATAAAAACAAGGGGAAGAAGAACCCTTGACAGAAACAAAGAGCCAGGACCAAACCAACTAAACTAGAGGTGGACCTAGAAGCCCATCATACAACAAAATTTCAAGTAAAGAGGAGGGAGGGTGACGAACCCAGTTGGAAGGACACTTCCCACTATTAACTAATGAAGCAACATGATGAGCTGCTTTATTAGCCTTCCTACTGATCCAAGACCAGTTAAACTGCCGGGTTGAAGAGAGGTACCGGACTTGAGAAATAATGGTTGCAGCTTTCCAATCAGAGGCAGGGAGATTATGGGAGATGGAGTTTGCCAGAAGAATTGCTTCCCGAACTGCTAATGCTCCTGCTGCCAAAGGGGAAGGAGCGCGCATTTTTGCCGTTTTACCGGCAATCAAAGAACCTTTCCAGTTTCTAGCCAAAGCTGCCACTCCACACATAAGGGTATCCTTCTGCAAGGAAGCATCAGTATTGATCAGGATGGCATTGACAAAAGGCGGAGACCACTTAACAGGAATAGTATTGGGAATGGTGTGACACCCAAAATCTGAATCTAAACTCGTTAATGAGTGAGCTGCAAGGAATTCAGTCGCTGCTTTGAAAGCAGACAAAGCAATCTTGATTGGATCTGGAGATAGCTTATTAAAAAAATTAACAATCACATCTACGCTTCCAAATTCTCCACAGAAAGAACACAACATGGGTGACAAAATTAGCAGGGGTATCCATTTGGCTTATGTTGAAGAGCCAACTTTCAAAAGAAGTGATAGCTTGTAGAGGAACTTTGTAAGATAGGGGATGAGCAAACCAAGCACTTACAATCCAAGGACAAGTGAGAAGAGCATGTTCAGTTGTTTCATTTGGGTGCAGGCATAATTGACACTCAGCTGAAGATGCAATATGCCTTCTAAATAAATTGCTCTTTGTTGGAAAGAATACCATGACAAGCACGCCATAAGAAATTTTTGACTCGAGGAATAGTTTGAAGCTTCCAAATCCAGGACCAAAGACTGCTAGGAATAGCATATGAATTATGAGGATGTTGCATTACTCCAACTTGAGAACGAGAGTGAAGGAGATGATAGCCTGACGTAACAGTAAAACCACCGTTTCTGGTGTGAGGCCATATCAACGTATCAGAAATGTTTTGATCAGTAATAGGAATATCAGAAATCAAGAGGGATTGTGCAGGTGTAATGAGGTCTTTGACTTTCTCTAGATTTCACGTTTTTGTGTTCCAATTGATGAGAGAACCAACCTGAAAGTTCCCATAGTCCAGCGGAAGATGGATCAATGAGGGAGGGTTGGAAGGGATCCATGTATCACTGCCTATCTGAACAGAAGTACCATTACCAATGTTCCAAAGAGATTCAGAATGAATAACATCTCTACCAATTAACAGGCTTGACCAAATCCAAGAAGCTGAAGCACCTTTTCTTGCGAAACGAAAAGAAGTCGATGGAAAATACAATTGCTGCAGGACATGAGCCCATAAAGAAGTGGGATTGTGAGTAAGTCTCCAAGCTTGTTTAGCCAGCAAAGAATCATTGAATTCTACCAAATTTCTGAATCCCATTCCACCGTCTTGTTTAGGCAAACTTAGGAAATTCCAAGACTTCCAATGTAGTCCATTAGAATCTTGATTTCCCCACCAGAAATTTGCCAAAATACCATTCAATTGAGTGCAAAGAGAGACTGAAAATTTAAAACATGCCATAGGATAAGCTGGGATAGCCGTGGCAATAGCCTTGATAAGAGTTTCTTTCCCAGCTTGACTAAGAGTAGCCTGTTTCCATCCCTGAACTTTCTTGGATATTGAGTCCTTGATAAAACCAAGAGCAGCCTTTTTTGATCGATGCCAGAAGGTTGGAAGCCCCAAGTTTTCCTGGATAAAAAACAACTGGGATTTGCATAACAGCACTCAACAAATGAACAATTTTAGGTTGTGTATTTGGACTGAAAAAAACAGAAGATTTTTCCACATTTATCAGTTGCCCCGAAGCTACACAATAAGTATGGAAGAGATCAAACAACATTTCACAGTTCTGTAGAGTGGCTTGAAGGAAGAACAGGGAGTCATCTGCAAAGAAAAGATGACTGATTCCTAATTCTTGTGGACCAATAGTCACAGGTTTCAGTAGGGAGCATCTGCAACATTTAATGACCATTTTTGAAAGAACGTCATTAACAAAAAGAAAAAGAAAAGGTGACAAGGGATCTCCTTGTCTGAGACCACGGGTTGGTTTGAAAAAAGGCCCTGGTTTCCCATTAAGAAGCACAGAAAGGGAGGAAGTTAATTCGGACACAATTCATAACCAAAGTCACCCATTGATCTGCAAAACCCATCTTTTTTAGGACTGCCTGTAAGATATCCCACTCAATTAGATCATAGGCCTTATTCATATCTAGCTTTAAACCAAAAGCTGCATTGTTCCCTGATCGGCGGAGCTTTAACCGATGAAAAAGTTCATGAGCAACAACAATATTGTCTTGAATTTGTCTATCTGAGACAAAGGCTGACTGATTCTAAGTAACAAGGCTTGCCATGAAAGGTTTCAAACGATTCACAATGATCTTGGTTAGAATCTTATAAGAAAAGTTACAGAGGGCTATTGGACGAAAATGAGTAGCATTTGCTGGAGCTTTAACCTTGGGAATAAGAGCAAGATGGGAGCGATTCATAGTTTGTAGCAAAGCAACAGTCTGCTGGTGTTGAATGGTAGATTCATGTATTAAAGTCCGCACCAAGTCCCACTGATTTTGATAAAAAATTCCGGAAAAACCGTCAGGGCCAGGGGCCTTGGTAGCACCAAGATCAAAAACAGCTTCTTTAACCTCTTGGAGAGAAATTGGACTCAAAAGCTGCACATTCATATCAGGAGTAACTAAGTTGTCCACAAAATCCAGAACTTCTGCCCATTGTTGAGGACCATTTGAGGTGAACAAATCTTGAAAATAATCTAGAAAGTGGTTGGAGATGTCATTATGAGTTTCCAGCCATATACCATTCACATCCTGAAGGCGGAGAACCGAATTGAATTGTCTTCTCTGCAAGGTGGAATAATGGAAAAAACTTGTATTTTTATCACCCAATTTCAGCCAGTTAACCCTTGACCTTTGCTGCCAATGCATTTCATCTTGCGTCCAGAGTTTTTCAATTTGGGAAGTTAAATTCTGGATGTCATGCTGCACATTTGGTTGATTTGATTCATAGAGCTTTTCCATGTCCGGTAGCAGTTCATTCACTTGAGCAGTAGGATTGAAGAAAGTTTTCTTACTCCAGGACTTTAGAGCTTTTCCACAGCGAGAAAGATTAGAATTCCAAACTGACATAGGTTGGTTATGTGATCTCTGATGCCAAGAATCATGGATAATACCAGCATAATCTTCATGAGTAGTCCAATATTGTTCAAAGCGGAAAGGGAACTGGGTTTTGACAGTAATAGGGTGAGTATCCAAAAGAATTGGCCTATGATCAGAACCAATTTTTAGTAGATAGAAGAGTTGGGTTCGAGACTGTGAGGAGCACCAGGCTAGATTACCTAGAGCTCTATCCAACCGTTCCTTTATAAAAACACGATCATGTCGCACTGCAAACCAAGTAAAATCAGGACCATTATAATGAAGATCTCTGAGTTGCCTACCACTTAAAAAGACCCAAAACAAATTCAATCTCCACTGGGCAGAAATGTCACCTCCCCATTTCTCTGAGGTATCAAGAATTTCATTGAAATCTCCGATCACTAACCAAGGTTGAACCTCGCTAACAAACCGTCGGGACATCAAACTCCAAAAGGCTTTTTTCTCATTCTCATGAGGGTTGCCGTAAAACCATGTTATCTTACACACAAAAGCATCAGAAATAAAAGAAACAGTAATATCTATATAGTTTGGAGTGGAATCGGAATATGAACCTGGACAGTTTCACCACAAAACAGAGCTAAACCCCCTCTAGTGCGGAAGGGGTTTACAACATGATAATCTGTGAATCTCAATTGTTTCTTCCAGTCTTTGATAGTCTTCTCCTGTTGTCTTGTCTCCATTAGAAACAGAAAATCTGGTTTCTGTCTTCTGCAAATCTTCCTCATAGCTTTCCTTGTCAGGGAGGATCCAAGCCCCTGACAGTTCCAAGAAATCAACCTCATGCCCGGATCTGTGAATGGCAAAAACAGCTACTGTCGAAATAAGCAGTGGGAGCTAAACCCCAAACTCTCAATCAAGCAAAACAGCGATGAAAGAAGAGAAAAGAAAAAGTGATTTCAGAGTGGTGGGTGGTTTGGGGATAGCGCTGAAACTGAGAGTAGTGAAGGAGGAAGTAATTGGGGGATGGAAAATGTTTAAAGGGACTGATTTTGGAGGAGGAGGCGGATTGGGTATAGTGGTGGAGGATGACCGAATTCAACAGTGGATAAAGATGAAGAGAAAAATTAAGGTATGGGTGAGTAAGGGGAGGAATGGAGATGGTTGAAAGACTGGAGGAACGGAGTATGGGGATGGGTTAATTGAGAGGAGGAGACGATTGGGGGAGGTGGAGGAAAAACCGTACGCGACTGTGGAAATTAGGAATATCCTAAAGACAACACTATCCTAGGGTAGTGGGTTTGCTCTCAGAGCATTCATGTGTTTAAATGCAGCAGGTTTTGCTAATGCAGCAGATCAACTTAACAAACTTGCCCTACCAACATCTTAACCTTAAACGAAATAAGAATTTACAAGAAATGGAGAAAGATGAAATTAAGGTTACCTTACGCATACCCATAGTTATGGCCACTCTCCAATTACATATCCGAAGGCGACTGCAGCAGTTCTCAATTGTGTGAAGGAGGTTGGTGCAGCCGTGAAAAAGCTCCAGAAGTCCAATGATGCATTTGGTATTCTAGTTGAAGGCTCCAATTTTGGGTTCAAATCAATAGTATTAAAGTATTGGTTGGGGATGCACATTAAAATGTCAATACCCTGCCTTGATCCCCTAGGCGAGTTATATAAGAATGGCAAACTGGTGCAGATTGGCCATAGGCATATACAGATACTCTTGTTTTTGACAGAAATTTCCAGCTTAACCATAAAGGAGCATAAAGACTACCACACTCCATCGCCATAGGTTATTGGCTTCTTTTCAAGGGGTCGTGAAATGTACACACACGTCTTGATTAAATTCCAAAAGATGGTGTCCTTAGTTTTCTTTCTAAAAAGATGTATGTTTAAGGAAAATATGATTTGCAAAGAGACTTAATGGGAGAGTTGTGTAAAAGTAAATTGACAAATGGAATTGGTCTACTCATTTCATTTCATAGCACCTTTATATAGGGAGAGAATTACAACGGAAATATCAATTACAATGATGACATTAAATGATGATTGATCCGTAATTGTGTTGATTGATGGTAATCACTGATTCCTTGATTCCCTCTCCGTCAGTCGCTTTGATGAAGACACATAATATGTTTTTCCTTTAACACTCCCCCTTGTGCCAAGTCAATGACGAAATGGTGCATGAGTTGTTGCCTCACTAAAAACCTTGCCAGGTAACAAAAACCTTGTGGGACAAAAATAACTCTGGTCGAAGGACAAAAAGAGCACAACACGTCATTTACTCTTCGAAATCGAACATGTAGACATCATACCTCCTCCTGATGTCAATATCTCCCCCTGATTGCTATAATCATGGGAGTTTGGATAACTTTCTTAATCCGATGCTTTTCACATGTTTCTCGAAGGTGGATTTAGGTAATGACTTAGTAAATAAGTTCGCTATATTATCCTCATATCGGATTTGATTCATTTATTCAATATTTAGAAGTGCTTGTTGTTGCTGATTGTAAAAGAACTTAGGCGATATATGCTTGGTGTTGTCGCCCTTGATGAAACCTAATTTCATTTGCTTAATACAAGCTGCATTATCTTCATAAATGCATGTAGGTTCATTTGTGTTAGACTTCAAACCACAAGTTCCTCGAATATGTGTAATTACAGACCGTAGCCATATGCATTCTCGCACGGCTTCATGTAGAGCAATAATCTCTACATGATTTGAAGAAGTAGCAACAAGGGTCTGCTTTGTAGAGCTCCAAGATATCGCAGTGCTTCCTATGGTAAAGACATAACCCGTTTGGGAGCGACCTTTGTGAGGGTCAGAGAGATACCCTGCATCAGCAAATCCCATAAAACATCACCATTGTTTTGATGTAAGGGAGGAGGATGACGCCGGCAACCCTTGGCTGTGGCAGCTTTGCCAGTCATGGCGTCTTGGACGGCGCCTCTTGGGCTAATGAGATCCGTTCTCATTCTTCCGTCATTCTTTTCTCTCTGTAGGGATAGAACAAGCCCATATCTATCGTACATTTTAAGTAATGAAAAATTGTTTTTATACCAGTCCAATGACATTGCGTTGGCGCGGAGCTATATCTAGCCAACAAGTTCGTAATAATTGAGGTGTCCGGTCTTGTATTATGATAAGTACAATAATGCGCCTATTGTACTCAGGTAAGCACTTTTGCTATTAACACGTTTTCGTCATCATCCCTGGGACGAAACGGATCCCATTTAGGGCCAAGACTACGGATGACCATGAGAGTGCATCTTTGACTTTATCAAAATGCAAAGCATTTATTGACACGGTTACAAGTTCTATATCTAGACAAAACCGTGTTCTCCCAAGGTCCTTCATCTCAAACTTGGATTTCAGGTGTTCAGCGGTTTCCCTTAACTCTCAAGGGTTCCAATTATGTTCGTTAACATAAACTGTGAGAATTGCAAATCCAGAACTTGTCATGAAAATGCAGGGGCATAGTTCATCATATCCCTTCCCAATCAAGTAGTCACTTTAGTGAGCGTTTCATGCTTATTGCAAACACGTTCTGTGGTCAAGAGCCACTTGATTTGGGTAAATGAAGTCCATAAGAACCTTCATTATATTCCGTATCTAGATCTCCATAGAGACACGTAGTGACCACATTCGTAAGCTGCATGTTCAGTTATTTGGAAACTACCAAACTGACAAGGTAGTGGAAATGACATCCATTACGAGAGAATATGTCTTCTCATAATCGATTCCAGGGTGTTTTTGTGAGAAGCCTTGCGCCATAAGGCGAGATTATCATCTCTTTTTCTCAAGGTTCGAAAAATCGCTAGGCGCTAGTCGGGCGGTGAGCTGGGGAGGAGCGCCCAGGCGGCGCCTAGGCGGTTTTGTATTTTTTAATTTTTATTTAATTTTTATAGCTTTTATTTATGTAATTAAAAATATATAAACTTATAAAAACTCAAAGAGTAATAAAATTACTCCTAAAAATCTAGAATATTCAAATTTTAAGAGAGTCCTAAATAAACATACATAAAGATTAAAGACTAAAGTTATAAAATTGCACCTAGAATGTTCAAATTTTAAGAGTCCTAAATAAGCATCCATACAGAATTAAAGATTAAAGACTAAAGTTATAAAATTGCACCTAGAATGTTCAAATTTTAAGAGTCCTAAATGGCTAAAGTGATAAAACAATTGCAAGCCTAAATGGCTAAATCTCTAACTCTTCCTCTCCATATCCATCCAAGACTCCTTCGGTGTCGGACTCAAACTCAACATCCTCTTCTTCTCCCTCCTCTTCCGTGTCCTCATCCGATACAAAATCTTCATCATGAAGCTCTCTTACCTCTACATTTCTAGAACTTCTCCTAAGCCCACTATCCACTCCCGAAGACTCTCCCTCTATTTCACTAATAATATCCGAGTCATCTTCTTCATCACCACCATCCACAATCCATCCTTGAGCCTTGCTAGCTTCATTACCAAGTAGCACATCCACACCCAACTCTTGTCTTTTTGTTAATAATCTTGGCATTGAATTGGACATAGACTAGATTATTCAATCTTGAAGCATCTAGTCTATTCCTTTTCTTTGTATGGATCTACATAAAAAAAAATGTATATATATTGATAAGTTAGTAACAAATCAACCATTATGAGAAAGTATTCTTCTAAGCATTTGAAAGAAAACACTTACTCCCTCAAAAGTACTCCAATTCCTTTCGCACCCGGATGAACTTGTAGTTAAAGAGAGTATTCTTCTAGCCATTTTTTGCAATTTGGGTGTTCCACTTCCATAATTGGACCACCATCCAACTACACATGCACAAAGCCACAAACAAAACAATAACAATAAGTAAACAAAATAAATATCATGAGTTAAACAAAATAAATATCATGCCTTGTAATTTTCACAAAATAATGAAAGTTTTAGTTTCTTACCCGGATCATACTTGTCATCATTCTTTGCACATCCCAACTTAGCTAATGCTCTTCCAAATCCACCCCCTTTGCTTTTATACATCAACAATTCTTCATTTGTCACCACACTTTGGGTCTCAAGGTCATCGGGAAAAAACTTCTCCACACAAAGAAAGAACCCTTCCATGACAACATGATCATATTGAATGTCTTCATCCTTGTAGAAGTAATAGGGGTTCAAGAGGTAAGCCGCCAAATGTAATGGACTATCAAGACGACCACGGGCTTTCTCATCAATAATCTCTATAATTGGCCGATAATTGGCCTCTTGATGTTTGAATGCCTCTTTAATGTCTTCCTTTGCCTTGAGTAATTCTCCATACAAAAAGCCCATTGATGGCTTTTTATCACCATCCACAAGGCGAAGCACCTTAAACAAAGGAGCAAACACTTTCAAGCAAAGTGTTACCCCATTCCAAAAAGAGGTGCTCAATACGGTATTATATGCCATTTTCCCCTTAGCACTCTTAGAATGTTTGCAAGCGGTCCAATCATCACAAGCAACCATACACCTCAACTCACTCTTCTTCTCCATCAAGCTTTGCAAAGTTAGAAAGGAAGTGGCAAATCTAGTGACTCCCGGCCTCACTATGTCTCTTTTCTTTGTATGCTTCCTCATCAAAGCCAATGTCTTGTGATGTGCATAGATAAAGATAGTGAATGCCTTTGCCTTCTCAATCACTCCTTTGAATTTTGGTTGGTTACCAATCCCTTGAAGCATGAGATTCAATGTATGAGTGGCACATGAAGTCCAAAATATATTTGGCCTCTTTATCTTCAACAAATTCCCCGCCGCCATATTGTTAGTAGCATTATCCGTCACTACTTGAACAACATTTTGTGCCCCAACTTCTTCAATGCATTTGTCAACATATTCAAAGATATAGGCCCCGGTGTGTGATTGATGCGAATCTTCCCTTGAAGAAAGAAAAGTAGTGCCTTCCTTGCAATTAACACACAAGTTCATAATACTTCTTCTTTTTCGGTCACTCCAAGCATCGGTCATAATGGAACAACCATTCTTTGCCCACTCTTCTTCATGCTTCTTGAGTGAATTTTTCGTCCTCTCAACCTCTTCCTTCAACAATGGCTCTCTTAGTTGGTATTGAGTTGGAGGTCGGTAACCCGGGCCAAATTGACCAACCGCTTCTACAAATCTTTTGAAGCTATCATTATCAATGGCATGAAATGGAATGCCGGCTTCATACACCCACCTAGCCAACCATTGATGCACACTATGTGTTCTTTCCTTCCAAATGGCATCATTAATGTTTTGTTGACGCATCTTCTTGCTTCCATCAATTGAAGAATCGGGAGTGATTGAAGATGCAAACTTGTCTATATGCCCAAGAAAGTGCGGCCTTTTTCTTGACAAACTTGGCCCTTCAATTTCTACATCTTCTACATCGTGTGATTGAGAAACTTCAACTTCTTCCCGCACTTCCTTCTCATGCATATCCTTTTGCTTTCTCTTAATTTTTGCTCCCTCTATTGCTGCTATACATTTGGCTTTATCGGCATCCGTAGAATTCTTGCATGAGGCAACATTCCCCTTGATGTTGGCAATGTGTTGCTTCATTCTATGTATTCCACCACTAATTACTTTTCCACACAACTTACACTTCAACTTATCTAAGTTGTGTGCATCCGCCAACACCGCAAAGTCCCATCCAACATCGTTTGACCCACGCCTCAATGATCTAACTACTTCATTAGTAGCATTAGATCCTCCGGAAGATGCCATCAAGGAAGGCCTATTAATAAACAAACAATGATTTAACAATAGTGGCACTGTGGCAGAATGTATAATTGTACATGCATTAACTAATTTAACTCATTAATTCATTATATATTTATATGCATTAAACCATTAACTAACTGTCTAATTTAAGTCATTATAATTTAACCCAAGTTACTCAATGATAGTCATAGACTGATACTTCAACTCTCTGAGACCCTAACACAACCACACTCTGCTCAATTACACAAGCAAGGCAAACAACAGAAACATCCACTAAGTCAGTAACAGAAACATCTAGTAACAACATAAACATCCAGTAACAGAAACATCCAGTAACAGGGCTACAACAAAAACATCTCAACAATTATCAATTTCCAGTAACAACAGGGGTCATGGCTACAACAGAAACATCTCAACACTTATCAATTTCCAGTAACAATTATCAATTTCCAGTTTCCAGCAACAGCAGTAGAACAATAACAACAAGATTATCAACAACTTAATAAGAACATTATCAATTCCAGGCTCCAGCAACAAGAACAATATTCCAGCAATAAGCCAACAACTCAACAACAACAAGATTATCAATTCCAGATTTCCAGCAACAAGAACAATATTCCAACAATAAGCCAACAACTCAACAAGAACAAAGATTATCAATTTCCAGATTATGAATTTATGATTATCAATTCAACCAAAGATTATCAATTTATCAGAACTTACCGTGGAGAAGCTGTGGAGCGAAGGGGAGGAGCTGTGGAGCGAAGAGACGAAGAAGCTGCTGGTTGAGATGATGGAGGAAGACTGGAAGAGTCGATACTGGAGTGGAAGGGCGAAGAAGATTCCTATCTGGTTTCAGAGCTCAGCCGCGAGCAGAGCCGCAGAGAAAAGAGAGAGCGACGAAGAAGCTGCCGGTTTCGACTTCAGATGATCCGATCTGGTTCCAGAGAGAGCCGTGCGTAGAGCCGCAGAGAGAAAGAGAGAGCGACAAAGAGAAAGACTGAGAAGAGATCGAGCACGGAGGAGAGGCTCACCACCGACGGAGAAGAGATCGAGCACGGAGGAACTGACCCTGTGATTTGCGGTGTTTTGGCCTTTGGGAGGAACTGACCCTACGAATTTGGGCTTAGGTCTTAATCTCGCGATTTAAAAAAAAAAAAAAAAAAAAAAAAAAAAAAAAAACGCCCGGCTCACCGCCCAGCCGCCTAGGCCGCCTGGGCGCCCGCCTAGGCCGCCTAGGCGCCCGCCTAACTCAGAAACGCCCAGAAGCTCCGATTTGCCATTCCTCGAGGCGGAGAGGCGACTCCCAGCGCCTAGGCGCCGCCTAGGCGGGCTGGGCGGCCGCGTTTTAGAACATTGCTTTTTCTCATTACGCTATTTAACGAAGACCTATTAATGTCAACAGGTTTCATGTTAGGAGGTGTTAGCATCTCAGGCCCTAAATCATTCCTCTTCGTTAGTGAATCCAATTCAACCTGGATCGCATCTTTCCATATAGGCCAATTTTCTCTACGTTGGCATTCTTCAACGGAGTAAGGTTCGATGTCATTGGTCTCAATAATTCCACGTCTCCATGTACACTAGTGTAATTCGTAAAGATCTCTATAATCTCTGGAATTAGTTCTAACATTAAGGTGTCCCCCAACAATGTCTCTTGGACATAACCACAATCTAGAATATTCTCATGAGATGGATTTTGAGTATCAATGATCAATGGATCAAGTTGTGCCAAACTCGCTCTCTTCCTAGGGCGAGAATCCATCGAACCTATGGGTCTTATACGCTTTCTAGCAGAACCCATGGCCTATGACGCCATTATGCCACCTTATGGCGTCACCATACCACCATCCAAGGTGGTGGTGCCGTACCCATTTTCTCTAGGTGGTACCATGTCCTCTTGTGGGGACATTAATCCTTGCATGCATGTTTGCAGCAGGTATATGTGATCTCGTCACTTTTAGGGGATCAAGATGAGACATAGTGGGGACAGACCACGATAATTCCTATCGTTCCTATTAAACATTGATGTTCTAATCTCCCCCTAACGACCGGAAGACTGTCTCATCAAAGTGACAATTCGCAAATCCAGCGAAATAGAGATCGCCTGTCAAGGTTTCTACGTGGCGGACTTATAGTTGGAGGCCTATGCCCAACACACACACAGATATATATATATATATATATATATGCATTCGTTGCAATGACTCATGTTGATGCGCTGTGGTGGCGCAATTGGCACATAAACCGCACACTCAAATATGCATAAGTACGAGATATTACACTCGAACCCAGTCACTAGCTGTAACGCAAATAAAAGTTGAGTGGCTGTTATGAGTCATAGACTAATTAGCATAGCTACATGCAATATTGCATAACCAAAGTGGAAATATTGGTGCGCATTACCAAAGTCCAGGCTACCATCGTAGTCTTTTAATGGTGGCTTTTCCTCCAGACCAATTAGGTGTGTTCATGGGAATATGATACTTGATATCAATACCCAATGATATGCAATAGTCATCGAAAATTTTTGATGTAAACTCTCTAGCATTATCAAGTCAAATTGACTGAATGGGATGATCTGGGTAGTGAGCCCGTAGCCATATGTTATGTGCTAGGAGTGCAGTATAAGCAGCATTACGAGTGGATAATGGCACAACACGTGACCAGCGTGTTTGCGTATCAACCAACACCATAAAAAATCTATACGGTCCGCAAGTTGGTTGATCCAATCCACAGAATTCCCTTAGATTCTTTGTAAGAATGTAATTATTTCCTTAGTGTCCTTTGCATAGGATATACTCGATCCTAATTTTGCTAAAGAGCAGGCTTTGCAAAATGAAAGATGGGTTTTAGAAGCAACCAAATAAGAATTTGGTTGAGCCATGAAGTCACAATTGACTTTAGAAGTAGAAAAAGGAGTCAAAGAGGAGTCCATGGCATCAAAGCAATGTTGTTGCCGTAGGGGGTAGACGGCAACTGCCCTAAGTGACCGGTCATGCACAGTCTTGGAGCCGTGAGGCGTATGTGCTTCTCCTCGAACCGATTTTAGGTTCTTACTTCTCTTCGTTTTGAAGAATGGATGTCCGTGTGAAGTCTTTAATAGACGGATCATCATATCACGACCTCGGTGTCCCAAGCGGTCATGTCAAATCCTATATGTGTCAGAATCCCATAAATCATTTCTCATGACATGGCTGGATTCAATGACTCGAATAGTGGTTGCATACAACCTACTAGAGCGACACATAAGTTTCTCTAATACTCGTTTATGTCTGTAGTCATTAGAGGTGATGCAAAGGAACTCTTGTCCATTCTCACAATGCGTTTCCACATGAAAACCATTGGCTCTTATATCTTTCAATTAAAGTTCGAATTGAGGTATGTCCAAGACATTAAGTAAAAGAATCGATACTTTATTATTAGCCAATGATTACATCAAAGTTTCTTAACCAAAGTCTAATCCAAAATAAAAGTCAAACTTAGACAAATCGTAGTCACTCAATCCGTTTGGTAACTCCAATCAAATATGACCAGGGAAGTAGAGAGAGATGTCGGTGGATCGAGGCTCTCTTAAGTACCACTAATCTCAATTACTTTCCTAGACATCATACTTCATTGGATGCGCCACTTGAGAAAGAGTTAATACAAAATTGTCATTTATTAATTAAGGCATAATTGCCATTACATAATTCTTGAAAAAATAAAAGACTATTTAATCAAAATCTGCGGCATCAACATGGTTGTTTTCCTCGCCAGATTTGAAGTCTGTAATGATGAGATTGACGTCATTATTATTTCCATCATCTCCTTTAGCTGCGAGATGAGCCTCATGCTCTCTCATATCTTTATACACTTGTATTGTGCAGCTTTGTTTTTCACTGGCATTCTAGTGCTTAAACAAATGCTTTAAAGATCCACATCTATAGCATTACCTCACCCATTAATTGAGATGCACCTTGTGCATTTGGACATCCTCCATGGACGTTGGTGGCGATACCACCACTACCGGCGGAGCTTGTTTTGCCTCTCCCACGTTGGCCAATGTTGCCACATGTCTGGTTATCAATCTCGCGGTTTTCCTTCCTTTGTAGGGCAGTTGTATGAACCCACACGTCCATTTCGTTGCCCCCTAACTTTTAGGGTTCTGCTATTTGCGCCCTTCTTTAGGTGCGCTATTATAATTCACCTCGTAAACGCTCTTAGTTCTAACGGGCATTTGAATTATAGTTTTTTCACGAGTATGTTGTTAGCTTTCTCAGTAACTGACATAAGTTGATGAAACCTCGTAATCCATCTAGCATTGCACACAAGCCTTGCTTGGCAATCATTAAAGCTGAGACAGGGAAGGTTGAGAGGATTTTTCTCAATTAATCTTTAGTCTATGAGCTCTTCTCCATAGAATCTCATTAGTAGTGAGGTGATTCTTGTCGTCATTCACCCATCGGTGATAATAAATGTCATTTGAATTTGGTTTAGTGAAGTCGAGGTTTTGCACGTTTGCATTCGACATTCAAAGACAAAGGAGAATAAATTAGTTTCGGAGTAAAAACTTCCACGACAACTAATATAAGATTTTCGAGCCTTAATGCTACCAAAAAATTGATTTCCAAGAATATTTGGATTAGACCGAAACAATGATGTTGATATGGTCAAATTCTCATGCTCACGGACGCTCTTAGTCCGTAGCTTATGAACGCGCTTAGTCCGTAATATTTTTATGCTCACGAACTCTTTTAGTTCGTGGTTTACAAACGCTCTTAGTTCGTAAAGCATGAATCCCCACAATTCCGCTTATTTAAATAATCGAACCATGTTTGTATTTTATAAATCCTGTAGAAAATAAAGGAATTTAAAAGACAAGAAAGCAAGAACTTTAATCTTTAAAACTTACTTGTTGAAATTCGGAGTAGATTCGCTTCTGAACAGCTCCCACTTCGAATGGTGTAAAGGTCTCAAAACGACTCCAATAGGGCTGAAATTTGGAGACGAGGCAGAGACGAACAACTTTTATGAAGGAAGGATTTTGATCTGAGGTCCCGATCAAGATGTTTCGGGGCGTGCAAACAGGATGATCTGCACAGGAACGAGCGTGCTGCTATGCTGTAGGGGCTGCAGGCATGAGACGATGCTGCAGGGGCAGTAGGCTGCACACCGGTGCTCAATGGCTGCAGGAGCAGCGTACGGTATGGCTAGCAAGGGCTTGGAGCTTCGGTGATGAAGAAGATTTTTGGGTTTTTGGTTTTTGGTTTGTGGTTAGAACTCGTGCTGATAACGTGTTTAAGGAAAATATGATTTGCAGAGAGAATTGATGGGAGAATTGTGTAAAAGTAAATTGACGATTGGTGGTGGTCTACTCATTTCATTTCATAGCACCTTTATATAGGGAGAGAATTACAACGGAAATATCAATTAAAATGATGACATTAAATGATGATTGATCCGTAATCGTGTTGATTGATGGTAATCACTAATTCCTTGATTCCCTCTCCGTCAGTTGCTTTGACGAAAGCACATAATATGTTTTTTCTTTAACAATGTCGTCTATTGTAAAAAAGAGTTGTAATATTGGTAACATAGATAGACATTATTGGTAAACTACTTCAATATTTAAGCTCAAGAAAGCAAGCAATTCCAGAAATTTGAACATTTGGTTGTTTACTGAGCGTCAATAAAACTTTTGGTTGTTCTATTAATGGTTAGTAATGAATTTGATTGTTTTATTGAAGGTTCGTAATAAATTTAGTTGTGTTATTGAGCGTCAACAACTAATAATTTCAAAATTTTCATATGTAGGAAGGAAAGACTTTTTTTTTTTATGGAAATAGGTCAGCCCTTTCATTATAATTCAGCAAGCAGTACAAAAACGAAACACCCCTATGGGGTGGACAGAAAGAATCGTTCCTTAGAACCTCATGAAACCCTATTCTAGAAGAATAAAATCCCAACAAAATCCCGAGTACACCCACCTTTTGGTAAATTCACGCACTTTAATTCTAACAAAAACCTAGAAACCTCGAAGCTTACATAAAATGGTTCCAACTAAGGCACTGGTTTTTGCGACCCAAACAAAAATTAAACATCACTATGGGCCATAAGAACCCAAAACAGCCAACCCCCTAGCAAAAGGGTAATCCAGCCCACTTGAAACCCTAGGCCATTATGCCCAAAGCTAAGGGCCACAAGCCAGCCAAGGCCCAGGAGGCCCAGCCACACGAAGAGCAGGCCCAAAGGGAAGGGTTAACCAAAGCCCTAGCCCAATGAGCCCACACGTGTTCTTCCAGCCAACAACCACCAGTTGCGCCGTCGCCGATGCCAGTCGAGCGAAACACCCGCTGCCGCCGCTAACTACATGACTATCCAACACAGACTGGTCCCTACCAAGATCAGGATCCTTTGCATCTCCACCAAACCAGATCCGTTCACATCCCTGACCTAAAGCAGATCGCGATCCAGCAAAGCCGTCCGCACAGGAGTCGTTGCAATCTGTGTTATCAACTAACACATCAGATCTGCAGCACTCCCAGATCAACAGCACCAAATCTAGACCTAAGACCCCATCACCAAGGCCATTTCTTCCACAGCCTCCTGACGTCGTCAACCCAAACGCCGACTCGACCCTCACAGCTTGGCTGCCATCAAAGGACCTCCGATCCAAAGCTGGATCGAAAACCCGCCCTCTTACACTGCTATCACAACCCATGACAACAACAGGAACTAAGAGACCCCGACGAACAAGCCCGTCTTCATCTCAGAGACGCGAGAAAGAAGATGCAAACTCCTGCTTGGTCACAGATACGCTGCCGCCACCCGCCGAGACAAGCCGCCACAGCAAAAGCTTTCTTTCGAGAGTCAGAGAAAGCATTTTTAGATGTAGGAGGGAAACACTTGAACACACAACAACACGAAAAAAACAAAAAATAGAAAAAAGAAGAAACAAATGAAGAAGTAAATTTAGGGTGAACTTCTTTACCAATATTCGTCCCACTGTGGAGACTATTGTAATCTCTGATTGTCATGATTCCCCATCAATGAATTAGTCTTTCATTTCCCTCAAAAAAGAAGACTTAGAATCTGATCGAAGTTCCAAAAACAAGAAGGTCAAATCGAAAAAGAACAAAAAAATTGAAGAAGAAACAGAAGAGGTCTCCATTGTCCATACTGTATTTTTTGTTTAATCTCATCATTCTCTATTTGATTTTGTTTTGAATTTGTTTTAAAATACATTCAGCTAGTCATCTTTAATTACTCCGTTGGCTTTGTCAAATATAGAGAGAGAGAGAGAGAGTTCAGTTGTGTATTAAAAATGTGCATTTTAAAATGAGTGATTCTATTCATACCTCTCAATTGCTCTTTGGACCTCCCATCTTAATTTTTACCATTAGACTTCCTTGTGTTCATTTTACCTTTTCGATCTTAACACTATGAACCTCCACATGATTCAACACCCACCATCCTTATATTAATTTCTCAATTTGATACGGGACGAGCAAAATGATCAAATATTGTGTTCAGCAAGGATCGTTGATTAATAGATGGAGGAGTCGATCTGTTAAACTGCAAAAGAAAATATTAATCCACATGAGAAAGCCATTTCCCCAAGACTCAAGCTGAAGCTCCTTTCATAATACAGAGTTCCCCTAGGATATGTCAAGCTTTCCCTATTAGATATGTCGTGATTAGCCAAAATCAATTAAGCCCCAGAAGGCCAAAAGCCTAGAACTGTATATTTTATAAACAAGTTGAAGTTTTCAACATCGAGAGAATAATAAAAATTATCCATGTAGTTTGAAATTTTAGAAAAAATTGCATTCAACCCTTTATTAAAAAAAAAAAAATCTTCCACCTTCCAATGACAATTTAAGCTTCAGTCAGAGAATGGGGAGAGGGAGAGAAGATTGTTGCAGTGTGCCTCTTCTGTTATAATCTTTATTTATTTTTTTCTTTAGCTAGAGGGATAAAATGGAGATCAAATTTTTACAAAAAATTAAGAGAGGTCCAAAGAGCAAATGAGGAGGCCTGACTAGAACCACTATTTGAAAATACCTCTTTTTTGTTAAAAAAAAAAGTATATTCTTATTTCGTTAAATAGTAAAATGGTCCTAAAAAAAATTAAGAAAGACATGGAACAATTATATTATTCATGTAGGGTAATAACTTGTTTGGACAATTAGTAAGTAAATGCAAGTTATAACGTAGTCAACAAAGATGTACAAGTAACTTGAAAGTAGTCTAGAAGTTTAATCTTCCACCACGTACATCAAAATTACCAGTTAAATTAATAGAAGAAAAAACCATTTGTACTCTTGTTCAATGGCGTTGAATTAATCTTGTGCGGGGAACATAAGTCAGAATGCCAGCGTGATACGGTGGCAACGCCCCTCTGATGGGATACTCAAGGTTAATATTGATGGTGCCTTCCTCTCTACTACAAGGCAGGGAGGCTTAGGCTTTGTTATCCGAGATTCTAATGGCTCCATGTTGGTGGGGGGAGCTATGCCTCTTCGAAATCTGCTGTCTACTGAGCATGCAGAGATTTTAGCATGCCAAGCAGCTGTGAGGTTTGTTCTGGACCATAACATGATGCCGGCTGTGATTGAGACTGATTCGTTGTTAGTGAAACAACAAGCTGCGATTCATTCCAGTTCGAATACTTCACTACTGGGCAGGCTATATGATGATATTGGTGAGGTATTGAGGTCGGTTGCAAATGTGAGAATTATTCATACAAGGAGGGAGGCAAACCAGGTGGCTCATCTTCTTGCAGATCATGCCAAATCTCTCTACCGGGAGGTGTTTTATGATTTAGTACCTAGCTTTTTAGCAGCTGCTCTTGCTGCAGACGCTATTACTATGTAATCTTTCACCATTTCAATAAAGGGTTGACTCTTTTACTAAAAAAAAATCTTGTATATCCTAGTATGCTTCAATTTATATTATGATGATTGTCAAAGGCTCTTGAGATTTGTCTGAAATTTTATATCAAGTTTCTTGCCTTATTACATGCTTTTTACCTAATCTGCTAGAAATGGACCCTAGCAATCCTTAACACCGGTCCGCCACTGAGTACATACAACGAACTTGAACTCAAGCTCGTTTATTTTGTCATCGAAATTTAGAGAGAACTCATTTGTGTTATTAAAATTTCCAGCTGTACAAAAATTGTGAAAAAAGATAAAGATGAATCAGTTAAATTACCTGATCCTAGCTTGACGATGAAGAAAATTTATGAAAACCTAAAATCTAATTGGATAAATGATTTACCAGAAAACTAAAAACTGCACATGGTGCCTATATTTTTCTAGTAAATCGTTAACCGACTAGAATTTGTCTTCAAAATTGAACAACTTGATTATACTTGAACATCATTCTTTTATGATGGAATCAAACTCTAACCGAATCAAGAATTTACAAAAAACTCTAAATTGAGATGCAAACTCCCTACCTAGTCTCCAGTAAATCGTTGACCGGCTAGAGTTCATCTCCAACTCCACGAATTCAAAGAAAAGAAATATCTTTCATGCAAACTCTATATTGTATATGTGCATCAGTAAATAATCTTGGTATATATAGGGGTTTATTTTTATTTTTTTGACTTTGTCAAGGGGAACCCAAAGGCTTCCTAGGCTCAAGATAAACCCCTTCGGCGCATGTGAAATGCTCCAATTGTGCATTGCAGCACAGTGCCTAGCCGCTTTGACAACTGCAGGGTTTGAACTTAGATTGGGGAGCACACCCAACCAGGCAAGAACCACTAGGCCAGTTGCAGTGGTTATATATTAAATACTCCTCATGGAAAATATTCACCAAATGATTCAAATTTCAAAACTAAATTGTAGAAATAAGCTAATCACATTAATGCTATTGCACATATGGAATGTGTTTATATACCTACACTAGCAAGCTAGTTCTCTCCATCACCAAGCATAAGTAACACCCACTTTGGGACATCCACGAACCATGGCAAGGCCCAACCGAGACATGCATCGTGTAGCCCTATGTTCAAGCTACGCCACGGTATCCGGAAGTCGCAAATCCGACGTCGGGAAGCCACCTTTCCGCCCTTGCCAAGATGCCACCACAACATAGCTTTCTACATGCTTCTAGGCTTAATAGACTAGAAATATGTGGAAACTTGTCCCACATCGAAGAATAAGTAGAGGAGATGGCTTCCTTGACTTATAAAAGGAATGCCTCCTCCCACAACTCAACACATTCATTACATCTCTTGTAATCTTGTTAGGCCGCAAGGCTCGACACACACTAGTATAAGCTTTCAAGTGGACGTAGTCTCCCGCTAAGGCGGGAGGTGAACCACTATACTTCGCTTGTGTCACTCTCTCTCTCTCTCTCTAAAGCTAACTAGAGTCCGCCCGGATTCTAACGTTAACAATTGGCGCCGTCTGTGGGAAGCCGACACACAAAGGCTTCGTCACCTATCGTGAACTTTGACCCATAAGCATCGAAGTCAACGCTCATTCAACATCAAATTAGGGTCCGGTCAACGCCCGGCGGAGTCGGTCAACGCCCAACATGGCTGGTCAACGCCCGGCGGGGTCGGTCAACGCCCAACACGGCTGGTCAACGCCCGGCGGAGTCGGTCAACCCCCGGCGGAGCAGGTCAACGCACATCAAGGCTTGGTCAACGCTGACCATATTGGTCAACGCTGAACCTTAAAAAAAAAAAAAAAAAAAAAAAAAAAAATATTTTCTCAGGACACCCAGAAAATCTCTCTGGGCACCCAGAACCATTTTCAAACTCTTCAGCGCTGGCTTTTCCCGCCAGACTTCGTCCCCGCTCCGCCAAGAACCCATGTCCGTCCGCCAGCGAGCCTTCCGCCGGCGAGTCTTCCGCCAGAAAGGTTCTTCCGCTAGCAATTCCTCCGCCGAACTGGTCCTCCGCCGGACTGATTCCGCCGGCCTCCCTCCACTGCTCCGCCGATCAAAGCCTCCGGCTAGCGACCCCGCTACTGCAACCCGCTAGCCTTCCCGGCTCCGGCAGCAACCTCAGCGGTGACCTCCAATCAGCGGCACCGCCGGCAAACTCGACTGCTACCGCCAGTAGGCCAACCTCCGACGGAAACTACCCGCCACTCTGTTCACCGCTAGCCTCAAACCAGCGGAACCAGTCACCTCCGCTAGCTTACCTCCGCCAGGCTCCATCCGCTGAGCACCCTCCGCTGAGGTACCACCGCTGAGGAATCACCGCCCAACTCCTCCGCTCACTGCAGCTCCGGAGCTCCTCCGCCCACTACAGGTCTCCGCCCAACTTCGAAGTTCCGCCCACTGCAGGTCTCCGCCCAGCTTCGAAGTTCCGCCCACTGCAGGTCTCCGCCCAGCTTCGAAGTTCCGCCCAACTTCCTCCGCCGGACTTAGTTTCCTCCGCCGGACTTCTCAACTTGGACAAGCTTCCTCCGCCAACAATGGCAGCGGTCTTCTTTCTCCATCGATCCCATGCCGCTTGCAGCAGAGAGGCCAACAAGATAAGTCTTTAAGGTCTTCTGTTATTTGGTACGCACGACACATGTCTACCACTTGCTCATGATCAGAGTAGAAGTCAACAGAGACATGGCTAAACTGCAATGTCATGTGTATTCTTGTCTGCTATGCACACATGTGGCACCAGTATGATCATTCACTACACTGAGAGCACACCCTTTATACATTGTTAATTGGTTGTGATGCATGGTATTACATATTATATCCATATCTATTTGTCTGTAGTGCAGCTTCATATATAGCACGTGACTAGTCCAAATCTCATGACTGTGCTTGTCTTGTATAGCACCATAATTGCAAGTGATAGTATGAGCTATGCATACATATGGCTATATATATATACTTGCGATCCAAATTGGTTAGCAGAACATGCCCACATATGAATTAACCGTGGGGGTTAATTATATGAACTACCATGCACGCATACCATGCTCACCCTTAATCTACTCAACATTATAATTGCACATCAACAATAGCAACGATAAGGGCTCCGGCGCTTATTACTTTGCCAAATTGAAATTCATATTAGCGGCACACTACTTTGTTTATACGATTTGCTTCCAAAATCTCATCAAGGTACATATAAAGGCTATTAGTGTTGATTTTACATACCCGTGTACTAATCACCTATTTCTTATTTTCGAGGAGACAAAATCATCATTTTTCGAGCGTCATGCTTGGACAACTCCAACTTCAACTCGCTCCAAATCGGCACAAGATAAGTCACACCATCTTATCTTTACGCTCTTGCAAATTTGAGCTACCGCCAATACCATGACTATACATGTCTCTATAACCCTTAAGCATGCCTACAACATGTTATTAGCAACTTTCCTACAAGTACATGCTACACACAAACATGCTTAAATTCACTTTCATGTGACATTCATCTAGAACCTTGTGACACTTATAGCTCAATTAAACATGCTTGGATAAACGCTTGCGAAACGGTTACGACTCGTTTAGGTATCAAAGCATGGCCACGACTCGCTTGGGCTACGCCCCGCACGCTCATATAACGCCTACACCTAACTTGCTCGAACACCTAACTCACTACACTTATCCAACATGCTTTAATTACGCTCTTGGTTCACAATGCTTCTTACATGTGGTCTAGCCTCCGGGCACTACACTTTTTCACGTTTCCTTACATATGGTCTAGCCTCCGGGCTCCACGAGTCTATGGTCTACGACCTACCGCCATGCGGCAGGGCGACGCCCCATTCTCTCATGCACTTACGAATTTTTGTCTTTTGTGATACAGGATAGCGAGTCCCTTCTTGCTTGCGGAGCTCGGGGACTTGTAGAGGCCGTGCGCCTCTCGGATGTTACTTATGCTTGATGACTTCATGATTTGAACTCCCCAACCAAGAAGCTACTCTTACTCGGGGACTTCGGGGACTTGTTTATATACCTACACTAGCAAGCTAGTTCTCTCCATCACCAAGCATAAGTAACACCCACTTTGGGACATCCACGAACCATGGCAAGGCCCAACCGAGACATGCATCGTGTAGCCCTATGTTCAAGCTACGCCACGGTATCCGGAAGTCGCAAATCCGACGTCGGGAAGCCACCTTTCCGCCCTTGCCAAGATGCCACCACAACATAGCTTTCTACATGCTTCTAGGCTTAATAGACTAGAAATATGTGGAAACTTGTCCCACATCGAAGAATAAGTAGAGGAGATGGCTTCCTTGACTTATAAAAGGAATGCCTCCTCCCACAACTCAACACATTCATTACATCTCTTGTAATCTTGTTAGGCCGCAAGGCTCGACACACACTAGTATAAGCTTTTAAGTGGACGTAGTCTCCCGCTAAGGCGGGAGGTGAACCACTATACTTCGCTTGTGTCACTCTCTCTCTCTCTCTCTAAAGCTAACTAGAGTCCGCCCGGATTCTAACGTTAACAGAATGAAATCTATAAAATGAATCATGCTATTTTCGTGTATAGAAACCCGATTAAGTACTCGGTTATGGCTAGGGATTGCAGCTGGAAATATACTGCGCAATTAAGAAATTTCTGGAATTGTATGATGTCATTGTGCGTAACCTAAAATGGCAACCACCAAAAATAGAACAATAGGCGGGCGTGTCTATGGTTCTCCTTTTCTAGCCACTGTAACGTGTAACCATTAAAGCCTTTAGAGTTTAGATCATCAATAGCCAAAGAAGGAAGAAAATAATTCCTCATGGCTCTCCCTAACCCGATTTTCTTAACAACCAAGCCCATCTCCAAGGCCATCTTGAATAATGAAACGAGAAATTATCTGGGATGTTAGGTCCATAATTACCTAGTAATTATTTTCGTAATCTTGCACTTTTACTTAACCTTTGTGTTTATTTATATATATTTATTATGTTTTTCTTATCAAGCTAGGAAATGATGGAGAAACTTGAAAGTGCCCTAAAAACTCAACTTTAGCACATTTTTCTACTCTGGCTAGGAGAAACCGAGATAGGCAAGGAAGGAGGAGCGGAAGATTGACCACATGAACTTCAAATGAGTTGAAACCTTCAAATCCATTCTAGACTTCCTAAGGATCATTTCATATGAAGAGTACAAGAACTAGTTCTGAGTGCAAGGCCTTCAAACGATCGGCACAAATTTCTGACTAAAAGACGAAAACTGCAAAACCGGACCTGTATAAGATTCCGACAGCATTTCCGGCCAAACCAAGGCGAAATAAGCTCTAAAATTTATTTTACCTGGATTATCTACACTCATGGAGGAATATTTGGTATGAAAAAGTCAAAGGCCAATTCAGAACTCCCGGTGGAGATTCAATTGAAGGAAGAAAGGAGAAGAAAGTGCGCAAACGGACAAAAAATGGGTCAACAGTGGTCAACGCCGGATTCCGGACATTTCTGGCTAAGTTGGCTGGCCAAGAACATGTGTGGAGGACAGGAAAGAGCTGATTAGGGTTAAAGACTTTAGGTGGGAAGACTTTAGGTCTAGGTTATTTTGAAATTCAAAAGTTGAAAGATGACAAATGGTCCAATTCTTACACCTTACACCTTTGTCTCCCATTTATTACTTTGTTCCCCTACACAATGACCATTCTACCCTTACTTTTTCTCCTCTACCAAAATATCTATGGGCTTTCAAGATCATTTCTATGTGGAATCAAAAACTAGATCCACATTTGTGCTTACACATTTGTCAATCATATCTAGCCCTTCATTTCTTTTGATCTTCACCCTTGATTTGAATTGCATTGGCCTTTAAATAACCCTTCCTCTCTCCCCAAAACCGTGCATCCCCTTGGCTCTCTCATTTTGGAGCATCAAAATCTCTCTATTATCTAGTTTTAGGTTAGTTTTTCATACCTTGTACATAGTTCTTTAAGTTTGTGTGATAAATAGGTGTGTAGGCACTTGGGTTTCACCAAAACCGAAGTTACTACACACTCTAAATCAATCACAACACTTGCTTTCACATATCCAAGCCCTTGTTCTTCCTTATTCTTGAGCTTTGTGGATGTGTATGGTGTTTTGGGTTGTAAAACCGAAAATCCCATACCTTAAAGCAATTCTCTCATCATTTGACATCTTTGAGAACTAGGTGGAAGGTTGGGTACGTAGTTCTTCTCTTTTTCGCTCCTTCTCTCTTTAATTTGATGTTCATGGCTTGTAATTGTAAAAACATGTGTTGTGAGTAGTTGGATTTGAGGCTGGGGCTAGCCCTAGCCAAACTTATCTGCAATAATGTAAATTTCCATGTGGTTTGATGTTTATGCATGTTTTGAATCTTTTGGCTATTATACTTTCATGTATCCTAAGTGTGTTTATAGATATATCACCTAGAACATGCTTAAGGAAATTAATGAATCGAAAACATGAACTTGTTAAACTCTTGATTCCGTGAGCATGTGTAGCTAAATAGGTGGTGACTTAGCTTATTCCTATGGGAAGAACTAAGTTGCTTGAATTTCTTAACTTAAAATTAAAACATGATGTTGTGAGTTTAGGTTCCGGAAGAATTTTGCTCACGGCACCATAGGCCATTTAGAATCCGGAATATTTGAATAGTATAAAGGTTGTGTAATTTAGCTTTGCTTCGGAAGAGATAGTTAAATTGCATGACTAGTTGGTTTCTTGGTAGTTTCATCAAAGCACTAAGGGAAAATTTATCAAAGCATATTATTACATTAAATATGGGTTACATTTTGTGCATGAGTAAGGTTAGGTGCGATGCCTAAGTCTCTATTCTTCTCATTGATTTAGTCTCTACATTTTTATTTGTTTATTTTATTTGATGCATTTAATTTTCTTTATCCAAATTAAAATCAACTAAGCCGCTCACTACCACAATTGTTAATACCATCCTCATGATCTTTAACTTCCAAAGGGCTAAGGTTGTGAACTTGTAAAAAGATAGACTTTACATGTGTTTTCTAGGTTTATTTTAACGGTACCCAGTACCATTTGGTCTAGTGGCATAGTCTCCCCTTCGTAAGTGGGAGATTGTGAGTTCGACTCACGAAATGTTATTTACTTGATAAAAAAAAAAGGTTCATTTTAATGGTGATCTAGCTAAGGTAGAGTTACTCAATCCCTTGAGTATGATACTCTTACTTTTTTTCCCTTTACTAAAACTTGACCTCTTAATCTTGGGAGTAGGAGACATCATACACCAAATTTGCACTTATTTTATACTCAATGATGAGAATGCCCTTGTCCAAACCTAATAGGACTAGGAGTGAACTCTTACAATAAAATAGTAGCTAGACTCATTTCTTCACATCACAATTTTAATGGAAAGTTGAGAAAGTACTCAAGTTGGTACGTTCTCTGATAGGATTTATTAGATCCACGGATAAAAGATCGTGGGTTGGATTTATTTGTTGGGAATGAGAACAAGAGAACAAAGAACGTAAACACAATAACTGGATTGAATGACTTGATTCTTTATTGAATAACAGTGGCTATTTTATAGCCTTACATGAATAAACAGAATAGCTAGAAAGCAGCCCACGCTTACAGAAACGTGGTAGATGCAACAAGAGAAAAAATCAAAACATAAATCCTTGAAGAAAGTGTCAAAGCTGTGAACAACTTCCTAAAGACTAGAGACTTATTTAAACTGAAACTAAAACCTAATAAGCAATAATCCTAAAACTACCAGGAAACCAAATAACCCTTCATTCCTTCCCTTAAACTTACTGCAAATTGCAGTCAGTTTACATCAGGAACTTTTCCAACTCCCAGCCGCTCTCTTAACTTCAGAAAAGCATCAAGCTTCAGCGGTTTGGTCATCAAATCTGCCACCTGATCCTGACTTCCACAATGAACCAAAGCAATCATACCTTCCTTAGTAAGATTTCTCAAGAAATGATACCTCACATTGATATGCTTGCTACGCCCGTGCATCACCGAATTCTTAGACAGTTTGATAGTTAAGCTGTTGTCACATCTCACATGTGTGCACCCTCCATCAGAATGCCCCAATTCATTCAAAATCCTTTTTATCCAGAGAGCTTGACATGCACACATTGCAACTGCCACAAAGTCTGCCGCTGTGGTTGATAAAGTCACTATTGGCTGCTTCTTTGAACTCCATGAAACTGCTCCAGAGCTCAGCAAAAATACATACTGTGATGCCCCGGAAATTCGTATTTATTTTTCAAGGAATTTCCGGAATCTAATTTGTGGTTATAGGATGGTTTCGTGGCTCGTGGACAGAGCGGAAGTGTTTCGGACGAATTATTATACGAAGAATATGGTTTTAGGGGGGATGCAAAGGTTGAATATTTATATGTTGAGATTTTCCAAAAACTTCCTTCACGAAAGTCGTAGAGTGCGTCGATACGAGTTCGTGGACATGTGGAACCTGAAAATCGGAGTTCTTATGAAGAAGTTATGGCCATCGAAAAAAGTTTCCATTTTGGTATATATGGGATTTTTTCCGGAAAAATATCAGAAAAATCATATTTCCCTTTTTGAAAACTTTTTCGCTCTCTTCTCTCCTGAGCCCAATTTGTCTCTCCACTTCGCCGGCGTCGTTCTCCCTCGTCCGGCCAGCTTTGGACGTGATTCAAAGTGGGTTTTGTTCGCCTTAACCTCCTCTACACGTCTGTGGAAGTGAATCTTCACAATTCGAGTTGTGGTGGGCGCCGCAAGCTGAGAAGAAGCCACATCGGGGAAGAAATCACTTTCGTCGGAACTGGAGATTCCGGCCACCTTTCCCTGTGATTCTTGACAGCTTTTGGAGCTCATAGGACGTAGATGCTTTCCACAAGGTGGCTTGCATCAATTCAAAGTGTGGAGGTTGAATTTTGGAAATTGGGATTTTAGGGTTCATCGGAATTCAAAGCTTTCGAGGTAAATTCCGGCCATATGGCTTTGAATCAGACTTTTTGCTAGTTATGAAAGTTGTAATTGGAGTTGAGATGAAGAACTTTCGTGTTGGGAGTTTTGTCAAATTTTGACTTTGGGCCGGCGGCACCGCCGCCACTGTGGTGGTGTTTTCCGGCTATTTCTGGCCACCTCAGGGATAATTTCTGTTCTTGAGTTCGATCTACTCGTCGATACGAGCATTTCGATATACAATATGTAATTTTTGGAGATCGTATGAGCATGTTAAGGTTTTTACGGTTTTGGACAGTTCGATGTTTCGATCCTTGAGGATTCGAGCGTTCGATCGACTTGTGGTTTTGGCATATCGATCGTGGAAGTATTCCAGAGACTTTGGGTGGTCTCGAAGGAGTTTTCGCCTCAATTGACATTACTTTCAGGGTTGATGTTCGATTAGGGGATTCGAACTTTAATCACTTGGTGATTCCTTGATTTGAGATCATTAGTGATTAGGTGCTTCTCATAGTGATTTGGACGAGTTATTGGTGTGAGTATTAGTTCGGTTCTGTATGGAAGATGTAGCGGGATTCTAAGGTGAGTAATCTCACAATGTTCATTTATGAACGAAGTTACCTTTATTGTTTTAATTAAGAGTTATTTAGTTAACTGCAAAATATAGTTGGTATTAGTGGCGTTCCTGATTGATTGACCACATATATATATATATATATATATATATTTACGTGAAATATATGTGTGTGGGTGAGTTCATTCTCATTTTGTGATGTGACTTCTCGGGAAACAATTATGGTGGGAAATGATATTTCCTATTGTTTTGAAAAGTGTTTGAAGATTTGGGGAGTTACAGGTTGTACTTCTCCTTTTGGGTTGGGTAATATTTTCAGGTCTAGTATGACCATTTTAAATGTTTTAATCTGATGACCGATGGCCCGAGGATTTGGGGAGTCACAGGTTGTGATTTCTCCGTTTGATTTGATTTAACATTTTGGGTCCAGTGCGACTTGTTTAATGTTTTGATCTAAGGGTCAAGTTGGCCTAAGGATCCGGGGTTGCAGGTTGCATCCTCATGCAATGTTATATAGTAAGGTTGAACCTTGGCCGGGTGACAGGTTACAATTCAGTTAGAGCTCTAGTCTGTCCACCGTGATTTGTTTCTTGATTGAAACGTGTGAGTTTATCTCGTGATTTGTTTCTTGATTGAAACGCGTGAGCGTATCTCGTGATTTGTTTCTTGATTGAAACGTGTGAGTTTATCTCGTGATTCGTGTGAGTTTATCTCATGATTTGTGTGAGTTTATCCCGAGATTTGTGTGAGTTGTTTCTTGATTGAAACGTGTGAGTTTATCTCGTGATTCATGTGGGTTTATCCTGTTTTTTGTGTGAGTTGTTTTGAGTTACTCATACGAGCTTGCAAAAGCTTATCAAGTTTGTTGTGTGGTAACTCGGTGCACCATTTAAACTGTGTAGGGGTTAATCCTCCAGGTCAGGATAATCGTGGCTAATGCTGAGGTAACGCATTTTCAGCTTTATTGTAGGAATCCATTTTTTGTGACTTTACCGTTATTAAGACTTCCGCTTGTAGTAAGCTCTGAGGAGCAGTTTACCTATTATCTTGTTGTGGCAATTTAATTTGTAAACTCATGTAATATATAACTCTGTGAAGAGAGTATATATTGACTTTGTGGGTTCAGGGCATCAGTATGTACTTGGTTTAAAAGGAAAAAGTTTTCCACGTATTTGTATTGATGGCTGAATCATCACGCATGTATAATTATGGGATTATATATCTATTTTTATTGTGTTAAAAATCATGGTTGTGACACATACCCACTTGTACTCTTCCTATCCTCCATATCTCCGGCATAGTCGCTATCCGTAAATGCAAGCAATTCACTACTTCCTCCTTTCTTGTAACGAATTCCAAAGTTTACAGTCCCTCTCAAATATCAAAGTACCCTTTTTGCTACTTGTAGATGAAGCTCTGTAGGTTTAGACATGTATCTACTTATGAGGCAAGTGACAAACATCATATCTGGTCTTGTGGCTGTGAGATACATCAAACTGCCCACCAATTGCTTGTAGTACGTTTCATCCACCGTAATGCCATCTTCATCTTTGTTGATTTTGCATCCATGAACTATTAATTGGATTATTAACTGAATTGCTCTCCATCATACCAAACCTCTTCAAAACTTCCAGTGCATATTTCTTTTGGCATATGTAGATACCATCTGACGTCTATAACACTTCAATCCCAAGGAAAAACCGCATCTTCCCCAAGTCCGACATGTTGAGCTCTCACATCATAGAACTCTTGAACTCGGACAGCATAATTTCATCATCACCAGTAAATATTAAATCATCAACATAAACACTTACAATGATGATCTTTCCTTCACTGTTTTTCTTAGTGAATAATGTCTGCTCCCTGTCATACCTTTGGAAACCTTCATTGATGAAGTGTGCTTCGATTCGGCTAAACCAAGCTCATGGAGCTTGCTTTAATCCGTACAAAGCTTTATGCAACTTGTAAACTAGATGTTAGCTGCCCCTTTTCTCATACCCCTTCGGTTGTTCAACATAGACATCCTTATTTAGCTCACCATGAAGAAAGACCAATTTGACATCCAACTGAAAGATTTTCCATCTTTTCTGCCTTGCTAAAGCAATAATCATCCTCACAGTATCCAACCTTGCCACCGATGCAAAAACCTCCGTGTAGTCTATGCCATGCTTTTGTGAGTACCCTTTAGCAACTAGCCTTGCCTTGTGCTTATCAATGTCCCCATGCTCATTGTACTTCATTTTGTACACCCACTTCACTCTGATTTTTTTCACTCCAATCGGCAGCTCAGTGAGTGACCAAGTCTTGTTCTTCTCTATGGAATTGATCTCACAGTCCATAACACGTCTCCAATTTGCATTCTTTACTGCCTCTTCGAAATGAATAGGATTAGTTGACACAACTAATGCCATGTTTGCTTCATCTTCAGATAATCCTTCCCTAGTAACATAATCTTGCATCCACACCGGAGGACCCCTCACTCTCTCTTCATCTTCCCCTACTTCATCTCTAGTTCTATCTCCCTCACCAATCTCTACACCACTGTTTCTCTCCTCACCATCATTAACATCTTCACCTCTACCGTCACTCTCCCTATCTACCTCATTGTTTTCTTCATTCTCACCCCAATCTGAGTCTAAAAGAATTTGCTTCTCATAAGACACATCCCAATCCCATTGTTTTTCTTCTTTGAAAACCACATCCCTACTCACTACAATCTCCTTAGTGGTACGATCAAACAATCTATACCCCTTTGACTCCTCACTAACTCCCAAAAATACACAAGGAAAACTTTTATTATCAAGCTTACCTCTTCTCACATCTGGAATGTGTACATGAGCCAAGCAACTAAAGACTCGGAAGTGATCTACTGAGGGTTTTATCCCGCTCCATGCTTCTTGCGATGTAATATCTGTTGCTGCCAATGTCAGACACCTGTTTAGAACATAGAATGTCCAATTCACTGCCTCCAGCCAAAATGTCTTCTGAATTCCTTTGTCAGAAAGCCTCGATCGGACCATGTTCATCACTGTTCTATTTTTCCTTTCGGCTACACCATTGTGTTGTGGAGTGTATGTCGCTGTCAGCTGCCTCTTGATTCCCTTTCGTCTACAAAACTCATTGAACTAGTTGGAAGTGAATTCTCCTCCCTTATCAGTCCGTAAACACTTCACAAACATCCCTGTGTCCTTTTCCACCATTATTTTGAACCTTTTAAAGTAATTCAGTGCCTTCGACTTTTCAACCAATAAAAACACCCATGATTTCCGACTAAAATCATCAGTAAAGCACAATGTGTACCTCTTTCCACTGTTAGACTCAGGTGAGATATGACCGCAAATATCGGCGTGAATCAGCTCCAATTTCTGACTTGCTCTCCAAGTGCTTTTCTTCGGCATGGCATCTCTATGTTGCTTGCCATTGATACAATCTGTGTAGGTCATGCTTGAGGCAAGAAATTGGGGAAGTCCACGTACCATCTTCTTCCACTGCTCCTTTATAGCTCAAATAGCCATATCGTCTATGCCAAAGGTAGGAGAGGTCTTAAGAGCTTGTGTGAAAACATCTTTCTGGTTGAGCTTGTATAGGGACTTGAACTTGAGTCTGTGCTAGCAGGATGAACATTTTGTTGGCGCTCATTAGGGTTTGAATGATTAAACCCTTTTCTGGATGGTAGATCTTACAGACTCCTCCTTGAATTAAGATTGCCAAACCTGTCTCTTGAAGTTGTCCTATGCTCAAGAGATTATTTTTGAGCTCTGGAACATAGTACACTTCATTGACAACATGATTAACTCCATTCAATAATAGCTTCACATTCCCTTTTCCAGCCACACTCATTCTACTATTGTTTCCCAACTTAACTGAATGTTGAAAACTTTCATCTAAATTGGTAAACATATCTCGATATCCACACATATGATTGGAGCACCCTACGTTAAGAAACCACGCATCATTCCGTTTCAAATCATGCAACTCAACATACGACATCAGTAAGATCTCATCCTCTTCATTCAGCTCTGCATAATTGGCTTCCTTGTTCAAACTTGGACATTCATATTGGAAATGTCCAAGTTTGTGGCACTTGAAGCATTTCACCGTGGCCCTATTGGACACTTGTCCTCTTCCACGACCTGTTCCTCTGTAATTGCTTCTTCCTCGGCCTCTTCCTCCAACATTTCAAAATTCCTGTGAAGGATTTGAAGTTGAGCACGTTGCACCCTAGTGTTTCCTTGGTACTTGATCTTCATGGAATCCCACAGCTGCTTTGCCGTCTCCTTCTGAGAAATTGTCTTCAGAATGGACTTGTCAATGGATTGGAAAAGATAATTCTTGGCCTTCAGATCCTTTAGCTTTGTCTCCTCCAAGGTTTTTCTCTGTGCACCAGTTAAAACTTCTCCAGGAGCAGGTTCTGCATACCCCTTCTCAATAACACTCCAATACTCCTTTGAACGTAGGAGATTCTCCATTAGCATGTTCCAATGCTCATAATCCCCATCAAACTTTGGGATGCAAGGTTGCGCAAAGTTACTTGACTCTGCTACCATCTTTTCACTTCCTGACTCTGTGTTTTGGAAATCACTCGAAAAGACTTCGGCTTTTCTTTCAGGCCCAGTGGGGGCTTTGATACCAGTTTTTTGGGAATGAGAACAAGAGAACAAAAAACTCAAACACAATAACTGGATTGAATTGTAAGATCAAATATGGACATAACACATATCATCATAAAGTAATTGATGATTAGCTTAATATCAATCCTAGCTTAACATGGATACAAACTGTAAATCAATACTTGTAACTTAATGAAGCAGTGTATCTATTCATTAAGGTAAGTAATCCTATTCTTAGTCTGCAAGAAAGACTACAATGAAGTGTTACATTAGGAATCTAACTAGGAAACCTAAACCGATATGGATAGCTTTAATGGGAAGCTTCTTGAGGTTTAAGTCACCTATATATACAGATGAATTGGTCCCTGATTACTACCGACGTTTTGCATATTGTTCTGTCCATTGAGAAGCAAGTTGGTAAGTAACAGAAGGCTATATTCAGTGTTCGTATTTGCAGCTGCATAAGATGGAATCCATGCCAGTAATTGCTGAAGGTAAGCCTTAATCCCTTTTATGATTGTGTGCATATGTTGTGAGCATGTATATGGTTATTTTACATGAATGACTTGATTCTTTATTGAATAACAGTGGCTATTTTATAGCCTTACATGAATAAGCAGTATAGCTAGAAAGCAGCCCACGCTTACAGAAACGTGGTAGATGCAACAAGTGAAAAAATCAAAACAGAAATCCCTCGAGAAAGTGTCAAAGCTGTACTAGGGACTTATTTAAATTGAAACTAAAACCCAATCAGCAATAATCCTAAAACTACCAGGAAACCAAATAACCCTTCATTTTTGCAGATTCACTAAGGCAAAGATCTTACTGATCAGTTGTTCGAGATCAGATGATAAGTCAGTGGCCGAAACAAACACCACAACTAGCTAGTTTCTTAGTCCAAGATCGAGTAAGGTTTTCTTAGAGATCGTTCCATCTTTGTTGTGTCCAGCTAGGGTCTTTTTTTTTTTTTTTTCCAACGGAGAGGGACAAGTTCATGAATCAAGTAGATGCAGGTAGTTTTGGGCGTGTTTATAAAGCCGTTGATAAGACGACCGGAGAGTTCGTCGCCATCAAAGAGTTGAAGCAATTGGGTAAGTCTTCATATCTAGAGCTACCAAAAGTCCAGGCACTGACTAGGTTGAAGCACCCAAACGTTGTCAACCTCAAGGGAGTCCAAAGGCTACACGGTGTCGTCTTTTTCATCCTTGAAAACATGCAAGGTATCCTGTTCCAACTCATTCACCTCAAGGGAAACGTCGGACAACTTTTCTCCTTAGCCAAAATTCAAGCCATGTGTTTCTATCTACCGATCGAGACCTGAAGGCTGACGTACAACTTGTTGGTGAACCAAGGAGTGATCAAGATTTCGGATCTTAGTGCTGCAAGGGTGATCAACTCCAGCCCACCATTCAGTGATTACATCACCACGCAGTGGTACGGAGCCCCTAAGATGCTGCTAGACTCTTTCCTCTACAACGAAAAGGTTGACATGTGGGCAATAAGAGCGATCATGGCCAAGTGGTTTCTCATGCGCCCTCTGTTTTTGGATTCGAGTTCGCCAAATCGAATATATCAAATTTGGGGGTCGTCTTGGGTACCTTGGTGTTTGTCATACCCTTATTTTTTTATTTTTTTTCCTTTTAGTAAATTAATATAGTGGAAACCTACTGAACTGGTCAACGGGTTACCCAATTAAATATCGACATGTGTCATTTTTAAAAATAAAATTTACCATATTAACAACACACTCTTTCTTGATATGTAACATTGTTAAAAATCATGTAACAAGTATTGTCAAAATAATAAATTACACATAGTTGAACTACAATTACGACTTATAACAACAGTTGTCGTGGTTATTGTAATTGAGTGGTCAAAGATGTAAATATCATATTTGGACAACTTTTATCAAATTTAGAACCTTGATTATCAAGTGGAGAAGCTTCTTACAATAATGAGTTGTTACATATCTTTTGGTCTAATTTTAATTTTACCATGTTCACAACACAAATGTTGTCGGAATTGTAAAATGGTTGGTAATCTTGTAAATGGTATAGTTTTTGAAGTAATTACTATAATCAGAACAAAAGTTACCGCTTTTACACCAAAAGTTGCGAGTTATGGTAAAATATGTAGTCATTGAATAATTATTCCATTAATGATAAAAATTTAAAAATTTACCACTTTGACAACAAATTTGTTGTTGCACTTGTTAAATTGTCCATAAATTAGTACACTAGTTTAGGTTGAGTAATTACTATAAATAGGACAAAAGTTACCGCTTTTACATCAATTGTTGTGATTGTGGTAAAATGTGTAGTCATTGTAGTAATCATTTCATTAATGATAAAAACATAAAGATTTACCACTCTAACAAAAAATTTGTTGTCATACTTGTTAAATTGTCTATAAATTAGTACATTAGTTTAGGTGGAGTAATTACTACAAATAGAACAAAAGTTATTGCTTTTACATCAAGTGTTGTGGGTTGTAATAAAATGTGTAGTCATTGTAATAATAATTTCACAAATGATAAAAAGATAAAGATTCATACATGTTCTATTTTATATAATATTTATCACTTTGAGGACTCATGTAACCATTTTGAGGACACATGTGGTAACTAGAAAAAAAAATCCGCATTAAAGTAAATAAGGTCTTCGTTAGAGAAAAGTAGGTTCTCATTTGAGTAATTAAGTCCTAAAAGTGGTAATTGTAATAAGTTCTCATTAGAGTAAAGTAGATTCTCATTTGAGTAAATAAGTCCTAAAGTAGATTCTCATTTCACTACATTTAAAACAAATATTTACACTAATTGTTGTCGTTGTAAAATGCATGTAAAAAGAATTATATTTGGTTAAGGAAACTACTAATGATATAATTAATTGGTAATAAAGATTACTTAACTAATACTAATTTTGCGAACTTAGGTTAGAAGGTTTTTGTTTTTAATAAGGAAAAAATGTAATTTTCAATTGTGTAATATATTGTCCATTAATAACAAGCATTAATTCACTAATAATAAAATTAATTAGTAATATAGACTATTTAACTAAAAGTAATTCGGTGAACCTAGGATAGAAGGTTCTTTTAATTTGTTTTTGAAAAAGGAAAAATCATAATTGTCAATTGATAATCAAACATTAATTGGCTTTATTGTTTTCACTATCTTTATTGTTTTCAATTCAATTAGTAATTTGTGTTACCAAAAAAATTAGAAAGGCTAAGGGCTAAACAAGTTACCAATTTGTAAAATATTTTGAACCATTGGATATATTACTAATCCAATAGTCCAAAATATTTAATAAAATGAGGGTATGGAAAACACCAAGGTACCCAAGAATTCTCCATCAAATTTGTAGAGTCATTGGGTTCCAACAAGGGGTACATGGAGGGAAGGATGTCTTCTTACAAGCCATATGAATTATCAATTTCCACAGATTGATAGTCTTGGTCTTAAAGTAGTGATGCCGTCATGGTTCTGTGATTCTACAGTCGAGCTCATCGAGTCGATTTGTTCTTGGGATCCTTTGAAGAGGCTAACAGCTGCAGAAGCTCTTCACCATCCTTTCTTCACTAGAGTCTACAAAGATTCACATATTACTAATTACTCAGCTAACAAGGTTGGAAATGTAATTAAGTTTGCATGCAGCAGCTAGCCTATTATAGTCTAGACTCTAGAAATTGTTCTATCTTTGTGTAACTTCTATATGACATTAATTAGTACGTGCAAAAAAAGTTCATCTGGGACAAAACTAATAGGGGAAGCAATTGTGGCAGCTTTGGCCTTCACAGTTGTCTTTGACATGCAGAGGCACCTTTGTACTTTGATATGTAAAAGCTAACATTCGCCTCTTGCACTGCATTTAATCGTATCAAAGTTACAAACAATTAAGTTTAATGATATTTTGGCCCAAAAGTTATAAAAATTTGGATTTTCGTTTTAATTTCTATTGATTGGAGTAGTGTAATTCAAAGCTTTTTATTTCAATGAACCCGTGTCAAGCTTTCTCTGTCAGCATCTTTACATTTTAGTTATATTTAATTGTCACCAATTCTTTAGATATATTTTAAATCTCAATCTGTAACTTTTACTAACTTTAGCATTACAGAAGTAACGGGATTGAGTTCTTTCCTCTCCTTTATCCATATCATGAACTTGTCCAAGTTAAACTCTTCTTGTTGCGGGAGGTAAGCTCGTCTGATGTTGGCGCAAGTGACTCTAACTAAGGCTTTCTCTCGAGTGTCGTCTCTGTCATTATCCGAAAGTTAATTATCAACTCCTATTCCAGATGATTTTGTGTTCATCCCCCGAAAAAAGGCTTGAAGACAGAGGGTTTGTTGCTAGGAATGGAAGGTGAAGAGAGAGTCCCCTTAGGAGTTGTTTTCTTCATTTGGCTATTAGTGGTTTAAAGGCTTTGATGGTTATTGATTGCAAATTTGCAATAGTCTAGAGAGGGAAGACAACAAACACTTTCCGTAATGGTTTTTGTGGTTGGCATTTTAGGTTTTATTCACGTTATGGTTAGGTCTATTGGTTCATCAATTTCTTAATCAGGCAATGCCGTGTGGTATTTCGGAATCATACTAGTATTTTCTTTCTATGCATGAGAATAACGTGATTCTTTTTATGGATCGCGGATGTCCTTCTATATATGACTTGCTATTTTAGAACCTATTTTTTTCAATATTTTTTTAATTAGGCGTTCTCTTTCTTGCCACAATGTCTTTCATGAATAGTTAGCCATGCATGATTTACATTGTGTTTTTTGCGGCTTTGATATTGAAGATGCCTTGCATGTTTTCAAATCATGCAACGTAACTCAATGCTTCTGGTCATTTGGAAAACTTGGTTTGAAAGCAATTAAGGTGCAAGGAAATGTTCTAGAAGATTGGGTGTGGAATGTGATGGATGTGTGTGCTGTGCATGAGTGTGATTGGTTTTTTATATATTTGTGGGCCCTGTGGTGTGAACGCAATAGCATAGTGTGGAAAGGTACCCAGTTTGATGCTTTGAATACGGCTCTGAGTGCGTTGAAGGTTCTACAGGATTATCAATTGGTCCACCCAGTTCAGTCTACAAAGAGAACAAGGGCCCGGACTAAATGGACTTATCCTCCGAGTGGGCGACTGAAAGTCAATGTGGATGGTAGTTTTCGACCCGAGTTGGGCATTGGTGGTGTTGGGGTTGTTATCCGGGATGATCAGGGTAATTGTGTGGCTGCACTGGCTAGGTATTTTCCTCATGCTTGCTCTGCGTTACACATGGAAGCGGAGGCTTGTAGGGCAGGACTATTGTTGGCCATTCAGGTTTAGGGCTCTGAGTGCGGAGGCTGAATTGGAGAGTGATTGCTCACTCGTGATTGCAGCCATGTCTCAAGAACATGATGACCTTTCTGAGGTTGGGCGCATTATGGACGATTGTAAGTCATATTTGACATTTTTTCACTCATCTCAGTTTAGGCACATTATGCGTGAAGCAAACGGTGTTGCTCATAGATTAGCACACCTTGCTAGTTTTAATGCTCTAAATGATGTCTGGTTAGATGAGACTCCTGTCATTATTCGGGATGTTCTCTATGAGGATGCTTGTAACATTGCTAGAGGTCAAGACGTCATGCCCCCCTCTATGCAACTATTTAATTCTAATATAATAAGTCAGGCATGGGGATGAGCCTCCCAGCTTGGCTGGGTTCCAAACCCCTTCAAAAAAAAAAAATAGTTATTCTCTTTCTATATACGAATATAACGTGAATGATTTTATGGATGTCATTCTATATGTGCAATAACACTCAATGTGGTTAACTTAATCGGTGGATTACAATTCAGATTTAAAATTTTCAAATCCTGGTGAAGATTTCTTAAGGAGTCATTTGGTCTCCTATATATACCAAGTTTACTTGTGCATACAGTATGGAGCTTGAATGAAAGATGTTGCTTTTCTTTGAATTGGTAGAGTTGGAGTTGAACTCTAGTCGGTCAATGATTTATCAAAGGCTAGAAATTTGGCATCTCAAGCTAAAGTTTATGGTAGATCATTGATTCGATTAGAGTTCGAGTCCATAAAAATCCTATGTTCATAAATTTGCTTAATCTTGAAGACGAATTCTAGTCGGTAATTGATCTATCAAAGAAAGACAGCCCAAGGTATATTCTTCTTTGTTTTTTTTTTTTATTATTAAGATTGAAGATAGAAGAGCAACAATGCTCTCCACCTCCCCTTTATTGCAAAAGAAAGAAAACGAAATACATAGGGGGAGGGGGGGAGACGTAAAGCCTTACCCCACAAAAACAAACGGAAATGGAAATCGAAGCTAACTCTAACCCCAACTAATGAAAACGAAAATTGGGAAGACCCAAATAATCTCTATTACATAAAGATGAAACAAAATCTAGAGGAAAATCCCACCAAAACCAAACCTGTGGAAGAAATGCCAAAATTTACAAAAGCATCTGCAACTTGGTTTCCTTCCCGAAAAATGTGTGAGGAGCGAAAATGCATTTGAGAGATACAGATACGGTGCAAACAATTACCCCACTGAACTCGCAATTGTCAAGGCACCAGTTGAGGAAAGAAGAATCCACTTCTAACCCAAGGTATATTCTTCAATTTTCTTGTAAATTGGTGATCCGATTAGACTTCATCTTTTCATGGATCAACTTCATTAACAAATGAGTTTTGCACATCATATTTAGTTATTTACCATTTTTTGCTTTTGTTTTTTTATTCTATTATAGTCACAGCACATGCGGCAGTGTGTACCCTTTTATTTTTTGTTTTACGTTTATTAATAATTTTTACTTGTATAGTTGAGCTATGTTTAGGATCAGGTAATGTAACTCAATTCCTCGGGTGCACTGTCAATGTTTAAGCTCTTAGGCGTCTCTCACCTTTGCGTCTTAAAGCTCCAAAATTTATTCAAGTTTGTTGGCATACCCCTCCTATTGGATGATTGAAGGTAAACACTGATGGCTCTTTTAGAGGCTCTAATACGACGCGCTTTGGGGGGTATCTTTAGGGACTTTGAAGGCTTATATTTATGGGTTCATTTGCACATCATGTTACAGTTCAAAGCACATTCGATGATAACATCTTGGCTGTTATAGGCATTACAATTTGCTCGTGCACGAGAATGGACTAGCGTATGGTTGGAAATAGGCCTTTGCACGGTCCCAACCCGGTATGTAATTTGCAAGGCCTGGGACTGAGCCCGAATTGTTCGGGTCGGGCTCAAATTTCGTTTTCAAGTTTTATGGACCGAGAAAGCCTGGACCGAAAAAAAAAAGGGGTTTTTTCGGTCCCATCCATTTTTGGAATATATTTTGACAGAACTGAATCTGCATTCTGCAAACTTGACTGTAGTCAATGAAGGAGAAGAAGAAGAAGAAGAAGAGAATGAAACCCAGTAAGAAGATAGGAAATAAACCAAGCACGGGAGCTTAGCCACTTGAAAAAATGAAAATCAATCCTTTATTCTAGACCCACCGCCCCAAAACATCAATCAAAGACCATCCCGTCCCAAAACACAAACAATTTTCATATCCAACCTAAAATCCTATCCTCCTTGACACCTCCTTCCTCTGTAAACTGCACCACTACCCAAAATATCAAAATCTAATTTCTTTGAGCTATTGACGAACAAGATGAGCTGTGTGAATTTGAGATCATGGAGCCAAACTAGCTAAACGTTGAACTGATCTCTCACCATCTCTCAACCTCCTCCACCCGCTCAAAGACCCAATCATTTTCCTTTGCATCCCCAAAACGACGCCAACCCAGTTCCTTCACGGCAATCCTCACCAAGCACGAGACTGTGAATGAGCAGAAAGAAGAAGAATCGGGGAAGCCCACTTTCAATTTCAATGGAATTTGAATTAGAATAATTGAATTGGTGATTTTAGGGTTTTGATGAAAATGGGAAATAAGAAGCCAAAGAGGATCAGAGAGAAGGGAAAGAGGAACTGAGGAAGAAGAAAGAGAAAAAAAGAGTTCTTCAGAAGAGAATAAGACTCACGAGCATGCCGAATAAAAAAAATATAGAAAATTACATAGTAGCACATGACCAAAGATATAAATACAGAAAACCTACCTTCAAAAAGATTTATACAAATAAGGACATGCACCCATGCCCAAAAGTCAAATGATGTAAGGCTGACTCCTAATTTTAATGAAAAATGACCAAAATACTCAGTTTGATAAAATATTTACGCGTATGCCACTGACCCAATACTAACACCCTAAAACGAAAACCCCAAAACAGAGAAGCATCAAGACGGATCGACCCAGCGACCCGGAAGAAGACCCGACCGAAATTTCCGTTTCCGGCGACCAAATGACGACGGACCATCGGTGTCTGGTTCGTCTCCTCAGCACTGATCTACTGTTGGTCTCAGCTTGCTCAACAATGAAGTCATAACGCCCTCCAGCACGAATGGACTCAACCAGCGATTTTGACGTCTCCAACAGCACAAGCCTCTGCCTCTCTATTTGCATCTCCGCCTAAAATTTCCAACCGATTAACATTCATCTCAAATTTTCCCCAAAACCAAAATAATTAAGGTAAAATTCAGTCCAGAAATTTCGAAATCGAACCTTGATGATAATGTCCCTGACTTCGAAATTGGAGCTGTTATTGATGCAAATGTAGCTACAAAACGTCTCCCCTAAGTAAATTGCTCTGCAAAATTTTCAAAGATCAACAATTTCACTAAAGCTGATGATGAAGAAGACGAAAAAGAAGAAGGTTCTAGAGAGAGGGACTGACCCGAAGGATTGGGAGAGGACGAGGAGGCCGGAGACGTCGTTGGAGTCAGAGCGGTGGTGGAGGAGCAATCTGGTGCGGTAGCTGGGATCGGAGGAGTCAGCGGAGGTCATGTGGCTGTCGAGGAGGCGAGGGACCTGGACGGAGGCGATCGGGTTGTCGAAGATGTCCTCGCCAACGAGGAGATCAGCGGGGTCGAGCAGGAGCAGAATGGAGTCCACCTGGAATGAGGGCTGGCAGAGACGAGACGCATCACCCTGAAGGCCAGTGAGTGGGGTCCACCTTGGCCGGTGCTACTCATCGCTTTCCTTCTTCTCCGATTGGATTCGGATTGCTTCGAGATTTCAACGCTTCTTCTTTCAGAGTGATGGTGTTTGTGATGTGTGTCACAGTTCCCGACAAATACTATTTTAACGTATATTTACCCTTTTTTGTTTTTTTTGGTATCTAACATATGTTTTTACTCATAAATACAATACATTAATGCATCGATAATGAGTGCAGTAGCAAAACTGGACAACAAGTATGAGTGTAGTGGCAGGATTGACGAGTGCAGTAGCAGGATTAGACGATGACGAGTGTAGTAGCAGAACTAGACGAGTATGAGTACAGCGAGTGCAGTAGTAGGATTGGCTAAGTGCAGTAGTATGATTGGCTGAGTGCAGTAGCAGGATTAGGCGATGACGAGTATAAGTGCAGTAGCAGAACTAGACGAGTATGAGTGCAGTAGCACGATTGAACGAGTGCAGTAGCAGGATTAGGCGATGACAAGTGCAGTAGCAGAACTTAACGAGTATGAGTGCAACGAGTGCAGTAGTATGATTGAACTAGTGCAGTAGTAGAACACGAGTACAAGTGCAGTAGCAAGCAGCAGGATTTGAACAAAAAAAAGTCTGGATTAAAGAAAATAATTAAGATTTAGTTATCCATGCATGAAGGTTAGAATTGTAAATATCTTATTGATCCATGGTTACAAAGTAACATAAAGAGATTATTCTAAAAAAAAAAAAAAGTAATATAAAGATATTAGAAGTCAAAAGAAGTAGTTAAGAGTAAAATAGTAAATTAATTCATGACATGTGGCAAGTGGAGAGTATATTGTCCTTATTTGTAAGATTTAATCCTTATAAATGGATTAGAAGTCAAAAAAAGTAGTTAAGGGTAAAAATGTAAATTAACTCATGACATGTGGCAAGTGGAGAGCAAATTGTCCTTATTTGTAAGATTTAGTCCTTATATGTTTAATTCAATCTTTAAATGATGTATTAGTTAAATCATCTTTTGTCAATAACTTATATGTAATTTGTTAAAAAAAATATTGAATTATTAAGTAAGAATTCGGGCCCACCAGGTTTTAAAATATCTCAAACTTAAGAACTGGGACCGAACCGGTTAGGACCGAACCGGCAACTTTTGTCATTTTGTTTTGAAAACCCATACCGAACCGGGTGGTTCGGATCGGTCCAGTCTGGTTTTCCGGTTTTGGAAACATATTCAGCTCTTGTCAGTCATTACTTCAATTCTCCCAACTTGATTTCTTAGGGGGTGGAGGGTAGCTTGCTTAAATTGCTTGCATATATTTTGCCAAGTCCATACGGTTTAAATTAACTCATATCTACAAGGAGGGCAATAGCCTGGCAGATAAATTAGCAGAATTTGGAGCTATGAATTCTGGTTGAATTTGGTGGATTAAGTTACCTAGCTTCCCTATCGGTTCTTGTGGACGTGATCTCTCCTCTGGCATCAACTATTGTCTTGCTTAAGTTTTTAGTGTTGTAGATTTTTGTTCCTTTTATTGGTGTATTAGATTTCTTAGTACTGTCTATGTTGATTTGTGTTCCATATGAGTGGTTTTGGCCTAGTCCCCCTCATTTTTCTACCTTCTTTTTTATCAATAAAATTTCAAATAAGAGCGTTGAGTTATGCCTTTTTTTTTTTTTTTTTTTAAGGAATGTAACCGGTTCATCTATATCTTTTTTTACAGTTCTTTTTTTTTACACAAATGTGAACGCTAGGTTGGATCCCCTTGGTGAGTTACAAGACTAGCACACTGGCACGGGTTGGACATAGACATGTCCATAAACTCCTATTTTTTACAGAAATTTCCAGCTTTACCATTAAACAGTATGAGGATTATCACAGTGCTCAACCCAGTCTTCCTCGCCATAGATTATATTTGGTTATTTCCTTCTTTGGGGAGAGTGGGAAACATATTTTATATATATATATATATATATATATATATAATTTTGCTCTGCTAAGGAGATCCTTAACTTAGCTTAAGGAACATATTTTCATTTTTTGACTACTTTTCAATCACATATTCACATATTCACCGTTTAGTTTTTAGGTATAAATGAGTAAATCATCTCTGCAAATTTTCAGTTAAATTGATGATCGTTAAGACATCTAAAACTGCAATTTACACAAATGAACTGAATATGTCCAACCTGAACCGTTAGTGTGAATTGCAGTTTTGGATGCCTTAACACTACTACAAAAAGGTCATCAGACGACGGTGGATTTCTGTTGTCTGATGACCAAGCTGACCGTGGTCTAAGTGAGTGTTGTGTGATTGGAAAATCAGACAACGGTGATTCTACCGTTGTGTGATAACAGTTTGCTCAACAGAAAACATATTTCCGTTGTGTGAATTTTGCCCAAGCATGTGCCTGGCATGGCATGCGCAAGGATGCCTTTGCACATTCAGACAACAGAAAGAAATTTTGCCGTTGTCTGAGGTTCATAACACACAACAGATTTTACTCATTCTTTGTTGTCTGAGATATATAACACACAACAGATTTTACTCATTCTTTGTCGTCTGAGATTAATAACACACAACAGATATAACTCATTGTTTGTTGTCTGAGATATGTAACACACAACCAAAGTGAAATTATCTCCTTTGTCTGTTGATCACTCAGACAACAGAGATGATTTATTTCTGTTGTGTGTTATGAATCTCACACAACAGATTTTACTCATTCTTTGTCGTCTGAGATTAATAACACACAACAGATATAACTCATTATTTGTTGTCTGAGATATGTAACACACAACCAAAGTGAAAGTATCTCCTTTGTCTGTTGATCACTTAGACAACAGAGATGATTTATTTCTGTTGTGTGTTATGAATCTCACACAACAGAATTTTGTTTTCTTTTGTTGTTGGTTGTTAGTTCACACAACAATTTTGTTTTCTTTTACAGTCATACAACACATTGTTTTGTATTGTGTTGTATGAATTAAACTTGGACAACAAGAAGAATATCCATATAAACGTTTTTTCAAAAATAATGCTCAATATATGACCATAGAAACAGTACTACAATCCTTATAATTCAAGCAAGGACAACAGAGATTGAGTCTGTACTTGTAAAATGTTCTAGCTAGGAAGACCTAAACTACATAGATTACTACTGCTTTCCTTTAATGCACCTTCATTTGCTCTTGCAGAAGCTCTCTTGTAGGCAAAGATGATAAGCAATCTTTCGATCTCTTAAGCCATCAATCACAACTTGTCTCAAGATGGTGGAAGACGCATTCAATGTGTCAGAATAGCGCCTTGGTGCGCCTGGTGGTAATTTTCTCTCAGCTCGAAGTCTAACTTTTACAAGATCAGTTGGATTTGCCACTGTTATTGCTAGAGAACCTATTCATAAGAAAATTACCCACTGACATTAAACCAAATAGCAAAGAACAAAGCATAAGTGCAAATATTACTGCCTATATTTCCATCTTGGAACTGAAGGATAAAAAAAAGGTCTAACTTCTAGCCAAATCAATGATAAGCCACCACTCATATAACAAATGGAAGCAAACATTTCCCCTTGTAGTGTTCCAACAGTATAGCAAACATACGCTCAATAGAACCCAAAATGGCTATGTGTATCATAACAGGTGCCTCCTTCTTGCCTTCTTCACCCACTGCTGAGTAATACAGCTCAAAGCGAGCAGGTAGCTGAAAATCAAGCTGCAACAAAAGTATTTTTCCCTAAGACAGTTACATTTACATAATGAGAAAACAAAAGAACAAGAGATCGTTGAACAGAGAAAGTGATAACAACATACCTGTAATGTTGCACACTAAAACTTCATGTTCAATGCATCAGATACATTGGTATCTATCTTTGGTCTGTGAAATGCACCATCCCCTTCATTTATTTGTAACATGACTGAAAATGTAAAACTCCACACACAAACAATCATTCAGAGGCACCTATAAAATAAATAGATAATGGACCTAAACAACACACCATCAGGATGGGTTCTAACCTACCCATTGATTTAATTATAGGCTCACAGGCTACAACCTTTCGTATAGTATGGACCCACAAATTTCACCTGTTTAGCAGTGCAGTCAACACGGTCATTAAAAACACCACCAGAAGGTTCACAGACCAATTCTAGATTACCATAAATCCTAATATATAAATATATCGATAGTCCAGCAGTTTAGCACCATGAAAACAAAGGCTGCTTCTGACTGCCAGTAACTAGCAAACAACAGAGAACTTATTTTCATGAATAAGATATTTATCATGTTTTCACTTTCACGTTTGGCTCACAACTGATTGCAGCTGCTTGAGGTGTTTCATGTTGGAAATGCCTGGGAGTTGTTGTGGATGCAGAAAAATTTGACTTCCGTCTTTCCTCATCCAATGAGTTGGAACAGAGATAACTCTCAAGTGGCTGAATTTGCTTATTGAGCTGCAACCTACTGACCAAAATACATGTCTTTTATTCTATATCTTTTCTTAAAGTATAAAAAAGACAATAAGGAATGTAAACGGAACAATAACAAAAAACCAGATTCTAAAGCTTTAAGAGCCATACCGCCTTTCCTTTTACTCTACTTATATTTTTTTACACAAATAAAGGGATTGGTATGCAAACCTATCTTGGCGAAGCTTCTCTATTTGCTTTGGACTGAGTTCATTGACATCATCAAGCAGTTCATTTGATATGGCAATTAGCATGTCCTTCATTTCTTGCAAGTGATTTGCAGCTTCTGGGCAAAGTCCTATCTGCATTAGATTCAAGGATTGTGTGCTTATCAAGTTGTGACACAGTAGAGTAAATCAGATGTACTTGGCCTTCTCAACTGCTTAAACATGATTGACAAAGAAATCAGTTCAAAAAAATGCAACACTAGAGAAATGAAACTAGAAACCTAAAACATTGGCTAAATGGGTACCCACCCAATGCCCAGTTTTCTGGTTTTTTAAATGCTCAACTTTGTAGCAGTTAGCAGCTGCCAAATTAACAATAAGTGACCTACATTTACATACCCACAAACGTTATCAGCTCTCCAAGCTTCTAACAGATACAGTTGTAGTTAACCTTAATTTAATTGAAATAGACTATCTGTGTTTTCAGGTTTAAAGCCTGTTATATGAACTGAGACAGGCATGACCATATAAGAGTACACCATTATCTGGCACACAACACTCTTTGTTATCTTCCTTGAATGCGCACCCATGATTAATTCTCTTGCTTATTTGTGCATAACGGATCAACACCAATAACAGTACACAGACGAACAAGGCATGCAAAAGGAACATTAATTGAGGTGGTAGTCTTAAATAAACGTAAGAAATATACAACAAAGCAATTAAAAAATCCAGTATAGAAAAGAAGTAATTGCCTCTTCAAGATAAGAAACCCTTTTCTGAAAAACGATTTTCTGGCCAGAGTTAGGGATTGCAAGCACTTCCACCCATTCATCCCCGCCATGATCTTTAAAGTAATCCCTGTACCTTCCAATATCAGCAGTTGCAGACATCAACACCACCCTGAGAATTCAAAAATCAATTAGATCCCCATGTTTCTAAAGTCCAAGGAAAGTATCCATACAAATAGTGCCCTAAGGAAAAACTGATCAAAGTTTCAAATACTTTGTCATTGATCAACATATGTAACAAACAGAACAAGACGAAACCGAAAAGCAAACAAGCAGCTAAACTTGACAAGCCAAAACGGGAAATATGGGAAATGGGAGCAACTGCCTATTTCAAGTACACTTCTGAAAAGGGAAATATGGGAAATGACATAGATATAAGACCCACTTTTGTTTGCAGGAAAGTGGGAAGAGAAAAAAAATATGACTGAAACTGAGAAGGATAACATTGTAAAGCCATATTTCCCATAACAAATAATATTCGTAACCCACTTTGTTGACATATTCGTAACAAAAAATATGACTGAGTTGAGATAGTTCATTATATCTCAACTCACGGAGGGTCGTGAGCTTGTCTAAACTCGGAACAGTCTCTATGTTAGGACACTCTATAATTGTCAATCCTCAAGACTCAAGAGAGACGAGGATTTGAAGAAAGGCCCAAAATTGCAGATTAATTTGTGTACTTTGACATCCGTTGATTACCAATCGACGGAGGGATGTGAAGCCGCCGTGTAAAATTGGAAGAGACTCTAGATTACTGACAACCAAGTTTCGGAGGGTTGTACTGAGACCGTCAATTGGAATGGATGTTACCTTAGGACACTCTGTTCATGATAATTCACCATCATTCCAACTAGATATATTGACTCATTAGGATCCACATCCAGCATATCACACAATGCATAATCCTTCTCGTGTGGAGGGTACAGACTCGGATTCCAACTTCATACCGTCTTTTAACTTAATTTCAGACTCTGCCTGCTTTTCATCAATATGTGCAAGGGATGGTGTAGACTCAGATTCAAACTTCATATCATCTTTTAACTGTTTAATCTCAGACTGTGCCTGCTCTTGAAATGCCAGCAAAGAACTCAATTTAACAATGGTATAATCATTCTATTTTTTTATGTCAATCAAAAGCCTCCTGCTAAGAAATTAAAGGCCTAAACTAAAGCAATTTACGTAAGTACACAACTATGAGCAGCTACCATATACAATGAAAAAAGTTGACTGTGGGAGTTAAAGACGGACAACAATAATAGGTGGTCTAATAAAACTACCTCGAACCAGTGATGAGCAAATGCATGAATGCTATTTAACATGAATAAACAGAGGAAATAACATAATGAGACGAATATATAGAAAATTTAACAGAAATACTGTATCCAGTACCAGCTTATACTCCAAATAGCCTATCTTCTTAGTTTGTTCATTCTTGAAAGCCTTTAGCTCTTCTACCTCTTGAACCAACTGTATGAATAGAACAATACATAAATAGAGTGGTTGAATCTAAAACAAAAGCTAGCAGGTATGTTTATCAACTACTTAATAATTACTTACCTTATCGATTTGTGACTGATCAGACGAGGATCGAGGACTCAGCTCAGACAATGAGCAAGGACTCCCTCCACTCTTCTTCTCAGACCAGGAATGAGACCTCTCTACCCTCATCTCCACTAAACCCCATGGTTCGGGTGGATTCCAATTGACTGCTACAGGCGTTGCATTAACAATAGCACTATCTTTAACATCTATTGACAAAGGCACCTTTTGGTATTCACTGTTGAGATCATGTTGAAGAGACAACTCTTTCAGTTTCGTGCAAATGAGGTGCTGTTCATCTTGTTCAGCATCTTCCACATCTAATACAGCTTCAAATGGATTGTAGTTTCCAACTAGTGTTTTCGCCCCTGAAGTGATGGTTTAAGCCACTAAGCTGCCACTGTTGTCTTACATGAGGGTTGCGTTGGAAGATCAGTTTTCCTCTTTGGTATTTTTTGCGGTACAGAAGTACCTGGAGAGATTGCACAACCGCTCAAGATGCTAACAAAGACATCAGCTTGTTTGTCTCAGCATGATCAATTTCAAACCAGAATTTATTTGCACTGTAGTAGTTGTCTGCAATAATTGGTTTAAATTGACTTTCAAGCAGTGGTTTGCACTGCAGCCGGATGCGAATTTGAACCTGAAGGGTAGAATAAAAAAAATAAAAATCTCAGTCTTGAATGCCTTCTATTGACTAAGACTAGGATTGTCTAACATGAAATAATAACTCAAATTAAACCAATTATAACAAGCTTTATTTAGCACCTATGCAGGAAATTGTGTTCTCACTGATCCATCAGTTGTCCAACCATATGGATCAATATTCATTTGGCCATGCCCAGCAGCCAGGACTAATATTCTTCACATATGAAAAGTGTGGACCCGGTAAACCTGAACGAATTTGTAAGCATCACATGAGTTCTGGAACCAAACCAAAACTAAAGCAAGAAATCAGAAGAAAAAAAAAAACGGACAAAACCAACAATCAAAGAGTTTATACTCAATTAATCAAACAGCCTACTATACTTTGCGGCTCATTAAAACTGAATGTAAGAGTGGCAATCCGCTTGCATCATAATCTAAGAACTGGTGTATTTAAATTCAATACCAAATACCATTAGACCATTGTTTAAATAATGTAAAGTATAAGAACCTAATTAAAAACTCAAAACAGCAAAAGAAAAAAGTACAAGAAAAAGATGCAAAAAGTTCAGGATACCAACCAAAGAGTTGTTTAGATAAACACTCCATCATTGTGCTGCTCTTGCACCAAAATATAACTCCACCAAGGTGATTACTTCTCAACTGTCTTGCTTGTACAGGGTAGGGTGCCAGGTCTGCATTAGGAGGCAAAATAAAGGTTTGCGTCTTCCTTCCAGCATTCCAAAGTCTAACAAGAAATTACCATTCTCTTCAATTAACCTCTGCTGTCTCTTTTCCATCTTTGTAGAATGGAATATGCCGCAAATGGAATCCATGTTCTCCCTGGAAAAGCCAACTTCATTATTGAAAACCAACAGAGTAGCTGGTGCTCCAGTCTCTGTTACGTCTTCCTTGGTCAACAAAAATTTCATCTCTGGCACTACACCTTCTTCGTATTCATTCTCTTCAGCGTTCTACACACAAAAACCCAGAAACAGAATTCAAGATTAGAACAATAAGTTGCATCGTTTTCAAGGTCAATCTCATCAGTATTTTACATATAAAAGCCCAGAAACAAAATTCAAGATTACAATAAAAAGTTCATCTTTTTCAAGCTCATTCTCATCTGCATTCAACAAAATTACATGAGAAGGCCTTACCAGATGTCCATGGACTCTAGGGGGAAGACCAGAGCATTCGAGAACAAGTAGATCTGACAGCTCTGGGGTAAAATTAAGCTGGGCCACAACAATCTGAATTAGATTCTCACCCAAAATGAAGAAATTAACTTCACAGCAAAATCAGAATCCATTAGCCAGAATGCGAGAAAGACTTACGGAAGCGAGCCGCCGGGGAGAGAGAGATCGAGCTGGAGGCGGAAGGGAAGGGGAGAAAAACCACAACCCGGAGGAGGCTCAAGCTGTTGAGGACGGTCACAGGGAGGGAGAAGAAGGTGAAGGTGAGGAAGGGGAAGGTAGTACTGCCTGAGATCGAGATGGGTTTGTAAGAGATGGGTTTCTAGGTTTACGGTCGATAGAGAGCAGAGATGGGTTTCTAGCTGAGTGTCAGCGTCGAGAGGAAGGCTATGTTTTTTTTTCCTTCTTCTTTTGGACACGGTATGGCAATTAAAGCAAGCTAAAATTTCTTATGTCATTCACACAACACAAGTCTCAGCAGTTCGTCGTGTGAGTGCAGCACTAAAAATCAAAATGTGAAATTGTGGAGGGAAATATGGCGCCTATAACATTTTGGCTCAAAATTTTGCCTTCCAGTTCTAAGTTCACACAACAGAAAATCTTAAAATCTGTTGTACAATCACAACAGCTTGCACTAGGCCTATCTAGGCGAAAACATTCAAGCAAGCTTCCTCAAACTTTGGTGCTTAGGTTTTCAATCACACAACGGAAATAGTGAAATCCGTTGTACCTAGTAGCCCAAATGTCAATGTTTCAAGAGCCAACCAAGACGCCAAAGTGGAGGGAAATCTGCCGCTAAATTTTTAAGGCTTAGACGACGGACCATGCTTAATTTCCGTTGTGCAATGTAGTTCCCATAAAAAACTTATCACTTTGTTGGCATTCACACAACAGAATTCAACCAGCACCGTTGTATGATTAAACTGACTTCAACACACAATAGATGATTTGTGTTCCGTTGTGTGATTAGTGTTGTGTGATTAACTTTTTGTAGTAGTGTAACGATCATCAATTTGACTAAAAATTTGCATAAGTGATCTACTCATATATATCTAAAAATTGAACGGTTAAGATGTAAATATGAGATCGAATAGTGGTCAAAATATGAAAATCCGTTCCTTAAGCTAAGTTAAGGACCTCTTTAATATATATATATATATATATATATATATAGTCCTGCTACTGTGCGGACATCGGATTTCCCGTTTTCCCCCACTTTTCGATCACAATTTCACATCTTAACCGTTCAGTTTTTGGGTCCTAATGTATAGATCTCCTCTGCAAAATTTCAGCCAATTTGGTGATCGTTAAGGGATCCAAAACTGCACATTACAACAATGTACACGAACGGTTTCAGTTCGTTCGTGTAAATTGCAGTTTTGGATGCCTTAACGATCACCAAATTGGCTGAAATTTTGTAAAGATGATCTATACATTAGGACCTAAAAACTGAACGGTTAAAATCAAAATATGTGATCGAAAAGTGGGTGAAAACCGGAAATCCGTACCAAAATTTTGGTACGGACGTCCGCACCTTAGAAAAATCCTACATTGTTATATATATATATATATATATATATATATATATATAGTCTTTCTATGCTAAGGACCTCCTTAGATTTTAAAATCTAAGGATTTCCTTGAATAGACTCATTTTTCGATCGCATATTCACATCTCGATTGTTCAATTTTAAGGTCCTAATGTATAAATCACTTATGCAAATTTTCAGCCAAGATGATGATATATATATCGTTAAAGTATAGAACTAGATTAAATCAATGAATGAACTGAATCTGTCCAACCTGCACCGTTCGTGTTCATACTTGTAAATCGCTTGAATGCCTTAATGATTATCAATTTAGCTAAAAATTTTCAGAGAATATCTACTCATATATACCTAAAACTGAACTGTTAAGATGTGGATATGCGATCGAAAAACTGAACGTACTGTTAAGATTCGGCCTGTGTGTGTGTGTGCTTATATATAGAAAAATTGTTTGCATAAAAATAACTAATCAATGTACTTAAGAGTTAAAGTAACATTAACTCCTGACACAAAAATCCTAATCTACTTTGTAGCAGCTGGCAATTGGAAACCCTAACGTACCCATCCTCACATACTAAAAGGGGACAAGATTTTGGTGAAAACAAAACCCTAGACCTTTTGACCAAAAAAAAAAAAAAAAAACCCTAGCCCTAACCCATTTAGACAGTCTAATTTTTGTTTTCGAAAGAAAGAGCAGAGAAGTATCATAGAAATGAACAATTGAATTAATCCTTGTTGTGCATGCCTTGATTACAAGCTAGCTGCATGCACGAAATTAAAATAAACACAAATACACAATACCATTCCAACGACGTACATAGGATGGATTAAACCTGGACAATGCATGTATTGCTAGCTTAATTCTTCCGGCATGATCACTTCTCGATACGAACTCTAGTTTGAAGTAGCCTGTCTAGCTAATTAGGCACGATAATGGGTCTTCGTCACAATCGTGGCAACGATATCTGGTGGTATGTACTATTGTTGATCGATTCAATGAGTCGAACTAGCTGAGGAGGCTCATCACCAGCAACAGTATCTTCTCACGGGCCACCAATCACCATTTCTCTACAATTGTAGGTCTTTTGTTTCATGTTTTTTCTGTTCTCTTTTTAATTTGGCTGCTGGTGCCCACTTACTCGACAATTATTGTAGGATCACGAGCCGCAAGGATCCAAGACCCCTACTGCTGGCCGGTGGTCCCGTATCTACACATGAGGTAATTAACTAATATCGTACCAATATGATTTCAGCTTGTTTTTTGCTAGGTTTTCTTTGGTTCTTTGCAAGGATTAATTAGTCGATCCAAAACTCCCTATCAACAATACATAATTTCTTCATTTGATTAATGTCATGTCACTCATGTGGTTCGTTAAAAAAATAAAAAAAATCATATAATTTTTTATTTAAACGACAAGTTTGATTAGTTTTTGAATTGCTTAGTTCTTTAAAAAAATAATTATCGAATAGACGGTTGTGAATTTGTGATAATTAAAAGGGGGGTGAAATGAATACTCTCATACTTACAATCCGCACTCTTATTAGAATTCCAAAACATCATTTTCATATGGACGTACTAACATGACCTAGTCGTCTCTGCTAGGGTTTCTTGGTGCAAGTTCGCATCGATAAAATTTCCAAAACTTCATCCCTTCCCATTTGATCTCATTCATTGTCGATGGCTGGGGTTGTGAATGATTCGGTGGAGACTTTGAGTCAGACGGACTCGTCTTTGGTGGCTCTCGGGGATGCAGGGGCTGCGGCGTTCCAAGACAACCATTGGTACATGGTTGGCCGACTGTTGGCGCCGAAGGCAAGGCTTCCAGGGTTTAAGGGTACAATCTCTACTATCTGGCATATCCGATCAGGCCTTACCATTCAAGATGCAGGTGAGCGCTTCATGTTTCAATTTGAGAATGAGGCTGTGCGTAATCGGATTTTGCATGGGGGTCCCTAGTTTTATCGCAACACGATGCTTGTGGTGGGAGAATATGAAGGGTTTGATCCATCAAAGACGGTGGCTTTGAATTTGATGGAGACTTAGGTAGCGATGAGGGGTCTTCCTCTTGCTCTAAGGAATAAGACGGCGCTCACTATGGTGGGTACGATTCTAGGGCAAGTGGTTCGATCGGATGGATTTGACTGCCCTGAAAAGAAAAGAAGAAGAGCAGCGGATCAAGATAGTGTTTGATGTTCGTCGGCAGATTCGTACCTGGAAAGTCTTTGAATTTTCTCCAGTGGTGAAGCCGGAATTAACATTTTTCTATGAGAAGGTCAAGGGATATTGTCGTGACTGTGGTTTGTTTGTTCATGATGCGATGGGTTGTGATAAAACTTTGATCAAAGAAAAGGAAGAAATTCTAGCACGATCATCGGTGGCAGCTATGGCCGGTTTGTCTTTGAACTCGAGGAATGATGTAGTGCCCTCTGTGATGGAGACGAAGTTGGGCACGGGGAGTACTGCTCTCGTTTGATTGGAGGTTGGTTTGTGCTCGTCGGATCATGGTGATGGGGCATTGAGCGATGGAGTCGACCACAAGGCAACAGGGACCAATTCTGAATTTTTAAGCTCCACGATCTTGGGAAGCCATGTTAGGATGAACCCGGTCTTGGGGAACTTGTCTTCTGTAGGGGGAGTGAGTCCTCTTCTCCTCACCCAGCGGAATGTTGCTTCGGCATCGTTGGTTTTGAGTCCAATAACATCTGAGGTAGGAAAGAATGAGCGGGTGGAGTTTTATTCCAGGCCGGTGATGCCAAATGGGAGGAAACGAAAAGCTATGGCAATGTTGAGTAGGTTTGGGAAGAAGTTCCTAGCTTTGCCTTATTCGACATTGGAAGTTGGCGAGAATACTTCCTTGATTGTGTAGCACAAGAATGAGAAATTACTGGTCTCACCTAAGAAGAAGAAGCTTGGGCGTCCAAAGGGAAGCAAGAATAAGGTTAAGGCTACAGAGGAACATGAGGAGAAGAAGTTCCGCAGGTATAAGAGGAGGGGAAAGGCTTTGAATTTTGAATCAAATCTGGAAGTCTCAACAAATGAGGTTGTCCATATGCATGGAACAACGCAAGTAGGGGAGGGTGAGTCCGAGTCCCCAGTTGCAGAGGGCTAGATTCACCTTCTATGCATGATTTACTTTAATTTTGTTTTTCGGGTCGCAAAAACCAGTGCCTTAATTGTTACCTTTTATTCCTGCTTCGAGATTTCTGGTTTTTGTCAGAATAATGGTGCGTAGACTTCCTAAAAGGTAGGTGTACTAGGGACTATATGAGACGGTATTTGTCTAGAATAGGGTTTATTATGGTTCTAAGGAATGATTGCTTTCTGTCGACCCCATTGGGATGTTTCGTTCTTGTACTGCTTGTTGAATTTAATGAAATTGCTGACCTATTTTTGTCAAAAAAAAAACATCATTTTCATTAACAAATAATGTTTTTATTACCAACATGTCATAGCTTTTTAGAGATAAAGTAATAAAAAATTAAAAAATGAGTGTGGAATGCAAAAAGTGAAGTGCAAATTTCACTCTCTTAATTAAATACATAATTGAACCCTATCATGTATATGAATACATATAGTTTTGTATGTATTCACCAAATAAACTGGTATCCGCTCTGACTTTCTTTACCTCACCTAATGAAGTTGGGCATATTGATTGAGAAGACCGGTGGAGTTTGGATATTTTTGTTAGCATTGCATATCAGCCAAAAATTATATCTTATTTCTTTAGTTTCTCTTATACTCTCTATTTTTTCTTCTCATTTTGCGAAGTATCATCAAAAATTAAAAAAATGTACCGTAATACCGTTCATCTTTTCAACCATCTTTTAAAGACCTCCATATATAAACTACCAGTTTTATTCTCATGATAAATCTTTTTTCTATTTGATACAATTAAATGATGTCTTATTTGATTATTTTTTTCAATAGATGTATTATTGACACAATCACATAGAAATGAACTGTTTCGGCGTTCAGAGTATGAAATTAAAAGGACAACCGACATTGTTGAAAACTTGAAAAGAACAACCGGACCGTAACTTCTATTACAAATTCACAATGAAATTATAAATTTGTGAGAAAGTAGCTCTTCGCTGGAGACTTAGAGGTTAGGCCGGCTTTCACAATCCTGCACTATGCAGGCACTAACGTCCACTTCCTATTTTCTTTTTTATCTTGTTCCTATACAATGTGATTGGCATATGGTCAACGAATATGACAGCTACCTAAGCCACCAACCCAATTATGATCATGAAAGCAAGTAAAATAAAGATTTTGGAAACTAACATTGAATCCCAAATCATATGGCCAAGAAAGAATCAATTGATACTAGCTGTGATTTAGACATTTGTTCTTGAGTTGTTCTTGTTTGAGCAACAAGGAAGCAACTGAAAGTGTTCAAATCTGAGTTCATAACTTTATACTGACCAAAAGCAGAGACAACTACAAATCCTTTTACATACACAAGAACTGATTACAGAAACAAGTAGAAGCAGATAAAATAACACCAGCAATTAATTGTATGAACTCAAATGATCCATTTTCTACTATGAGCTAGCGCACCGCCGATTAGTCATGGGTAATGGTGGCAGTCACGATTATATTGAGCCTTGGCACACTCTACTCTTGAGGGGTTCTGATTTTTCGTACTGGAGTGGCATTGAGGATCGCTTCGGTCACACGACGAAGCCTTTGAAGGATCCAAAGCATTTTTAGTGCCTGAATTTCCAGCCAGGATTCTTCGGCTGATTTCGGAATCCATCATGAACTCATCCGAGTCCAAGTCAGTCTCTCCGACAAGGCATGAGGGGTCATCCGTGCGGCCGCCAACGCACCAAGATGATGATCTAGAGGTGATGGTGTTGTTGATGCAGTGAGTTGTGGTTACAAGGGTGATCAGGATCATCAACGCTGCTACTGAATGGGGACTCATCTCTACAAGAAAGACGGAAAACAACTCAAATCCCTTATCCTTCTTTTCTTTCCTTCTTTTCTTTCCTTCTTTCTTTTGTACTCTACTTCACTTGCTCATCAGTTATTATATAGCTGGCCCGGCTCATGGGTCATCCTAGAATAGTCGGTCAATTTATCATCATCAATTAACCATCTGACAGATACACACACAGATCCTATCCAGAGTGGAGTTTCGCTTTGAAATTATGGAGTGAACTTCGAGTTTTTTGTCACTTTTAGGTCGCATATCCACATCTCGACCGTTCAGTTTTTAGGTACTAGTGTATAGATCATCTCTGCAAATTTTCAGCCAAATTGATGATCGTTAAGGCATTGATAACTGCCTTAAAGCTAGTACGGTTCAAGTTGGACAGATTCAGTTCGTCGATTGGTTTAAGCAAGTTAGATACCTTAAACGGTCGAGATGTGGATATGCGACTAAAAGTGACCAAAAACTCGAAGTTCACTCCGTAATTTCAAAGCGGAATTCCGCTCTGGATATGATCTGTTATACATAGAGCAAATTGGGGTCCTTGGCGTCCTTCTACTAAATGACTTTTCTTCATTACAGAAATTAAAAGAAATTAGGATCCTTTAAAATAAACAAAAGTATATCACTCATTAGGGCAACTCCAACCTTTTAGTCACAAGCTAAAATGGCTAGGGTAGTTCAATTTCATCATCTCCACCCCAAAACAAAGTGGAGTTAAAATGACTTCTTAGTTAACTTGAGTCATTTTGACTAAAAAACGAAGGACGAAAGCCATATTGGCTTTGTGGCACAAGTAGTGGGCCCCATATGACAACTACACAATGGAGGGTTGAGAGTCACTCTACATTAATTCAATTCAAAATGAGGCCCAAATGATTGATTGGTACAGAAAACAAAAATGTACATATATAATTACTTAATTTCTAATCTTACAGCAAAAAAAATGCGATGGATTAAATTCAACGGCTAATAACAAAGTAACAGATCTTCAAACGAAAACAACATCAAAAAATAAAACAAAACTTTCTAAAAAATCAGAAAAATACTTTGTTATGACAATATATTATATAAAATAATTATATATGTTATATAGTTTCATATTGTAGTTAAACGATTAAAATTCTGAAATAGCTATGGCTTTTAACCAAAAAGGGCTGAAAATGCAAAATCTGAATGAATAGTAATGACAATAGAGGTGTCAAATTCTGAAATGACTTTCACTTTTGACTAAAGGGGTTGAAGATGCCCTTAGTTAAATGACCCTCTACAAATATACATTTAGCTGTCCATTCTGGTTTACAATATTATTGAAGGTACAACCATTTTGGAGAACTTTATATCTTAAGCATTTAATTGGTTTTCATGGTTTCTCTATATATATCATAACAAAATTTGGCATTTAAGATTTTTTTTTTTTTTTTTTTGGCAATAGGAAACCAAACAAAACAAAGACAGAGAAGAAACTAAGGGGGCTGAAGGACCCCATCAAACAACAAAATAAGTAATAGGGAGGGAGGTGGTTCTTGTAGCTAAGAAGCCGGACACATCCTTCGACAAGCCAGGGAAGCAACAAGATCTGCAGCTTTATTGGCATCTCTGCTGGTCCAAGCCTAGCTAACATTTGGGGCAGATTTCGCAAACAAACGAAGGCCCAAAACTAGTGGTTGGGCTTGCCAATCCACTAGGAGTTGGTGACGGGAGATTGCTTGGATTAAGGGGAGAGAGTCAGATTTGATAGTAATCGAAGTAGAAGCCGGAAACTTTGTAATCAGGGAGCAGACTAAGGATAGGGCTAGTGCCTCGGCCACTATTGGGGATGGAGCCATAGTGTGAACCAACAAACCATCCAGAAGAGTGCCAGAAGAGTCGCGAACGAGGGTAGCAAGACCACACTTGAGAGACTGTGGATGCCAAGAAGCATCTGTGTTAATCTTGAAACCTTGAGCTGGAGGAGGGGACCATCTGGTCTGTCTAGGAGGTAGGATGGGGGCCTTAATCCGAAACTTTGTTGTGGATTGGATGAACTCATGGTGAGAGCGAGTGGCTAGGTCAATGACTTCTGACGGAGAGGGAGATTGGTGCTAGTAAACACAACTGCAACAATGCTTCCAAATTTCCCACATAATAAAGCTAATGGAAGTGAATAAATGTCTTCGATCAGGGAGAGGAAAATTCTGTTGAGTCCCGATTATCATCACAATCCAACTATCCAGAGTGGTAATCGAAGAGGGATTAAATCTTAGACCCAGTGTATGACCGAACCACACCATTATAGTCCAAGGACAAGTGAAAATGATGTGTTCAATGGTTTCTGGGGCTGAATGACAAAGAGGGTAGATGGGGGTAGTAGCAAGGTGATGATGAAAGAGGTTTGCTTTTGTGGCTAGGGAATTGGAGCAAACTCTCCATAGGAAACATTTTATTTTAGGGAGAGAGTGAAGGTACCAAATCCACTTCCACAGAAGGGCAGGTGTTTGGTGAGAGGAATAGGGGTTGGATATGGAAATAGGTTGCGGTGATCTTTGAAGATGGTAAGCAGAGCGCACAGTAAAGGACCCATTTTTCTCAAAAGACCAAACAAGCCTATCAGGGATCACGTTAAGATTTTTTTTTCTGAACATTTGAACTTCAGTCTTTTTTATCAATGATTTTAACTTTTTTTTTTTTAGTTGAATGAGGTAGGCTTTTATTGATAATTGAGTAAAAACTCAGGTTACAACCTTTTCAGTGTCAATTACATTTTGAATGAAACTTGGGACAGAAGTTGCTCAATAGCAGAAGCATGAGCTACCAAAAGATGCGCGGTAGTATCGACTGCCCTCCTTGCATGAACTATTCTAGAATTAGGAATAAACTCCAAATCCTCAGTAATCTCATCATAGAATGTCCCAAGACTAGAAGTATTCTGTAAACTGGCGTGCTCAGAGATTTTTCTTTAACACCAAGCAATCAGTCTCAGAGATGATTGACTACAGTCTATGCTCCAAAGCAAATTACACATCCTCTGGACATGCCAGCAACTCTACATGCTTGGCAAACTGCATATGGTAGATCGTCCAATTGCAAGTTGGCATTGATTGAATTAATGTTTATTTTATGAGTTCTTTAGTTTTCCAACTAGATGTGTGTTGTACTTGTTCCCTTGTTTCCCAACTTATGAGTTCTTTATTTTAAGCTGCATTTTTTTTTTCAAGTAGAAACATAAATTTTATTGATGAAGATAAACTCAGTTACAATCAAAAATTTTTTAGAGAGGATCCTTCTTCTGTCTCAAGGTTGTCACCTTTGAGAGTCGGTGGCGTGCTCCGATCACAGGCGGCTCCATCTGCCCCCCCTGATGGCACCGTCCATCCTTGTTGTTCCTAGAAGGAACCTAGAGGGGGGTGAATAGGCTCGCAGCCAATTATTATTATTTTTGTTCAAAAACTTTCTCAGGGATTGCAACAGGGTGATCAATCCTGAGAACTGATATTGAACAGAAAGTATTGTAAATTCAACAAATCAACTAAAGCAATAAAGAACACATGTTTTGTTGACGCAGTAAAACCCTATCAAGAGAAAACATCTGCGTGGCCTTTACACTTGAAAGGCCAAAACCAAATCACTAATGAAAAACAAATTACAAGTTTACACTACAGGGATTAAACTGATCGCGGCAATCCTTCCCTAGACTGACTCATTAGGTTGTGTGTAATCACTACTTGCTAATTGTTTATACAAGTGATACACTTTGAAATCCCAGCTATGAAACAAGCTATGAACGCATCAAGTTCTTCTTGGAGATTTCACCTTTGAAACTTGCAATACCCAAATGACCTCATGGGATGCAAGAGATGATTATGCATGAATGAATGAATGGTTTGTTGTTTTAATTTCAAGTTGTTTTCAACATGGAACAAGACATTTTGAAAAACAAAAAACCAAAGAGATAACTCTTTAACAACAAAGGGACTGAAAAACAAAAGTATTTTCAATACCTGAATAGGAATAGAGAACCCATATATATATAGAGGAGGAAGAGAAAGGACAGTTCACTCAAAGAACCCTTAAGCTCAAATGGAGTAGGAAAACCCATACCCATAATTTCATATTGCACATGTAAACCCATTCTCCTAATTTCAATTGGGAATACCAATTCTATAAGCCAAACACTCCAACTCCTTAATCAAAACTGACACCCGAATGGAACCCATGAAAAATCATTGACTTTTGTGAAAGAGATGCCATGTATGAGCTTACCTAAGCCATGATGAAGAGTGGTCTTCTTTTGATCTGCAAGGTTGGAGCTTGATCTTGGACAAGACAGCAAGATGAGATGGGATGGGGTAGCACGACAACAAGGCAGCAAAGCAGCAAACTGAGATGAGGTATAAAGTTGCAATTGAGCTAATCTTTAAAACTTGGTGTTGGCTTTCAACAGCAAGATAGCCACACAAGAGAGACAATTGCAATTAAACAATTATGCTGAGATGGGGAAGCCGACAGCAAACTGATCTTATCTTCTAGTCTTCACATGGGTCTTTAACAGCAAGACATCCACAATTACAGCAATGGTAATTAAACAAAGCAATTATGGTCTTGGGCTGCAAACATGGGCTTCTAACTCTTGGGATTAGTGGGTAGAGTGTTTTGTTAAACTGAGGAATGCCAATACATGTTATACTAACAGTCCTCTTGATCGCTATGTCCATGTTCTTGATAGCTCCATCCAGTTCTCCGGCTGGCGGCAGAGTCTATCCCTTTCCATTCTTCTTTTCTATCTTCTCTTCTCCTCGCCTTAATTTGTTCTTATTCTATTCTTTGAAAGCCTCTAACCCTGATTTTTACCCTGTTGCTCTTGCCTAAGAACACTAGGTATAGCGGATACATCTTTGTCATTCTTTCTAGATCTAGCGTATGCCTTATTTGAGTCCTTCGTCTTCATCAACAAATGGATGCCCTTACGTGGTTTCCTAAGGTAGAATCTTGTTGTCGCACTCTGACGAAGATAGTCAAGGTAGCTCTCTTCCAAGCCACTGCACTAGATGATCAATGGCCGCGTTGTAGGTTCCTATGCATTTAGCAAAATGGAGACACATAGCAGCCTCTTTGGTGCAATCATTGACACCTTTATTGGGTTTCTTGTTGGTTTCTAACGGCTCCATCGTCGTTTGCTTCACAGCGGTGATTTTCCTTGTTGATCTGTGTTTGATGCTCTAGTGTTGGTTTCGATTTTGCTTGGATTAGATGATTTTGAGCCTTTTTGGGGTAGTTCATATTTGGATTGGTTTTTGGCCATCGAAACAAGTTTTGCCGGTTGGCATGGCTAGGGGTGAGCATAAATTGAAGTGCGAGCAGAAAACCAACCAAATCGAGTCGAAAACATGGGTCAGATACTAAACCGCTTGCAAAAAATATTGAAAATTACCTTCACCAAACCAAACAAGATCTTTCCGGTTCAGGGCCTATTTTGTTCTTCAAACCGACCTAACACAAACCGGCCCAACCGAAATATATATATATATATATATATATATATATATATATATATGACCTTTTTTTAATTTGTTGTTTTTGGGTTTAGTATGTACCTTTCTACACTCATATTCTGCCATTCTGGCGAAGAAGATGAATATCAAAATAAAAGAAGAGTCGAGAAGATGGAGAGAGAAAGAATAAAATATTATATTTAAATGACCAATTCATTGTAATGAATATCGTAAATATAGTAATTATTTTGATTACAACTATAATTATCACTAAATACGTCCAATGTGGTCGTTTGTTGTAAAATGTGTCATCAATAATATAATTTACAAAATAAAGGACTCTAGTTACAAAAAGAACAACTAGATTACAAGAATAAGGACTTGAAAAGTTTTACGTCTAATATGATTGTTTACCATATAAACAAAACATTTGTTGTAACATTGGTAAAGTGATCATTTTTTTTGTAAATGGAATCATATTTCAAGTAATTATCATCAAAACAACCGTAATTACCACTTTATACCTCAATTGTCAAACGAGTAATTCTCTCATGGATGCTGAGATTTACACAAGAAAAGTATTAGTTACAAAATAGATAACCTTAATAGACAATGAAGGACTCGCACCTCATTTACAATATATACATAAAGTTTTACCACTTTGACAGCAATTCATTGTCACATTAGTAAAATGGTTCTCAGACTTGTAATATAAAAAATTGCCACAAATAAGAGCTTGATTACTATTTCTACAACAATTCGTTGTCTCATCGGCCAAATGGTTCTCAGACTTGTAATATTGAAGAATTACCACAAATACAACCCTGGTTACTACTTTGGACCTTAATTGCCATAAAATCTGGAAAATACATTGTCAAATAAGTAAATAACTCCTAAAGGATAGTAGTTACACGATAAAGAACTCACCGCAAATTTACTTAAATATATGAAATTTTACCATTATAGCAACACATTCGTTGTTTTATTAGTAAAGTAGTTCTGAAAACTTGTAATAGTGAAGTACTAACACTTATTACAACTAGATTACCACTTTTTACCACAATTTATTATTTTATTGGTAAAATATCGAAGCATTATCAAAATTACAACCTTAATTAAGTAAAATCAAAAGAGAATATGGTTAATTAAGTTTTTTTTTTCTTTTCAGAGTGAGGACGGTTATTCTCTATCTGCCTTTCTTTTCCTTTTTCTTCCTTCTTCCTTCTTAGTCCGTAGTTGAAATTCTAGCTTATCAGTCCAAGATCGATTTTTGCAGGTTCATAGCTTCTTGGGCCTGCCAAGATTGCTCTTGTGAACGGCAATTCGAATCCAGTGATAACCACAGTGAGTCGAAGATTGTTGGGTTCTTGGAGGCCAGCAATTGGAATGGGAGTGGTAATGAGAGTGAAATTGAGATTGAGGGTGATGTGGTGGAAGACATGGGTCAACTGAGAATTGTGCAAAATGGTAGCAGCAGTGGTGTGAGTCATGTGGAGGAGTCAAAGGGGGCGAGAATTGCATTACCGTAGGAGCTTTTGCATCCATTCACACTTGAAAGTTGAAACTGGGTAAGTTTACTTTAGTTGCTGTACTGAGTTGTTCTGTTGTTTTTTTTTCTTTTCTTCACAAGTTATGCAATTGGAGATTGTAAAAGCAGCATTAAGATATTGGGCTTTGTAGATTGGGAGAGGATCCTCTCCTAAGCTGATTCCCCTCCTAACATACCTAAGCTTTTTACTAGATTTTGACACGTGGCTCATATCACATCTAAGGGTTAAAATCTTCTTGAATTACTAATTTTACAATAACACCCTTTTCAGATTTTTATCCTACTCTATCTCTCCACTATTCTTTCCTTCTTCATCCATCTCTCAGTTAGTGGGAGCTCTGTTCTTCTATCATACATACATATCCATGGCTTCACAAAAAAAATCAAAACTCAACCCATCAAAGTTTTGTTTTTTCTGAAATCCAAAGATAACCAAAATGTGCTACAATCCCTCATAAAATACGGAAACAATAATAGAAGCTCAATTGCCAAACAATGTGATTTAATATTCCAGTTGTAATCAAATGGAGATGGAAATTGAACCTGGTATTAAGTTGGAGAAAAACCCAACCAAATGAGCAGAGCTAAAGGATTTAATTACAAGGAATGGCGACGCAATGAGGTTATTGCACAAACCCAAAAGAGGCCGGCTCTGATTTCTCACAAATTTAAACCACTCTTTCTTTCTTACTCTCTGAGCAACATACCGAAAACCCTAGAAGACATCGTCAATGGCGGTCTCCGAGGGTGAGTGTTCCTCTACCAACTCCAGATCATCGTCGTCGTCCACCTCCAGCAGCTCTCACAACCTCTCCAAGTACCTCCATCGAGGCACCGTAGCTCTCCAGGTCCTCCGACATTGTTTTCGGCAAGGTCGCTCTCTCCCACACCTTTTGTTTTTAGCTCTACATCAATCTCTTCTTGTTTTAGTTCTGATTTTGGTGGAATTAGAAACTGAGATGATCTGATATGGGTTTCGATCTAATTGATTGATTTGATTTGGGGGCTGGGTGTTCCATTGTTGTTCTCCTTTGTAAAGTTTCATTGTCAAATCACATCAAGATTTTTAGAAAACAAAACTCTTTTGCATCAAATTCATTGAAACCTACTTGATTAGTTGCGATTGTATTGGTGCCGATTGCTGAGTGAAGAAGAAGAAGAAGAAGAAGAAGAAGAAGGGGAGAGAGAGAGAGGGAGGCACTTCGGCAGGCCTGAAGGAAGATAAAAATAAAGAACAAAAATAAAATAAAATAAGACAAACAAAATTATTGTAAACCATTAGATTCATTATAGGCCACGTGTCAAAATCTAATGAAAAGGTTAGTCAGGTTAGGTGGGGATTGAGGTTAGGAGAGGATCCAAATCCTTGTAGATTTGTGGGTATGGGTGACTCAAACTCCTCCAATTGTTCTACTATTTTGTTGAGTCGATGAGAAGACCTTCTGAAGACCTTCTTTATGTTAATATGAGTTGTTGTATCATTAGATTGTTAGATTGTTGGTTCTTTGGAGTGCAGAGAAGGTGTTTGCAAGAATGCCCAAGTCAAATATGGGTAGTAGGGAGGCCATGGTCTATAAACTCAATGAAATGACAAGGGGTCAATTGCGTATGGAAGGTTGGTGTAATGTTTGTAAAGAGAACCAAATTTCATTTGGAGACACCCTTGTTATTGAGGTAGTCAAGCATTCTGTATTTCAACTTCATGTTTACAAAGGAGAAGCAGCCCTAGATGTCCAAACTGAAAGCTAGGTGGCTACAGGATTTCAGACTCGAGGATGGCTTTGTCAAGACTCGATAATGGTAGATAAGATAATGAAGATAAATTATGACACTAGTAATGAGCTACGGGTCAGGGATTCATGGGGTCCTCCCAAACTGCACCTTTGAAAGACAAAAATAACAAAGCACCATCAAAACTGAGACTCGAGGATGGCTTTGTCAAGCCTGAGCAGTTTTTTAGAAGTAATGTAGTGTTTATTAGAGGAAAAGTGCCTTGTGAGAGGACCGTCTATAGCATCCATGTCTATAGCATGTCGATAGGCTGTCGATAGCTTGTCAACATCATTAACTGTCGTGTGAACGTCACTCAAATGACAGGAAACTTATATAACTGTTGTGTGATTGTGATTCAGAAATCATTTTTTTTGTTATAACTATTGTGTGATTGTGATTCAGAAGTCTTTTTTTTTATATAACTGTTGTGTGACTGTTATTCACACAACTAAAACATTGATTGCATCCGTGATCTGTTTTACTCTCACACAACAATTTTTATTGTATGATTGTTGTGAACATTGTGTACATACAGCAGAAAATGAAATCAAAAATTACCAATATATATTTAATATTGTTATAATCCACATAATTGTACTGAAATGTATTAGACAATATTGCCAAAAAGGAGCACTATACTACTCCATGCCAACACCAAAATATGGAGCACATCTATACTACTCCACTAGCAAAATAAGTGAAGAAATGCACTTTAAATTGTCACTTTGGAGCACAAAAACACATTTCTAGCCTATTTCACTTCACAGTTTCTAGGGCATGAGCAACTGCATACATTACAGCTTGAGGATGTTCTTCAACACATAACTTGTGAGCTCATTACGCACTTCATCAATTTCTACTTGACCATAAACATGGTTGGCTCTCCTAGCCCACTGTAATAATTTGAAAATAACAATGAAAGAAATGTCATCTGATAAACTAAAACAAAACTATTTTGAAAAACTAACAGCAAACATCCAAATTAAGAAGTTTCATGCAGTTACCTTATCTGCAAATGATAAGTTTGTATCATGGATGATATCCCTCATATATCTCATCACAAATTAACCACACTGTTTGTCGTTTGGCTGTGATGGAATACCCTAAAAAATAGACAGCGCTCACCATCAATCAACAACATACATATACTACTATAATTATTGACTGAATCATTATTCAAAAGGAAATAACTATGTCGAACACTACTTACTGCCATGTTCTTCCATTGAACAGAGCTCTGTCCTTTCTTGTTGTGTTCCCCTTTAAACATTGATATAGCACTATATAAAAGCATACCAATATAAGAACCAACAATATATAAGCTCTCTGCTAACCAACATTCGAAAGGACTAACAATATATAAACAATCATTAAGCAATATCTTACGTGTCAACAATATCTTTCTATTCTCCGCCCGGAAGGCGTCTTCTCAATGGATCCATAAAATAGACAGTCTCATTATCCGGATCGATCATAGTCAACATCCAATGAACACTATAATTCATTAAAATTATTTTAGGGATATATCCATGTGCATGTAATAGCGGCAATCATATGAATAACAAAGGCTTAGTTTAAGCAAACACATATGATGCATTGTAAGGCAACAAGAAAATCTGATTTGGAGAAGCACTTATCAGGCGATCTTTTATACTTCGGGACCTCGTTGTTGCACTCCCACACCCTTTCTCACCAATCAATGCTGGATCAATGAAACCAACCATGTCTAGCATTTTGGATTCTTTAAGTACATCATGCAAGTATCTACAGCAACAGCAACAGAAACATGCACGAATGACATACTAATATATAACCAAGAAAGGTTCTGAATTTGGGATAAACATGCATAAAGCAGCTTCCATCCTTTTCAGAACTTCTTCTCCACTCAATGGAATAGGAGCAGCTTCACGTTCTTGCTTGTTATCAAAAGCTGCCCTTTGCTTTCGATAAGGATGATTTCTTTCTTTCCACCTTCTATGTCGCATACAAGCCATCTTCCCTCCGTGGACCAGCCTCTTTCGTGAGGTCTTTTCAAGACATATTGGGCATGCATTATACCCTTTAACAATGCTCACAGACAAGTTACCGTAGGCTAGGAAGTCATTGATTGTCCAAAATAGTGCAGCCTTGAGAGTAAAATACCCGTTGCTGCTTGCATCATAAACTCCCTTTACTCCCTCCTAAAGAACCTTCAAATCATCAATTAATGGTTCCAAATAGACATCGATGTCATTTCCAGGTTGTTTAGACCCGGAAATCAACAACGTTAACATCATGTATTTTCTTTTCATACAAAGCCAAGGAGGGAGATTGTAGTTAACAAGAATGACTGGCCAACAACTGTATTTGCTGCTTAAAGAACTATGAGGATTAAAGCCATCAGATGATAGCACAAGCCTTAAGTTTCTTGACTCCAAACCAAACTCAGGCCACTTCTCATCAACTGATTTCCAGGTCGACGCATCTGCCGGATGGCGCATTAACCCATCTTTCGGTCTATCAGTGGCATGCCAAGTCAAACTAGTAGCTGTTTTTGTAGACTGATACATTCTCTTAAACCTAGGAATGGGTGGAAAATGAGTAGCTTAGCTGGTACACCTTCTCTCTCCTTCGAATTTTTTCCTACCTTCCACCTAGAGACACCATAGGTAGGACAATTGATATTATCTTCGTACTATTTTCTGTACAAAATGCAGTCATTAAGACATGCATGTATCTTTCTATAATCCATCCCTAGTGCCCCCAAAGTCTTCTTATCCTCGTAAACAGAAGTTGGAATTTCATTACCTTCGGGAAGATGTTCCCCGAAAGCGATCAGCCAATCGGAATAAGCAGCATCACTCAGTCCATGTTTAGCTTTTAAATTGTACAACTTCACCAGCACACCCGACTTTGTAAATCGTACACAACCAAGGTACAATGGCTTATTTGCATCCTCCACAAACTCCTTAAAATCATTGCACTCTGATGAAAACTGATCATCATCATCAGACCTATCCATTGTACAATCTGCCATAACACTCCCATCCACCGATTCAGATTCACTCGAACCTGAGGTTGAATCTTCACTACTACCCGAAGTCGTATCTACTGTCTCCCCATGCCACTTCCACACCTTATAACTTTTATCAACTCCATTATAATACAAATGAGTCTTAATCATAGAGATAGGAAAGAAATCCATATTCTCACATTTTACACATGGACAAGGAACGTGTTTAGGATTTTTCGCATTTTCTAAAGCAAACTTCAAGAAACTTCCTACCCCTAACTCATAAGCTAAAGATCTTTTATCCGCATGCATCCAAGACCTATATTCCATCTAAGCAAACAACACAACATCACACAAACTAGCTATATCATTATGTTGTTCCACAACACATGCAAATACACAACATTCAGAATCCAAGTCCATCATTAACCAAGCAAAAACCAAAAAGTTGTAACTGTAGACATCATGCTTTGCACAACATATATATATATATATATATAATATCTTATCAACAATCCATTTTATATGCTACCACAAAGTTTAAGCATTCAACAAATTTTGTTATCAACCCCATTAAATTAACCAAGTTCAGAGAATCAATTGCAGAGTTTTTTTTTTTTTTTCTTTAAAAAAAAAAAATTGTAGAGTTGAAATGACTAACCTTATTTTGCCATTAAAAATTTCCAGCAGATTTTTGAGCTCCCTTTCTTTCTCACCCTTCCAATCACCAATAGTTTCCTGCCAAAATGTAGCAGAGGTAAATTAGTACAAAACCTAAGCAAAACATGCGCTTAACTACTACACATTTAAATAACTAGACCAACTTGGCTGGAAAAAAGTAATAACACTCATCAATATACAAAAAAATAACTAAAATGATTAATATATAGGAAAATCTAGTGTATTAGAAAAACCAAGCAGTTTATGTTTACCATGATGAACAAAGAAACATATAACCAATCATATCAGAACAGTGTCTCCCCATAAGCCATGAGTATCAAGAATCTACTATCAACTACAAGCCCAATAGAAAACTATATGTATTACATAAGAGAATACACCAACATCTGTTATGGTCCAATTTGCTTAAATCTGTTGGAGAATGATGTACTGATGTTGTTTGGCTCCATTTTGGGTTCAAACAGATATAGAAAGATACATCATGCTTTTAGATGAGATGACAAAGACATCTGCCTCATTAAATCAGATTTGCAGAAAACCTTGCTTATATGTATTCTAACTCATAAATAATTAAACAAGTCCCTAAATAATGAGGGCCTTAATTATTAATTTTCCTTAATGACATAGACAACTACAGATTCTATATGGTCCAACACAATATATGGATCAAAGGTGTAAGCGAATACATAGGGTTCCATAAGTTATTCCTCATTTTTAAAGTCAACTAAAACATAATATTATTCACTTGAGCTAGTAATTAAGAGGAAACCTACCACTTCTCAAAACCAGTTGCTGCTCCTTTCAAAACCACTTGGTCAGATAACTCAGTGACAGCAGCAAACAGTATTTTGACCCAATTGTCCACATTCATGCAACCAGTAAGTGCATATATAATACATAGGGTGGATGTATCCTCATAAAATTCTTATTGTTCAAGCCTTAACCAACCAAATGAAAATAGAACGTACATCACCTAGTAAAGTGACCGTATTTAATCCCAGGCCCAAGGTATCAATACTCCATCTAAGCCTCCAACTCTTGTTGCATCTGAGAAAATCTACAAATTGAACAACAATAAAGTATCTTAGTTAGAATTTCAAATAGGAGATCAAAACGACACCTAAAGATGAACTACATTGTCTTGGGTTAGCTTTGCCTTCTCCATAACTTATCAAACCCTACCACAACACACAAACAACAGAATGAAGAATACCCTTTCCTCATCCTCAACAACCAAAAAAGAACATGAACAAACAAACCCATAAACCCATCCATAATCTTGGGTCCTCATGATAAAACACTATGCACATGCAGTTGACCCCATGATAATTACAAAAAAAAAAAAAAGGATCAGAACTTGAGAGAACCCAACGAAAAACAAGACGTAATAATCAAAACTCATTTATAGAATCAGAGAGAATCAATAGAAAGAAAGTTTTAATTCCTGAAATCGCATCCAATGTGGGAAAAAAATGGAGGGGAGCGAACAATTTGATATTGTGTATGTGTATTCGCTTCACCAACATGCTTGGTCGGCTTAGTCAGCTTCGAGTTCTGAGTTTTCGCTCCGGGTTCTAAGTCTTAGCAAATTTCTCCAAAAGCTTCGCTCCAAAAGAATCTGGTTGAGTTGAATAAAATCGATCTCAGTTCAACGCCTCAATCCTGTTCGCGGTCTATCATCACACTCGGACAGATGAGATTGGTTTGGGAGAGTGACATTTTGGCGAGAGAGTGAGCTAGCTAGGGTTTTGGTTTTGGGTCGTCTGTTGAGAGTGAAGCGAGTCGAGAAAGGGTTTTGTCCTGTTTCGATTAGGTCTGTCAAGAGAGAGAGAGAGAGAGACAGAGAACAGGTTTCGGTATTTGTGTCAGTCTAGTTACTTTAGTTCTTTTTTTTCCCTCTTTTTTTTGCTTAAGTGTAGGTTTTCAACCGGGTTTGTGATGAGGCCCTATCAATTTAGACAAGGACTCACACAACAGATTGGTCTAAGAATGTGGCATGAATGCAGCCATCTAAATTTGGGATTAGCTCTTATTAATTTGACTTCCCTCTTTGGGGAGCTGGAGGAAACATCATGGTGGGAAATCTCCCTCCTTTCTGTCAAACTTATAAATCAGACCACAGTTTTATTGTTTCTCGTTGTATACGATTGACAGAAAGGAGGGAGAATGAATGAATGTCTAATGAACCCTTGAAAGTACAAGGTAGTAAGCAGAATTTAATCCTAATGAAAAATCCCGTGAAGTAAAGATTAAATGGTAGCAATAGGCATATATATTTAAAAAATTAGCATCAGACATGCATCCAAGGAAGGATAAACAAGGCTTAGAGTTTGTCATCATCCATAGCAGTTTAAGGTCTTCTGTAGCTTATCATACCGAACTCCCTTGTATTGCATTTCATTACTGTAAGTTCCATTTAGGGCTGGCCCTGGTACGGTTGCCGGATTTTTTGGCTTCAGCCGCTACCTTACCGAAAGCCTTCGGTTTCGCCAAATTCGTAGCCATAACCGTGCCGGACCTTTTGGTTACTGGAAGTTGGTTTACCGATTTTAACGGTCGGTTTCGGCCGGTATTTCAAAAGTCCGATCATCGGTAAGCCAAGTCAAGGATGTAATAACCCGAAAATTAGTGCCAACTATAGAACACTATATGATTAACTATATTTGAAAAATCTTTGTTATTGAGCTCAAGACTCTCATCTATGTTATTTTTGTGATGCATGTCATTTTAGTACTAATTATTGTAATTTTTTTTTTACTAAAGTTCTTTACTTATTAATTGGGTAAATGTGCATATGGATGTGTGTGTGTACATACATACATACATATATATATATATATATATATATATTTAGAAAGTGGATTTATGCTTTCTTTCTTTTTACTTTTTTTTAATTTTATTTTATCCTTTTAATCATTTAACCTAAATAGTAATTAGTCACTTAGCTTATAATAATTAGCCACTTACTTATTTTATGCTTATTTCTAGCCTATTTAAGCATATGATCTCTATCATATTTCCTACAAGCTTAAAAATCAAGTGCAAAACTGATTTGAAGCCTCCTTAGTTGTAGAGAAAACTCAAGATTCCCACACAAATCCTTCATCCTTTTTCTCTTTAGAAGCTCCCTTTGTTTTTCTTAAAGAAGTCCAAGCTTGAATTCAAGACCAAAATCTTCACCTCACCCCTGATTTTCTTAAGTAAGTACATGAATACATTTTTATGTTCTTTTGTCTTTAAGATTTATCAAACTACATAATCAATGATAAGATGGAAAAGGATCTGCTTTGCTGCAAACCAGTATTTTCGTATATAAAAAAATCTGTTTTGTCAAAAATAATTACAGTATTAAATTCCTCATCTAAAGTTCTTCAACTTAGGCTTTTGAATCACTAAAAAAGGTTAAGAAATGAAGAAGTTATGGCTAATCAAAGTTTTCAACTTTTAAACTTGCTGGAAATCTCATACAGCCATCACAACTTCAAAAATTAATATCTCCCTCATTTCTTATCCATTTTCTACAAACTTTATATCAATTTGAAGCTTAGGACCTCTACTTCTGATCTGGAGAGTTTGAGAAGTAATGGTAATTTTACACAGTACGTAATTACTTAGACATCAAAGGACAGTATTAAAAATATCGGTTTCTGCACTGTTATGGTTCTTCACCATTTCTGGACTATATCACTCTGATTTGGACTACATGACTTATTCCATTGCATTCCTTGTGAAAAACCATTTGAAATGGTGTACTCATTTGACTAATTCGGACTTGTGATGGACAACATAACACATCTTGAAGTTTGATGACTCTAATTGGAGAAACATGAACATGGTTGATGAACTTCAATGGATTTGGACATAAGGACTGAAATACTAACTATAATATAATTTTGTTAAATTGTTTATAGTTACTTATTTAATGCTTGTGCTTTATTATTACCTATTTTACTTGATTTCAATTATGAATAAGCTTCTTTTTAATGTTTATACTAACTATAATTTAATTTTGTTAAATTGTTTATACTTATTTAATGCTTGTGCTTTATTATTACCTATTTTACTTGATTTCAATTATGTATAAGCTTCTTTTTAATGTTTATACTAACTATAATTTAATTTTGTTAAATTGTTTATACTTATTTAATGCTTGTGCTTTATTATTACCTATTCTACTTGATTTCAATTATGTATAAGCTTTTTTTTAATGTTTATACTAACTATAATTTAATTTTGTTAAATTGTTTATAGTTACTTATTTAATGTTTGTGCTTTATTATTATCTATTTTACTTGATTTCAATTATGTATAAGCTTCTTTTTAATTATGTTGTTTGCTAGTGAATTTACTTATTTGTGATATACAATTATATTATACATGTTTTCATATGAGATTATTCCTAAGTATATGTATCTATATGTGTGTGTACATATACATATATTACGATCTATAATTTATAAAGATTGTATATTGTGAATTTGATTATGTCTGAAAAGTACAATTGTGAAGCCGGGTGATTACAACAACCCCGTTCTTAAGTGAATTACTGGTAAATGTGTTTTGGTGCTTCGTGGTTGTTAAGCTGTGGGCCCTAGTCCCTTCAGATAGTGCACTATTATACTCTTAGGAAGGGTGCTTACTTTGAGTATACAAGCCTTGGTTGTGTCCTTGGTATGCTGCGGCTTACCCGTACTTTGGGTATAGTACGTCGGACCCTAGTACGTCGATTTATGAATTGATACCAGTCAACCTGGTTGTCCCATGCTTTGGGTATAGTACGTCGGACCCTAGCATGTGGATTTATGATTTGTTACCAGTTAACCTGGTTTTCCCGTGTTTTGGGTATAGTACGTCGAACCCTAACACGTGGATTTGTGATTTGTTACCAGTTAATCTGAAAATTCACTAAAAAGAGAAGTGTACTTATGTTATTTTGATCAAATATCTATCTATGATATATTTTGAATATGTGATGGTGTTAGTAAAAAGAGAATCGAGCATGCATTGCTTTAAGGTTATTTCACATACTAATGCTACAATATTTGTTGGTTTGATAAGAATATGTGACTATGTGATTTATTACCAAACCATTCACACGAATGAATATATTTGTATATATGTGTGTGTGTGTATGGTGTGTATATATATATACATATTTAAGAATTCGTATGAACTTAAATGATTCTTGGTACATTTTAACTTGGTTGTTCAGTTTTGATTTCTTATAAGACACATTAATATAAGAATGTAAGTTGTGTACTTATTGGGCTTGTGTTGCTCATGATGCTACACCTTCTTGTTTTCAGGTATTGAGTAGATGCTTGGGGAAACGGGATGAACCTACTAGATAAAATAATATTTTTCTTCTACTATTTCTAGTAAATCCCTGTACTGCTTCGAATTTTGCTTAACTTTGGTTATGTAAATATATTACCGATATTTGTTTTCTAATAAAAGTACTATTCAAACATGTATATAATTTCTTTTACTTCCTATTGATTTATTCAAGAAGAAAATTTTATTTGTTTTGACTCACGTCACAAATTCACGAGCCATATTTCAGTACAATATTGGCCTTGGATTTGGGGGCGTGACAAAGGAGATGAGGATTACAGTTTGAGGAAGAAGAAGAAACAGAAAGAATGAAGAGTACAGAGGTGGAAGAAGAGAGAAAAGAAGAAAAAACAAAGGAGGAAGAACCGAAGAAGAAAGAGACCAAAGTTGAGGATCCCAGAGAATATAAAGAAAACTTTTGATTCTATTGTGGTGATAGATGAAGCTGAGAGTGAGAGAAGTTTGATGAGGTCTGGGAAAGAAGAGAGAGTTCTTTGACCGGATAAAGAAGAGAGAAGATCGAGAGTTTGTGGATGAAGAAGAGAGAGAAGAAAGAATTGGATATAAATATTTAAATGTATTTTCGAGCCTCTAAATACTAATCTGGGGATGAATTATCACAAGTAAAGCTTGTGGTCTAGTGGATGAGGCACGTGCTTGCACTCAAAAGGTGCAAGGTTCGAGTCTTGGGAGTGTACTAAGGTGGATTATTCCTTTCATTTTGGGATAATCACTTAACTCGGCCGGTTCGGTTTGAACCGAACCTCTGATTTAAGTGAACCGGTGCCGAGCCGGCTACGTCCACTCGGTTAGGTTGAGCCGTACCGAAAAGTCCGGTTTACAGTCGGTTCGGCTTGAATCGGTCCGGTTTGGCCGGTTTTCGGCTGGTTTTGGCAGGTTCGGCAAAAAGAGCCAGCCCTAGTTCCATTAGACATTCATATGATCCATCCATGCCTGAAATAAAGAAAAAATTAAACAAGCTAAGATTACAAACTAATATGCAACATATAATTCAAAGTATTTGTAGATGGATTATCTATATCAAATTGAAACCTGTAGGATTCTTTATTCAAACAAAATTACTGTACTAAGAACAATATGTACGTATATAGTAGACCAGTTTAAGGAAGACAATAAATGGATCTGTAGCTAGTTTTTTCACCTACAAGATTGATGGCCTACTCATATCTGTGTCTGGGACTAAATTAAGTAAAACTGATTAATTACCCTACTCATCATTTGTCACGCCCCGAATTTTGAATAATAAATTCAAATCCGAAACATGAATAAACAACTACAACACATACCACTCAAATTTCAAATCTCGAAAACTTCAGTTTAATTAATACAACTCACTTGTACAAAGTAAATTTGTAAAGCTCAAATTGAGCATCGCTCACCTCACAATTTACAAGGCTGTAAAACTAAAACAAATACTCTAATCCGCACGATCTCCGCCATGATCCTCCTGACCTGCAGGACTACCAGCTACACAATTTGAATAGTGTACCGGGATTGTAACAACACCAAACCCGGTAAGCCATGACAGCCCGTATGAGTAAACAAGAAGGAAATGTTGATTTTAAATCATATTTCTTTTAACTCAAGTAAACAACCAACAATCTCAACATCTGGAAGGAAACATCAAACCAAAACACGGAAAATCCACAACGAATACATTTCCACAATCCTTTAATCCACAATATCACTACTTTGGTCCATCCTAACTGTTTGGACCCAACACCAACAACACGTTAGAGTTCTAACCACATCATTGCCTGTCACCTCGGTTATTATTTAACCGGCGGTCTTCGGACTTTCCCCTGTCCTCAGAGCACTACATCTCGGTTATTATTTAACCGGCGTTCTTCGGACTCTCCCTGTCCTCAGAGCACTACATCTCAGTTATTATTTAACCGGCATTCTTCGGACTCTCCCTGTCCTCAGAGCACTACAATTCTACCCTCTAATCAACTCAGAAGGTCAACATGATTATCACACACATTTATCGGTTAACATTTTCATAAATAATCATGGCAAATTTCCAAGACAATATCATATCATAACCAAGTTATCGTATTTCCACACACACCTCAATGTCACACTGTTCCATATATAATCACGTAATTATATATATACGTAATCATCCGCTCAGGGATAATCACTAATACCAACTATAAATCAAGCACAAAAATCGTGAAATTCATTTTGTATAATTAAAATCATTTTACTTACCTATGAACCGTAGTTGATCAAGTCCATATGATTTAAAACAAATATTTATTCCATAAATATTTTCACACAATTACCACAGAAAATAAATTAATTAAAGGTATTCGGTTCGTAATATGAACCACGTGAGGTTTACTCACCTCTAATCCCGCTGCGTCTTCACTTTCACAATACACACCAAAACCGCTCACCAAGGAAGACCGTCAATCACCTAATCAAACATGATCTTAACTTAGCCAACAACTCATAAACAAAATTAAACGACGATCCAACGGTCGGATTCTAAAATAAAGACGATCCAACGGTCGGATTCGAAAATAAAGACAATCCAACAGTCGGATTCGAAAATAAAGGTGATCCAACGGTCGGATTCGAAAATAAAGGTGATCCAACGGTCGGATCGAAATTATATGATGATCCAACGGTCGGATCCTCACGGATCGCCCTTAGGATCATCCTCCAAAATTACCACGAAGATCCAACGGTCGGATCTTCCTGAATCGTCCTTATAAACCTCTCCACAAAATTTTATGAAAATCCGACGGTCGGATTCTCACGAATCGCCTTCCGAATCACTATTTCACAATTATACGAAGATCCAACAGTGGGATCTTCGCCTGTGACCTCACAAAGTCATCGGCACAGTCATACGATCAACATATTAAAATTTGAAGTAAAACCGATGGTCTGATCTTCACAAATTGTAAACCGAAGATAAAACGTTAAAACGTTAAAACGTAAATCTACTATTTATCAACTTTTTCTAAAATAACCTTGTAATATATCAAAATGCTCGTATGGATGCGTAGATCATCGCCTCGATAATGAAAACTAAAAAAAAAGGTCCGACGCGCCGCCAGAAGCGGTGGTCAGACGGCGGTCAACGAGGCGGTCAACGCGACGGTCAGCCACTTCTGATGCAAAAGTCGTCAACTACAAACTTCTTCAAAATGAAAGGGTGATCAACTTTCATACCTGGAGCTAAGTCTGGTTCGGCCTAGATCGTCCTAGATCAAGCTTTGAAGTTTGGATTAATCTGGTGCGTCTGATCAGATTCCAGATTGAATCAGGGACGTCGAAATCTTCAACTCGTGATCTTTCACTCCACACTCAAAATCGTCGTGCAAGGAGGATATGAGGATGATCGGGGAGAGGAGGAGATCACGAAAATGGGAAGGATCGGCCCATGTATCGCCGGAAAAGTGGTTTTCCGGCCGGGTCTGATTCCTCTCGTCTGGGCTCCTTCGATCCAGGTCTGGGGGCAACGGCGGAGCAAAGAGGCACCACAGGGCGACTGGACGGCTTGCGGCGATCACCGAGAGGGCCGAGTCGTGGCCGGAGGACGCCGGAGGAGGGAGAACTGATCGGGTCGAGTCGGTCGGTACCCGGCGAATCTGAAGAGAAACGGAAGAGAGAGAAGGGAGAAAACCGGGGGCCAAAATGCAAAAATCTGATTTTTTTCGTCCTTAATGAAATAATCAGAAAATTTCCCTATTTATAGAAAATTCCCAATTTTCAAATATTCATAACTTATTCATACGGATTCCGAATATTACGTTCCATATATTCACGCGATCGTATCGACGAGCTCTACAACTTTCATGAAGGAAATTTTCCCAAATTCCAAACGTATAAAAAGTCACTTTTTGAGACCCCCCTAAATAACGTTCGTTTTCGAAAATAAAATCGTTCGAACTAATTCCACAACTTCTCCAAGCTTCGTACTCGCTCCTAAGTCCGCGTAATCATTTCTAAAAATCCACGGAATTTAATTTGAATTTTTCGGGGTATTACATCATTCTTCACCATTTTTGCCATAGGAGATTATAGAACAGAACAAGGCAAACTTAACCCAACATTACAAGTACAACTAAGAAGGCAGCAGAACTAAAAGAGATAATGCTCATTATTTATGATCGAGTTAGCTAGATGCTAGATTGTTATACATAAATTATTAATAACATGTGCTTAGCTATTCTCTTTTTTATGTAGAACCCAAAAGCAGAATTTTTTACTTGACTTGGACCGAAACCATAAGTAGTACGGTTATTGCTGCCAGACACTAAAACACAAAGTTCACTCAAAACTGATAATGATGAGAAGAAGCAATTAATCTGGTAGCAAGCATGGAACTAGAGAGGGGCTGGGTTGTGCTGCAGCCCACCCCAGTTTTTTTGGAAAAGAATTTCAAGCTAGACAAGAAATAAGGAGATCAGAAATTTTCAGCATTGATCATTCCTTCTTCAAATGCTCACAACCGGAGATAAAAAATAAAATAAAAAAGTCCGAATGGAGTGATTCCACTTAAACAAGAAATTACACTCATAGAGCTTTCCATCCATATAAAGTAGGTCACCCAATTTCCACTTAAAATGAAAATGGTACCTTGTCAAAGTTGATAAACTGTTCTGCAAACTGTTGCAGACCTATAGTCACTCAAACTGCTGCAGACCTATAGTCACTCAAACTGCTATTTCTCCAAATCCAGAAGATTGAAAAGGATAAAACCACCTGGACCAGAAACTAGACAAATTTTCTCTTCTTCCCATTAAAGTTCACAATCTAATTAAATCTGAGTTGAAATCTATAGGCCTGCAAATTCACCGTTCTATTACGCAGATTCTGCTGTAAGCTGACTCTGATATTGGTGTACTTGGTTGGGTATTGTGTAAGCTAAAGGGCACAAAATTAAAAATTGCTTCTCAGGCATATGTAAGATATGCAGGTCTATGTTCCTCCAAATTTTAAGCTCCATATTCCAGCTGGTTTAGGAACTATAGCCTTCCAAAGTCAATCTATGGTAATTTTTTCTGTTCTGACTCTCCAGTATTCCAATCAATATTCCATAAGATTTATTATTCCAAATGAAAAATCCTTTTAAAGGAAAATACTAGACATAGAGAAATACAATCCCACAAAATTTCAGAGCTTATGCTCTCCTGAGGTCAGAAATATAGGTCACCAAATTTGATTGATATTTCTGACATAAAACTGCTTAGCATGAAATAAAATAAAAAAACTTGAGGAAGAATTTGGCAACCTAAGATTTAGCCCCCCTCAATTTAATTTTCTGGTTCCATTCCTGTCTAGTAGTGTTACAATGATAAACTTTATAGCCATTTGTTAATGAGACGGAAGAGAAGCTTACTTCAGATTTCAAGAATACAACTCACGTCAATCCGTGCTTGATCCGTGTGGTATACAACACAAATTCTCAACTTCAATGACTGGAGAACCCGTGATGGAAAGCTCAATTTCGTGTGGTATGCAACTCCCGTCAATTTTGTGTGCAACGCTCAACCCCAACGTCAATTTGAAGATGAAGTACCCAAAAAAAAAATTGAAAAACTTACGAACGCTCTTCCTCCTTCTCCTTTTCTCCTCTTCACTTTGTTCCCCGCGGCGCCTCTTCAATTCTAGTCAATATTGCACATAATCATCCAATTCAAATCACACAATCCCTGAACCACATCATCCAATTTATATGAAACATAAAGGGTTTTGTTTTCTCGTTTTGTACAAGATCAAAACATGACAATTTCTTCCTCTTTTCCTCGTCATCTCCTCTTTCAATTTAGGTTTTTTTTTTGTTTTTTTATTTAATTTCATTTTAGATATGTGATTCAAAATTTTGAAAAAGAAAAAAAAAGTTTATATCGGGTAAGCAGGTCACCACTATTGAATATTCTAGACCGTTAGATATATTCATATTTTAATTATATCCAACGGCCTAAAATATTTGAAAGAGTTTATGTTTGGTATACATCAACGTATGCTAGAATTTTCCTTCATTGGAGTAAGTTATATTTAACTTGACTTTAGCTATTCTGTTGGAATTAAGTTTTGCTCTACGAACCCATGTCACTGGGTTCAATTTGTTTGGGTAAAGGTTTCTTTGACATTCATTTCAATAGTGAAGATGACATGGAAAGAATTTGGATAAGTAGTACATGTTCCCTAGCGAATTGAATTTTTCTAATATTCAAATAGAAACCAGACTTCAAACCAGGTGCTAATCCTCAAACACATACTCAAGTGTGGATTCGAACTTCTAGATTAAGCCAAGATTATTGGCATCCTCGTCATCTCATGGAGATTGCCCATGGGGTAGAGACATCATTGCACATCGATAAAGCGACGAAAGAGCGTTAGTTTGGGTATTGTATCCGCATCTTGGTTGATATTGAATTAAACTAATTATATATAGCTAAAAGTTAAATTTAGCTACTCAATCTGTTGGAGATGCTCTTAGCTAATTAATCACCGTAAGTGACATGCGACATTTGATGTGGTCACATATATAAAATATAATAATTAAAAATGAATAATAAAATGCATCAAAATATAACCGTTGCCGATGGTGACCACATCAAATGCTAGTGAATTGATCGGTAGTCCACAACATATCAACATATGTTCAGAACCAAGTTATGATCCGGAAAGCAACCTTGTCTAGGGTCATTAGTCAAGCCTTTGGTTGGTTTACTTGTGTGCTAGGGATGTTTTAGTAATTTACAAATTATGTAATTTATTTTATTTAGCATTTAGTCTCCTCGTCCTTTTTCATGTTTCCTCCTACCATGTTCATGTAAGGCCGATATGCTCTTTAAGAAGGGGTTCCTAGTCGGCATAGTTTGGACTACGGAACAAGTATAGGTAAGCACATGTACTTTTGCCTCCCTTACCGTCTTACCATCAATAAAAGATGAATTATTCAATCATCTGTGTCCCGTGAGATTGCTCCTTGATCTTTCCTTTCGATTACTCATTTGTTCTTCGTGGTTGCCCAACATTTACATAATTGTGTTCTTGCTTGCCTCTAGCACCTTTTTAATATCGTGTGGTTTTCATTGTTCCTTGCAAGGTACTCACTTGGCTGACTTGCTTACTTGCAAGTGCCGCGCGGTCCTCTTTGCGCATTGCAAAGTTGGCCCGTGACACTGAGCAAAGGGAATGCACTGATGGAGCAAAATTTGGTGGTGGTTGTCGCCTCTACGGCTCTACCCATTCATGTCCCTTTTCGAGTGTCGGTGCTACACTGCTACGTACCTTTTTCTCCTCCTCCATGTCGCCTAGAGTAAATGGTACTACTATTTGATCTTCCTCCCAGTTTTAATGAGGCGAATTGTTACATATATGTACACAACTTACTTTGATTTTCTACAATCAAATTCTTGATATGGAAGAGAGAGGCTCATTTCAAAAAGTAGACGAAAAACCCTCTCCATCCACGCATTTTCGATACGGACAAAACTTACAGAAAATGAACCCAATTGATGCACCGTCAACAATAACTTAATTATTAAACACAGCCAATACAATCATGATTAAAAAGAAATTAAGCTAGAGAAAATGTACAATAAAAAGTTACTAGAGGCTACCATAGACTCCTAAATCAGAGACATGCATGCATAGGAAGCAAAACAGGGTGATAGTACAGTTGCAGCATATATTCTGCAAGAACCAAAATCAAAGACAGTTATTAGATCCACATTATTTCGCTCCATGCACCCAAATTGATTACAGTGATAATTAACCAGAAGAAGAGATACTAATTATAGCGGTAGCATTCTCTATTGGTAGGTGCCTCGTCGCAGCGTGCTGCTGGGGGGTTCTTGTTTTTCCCGCTAGTGAGGCACGGAGGAAACCCCTTACGGTCACACGACACAGCCGTTGCAGGATTTAAGGTCTTACTAGAGTAGAATTCTTGACAAGCCCAGATACTTCTGCTGAATTCGGAGTCCAGCATGAACTCGTCCAAATCCAAATCAGTCTGTCTAGTTAGGCCCGACAAGTCGTCGTTGAGGCCATCACACCAAGTAGAGGAGACGGTGATCGTCTGGTTGATGCTGAAGCAATCAGTTTTGGTGACGGACATGGTCATCATCACCACCATCATTGCTAACAGAGCTGCCGCTGATGAGGAGTGTCCGCTCATCTTGACCACACTAACTCTCGTTTCTTCTTTCCTTCTCTTCTTTAATGCTTCACTCACTTGAGCAAACCGTCTAATATATATTAGGGCTGCTGTGGTCCCATTTCGTCACCTAAAGTTTTCATTTTATGATCGTGTGTACCTTAAAGATGACGGAGGAAATCTATCGCTACCCTGTCGCACATATCACAATTTGACATGTGTCATTTTACTCTAAAAAAGTTAACACCTCGCTAACAAAAAAAAGAAAATCTATCGTGAAAAGTCAAGTTTTCCATTTCAATCTCAAGACTTAAGTTTTGCAAGGAACGGGATGAGCGTGATTGGATTTGATATTGGCAATGACAGTTGTACTGTAGCTGGGTTCACGAGGAGCGGTATTGATATTGTGATCAACGATGAGTCTCAACATCAAAGTGATCAAACTCCAATTGTACTTTGTTTCGGAGACGAGCAGCTTCATCTATTATGAATCCCTACTCAATCTCTCAGATTAAACGCTTAATTGGTTGGCGATTCTACAAAAGCAAGTTTTCCATTTCTCTAAACCCAGATTCCTCTACATTTAAATCCAATTGAAACCTTATATTAAGCTTTGAACATGTATCAATTTCATACCCAAATTAAATCCCTATCTGAAACCTTTGAACATGTATCAATTAAATTAAGCTTTACCCAAACTAAAGGCTAGACTACCCATACCTGCGCGGGGCTAACTCACTTCTCATCCTAACCTCAATCTCATACCAGAGCTTGGGTCACCGACAAGGCGACAATGATGCACATGAAACGGCCTTCGCCCCATTTGGCGAGATCATCGAGGTTCGATTATCGCAGAGATTGGATCAGATCTGACTAAGATTCATCGCCCTTCTGTTTCCTATCTCCGATCTGTGTTTCTATGTTCATCTTTATTTGTTGCAGGGCCGGTCCTAAGATTCTAACGGCTTGAGGCGAAGAATTAAAATGTGGCCTACCATATTTATATATACGTGTGTGTATTTTTTAATTTTTTTTTTTGCACCAAATAATAGTACAAAATCATGTATTATATGTATATTTAATCCTACATAAATTTCTGAAATACGTAAAAAAAAAAACCCAAAAAAAATACTTGAAAGGGAGATGCAAGGTACGAACTGGGCCCAAGGAATGACTTAACTAATTGAAAAATTAAACAAAAAGAAGTGAAAGAGAGGCAACATTCGAACCTTGGTTGGTGGGAATAAGGAATAATGTCAATTCCGCTAGCACAAAGCATCAACATGAGCTTTAGAAGGCACAAAATCTATATATACTAAAATATAACATATATGCAGAATTAAATTACCCGAGGCCCCCGGGAACCGGTGGCCTGAGACAGCTGCCTCAGGTGGCAGCCCTCAGGGCCGGCCCTGATTTGTTGGCTTCAGTTCTATTTTTTTAGAAAAATATTTTGGCTTCAGACACTGACCATTAGATGTGAGAAGCACATTATTTTAGGCTTCGAATTTAAATTTTGGTCAATTTCGTCATATTTATGACTTCGATCCACTTGGTAATTCATACAAAGCATTATACACCTATTTTTATTAAGTAAATCCTTCAAAAAGTAAGACATTCAACTAATGTAAAACGAGTTATCAAATATAACTCAACTAGGTTTTCTCTCAACTAGGTTTTCTCTCCAAAAACCCTAGCAAGCGGCCTCCTTGCCGCTCCCTACCCCCAACCTCTCTTTCACGTCTCTTTCATGGCTTCCATAGACACCGTCACCGCTAGCTTTGCGGCCTCCTTGGCTCTTGCTGAGGGTGGTCAAGCCCCTGACCTTGGAAAAATTGGTGGAGGTCTGGTGAAGAAATCCTCCCAATCTTTTCTTCTTGGGAAACCTCTTACTTGCAAACCTGTGGATTCTGCCACTTTCAAATCTCATTTCCTTCGTACTTGGATGGTGGAAAAGGAATTTAGGGTTCAGGAAAAGAATGACAATCTATTCCTATTCTCTTTCGGATCAGCCCGAGACCGAATTCAAATAAGGTTCTCAAAGGTGGAGTTTGGTGTTTTGATCGTGCTCCAGTCTGCCTGGAGGAGTACGACGGAGTTTTACCCATTGCTGAAGTTTCCATGAAACATGTTCGAATCTGGGCTAGGGTTTCATGTATTCCCCACTGTATGAAGAGCCTGATAACCTAGTCCTCATTGGGAATCTCTTGGGGGGTTTCCTGGATTACGACAAGAAGGAGTTTCGAAGAGGATTGATGCGCATCTTCTTCATGCATGACATCTCCAAACCTATCCTCTTTCAGCATAAGATCTTCTTGGATACAGGGATTGAACCACTCTTGAAGTTTCAGTTTGAGCATCTCAAAGGTAGGTGTTCTCAATGCGGCCTGCTTACGCATTCGGGGGTTAAATGTATGGCACCCAACCCAGCCATCTCCACCCTTAGGGTTATACCTTTTGGTGGTCCTCCAATTGCAGGTGGAACTTTCTCTTTTTCAGAGAACTCCCACAACCCTCCTCTGCCATGCTCAAGAAGAAAAAGCCTGTAATCCGAAAGCTAGACAGATCATTGTCAGAAGTTGATCCATCTGGGAGCCCCGTGCCCGATATGGCTGCTGAGGAAACTGATGAACCTGTAGGAGCACAGCAAATAGAGCAGGTTGGGACCGATGCTTCCGGTTCGGCCTTCAGGGTTAGGAGTTCCGAGTCTAGCCCACTTGTTCAGGCTGCGCAAGTGGAGCCTAAGGTGTATAAGAAAAGAAACAGGACTGGAGGTTGCACTCCCTCCCCAAAGAAACTCAAGACAATCCTGGGTGGTAAGATACCCATACTGCAAGCAGATGCCCTAGGGTTGATTGAAGCTGCTAATGAGAGTGAACAAGGAATTCTGAAGAAGAAGGTTGGAAGACCTCTAGGAAGCAAGAACAAACATCCTCGCCCACAGAAGAACATGAGTGGGACTTTGCGTCTGACTTACTCTTCGGTTGATGCTGCTCATGAGATTAGCCCTAAGAATAAGGGCAAAGGAAAGCCCTAAGCTTCCTGTGTTCGATATCTAGCATTTGATTCTAGTCTATTTCTATTTAGGTTTAGTTTCTCTGATTGTACACCAATTGAGGTCCTTGGCAATTAGAGTTACTCTAGAAAGGGTCTAGATAGTTGTTGGATTTGTCTCCTTATGGCTAGGTTAATTCTCTGTGCTCTAGTTGTTCTCAATGGGGGTTACCTGTTATGTGCTTAACAACTTAGACCAACGAGGTATTACTTGGTGTAAGACAGCATATAATGTACGTGCCTTCTGGCCATGGATAAGTAATGAAATTAACTACTTCTAAAAAAAAAAGATCTTCAACTAATGTAAGAATTGACACATCAACCGTTAGATGTCAGAGTTATATTATTTTAGGCTTCTCATTTAAAATGCATCTAATTTTCTCTTTGTTTCGACTTCGATCCGCTTGGTCAACCTAGTAAGGCTTTATAACCCTATTTTTATTAACTACACACTTCAAAGAGCAAGACTGTCAATGGATCATAGACTTGGGACACTAACCATTAGATGTAAGAGGCACATTATTTTTGGCTTCAGATTCAAATTTCGGCTAATTTTGTCATAGTTTTGACTTCGATCCACTCGGTCAACCGAATAAGGCTTTATAACCCTATTTTTATTAACTACACATTTCAAAGGGAAAGAGCGTCGACAAATCATATACTTGAGACAGTGACCATTAGATGTGAGAAGCAAATTATTTTTGACTTCAAGTTCAAATTTTGACTAATTTTGTCATAATTATGACTTCAATCCACTCGGTCAACCAAATAAGGCTTTATAACCATATTTTTATTAACTACACATTTCAAAGGGAAAGAGCGTCAACGGATTATAGACTTGAGAGACCGACCATAAGATGTGAGAAGCACATTATTTTTTGCTTCAGGTTCAAATTTTAGCCAATTTTGTCATAGTTATGATTTCGATCCACTCGGTTAATCGAATAAGGGTTTATAACCCTATTTTTATTAACTACACATTTCAAAGAGAACGAGCGCCAACGGATCACAGACTTGAGACACCGACCATTACATGTAACTGTGTAAGAAGTACATTATTTTAGGCTTCGGGTTCAAATTTCGGCCAATTTCGTCATAATTATGATTTTGATCTACTCGGTCAACCGAGTAAAACTTTATAATCCTATTTTTATTAACTACACACTTCAAAGGGCAATAGCGTCAACGGATCATAGACTTGAGAAATAGACCATTAGATGTGAGAAGTACATTATTTTAGGGTTCGGGTTCAAATTTCGATCTATTTCGTCATAGTTATGACTTTAATCCACTTGGTCAATCGTATAAGGCTTTATGACCCTGTTTTTATTTATTACACCACTCAAAGAGAAAGAACTTCAACGAATGTAAAACAAGGGACATCGACTGTTAGATGTCCAAAATGCATCCAATTTCATCTTTTTTCGACTTCGATCGACTTAGTCAACCAAATAAGGTTTTTTTCTTTGTTCTATTAACTCCGCACTTCAAATGGCAAGATCGTTAACAAATACAATACTTGAGACACAATAATAACATATGCGTCACGACGAATTGATGAGAATTTTTGAGAAAATTTTGAGATAACTGAGCTATTTATTACAATTTTTCATAAATCTCATAATTATGCAAATTATTTATTAGAAAAGAATATTAAAGTAGTGCGATCTGGATCGTTAAAATTAATATGTATTCATATTTTTATTATTTTAAAAATTACTTGTTTTATAATGTAATAAATTTATTCATGTTAAAGGAAAAACATATTATGTGCCTTCGTCAAAGCGACTGACAGAGAGGGAATCAAGGAATCAGCGATTACCATAAATCAGCATTTAATGTCATCATTGTAATTGATATTTCCGTTGTAATTCTCTCCCTATATAAATGGACTATGAAATGAAATGAGTAGACCAATTCTAATTGCATTTTACTTTTACACGTTATCAGCACGCTCAGAGCCAATAGCCAAGAAAAAAAAAACTTAATTTTCTAGTTACTTTCTTCCTCTCGTCGAAAGAATAAAAAAACCAAAACTGCCTCCACCAAAAAAAAAAAAACAAATTCCCGTGCAGCACCCATCTGCAATTTCCAGCCTCCGAGCCCTTCTCACCAACCCCATCGCTGCTGGCACCCAGCCAATTGCTCTCCGCACCCATCTGCAATTCCCATCGCTGCTGCCAGCCGAGCGACACCCAGCAGGCCCGGCGTTCTCTCATCCTTCCAGTAGCCCCTGCGCCCCACAGCCGCAACAGCAGTCCACCCGTCCCCACCCATAGGTGCTGCAATAGCACAGCTCGGATGCACAGTCGCTGCCTCCAGCCTTAGCCACCGCCTGCTCGCCCATGACCTGAGAAGGCCAGATCAATCTACCGAACCCATCTGCAAACCAGACGGAGGAGGAAGAAGAGAGGAAAGAGAAAGAGAGAGAAAAAAAAAAGACTGAAAAAAGGGTGACCCGGCCCACTACTGAAAAGAAAGGAAGCGGCCCAGTATTCTCAAGCCCAAAAACATCGCTACGAACGCCTGCATCAACATGCACGTGCGCTAGGATTGTTTTATTTTCTCGAAACCAAATATGTTCTCTTTTATTTTCATACTATGGTATATTTAATTATTTATAATTAGAATTTTTTTTCAGCATGATATTTTATTGCTTGTTATATATGTGATATATATTCATGGAATCTAAAGCAAGTATTTTCATTTATGTCTACTATTTTTAAGCATGCTTTATACTTTATTGTTTATGCTTTTATTATATTTTGTTATTGAGCATGTTTAGTTAGATAATTTTGATCCTTTCAAGCATGCCTTGTTATTTATGTTTTATATGATTATCTTTAAGCATGATTTATAAATATGTTTAGCATGTTTTATATTTTATTGCTTATGTTTTTATTATGAAATTCAAAGCATGTTTTGTAATTTATATTTTACTCATGATATATTATTGCTAATTATTATGTGCAGCATATATTTTGTTGTATATTTGTGAAATTTGAGCATGCCATGTAATTTATTTTATATATGCTATGTTTAAATGTGCTATGGTTATTTTTAGAATGCAACATATACAATCCGTTTTGCCATGATAATGAAAATTCATGTGCATTATAAATACACACTTACTGTGATAAAGTATTTTCACATAGCATCGAAAAAAATGTGACTATTAAGAATCTTGGTCTTGAAATCTAATTCACATTTTTGGAAAATAATTTACGTGGATGTCTTTATGACTGCGTAATTTATATCTTCCCTCTTGTTTATGTAGATGGCTGATCCAACCACCTGAATTTGACATCTTGGACTCAGAAGGACTTAAGTACTATCGTTGGGTTTCCGATGTGGAAACTGCTTTTGTGGCCAAAAACTACACTGCCACCATTAACGACCCCAAAGATGATGAACCATCTAATGAGGTGAAAGCAAATGCCTTAATGTTTCTGAGGCGACATATTGATCATAGCCTACGCTGAGAGTACCTTCAGTTGAAGACACCCAAAGAAATGTGGGATGCCCTTAGGGGACGTTTTGGGAACATTCATGACACTTTGTTCCCAGAACTGGCCGTTCAGTGGAATGGAATCCGCTTGCTTGACTATAACAGGGTCAATGACTTCAACAAGGACATGTTGCGCTTAAAGGCACGTCTAAATTTTTGTGGAAGGTAAATCACAGAAGATGATATGATCTACAAGGCTCTTTCCACCTTTCCTACTTTAGCGCTTATACTAGCAAACCAGTATAGGCTGGAGTATGAAAACAACAGAATTACAACCTTCAATAAGTTGATCAGCCTATTGCAAGTGGCTGCGAGGCATAATGAGATTCTCTTGAACAACAATGTCAGGTCCACTGGGACAAAGAAAATTCCCAAGGCTAATTATGGAAAAATGAAAGGTGGAAATAACTCCAATGCAAATGGGTTTGGACGTGCTGATCCCTACCCACATGGCGACAATGCACCACGTGGAAAAGGGACTTGGGGGTCATGGAAACAACGTGCAAAAGGTACCTAAGAATCCTTCTGTCAAAAAGGAAAGAGTTAACAATGAACCATGCTATAGCTGTGGAGTCATTGGGCATTGGTACAAGAACTGCCAAGCAAGCAACATAGTTGCAGCCAATTACAAGAGTTATAGGGAGTCTAAAGAACAAGCGACTCACTATATGGAAGAAGGAGGCCAAGACCTAGATGTCAACCTCACAATTGTAGACTTCAATGGCAACAAGAAACTTGCTTAGTCAATGGATGCACTAGATTTTGATTGATCTGCTTTATCAATTTATTTTCTAAAAACAGTTGTGAAGGCATAATGCCTCATTTTTAATTAGACTATTACTTGGTCTTAAAGTTTATTTTAATAATCGTTTGATGAATTAGATTTTCTGAATAAATTTCAAATTTTATTCTGAAGCACCGAATTTATTCAAATTTATTTACTATACACATATTTACATGGTTCGAAATAGCACTATAAAGATATAAAGGAATACTTCTAGAAAAAGGAAAAATTATTTGAATGAAAAGATTATCATTCTACCTAAAATAGAAATACTCTAAAGAATATGAGATATATTTAAAGTCAAAGACGCTCTGTATGCACCAAGAGCTAATCGAACCTTGTTAAGTTTCAAAAATATTCGTGCCAACGGTTACCCAATAGAAACTGTTAACGTTTGTGATCCGTGGGATCTCTAGTTAGCTTTAGAGAGAGAGAGAGAGAGAGAGATTGACACAAGATGTATAGTGGTTCACCTCCCGCCTTGGCGGGAGACTACGTCCACTTGAAAGCTTATACTAGTGTGTGTCGAGCCTTGCGGCCTAACATGATTACAAGAGATGTTGTAATGGAGTTGGTTGTGGAATGAATGTGTTGAGTTGTGGGAGGAGGCATTCCTTTTATAGATGAAGGAATGCCTCTCATTTACTTGTTCTTCGATGTGGGACAAGCAAAGTTACTATTCTAGTCTATTTAACATGTAGAAAGCTATGTTATGGGGGCATCTTGGCAAGGGCGGAAAGGTGGCTTCCCGGTGGCGGATTTGGGACTTCCGGATACCACCGCGTAGCCTGAACATAGGGCTACACGATGCATGTCTCGGTTGGGCCTTGCCATGTCTTGTGGATGTCCCAAAGTAGGTGTTACTTATGCTTGGTGATGTAGTAAATACTCCATATTATTGGAGGTATGTACAAGTCCCCGAAGTCCCCAAGTAAGAGTAGCTTCTTGGTTGGGGAGTTTATACACATGATGTCACCAAGCATAAGTAATATCCGAGAGGCGCACGGCCCCTACAAGTCCCCGAACTCCGTAAGCAAGAAGGGACTCGTGAACCTGCAAAACAAAGACAAAAAACAGGCATATGTAGGATTCTTGTTGCCCTGGGCAACAAATGTGAGTTGCACCTATATGCGTTGGCATATACGAACGTACGGGGTGCATGATACATGTTGATGTATACACTCGAATGGTGCCGAGTACGATCGCTTATGATGTACAAACTCGAGGACGCGTATGGGCGTGTGAGCATATGGATTGCATATGATAAATGTAAGTTGTATGAGCGTTGCGGAGGTAAGCGTTTGTAATTCGTGAGTGTTGAATGCTTGAACGCTTGTGTTTGTTTGGTTTGTCGCTCGTATTAATGGAACGCGAAAAGAATTTGATTTGTCGCGGTCGGTAAACGACAAATGGTAGAAAAATTCAATGTTCCATTAACGTGTGGTGTGTCGACTAGACATGAGCGTAAAGCTCGAGGATTGCCGGGAAGGCATGAGCGGAAAGCTCGTGAGCGGGAAACTCGGGGTTGCCGGGAAGGCATGAGCGGGGAGCTCGTGGGTTTGCTGGGAAGGCATGAGCGGGAAGCTCGTGAGCGGAAGCTCAAGGGTTGCCGGGGAGGCATGAGCGGAAAGCTCGGGGTGCCGGGAAGGCATGAGCGGGAAGCTCGTGAGCGGAAGCTCAAGGGTTGCCGGGGAGGCATGAGCGGAAGCTCGGGGTGCCGGGAAGGCATGAGCGGGAAGCTCGTGAGCGGAAGTTCGTGGGTGCCGGGAAGGCATGAGCGGAAGCTCGGGGGTGCCGGGAAGGCATGAGCGGAAGCTCGGGGGTGCCGGGAAGGCATGAGCGGAAGCTCGGGGGTGCCGGGAAGGCATGAGCGGGAAGCTCGTGAGCGGAAGCTCAAGGGTTGCCGGGGAGGCATGAGCGGAAAGCTCGGGGTGCCGGGAAGGCATGAGCGGAAAGCTCGGGGTGCCGGGAAGGCATGAGCGGGAAGCTCGTGAGCGGAAGCTCAAGGGTTGCCGGGGAGGCATGAGCGGAAGCTCGGGGTGCCGGGAAGGCATGAGCGGGAAGCTCGGGGGTGCCGGGAAGGCATGAGCGGAAGCTCGTGGGTGCCGGGAAGGCATGAGCGGAAGCTCAAGGGTGCCGGGAAGGCATGAACGGGAAGCTCGGGGGTGCCGGGAAGGCATGAGCGGAAGCTCAAGGGTGCCGGGAAGGCATGAGCGGGAAGCTCGGGGGTGCCGGGAAGGCATGAGCGTGAAGCTCGTGGGTGCCGGGAAGGCATGAGCGGAAGCTCAAGGGTGCCGCGAAGGCGTGAGCGGTAAGCTCGTGAGCGGAAGCTCAAGGGTGCCGCGAAGGCGTGAGCGGTAAGCTCGTGAGCGGAAGCTCAAGGGTGCCGCGAAGGCGTGAGCGGGGAGCTCATGAGCGGAAGCTCGGGGGTGCCGCGAAGGCACGAGCGCGAAAGCCTGGCGGTGCCGCTGAGGCACGAGCACGAGAGTCTGGCGGTGCCGCTGAGGCACATGAGCGGACGCGGAAGCCTGGCGGGGCGGCTGGGGCACGTGCGCGGAAGCCTGTCGTTGCCATAAGGCATCAACGGGTAGCCTGTCGTTGTCGTTGGAGGTATGTACAGAAACACACTGTGAGAATGGAACAGAATACCTTGATATTAACTCTAATGAATGTGGAAGAAACGCATTTTAGAGAAACTTATGAGTCAATCTAGTGGACTGTACCTCACTACGATTTGGATCATTGAATCCTATGCTGTCACCAACAATGAAATATGGGACACTAACGCATAAAGACTTTGGCATGACCGCCTAGGGCACCCTGGTCGTCAATGATGATTCATATTTTAAAGAACTCATATGAACATCCCTTCTTTCGAGTGAAAAATAAAATGGGTCAAAAATCCGTCACACTGCAACTCTACAAGGTGTCGGTCTTAGTACTACTCAAATGCAGTCATTGCCTTCTGAAGTACCAGAAGCACTACCTCCCTCTCATCATGCCTTATTGACTTGACTATTTCAAAGGCACATCACTCGTTTTGCAAAGCCTACTCTTTAGCAAAAACAGGATCGAGACCTTCCTATGCTAAAAATACAAAACAAAACATTCCATTCTTACAAATGATACAAGGAGATATCTGTGAACCTATCCATCCAAAATGCGGACCATTCAAGTACTTTATGGTTCTGGTGAATACTTCGACACACTGGTCACATGTCGTTTTATTGTCCACAAGAAATGCTGCATTTGCTAAACTCCTAGCACAGATTATACGTTTAAGGGCTCACCACCCTGATCAACCTATCAAGCGCTGGAGAGTTTACATCAAGAACATTTGATGAATATTGCATGTCTATTGGGATCGATGTAGAGCATCATGTACCCCATGTGCATACATAAAATGGTCTCGTATAATCCACCATCCAAAGGCTACAGATGGTGGTTAGGGCATTGGTTATGCGCACCAACCTGCCTATATCTGCATGGGGTTATGCAATATTGCACGCAGCTTTACTTATTCATTTCAAACCCACTGCTAACCAACCATTTTCTGCGTACCAGTTGGTAACTGGATATGAGCCTGACATTTCACACTTATACATATTTTGGTTGCGCAGTATATGTGTCTATTGCGCTCCCACAGAATGGGTCCTCAGAGATGATTAAGTATTTATGTTGGATATGAATTCCAAACAATTATCCGCTACTTAGAACCCTTGACAGGCGATCTCTTTACCGCTAGATTTGCGGAATTTCACTTTGATGAGACAGTCTTCCCGTCGTTAGGGGGAGATAGGAAAAAGGATTTTCCAAGGGAACGACAGGGGTTGTCTTGGTTTGTCCCCACTCTATCTCATTTTGATCCCCACACTTCACAAAGTGAAAGTGAAGTGAAAAGAATAATCGATCTTCATAACGTAGTAGATTCGATGCCTGATGCGTTTACTGATATTACAAAAGTGACGAGATCACATATACCAGCTGCAAATATGCCTGCAAGATTAGAAGTCCCCAACAAGGGGTACGGTGCCGCAGATAGAGGCACTGCAACCACACTTAGTGGAGGTATTGTTGAGGCAGTGGCTCCCCAAAGGAAGAGGGGGAGGCCACTTGGTTCGATTGACACTCACCTAAGGAAGAAGAAGAGGAGTAAGGCACAAACTGATACATTAATCATCAATGTAGAGAATCTCTCTCATGAGATTGTCTCTTATTATACTTATGTCCATGAATCATACTGGAGGACACTCCGATGTTTGAAATGATTCCAGAGAACAAAGAAATCTGAAAGGATTATGAGAGTGCGTATGAGTTGATAGAAAGATCTTCCATACACATTGATAATGTATTTGCATACACTGTTGCTCAAGAAATCATAGAACACGATGATATCGAACCACGCTCTGTTGCAGAATGTCAACAAAGAACTTTATGGAAAGAAGCAATCCAGGCAGAACTAGATTCTCTGACAAAGAGACAGGTATTTGGTTCTGTAGTGCTAACCTTACCAAGTGTAAAGCCTGTAGGACATAAATAAGTCTTTGTCCGAAAGCGTAATGAGAAGAATGAAGTCCTGAGGTACAAGGCTCGCCTTGTGGCGCAAGGTTTCTCACAACGCCCTGGAATTGACTACGAGGAGACATACTTTCCCGTAATGGACATTATAACGTTTCGCTACTTAGTTAGCTCAGTAGTTTCTGAAGGACTAGAAATGTAGCTCATAGATGTGGTTACTGCATATCTCTATGGGGATCTAGATTCAGAGATATATATATATATATATATATATATATATATATATATATATATGAAAGTGCCTAATGTCCTTACATTGCCCAAGTCAAGTGACTCTAAACCACGGAGTGCGTTTGCAATTAGGTTGAAACGCTCACTTTACGGATTGAAACAATCCAGGCGGATGTGGTATACTCGTCTAAATGACTACTTGATTGGGAAGGGATATAAAAACGATGAATTATGCCCCTGTGTATTCATAAAGAAAACAAGTTCCAGATTTGCAATTGTAGCAGTATATGTCGATGATATGAACATAATAGGTACTCTTGATGAAATAAGAGAAACTACGAGCTACTTGAAATCAGAATTTGAGATGAAGGATCTTGGGAAAACTCGATTCTGTCTAGGCCTTGAACTAGAACACCGGGTTTGTGGAATAGTAATCCACCAATCTGCGTACGTCCAAAAGTCAAGCGATTTAACATGGACAAAGAGCATCCTGCTAGCACTCCAATGATCAGTCGAAGTTTGGATGCAAAGAAAGATCCATTTCATCCAAAGGAAGATGACGAAGAGGTGTTGAGAGCTGAAATTCCCTATCTATGTGCAAAGTCGCATTATTGTATTTAGCCCAATGTACTCAACCAGACATTGCATTCTCAGTGAACTTGTTAGCTAGATTTTGCTCAGCGCCAACGCATCCTCACTGGAATGGTATCAAGAATATTTTTTGATACCTAAAAGGAACCTGTTTGGCTCCAATTTTGTTTGAGCTGGTCAACAGTCTCTTTTCTTGCGCGGGCGTGCCAGCACCGTTTGGGTGCGGTCGTCGGGGGTGTCCCTTGACCTGACTTCTTTTCAGCGATTGTTGACGAGGAGAGCACCAACCTCGTCGCAGGATTCTTTGTGCCTCGTGGCGAGGACTTTGCTGTAGTTTCTTCTTGTTCACACAATCGATACTCAATATTGTAGATTGAGCAGAGCGAAATCACCAGGAAGTGGGGAGAACTTGCTAAAGCGTGACTTTAGCTTGGCTGGGTTGCTAGGGCGTTACCCTTGCTTGGCTGGTTCTGTAACCGTTGTGGTCTCGGCACTACCGTCGGCTCCAGAGGAGACTAGGACCGAAGTACGTTGACAGAGAATTTGGTGGCACTGAAAGTCGGCTTTTGGGAAGACTAGGGTTAGGAGTGTGATCACCCGTAAGAGAAAGAGAATGAGAGGAGTTGCTCTTAGAGAGGTTGCTCTAGAGAGAACTTAGATCATCTTAGAGATGTTTGTTGTGAATGTGTTGATCTGTGGTCGTGGTACTACAATCGGCTCTCGAGGAGACTAGGACCGAAGTACTTTGACAGAGGGTTTGGCGGCACTGAAAGTCGGCTTCTGAGAAGACTAGGACTTGGAGTGTGATCACCGATAGAGAAAGAGAAGGAAAGGAGTTGCTCTTAGAGAGGTTGCTCTAGAGAGAACTTAGATCATCTTAGAGATGTTTTTTGTGAATGTGTTGGTGTTTTCTTTTGTTCTCTTAGCCTCTATATATAGGCTTCCAAGCAACACTATTTGGCCTTTAAACAAATCATAATGGAGCACTTAATGGGATCATGATGGAGCACTTATGAGATTATGGAGCACTTATGAGATTATGGAATTGTTAGGTTTAAACACTTAAAACACTAATGGAATGCTAGGTTTAAGCACTTAAAACACTAATGGAATGTTAGGTTTAAGCACTTTCTGCTCCTTTTTTGCTGCAGCTATATCTCCACCAAGAACTCAAAATGGGTCTTCTACTTCTTCATATCAAATGATCCATAATGAGTGTAGATCATTGTCGAAAATTTTCAGAGCTTTCTTCCATGTGGTTGGGCCGGAAATGCTGTTGGACCTCTTACAGGTCCAGTTTTCCAGTTTTGGCTTCTGCAGAAAATTGGACTGATCTTTTGAAAGCCTTCCACTTCTATCTGGATCTTGCACTCTTCATAAGAAATGTTTCTTAGGATGTCTAGAATGGATCTGCAGAGTTTTAGCCCATTTAGAGTTCATTTGTTCAGGCGGCCGCTCCTTCTGTTTAGCTCGGTTTCTCCTAGCCGAAGTAGGAAAATGTGCTAAAGTTGACTTTCCATTTCCATGCTTCCACAGTAGGCTTTATTTAGCCTCTAAATATATATTTCGAACTTGTCGACAAAACATAGCTTGAGCCACTGATATTGGCTCAATTTCTCCAAGACGTGCCTTGTCAGGCCAAAATGTTTATTTTGGGTCCAAACAGAACCATTGACTTAGGACTATTCTTTTCCTACAGAGAGACAAGAGGGACCGCAGATGGAACTGCAATCCCTAAAGGAAATGTTGATGGCAAAAGTGCCACTCACTACACCGAAATGCCAAATGACGTTTTGGTTGGTTTTGCTAATGTTGGGTACCTCTCTGACCCACATAAAGGTCGTTACCAAACTAGTTATATATTTACCACTGGAAACACGGCGATATCTTGGAGATCAACCACGCAAACCCTTGTGGCTACCTCCTCGAACCACTAAGAGATCATTGCTCTACATGAGGCAGTTCGTGAGTGTATATGGTTAAGAGCTATCATTACACATATTCGAGAGACTAGTGGTTTGAATTCTACCACTGAAGAGCCTATTTGCATTAATAAAGATAATGCAGCTTGCATCGAACAGATGAAGCTAGGGCATATCAAGGGTGATAATACAAAACACATATCGCCAAAGTTTATCTATAATCAGTGTTTGGACCCAAAATGAACATTTTGGCCTGACAAGGCACGTTTTGGAGAAATTGAGCCAATGTCAGTGGCTCAAGCTATATATTGTCGACAAGATCGAAATATATATTTAGAGGCTAAATAAAGCCTACTATGGAAGCATGGAAGCATGGAAGCATGAAAAGTCAACTTTAGCACATTTTCCTATTTTGGCTAGGAGAAACCGAGCTAAACAAGGAAGGAGGGGAGGCAGACTAACCAAATGAAATCTAAATGAGCTAAAACATTCCAGATTAATACTAGACATCCCAAGGATCATTTCTTATGAAGAGTGCCAGAGCTATTTTTGAGTGGAAGACCTTCAAACAATCAGTCCAATTTTCTACAGAAGCAAAACTGGAAAACTGGACCTGTAAGAGGTCCAGCAGCATTTTCGGCCCAAGCGCATGGAATAAAGCTCTGAAAATTTGTCACAATGATTTACACTCATAGTGGAACATTTTTTATGAAGAAGTCGAAGGCTCATTCTGAAGTCTTGTTAGAGAAATAATTGAAGGAATAAAGGGGCAGAAACTGACCTAAAACCAGCTCAATATTCACATGTTCATGTTTCCTACCCACATGAAGAAAGCTAGATGCTTTTCTTTTTTTCCTTGGATATATTTTTCTACTACAATCTCTTTAATAGATCATCATCACTTCCATGTTTCTGCACCTTCATGCTTTGCTTTCATTTCATCATTTCTCTATCTTTTCCATATTTTACAAATCACTTTCATACTCCACTTTCATTATTTTTCTTCCACTCATCATTTCACTCTTCTTTTTCTTCCCTATATAAACACCTTCTCCTCTCATTCTAAAACACACATTCACAACAACAACAACATCTCTAAGATGATCTAAGTTCTCTTTAGAGCAACCTCTCTAAGAGCAACTCCTCTCCTTCTCTTTCTCTTACCGATGATCACACTCTAAGTCCTAGTCTCCTCAGAAGCCGACTATCAGTTCCACCAAACCCTCTGTCAAAGTGCTTCGGTCCTAGTCTCATCGGGAGCCGATTGTAGTACCACGACCAAACACATTCACATTCAACAACAACATCTCTAAGATGATCTAAGTTCTCTCTAGAGCAAACCTCTCTAAGAGCAATTCCTCTCCTTTTCTTTCTCTTACCGGTGATCACACTCCTAGTCCTAGTCTTCTCAGAAGCCGACTTTTAGTGCCACCAAACCCTCTGTCAACGTAATTCGGTCCTAGTCTCCTCGGGAGCCGACGGTAGTGCCGCGACCACAACGGTTACAGAACCAGCAAAGTAAGGGTAACGCCCTAGCAACCCAGCTAAGCTAAAGTCACGCTTTAGCAAGATCTCAACACTTCCCGGTTGTTTGGCTCCAATTTTGTTGCAGCTGATCAACAGTCTCTTTTCTTGCGCGGGCGTGCCAGCACCGTTCGGGTGCGGTCGTCAGGGATGTCCCTTGACCAGACTTCTTTCAAGAGATTGTGGACGAGGAGAGCACCAACCTCGTCGTAGGATTCTTTGTGCCTCATGGCGAAGACTTTTGCTGATCTTCTTGCATCACCAAATCGATACTCGATGTTGTAGATAGAGTAGAGCGAGAACCACCGGGAAGTGAGGAGAACTTGCTAAAGCGTGACTTTAGCTTGGCTGGGTTGCTAGGGCATTACCCTTGCTTAGCTGGTTCTGTAACCGTTGTGGTCGCGGCACTACCGTCGGCTCCCGAGGAGACTAGGACCGAAGTACGTTGACAGAGGGTTTGGTGGCACTAATAGTCGGCTCCTGAGGAGACTAGGACTTAGAGTGTGATCACCGATAAGAGAAAGAGAAGGAGAGGAGTTGCTCTTAGAGAGGTTTGCTCTAGAGAGAACTTAGATCATCTTAGAGATGTTGTTGTTGAATGTGAATGTGTCTTGGTGTTGGTGTTTGGTCGTGGTACTACAATCGGCTCCCGAGGAGACTAGGACCGAAGTACGTTGACAGAGGGTTTGGTGGCACTGAAAGTCGGCTTCTAAGAAGACTAGGACTAGGAGTGTGATCACCGCTAAGAGAAAGAGAAGGAGAGGAGTTGCTCTTAGAGAGGTTGCTCTAGAGAGAACTTAGATCATCTTAGAGATGTTGTTGTTGTGAATGTGTGTGTTAGAATGAGAGGAGAAGGTGTTTATATAGGGAAGAAAAAGAAGAGTGAAATGATGAGTGGAAGAAAAATAATGAAAGTGGAGTATGAAAGTGATTTGTAAAATATGGAAAAGATAGATAAATGATGAAATGAAAGCAAAGCATGAAGGTGCAGAAACATGGAAGTGATGATGATCTATTAAAGAGATTGTAGAAGAAAAATATATCCAAGGAAAAAGAGAAAAGCATCTAGCTTTCTTCATGTGGGTAGGAAACATGAACATGTGAATATTGAGCTGGTTTTAGGTCAGTTTCTGCCCCTTTATTCCTTCAATTATTTCTCCAACAAGACTTCAGTATAAGCCTTCGACTTCTTCATATGAAATTATCCACCATGAGTGTAGATTATTGTGGTAAAATTTTAGAATTTATTTCCATGTGGTTGGGCCGGAAATGCTGCTGGACCTCTTACAGGTCCAGTTTTCCAGTTTTGCTTCTGTAGAAAATTGGGCTGATTGTTTGAAGGCTTTCCACTTAAAACTAACTCTGGAACTCTTCATAAGAAATGATCTTTGGGATGTCTAGTATTAATCTGGAAAGTTTCAGCTCATTTCGATTTCATTTGGTTAGTGTTCCGCCCCTCCTTCCTTGTTTAGCTCGGTTTCTCCTATCCGAAGTAGGAAAATGTGCTAAAGTTGACTTTTCATGCTTCCATAGTAGGCTTTATTTAGCCTCTAAATATATATTTTGAACTTGTCGACAATATATAGCTTGAGACACTGACATTGGCTCAATTTCTCCAAGACGTGCCTAGTCAGGCCAAAATGCTCATTTTGGGTCCAAACACCGGTGATTTCGCTCTGCTCAATCTACAATATTGAGTATCGATTGTGTGAACAAGAAGAAACTACAGCAAAGTCCTTACCACAAGGCACAAAGAATCCCACGTCGAGGTTGGTGCTCTCCTCGTCCACAATTGCTTAAAAGAAGTCAGGTCAAGGGACACCCCCGACGACCGCACCCGAACGGTGCTAGCACGCCCGCGCAAGAAAAGAGACTGTTGACCAGCTGCAACAAAATTGGAGCCAAACAATCAGCAACAACAGTCCCTCCTCAAGATTCAAGTGAATCAAGTAAGGTCTGAGGAGAATGTGGTAGATTTGTTCACCAAATTATTGCCTAAGGCCATATTTGAGAAACATGTGAAAAGCATAGGAATGCGAAGACTTTCCAAGCTCCCCTGATTAATGTAAGTATCAGGGGGAAATGTAGACGTCAGGGAGAGTCTAACACATACATGTCATCCTCAAATGTAAAAGGTGCGTTGTGCTCTTTTCCTTCGACCAAGGTGTATTTTTTGTCCCACAGGATTTTTATTGTTACTTGGCAAGGTTTTTAGTGAGTCAACAACTCATGCACCATTTCGTCTTTGACTTGGCACAAGCGGAAGTGTTAAAGGAAAAACATATTATGTGTCTTCGTCAAAGCAACTGATGGAGAGGGAATTAAGGAATCAGCTATTACCATCAATCAGCACAATTACAGATCAATCAGCATTTAATGTCATCATTGTAATTGATATTTCTATTGTAATTCTCTCCTTATATAATGGGATTATGAAATGAAATGAGTAGACCAATTCCAATTGCATTTTACTTTTACAATTCATTATAATTTTACACAGGAATAACACTAATTAAATGAAATAAAACAAATTCAATTGCATCTTGTCAAAAGTAAAACAAAAAATTCAAGACTTGGGATACGATAATAAAATACGTGTCACGAGGAGTAGGTGAGAATATTAGTGATGCATGAGAGATGTAACTTGGTCTTCGCATCGAGCTCTACATCGAGGTATAGTTAGTTTTCAATTTGGTTAATTTTTGAAGATAGGGTGCTTGGGGATTTTCGGCCACCGCCGTGGGTACTGTTCCCAGTGGCGGTTTTGCTTGTTCTTGAGTCTAATTTGTTTCAGAGTGTTACGCTATTGAACCAATTGATAGCACGTGAGAGGCCGGTGGCTTAGTTAAAACTCATTTACTATGGACAAACATGAATGCCCCTCCATTAACAGACGTCTAATTAAGGCGTCTCAGGCCGGCGTATTCTAGAATTATGCTTTAGAGTGATGTCTAGATTACTTACTGGACAATTCTTAGGTTCACTTTTAGGGTGAATAGGCATATTTACCTCCATTATTGATTACATACTTTATTTTAGATAATGAATTTATAATCTAACGGTTCATATCTTAATTAGTATTTGAAAGTCATCTCTGTAAAAAATCAATCGAATCAGAAATTGTTTAATTATATAATTGAATTAAATAAATGGATGGGTCTAATGACAATTATTACTATTATGATGGTAGAGTTAGAGATGTTGGGTTAGAGTTTACCCGGGTTAGTAGGTTGGTAAGAGGTGATTAGGCTCAGGAGACAACAATGCTAAGTGTCAAAACTTTATAGGGAGACAGGGAAGGAGATAGGGAAGTAGAGACAGAAGATTTGAAGCCAGCTGAGCGAGTTGCCAAGAATGAATCCATCTCTAGTACGTTTTCTACACAGACAACTCTCAAATAGGTCATTCTCTTTTTAGGTGCTAGCTGCAGTCACTCGACACTTGTAAACAAGTCCAATGGTCCAATTGGGCTGCTTTTATGGACTCATATGAGTCTTATCATCATTAGCTGTCTACTAAATTAGCTTTAATGGTGGGCTCATACATAGCTCTCTATCAATGCCGGTGTGGCTATGGAAATGGATTGATCTCATAAACTCGAGGTTAATTTAGTTCCTTGCTAACCAAAGGGAGTGCATTGATGGAGCAAAATATATGGTGGTAGTTGTCGCCTCTACCGATTCATGTCCCTTTTCGAGTGTCGGTGCTACGTACCTTTTTCTCCTCCTCCAAGTCGCCTAGAGTAAATAGTACTACTATTTGATCTTCCTTCAAGTTTTAACGGGGTGAATTGTCACATATATACACAACATACTTTGATTTTCTACAATCAAATTCTTAATATGGAAGGGAGAGGCTTATTTTAAAAAATAGAACAAAAATCCCTTTCAATCCACGCATTTTCGATACGGGACAAAATTTACACAAAATGAACCCATTGATGCACCGTCAACAATAACTTAATTATTAAACCCAGCCATTACAATCATGATTAAAAAGAAAATAAGCTAGAGAAAAGGTACAATAATTAGTTACTGGAGGCTACCATAGGCCCCTAAATCACAGATCGACATGTATAGGAAGCAAAACAGAGCAACGAAATCCACACTTGAAATAAGTTGATTGATATATAGTACAGCTGCAGCATATATTCTGCAAGAACCAAAATCAAAGACAGTTATCAGATGATTCAGATCCATATTATTTCGCTCCATGCACCCAAATTGATGACGGTGCTAATTGACCAGAAGCTAGCAGATATACTAATTAGGGATAGCGGTAGCAATCGCGAAGGGTAGGCTCCTTGGCGCAGTGTGGTGGTGGGGGTTTTTTGTTTGCAACGTCAGTGTGGCACGGAGGAAACCCCTGTCGGTCACACGACACAGCCTTTCCACCATTTCCAGCGTCACCAGTGAAGGTTATAGCTGCAGCCAAGATTCTTCTGCTGAATTCGGAGTCCAGCATGAACTCGTCGGAATCCAAATCGGTCTGTCCAATTAGGCACGACAGGTCGTCGTTGAGGCCATCGCACCAAGTAGAGGAGACGGTGACTGTCCGGTTGATGCTGAAGCAATCAGTTTTGGTGATGAACATAGTCATCGTCACCACCATCACTGCTAACAGAACTGCTGCTGATGAGGAGTGTCCACTCATGTTGACTACACTAGCTCTCATTTCTTCTCTCCTTCTCTTCTTTGATGCTTCACTCGCTTGAGCAAACCGTCTATTATATATTAGGGCTGCTGTGGTCCCATTTCGTCACCCAAAGCTGTCATTTTATATTTGTGTGTACCTTAACGATAATCACCGTGCATGATTCCCGACGCACCTTCAAATTTCTTTTTCAACTTTCCGATTTTATTTAGAGGTGAAAATTCCCATAGTGGCCTCGTGGGTGACTGGCCTCCCCACTTTATTTGGTTGACTCTTCTATTCATCTCTTTTTTCGGTCCTCGTGGAAAAAGATGTTCAATTTCTCGAATCTTTGTTGTTGTTCAGTTCTCCTTGTTTTTCTATTTATTGGGGCCTGCCTGAAAATTAAGAAGAAAGTGGGGAGAGAAAAACAAACAAGAGGATAGTGATGGGAGGAGAGTACGTGGAAAGAAAACGTTGTATGCTAAGCTCTTCAACGGCAAAAATTAAAATATTTTATAGGAAAATTCTTCTATGCACCAACGGTATAAATAAATTACTAAATTCAGCATATTGTTAAAGTAAAATTAAGATAGAATTGGTCTACTCATTTCATTTCATAACCCCTTTATATATAGATAGAATTACAAAGGAAATATCAATTACAATGATGACATTAACTACTGATTGGTCATTGATCCATGCTGATTGATGGTGATTGCTAATTACTTGATTCCCTCTCCGTCAATCACTTTGACGAAGGCACATAATGTGTTTTTCCTTTAACACTCCCCCTTGTGCCAAGTCAAAGATGAAATGGTGCATGAGTTGTTACCTCACTAAAAACCTCGTCAAGTAACAATAAAAATCCTATGGGACAAAAAATACACCTTGGTCGAAGGAAAAAAGCACAACGCACCTTCTACATTTGAGGATGACATGTGTGTATTAGACTCCCCCTGACGTCTACACCTCCCCCTGATACTTGCATTAATCAAGGGAGTTTGGAAAGACTTCGCATTCCTATGTTTTTCACATGTTTCTCAAATGTGGCCTTGGGCAATGACTTGGTGAACAAATCTGCCACATTCTCCTCAGACCTTACTTGATTCACTTGAATCTTGAGGAGAGCCTGTTGTTGTTGATTGTAGAACAACTTTGGCGATATGTGTTTTGTGTTATCACCCTTAATATAACCTAGCTTCATCTGTTCGATGCAAGCTGCATTGTGTTCATAAATGCAAGTAGGCTCTTTAGTGGTAAAACTCAAACCACTAGTCCCTCGAATATGTGTAATGATAGTTCTTAACCATACACACTCACGAACTGCCTCATGTAGAGCAATGATCTATGAGTGGTTCGAGGAGGTAGCCACAAGGGTTTGTTTGGTTGATCTCCAAGATATCGCCTTGTTCCCATTGGTAAATACATAATCAGTTTGGGAACGACCTTTATGTGGGTCAAAGAGGTACCCAGCATCAGCAAAACCAACCAAAACGTCATTTGGCATTTCGGTGTAGTGAGTGGCGTTTTCGCCATCAACATTTCCTTTAGGGATTGCAGTTCCATCTGCGGTCCCTCTTGTCTCTCTATAGGGGAAGAACAGTCCTAAGTCAATGGTTCCTTTTAGGTATCGGAAAATGTTCTTGATACCATTCCAGTGACGCTGCGTTGGCGCTGAGCTAAATCAAGCTAACAAGTTCACTGAGAATGCAATGTCTGGTTGAGTACATTGGGCTAAGTACAATAATGCGCCTATTGCACTTAGATACGGAATTTCAGCTCCTAACATCTCTTCGTCATCTTCTTTTGGACGAAATGGATCTTTCTTTGCATCCAAGCTTCGACCGATCATGGGAGTGCTAGCAGGATACGCTTTGTCCATGTTAAATTGCCTGACTTTTGGACATACGCAGACTGGTGGATTAGTATTCCACAAACTCGGTGTTCTAGTTCAAGGCCTAGACAGAATTGAGTTTTCCCAAGATCCTTCATCTCAAATTCATATTTCAAATAGCTCGCGGTTTCTCTTATTTCATTAAGAGTACCTATTATGTTCATATCATCGACATATACTGTTACAATTGCAAATCCGGAACTTGTTTTCTTTATGAATACGCAGAGGCATAATTCATCGTTCTTATATCCCTTCCCAATCAAGTAGTCACTTAGACGGGTATACCATATCCGCCCGGATTATTTCAATCCGTAAAGTGAGCGTTTCAACCTAATTGCAAACGCACTCCGTGGTTTAGAGTCACTTGACCTGGGTAATGTAAGACCATCAGGAACTTTCATATATGTCTCTGAATCTAGATCCCCATAGAGATATGCAGTAACCACATCCATGAACTGCATTTCCACTCCTTCGGAAACAACTAAACTAACTAAGTAGCGGAACGTTATAACGTCCATTACGGGAGAGTATGTCTCCTCGTAGTCAATTCCAGGGCGTTGTGAGAAATCTTGCACCACAAGGCGAGCCTTATACCTCAAGACTTCATTCTTCTCATTACGCTTTTTGACAAAGACCCATTTATGTCTTACAGGCTTTACACTTGGTGGGGTTAGCACTACTGGACCAAATACCTGTCTCTTTGTCAGAGAATCTAATTCTGCCTGGATTGTTTCTTTCCCTTTAGGCCAATCTGCTCTTTGTTGACATTTTGCAACAGAGCGTGGTTCGATATCATTGTGTTCTATGATTTCTTGAGCAACAGTATATATCATCAATGTGTATGGAAGATCTTTCTATCAACTCATACGCACTCTCATAATCCTTTGAGACTTCTTTGTTCTCTGGAATCATTTTAAACATTGGAGCGTCCTCCAGTATTGATTCATGGACATAACTATAATCAGAGACAATCTCATGAGAGGGATTCTATACATTGATGATTGGTTTGTGCCTTACTCGCCCTCTTCTTCCTTGGGTGAGTGTCAATCGAACCAAGTGGCCTCCCCCTCTTCCTTTGGGGAGCCACGGCCTCAACCACACCTCCACTAAGTGTGGTTGCAGTGCCTCTATCTGCAGCACTATGCGCCTTGTTGGGGACTTCTAACCTTGCAGGCACATTTGCAGCTGGTATATGTGATCTCGTCACTTTTGCGATATCAGTAAACGCATCGGGCATCGAATCTGCTATATTATGAAAATCGATTATTCTTTTCACTTCACTTTCACATTGTGAAGTGTGGGGATCAAAATGAGACAGAGTGGGGACAAACCATGACAATTCCTGTCGTTCCCTTGGAAAATCCTTTTTCCTATCTCCCCCAAACGACGGGAAGACTGTCTCATCAAAGTGACAATCAGCAAATCTAGCGGTAGAGAGATCGCCTGTCAAGGGTTCCAAATAGCGGGTAATTGTTGGGGATTCGTATCCAACATAAATACTTAATCGTCTCTGAGGACCCATTTTGGTGCGCTGTAGGGGTGCAATAGGCACATATACTGCTCAACCAAATATGCGTAAGTGTGAAATGTCAGGCTCATAGCTAGTTACCAACTGGTACGCAGAAAATGGTTGGCTAGCAGTGGGTCTGAAACGAATAAGTAAAGCTGCGTGCAATATTGCATAACCCCAGGCAAATATAGGCAGGTTGGTGCGCATAACCAATGCCCTATCCACCATATATAGCCTTTTAATGGTGGCTTCTGTGAGACCATTTTGTGTATGCACATGGGGTACAAGATGCTCTACATCGATCCCAATAGACATGCAATAATCATCAAATGCTTTTGATGTAAACTCTCCAGTGTTATCAAGCCTCATAGACTTGATAGGGTGATCAGGGTGGTGAGCCCTTAAGCGTATAATCTGTGCTATGAGTTTTGCAAATGCAGCATTTCTTGTGGACAATAAAATGACATGTGACCAGATTGTCGAAGTATCCACCAGAACCGTAAAGTACTTGAATGGTCTGCATTCTGAATGGATAGGTCCACAGATATCTCTTTGTATCCTTTGTAAGAATGGAATGTTTTGTTTTGTATCTTTAGCATAGGAAGGTCTCGATCCTGTTTTTGCTAAAGAGCAGGCTTTACAAAACGAGTGATTTGCCTTTGAAATAGTCAATGAGGCATAATGGGAGGGAGGTAGTGCTTCTGGTACTTTAGAAGGCAATGACTGCGTTTGAGCAGTACTAGGACCAACACCTTGCAGTGTGACGGATTGTTGTCTCATTTTATTTTTCACTCGAAAGAAGGGATGTCCATATGAGTTCTTTAAAATACGGATCATCATGTCACGACCGGGGTGCCCTAGGGGGTCATGCCAAAGCCTGTATGAGTCTCTGTCCCACATTTCATTGTTGATGACAGCATAGGATTCAATGATCCGAATCGTAGTGTGGTATAGTCCACTAAATCGACTCATAAGTTTCTCTAAAATGCGTTTCCTTCCACATTTATTAGAGGCAATATAAATGTATTCAAGTCCATTCTCACAGTAAGTTTTTACATGATAACCGTTGGCATGAATATCTTTGAAACTTTAACAAGGTTCGATTAGCTCTTGATGCATATAAAGCGTCTGTGACTTGAAATGTTGTGCCATTAGGCAGCAAAAATTTGGCAGTTCCTCTCCCTTTTATTACTTGTGATGATCCACTCATCGTAGTCACAAAGGAATTATAGGCTATTAATTCAATGAATAATTTCCTATTTCTTAATATTGTGTCGGTAGTCCCACTATCAACTAAGCACTCAAGTTCTCCTCCATTCATTCCTACAAATAAATGGGAGGTATTTAGAAAATATAACTCATATTCTTTAGAGTATTTCTATTTGCGTAGAATGGTATTCTTTTCATTCTAATAATTTTTCCTTTTTCTAGATGTATTGTGTTACATCTTTATAGTGCTATTTTGAACCATGTAAATATGTGTATAGTAAATAAATTTGAATAAACTCAGTGCTTCAGAATAAAATTCAAAAGCCAACGATAATCAAATCAAGGTCTTGTTCAGAAATTTTATTCATCAATCCATGATTGAAAATAAACTTTAAGACCAAGCAATAGTCTAATTAAAAATGAGGCATTATGCCTTCACAACTGTCTTTGGAAAATAAAGCAGATCAGTCAAGATTGAGAGCATCCATTGACTTAACAAGTTCCTTTTTGCCATTGATGTAACATCCCGTATCTTCACTTACCCGTTTACTAGTCATTTGGACGGTAAACGACAACTACTTTCACTTTTACTGTCGTTTTGATACTTTTAGTGGCCCTAAATTGTTGACTTTTTGTTCGGGTCAAAATTTATGAAAAATTCCTTCATGAAAGTTGTAGAGGACGTTAAATCGAGCGCGTGCATATGTGGTACGTACAAATCGGAGTTCGTATGCGAAAGTTATAAGCGAAATATTAAAGTTACTATTCATGGTTACTGTTCACGGTAACTTTCTAAAAATAGTCAAGTTACGGTGGTAAGTTTCCATTTTTGGAAACCTACCGGGCTTTTCTCTGTCCTCTCCCCCGATCATTTCTCCTCTTCGACCCGATTTCTTCTTCCTCCGATTTCTTCCTCCTCCGGCCACCCCACGATGGAATCCGGGCACCGGCAAGCTCGCCTCTTCATCCTTGTCACGCCTGTGGTGGTGTTTTGGGTGGCTCGGCCAGTGGAGCTCGGAATTGAGCCGGGAAGTTCACTGTAGTAGTTTGGGAGTTTTGTTGATTTCCCGCGATTCCGGCCGTCTCCGGCCACCAAACCGGCGTCGAAGGTGCGGTTTTTGCCAAGGATCATTTCCCCCCTAGCCTTGAGCCACGATTTGCAGTGTGGAGGTCGAATCGAAGAAATTTCAAATCCTAGGGTTCTTGAATTTTCTGGAAATTTTTCACCGGCCAAATTGGAGCTCTTCCAGGTAAAATTGGAACTTGTTGTAGTTGAGAAAGAGGTTGGGTGTGTTGAGTAGATGGTGCTGCCAAATTTTGGTGGCCATCGGAGGTGGTTGCCAGTGGCGCGTGGGGCCCACGCGCTGCCATTGTTGGTGGCGCGTGGAGGCGTGTAGGGCAGTGTTTTAATTTCAGTTTTTAGCCCATTAAATTGTAGAAATATTGTAGAGCTTGTGTGTGAAGTTTGGTGAATTTTGGAGAAGTTTGGAATTGTTTGTGAATTTTCGAAGTTCGGAGTTTGTGATTGAATTGTGGGAAATCCGGCCGTCGGATTTCCCTCGTTTTCGTTGTGGAATATGTAAATTGAGGAATTGGTGTTGTGGAAGAGATTTGGGTGGAATTTGAGAAGTAATGGAGATAGGGATTTTCGGGTTTTGTTTAGGTTCGTAATTATTTTATCGGATTGCCGTTTACGGAAATATAATTGTGTACAGGACGATGTCGCGAGCTACGGCTAGATGAAGGAACTCGTTTGCGTGGTCGCCCAATAGTACTGTGAGTGGACCTTTGCTTTTAAATATGGATGCATGCAAATGTTTTTCCCGAATTAATTATTTAATCCATGTTATTATATGTTGCTTTCGGGAAATTATTGTTGATTTGTCTTGATTTGATTTGGGAAATGAATTAGTGACTTAAATTATTGTTTTAATTTATCGAGCATATTAAACGGATTTAAATATTTTATTACGATGTCAATTGGATTTTCGAATTGAAGTTGTTATGCTCGATTTTGAGTCTGTGATTTATGTTAAATTTCGTTGAGGTAATTTTCCGAGGTGATTTCCGGAATTAAGTATCTTTCTATTCATTGATTTGAGATTTTGGAAAGATTTTCGAAATGGGATTTCGATGAAGTTATTTCTTATTTATTTATTCGACTTTCGGTTTTGGCATTGGGAATGCCTGAATGATGATCTAATTATTCTTTTAGCGTATGGGACACGCTGTTGATTTATGCGACTTTTTACGAGAATTTCCGGGTACGGTTGGGAATCGTACCAGTGTTTTCTTTATTTGCGGGACTTATGGGGAAGCCTTATAGATTTACTGGATTTGAATGGTTTTTAACCCACCATACCTGGGTCGTCATATTTATTGCTAGCTAGCCTATTAGTACTCCTCCCTGCTTACTATGTGTTCGTGGGTGAGTAAGAGCAAAGCATGGGATGCTCCAGAGTGTGAAACTTCTTCCCCATATCTTATCGTTGCTTGACTAGCGGGGCTAGTCTGCTTTTATTATAGCTAGCGGGGCTGGTCTTATCTTCTTGAGAAACGAGATTTCGGTTTTACAATATATTTTCGAATGTTGTGACTAGCGAGGCTAGTCGGTCTACCATTTTGAAATCCTTGGATTTAAAGCTAAATGTGTTTTTCTAATTGTTGCATGCATCGGTTTTTAAGTGAATAAATGTGGGAAAGTATGAAATCATTTTTCTTTTAAATTCTTTATTATTGTCCACTCACGCTAACGTTTTTCATCTACTTTCCCCTGGGCCTTTCGGTTTCTAATGCCCAGTTTGCAGGCGTTATTAGTTGAGATCGGGAGTACGTGTTTAGAGGCATAGCTGACGAATTGCTTCCACACTTCTTCATTTGGCTCTGATATATTGTGAGTTAATAGTTTTGGGTAGTTCACTTTAGGGGTGACTCGGCCAATTCTCGGTAGAGTTATCCCTAAGGTGGGCCCCACATGGCCACCTCGGATTTCAAGGTGAAATTCGGGGCGGGTCCTGTCATCTTGTTTCCACGATCCCCATGTCCCTTTCCACGTGGGTAGGGATCAGCACGTCGAAACCCCTTTGCATTGGAGTTCTTTCCACCTTTCATTTTTCCATAATTAGCCTAGGGAATTTTCTTTGTCCTAGTGGGCCTGGCATTGTTGTTCAAGAGAACCTCATTATGTCTCTCAGCCACTTGCAGTAGGCTGATCAGCTTATTGAAGGTTGTGATTCTTTTGTTGTCATACTCCAGCTTATACTGGTTCGCTAGTATAAATGTTGAAGTAGGAAAGGTGGTAAAAGTCTTGTAGATCATATCATCTTCTGTGATTTCCCTTCCACAAAAATTGAGATGTGCCCTTAGGCGCAACATGTCCTTGTTGAAGTTATTGACCCTTTTATAGTCAAGCAAGCGGATTTCATTCCATTGAACGGTTGGTTCTGGGAGCAAGGTGTCATGAATGTTCCCAAAAAGTCCCTTAAGGGTATCCCACAGTTCTTTGGGTGTCTTCAACTGAAGGTACTCCCAGCGTAGGCTAGGATCAATATGTCGCCTCAGAAACATTAAGGCATCTGCTTTCACCTTATTAGATAGTTCATCATCTTTGGGGTCAGTAATGGTGACAGTGTAGTCTTTTGCCACGAATGCAGTTTCTACATCGGAAACCCAACGGTGGTACTCAAGTCCTTCTGAGTCCAAAATGTCTAACTCAAGTCGAGTTGGATCAGCCATCTACATAAAACAAGAGAGAAGATATAAATTACGCAGTCATAAAGACATCCACGTAAATTATTTTTCAAAAATGTGAATTAGATTTCAAGACCAAGATTCGTAATGGTCACATTTTTTTCTTTCAATGCTATGTGAAAATGTTTTATCACAGTAAGTGTGTATGGATAATGCGCATGAATTTTCATTATCATGGCAAAGCGGATTGTTTATGTTGTATTATAAAAATAACTATAGCACATTTAAACATAGCATATATAAAAATAAACTACATGGCATGCTCAAATTTCACAAATATACAGCAAATTATATACTACACATAATAATAGCAATAATATATCATGCGTAAAATAAAATATAAACAATAGCATAATATGAAGGCATGCTTAGGAATAATTATATAAGCGTAAATAAAATTTACAAAGCATGCTCACAATTGCATAAATAATATATAACAAGATATATATGGCATGTTCAAAATAAAGTATAAACTATAGCATAATTAAAACATGTTTAAACATAATTATGTAAAACATAAATAACAAAACATGCTTAAAAAGATCAAAATTATCTAACTAAACATGCTCAAAAGTTCAAATTATAAATAATGAAATATACCATAGTATGAAAATAAATAAAAGAGAACATACTTGGTTGCGAGAAAATAAAACAATCCTAGCGCACGCGCATGTTGATGCAGGCGTGAGTAGCGATGTTTTTCGGCGTAAGAAAAACTAGGCCGCTTCCTCTTTCTTTTCAGCAATGGGCCTTATTCTTTTTCTTTTTCCCTTTTTTTCTTTCTGGGCCACAGGGCCTTTTTTTTTTCTTTTTTTTTTCTGTTTTGCCGGGTTACCCTTTTTTTTTTTTTGTCAGGTCTCCCTTTTCTCTTCTTCTTCGTTCTTTTTGTTCTCTTCTGGTTTTCTGGTTTTTTTTTTTTTCTCTTTGGCAGACTGCTGCGTCAAGATGGGTAGTGCTGCAGCGCGCAGCCTAGTGTGCTGTGTGAGAGCGGGCTGCTAGCGAGACGCACGGCAGAGGACCCAGGGCTGGGCAGGACACGGGGATGCTGCTGTCGGATGCGCGGGCTGTTGCAGACGGGGCTGGGGCCGCTCGGGACTGTTGCAAGGAGGGATCTGCTGCAAGCTGGGATCTGCAGGTGGGAGGCCGCGATGATGCATCGATGGGAGGTGGCCTGGCTTGCGGGCTGATGCGCACAGGCTGAGGCCGGTTGGGTTCGCGCCGGTGGGCAGGCTGGAGGGCATGGCCTGGTGGGCTGGGCGTGCTTGGTAGAAGGCCCCGGTGAAGGGAAGAAGGTGAGACTCCGGTGTGGACTGGAGGTCTCCGATCTGGATGCAATTTTTTTTTCTTTGACTATTGGCTCTGAGCGTGCTGATAACGTGTTAAAGTAAAATTGAGATAGAATTGGTCTACTCATTTCATTTCATAACCCCTTTATATAGGGATAGAATTACAAAGGAAATATCAATTACAATGATGACATTAACTACTGATTGATCCTTGATCCATGCTGATTGATGGTGATTGCTAATTACTTGATTCCCTCTCCGTCAATCACTTTGACAAAGGCACATAATGTGTTTTTTCTTTAACACATATCTTAATTTTTGATAATTATAGATATTTTTTTTTAATAACAAATAAAGAATATTTAATGTTATTCAACCATCCATTTATGTTGGTGCAAGTGCAAGTCGGTGCACTAAATACTTTCTCCCTTTTATAATACTTTTGTCGAATATATCCACCGCGTTTTAAACTGATTCAATAGTTAAAATAACCCAAGTATGCCAGACACCAAGATATGGAAGAATTTTGTACAAAGTTTGGGTCAACTGTATAAGACTTTATAACCCTATTTTTATTAACCACACACTTCAAAGAGCAAGAACGTCACTCACGTTACCTTCACTCAATAAAAAAAGAACGCGCCTCACGCGCGAGAAAGAAAAGGAAAGAGTGAGCCCGATCTCTCCCGGCCGAAACGCCGGCGGTGCTCTGGCCGCTGCGTTTCCGGTCCGGGAAAGGATGTTGGTTTGGGAGTTCAGTGGGGCTAAGGAGTTGAAGGGCGGTCCAGGGTGGGAGGAGGCTGTTTTGACCTGGGTTCGGGTGGAGATGGGTTCGATCTGGGTTTGGGGTTGGACGGGGATCTGCAGGTGCGTTTTTGTGTTGTTTCTGGGGCAGTTGGAGTGGCTCTGGGACACGGACGGCCTTCGGCTATCCGTGGAGGCTCAGCGGCAACTGGGGGCTGGGGGACGGTCACTGAGATCTCGATCTGGTCGGTTCTGGATCGGGTTTCGGGCACCAATCGGGTTGAAGAAGGGCCTGCACAGTGTCGTGGTGATGTGGCGGTGCAGGGTTGCTGCGCGGCGGCGTCGTGCTACTTAGGGGCGATCTGGTGCCGGCGTTGGCAGATCGAGGCTCGCTTGGTGGGCGTCTGCTTTGGGCGTATGGGAGAGATGGTGGATGGGCCGGGCTTCGACTGTTTGGTTTTGCTGCTGTTTTTTATTTTATGCTTGTTTGTTTGTTCTTCTTTTAGTTGTTGCTTTGTCGGTAATAACCTCCAACCGTGTTCCAGTAGGAGGCAGTGGCTTGAGTGCCAATGGCCTGTGTGCCAGTCTTTGCACCTTGTGTGCCTACTCTGCTCTAGGTAGGCGGCGAGTTCCTTGCACTTGCAAATGGTCGCTGCCTCATAGTAACAGAGGGAATTTAAGTGTCACTGGATGTAGTGTCCGGTGGCACCATAATGGGAAAGCTGTGCATATGGTAGTTATGCTTTGCTGCAGTCAGGTTGCAGACCAAGTTATCTTTCCGTTGTGTCACCGCTGCGTTACTGCAGTTAAAGCAATTAGCGTCGCCAGTTGTGCGCTCTTTGCTAGTTGGTGCTTTATTGAGTACAAGCATTTAGTAGAAAATCAGGATAGTATTTCAGGAGGTTCTACTTATTGTAATCAGGGGTTTAGGCTCAATGTCCCCCCCTTGTATTCGACAGTTTCTTTAATTAAGGCTATCAGGGCTTGAGGGCTGCCGCACCGCCCTTTTCTTAAAAAAAAAAAGAGCAAGAACGTCAACAGATCATAAACTTGAGACATTTACCATTAGATGTGAGAAGCACATTATTTAAGGCATCGAGTTCAAATTTCAACCAATTTCGTCATAATTATAACTTCGATCCACTTGGTAAGCCGTACAAAGCTTTATACCCCTATTTTTATTAATTAAATCCTTCAAAGAGCAAGACCTTCAACGAATGTAAGACTTGGGACATCATTCCTTTAGATGTTAGAGTTATATTATTTTAGGCTTCTCATCTAAAATGCATCTAACTTTGTCTTTGTTTCGACTTTGATCCGCTTGGTCAACAGAGTAAGGCTTTATAACCCTATTTTTATTAACTACATACTTCAAAGAGCAAGACAGTCAACGGATCATAGACTTGAGACACCGACCACTAGATGTGAGAAGCACATTAGTTTTGGCTTTAGGTTCAAATTTCTGCCAATTTTGAAATAGTTATGACTTCGATCTACTCGGTCAACCGAATAAGACTTTATAACCAAATTTTTATTAGCTACACATTTCAAAGGGAAAGAGCATCAACGGATCATAGACTTGAGACACAGACCATTACATGTAAGAAGTACATTATTTTAGGCTTCGGGTTCAAATTTCGGCCAATTTCGTCATAATTATGACTTCGACCCACTCGGTCAACTGAGTAAAACTTTATAACCCTATTTTCATTAACTACACACTTCAAATGGCAAGAGCTTCAACGGATCATAGACTTGAGACACCGACCATTAGATGTGAGAAGCACATTATTTTTGGCTTCAAGTTCAAATTTCCGCCAATATTGTCATTGTTATGACTTCGATTCACTCAGTCAACCGAATAAGGCTTTATGATCCTATTTTTATTAACTGCACATTTCAAAAGGAAAGAGAGTCAACGGATCATAGACTTGAGACACCGACCATTACATGTAAGAAGTACATTATTTTAGACTTCGGCTTCAAATTTCAGCCAATTTTGTCATAGTTATGACTTCGATCCACTCGGTCAACCGAGTAAAACTTTATAACCCTATTTTTATTAACTACACACTTCAAAGGGTAAAAGCGTCACCAGATCATAGACTTGAGAAATAGACCATTAGATGTGAGAAGCACATTATTTAAGGCTGAGGTTCAAATTTCAGCCAATTTCATCATAGTTATGACTTTGATTCACTTGGTCAATTGTATAAGGCTTTATAACCCTATTTTTATTAATTATACCGCTAAAAGAGCAAGAACTTCAACTAATGTAAAACATGAGACACCGACCGTTAGATGTCAAAAATATATTATTTTAGACTTCTGGTCCAAAATGCATCCAATTCTATCTTTTTTTCGACTTTGATCTGTTTGGTCAACCGAGTAAGGCTTTTTTCTTTGTTCTATTCACTCTGTACTTCAAATGGCAAGATCGTTAAAGAATACAAGACTTGTACATGATAATAAAATACGCATCACGACGAATCGATGATAATTTTCAAGAATTTTTTTAAATAACTGAGCTATATATTATGATTTTTAGAATTTTTAGAATTTTTAGAATTATACAAATTATTTATTAAAAAAGAATATTAAAGTGGTGCGATATGGATCGTTAAAATCAATATGTATACATATTTTTCTTATTTTCATGTAATAAATTTATTCATTATAATTTTTTTACACGAGAATAACACTAATTAAATAAATTCAATTGCAACACAAAATTCTGGGACACGATAATAAAATAAGCGTCAAGAAGAGTCAGTGAGAATTTTTAGAAAATTTTTTTAATACAAAAGCTATTTACTACAATTTTTAGAAATTTTAAAATTATTGAAATTATACTATATATTAAAGGAGGGTGCGGGATTCACTGTTCATCATCAGTTAGTAACAGTACAGGCTCGAGCCGAGCCGATGATTGAAATTACAATTTTGTCCTCTTTTTGTAATAATTTACAGGCTTGCCATCTGCCCCAAGTATAAAAGTTCTTCTCCAGTTTGCGCCTAATTTTTTTCTTTCCTTTTCTCTCGCTCAGTCGCTCTCCTTACTCTCCTCGCTCTGAACTGTACGGAGCTTTCAAATTTCAATTGGTTTTTGGAGAAAGCTCAGAAGCTACAAGCTACAACTTGAAGGCACCAATTAAACAATATAGTTTGCAATTCAGCGATTACATTTCAATTGATGGGAAGTTGTAAACCTAATCGAGAAGGGAAGGAAGAAGATGTATTTGGGTAATTGGGTTTTAATCTGAGAAAGAAGAAGATGAATTTGGGTAATCGGTTTGCAATTCCTTTTCTTTCTTTTTTTTTCCTCAGTTACGTCTAATCGATTGAATCGGATGGTTGGTTTTTGTGGTATTGTGGTTTAATTTGCAATGCTTTTTCACGTCTTCAGATATCCTAGAATGGTGCTCTAATTGATTTCCCAGGTTTCAAACTCTGTGCACGTATAAGTTTTTGTGCGGTTTTGGGTTTTTTTTTTTCCTTTCTTTTTTCCAAATCTCGGTTGCTTCTAATAGCTTCTGTGCTTTGCGGTCTTAGTTATTAATGATTTTGATTTGTTCGTTTTAGGTATTTTAGTCGCCTGCTTAAAGCTTTGAAATTAGGTTCCGGAGCCTTTGGGTCCGATAGAGGAATTTGAGTTGCAATCTTCTTCAGGTTAGACCTTTTTTTATTTCCAAGAAAATAAGTTCTTTGAAATTTTTAGCTGGTTTTGAAATTGGCATTCAACAATTTATGTTCTTAAATTGTTCTTTTGTTGCTGATATTGCTTGCTTCTATGTTTTGGGGTTTACTCTTGAGTTTGTGAAGGGTAAAGATTGACTCTTTTCTTCATCCCAAAAAAAAAAAAGATTGACTCTTTTCTCATGTAAATTGAGGGGACTGATGGGAATTTAAAGAAATGAAGTTTATGTTGTTAGTTAAAACGGGATGTGTGTCCCGCTAAACAAAGTTTGGGTCTTTTCTCATGTAAATTGAGAGGCTTGAAGGGAATTTGAAGAGATAGAACATGTATACGTTCTATTGTGATTTCTGAATTTGGTTTGATTTCTGTTGTGATGTTCTTTTAAATGATTATCTCTAAAAATTAACTGTTCTCATCTCATACAGTAGATGACGGAGCTTCAAACTCTTATTTGGTTGGAGGGCAATATCGACAGAAAGAGTCCTCTGCAAATTTCAACTACTCCACAAGATTATGGTATGAATCTTCTAATATTGACATTGATAATTGTGAGAGATGTGTGGGTTCCTTACTAGAGGAATGTTATGAAATTAGTGCGTTGCCATTTTTTTTTCTTTTCTACAGAAAAATCCTTAATGAACAAAATCAGGAGTACATTATCTGCATATACATGATTAATTATCTCCTATGCTAACATACAATGTTTCTTCAACTAACAGGGCACTAATTATGGATCTAGATCATGATTTGACTGTGTGTGTGTGTGTAAAAACTCAAGAGGAAGTTGATGAAGACAGGATCAGTAAACCGGATGATGTTCTCTGCTTCCAGGTCAAGATAGGTTGCTATTCTGTACATATTCTTAAACACCTTTGTGGAGAGGAGACCACGTATTCCAAATGATGAAGAACCCAGTTGTGATGGCGTAAGCAGACTTGCAAACCATACATTCAGCCATATGGTGAGAAATGGATTAGAATCTAAACTCTGAAACTTATTTTTGACACACTCAGAAGGAGAGGTTTGGTTTTGAAGTTCATTGAGCTTTTTTGTTGTATGGTATTAAAAAAAAAAAAAAAAACTTTTTCCTGCGAGTTTGATGAGTTTTTTTTCTCTGCTTCTTATTACTCGCTTACTCTGCTTTGCACTAGCTGATCTTTCATGTATATGGGGCTTATTAGTTCTTAACTCAACATGTCTTATTAAGTTTTAAGGGACAATTGTTTTCTCAAATTAGCATGACAGATTAATAAGTAAAATCTACATCCTAAATTTGAAACTTCTGACTATCAATAGCTACATCTTCTTCCTTCAGTTGACACCTATAGTTATTTGATCTATAACTTCTTATGTCGTACTGAGATTTGGTATATCAGTGAGAGATTCTATCTTTGTGAAGGACAGTGTTATTGACCTACATGTAGTTATTATTTTACAGTTATAAGCAGTTACATAAACTTTTTTTTATAGAAATCAGTGTGTTAAATTCTTCCCTTCTGTGTTGGTATAGAGTATAAGTTTGCTCATGCTCCTATATGTTTCTATCTGGAGAAATGTTTTTGAATTGCTTCGAGGTATAGAAATGATGCGATAACTCATGAAAGCTGTGTATGATTCCAAAGCAACTTTCAACTGTATAAAAATCTCAAGTTGTTTTAAATTTGGGAAAACTACAAACTTCCTTCTGCCATGAAATTACAGTAGGGATCTAAAGTTATTGTGAAATGGTTTTTTTATTTTTCCACTGTGTTTACTTTGCACCTGAAGGGATTCACTGCCATTTTATATTTTGCAGGGCAAGCATTACCCCTAGAGTTGTATTGATCGTTATGGCTGGAAGATTCAAGGGCAATAGGGTTGTCTTTTTGAAGCATCATTCTTCTCGCTTGCTTTTGGCCACTGTCAAGTTATTGTTTTTCTTAACAATGTGAGAAAATGTGAGAAATTGTTTTTACTTTTGGTTACCAAGTAGTGCCTTTTGATGAATGTTACATGTAGTTTGCTATATTTGAGTGTCATTGTGGATGTATAATGTATGTAATGTTTGCAAATGTAGATTATTAAGCTGACCACCCACAGCATCGCGCGGGCCACAATACCTAGTTATTTATTAAAACGAAGATATTAAAGTGGTGCGATCTAAATTAATAATGTACATATTTTTCATATTTTGAAAATTACACAGTCAGCCAACACCAGTACATCACTTTAATTAAACAAAGTTAGATAAAAAAAAATAAAAAATAAAAAAAAAATTGCTGACAACGTGTTTCGTACCCCTTCAGCCATCATCCCTCTCCTTTCTTTTGTTTTCCAACCCGTTTCGTCCGCCGACCCGCTACAGTTTCCTGACCATAGCTCCGGCTTCAGGCCACATCACGGCGGAGCACCGGTGCCGTTAAACTCGCCTCCACATCGCCGACCTCCCTCTCCTTTTGGTTCGTCCCATCTTCGAACGAGGAAGGAGAATCGAAGGTCAAAATCTTTGAGCTTTCCGGCGGTTCTCAAGAATTTTCCGGCGACAGTTAGTTAGCGATGCATGAGATATGTAACTTGGTCTTCTCATCGATTTCTACATATATCGAGGTATAGTTAGTTTTCAATTTCGGTTATTTTTTGAAGATCGGGTGTTTGGGGATTTTCGGCCACCGCCGCGGGTACTGTTTCCAGTGGCGGTTTTGCTTGTTCAATAGCAATGTAATTGCCCATTGTTAAAACCACAGAGACGATCAAGTATGCCATTGAATCAGTTATGTAATTGCCCATTGTTTGGAATGGTTTCAAGTTCAATGTTCATCCGGCTTCTTTGCTAACTAAGGCTGGTTACCGTTCTGGTTGCGTGTTGCTCACGCGCATTATTTAACTCCGGTAAATCTTTACCGTGGTGGACAGAAGACTCTGCGATGAAAGAGAGAGGCTCATTTCAAAAAGAAGGAAAAACCCCTCTCCATCCATGCATTTTCGATACACATAATGAATCCATTTGATGCACCGCCGACAACAACTTAATTATTAAACACAGCCAGTACAATCATGATTAAAAAGAAATTAAGCTAGAGAAAAGGTACAATAAAAAGTTACTAGAGGCTACCATAGACTCCTAAATCACAGACGTGCATAGGAAGCAAAACAAAGTAACAAAATTCACACTTAAAAAATAAGTTGATTGATAGTACAGTTGCAGCGTATATTCTGCAAGAACCAAAATCAAAGACAGTTATCAGATCCATATTATTTCGCTCCATGCACCCAAACTGATGACAGTGATAATTAACCGGAAGCAGATAAAGTAATTAGGGATAGCCGTAGCAAGCGCGATTGGTAGGCTCGTTGGCGCAGTGTTCTGGTGGGGGTTTCTTGTTTCCCTCGCTAGTGTGGCACGGAGGAAACCCGCTTCGGCTACACGACACAGCCGTTCCAGGATTTGAGGTCTTACCAGAGTAGGATGGTGGAGTTGCAGCCAAGATTCTTCTGCTGAATTCGGAGTCCAGCATGAACTCGTCCGAATCCAAATCAGTCTGTCCAATTAGGCACGACAAGTCGTCGTTGAGGCCATCGCACCAAGTAGAGGAGACGGTGATTGTCTGGTTGATGCTGAAGCAATCAGTTTTGGTGATGAACATTGTCATCATCACCATCATCATTGCTAACAGAAAGGTCGCTGATGAGGAGTGTCCGCTCATCTTCACTACACTAGCTCTCATTAATTTCTTCTTGATTTCCTTCTCTTCTTTGATGCTTCACTCACCGAAGCACACCGTCTACTATATATATTAGGGCTGCTGCGGTCCCGTTTGGTCACCTATAGTTTTCATTATTGTATATTTGTGTACCTTAAAGATAATCACCATGCATGATTCACGATGCAGCATCAAATTTCTTTTTCAACTTTCCGATTTTAGCCCCGAAATCATTTGGTTTCTAAGGATATTTAGAGGGAAAATTTCCCATCGTGGGTGACTGGCCTCCCTACTTTATTTTTTTTAATCTCTTGTTTGGGTCCTCGTGGAAAAAGATGTTCTATTTCTCGACTTTCTTTTGTCTGGTGCTTCTTTTCTTTTGTCTTTTTCTTTTTAGTTGGGCCTTCGTGGAAAGAAGAAATAGGGAAAGAGAAAAAGAAATAAGAGGATAGTGATGGGAGTAGACTGGAAGAACTAAAAAGTTGTATGCTAAGCTCTTTAACAGCAAAATTTGAGACCCACCTATAATACTCCTGTCGAGTGGAAAGAAAAAGTTGTATATATGCACCCCGCTTTCTAGATTTATGTTTAAATTTATGTTTAAGTTCATGTTTAAGTGATGCAATGGTGAAAATAACCCAAATATATGCGGTACACCAAGATATGGAAGAATACTGTGCATAGTTTGAGTCAAGTTTTGTGAAATGCTTGCAGTTTCATCTTGACAAATCCTACTTGTACCATTTTTTAACATTTTTTGTTGGATATTAGTTTTGCCTTAAAAGTTAAATCACAATCCCAATGATTTGGAAAACAATTATTTCACGTCAAGCTACCGAAACTGTAATACACTTCCACAAGACCACAACATTTGATTTTCTCTCCACTTCCACCTCGCCTTTCTCCGCTCACATTTTGATTAAGGCCAGCCCTAAGATTTTATAGGCCTGAGGCGAGATTAAAGTGTAACTCACATGAATTTTCATTTAGCAATAAAACTTTTTCTTTTTTTTGAGGAAACTAAATACAATAATCATTGCACGTAGGACCAAAGCCGATGACCTCAGACACAAGCTCGGATCGGAACCTAAGGATCAGGCCATTTATGATATGAAAAATTGATTCATGGTATAATGATTTCCATCATTAGTTCATTACCTACTCCCCCGTAAGAAATGAAAATGGAGGAGTCATTGTGCGCCCCCATATAAATTGATCGAAGCAAAGCTCTGATGATTATGCCCAAGCAAATTGATCGAAGCAACACTGATTTTACCTCTAACTCTAACTAACCGAACTAATAGAGCTAACGTGAGAATCAATGGCTAGAGATGAAACGAACCGTCCAGATACAAAATTTTGATAGTGAACCTTCCACTAGCGGTGGGTGGAATAGTTTTCATATAAATTGGCAACGATGTTTTCAAACTGGGGCATAGAATAATTTTCATTTCAAACTATGAAAAACGTTTTTGGCAGTGTTTAGCAAGGTATTAAAAGGCGCGTCTAAGGCGCGCTCAAGGCGTCCTAGGTGTGAAAATGCCAAGAAATTGAGTCATTTTTTATGAAGAGGCATTGAAGGCATGAAGCGTGAAAAACGTAGTCCCAAGGTGTAAAAAAGCGCATGAAGGCATGCCAAAGGCGCAAGCCCATAAATTTTTTTACTTTTTTTTTTACAAAACCCAAAACGATGTCTTAAAGGCTTAGGCCATCTCCAATCTTCAAGATCTAAAATAGACCATGGTCTAAATTTTTAGAGCTTCGAAAAGTATTATTCATCCAAGTAGTAAGGTATATAATTTTTCCAACTTCAATCGTTTGAGGTCTAAATTATATATTATAATACATTTGAATCATCCATGTAGGCCAGCGGTTGGTTTTCATGGTCTAAACCAAGGTCTATATTTAGACCAGCCAATAGACTTTAGACACCATATTTGATTTTTGTAATAGATCCAACCTCCTATTGGAGATGGATTTTAGGAAACAATGGTCTATAATTTAGACTATAAAACCAACCATTGGAGAAGGCCTTAGTGTACCAATTTTCATTCGCATATTTTCCTTCTCGAGTTCCTGACTCAGTTCTCCTGACTTATTCCTTCCCAAACTCTACAATTTCCAAGACCTAAAAGCTTGAAAAATCTCTTGGAGCCCATAAGTAGACCTGTAAATGGACCGGATTTGGATTGGATCGACTTAAATCGAAATCCGTTTACTTAAAAAAAAATTCGATCCAAACCCTCTCCGTTAACCTAGCCGATTATTAATAACTTGATCCAAATCCGTATCCGCCGGATTAACGGATACCTGATCCGTTAATCCGACCCGTTTATAATTTCAAATATTTTAAAATTTTAAATAGTAATATTAAATTTATATCGTGATACCTCATAAGATATTAATAAAATATTAAAACAACATGAAAAGTATCACTAAAAGTAAAATTACATTATCAAAATTCTTAATGCTTCTTGAAATCTTGGTGATGGACTGTCCCTTAGATTTTTGTAAAAAAATTTGTATTAGAAATTCTTCATATTTTATATTTTATATTTTTAAAAAATAATAATATATTAATAAAAAAACAATATTTTATTAGTAAGAAAACGGGCCGGATCATTAACGGATTGGATCGACCTAAATCTGTATTTGATCCGTTAAATAAACGGGTTAACGGATTCTGATCATTAACGGATCAAAATTTTCGATCCAAACCCGTCCAATAACCACTGATCTGGAGCGGGTTCAGATAAAACTCCAGTCCATTTACAGGTCTATCCATAAGTTTCCTCGAGAATTTGGCTATAAAGGAAGTTCCAAGAGTTACTTTTCAGACTTGGAGCAAGAGATTTTCTTCTAGGTTGCAGCAAAAAGTTTCAAGGTATAAATTTAAATTTGAATGAATCTTAATTTCTTATGATAATATGATATAGTGATATATATATATATATATATATAATGGTTGTTATTTGTTGATTTTGATCCATGTTTCAAACTTTTAGTTTTGTTCATAACGACATTGAATTATTGATGTTTTGTTTCGACTTTGGAATTAAATCAGAGGATTATAGTATTACTAATTTGTTTAGTTAATGAATTCATGATAATAGTATGTAGGTGCTCAATTGATTGTGAAAATACAAGGACAAAATGTGTTTTCTGGAAAATGGGGATTGCAAAGCAAGAATTAATCCTTACTGGGCAGAAACCAAAGAATTCACACAGAACACCAGATTTTTGGTTACGCAATGAAAACCTCAAGTATGAGATTAAAAACACTGCGGGACTCTTACTCTTGAGAAACCAAAAAGAACAATTAACTTATTACGAAGGATATGTTTTTTACAAAACTCAAGTAGCACTCAATTTGCTACGCTCACTAGACAAAACTATCACAAAGCTTGTCTTCAATTTTGAACTCTTTCTTCACTTGAAGGATCGCCAACTATCGCTCTCCTTTCTTCACAGCTTCTCTACTGATCTCAAGAGAATTTATGCATATGAGAAACACAATCAAGACACTTAAGCATGGAACAAGTGCCTTTAACTCTTATGACAACTCCAGCCTTAATCAAACAAGCAAGACTACTCAAATAATTCTTGCATCCATGGTTTACCCATATGGACGTATCTTTTTTTGAATATATTCAAAACCAACGTGTGTATCAATCAACCAAGATTCTACCCTAATTATGATCCTATTAGGAAACAAAATCTTTTTTTTTATTAAGGATATGGTAAATTTCGTAAACAGTACACCAAGTAAAGGTCACTAATAATTCTTATACACAAAGTTTCAAACCAAACATTTCGGTACACGAAATCTGAAACTCGACCCACTATCAGTACACGACGTCAATTTTTGACACCAAAATGTCCATTATGCCCTCAGTCTTTTTTTCTGTTCTTTTTTTTTTCCTTCGTTTTATCTCTTTCTTCTTCCTTCTTCCGGGCTCACTCCCTCGCTTCCAACGCCGCCTTCCTCACCTCGCATAACAGAAAAAAAAAATTACTCGAGTCATTTATAAACGAAGGAAAAAAAATAACAGAAAAAAAAAATTATTAAAAAAAAAAAGAACTGAGGGCATAATGGACATTTTGGTGTCAAAAATTGACGTCGTGTACTGATAGTGGGTCGAGTTTCAGATTTCGTGTACCGAAATGTTTGGTTTGAAACTTTGTGTATAAGAATTATTAGTGGCTTTTACTTGGTGTACTGTTTGCGAAATTTTCCTTTAAGGATAACTAATTAAAAACACCAAATCCTAAAATACCTAGGATTTCAATAATCCGATTTTATCAACAGAAAATATCTTTATATAAAAAATATTAAACCTGAAAGATACTTTCCTAGATCAAACACACTTTAACACATGGGGCTGATTCAAAAGGATACTTCATTGTTTTGTATGGGAATGCCAATACATCAAGTGCAAATCTTGTACCTGCAATCTCCCCCTTTGGCATTTCTATACAAAACACATCTAAACAATGCAAACTCCCCCTCAACAAGTACAGGAGAGACATCACAATTCATCATCCATACTTTTCCTTAAACACTTATCACACAATTGGTAAAATACACAAGATAGAATAATGTTATAGCATGTAAATCCAACAGATCACACATCACATTTAACACCATATTTCTCCCCCTTTTTGAATAGGGATGCCAAAGGACTAGGGTCGGTCATCCCTGAGTGCGCAAATAGTGGACCTCAATGACACCCAAGGAAAAGAAAGTAATCATGCATATTCCAAATAAGATAGAACACATGGATGAGGCCAATTACTGAAACTCCCCCTTAATCGATTATGTCATGAAGAATGCAATAATGAAATGCAATCACACAATGATTTGGTTTGTATCCAATTGTTAAGGATAAATTTTATTCGCATACCTTTTCCAACAAGAGCAAGACCACATATCCATACACAAGAGTGCAACAAACTAAGTTCACATGAGTGAATCATTTCAGACAACCACAAGGTAAGTTAGAAGATGAACAAGTATTCTATACCTTTTGTTGTGTAGAGTGAACACATCTCAAGCTGGGGTGTGTAATAACTGTAAAATCCTTGAAATCAGAAGCCACATAAGAAAGAAATAGATGCACATAATCTTTATCCCCTTATAACACCTTGTGGGCATAATTTTTAATTTCCTTTTTCCTTTCACACAAAGATTTTTTTTTTCTTTCTTTTTCGCACAAGAAGACTAAGACCCATGAAATGAGTATTATGTCAGCAACTCCCAAGTCAGATGACTTTAGGGTACTAGATGTAATAAGGACATCCCAAGGACACATCTACTCGAGCCAATAGTTTCACAATCCACCGGGGTGACCAAATCATTCCCTTTTCTTCCCAATCCTCATATCCTTCGTCACTACCGAGGCCTGTTTACTTTGGGACTAGTCTAGCCATGCTCCACAAAATATTGTACCTTTTTAACAAGGAGCAGCAATAACATTAAATTATTAAACAACTTCGTATGTGAGTATTGAGAACAAGTCAACCACAAATATTACCTACCACCACGTTGAGTATGTGTACATGTGATGAGCCAAAGTGATAGAGAATGTGTTGTTCATACTCATGATTACAGAGTGATGCAAGTGTTTGAACCCAAAATGCGCATATTGGCCTGACAAAGCGTGTCTTGGAGAAATTGAGCTAATGCTAGTGGCTCAAGCTATATATTGTCGACGAGTTCGAAATATATTATTTAGAGGCTAAATAAAGCCTACTTGCAGAATTATGGAAGATTATGCAAGCTGCAAGAAAAGGAAATGATGGAAGCATGGAAATGAAAAGTCAACTTTAGCAGATTTTCCTTCTTTGGCTAGGAGAAACCTAGCTAAACAAGGAAGAAAGAGCGGCAGACTAACCAAACAAAATCCAAATGAGTTAAAAATTTCCAGATTAATTTTAGATATCCCAAGGATAATTTCTTATGAAGAATGGTAGAGCTAGTTTTGAGTGGAATGCCTTCAAACAATCAGTCCAATTTTCTATAGAAGCAAAACTGGAAAACTGAACCTGTAAGGAGTCCAGCAGCGTTTCCGGCCCAACCATATGGAATTAATCTCTGAAATTTCACCACAATGATCTACACTCATTATGGATCATTTAATATGGAGCAGTCGAAGGCCCATTTTGACTTTTTGGTGGAGATATAATTAAATGAATAAAGGAGCAGAAAGTGACTCAAACCTAACAATTCCATTAGTGTTTAAGTGCTCAAACCTAACAATTCCATTAGTGTTTAAGTGCTTAAACCTAACAATTTCATTAGTGTTTAAGTGCTTAGTCCATCATGATTTGTTTAAGGCCAACCACTATGGCTTGGTAGCCTATAAATAGAGGCTACAGCAAGTAACAATTGATAACACAATTCATCAAAAAATCTCTATGATCATCCAAGCCTCTCTAGAGCAACCCTCTCTTTCTCTTACCGGTGATCACACTCCAGTCCTAGTCTTCTCAAGAGCCGACTGTCAGTGCCACCAAACCCTCTGTCAAAGTGTTTCGGTCCTAGTCTCTTCGAGAGCCGATTGTAGTACCGTGACCACAACGGTTACCGAACCAGCCAAGCAAGGATAACGCCCTCGCAAACCAGCCAAGCTAAAGTCATGCTTTAGCAAGTTCTCCCCACTTCCCAGTGATTTTCTCTCTGCTCGATCTACGACATCAAGTATCGATTGTGTGATATTGAAGAAACTAAGCAAAAGTTCTCATCACGAGGCACAAAGACCCCTGCGACGAGGTTGGTGCTCTCCTCGTCTACAATCACTTGAAATAAGTCAGGTCAAGGGACATCCCCGACGACCGCACCCTACGGTGTTGGCACGCCTGCGCACAGAAAAGAGACTATTGACCAGCTGCAGCAAAACTAGAGCCAAACAGCAAGAACAAATTCAAAACATGCTAATTAAGCACCTCATTGCACACAGATTTAAGAAAAGGAGTATAGCCCTTGTCAATCTAAGTTCAAATTAATCTGTCATACACTTGGGGATACAAACCACCATTTCAATCCTGAATTTCTAGAAACTGATCCTAACAACGCAAAAACGTAAATAATAATGCACTTATACTACTATGAAGACATACAACATGAATGCATGCAAAGAGATATGGAAATTAAGGAAGAGTCTCAGAACTTAGAACACTGAAGGCACTTCTAAGTGATTCAAAATGAGTGTTATCCAAGGGTTTTGTAAACGAATCAGCCAAATGATGTTCAGTAGGAACAACAACACACTTAAGCATATTATCAAGATTATCCATATGAGTAGAAAAACAATTATTAGAACCTTTTTTAATCCAGATTTGCTTATGCTTCAAATTCTACTCTTTGGGGATTGCAATGCGCTCTGCAATCCTGTCGATCAACTTCAGATGCTCTTTCAGCTCAGCTTGCATCTATGCAGTTGGGCTAATTTTTGATGCTTTCCTCTGATTTTGAGTGATCCTGTGAAGTATATAACACCTAGGACGTATGTGTCCCAATTTTCCGCAATAATGACAAGTAGGAATGAAGTTTTTGGAGTTGTGAATATACTTGGGCTGACGCACAGAGGTGAGCTTGTCAGAACTTACCGAAAAGCTTTTCTGATGTGATTGGATGGCTTCACGAGGTTCTGGTCTTACAGCCAATTCAGTGGCACACTTGTTGTCACTAGAGCTTTGTGACTGACTTGATGAACTCTCACCTTCTACACTTTTTACAAATGCCAAAGGTTTGCAAGACTCGCCATTATATCTTAATCCTTCTTTATTACAATGAGCTTTGCCAAATCCAATTATTTTAGAGACTTTTTCAGACCCTATAGAGAACTTGTTAAAGTTTTCCTTAACCTTTGATAATTCTTCCAGCAATTTCTCATTTTCAAGGGTTAGATAAACATTTAAAAAGGATTGAGCCTTAATTTCAACCTGCAAAACTTTGATTTTGTTAGTAATCTCATCATGCTCCTTGTCCCAGTCTTGAGACTTGACCTTACCCTGCAAAACTTTAATCTTATCAACAAGGTTAGTACGTTCTTCTCCCCATTCTTTCAAAGATATTTCAAATTTTTGCCCAATTTTTTCTTTCTCACCTCTTAAGGATTTGACTTCCTCTTCAAGTTTATTATTTTTTCTAAGAACAATTCTTGAGGCATTATACAATTGCTTGCATTTTTCATCAAGAGTGTCATCTTCTAAATCAGAAACATCAGATAATTCATAATCAAAGGAGGAAGTATGAGCAAGATTTACCTCTTCGCCATCGGATTGAGAGCCTTCATCACTGTCACTCCAAGTAGACTTTAAAGCCTTGTTTCCACGCAAATTATACCTCTTGTTGCCACAATCGGTAGCAAGATGTCCAATTCCACCACACTCAAAACATTTGGGCTTGTTAGGAAAAATTTTCGAAGAGTTTTTGTTTTTTAAAAAAATTTGAACTCTTTCGTCAACAAGGCTAAATCCACAGACTCATCAACAATATAATCTTTCTTTTTAATGGAGGAAAAAGCAACACCTTTTACCTTTTTTCAGGCTTGAGTCTCATCTCAAAAATTTTGAGATTTCCTACCAGTTCATCAAGAGAATAGGTGTCCAGGTCTTGAGCTTCCTCTATAGCTGTCTGTTTGGATTGAAACTTTGATGAAAAAGACCTAAGGATTTTCTTGACGATTCGATGCTCTTCAAAAGGATCACCAAGACTGTGACACTGACTTGTCACATTCAGAAGACGAGCATGAAAGTCATATATTGATTCATCTTCCCCCATTTGCATGTTCTCAAAATCCAAGACAAGTCTCTGAAGCTTCTGATCTCTAACCTTTTTATTTCCTTCATAAGTGACTTCAAGAAGATCCTATGTTTGTTTAGCAGTGTCACAATGGCTGATTCTCACACTCTCCTTCTTGGATAAAGCTGTGTATAAGGAATCCCGTGCCTTGAAATCACAACTTCTATTCTGAACCTCCTCGTCTGTCCATTCCTTCCTAGGCTTAAAAATTCTTGCAGATGTCCCTTCTACTTTCTTTGAGTCTTCAGCCTTGGTTGGGTGTTCCCATCCAGTCTCAACTATATTCCACATATTTTCATCCTGAGAGTAGAGGAATGCCCTCATCATGATCTTCCATTGTAAATAATCCTCACCATCAAATAAGGACGGGCAATTTATGGAACTAGAGGCTCTGTCAAGTTCACGTTCCATCTTTGACCACGGATCAACTAAAAACCTTTAGAACCTGGTCTGATGCCAAGTGAAAATACAGGGACAGAGTGTGTTTTCTGGAAAATGAGGATTGCAAGGCACATATCAATCCTTACTGGGCAGAAACCAAAGAATTCACACAGAACACCAGATTTTTGGTTACGCAATGAAGACCTCAAGTATGAGATTAAAAACACTGCAGGACTCTTACTCTTGAGAACCCAAAAAGAACAATTAACTTATAACGGAGGATATGTTCTTTACAAAACTCAAGTAGCACTCAATTGCTACACTCACTAGACAAAACTATCAAAAAGCTTGTCTTCAATCTTGAACTCTTTCTTCAGTTGAACGATCGCCAATTATCGCTCTCCTTTCTTCACAGCTTCTCTACTGATCTCAAGAGAATTTATGCATATGAGAAACACAATCAAGACACTTAAGCATGGAACAAGTGCCTTTGCCTCTTATGACAACTCCAACTTTAAGCAAACAAGCAAGACTACTCAAATAATTCTTGCATCCATGGTTTACCCATATAGACGTCTCTTTTTTGAATAACCAACGTGTGTATCAATCAACCAAGATTCTACCCTAATTATGATCCTATTAGGAAACAAAATCTTTTTTATTAAGGATAACTAATTAAAAACATCAAATCCTAAAATACCTAGGATTTCATTAATCCGATTTTATCAACAGAAAAATATCTTTATATAAAAAATATTAAACCTGAAAGATACTTTCCTAGATCAAACACACTTTAACACACGGGGCTAATTCAAAAGGATACTTCATTGTTTTGTGTGGGAATGCCAATACACCAAGTGCAAAGCTTGTACCTACAGATTGTTCATTCTTTGCTTTGTTGTATGGAGAATTGGAGATACTAAAGAAGAAGACAGATTAGTTAATTAACAGTGATGAAGAATTCCAAAGCCGAACAGAACAAAGCAATTATAATAGCTCCTTTTTTTTTGTTCTATGTTCATTATTTGCTTTGTTGTTGACGTTCTATTTTTTTTTTCATTCTTTACTGATAAATAAACTTGTAGATGATATGTATTATAGTATAATTGAGTAATTAGAATGCGGATTTTCAGGCAACTATGTCTAGTACGACTACAACAACTATCATGCTCGAAATTTGACTAAACCAATTACATACATAAATGTCTTTATACCATAAAGCGTTACGCCTTAATGAGGCTCTCCCGAAAATGCATCGGGTTACGCCTCAGCTTTTTAAAATATTGGTGTTTAGAAAAAACACTAAAAGTACTTATACAAGTGCTTTCTTTTTGTGTGATTTTTAAGAATCATTAAAAAAAATATTGGAACCCAGTCTAACTGGGAGGCTCAGCCCCATGCTCGGTTTCATTTATTATAGATAAATTACAACCAAGGGGACATAAAAACCTGGACCCCGTGCCATACAAAAAGAAGCAAGTAATTGAGATAGCAAAATACAAAGTGAAACTCTCAAGAGGAGCCCATGAAAACCAAGATTAAGAAAATCTGTAATGAGGATGGAAATAGAGATTCTGACCCAAAGAAGAATAAGAAAAGGTGGCAGCCCACCAAACATAGTTATCTACACTGGCACCATAATCTGCCAATTTGTCTGCTACCGAGCTTCCTTCTCTGAAGATGTGGGAGATGTGAACATTCATATGATGGGCTGTATGTAAGCAATTGCCCCCAATTGTACGAAAACGCCAAGGAACAAACATGGGTTTCTTGAAATACTTTAACATAAGCAAAGAGTCCACTTCCAACCATAGATTATGCCACCCCTTTGTCCAAGCTAAGCTCATTGCCTCAATGACAGCTAACATCTCTGCATCTAGAGCATCAGGCACTTTAAAACACTGGCAAAGAAGACCCCCCAGAAACTTGCCTCATTGTATGAAGACGCCAAGGAACAGGCAAGGGTTCCTTGAAATACTTTAACATAAGCAAAAACTGACTTCCGACCATAGATTATGCCACCCCTTTGTCCAAGCTAAGCACATTGCCTCAATGACAGCTAACATCTCTACATTGAGAGCACCAAGCATTTTAACACTGGCAGAGAAGGCCCCCAAAAACGCTGCCTTACTAGTTCGAAAGATCCCGCTATAACCTGCAAGTGAAGGATCATGAAAAGACTCATATGTGTTCACTTTCACCCAATTAAAAAGAGGGGGTTGTCATAACACTTGCATAACTCTAGGGGTTGCAGGCCGCAAAGGTGAGAGACTCAGAAGCTCAAAAATTGGCAATGACTGGGAGTTAAAAGAAGGGATAAAAACCAAACATGTTGATTCCTTAAAAGAAAATATTAGCTTATGTTTAAAAAACCTCATTAATGTCACCTCCATTGTTGATGTTCTGAAGTTTGGCGGTAGCCGAACCTTGGTACGACGCAGGTTTGATGGGCGGAACGCTACCTGGCCGACTTGATGATCTTTTCTAGCTGTCAGACGGAAGGCAGGGCGTCAGAGGGAGACCGCGCGGGGCGGTCTTCACTTCTCCGATGCCTAAGTCAGTCAAAACATATAGAAAGCATAGTCGAATCAGTATTGAATGCGTAATCAATGAGGAGAGAGGAGAGGACCTTTTTATAGGTGAGGAGAGGTCTGATCTTCTCTTTGTTTTCGATGTGGGACTGAAGTGCTTCAGTTCTCAGTTTCAGTAGCTTCTGATGCTGTCTTGGCGCAGCGCGTGGCGGTGATCTGGGGCGATCTTGTGCTCAGACCGTAGCCCGCCTGGCTGTCTATCCGTAGGACATTGCTTTGGTGGGAGTTGGCATTTGTGGCGGTACAATGAGCGTAGCTCATTATAGCTAATTATGCTTGCAAATGTACATGTAGGTACATCCATCATGCTTTATCACGTAGGAATTGAGTGAGTTCTGCCTCCACCTCTGGGTCTAGTTGGGCGCCTATGCTGACTGTCCGCTCAGGGTGCTTGTCTGAGATGCAGACAACTTTCAACGACGTGTCCGGGTTGACCGGCTCCTTCCTTACATATTTCTCCTCGTCATCCCTAGGATCCTCAAAGATGTTTGGTGGCGGTGCCTCATTACCCACAGTCAGAATTTCATGGCGGCGCGCTGACCGCGCTATAGTCGTTGAATAACATTCTCGTGCCAGCTGCTGGCTTCCCCTCACACAGCCCGTGTCGTTGGGCGTGGGGAACTTCATGAGAAGCATGTACCCGGCAATGATGCACTTGAGCTTGTTAAGCGCTGGTCGACCAATGATGGCGTTGTACGAACTCGAACAGTCGACAATAATGAATTCCGTATGTACCTCCGCCATGCATGGGCTAGTGCCAATAACCAGCCGCATGTAATCCGAACCTAGCGGTTGTGTGACATCACCGGAGAAGCTGAGCAGTGGCTCGTGATCCTGGAGTAGTTTTTTGTTCCTCTTGAGGTGGTCGTAGCAGCCGCTGAAGATGACGTTGACAGCGGACCCGCTATCCACCAAGATTCTCCCTACTGAGAATTTGCCAAGAATGGCATCGACCAAGAATGGGTTGTCATGGGGTAAATGCACTCCGCGTTCCTCCTCCTCTGAGAAGGTAATAGGTTCCCAACCCGCTCTTGGGAGTTTGGCGGACCTCTCGTAGCGGATATTGCAGACTTCCTTTGGGTGATTGGCGCGTGCATAACGCTTCCTTGCCCGGTGAGACATGCTCGTGATTGGAGCACCGCCGTCAATGGCGTTAATGCGGCCCAAGGTCTCGACGTTGGCGATCACAGGTGGTGGTTGGCGCACCTTGAATTGCTCCATCTTGCCCTCACGGTACAGGGTCTCAATGGCTGTTTTTAGTGCGTTGCAGCTGTTGGTATTGTGACCGCTGTCCTCATGGTACTTGCACCACCTGCCGGTGTTTCTAGGTTTGCCCGTCTTTGGGTATTTTGCTGGGGGTGGTGGCGGGATTTGATCCTTGCACTAATTGTATATTTCCTCATACGAGGTTGTGAGGACCGTGAACACTGCATACCGCTGAGAAGACTCCGTTTGCCTGTTGCGGTTATCCTCCTGGGTTGGGTGGTTGCCCTTATGGTATTGGTCCTTCTGCCGCTTGTTCTGGTAGTGGCCCTGTTGCCATGCCCTTTTCTTGTCAGTTGGCGGTGCGGCGGGTGCTTTATTAATGGTCTCCTGCTGGCTGGAGGTGGGCTGTGTTGTATTTGCTGGCGTTGCCGGTGGCGGTGGGGCTTCTCCATATGTGATGAATTCCGCCTGGGCGTGAATGACCGCCTCACTCATGATATGGTCATACGCCGCTTTTGGATGGTTGTAGTTGAGGTGATAGAGGAATGGCCCCTTGAGGAGTCCCTGCTTGAAGGCCGCCGATGCCATTGATTTGTCTAGATCGCGGCACTGAGATGCTGCCGCTCGCCACCTTGTGACGAATGCCTTCAGTGATTCGTTTCCTCCCTGCTTGACGCTGAACAGCTGACTTGTGTTATGATGTCCGGCGGACAATAAGATGAACCGGGAGAGGAAGGTGTGCGATAGTGCATGGAATGAGTCAATGGATCCCGGCGGGCACTCGAAGAACCAATTCATCGCCTCACCGTCCAACGTTTTCACTGAACAAGTGGCACAGGGTGGGGTCGTCAAATCCCTTGTTGTTGGTGACCTTCTTGAAGGTGTCCATGTGGACGAAGGGGTGCCGCTATAGTGTGACATCTTTGGAGTTTTTGCGTACGCCGGTCTGATAGCTTGCAGAATTGCAGCGGTAAAGGGCCCTGGTCTGGACGTGAAAAGTGGATTTTGAGTTGGCGCCGGGGGGCCTGACTCCGCCCGAACTAACCTCTGTTCCAACCGTTGCATCCTTTCCAGCATTTGGGCTGTCGCGTTGCCGGCGGATCCGGCCTGGGTACTCCGCTGGGCCTGCCTGCGCCTTAGCGCAGGCGGATTGCCCTCCGTTCTTGCCCTAGCTTCTGAGCGGTTGGTGCGAGGTACTGACTCCGCCTCATGTTCTAACATTAGCTGGGGGATGGGCGGTGGTCCCATCCCCAATAGCTCAGGTGGGTCCAGCGGAACCTGCATTTGTATGACTGGTCCTGGTGCCAATGTGCCAGTGTTGGGCTGACTACGCCTGGTGCTGTGTGATTGCTCGCTCTGCGCTGGATTGGCGGTTCTTTCCAGTGTCCTTTTCAGGTCATCAAACCGTGACATCAGCGTAGCCACCTGTTTTTGGGCCTCAGTCTTCTCTCTGCGCTCCTCTTCACGTTCTTTGTTTGCCTTGTGAAGGTCTGCCAATGCCAGCTCGTACATGGCGGCGAGGTCCTGGCCTGGTGGGCGGCTGCTGCTTGGATTTGCCTCACCCCCGGGGTTGGCTGGGGTGTTGAATAGTGCGCGGTTAACGCTTACCGCTGGGTTAGAGGGTTGGGGGATGGCGGGATGGTCTGCCTGCTCTTCAGCGTTTCCCCCGCTACAGTTAGTCATGGTGATTGTGGTGGGATGGCTTTTTGTTCAAGGGTTCCCACAGACGGCGCCAATGTTGATGTTCTGAAGTTTGGCGGTAGCCGAACCTTGGTACGACGCAGGTTTGATGGGCGGAACGCTACCTGGCCAACTTGATGATCTTTTCTAGCTGTCAGACAGAAGGCAGGGTGTCAGAGGGAGACCGCGCGAGGCGGTCTTCACTTCTCCGATGCCTAAGTCAGTCAAAACATATAGAAAGCATAGTCGAATCAGTATTGAATGCGTAATCAATGAGGAGAGAGGAGATGACCTTTTTATAGGTGAGGAGAGGTCTGATCTTCTCTTTGTTTTCGATGTGGGACTGAAGTGCTTCAGTTCTCAGTTTCAGTAGCTTCTGATGCTGTCTTGGCGCAGCGCGTGGCGGCGCGTCGGCGGTGATCTGGGGGCGATCTTGTGCTCAGACCGTAGCCCGCCTGGCTGTCTATCCGTAGGACATTGCTTTGGTGGGAGTTGGCATTTGTGGCGGTACAATGAGCGTAGCTCATTATAGCTAATTATGCTTGCAAATGTACATGTAGGTACATCCATCATGCTTTAATCTGTTACGTTCCATCCAAAACTCCAGAGGATATTGCAAAAAGAAATAAACCAAAGAAACTTGGAAGAAATAGAGAGGTTAGAAATGAATCAGCTTAATATGTCCAATCCTAAAATAAACATCTAGTGTTTTTACAAAAAAAAAAAAAAAGTACTTATATTATGTGAAAACAGTATGTAATGGAAGACCTACATAACAAAAGCACTTCTATAGAAGAAATCCTAAACTTGATCCAGATATGCATGGGATTGAATTATGAATTGATTCTGAGATTACAAAAGGGGGGACTTGTGCTCAGGGGCGGATTCACATAGAGCCTAGATTAGGCACTTGCCTAGACTGGGTTTTTGAGTTTACACTGATTTGGTGTAGGCAAGGTTGTTAAACAGCGACAAGCGTGGCCTATGGCCCACCATTGTACCGATATTGTCCCAACTTAACCACCCGATAGGTGTTGGGTTTTAATCACAAAAGGCCTCGGTACAATTGGGTGAGATCCACCCACTTATAAGTTATATTTTATTTGTCACTTTTCCAATGTGGGATCTTTCCTCTCCAACACGCCCCCTCACGTGCAACCTAGCTCTAGGTATGCACATGGAATTAATTGACAAACCTGATTCCACATTGGAAATCGGGTCACAAGTCCCACATTAGAGACTTGACCAATCACATAACAATCCAAGGCCCACATCGGACATTTGGAAATAATCCAATCGGAAACTTCCGATGACCAATTTAATGAACCCAAACTAGGTCCATGATTGGAGAGGAGATTGGTGAATCAATTAATGAATGAACCCATATCCGGGTCCATGATGGCGACGTATTGAAGAGCGACCCGCACTGATATCATGTTAAACAGCGACAAGCGTGACCTGTGGCCCACCATTGTACCGATACTGTCCAAACTTAACCATCTATTAGGTGTTGGGTTTTAATCACAAAAGGCCTCGGTACAATTGGGTGAGATCCACCCACTTATAAGTTATATTTTATTTGTCACTTTTCCAATGTGGGATCTTTCCTCTCCAACAAAGATATGTGAAAATGGCAGAAATCAGGCAAAACAAGGTGAATTGGGGAAGAAAATGGCAGAAATTAGGCAAAAATATGGCAAAACCAGGGCAAAATCTTCATAATTGCCTCCAGAATCTATAGCTTCCCTCTAATTTTCCTCTCTTCCCCTCCTACCATTGTCTTGCCTTACCTGAAAAAAATTTCTGCCTCCGCCCCTGCTTGTGCTGTATAGACTATCCCTCCCATTAAGGATTCAGCTAATAGGAACCCAACTCTGCCCCTTAAAGTTCTTATTCATCTCAACTGGGCTTTCTCAACAAATAAACATGGGCTTTTTAGTTCATTTGCAACTTAGACTTCATGTTAAAAACGACTACCGAATGCAAATTTGATTATTTGTTCTACAAGCTTATGACAAATTGTCGCATCGATCGACTTGGGTAAACTATGATCAATTCAAAACACTCTTACAATTAAGGAGACCATCAATTCATCATGGTTAATTTGGACTAGGTTGGTGATACATGTGTTCTATAATGGTTTTTTTCTTTTTCTTTTTTCTCTAAATATCCATTACCAAACTGTTTATTTCACCTGAAGAGTAACATAGGATACCATTAGTGTAACAGAGTACTCTAAGCCAATCATGTCACTAAAATTAATTAGTAGACTAAAGAGATCTTCATGGCCTGAAATTGTTACCAGTCCTACCAACTGTGTGAAGTCCAGGATCCCAGTCCTTGAGTTAACTTTTTTATTTTTATTTTTATTTTTAATTTTTTATAATTAAAATCAATCCATTCCAATATTAATAAAAAGAAAAGTTAGAAGTAGGATTGCAGATACAAATAGGGATGGCAAAAATCCCCAACGGGGCGGAGCTCCATTGGATACCCGCCCCTGATGGGGGGAGAATTTGGGGACAAATGGGGAATGGGGATGGGGATCCCCAATCCCCGCTATCTAAGATTGAGGATGGGGCGGGGATGGTATTGTGATCTCCATCCCCAAACCCGCCCCAATAATATATACATATATTTAACTATATATATTTTAATTTATTTTTTATAATATAAATCATACATATATACATTTACTACTTTATTTTAATGGCTACACTTTTACTTTAATGGTATTTTGACTTTTGCACTCAATGAATTATGATTTATGAATTTAATCATGTTTTAAATTTTTTTTTTGTAGATTTTGATTTTAAAAAAGGCAATATGAGAAAAAAATATTTTATTTATTAAATTCTTATTGGGGATTTAGGGCGGGTTTGGAGGTTTAGTCCCCAGTGGGGATGGGGATGGGGAATCCCCAATATAATTTTATTGGGGATTGGGGCGGGGATGGGGGTAGAGAATGACCCCGGGGATGGGGATGGTATTGTGATCCTCATCCCCAACCCGCCCCATTGCCATCCCTGGATACAAATTTGAGTCGAGAATGACATACTTCTAACCCAAAAGTCAGGTTAGCGGATCTATATACTTTCCTCGTTAGCCAATTAAGCCGCGCAGCAAAACAGCCATCAAGTTCTCAAGTGAATAACCAAGTACTCTATGAAGCTGGTAAGACATCTTCCAAATTACTCTTAAGTAAGGCTCAACTAATCGAAGATAGTGAAGTGACTGCCCCAAATAAGAACGCAGGCCACCACACAGACTTTGAGCGTCTAGATTTTATGCATAAGTAGATGTTAGTTCTTAGTGATATTTCAGACAATTTTTCCATGGACTTTATGCACCCTCTTTCGTTTTATTTTATTTTTTATTTTATTTCCTCAATATTGGATTAGGTAGCTCAAGTATGTGGAGTGTTAAAGAATAGCCATGTATATTTGTGTAACGAGCAGTGGCTCTAATGCGTCCAAGTTGTCCATTTCAATTTTCAAAAACGTGCATGGTATCCTTGGTAATTTAGTACTGAAAATAATAATAATAATAATAATAACAACAACAAAATGAATAAGAGAAATAAGATGGTTTGTGGGTTGAGGCATTTGACACATATTGTTTGACCTATGGTTGATGTCTTGAACGACGGTTAGGTTACAATAGGACAGATTATTCTACCGACCTCTGGGTAGGGACCAATCTTGAACTCTAGTACAAGTATTTTCTTTGGGTCTACAATTACAGTACAAGTATAGCACTAGTGGTTTTTACTTTTTTCCTTCTTCTTTTTTGTTACAAAAAGTTTGGAGAGAGAATGACCATCCTACATCTCCACGTCAGGATAGACCTACAACTTCGACCCTAAATGATTGATGTGGGACACGCCGACACGTACATGTCTACACGACCCCAAATATATGAATTTCCACGGGAGATTTACATATTGCTTGACCCAATGTAAGACTGCTAATAGAGGGGATCGAATTTGAATTGAGGCTCAACCACAAGTATGCTCATACCAACTAAACTAACTCGCTGCTGAATTTTACTTTTGTTTGTAGGAAATGATATTATTGTTTTATCAAACAAAAAAGAAATGATTATGACATTTAATCCATGACCATTTTCGTTTCTAAATTTATGTTTAACTTGCTACCCATCCATTGAGATGAGGCTTTCACTCTGAGAGTGGGCATGCGTAACATGATTCTCTAAATTGATCTATAAATAAGATTCCTAACATGTTCCTCAGCAAGCAAAGATAGACAACCAATCACTCTAATACCTTACTTAATTACAATTTTATATAATAAGATAAATAAATCTATCGTAACTTATTTATTATTCTTCACCATTTAATTTATATCCAATGTAGTTGAGTATAAATGAATAAATTATTGATTGAATAGAACATGGCTCATTTTGGTTATAAGTTCACGCTAAATTTTTTTTTTTCTAGAAAATGAATCCTATAATTTTTTTTAACAGATATTATTAGTTAGATATAGTAAAAACAACATTCATTTCAAGATTAATTCCATTTTGGTTTCTGTAATTTCAAAATAAATTAACTACATAAAGAATGTTAGGTAAGTCTCTGATTGGATCTAGAATTTCATTCTTATAGATTGTTGACGAAAGGGACATTGCCTTGAATACCTAATCATGCAGAGATAGAAGTAAATTATACAATGACGACTTCTTTTTTTGGCCACTTAGTTCATGATGAGTATAGGTCTTCATTACACAACAATTGAAAATGGTACTGGGATTATTATTTTGTAAAGAAATTATGATCAAGAGAAAGTATAATATATCAAAATTAAGAATAAGTAGTCGACCAGCCTTCTAGAGAGTCTTGATTTTTTTTTTTATCAGATAAACAACTGAAATGCTATAACTAGTCTTTTGTGAGTTGAACTCACAACCTCCCACTTATGAAATAAATACTATGCTACTAGACCAAATGGTACTGGGCCAAATATTACCAGTGTAATATAAAAAATTTCATATAAAATAAAATTACAAAAAGAGTTAAACTAAAAAATAATGTAACCAATAGACAATGCAAGATTTGCGTTGTAAGTGTAACGTCTTAAAAGATCAAATTTCAAAGATTAGAACAAAAATATGATCAAAGTCATGTCTTGAAGGATCTATAAGCATGCAAACGTCTATCAAAACACTAGTATGATGCGAGTATAACTTCAATTGACACTCAAAAATCTAAATCTTCTTTTTCTTTTTACATCAAAAGGCAGCTTGACTACGAGAGTAGAACTCATAATCTTTCACTTAAGAAACTATTCAAAATTTATCATTTAATATTTAGTTATCGGCAAAAAAAAAAATTATAATTCTTTTTTGTTACAAATATGGTGGTAAAGTGTACTACCTCTCTGAATCAGGACCTGATTTAGATAAAGCTCTTTTCATGAGATGTTTTTCACAAGTGGATGATCGAACGCTGGACATCTTTGAATATACAGCTCACATTTGCCCAACTTGCAAGCATAGCCAGATTTTCACTATACCAATTTTCAAAAAAAAATGAAAAATCACACCGGCTTATAAAAAAGAAAAACAGAATAATATTATTAATGAATACTCTATGTAACGGTGAGAAGAAATGGATAGACACAGACGAAGCGAAAGACGTTAAAAAAAGGCGGTGACACGGTGTCGTCCGTCACGTCTCCTAGATAGCTCATGAATGGACCAAACTGTCCCCATACCTGTACTGTTTTGCCAACACATAAATGCGGGAACATCAATGGGGGCACTAACGTCATTTTCAAAATAAAAACTAAAAACTAAAAAAGGCGAGAAATCAGAGTGCCAACTGGCCACTAGACAAATAAACAGGTCTCACCCTCCTCTCTGCTTCTCTCTCTCTCTCTCTCTCTCTCTCTCTCTTCCTCAGTCTGAAATCAGAATCGGAAGAGGCTTCAAATCCGTTGAAGCCTTCTGAATCGTGGCCTTTGAATCTGTAAGTGTTCAATCTCTTTGCTCATTGCTCGATCGTGGTTTGATTACCATGAGATTCCGAAGCTCTTTTTTTTTTTTTTTAATTTATTTATTTTCTTACTGTACAATGAATCCAGGAAGATTTATGATTCATTTCATATGGACCTGAAATTAAATTCAGTTGAGTGATTTCGATTTTAATTCGTGGTTGATTGTAAATCAGAGTTGTTTAGGTTAGGGAGTTTGAAATAATGGCGTTTTGCTAAAAGAATGGAATCATCTGTGTCGATCGTGTTTTAGGATGTGTTCTTGGTTTTGAAGAAATAGAAGTCAACAAAGCTGAAGTTCTATAAGCCTCAGCTATTTTTGTTAATTTATTAACCTGATCTTAGAAAATGAATGGTCTATAATTTAAAAGGTTAGAGTAGGCAGCTGAATTCAATTACAAGTTGACTGTTGACTTTTTGAAGTCAGAATTGTGTGTGTGTTGAGTTACTGATACTCGGGCTAAATGTGGACGACCGTTTGTTGAAATTATTAGGCTAATTGATGAAATAGAAGAGGCCCCGTTGATTTGAATTCGGAGGTTAAAGGGGTCCAAGAACTTGTTCGAGATGGCCTGCAGAGGGTGCTTGGAGTGCCTATTGAAGCTATTGAACTTTATATTGACCCTCGTTGGGTTGGCCATTGTGGGTTATGGGATCTACTTGCTGGTAGAATACATGAAAGTAGCCGACAGTGCAAATATGCATTCACCTGTGGGTGAAACTGATGCTCTGATACAGCTTGGCCGCCCTATGCTCACGGCTGTGTCTCTTTCTTCTAATTTTTTTGACAATTTGCCAAAAGCCTGGTATGCCTACTGCCCTCTATAATTCTGTTTTAGATTTTTCAAGTTAAACATTTATATTAGTATAATTGAGGTCATGTACTGCAAACTTGATGTTAGATAGGGCTGTAGTCAATAGAACAAGTTACTAAATATACTTCCAATAGACTATCTTCTTGCATTTGATATTATCTTGTTTATTGCAATTTTAAACCTCTCATACTTCATAGTTTTTCGTCTTTAAAACAACCAAAGATTTCTCTGAATTGCCATGCTATCTTAATGAAATATGGATGTTTAAATGAGTGTATAATTGCAAACTTGGCTCGAGTAGGTTTGTCATAGAGATCTTTCTTCATTTTTCTTTGAATCATTTGTCCAATATATTTTAGAATTATTCATCAAATTCAATTGTTTCGAACTGGATATATTACTGTCCAATATTCCGAATAAGTGTGTATGTTCCTATCTTTTACCAAGATTTTCTGAGATAAAACATCACATCTGGCCTCCATAAAGTTGGCCCGAAAATTTGTTATTAACAACAAGATAGATTATTGGATTTTCTAGATGTATTACATCTATTGCATTTTCTCAAGTAATTCAGAGGTGATGTTGGAAAGATTATACCTAGCAGAAATATGTTTTGAGATGTTATGGAATCTTTAAATTCATTGGTCTTGGTATATAACTACCTATAGAGTTAGCCTTCATAGTTTAGACGAATTTGTTTTTTATAGAAATAGTTTTCCTCTCCATAGCTCTATGATGACATGACCTCTGGGTGCTGCAGTCCTCCTCTAGTTTGTTCCTTTAAGCATGCCTTTGCGCAAATGAGTAGGATAGTTCCTCCAAAAGCCTTGGACGGCCATGCCCCCCCAGATTGCTAGATTTGGACGGATTCAGTGGATGCACTTTTGTATTCCTCCAAGTAACGCTGTCAATTCCTCTAAGAAAACCTCCCAAGTTTATTTCCAAAAAAAAAAAAAACCATTAAGTTATAATTGTGGTATCATTAATTCTATGAATTGTGAAAAGTCTTCCCCTTCACAAGATAGGCCCATAAAGGTTTTTCATTTTTATTTTTTTAATTATCTTAATTATTATTATTATTATTTTATTTATTTATTGGGAAGAAGGCTAAATCTGATCCGCATTGTTAACAATTTAATATGATCAATGAAGAGCTGAGGACCCCATAATGTATTAATCGGTTGATGGTAGCATCTCTAACATATTTAAAGGTGAACTTTAAGACGAGGGGTGGATCATCCTCTTTAAATCTGCTGGAGCTCTGAAAGGCTAATTGATCAACTAGAGATCTTGCAGATGTTCTTGTCCTTCTACTTAAACTCTAAACCCCCGACTCTCCTTTCTGGTCTCTAGTGTCTGTCCATTCTGTAGACCCAGATTCCATAGATTGAAGTTAGTTAATCAGACTTGAAGCTCACCTAAATTAGCTGGTCTTGGTTTAAGATTAACTTGATCATGTTGCAGTTCATGTTCTTTCCCATTCATTATCTGCATTTAGTCATTTTTCTAACAATTATTTTTTAGTTTTTTTTTTCTTCCTCTCTGCCTTTTCTGTTGTTGAATGAACCCACTACTTCCTTATATTAGATATATGCATATGTGCATGTTTATAAAAATATGTTGTTGAAGGATAACTTAAAGGTCAGAAACTGTTTGTGATACCTGTTGAGTTTAAGCTGTCTAATTAGTCTCTTTTTCACTCACATTTTTGGCATCTCATGCTTTTGCAGGTTCATATACTTGTTTATTGGGGTTGGAGTCATTATATTTGTCATCTCTTGTTTCGGTTGCATCGGTATTGTAACACGGAATGGCTGCTGCTTGAGTTGTGTATCCTTCACTTTTTGTCCAAATATTATGTCAGATACTAAGTCCTTGACTATCTGTTATGGGTCAATCACCTCCAACCAGCATATATGGCTACAATGATTTCATATGTCATGCTGCATTAGATGCCAATATGCCATTGTACTTGATGGCTGATAAATATGCGTATGTGCATGTGCTTTTTGTACTTTTCTGTTTTTCGTTTTAATTCCCCAAAATTGGTTTCCTTAAGTCAGCATAGTATTCGGTGTTGTTGATCCTTTTGATCTTGGTAGAGCTGGCTGCTGCAGCCTTTATATTCTTTGACAAAAGCTGGCAATCCGTAAGTGTTGTATCAACTGATCTTTTCAAATTTTAGAGGGTAATGGTTGGTTGGCCATCTCATCAGTTTCATAAGTTACTTTTAGGAAATCCCGACGGATGCAACTGGAGATTTTGATATGATATATGAGTTTCTGGAAGCGCACTGGAATATTGTCAAATGGGTTGTTCTTGGAGCTGTTATCTTTGAGGTAATTATGATATCTAAAATCCTTTCTAGGTCTCTTGGTATGTATGAACTCTATTTCTTCCTTTGTAGATTTTTCTACAGATCCTTGAATCAAACTATTGAAACATTGCTTGGCGGTTTCTTTCTGAGTAAAATAGTCCTTCCTCCCAAAAATATTTGGAATTTGTAATTCATTAGCAATGCATACCCTGAAGTGAAAGTAAAAGCATACTTCAAAGCTGTAAAATGGGACCTAATGTAGTGCTTCTGTGAAAAATATATTTGCTGGAATACTCATTTAATCCCTGCCAGTTTTTGGTTGGGCTTGGTTTGTCCAATCAAGATTAGGAAGAAAAATTTTACTCACTGGATGTCAGCTGTACTGTCTATTTCACAAGTTCGACTTTTGTTTCATTGCTTGCACTTACCATCCATATTTTCCATAATATGATGAAGGGAATGCTCAAATGCATAAACCAGGGTCTTATTGAAATGCTTAAATAAAATTTCTCCATGATTTTGTTCCTCTTGGGAAATTTGTTTGTTGGCTGAGAATGATATGATTGATTTTCTTTACATTTGTATCTGCATGACAATGATATCAATGCAATTGTTTGCATGTGATACCCCAATATCGAGACATTCACATTTGACATTAATGGTTCTGCAACTGCTGTTTTATGAGAAAATGCCAGCCAGCTGCCTGGAGCCTGTGGGTTGTAAGACCCTGGTCTTTGTTAAATCTTCCTTCGGGCTAAAAGTTTTTCTTCATGTCTATGTTTATCGGCTGCACAAAACATTCCTATCATGAGTCGAGTTAAGTATGGTATTGAGATGCCCAAAGGCACTTGAATTGTTCCTAAACAGGTTCTTATAATGAGTTTTCATTGAATTTCAGGCTCTAATGTTCTTGATAGCCCTCGGAGTTAGAGCTGTAAATAGACCAGTGGAGTATGATAGTGATGAAGAGCCATTGATCAACAGGCCACCACCAGTTCCAGCAACCGGTGTACCTGTTGCTGGGGCCAGTAGTCAGCGTCCAATTAGAAATGATGCTTGGAGTACCCGCATGAGGGAAAAGGTGAGACTTCTGTGTCAAGATGGCTTGCTTATACTCCTGTATGGCACCACATTTAACTTCCCCTATCCTCAAACCAAAACTATGCATGTATATGTACACGGAAAACACGCATCTGTATATGATTACTGCAATATTGGCCTTAGCCAGACTTGTAGTCCAAGTTTTGAATTGATAAGCAAGGTTTGCCATCAGTTACTACACCATGCTGGTGGAGATACGGAATCTAGGAAATAATTTGATGTCCTATCGGGTACTGACAATTTGTTGACTGGTCCTAGTGAAAAGTTTGCAGTCAGTTTGCTTTAAGTTGCAATCTATTCCACAGCTTATGGTTCTAATTCTGATGCTCTGTTTTTTTCTTTTGGTGACCTGTTGTGCTGATTAATCCAGTACGGGCTCGACACATCTTTGTATCCATATGACCCATCCGATTCAAGCAGGTTCCAGCAACCTCCAGCTCAGCCACAAGAAGAAAGGAGGCGCTGCATCATCATGTGAAAATAGATGTGGATTTGACCAAAATTTAAACAGAGTTGGTTTCTGAAAGACCGCTTCTCGGACCATTGTGTTCGAACTTTTTGAAGCTTTTCCAGAGGATGGTCTTTTTGTTTTTGTTGAGTTTGTGTACAACATTTCTTTTTCAGTTCCAGGCTCGTCTTCCCTTTAAAATGTATTTCTAGTTGGTGTGTAAATTGTACTGCTAGTTAGGATTTCTTATGGATAAAGAATAGTGTTATGAACAGAGTAACTCGAGACATTCTGGCAGTTACAATGATGTGGTCTTCTATTGGTTTTGATTCATTATTTCCTCGTAATGTTTCCGCTAGACATAGGGCATCGTCAATTTTTCTGCAGAAAAACATTGTCAATTTGTCTGGAAAACAATTATGCTTAATTATTATTTTTTGAATGACCAATTATGCTTAATTTATGAATGGGATAATCCTTAGCCAGCAAGTGTTGCTTATGTATTCCTTTTGTTTCTTTATGTTGGAGTCTGATGGCATTTTTTTCCAGACTCATCTCAGCTCAGCTGGACTAATCCTAGAAGACCTGTTTGGGCAGTCTGAAATTTTCAATGCCAAAGTTCTGGCAAATGGTCCGAAACTGTTCTTACCTTTCATCGTATTGGAGATGGAGCTCTATACTGTAGATGTGGTCCAGCTAACAGGAGTTGCTTCACTTCTTTCGCATCTGTGAGGGACAATTCATTGGGGCTTTGTTCCTTGATTTGGGATCTTCAATAGTGTTTTTTTTGTGGTGCACGGCCGGGTTTCTTTTCTCTCGTATGGTCCACCGTCCACTGACTCCATTCTGTTGATATTTTTGTTGTGAACTTGTGTACGACAATCCAATAGATATAGAATTTCCTTGTCTAGTCCAAGGCCTCACAATCTCACGTACAGACATACTAGAGTATGCTGTAATCAGCATCTGTACCAGAACATAAAATTCACACACACCATGGCCCATAGCCAAAACCTATATAAAAATCCATACAAATTTTGGAGCCATCGAAACTCGGGTATTGAAAATCCTATAATTCATCTTCTTCAGTCACTATCTTTGATATTTGAAGCACCGAAACCTCCATGGGGTACTGCACTTTTAGTTTTAACCCTTATAAGACCGGTGGTAATCCTCATCTTTGGGAAACTAAAGAAGTTAATTTATTCTTCTCACAAAAAAAAAAGGGAGTTAATTTACGATTTCTGGTGCATCAACACCAGAAATCCTATAACATGTCTAAAAATCCATATTAATTATGGAGCCATCAAAATTCAAATTCATCAAATATGGGTTCGAAATCCTAGATTTCTTCTTCTTTGGTTTCCATCTTTGATACACTGAAATTGAACCGACACCAAAACCTCCATGGCGTAACTAATCATTTTAACCCTATATGTAGATCAGTGGTAGTTCTAATTGTTGAGAAACCAAATGAGTTGATATACGACCAAAAGACCGATACGATAGAACTGAGTCCAACCCCATCAAGATTCATACTCATGTCCAAAATAATCTGGCACAATTCTCTAAACTTTTTCATAATTACATGCATAAACTGATTAAACTCCGCATGTAAGTACTAACAGAATTGTTCATTTTCATACAAGACTCGGGTCTCAAAATCTCCAGCTTCTTCTTATAAACATTTGTTTTCAGAAAATGCCCTAAGATTGCCGTTTCTCTTTCTCTAAAGAAGAAAGCATGGCCTCAAAATCTCCAGCTTCTTCCTATCTATGGTCTTCATCACCTAACAAATTTAATGATCAATAATGGGTAGAGTGAGTCATTCCTATGTATATATTCTTCTTTACAAAACTGAGAATTTATTGATGACTTCATTCCTATGTTTTCTTTTCTTTTCTTCACTCATTTGATCGATAGTGGATTAGTGGGTCGGGTGTGTCGTCCAAATTTATTATGAGCCCCCTTCCCAAATTTTAATGGGCATGCATGAGAATAGTGGGTAAGATCTAATATTCTAATTCAATTTCTACCCTACCACATGAATGGTTGAGACTAATTATGGACATTTGAGCACAAAATAGATTATTTCCTTTTCTAGATTTTAGCTTAAACAACTAAGCGAGAACCACACCCACACACACACACACATATATATATATATATATATAATTGTTGGCACCAACAAGTGGAGAAGTCCCACATCGAAGAGAACAAAAACGTCAAGAAGAGAAGAGCGCAGAGAGGATAATAAAAACAATATATATGGACCACCGCCATTAGGTCTTCTGTCGTCATATCCTTTGTACTTTTGGTTAGGGCAAAAGTCTTCATTTAGGGCAAAAGTCAATGCTGCTGAGTCCGACTCTCTCTCTGTGCAACTAAGTGAGGCACAGCTGCATGCACTCTCTGAGACTCGGTGTAGTGCCCTCGCTATAGCCTACCACTGCTGCGAGAGACACTTATTGGGTCTCTGTTCCTTTTTGAACGAAACGATCACGGTTCAATTCTGCAGCAATTGGGAATGATAGTGAGGTCTGCTAGCTAATGTGGACTATAGTGATAGCATGCAGGTTAAGATCAACGAATGAGCAGAGTTATAGTACTTTCAGAGAGGGACATGTACACAGAACAGAGACATGGAATACACACGGGAATATTAGTCATCCGAGTTCAACGTACAGGATGCACCAGCTATATATGGATAGCTCCAATTTTGCGACTTGCCTTTCCCTTTCGATACTTTTGCTTCTACTTGGTTTTGGAGAAAGTCAGAAAGGTAATGAGCATCTGCAAGATCCAAACGAAACCGACCAATTAATGCGATTCAACTTCAGGGCACGTACACCACACCTAGAACATCAATGTGAAAGCATTATTAGATCTCCGAGGAAAGAAACCTAAAACATTAAAATTTGATGATGGTCAAGAGTAGAGAAAGCATTAGTAACAAAGTTGGCATCATGAAGGTTAGGACAATTAATGAAGCAAAATAATTAAAAGATTGAGCTAGGACGGGTTTATTTGCTGTTCATTTAAATTTTTGCATTATCATTTTTGATTTACTTGATGTGTTAATATATTAATGTGCCGTAGACGAAGTCAAATTTTTTTTACACATATTTTACGTCATGTTTGAATTTCTATTGGTAGTGTCTCCAAAGTTTGCAATACTGCATATTAATTTGAATTCCTAGGTGTCGTACTTGTATATTAGTTTAAAACTTTACTTTTATTTTGAATCAAAATGGCAATGATTTTCTCATTAACTTTAAGTCAGAGCGACACGTTACATATCTTTTCTCTGCTTGTCATGGCAGATAAGTTTGTTTTAGTTGTTTCGTGAATATATGAACTTATGATTGATGCAAACACTTAAAAACATAGTAATAATTGAATTATGTGGATTCTTTATTGTCAATTGGATAAGTCCCAATGTACACGACGTTATATAATGAATTACACTATATCCCTAATATGAAATTAGATGCAAGGACAACACTTAGTAAGTCACTAAGAAAAGTATAACTCCACTAAACGTTTTATTTATTTATTTTATATTTTATCATCATTCACGTAAAGCAGCCGGCCACTTTTTCTCACTGTAAAATAGCGTTTTTTTCGTTCGTAAATCCTGGTCAATCACCTTTAAATCTAAGAACTAGAAGGGAAGAATTATTTCCAAGTATGAGTTCAATCAGTGGGTGATTAATTATGATTTCCCTGGTAACCTGGATAGCAGTACGTAGTTACGTACGAGTTCAAACCAATGCTTAAAAACGTCTCCTTCCGTACTTATGCGGGCTTGGATGAAGAAGCCTAGCTAGACAAAAATGACTCAAACAACTACACTACAATCGTTCCTAATCACCATGCAAGTGAAACTCTCTCTCACTGTCTAAGAAGAACGACGTTCTTCTGGTTCTGGTCATTAACTGATAAACACTATTGGTCAATCACACTTGGATATAAGATCCAATTTCCAAACTCATATGGTCCTATTGTCCTAATAAAATGACTCAAACAACTACATATAACCCTAGAATCGTGTTCGAAATAAAGAATAATATTGGTGCATGGATCTGTATCATAAAAGTTGTTCCGCATTCGCAGTCCTTTTCCCAGCCTTGATTCGTTTGTGAGAATAAAGTTCAAATGTGATCTCATGGTCACTTTATTTAATCGCGCCGTTGGATCCGTGTTATAAGTAAGTCCTCCTCATTTCATCGATCTAAAGAGAGTGGAACTTAATTATTATTTATCCTTTACCTTAACATGGACATCAGAAATCAGAACTTATCTGCGGGAGAAGGTTGAAATCGTACCGTAATCCTTTCTTAATTCAAACAAATAACTACGAACATTATAATACTAAAAGTCATCTCCTCTGAGTCATCTTCCTTAAATAAGGAATTGGAATTATGCATACATGTGATATATATATATATATATATATATATATATATATATGATGCCAAGAAACCATTACTTTAGTCCAAATGATATTGCATTGCATTTGCATATCATGCAATCACCTTCAGCCCTTTACTATATATAACTTAATTTTGTCTTTAGACCAGCTACACCATATGTGTCAAACTTTGCTCATCTCTATCTTCACTACTTTTCGTTGGGTGATTTATTCTTCTTGTTCTCCTTTACTTCCATCAGTGTGGGGTACATGCATTTCATCTTCTTCTGGTAAGTTGCAAGCAGCAAAAGCTAGCTAGATCCGAATGTGGAGCTAGCTATGTCGGCCAGACCCTCTTTTTTGGGTAAAACTTTGGAGTCGAAGGTGGCCGCCTCATTGAGTTAGTTAAGACCGTAGATATTTGCCATGATTTTACCTGACCATGCTATTATGTACGTGTCGACCCACCATTGTACATGAAACTACAGTAGAGATCAAGAGATAATCACAAAGAAAATACACAGGATGATATATCTAGGATTTACAGAAGACGCACGGTCGTTATTTTTGGTCAACTAGGGTTTTCAGAGGACTGATGATGCCAACTTCCACTACCTCTCCCATTTTGACCATATATTCTCATTGTATGGCTCTAATCAAAACTTAAAAAAGTACCATCGTATCATGGTCTTATTTAGAATGCGTGTTTCAACTTTACTCATCTTTTTCATCATTAGGTTTAAAGTTTAAACAGTCCGATATGAACTGCTCATTTTTTTCGTTCTGATCTGAAAAATAACAACCAATTTGTCGTCTGTTGGTTCTGACACCAATATAGTACGTACTGATGTGTTAGGTGTGTAAAGGCTGTGACGCTGTGTGGCTCCATATATATATGCCATAGGCTAAAGTTTAACATGTTTCCTTGAATCTTGAATGGTTCCTAAGTTTCAATTTTTTCCAATATGTCTCCTCAGTTTAGTGTTCTCATTTCTGTTAGGCTTTCGTCGATTGATATAATTTGCCTCTTTCAGACCCGTATAGAAGATTGAAGACCATGCAGGGTAGAGATAGTTGACGGTTGACGGTGTAAGGGACACAAGCATATATATACAAGTTCGAATTTTGAGGGATCGTCCTAACTAAATACTTGACAATTAAGGAGCAACATCAGAAAAGTAGTCAAAACTACGGATAAACTTTAATCTAAGAAACAAGTATTGATGACATTAATCTCATATATGTCGAGATCGAGTGTCTCAACTACTCAAAGAAGGAAATCCTATATTTAAGACAAGTAAAGACAATGACTCCCTTAGGGTTCCTCTGGCAAGGGCGTTGTTGTTTGACAGTGTAAACTCTGGTTGTTCCAGAGATTTTAGTATCTAATTTAATTTTATCTTTCGAAAAAAAAAAAAAAAAAAAAAACAGAGAATGACGCCCCAACTTCTAAGTTAATGATTCAAACCATCGATTTATGTCAATATCACTCCAACCAAATTAGTTGATTAAATCGGAGATTATGTAGTGGCAATCGATGAACTTAAAAATTTGTGTGATTAGCGAATTTATACATGGCGGGGCCGATTGTTTCCCAAAATATTAGGATATATATTTTGACGAACTTATCTTTCAAAAAATTGAATTTTCGACATTTCTTTTGACAGGAATCAATGTAACAAAGATATATGAGTTCATTTTGAAAGAAAAGCAGATAACAATTTCATTGCGTTCGAAGTTCAAGTACCCCTCTCATATTGACCATGCAATCTCATTGCATGCCTCTCATAAAAACTCAAAAAAGTACCATTGTGTCATTGTCCTATTGAGAATGCGTGTTTCAACTTTACTTATGTTATTCATCATTAGGGTTAATTAGTCCAATGATCTGCTCATTTTTTCGTTCTGATCTGAAAAATAACAACCGAGTGGTTCTGACAACCATCTGATACTGATATGTTAGGTGTGTAAAGGCTGTGTAGCTCCAAATATGTCAAAGGCTAAAGTTTAACATGTTTCCTTGAATCTTGAATGGTTCCAAAGTTCCAACTTTTTCCAATGTCTCCTCAGTTTAGTTCGTCATTATTTCTGTTAGATTTTCGTCGATTGATATAATTTGCCTCTTTCAGACCCGTATAGAAGATTGAAGACCACGGTAGTGATAGGTGATGAAATTAATTGGTGCATGAGACGGTATAAGGGACACATGCATATATACAAGTTTGAAATTTGAGGGATTGTCCATACCAACTAATTACTAAAGGGGCAACATCAGAACAGTAGTCAAAACTCGAAAAACGGCTAAACTTCCATCTAAGAAAAGGTGTGGATGAAATTGATCTCAGGTCGAAATCGTGTGTCTCAACAGTGACTCAAAGAAGGAAATCCTATATATGTTTAAGGCACCTAGGGAAGTAAAGTCGACAATGACGCCTCAACGTTTAAGTTAATGATTCACTCCAACGAAATTAGTCAAATCGGAGATGACAATCGATGAACTTAAACTTACTACTGGAGAGGATTGTATGCACCGACAGTGCACTGTCGGTTATTTTAATCTCTAAAAAAAATAACAGTCACTCATTTAATTCACTCCTTTATATACTTTAATATCAAAAAAATTACATCCATTCATATTACAAGTACCTATGCACTGACGGTGCATGGAATACACTCCCGATAGGCCTCATCAAAAAGCCCGCGGATCAAGTGGGCCGATGGAGGCCCGCCGGCCCTGAGGGCTAAAAGCTCGGCTTGGCCCGTTAAAAAGCCCGCCTCGGTGGGTAGTGGGCCGGCCCGCCAAAAGCCCGCAAAAACCCGGCCAGGCCCATAGGCCCGGCCCGTAAAAGCCCGTAAAATATTATATATATATATATATATATATGTAGATATTTGTGTGTGTGTTTATAAATATATATATATATACACACACACACACATATAGATTTATATTTGTGTGTGTGTTTATATATATATATATATATATATATATAGACACACACATATAGATATATATTTGTGTGTGTTTATAAATACTAGTTTTCTGCTCACATGCTCTGCATGTGTAAAATTTTATAATTATTAGATTGAGAAAAAAAATAGAAGTTATTTGGGGAAAAAAAAAGTGGGAAGTTATCTGAAATTGTGGGTGGTTATTGCAGACACTGAAAATTATTTATTTTATTTTTAACAGAATTTTTAATTTTGTTATTTAGCATATTACCACTCAATTATTAAAAATTATCTAAAATTAATATAAGGTTTAAGGATTTTATTGGCTTTTCACACCTACTTTGGCTAACAAAGCCTCTTCTTTTAATAATAGTATATATATATATATATATATATATAGACACACACATATAGATATATATTTGTGTGTGTTTATAAATACTAGTTTTCTGCTCACATGCTCTGCATGTGTAAAATTTTTATAATTATTAGATTGAGAAAAAAAATAGAAGTTATTTGGGGAAAAAAAAAGTGGGAAGTTATCTGAAATTGTGGGTGGTTATTGCAGACACTGAAAATTATTTATTTTATTTTTAACAGAATTTTTAATTTTGTTATTTAGCATATTACCACTCAATTATTAAAAATTATCTAAAATTAATATAAGGTTTAAGGATTTTATTGGCTTTTCACACCTATTTTGGCTAACAAAGCCTCTTCTTTTAATAATAGTATAGATATATATATATATATATATGTGCGCGTGTGTGTTTATATATATATATATATATATAGATATGTATATATATTTATAAACACACACAAATATCTATATATATATATATCTATATATATATAGATATATATAGAGATATATATATCTATATATATATATTTTATATGTGTGTGTGTTTATATATATATATATATATATTTGTGTGTGTGTGTGTGGAAGTTCTTATACTTCTATATAGAATATGTGCATTAGTGCATATATATATATTCTACATATCGGTTGACCAATTCGATCGGATTCTAAAATATGGTGAAATTGGCTAATTTTTTTACCACACTCATAATTTATTGTAATAAACTCATCCAACGGTCGGTTTTTCCATTTTCTTTGAATTGATAGGGGTTGCTCTTTGGAGTGTATGATATATAAATATAGGTTTATAAGAGTAACTAAGTTTGACCTAGTGGATCGAATTCGAAACGAGAACCAAATTGGCTGAATTTTCTACAACCACCATAAAACATTACAATCTCTCCATCTAGCGGTTGGTTTCTCCGAATTCATTTTCCACTTCATGGTTGCTTTAGAATGAACCTCAACAATTTAAATGTAATGTATAAGTCATACAACTTTAGGAGGAAAATTGGTATAGGCCACTGTGTTTGTAATTAAAATTTTTAAAAAAAATTTATCTCATGTCCACACACATCCATCGATGAAATATTTACAAACGTGATGTGAAAAAATAAGTACGTTTCGCGGTCGTCATGCCATCGGTCAACTAAGAAAACATACAAGTGACGACGGTTAACCAATTCGATCGGATTCGAAAATATGGTCAAATTGGCTAAATTTTTTACCACACTCATAATTTATTGTAATAATCTCATCCAACGGTCCATTTTTTCATTTTCATTGAATTGATAGGGGTTGCTCTTTGGAGTGTATGATATATAGATATAAGTTTATAAGAGTAACTAAATTTGACCTAGTTGATATAATTCGAAACGAGAATCAAATTAGCTGAATTTTTTACAATCACCATAAAACATTACAATCTCTCAATCGAGCGGTTGATTTCTCTAAATTCATTTTCCACTTCATGGTTGCTTTAGAATGAACCTCAACAATTTAAATGCAATATACAAGTCATACAACTTTAGGAGGCAAATTAATATAAGCCAACATCTTTGTAATTAAAATTGAAATTTTTATCTTATGTCCCCGCACATCCATCGATGAAATATTTACAAACGTGATGTGAAAAAATAAGCACATTTCGCGGTCGTCATGCCATCGGTCAACCAAGAAAACATACAAGTGACGACGGTTGACCAATTCGATCAGATTCGAAAATATGGTGAAATTGGCTAAATTTTTTACCACACTCATAATTTATTGTAATAATCTCATCCAACAGTCCATTTTTCCATTTTCTTTGAATTGATAGGGGTTGCTCTTTGGAGTGTATGATATATAGATATAGGTTTATAAGAGTAACTAAATTTGACCTAATTGATCGAATTCGAAAGGAGAATCAAATTAGCTGAATTTTTTACAATCACCATAAAACATTACAATCTCTCAATCGAGCGGTTGATTTCTCTAAATTCATTTTCCACTTCATGGTTGCTTTAGAATGAATCTCAACAATTTAAATGCAATATACAAGTTATACGACTTTAGGAGGAAAATTGATATAGGCCAACATCTTTGAAATTAAAATTGAAATTTTTATCTTATGTCCACGCACATCCATCGATGGAATATTTACAGACATGATGTGAAAAAATAAGCACGTTTCGCGGTCGTCATGCCATCGGTCAACCAAGAAAACATACAAGTAACGACGGTTGACCAATTCGATCAGATTCGAAAATATGGTGAAATTGGCTAAATTTTTTGCCACACTCATAATTTATTATAATAATCTCATCTAACGGTCGGTTTTCCCATTTTATTTAAGTTGATAGAGGTTTCTCTTTGGAGTGTATGATATATAAATATAAGTTTATAAAAAATATTATCTTTAAAGATTTATTGATAAATAAAGCCCGCAAGGCCTGCCTCGAAAAAGCCTGCAAGGCTTAGCCCGGCCCAGCCAGAAAAAGCCGTGAGGCCCGCATTAAATGGATGGGTTTAGATCCTTCAATTTATAATAAAGCCCGGCCCGCTACTATTTAAAAATAGAGTAAGGCCCGGCCCGTTAATGAGGCCTAACTCCCGACATGCTTAGAACATCTTTAGCAATGCTAGCTATTTTTGAGTTAAATTTTAGCTAAAGTAACTAAAAAGTCATTTTAGTTGGCCATTTTATAAATACATCTACATCAATGTTCTCCATTCTAGCTAGTTTTGAATTTATATTATTTTTTAAATGAAGATTAAATAATTTAAATATATTTCTATGTTATATAAAATAACTCAATAGAAGTGTTTTAAATTATAGAAAGCCTCATCTCGCTCTTTATATTTAGGAGTGTGATAGCTAAAAGTTATAATAGAGAGCCACTTAGGAGTCTGGTGCAGCAACTAAAATATATAAAAAGCTAAATATGCTCTCCAAAATAGCTAAGGAGCAAAAATAAAGAGTCTGCTAAAGATGCTCTTACCTCTTAGAAAATTGGGATTTCCACATCTCTTTTGACTGGATATTAACAAAGATATATGAATGCATTTTGAAAGAATAACAAGTAACAATTGCTTTCGAAGTTCGAATACCAATTTGTCCGGTCACATTAAAGGGAGCAAAGTTATGTATTAAAATCTTTTTTTTTTTTAATATTTATCATACTCATATTTGGCAAGTAGAGAAATTCTTAAGTAGGGCCAGTCCTATCACGTGACGGGAGGGCTGGCTAATAAAAAACTTTGTCTATTTCGAAATTATCCCTCTTTTAATAAATCAATACATCCAAAACACCCTCATGTAAGACTTTGATTGGGCAACCCTACTGCCACGTGGTACGACTGCCCTACCTAAGAACCTCTCAAATAAAATACGATATTATTAATATTATGCATAATAAATACAGCACATGACAAAATCAAGTATAATGTGTTAATGAATTGTTGCTGGTAATGTAGCCACACTTATTAGGGACATAATTGCAGCACACTAGCTAGCATCTTTTTTAATTGTTGATGTGTATACTCACTCAAAAATAATGCATCATTTTCCTTTTGCAACGTAAATGAATTTCTTTTTGAAATGTAAGTTCTTACTATCAGAAATCTTTAAAAATTCACAATAATCTGAAATTACGTCAAACCTAGGTAAACAAAACTCTTTCTAACTGATAAACTGAATGTTAATATTTAATTTTGAACTTGGGATCTCTTGAGAAATATTGGAACCACTAGAGCCTAGAGAAAAGTTTAATGGGGACCTAAGTATGACGTAGTTTTCACGTAATAAAACAAAGAAATAGAAGAAGAGAGAAAAGGAGAATAGAGTTGGCCGGAGAAATGGAAAAAGAAAACTCGAGTGCAACTGCATGGCATTCACATATGGTGCTCCCAGTCCATCTATGCTGCTGTGGTCCCTTAAATCTTCGTATCGTGTCGTTTTTTCATTTCTATGCTGACATTAACCTACACCAATGACCAATCTGGTACATTTGGCAGAAAAGAGGAACCTCATCTACAGCTGTCCCGAACATCACCTCCCTATTTATTACTTCAGTTTCTGATCAATCAGTGAATAGTTGAATTCCCATTTGACTTGCTTAACCAGGTTGCCCCAAGTTCCTTTGAAATTTTTTGTGGTGGGGATCACTGAATCTTGTCAGTGACGGTGTAAATAGTCTTTTAATTTGGTACTTGGTGCCTTGCTGTTCGTATCAGTGTCGAATTTTTTGGTGGATGAACACCGGCCAAAGTTTCTAACTTGGATCAAGACTTGTGGTGGGCAATAGTCAATTATTGTTGGGTTTTGGCATTTCAGGTGAGAAGTTGAGAAAGCAGCCAATAGTTTTGCTGAAATGAAGGGCAAACCCAGTTGGAATTAAGTGTTTCTGAGGTGTATTACCCATTTGTTTAATTAAACTTGTACAGTTGTACTAAACAATTCCCTCAGTTTCTACTCTGAAACTGAATAGCTTTTTGTTAATTGGGTAGATTTTTTTTACTGTTAAGTCTTTGTCCTTTAGTTTCCGGCTAAATGGCTTATCTTGGCAGTGGAACCAGTAGCTGTAGCATATCAGTTAGTCTTATGACTCTTGGTTTGTTATGATGAAAGGGACATCATTGTCGAGGAAACTTTTTGGGGACTTGTGTGAATTTTTCAAATACTTCCATGGTGTTGTTTTGTGAATCAGAAAAAAAATATTTGTTATGTGGGTGGGAGGACCATTGAGTATTCTTCTTTGGCAAGTTGAAATTATGGGTGTTTGTTAAGTATGTCCTCGCTTTCTGTCCTTTTTCTTCTGTATCCTCGCTGTGTATGAATCTTCCCTGTGAGTAAGTCTACTTGTGGGCTACCATGTAATGGTCTGAAAACTCTTATTTAAATCATAAAAATATCCATTAACAGTGGTAATTGGATCCTGTTCTGAGACACCTCCATATATGAGCTTGTGCCTTTTGAGTGTAGTAAATAAGTAATCAAAAGTGTTCTTGAGCTCAGGGGGATGAAGAGCAGAGAAGGAAAGCGCCATGAGGTATGCTTTTAAAATAAGCACTAATCTGTTAACTGCTTTTTGATGAATCAAGATGAGGTACATGTTTCTTGGTTACTGATGTGGTCAAATTGCATTGATTGCAGGCCTTTTGGCCTTCCATTATGATGAAGAAATGGTTGAATATAAAGCCTAAGGTCTATGATTTTAGTGCAGATGAGGTTGACACCGAAAATGAAACTGAAAGCGAAGAAGAAGGTATGGTTTCAGCTTCCTACATTAACATCAGGGTTCTTGTGTTTTCTTTGCTCTGCTTTAATCATGTTTTCTGCAATCGTTTCTTGCAGCTTGCTCTCCTAAAGTTGCAAGAACGCGTATGCGCGGGGATCATGGCCTTAGGACAGAGGGGAACCAATCCAGTTTCTCAACTCATCTTCCAGGCAATACTTCTTGCTGTGTTAGCAAATTGGTTCTCTTAATTGATTTCAACCAGTGTTAAGTCACCTTACAAATCAGATCTCAAACAACCATTTCTAGATGTTCAATTTGTGTTATATTCCAGTCTTTCTATCTCATGATAAAGTGATTAGTTCGGTTTTATTTGGTGGGATTAGTTCGGTTTTATTTGGTGGGCAACAAGTTGATAACATTGCTGCAACCTTGTGAGGTTCCTTGAAAAGGAAACCACTTGGGAATGTTAAACATGTAGCTGCTTGTTCTATCGTGTTTTGGAGTGCTTTTACATTCTTCTTGTCTAATATATGATATTTATTGGTTCAGATCCGCCTTCTTTTGGCTATCAGTTAAGACATAGGAGAGGAAAATCAGAAACTACGCGTGCTCAGTACATAAACACAAAGGATGTGAGGTTTGTCCATGTTTTTCTACCTCCTGCAATGCTAGGCCTAGAAGTAGCACCAGTTTGGTTCTTAATGGAATTTCCTGGGGGCAATGTTTCATGTAGGGTGACAATAGGCACTTGGAATGTTGCTGGAAGAGTTCCAGATGAAGACCTTGATATTGATGATTGGATTTCTTCAGAAGAGCCATCGGATATCTACATTTTCGGGTCAGCACTCCTATCTTCCTCAACATAATCAACCTAGGCACATACTTTTAGTGTTTTCTGCACCAGGTCCTCCCTTCAGCTCCATAGGTAGCAAGTCTCATGCAAGTTGGCGTCTGTTTTGTATCATGCTGCAAAAATTTCCCGAAATATAGTAGAATGCTTATACTTTTTACATCAACCTGCCCCACCTAAAATATCTTCTCTGCTAATCACTTGCTACCAATGTCTTCTTTTATTTTTTGTTAAGGAATCTGTTATTTATAGCATTCTGTATTCATTGTCCTGATATAAAGTTGAATGGGGTGACCGCAAATAACATTAGAAACTAATAACTATATAGTGCTCTGTTTAAATCTGTAGAAGAATATTAACAAGATGCTCGTCTGCATGTCTATAACCTTGAAGAAGCCTTGGAAGAAGTTAGTAACATTTTGGATGATCATCATGCATGTCCTGGTATATGCTAGTTGCATAGCATCATCCTGAATTATCATCTTATCAAGCTTTAATCATTGTGTCCAGTGCTCTATAAGTCTATATGCTTTCTTTTGAACACATTTGATTGCAGAGTGCTTTGCCTACTGTTTATTGAAGGATGTTAAGAAGTTAGCATATAGTTGACATCACATTGTTTAAGCTTTTCTAAATGGTTTAAGTATTAGATGCTGGTGGGTGCATTGCATGCTTAACTACATGAAATTTCAGCATAGCAGAATCTTGATGTTAGATATGTCTATCTAAAAATAGTTAATACTGTAGATATAACCAATATCATGGCTGCTAAGAAAATTTTAATGTAATTTTGATTGGCACTAATGTATCAGCTGTATGGTTCAGTTTTCAAGAGGTTGTCCCTTTGAATGCTGGGAATGTATTCGGAGCAGAGGATAACAAACCAATACCAAAGTGGGAGGCAATCATTCGCAGAACTCTGAACAAATCATTGGAACCTGAAAGCAAGCATAAATGCTACAGTGCTCCACCTTCACCTGTACAAAGGACTTCTTCTGTTGCTGATGTACTTGCAGATGAGATTAATGATCTTCCACTAGGGTTGCTCTGCCAGGAATATATTGGAGCTGCTAATGGTTGTGACTTGGAACAAGTTGAATTGACTAAAGCACTAAGTATCGGAAAGAACTTACAGTGGAAGAGAATTTATGGCATTGATTGCGATAGTAGACTAGATTGGCCTGAACGCTCATTAGATGCTACCCCTCAAGTTGTCTTCTCAAATTCTAAATTGCGGCGGGTCATGAGTACTTCTGCAAGCATCGGCTTTAATTTGCCTAATCCTTTAATATTCGGTCCTCAAAATTTATCACTAAAAGGTAGTGGATTGAAAAGATCACACCATAGCTTTGGGAGTCTGGGATCAATAATGATGCAGCAGAGAGAGATGCCCGACTTTCTTGACTCTCTTGCTGCTATGTCCGACAGGTTTTCAGAAGAGGAAGAGGACACCTTCGATGAATTACCAACTGAACAACCTTATAATGAAGTAATCATAGATGGTGTAAAGTTTCATCCAACTGAACATCCTGATAATGAAGTAATCATAGATGGTGTAAAGTTTCATCCTACATACGTGCGAATTGTCAGCAAGCAAATGGTAGGGATATATATATCCATCTGGGTGCGTAAGAAGTTGAGGAGACACATTAATAACTTGAAAGTATCTCCTGTTGGAGTTGGTCTAATGGGCTACATGGGAAACAAGGTAGTGCCTTTTATTTAATTTGCTGACATATCTTTTGCAAAAAAGTATGTGGATGTTTTGGAGAATTGTCATTTTCTTGATTTTTTCTTTTACAATCTGTAGCTGTCTGAAGTGGATTACATTGTGTTCAATCTTGCTAAATGTTGGTGCTGTCTTTATTTCTTAGTGATTGTGTGCCCCTTGAATTGCTGTTTTACAATATGATTAGCTCCAAGCTGAAGATTGCTTTTTTTTTAATAAAGCTGAAGATTGCATTTATTGTAAAGGAGATAACATTTTAAAGCATATACACTGATTAATTTAAATGTTCTTGCCTTTTTGTTGTTGGCTATCATTGTAATTCATGGTTTCTGATGCAGGGGTCAGTTTCTGTAAGCATGTCCCTTTTTCAGTCACGAATGTGCTTTGTGTGTTCTCATCTGACCTCTGGTCAGAAGGAGGGGGCTGAACAGAGGCGGAACGCAGATGTGTATGAAATTATACGACGTACCTGTTTCTCATCTGTCTTCGATACAGATCAACCACAGACAATTCCATCCCACGAGTATGCTATAATTGTCATTTCAATTTTTCGATGATGTCCTTTATGTTAACGGTTTTTTTATTCTAGATCTAATTGCAGCACACATTTTCTGTCATCTATTTATACCCTATCTTTACTCATAAAAATGCTTGAACTACTTTAGAAATACTAATACCTATTCTTTTGTGTTTACGATAACCTCATCTGTTTTTGTTAAAACTTGGTTATGTCTGGAGAATGTCAATATAGACAACAAATGGGATTATATAAATTTCCACACTAGATATGAAAGTACTAACACTTAATAGATGAATAAATAATGGTCAGTGACAGTACAAGTAATTGTTCTTGATCCATGAGAGCAAAAAGGGAGGGTGAAAATACAAAAATCCTCTTTTGTTTTTGTTTATATGCTGTAGATACTAATTCAGAATATTATTAGAGGTATTTAGATGATAAATTAGTGAGAAGTGTTGACGGAAGTTAAAATTCTGAGGTGCTTTTCAGTTTCTCATGGCTGAGCCAGTTGTTTAGTAACTTTTAAGTATGTGAACAACTTCTATATTGGTCTCTTCCTACTAGCTTTACTTCATATCTGTTAAATGCCAACATGAAACTGTTATTTAATGTGTTTGGGGGTGCTTTTGTAAACAGTCAGATTTTCTGGTTTGGAGATTTGAATTACCGCCTCAATATGTCAGACACCAAGGCAAGGAAGCTTGTTGCTCTGAAACAGTGGAATGAAATTCTCAACAATGATCAGGTGAGATCATCATGCTCTTTGCAAAACCATGCTCAGTGTTCCAATCTAGTTAGCTTTTAGTGCCAGTATGTGAAATATGCCTCTCCGATTTCATTTTGCTACAGAAAATGGTTCAGGAATTCTATGTCCTGATACAAATCTCTTAAATACCTTAGAAAGCTTTAATTTGGATCTAACTTTGCTTCCAAGAGTTGTGATCTACATTCGATTAGGAAGTTTTTAATTCACCTATCAGGCAAAAGGATTGGATATTTGATCGTTTGGACCTTAAAGGAAATTGTATGAATCTTTGGTCATGATAGTCTTCTGAATCTAATGAGAAATTAGTTCCCAACCTTATAGTGTAAATATATCGGCCAAAAGAAACAAAGTCTTGTAAATTGGGGTGGGGTTTAATGTGATTACCCAATGTGCAGCTAAGCAAAGAACTCCGCAGTGGGCATGTATTCGAGGGTTGGAAAGAGGGGCTGATACATTTTCCACCTACCTACAAGTATGAAATCAACTCCGATAGATATGTTGGCGAGAATCCAAAGGAAGGAGAGAAGAAGAGATCACCAGCATGGTGAGTAAAACTTTTGTGGACCTAATGAGTTATCTTTCTCATTTCTTGAACGCTAAAAGTAGTGTATTTGAGTCCAACTATATCATGTTAAATTGTTAGTATCCTCAACTTTTGTGAGAATGTGGAGTGTTGTCCCATATTGCAAAAATATGAATTTGCATCAGTGAAAGGGTCTGGACCTCTCCACCTGTGGCAATTGGTTTTGGGGTTAGATGCCTTTGTTTCTTCATAGCATGTTCACTTCTTTTCCCTTCCTTCTTCGTGAGGGCAGGGTTGTTTACTCCCCTGTGTGGAATGGTTTGCAGCTTCATGAATATAAGTACTTTTTCCATTCTAGATATGGATTAAGTTATCACCATGAATCAGGCAATTGATGACTAGTTCCTCTGTCTACTTGGTTACTGTAACAGGTGTGATCGTATACTGTGGCTAGGAACAGGCATCAAACAGCTTTCTTATAAGCGGGCAGAAATGACACTTTCAGATCACCGACCGGTTAGTTCAAACTTCGTGGTTGAGGTTGAAGTCCTAGATCATCAGAAGCTACAAAGGGCTCTCAATTACACTAGTGCAGCAGTACATCCCGACATTTTCTTGGATGAATATGAGGATTTAGAATGTTAAGTAGCAGAGACGAGGTAACAATCTTGAGAATCTTTTATTTTCCGTATGTTTGTTTTACTTTTCTAAAACTGATCAGGAAGAAACAATTAAGAATTGCCTAATGTGAATTGCATTGGCAAAAACTTGATGATAGTCGGTTCAACTTGTGAGACTTGATCATTAAAACAGTCTGGATGACATCCCCGCCTGTGACACATAATTACTAGGGAAATGCTGCCGACTGACCCTTTTTTGCTTCAATACCTTTATCCTCTAACTCTACCTCAGAAGACTTCAATATGTGAAGTTTATTCAGAATTTTTTGTTTCCTGGCTGTTTATTTTGTGATATATTCACTGTGGCTCATTTCATATTTGAAGGAATATAATGATCTTCCTGCCGCGTCTACATGCATGTCCGTACATAACGTGGAATTATTTTTCAAACAGGGAATTGCAGACCATTCGACAATGTTGAAACGTTGGTTGGTATCTTTTTTGACAGACGGAGTTCAATCATTCAAGATGCTGCTTTCAAATACTGTTTACTGCCATAGGAATGTGGATAGCAATAGCTAGCTAGGATAACAACAAACTTTAGATATTATACAAGTCAGGTTACTGTATATATGGAAAAAAGAAAAAAGAGCATCTTTTTTTTACTCGAACTGTTGTATCTTTGATTCCCTTGTATTTGTCGCATGTATATGAATAGTTACGATTTTTGGTTTGTGCCAGTGAGACTCTTCGTTACTTGGAAGCCTAAAAAGGGGGTCATATACATAACAGGTGAATAGCACATTGATGTGATTAATGTTGGAAAGTAGAGCAAAATTAGCGTAGTATAGCTGTCAACATTTAACACATTCACTCTGAATCATCACATTGATTCTATGTTATTAGGCATTAACAGGGCTATAATAGTTTTCCTTTTTGTATCCTAGAATCAAGCAGTATTCTTGTATATATGTTATAATGATCAATAGAGCAAGATATCTCCTGCAAATCAGTCTTTGTTGTTTTTTATGGTATCAGAGCGGGTCTCTCTCCAATTGCGTCTCCAATTGTCATGGGCCCGAATTTGGGTTCCTTATATTGCCATCGGAAAATTCCGATTGTATTGTTACCAAGTGTTCGGTGTGGGCCTCGGATTGTTATATTGGCCAAGTCTCCAATATGAGACTTGTGTCCAAATTTCCAATGTGGGAATTGGATTGTTAATTAATTCCATGTGCAGACCTAGAGTTAGGTTGCACGTGAGGGGGCGTGTTGGAGAGGAGAGATCCCACATTGGAAAAGTGACAAATAAAATATAACTTATAAGTGGGTGGATCTCACCCAATTGCACCTAGGCCTTTTGTGATTAAAACCCAACACCTATCGAGTGATTAAGTTGGGACAATATCGGTACAATGGTGAGTCACGGGTCACGGGCCACGCTTGTCGCTGTTTAACACTTGGAAGGGGATTCATCAAGAGGATTTGGCCGCGGGTTGCACTGTAAGTCTCATTTAATCCCATTAAGAACTGCCTAAGCTTTTGTTGATCTGTCTGTGCTCCTTGTGATGCTTCTGAATAGGTTGCCAATTCATCCCATAAACTTTTCAATTTCGTGTAGTATGCTGAAACTAATTGTTGTTCATGCCTGAGTGAAGCGATGTCTCGCTGAATTTCAAATATGCGAGGTGCATTGCCTTGTGAAAAACGCTCACTGAGATCTTCCCATACCTCATGAGCAGTAGGATAGTAGATGATACTGTCAGCAATTTCAGAATTGACTGTGTTAATGATCCATGAATGGACCATGTCATTGCATCTTGACCAAGTTGCATATCCTTCTGGATCAGCTTCGGGTGATGGAGCTTTGATTGATCCATTCACAAAGCCGAGCTTGTTTTTAGAATTAAGAGCCAATGTCATAGTCCTCTTCCAACCTGTGTAGTTGTCTCCATTCAATGGTTTGGAGACTAAGACCAATCCAGGATGGTCTGAATGGTGAATGAAGAATATATTTGAGATATCAGATGTTGAATTATTAGACTTGCTGGGATTGGGTGGTGGTGATGGGACTTTATCACCAGCCATGGTGATTGTGATTTTTGTGAATTTGTTGCTGGGAAGGCTAGAGAAGAGTCAGGATCGTGAGTCCTGCTTTGATACCATGTTAAACAGCGACAAGCGTGGCCCGTGACCCACCATTGTACTGATACTGTCCCAACTTAACCACCCGATAGGTGTTGGGTTTTAAGCAAGGATCGGGAAATTTCCCCAAGAGGCACACTGCTTCACCAGTCGCGCCCTCTCCTTCTGCTAACCAGGTTAGTGCCACAGGCATTGTCGAAGAGGAGAATGAATCAGCAATTACTTTATCTGAGGCCCAATTCAAGCAGTTTTTAGCTGCTCTCCAACAAGCCCAAAAGCCCAATCCAAATACTGACTCGAGTTCCAAAACAAATGCAGTAACGCAGCCAGGTTTGTCTAGAGTCGCTTCCTGCAATTGGATTATTGATAGCGGGGTGACAGATCATATTACTTCGTGCTCTAAATTGTTGAATAAAAATAAAAATTGTGCATTACCGCCTGTTTTGCTACCTAGTGGAGAAAAAGTGCATATTGAAGCCACGAGTTCTTTGCCTCTGAGTACCGTATATTATCTACATAATGTGTTGTTTGTGCCAAAGTTCAAAGTTGATTTAATGTTGGTCAGCCGCTTGACAAGAGGTCTGAATTGTTCAGTAACATTCTATCCTTATTGGTGTGTTTTGCAGGATCTGGCTACGAAGAGGACAATTGGTTTGGGTAAAGAACGTGATGGGCTTTACTATTTGGTGGCACTAGCGACGGAACGAACCAGGCCTTCCATTACCACTCCTTCCAAATCATCTTGCAACCTTGCCATTTCCTCTACCAATCTCTGGCATAATCGCTTGGGTCATGTCTCCTCTCCATGTTAAAGTCACATAGCAAAGAATTTCTTGCATTTTTCCATTCAACCAAATAATATTTGCCATGTCTGTCCCTTGGCTAAGCAGAGTCGATTACCATTCAGTTCTAGTTCTATTTCTTCTACAAGACCATTTAACATAATTCATTGTGTTGTAAATAGTTATGGCTAATATCATGTAAATAGATGGAGAGTCATATATGTCTTTCACTATAGATTAGTGATTGATAGAACTGTGAATAGGAGTAATTGACGTTGCTATTAAACGTTGCCTATTTGTATACATCATGTACTCCTATATAAACCCTCTCATGGTGAGATGAATAGACACACTCTATCTCCATGCGTCCAAACTCTCTCTTTTTCTGAAACACTTTTGCTTTCATTTTATAACACGTTATCAGCACGAAACTCTAACCCAAGCTCTAGCCAGAAAAAAAAAAATTTCCCCCTGCTATAGCCTCCCTACAGTCCCTGCTGCCCCTGCCGCAGCCTCCCTACAGCCCCCACTGCCCCTGCAGCATATCAGCACGCTAGTTCCTGTGCAGATCAGTCTGTTTGTACACCCCAAAACCTCTTGATCAGGACCTCAGATCAAAATCTTTCCTTCATCAAAGTTGTTCGTCTCTGCCTCTTCTATCTGCCTTCCAAGTTTCAGTCCTATTGGAGTTATTTTGAGACCTGTACACCATTCGAAGTGGGAGCTTTCCAGAAGAGGCGAATAACTCTTGGATTGGCTGAGAAGACAACCTTCTCAGTTCTGCACACATAAGCTGAAGATTCATCCGTCCGTCATCAAGTAATGTTTTCCAAAACCTAATTTTATATTCATGCTTCTTGCTTATTGTGCCTATTGATTGAATATGAAAAATCACCATAATGCATGAACCCTAGCAAATCCTACATGATTTATTTACTTGGTATACGTATTTGTATATATTTGTTCATGTGTTTGGGATTGTTCGATTGGAAAAGAAAAGAGAAAAATTTATGGACTGCAACTATATATCTGTAGTACTTGGTCCAGTAGTATCAAATAAATATCAGTAACATCAATTCAACAAGAAAGAAAAAAAAAACAGATTGTGCAGCTACTGGGATCCGAACCCAGCTAAAATAGGTACCAACTCAACCTATTGTCCGCTATACCACTATGGCAAGTTAGTATGTATTAACACTATTTAGTATTAATTCTGCCAGAAGCAGATTTGAGGCCAATTAATTGGTGATTGATTAATCTGTGTTTTGATTTTGATTGATTTTTATCCAAAGCAACTACTATAGTAATTTATGCTCATTACCACAATCACTTCATAATTTATTCTTTCTTATTTCATTATTCATTTTAATAACGTATATTGCGTTTATTACTATAATGATTTTGTGGTGTTACTTGCTTATCTATTTGCTCATATTAATTATATGAATATTTTAGTGGCTTAAAAAAATTCCTTGCACTAGAATATATATGAATAGAATGCAGGTACTTAATGAACTAGAAATTCACACATAAATATTGAACCAGAAGTTCATACATAAATATTGAACCAGAAGTTCACACGTATCGAACCCGTAGTTTCGATAACATTGAAAGGTTGTGAATCTTTCCAGTAGGCGCACCCAATTTGATGCGATGTCTAAGCAAGATACAATGAGGCTATGTACTTAAGAGAGCCTCGCTCCACCCAAACCTCATACTCTTACCTGGTCGTATTTAATTGGAGTTACCAAAAGGGTTGAGAAATAACATTTCATGAATATCAAATCTGTAATTTCGATAATGTCATATAAGGAACTTGAAGTTTCATTCATGAATTCACCATACATGTTTAATCCTAATTTTCATACCATGTTATAGAACCTGAAGTTCTTATTGATTGCTTTTGGAAATTATTACCCATAGCACTAACAATTATCCTTTGAATCCTTGTAAAGAATGTCAAATCTCAACAAGCTTGACTTTGTTGCTCTGGAAGTTTCCGGAAGGAATTACCTCAAATGGACCCAGGATGTCAAGCTCTATTTAACTGCAAATAAAATGAGATCAACGATTAATGCTGACAACATCGCCCCTGAAGATATGAAGGCAAGGGCTATGATTTTCATCAGGAAACATATGGAGGAAGCACTCAAGGTGGAATATTTAGCTGAAGAGGACCCACGGTCCCTTTGGGTCGCTCTAGAAGAGCGATTCAACCATCAGAGGACTATCTACTTGCCAGAAGCAAGGCCCAACTGGCAGAACATACGTTTCCAGGATTTCAAGACTGTCAATGAGTATAACTCTGAAATTTGCAGGATTCGGTCACTCCAAAAATTCTGTGGAGAAGAGCTCACAGAAGCTGATCTATTGGAGAAGGAGAAAACTTTCTCCACCTTCCCTCCTTCCTGTATGGTCCTGCAGCAACAATACAGGGAGAGAAACTTTGCTAGATTCTTAGAATTGGTCACCGTCCTATTGCTCGCTGAAAAGAACAGCTACCTACTTTTGAGGAATGATCAAGCAAGGCCCACCGGTACCAGAGCAGTTCCTTTGCCTGAAGCAAATGCTATTGCCTATCGCGAAAATAATGGCGCAAGGAGAAATCGGGGCCTTGGAAGGGGAAGGAGGCCTGAACGTCCGAGACATGGAAGGAGAAATGGGCCCAGAAATGCCCCATATGACCGTGACCACCAAGGTAATCGCCCAAGGGGTCGAGGAAGACGTGGACAAGGCTCACGTGGTGGAAACAGAAATGCCCAGGTCCAACAAGCTCAAATTAGAGAAAATGTTGGCCCGGCCCGTCACCCTCAGAATCAGCATAATCTATGTTATAGATGTGGAGGCATTGACCATTGGTCTCGCACCTGCCGTGCAACAAATGAAGAGATAGGAGAGTATCACGCCAGACTCGGAACTCGAGAGACCAACCTTGTGGAAGGTCAGTTCCTATGGATACCACCTTGGAGATTACTGATTTCCAAGCAGCCAATGGGTACATCGAGGATTGAAAACTAGAGAACATGGACATAATAGGCACTTGTGCCATATCTATATTATTGTTATGAATAATAGTTTACATTTTCTTTGGATTATCTTTGGTGATTTTTGGGATATTAGTTTTATAATTTGGTTATGCTTGGATGTTTAATTCAATAAAGTTATTTATTTTCATACATGTGATCCATTGAATTAAATTTATGAATAGGCATGTCTTGTGGGGAAGTTTGTTGTCTGGCTGATAGTGCTACTACGCACACCATACTCTGAGATAGGAAGTATTTTGCAAATTATTGCCTACTCATACCTCTGTGACAACTATATCAGGTCAATCCAACCTAATAGAGGGTCATGGCAAAGCCCATTTTATGTTGTCCAATGGTACTGAATTTACCATTAATGAGGCCTTATATTCTTCACGTTCCAGAAGAACATTATTGAGTTTTAAGGATATTCGAGCCAACGGTTATCACGTTGAAACCACTGAGGAAAAAGGAGTGGAATATCTTTGCATAACCTCCAATTTGTACGGCCAGAAGCGTACATTGGAGAAGCTAAAATGCCTTTCGAGTGGTCTCTACATGACTACCATAAGATCAATTGAGGCAAATCACATAACTAGCCAGAAGCTAACCAATTCGAGCAACTACTTACTTTGACATGACCGTTTGGGACACCTAGGTCAAAGTATGATGCGCTGTATCCTAAATTCATCCCATGGGCATCCACTTACCAATAAGGATCTTGTGTATGGTAACACATTATGCCAAGCATGCTCATTGGGAAAATTAAATGTAAGACCATCATATGCAAAGACTGAAAAAGACTCCAACCTTTTCCTACAAAGGATACAAGGGGATATATGTGGACCTATCCAACCAACATGCGGACCATTTAAATATTTCATGGTTTTGGTTGATGCATCGACAAGGTGGTCACATGTTACGTTATTGTCCACAAGAAATGCTGCGTTTGCTAAACTCCTTGCCCAGATTGTTAAATTAAGGGCTCACCACCTGGATTATCCAATAAAGTCTATAAGACTTGATAATGTTGGAGAGTTTACATCAAAATCATTTGATGATTATTGCATGTCCCTTGGGATTAATGTTGAGCATCCAGTTCCCTATGTTCATACCCAGAATGGTCTCGCAGAAGCGTTCATTAAAAGATTACAAATGATCGTACGGACCTTGGTAATGCGCACCAAGCTTCCAGTATCTACGTGGGGCTATGCAATTTTGCATGCAGCTATGTTAGTCCGACTGAGGCCCATTGCCACCCAACCTTATTCCGCGTTACAATTGGTTACTGGGTACGAACCTGATGTTTCGCACTTACGCGTATTTGGGTGTGCAGTTTTCGTGCCAATTGAGCCACCACAACGTACAAAAATGGGTCCTCAACGAAGGATAGGCATATATGTCGGTTATGAATCCCCATCCATTATACGCTTTTTAGAGCCCTTGACAGGCGATTTCTTTACCGCTAGATTTGCGGATTGTCACTTTGATGAGACAGTCTTCCCGCCGTTAAGGGGAGATAAGAACGTTACCGTTCCTGATGAACGACATGAATTGACGTGGAATGTCCCCACTATGTCTCATCTTGATCCCCGAACAGCACAATGTAATAATGAAGTGCGGAGAATTCTAGATCTACAGAGGGTAGCCCAAAATATGCCAACGCTTTCTCTGATCTAGCTAAAGTGACTAGATCACATATACCTGCTGCAAATGTGCCTGCAAGGATAGATGTCCCTGTAGGACAGGTCGCCCCAGATGGACGAGGTACGACCATGGCGGCTAACCAGTCACATGTCCCTGCCCAGAAGCGAGGTAGACCACTAGGTTCGAAGAATTCTTATCCCCAGAAGAGGGTAAAACTAGCACAAACCAATCCACTAGACATCGCTATCTCAATTGATCCATCTCATGAGACAATTTCGGATTATGGTTCCGTCCTAGAAGAGACGACGTTGGGGGACATTCCAACGTCTGAACCCACTCCCGAGAATAGAGAAATCTCGGTAAATTATGCATGCTTAAGTGAGATCTGGAATCGGAATAAGATTATCATCGATGATATATTTGTATTCGCAGTAGCTACCGAAATTATAAATAGCGATGACATCGAACCTCGCTCCGTTGATGAATGTCAACGTAGAGATGACTGGCCAAAATGGAAAGAAGCAATCTAGGTCGAATTAGATTCCTTGACAAAGAGAAAGGTGTTTGGGCATGTAGTTCCCATACCTCCCCATGTTAAACCTGTAGGATTTAAATGGGTATTTGTAAGGAAGCGTAATGAGAAAAACGAGATTGTGAGATACAAGGCTCGTCTAGTGGCGCAAGGATTTTCTCAACGCCCTGTGATTGATTACGAGGAGACATATTCTCCCGTAATGGACGTCATAACGTTCCGCTACCTTAACAGTTTGATAGTTTCCAAAAAACTGAGTATGCAGCTAATGGATGTGGTCACAGCTTATCTATATGGGGATATTGATACAGAGATATACATGAAAGTTCCTGAAGGACTTAAGATACCCCGTGAAAATAGTTCTAGACCACGAAACACGCTCTCCATTCGTTTGAGGCGTTCACTTTATGGATTAAAATAATCCGGACAGATGTGGTATAACCGTCTAAGTGAATATTTGATCGGGATGAGATATGTAAATAATGAACTATGCCCATGCGTGTTTATTAAGAAAACAAGTTCTGGATATGCAATTGTGGCGGTCTATGTCGATGACATGAATCTGATTGGTACTCCTGAAGAGATCAAAGAAACCGCAAAGCATCTGAAGTCTGAATTCGAGATGAAAGATCTTGGGAGAACGAATTACTGCCTTGGCCTGGAGCTCGAGCACCGTGCTGATGGCATTCTGCTTCATCAATCAAACTACATCCAGAAGATGTTAAGATGTTTTAATGAGGATAAAGTAAAGCCCTCAAGCACTCTCATGGTTGTTCGAAGTCTAGATCCTAAGAGAGATCCGTTTCGTCCTGTTGATGATAACGAAGAGATATTGGCACCAGAAGTCCCATATCTAAGTGCAATAGGCGCATTATTGTACTTGGCTCAATGCACTAGACCAGAAATTTCATTCTCTGTGAACTTGTTAGCTAGATATAGCTGTGCGCCAACACACCGCCACTGGAATGGCATAAAAGACATTTTTTGCTACCTTAGAGAGGTACGACCGATATGAGCTTATTCTATCCCTATGAATCAAGAAATGGATCAAACCCCCTTGATCCTCAGAATGATGCTCGCCTTGTTGGATATGCTGATGCAGGCTATCTATCAGACCCGCACAAGGCGCGTTCCCAAACTGGTTATGTCTTTACCATTGGGAATACTGCAATTTCTTGGAGGTCTACAAAACAGACTCTTGTTGCTACCTCTTCGAATCATGCTAAGATTCTAGCTCTTCACGAAGCAGTACGTGAATGTATATGGTTGAGAGCCATCACAAAGCATGTTCGAAGCACATGTGGACTGTATTCCACTACTGATGAACCAACCACCATCCACGAAGATAATGCTGCTTGTATTGAGCAAATGAAGACGGGTTTCATCAAAGGAGACAACACCAAACATATTGCACCGAAGTTCTTCTTCAATCAGTAACAACAAGAGCATCAGAAGATTGAAGTCAAACATATTCGATTTGAAGACAATTATGCAGACATCTTTACCAAGTCACTACCAAAGTTTACATTCCAGAAGCATGTTCAAGGTATTGGTCTACGTAAACTATCTAAATTACCTAACATGTAATTTTCAGGGGGAGTTGAAATCAGGGGGAGTATCCTGAAGCATACCCACTTGACCATCGTGTACTCTTTTCGTCCTTCGTCCAGGGTTATTTTTGTCCCACTGGGTTTTGTTACCTGGCAGGGTTTTGACGAGGCACATCTTTGGCATGGTCACCCCACTTACTGCATCATGAAGATGCTTTGATTTGACATATATGCATTTGCTCATCTTTTCCCTTCGACCACGGGTTTCTCCCACTGGGTTTACCGGGCAAGGTTTTGGTGTAGCAACTCTAATGCATACCTCTCGTAGACATACTATCTACTTATGATGCTGATAAGAAGACTTCACCTATCTCTGTTGTGATACAATTACTCCACATTCACGCGCGTTGTGCTCTTTTTCTCCTTCGACCAAGGTTGTTTTTCTCCCACATGATTTTTATTACTTGGTAAGGTTTTTGACGAGGCAACTTAGAAGCGCTCAGCCTAGGCAACACTATTGACATGAAATAATATCTAAGGGGGAGTGTTGTAAATAGTTATGGCTAATATCATGTAAATAGATGAAGAGTCATATATGCCTTTCACTATAGATTAGTGATTGATAGAACTGTGAATAGGAGTAATTGACGTTGCTATTAAACGTTGCCTATTTGTATACATCATGTACTCCTATATAAACCCCCTCATGATGAGATGAATATACACACTCTATCTCCATGCGTCCAAACTCTCACTTTTTCTGAAATACTTTTGCTTTCATTTTATAACACATTGTGATATTTGGGGTCGTTATCGACACCCTTCTCTTTTTGGTGCTTTTTATTTCCTTACTATTGTGGATGACTTCACCCGATTTACTTGGGTTTTCTTAATGCGGCATAAAGATGAAACACAACCACTTTTGAAGAGCTTTTTTGCTCACATTCTCACTCAATTTGCCTCTCGCATTAAAATTTTCCGCAGCGACAACGGTAGTGAATTTATTTCACTTCGCTCTTTTTTTCAAGATAATGGCGTTGTTTTCCAACATTCTTGTGTTTACACGCCTCAACAAAATGGGGTTGTGGAGCGCAAGCATCGTCATATTATCCAGGTGGCTCGTGCTTTAAAATTTCAGGCTTCTCTTCCTACACAATTTTGGGGGGAGTGTGTTCTCACAGCCATTCACATTATCAATCGGTTGCCCACACCCATCCTTTCTTACAAAACTCCTTTTGAGCTTCTTTACTCCAAACCACCTTCTTTTTCTCATCTTCGGGTTTTTGGCTGCTTAGCTTATGCCACTAATGTGCACCCTACTCATAAATTTGACGCCCGAGCAATTCCTTCCATTTTCATTGGTTACCCAGAGGAACAAAAAGCCTTTAAACTGTTTAATTTATCGATTAAGAAAATTTTTACCAGTCGAGATGTTCGATTTCATGAAGATGTGTTTCCTTATGCCTCCACTCAGCCCACTCTTCCTTCTGCTCCTTTAGCCCATGACCCAGGCCCAATTCCACTTCTCCCTCATTCCCTTTCTGATTTTAGTTTTGACTCCCAGGCCACTCCTATGCCTCAACGTGCCTGTCCTTCCATTGACGCCGATCTTGGCGCATCCTCTTTACCACCTCTGCCTCCACCTCCGCCTCTTCCCGTCTAGTCCATTGCGCCCCTTCGTTAGTATTCCCGCCAACCCAAGCCGCCTGTCCCACTGCCCCTCATCCTTCCTCTATCGTCCTTCTCCACTCCGGTTCCTACCCCTCCGTCGTCCCCAGTGCCAGGATGGTCCCCCTCCCCGCCATCTTCTCCATCTCCTCCCTTGCCTCCACCCGACGCTATTCCAGAGCCGCCTCTTCCAGGCCTACCACCGCTCCGTCGCTCCACCCACTCCTCTGCTCCATCGGCTCGGTTCGCTGATATCGACTTCTCCAAGTCTCAATCCAATGCTTGCACTTACCAATCGCCCTCCTTCCCGCCAGGTCCTCCCAAAGGTACGCAGTATCCATTGGCAAATTATGTCTCTTATCATCGCTACACTCCTGCCTACTCCTCTTTTGTTGCTCAGCTTAGTGCAGTCCCTGAACTGACCTCTTATTCTGAGGCGGCTACTGTTCCCGAATGGAGGGATGCCATGAGATCCGAGTTGGAGGCCTTGCAGGCCAACGGTACGTGGACCCTTACCACGCTGCCTCCTGGGAAGATCCTCATTGGTTGTAGATGGGTTTACAAGGTCAAGCACAAGTCTGATGGTTCGATTGAACGATACAAGGCCAGGTTGGTGGCCAAAGGCTTCTCACAATTGGCAGGTATTGACTATTAAGAGACCTTCTCTCCTACTGCTAAAATTGTTACAGTCCGTTGTCTCTTTGCCTTAGCTGCGTCTCGTGGTTGGTCTCTTTCTCAACTCGATGTCAATAATGCCTTTCTCCATGGCAACCTTGATGAAGAAATTTATATGTCTCCATCGCCTGGGCTCCGGAGACAGGGGGAGGAACATTTAGTTTGTCGGTTGCATAAATCCTTGTACGGTCTGAAACAGGCTTCAAGGCAGTGGTTTTCTAGATTTTCAGAAGTTATTCGGTCTGCTATTTTTGTGCAATCTAGAGCAGACTACTCTCTTTTTACCAGGAGGCAAGGCAAGTCTTTTACAGTCTTATTGATATATGTTGATGACATATTAATTACTGGCAATGATCCTGTGAGTATAGCTGATGTCAAGAAATTTTTGCATAAAACATTCCGTTTGAAAGATCTTGGCAGTTTAAAGTATTTTCTTGGCATTGAGGTTTCAGCATCAAAGAAAGGGATATTTATTTGTCAGCGCAAGTATGCATTAGAAATTATAAAAGATGCAGGATTATTGGGTGATGCCCCTGTTGACACACCCATGGAACGTGGATTAAAGTTGTCAGATAAGACTGAGTTACTCAAAGATCTAGAGAAGTATCAGCGTTTGGTTGGAAGATTGATTTATCTCACAGTGTCAAGGCCAGATATTACATATCCTGTTCATATATTAAGTAGGTTTATGCATCAACCTCGAAAAGCTCATTGGGAGACAGCTTTGCGAGTAGTACGCTACCTCAAGTCAGCTCCTGGTCAAGGCTTATTCTTTTCCTCAAATAGTGATCTTCGGCTACGAGCTTTTTGTGACTCAGATTGGGCAGGATGTCCACTTACAAGAAGGTCTACTATAAGGTATTGTGTGTTCCTAGGGCCTTCTTTAATTTCATGGAGGTCGAAACGTCAGAAAACAGTCTCTCTGTCTTCAGCTGAAGCAGAGTATTGTGCTATGACAGGAGCGTGCTGTGAGTTGACTTGGTTACGTTATTTGCTTCAAGACTTAGGGATTTTACACCAGGAAACGACATTACTCTATTGTGACAACAAGGCTGCTTTACATATAGCAGCAAATCCAGTGTTTCATGAACGTACAAGGCATATAGAAATGGATTGTCACTATATTAGGGATAAAATCCAAGATGGTTCAGTGGAGACACAGTTTGTGAGTTCTAGAAATCAACTGGCTGATGTTCTGACTAAAGCTCTTGGCAAGGAGGACTTTGAGCTTATGATTCGCAAGTTGGGTGTGCAGGATATCCACTCTCCAACTTGAGGGGGAGTGTTGGAAAGTAGAGCAAAATTAGCTTAGTATAGCTGTCAACATTTAACACATTCACTCTGAATCATCACATTGATTCTATGTTATTAGGCATTAATAGGGCTAGAATAGTTTTCCTTTTTGTATCCTAGAATCAAGTAGTATTCTTGTATATATGTTATACTGATCAATAGAGCAAGATATCTCCTGCAAATTAGTCTTTGTTGTTTTTCAATTAACAGAATATTAAAGTTCCGGAATATCTTCCACTTTGAATGTGTATCTTCTCTTGGATTTGTGCGGATTGCGGAGGAAGAAAAATATAGTTGTTTTAAGAAAATGTGGTAAGGATGGAGGTAGGCCTTTAATTTTGATTTTCAGGGATTCGGTTGTATTAGGGGTTTTTCTTTGTAATATTTTGGTTTCATCTAAAAAATGAAAGAAGATGGTAGGCTTGTGCTTGGTTGTCACAGTTTTGGCAGGTGAATTGACAGAAACCATTTAATAGATCCAAGGGTGTTATTGGGAAGTTGAGAGTTCAAGAAACCGTTGTTCTCTCTCATCAACAACTTGTCACAATTTTGTGTTCAAATTGAGAGGGCTAAAAGAATTACTATGCCCACTTGTAGGAGGTGGTCGCGTTGGGGCTGGCGGGCAAGTAACTTGCTCTGGCAGAGTCAATTTGGATGCTTTATCTTTTGGAGTTGTGGACATCTTCAACTTGTTGGCATCTGTTGCTCCATACACTAGAGAATTATTTGAAGAACTCATCTTGCCTAAACTTAGGATATTGACTCTAATTCTAAACCAAAAGAAAAACATGACCAGGAGCCTCTATATATAAGACTTGTTTTTCCTTTCCACAATTTAATAAGACTAGGGAGTAATTTTTTCATAACAAGATAGGAAATCTTTCCTAATCCAAATGGGAAAAGCTTTGATCCATATTAAACGAATCCACTTCCAAGTCTTAGCTGAGCCTCTTGCAATGATAATTTTGTCCAAAAACCCTTGATTTCTTGATTGTTTTCCCAAACCAAACAAAGAAGACAATTCAATAAAAGGAAGGTAGTTGATAGTTGAGAAAATCCTAATTAATCATCCACCATTTCCAAGTTTGCTAGATCAGGGTCTCAGATTCAGAAGAATTCAAGATGATTATTATACGTGGAAGCTTGGTGTTCATCTGCAACACATACTTTAAATATGAAAAGTAGATCCTGACTTTCATGTGGAGTGACCTTCCCTTTTGAGACTCGTCGATGGAGAGAGTAGATTAACTGTATCATGCTCTATTAACATAATTAATCGTTGTTTCTATTGAGCTGCCAGAAGGTCTCAAACTTCCAGGAACACACCATCTAGTTGTAAGCGCGGGGAGAGGGCGTCTTCAGATATGACGGTGGGACGATGTTGATTCCATGTATCTTTAGAGTTTGAAACTTAAAGGAATGAGAATTTGTAGAATATGTTAACATATAACATATAGTAACTATAATTTTAGGATTTAATTACTCAAGTCAGAACCTACTTTACTCTAATGGAAACTTTATTAATGAGGAAATTTCTAGTAAGTACACCATGGAAGAGAGGGGGAGGGGTGGGTTAATTCCCTTCCGATCATTATACTTTCAAAATGACGAAAAGGGCATCACATGCTCTTTGCAAAACCATGCTCAGTGTTCCAATCTAGTAAGCTTTTAGTGCCAGTATGTGAAATATGCCTCTCCGATTTCAGTTTACTACAGAAAATGGTTCAGGAATTCTATGTCCTAATAAAAATCTCTTGAATACCTTAGAAAGCTTTAATTCGGATCTAACTTTGCTTCTAAGAGTTGTGATCTACATTCAATTAGGAAATTTTCATTCATCTATCAGGCAAAAGGATTGTATACTTGACAGTTTGGACCTTTAAGCAAATTGTGTGAATCTTCGGGCATGATAGTCTTCTGAATCTAATGAGAAATTAGTTCCCAACCTAACAGTACGTCTTGTAAATATATCTGCCAAAAGAAACAAAGTCTTGTAAATTGATCGAAGTGGGGTTTAATGTGATCACCCAATGTGCAGCTAAGCAAAGAACTCCGCAGTGGGCATGTATTCGAGGGTTGGAAAGAGGGGCTGATACATTTTTGTAGGACAAGTTTTGCCGAACTTGGTGTATTGGCATTCCCATACAAAACATTGAAGTATCATTTCGAGTTAGTTATGTGTGTTAGGAAAGTATCTTTTAGGTTTATCATCTTTTATATAAAGATATTTTCTGATTGTCAAAACGTGTTATCAAAATCCTAAGTGATTTAGGATTGATTGACTTTAATTGGACATCTTTAATTAAATGATCTTTTCTTAATAAGAGTCTAATTAGGGTAGAATCTCTGTGCAGTGAAAAGAATGCGTTGGTCTCTTATAATATGCTGCAGATGCATTGTCAGATGGAGCACCTTGGACGCAAGAATTAGTTTGGAGTCTTGCTTGCTTAATATCAGTTTTGCCATAAGAATCAAAGACACTTGTTCCTTGCTTAAGTGTTCTTGTTCGTGTTCCTCATATGTTAGATTCTCTTGAGATCAGTAGAGAGGCTGTGAAGAAAGAAGAGCGATATTTGGTGATCGTTCAAGTGAAGAAGAAGGTCAAGATTCAAGACAAGCACCACTCTAGTGAGTCTAGAGATTGTAGCCGCATAGAGAGCTATATGTGTTTGTAAAGAACATATTCTTCATCATAAGTTAATTCTTATTTTGGGTTTTCAAGAGTAAGAGCCCCACAGTGTTTTTAATCTCATGTTTGAGGTTTTCACTGTGTAACAAAAAATCTGGTGTTCTGTTTATTATTTTTTGTTTCTGCTCAGTAAGGATTGATACGTGCCTTGCAATCCCCATTTTCCAGAAAAACGTTTCATCCTTGTATTTTCAATTTTCCACCTACCTACAAGTATGAAATCAACTCCGATACATATGTTGGCGAGAATCCAAAAGAAGGAGAGAAGAAGAGATCACCAGCATGGTGAGTAAAACTTTAGTGGACCTAATAATGAGTTATCTTTCTCATTTCTTGAACATTAAAAGTAGTGTATTTGAGTCAACTATATCTATCATGTTAAATTTTAGTGCCCTTAACTTTTGTGAGAATGCGGAGTTCCATATTGCAAAAATATAACTTTGCATCAGGCAATTGTGACTAGTTCCGCGATCCTTTGTCTACTTGGTTACTGTAACAGGTTTGATCGTATACTGTGGCTAGGAGCAGGCATCAAACAACTTTCTTATAAGCGGGCAGAAATGAGGCTTTCAGATCACTGACCGGTTAGTTAAAACTACGTGGTTGAAGTTGAAGTCCTGGATCATCAGAAGCTACAAAGAGCTCTCAATTACGCTGGTGCAGTAATTGTTAAGTGGATGCGGATTTAGAATGTTAGGTAGCATAGACGAGGTAACAATCCTGAGAATCTTTTATTTTCTGTATATATATTTGTTTTACTTTTCTAAAACTACTGATCAGGAAGAAACGTACTTTTCTATTGGAACCTCTAAATTTGCTCACTTGACCTCTATGCTTTTTACACCTCTTATCAAATTTTCAAATACTAAATTTACTTACCAAACCTCACTAAACTTCCTCAAATAACCTCAATCATATAATTTGCAAACAAATTGTTATCTTTAAAATAAAAAAAGTTAGTCATTTCAATGATTTAATCACTCTATAAATCTTAACTAAATATACATTTCTTAATCAAACTTGGGTTTCAAAAATTAATGTCTAATCAATAAGAAAATGCCATGAACTATTCTGTTTTTTTTTTTTTTTTTTTTTTTTTCTATTTGAGCTGTGAAAAAAAAATGAAGAAATCATTTTTTTTATTCTAAAAAAAATCATTTGTTTTTAATGTTTTTTTTTTCTCTATTTTTTGTACCACATGATTAATTATTTAAATATTTTTAGTTTTTTTTTTCTTTTCTAAACTACTAGTTTTTTTTTGCAAATATAATTGGTTGACTTAGATTTAGGTCATAAATCATAAACTCACTAATATGCGTTCAACATATATATCATACATTTTTATGTCATATGATCTTAATCATTTTTAATTCTTATTAAATATATATGAATGCTTTAATGAGTATGTAGTGAAATTGGAAAATGAAAATAGATAAGGAAAATAATAAGAAATACAATATAATATTATTGAATTGGAAAGTCTACATAAAATAAATATAATATTTTTTAGTATAATTATTGTCCTTAATAGTCATTTTATAGTAGGTTATATATGTCATTTAATAATTCATAATAGAGTGAGGTCAAGTGAGCAAATTTGGAGGTCCAATATAAACTCTCATTGAGAATTGCCTAATGTGATATGCGCTGGCAAAAACTTGATGATAGTCGGTTCGACTTGTGAGACTTGATCATTAAAACAGTCTAGATGACATCCCCTCCTGTGATACATAATTACTAGGGAAATGCTGCTGACTGACGTCCCTTTTGCTTCATCCTCTTAACTCTACCTGAGAAGACTTCAATATGCATGTGAAGTTTATTCAGAATTTTTTTGTGTCCTGGCTGTTTATTTTGTGATATATTCGCTGTTGCTCATTTCATATTTGAAGGAATTAACATTATAATGATCTTGCTGCTGCATCTGCATGCCTGTCTGTACGTAATGTGGAATTATTTAATTTTCAAACAGGGAATTGCAGACCATTCGACAATGTTGAAACGTTGGTTGGTATCTTTTTTGACAGGCACAGTTCAATCATTCAAGATGCTGCTCTCAAATACTGTTTACTGCCATAGCAATAGCTAGCTAGGATAACAACAAACTTCAGATATTATACAAGTCAGGTATTACTGTACAGATGGGAAAGAAAAAAAAAAACAGAGCATCATATCTTTCTTTTACCTCAAACTTGAAATGTTGAACGTTTAATTCCCTTTTCTTTTTCATATGTATACGTATATGTATAGTTACAATTTTTTGTTAAACAACGAAAAGCGTGGCCCGTGGTCCACCATGTATCGATACTGTCCAAACTTAACCACATGCATGTTAGGTGTTGGGTTAACTTAACCACATGTTAGGTGTTGAGTTTTAATGTACCGATACTGTTCCAACTTAACCACATGTTAGGTGTTGAGTTTTAATTACAAAAGGCCAATTCCGATGGCAATATAAGAAACCCAAATTCGGGCCCATGACAATTAGAGACGCAATTGAAGAGAGACCCGCTCTGATATCATGTTAAATAACGACAAGCATGGCCCGTGGTCCACTATTGTACCGATACTGTCCCAACTTAACCTGTTAGGTGTTGGGTTTTAATTACAAAAGGCCTCGGTATAATTAAGTATGATTTACCCACTTATAAATTATATTTTAGGGGAAATGATCATTTACCCGATTTTAGGCTAAAAATTGCCCACTTGCTCCACCAACTGTTTTTTAACCCCATTTACCCAAAACACTCTAAGGGATTATTTCCCCTTTACCCAATTAATTCTTTTTTATTTTTTTTGAGACTTTTTTGCCCTCTCCTTCTTTTTCACTTAGAGGGAGAAGTCATCCTCCACCTTACCGGCCTCCAGTGACCAGTGGCAGGGCGCCGGCGACCTGTGACCGGAATCCGGCGAACGTTGACCGGAATCCGGTGACCGTGACCGGAATCCGGTGACCAGTGACCGGAATCCGACGACCGGTCCCTAATAATATCCAGTAATCATATTATTGCCCCCCAGTAATCATATTATTGCCCCCAGTAATTATATTATTGTCCCCCAGTAATCATATTATTGTCGTCCAGTGAATTGTATAAACTCCCAAAAACAAAATGAATACCTTGCAGGCACAATTGATCAATTTATATGCATATTATTGCCCCCCAGTAATCATATTATTGTCCCCCAGTAATCATATTATTGCACCCCAATAAACATATTAATGCCCCCAATACTCATATTATTACCCTCTAATAATCATATTATTGCCCTCAAGTGAATTTCGTAAACTCTCAAAACCAAAATGAATACTCTATAGACACAATTGATCAATGAAATTTATATGTTTAGTTGTACACGTTCACTTTTTTTTTCTTCTTTTTTTTCCTTCCCCATTATCGGAGCTCTTCCCATCGAATCAGAAACAAAAAAACCATTGAAATCATAAAAAAAAAAACCATCGAAATCAGGAAAAAAAAAAAATTTCTCCGGCCACCCACACTTCCCTTGTGGACACCCATGCTCCTCCATCTTGATTCTGGCCGGACTGCCTTCGTCTTCTCCACGTCATGCACCCCATGTCTTCTTCTTCTTCTTCTTCCTCCTGCTCCTCTTCTCTCTTCACTATCCAATCCGTCACAAAATTAAAAGGAAATGGCTGGGCTCGAAATGGCGCTCCTCGTCGGACATGACTGGGCTCCGATCTCTGATTCGCCGATGACCTGAGTTGTAGATCTGAGTCAAGGAGTGGGCAAATCGGTTGTGGGCTTCTTCGAGGCAGTTGCAGTCGCAGAGAGCGTGGATGACGCTGCTGAGGTTGAACGGGTCGGGGCGGTAGCCACAGAGGCGGAGGTGGTTGGCTTGGTCGACATTGCGGTGGCAGGTGCAGAAGAAGAAGAAGAAGATTGATCGGCGGTGGGAGAAGAAAACGAAGGAGGGAGGGCCGGCGAGATCCAGTTGAGAGAGTGAGTCTGAGAGAGAGAGATGAATGGAATTTATTAAGTAAAACGAGGGTAATACTGTCAATGAATGTTAAATTGGGTAAATGGGAGTAAAAAACTGTTAGTGGAGCAAGTGGGCATTTTTTAGTCTAAAATTGTGTAAGTGGTAACGGCCCCTATATTTTATTTGTCACTTTTCTAATGTGGGATCTTTTATCTCCAACATTTTTGAGTTGTGCTTGTGAGGCTGTGACTCTGGGACTTGCATTGGAACTCTAAAACGGGGTCATATTCATAACACATAACAGTTGAACAGCACATTGATGTGTTAAGAAAATGTACTTTAATATGAAGTGGTGATTGATGCTGATAAGAAAGGAGGTAGGCCTGTGTTTTGTTGTCACAGTTTTGGCAGATGATCGAATTGACAGAAACCATTTAAATAGATCCAAGGGTGTTATAGGGAAGTTGGGAGACTTCAGAAATCTTTGTAACTTTTATTAAACAGAGTTGTTCTATTTCCAAGTTTTGATCGACCCTCTTGTGATCCTAAATAAGGTGTAGGGCAGATATAAATTGAATGTAGAAAATCAAATGAAAGCCGGTTATGAAACACTTTGTGTGGTACCATGATAAAATCCAATTTTTATAATACATATTGTTCGTGAAAACCTGGATCTTTGAATTTATTGAGAATGTGAATAATTTGATAGTAAATACATCAACGAGATTATGAGAATACATAAATTTTTTGACAGCATCTTGCCATCTTACATTAAAATTCTCATAAAAAGTATGTAAACATAAAACAATAAATGAACAAACTAAAAGATACATCAAGACTACTTTTCTTACACTCTTAGTAGCATAACATATATTAATTTTTAACTACTAGAACAATTTCTCTCTTGATCAACAATTTATCACCATTTTATGTTCAAATTGAGTGGGGTAAAAGAATTATTAGAGGTGGTCGCATTGGGGCTGGCGGGCACACAACTTGCTCTGGCGGAGTCAGTTTGGATCCTTTATCTTTCGGGGTTGTTGATGATGTCCAATTGTTGGCATCCATTGCTTTATAAACTTGTGAATTATTTGAAGAACTCATCTTGCCTAAACTTAGCTAACACAAAGAATGATATTGACTAAAATTCTAAACTGAAATGAGTTGAGAATAATTTGATGAGAATAACATGGCCAGGGTCCTCTATGTGTAGGAGTTGTTTTTTCTTTCCACAATTCTAGAGGAATTGTAATAAGACTGCTGGGGAGTAATATTTTCAAAACATAATAGGAAATCTTTCTTAATTCAAAAGGGAAAAGCTTTGATCCATATTACAATAGGAAAGATTAAACGAATCCACTTCCGAGTCTTAGTTAAGCCTCTTGCAGTGATAATTTTGTTCCAAAAACACTTGATTTCTTGATTGTTTTCCCTCACCAAACAAAGAATACAGTCTAATAATAAAAGCGAGGGCAGTTGATATTGAGAAAACCCTAATTAATCATCAACCATTTCCAAGTTTGCTAGGTCAGGGTCTAAGTATTCATAATGATTATTATACACGGAAGTTTCATGTTCATATGCAATCCATACTTTAAGTACGAAAAGTAGATCCTGACTTTCATGGGGAGTGACCTTCGCTTCTGAGAATCGTCGATGGAGAAAGTCAATTAGTTGTATTATGCTCTTGTTGATATTAATAATTAATATTACTAAACGTTGTTTCATTGAGCTGCCTGAGGGTCTTACACTTCCAGGAACACACCATATAGTTGTGAGCGTGGGGAGGGCGTCTTCGGATATTACTCAGTGGGACGATGTTGTGTTCATATATCTTTAGAGTTTGGGACTTAAAAGAATGAAAAATTGTAGAATATGTTAACATACGACATACATACGGTAACTATTTTAGGATATAATTATTCTAATGAGAACTTTGTTAATTTATCTTAACAATAACTTTTTTCTAGTTAAGTTGTCGTCGAAGCGGTAACATGAGTCCTCAAGTGATAAAATATTTAATAACATAAGGCATGCATGAGAAATGTTAGCATACATGTTTCTCATCCACATGTTTCTCATCCAGAAGAAAGTAGTGGAGACTGGAGAACAATCTAGTCCAAGACAAATTCAAATTGTTACCCGAACGAGTTTTCCTGCAGGCCTCCAAAGTAGTATAGTATCAAAACGGTAAGGTTTTCTGCACTAACTTTGTTCTACCTCCTTGGCACTGGCCATATATGAAACCTGCTGACTATAACTTATAAAGGTGCAGAAAGTTGTTTACAATATTTAAGAATTAAACTAAGGTTAATTACTGTATAATGTCTTCCTTATTTTTATCTTTTTACATCAGAACCGGGGCATTCTTATCCTAGCTACATCAATTTTTAGACCATTTCATAGACTACATAATGTCTGCAATGCATATCCATATAAAGCAATATGTGCATTGGCGGTGCAGCCGGTGCTGCATTTACACGCCAGTTCGTCCTCGAGAGTGCAATTTATATGCTGAATATAAATTAGATGAAGTAGAATACCATGATCTTGGAGGAAAAACGGGCAAGAGTAAGATACTTTCTGGTGGCTGGAAGTTACGTTTAGTTAAAGATTATTGTAGCAAATAATTTTAAGAGGCAGTTAGCTAGGTAGGAGTTGTTGCATCAACTTTGATCAAAGTATCAAAAAAAAGGAATGTCTTTATGATAAGTTGGTTTGAAAACATGAAAAGAAACACTTTGAAGGGAGCACAATTAACAAAACGTCATTCTATGACATACACTGCCTGATTACTAGCTAGTTTACTTATAAAACATTCCTATCCCAGATAAACGGATAAACCGATCAGTTATTATTATTATTATTTTTTTTCATGCACCACTTCATTTTCTATGATGGAGCAGAAGGGGGGGATATTCTTGATTTTAGTAGCAATGGTTTTTCATGGCACTGAATCTTTCAGTGGTGATGATGGACCTCTTGTTCTTGACTATTACAAAGAAAAATGCCCTTTGTTGGAAGAGATTGTGAGGCACAATGTTGAAGTTGCAGTTTTTAAGGATCCTCGGATGGCTGCTTCTCTCCTTCGCTTGCATTTTCATGATTGTTTTGTCATGGTACTCTCTCTCTCTCTCTCTCTCTCACACACACACACACACACACACAAAATCTTTCAAGAAGAAATAGTGACAGTTTATTTTTTCAACGCTAAGTTGGTTACCTCCAACTGCTAGATCTGTGTATCCTTATATAAGAAATAACCAGAATGCATCTTTAAATTGATTATGCTTTCTTATTAATTTCGGTTTCTTCATTTCTTGTGTGAATCTTCAGGGTTGCGATGCATCTGTTCTTTTAGATAGCTTTGGAGGCATCACCAGTGAAAAGCAAGCAGGCCCCAACCTAAATTCTTTACGAGGATTTGAGGTCATCGATCAGATCAAATACCTCCTGGAAGAGGCTTGTCCAAGAACAGTATCATGTGCTGATATTCTAGCAGTGGCTGCTCGTGATTCTGTTGCATCGGTACGTACGTCTCTCTCTCTCTCTCTAATATATTATACATTTTAGGGTATGTTTTTTCACCTCTATAAGAGATGTTATCAGATAATATGGTAGATGCGTTTAACATTACTATTTTACTAATTGCACTTTTTTTCTCTTGAAAAGAGAGGAGGGCCTAGCTGGGATGTGTGGCTAGGCAGGAGAGACTCTCTGCAAGCAAGCTTCAGTGGTGCCAATCAGTTCATCCCCGCTCCAAATTCCTCTCTACAAACTCTCATTTCCAATTTCAAACAACAGGGACTTGATATCGGAGACTTGGTTGCCTTATCAGGTAACATATTCTTCAGTGAAATAATTTGATGATCAAATGCTAGAACTCATAAGGATTTATGAACAGGTAGCCACACAATTGGAAAGGCAAGATGTTTAAACTTCAGGCAGAGGGTCTATGATGTGAACTTCAGAGGACAGTATGAAATATACGATAAGTACAGGAGATATACTTCCTTCCGAAGAATCTTACAGTCCATATGCCCCAAATCAGGGAGGAACAATGATTTAGCACCTCTTGATTTTATGACACCAGCCCGATTTGACAATCATTATTATGTCAACCTACTCCAAGGAAAAGGTTTGCTAGTTTCTGATAATGTATTGGTCACGCAAGATCATGAAGGGGAGATCCTAAAGCAGGTGTGGGCTTATGCCACTGATGAGAAACTTTTCTTTGCTGCATTTGCAAACTCTATGGTGAAGATGGGAAACATCAATCCGATCACCGGAAATCAAGGAGAAATCAGGAAGAATTGTAGGTTCGTCAACACCTAGTTATGTAGTTGACGTATGGAACTCAGAGTTCAGCTTATGAGTTATCTATATCTGTAGTTCCGTAGTAATTGCAGAGCATTTGAAGAAGAAATTTTATGTGGTGGGATCCTATGTGTTATGTTTTCAATTCTCATATTATTTATGTCAAAAATTGCATGTTCTTAAATTTCTACTTAACCATTTTCTAATATAAACCTTATAAACTAAATGCTAACCCTTGTCCAAATATTTGCAGAAACTATCTTCTCCATCCCTTCTCACCATTTTGTAATGTAACCCTTAACCAACTCTCTCTCAGTCCAATGCTTAGTTATGTTCCTCATACAGATCTCTTGCCTTGTCTTCAATCTCACCAACCGTAGATTTCTGCAAAGGGCAGCTTGTCATGTTTCATATCAAATCCTCGCTTCATCTCTCCATCACTGGATTCCCAATATGGAAGTGAGCTCGTTTTCTTAATCTGCAAGAACCAATTCTCTACTGAATCAAGCTGTCTCTGTTTCTCTTCATGGTCGATCCTTAAATTGAATCTACAATAAAACTGGGATTTGTTACTCTAAAGGGGTTTTAGCCTTTTAGGGATGGGTCCTTGACCAAAAGCCCCAAAATGAACCAAAGTTATCCCACTTACCTCAACAACAGATTTTTATTCCCACTAACCCAATTTAAAAAGAAATGACAACTTTGCCCTTCACCTAATTAAAAAATTACATTATGCCACTCTGTCTTCTCTTCTCTCTCTCCACGCTGCCAGCAAACCCCTCTTTCTTCTTTCTCTCTCTCCCCTTCGGATCTCCACTTCCGATTTCTCTCTCTCTGCGATCGCCGCTCCAGAGATGCAGTCCAAACCTGAAGATGACGAAGAAGCTCCGATCGGAGCTCCAGCCACTTAAACGTTCTCGTCGTCATTCGATTGTTTGCCAATCCCGAGCCTCCGCAGTCTTGCCGTCGTTGCTGTTATCATTCCGGCACTCGCTGTTATCCCTCTCACTGGATCTGCGTCGGCGTACTCGTCGAAATCACTTCTCGGAAAACGGAAAGTCAACAGCATCAACGTTAGGGACCATGGTGGCCGGAGCTCAGTACCTCAAGACCTCAAGAACCACCGAGTGCGTGTACCTCATCCGTGTTAGCTGGTCCGCCGTGATCAGTTCCCGGACCTTGGCCAGAATCTCCGGGTGCGAGTCGAGCGACGCCACCGCCCATAGTAGTGACGACATGGAGGCGTTTTGAGCAGCAAATAGAAAGAAGAAGAAGTCGACTCCGACTGCAACAGGAATGGAGAAGAGGACATGGGTGCCCAGAGCTTTTCATTGGGTGACTCAATCAATTTCTCTGTTTTTTTTTTTTTGGGTAAAATGGTGAAGAATGCCCGGATAGAAAGCAAAAATGAAGAAAAAAAAGTTCTATTGGGGCAATAGACATCTGTTAAAGCGTCTATTGGGGGGTAATAGACATCTATTGGGGGGCAATAAACGTTTTGAATTGATATAATCTATTCGTTTTTTTTTTTCTTTAATCAAAGTTTTATTTGTGTAGTTTTAGGAAGATTAATTACCATTTCAGTAATCTAAACGTCTATTGGGGGGCAATACATGGCTGATAGTCGTCTATTGGGGGGCAATAGACGTCTATTAGGGGTCAATAGACTATTTGGGCAATAGACGTCTATTGGGGGGCAATAGACGTCTATTGCCCCTCTATTAGGGGGCAATAGATGTCTATTGGGGGCAAAAAAACTTTCCGGTGAGATTTTCAGCAAATTCCGGTGGGCGACAGCCGGTGACTGGAATCCGACGACCGGTGACAGGATTCCGGCGAAAGTTGGCTGGAATCCGGCGGCCGGTGACAGGATTCCGGCGGCCGGTGACGGGCTCCGGCGAAGTCTCCTATGGTTTCTCTCTCTTCCATTTTCTCTCTCTCTCTCTCTAAGTAACAAAGGGGTGAGGGGTAAAATGGTATTAAAACAAAAAAAAATCTTAATGGGTTATTAGAGAAGACTCCCTTAGAGTGTGTTGGGTAAGAGAGAATTAAAAAAACTTAATGGGGTAAGTGGGAAAAAAATCCCTAGAAATGGGGTAAATGGACAAATACCCTTTAGGGATTGTACATAATGAGTTTCTCAATCTCTAAAGGTATAGAATTTTTTTATATTTTTTTTATCAGATAAATAACTCAAATGTTACAACTAGTCTTTCGTAAATCAAACTCACAACCTCCCACTTACGAAGGAGAAACTATGCCACTAGACCAAATGTTACTGGGCTAAAGATATAGAATTAATACGATTCCTTTTCTATTAAGAATAAATAAATAAAATTAATAAATCATAGCCAATAACACGATGGAAGCTATATCTTTAATGATTTCTTAAATTACATATAAACCAAAAAAATCAAGCTTGATTTAGGAAAAACACACCCATATATTTTTTCCAATTTAAACCCAGTTCACATAGGGTCATTCTTTATACGGTATATGTCTATAATTAAGATTTTTCTCCTTTTTTAATTTGACAGATTAAATAGGATGTAATCGAAATAAAATATTCTTTAATTATAGCCGGATGTTTACTATTGAACACAAATTTAAAGTTTATTACAATCAATTTAATTCTTGATTTTTTTCCTTATTTAAAACGACTAATTTCCCTTTGTTTCTTCTTTCTAATGTGAGCTATATATATATATATATATATATTTTTTTTTTTTTTGTTGTTGTTGTTTTAGTAACTATGTGTGCTTATCATGCGTGTGTTATATTCATTTTATGTAGATATTTATCTTTTTCGATGGTTAGTGAGAGTCTAAGGTTGCACCTAAATTCTAGGTAGGAGTACACTTTAGCCATTCATGGACTTGTAGAATCTATTGAGAAATAAACCCTAAAAAAACAGAACACAAACCACAAATACCTATTGAGGAAGAATTAACCTACAATAAATCAGATATGCACACCTATTTACATACCCAAATTAAGTATCCACCTAACAATTGGGTATTATGAATAACCTCCTATAAAGCATAAACCTTAAAAAATAAAACACAAATCATAGATACTTATTGAGGATGAATTAACTTACACAGAATTAGACATACTTATTTAGATACTTATAATTTGGGTATCTACCTAACAATTGAGTATTATAAATAACCTCATATCTAGGTATATATTGATTCATACAGCTTAAATCAAGGATCTGATTACTGTCTACGATATATTTGGGGTTTGCGGCATCTTTTGTAATTTTTAACAAAAACATGGTTTATTATTTATCTAGTTAATTTTTTTTTTATTCTGAGATGAACCTAATTAATAGGTTTTGGGTGTATTTTAAAAGATTTTTGTGGGTGGGTTTAACTAATATGTGATTAGGAAATTGGATGTATAATAAAATTCTCCAAATAAAATAAATTTTTCCCATTGGAAAAAGGGAAAATAAAAGCCTTGATCAACAAGGCAAAAACCGATCATCATACCTATAAAAGAGGGCAACGAAAACAGGAAGAATCACCGAATTCCGAAACACAAGCACAAATCAATCTTAAATTCTTTCTCTCTGGTTGTATCTTATTAGTTTGCATTAAAAAAAGGCTTCGCGCAATGGAAAACAAAGAAGAGACGAATGAGCAATGCTACCGATTATGCCCTCCACAACCATTTGAATATCATACTCCGTCGTCTTCCTCCAGGTATTATTCAGCAGCCGATTATCACCAACCATCATCGCCACCAAAGCCTTCCTTCAAACCATCTAGGGAACTCGAAGAATCCATCAAAAATCAAACCGACGTTACACTGAGATTCACAAAGCAACTGCTTCTGACTTTCGGCAAGAACAATAACATGGTCTACTCCCCACTGTCCATCCACGTGGTTCTTAGCATGATAGTGGCTGGGACAAAGGGCCACATTCAGGAGAAGTGGCTCCGTTTCCTCAAGTCCAAGTCCATCGACGAGCTCAATGATCTGGCCTCCAATGTCGTCCCATTGGTCTTTGCTGATGGATCCTCAAGTGGCGGGCCTCGCTTGTCATTCGCCAATGGCGTTTGGGTTGAGAAGTCTTGCCCTATAAAGCTTTCTTTCAAAGAAGTAATGGACACTACTTACAAGGCGTCATTGAACCAAGTAGATTTTAAGACCAAGCCTGAAGAAGTGCGATGTGAAGTGAATTTATGGGCGGAGAAAGAGACCAATGGCCGTATCAAAGAGATTATTCCTGAAGGGTTAGTTACCAGCATTACAAAGCTCATCCTTACGAATGCATTATACTTCAAAGGAGCTTGGGATCGGGAGTTTAATGCATCAAAAACACAATGGAAAAATTTTCACCTTCTGAATGGGAGCTCAATTAGAGCACCCTTCATGACCAGCTTGGAGGATCAGTATATTAGTGCCTTTGACGGTTTCAAAGTCTTAAAGCTCCCCTACAAACAAGGTGGTGATTACGAGAGAAGTTTCTCCATGTTGGTGTTTCTTCCAAATAAATGGACTGGACTGCAAGCTTTGGTTGAGAGATTTTCTTCCGAGTCTGGGTTTATAGATCGATACATTCCTCACCGAGAAGTTTCAGTTGGTAGATTTTTTATCCCCAAGTTTAAAATATCTGCTCGCTTTGATGCTGTTGATGTTCTGAAACTGTTAGGATTATCTCTTAAAGATGGAGACTTCACAGAGATGGTGGAGGATATGAACCTTAGTTTAAGCAATATATTCCATAAATCCTTCATTGAAGTTAATGAAGAAGGCACAGAAGCTGCTGCTGTGACTGCTGCCCTTTTTTGTGGTCGTGCGATGGCACCCAGAATTAAGATGGATTTTGTGGCAGATCACCCATTTCTTTTTCTCATAAGAGATGAATTGACTAGAACAGTTATGTTCATTGGGCATGTCCTAAACCCCATCGCATCAGAAGCCATCTAATGGTGATTTTGTTCTCGTTGAGTCATCAAATGCATAGAAGCTCTGCCCTAGCTATTATAAGTTTTTCTAATTAATTTCCTGATACAACGATTATAGGCTTTGTATCATAGAACTTATGTTTTCTGTTTTGTGTTGATTGTTGCCAATTATGTTTTCCTTTTGTCCATTATTCTTGTCATTTTTATCTTGTTCAATCAATTTTACAAAGATTCAACCAGTGATGTACATGCGATGGATTTTGTTCCTCTCAAAACTATATCTGATTAATTGTCCCAAAATTTCTTCAAGAGCTCGATTCATTCATGACCGCCAATAAAGGAAAATTAATTTATGAAAGAATTAAGGATATTTTAATTTTCACATCCAACTCTCAACTTATAGCATTTGCATGCCTTAGCTTTCCTTATATTAACATTTTGGTACCCTGACACTAATACGGCAATACCGTTAAAATTTAAGAGCACTTCCATCTCTCTAGTGAATTTAAGATTTTACTTTAACAAATTTTATTTTATTTTTTATTATCAAATATTAGTAGTTTATCAAAGACAAAACCCTCTCCCTTTGAGACAAGGACAAAACCCAATTATGTATAAAAAAGAGGGCAGAAACAATTGGAGAAACACTTCGCCGTCTTCAACATCGATCGATTTGGACAAAGAGACCATCAATTTGGTGAGCAATATCTTTCTCGCTATATAGAGATTGTCTTCTCTTTCTTTATCCATCATTCTATTTTCTATTCTTTTAAATTCGTACTACTCTCTAGAACTTCTGGGTAATAAGTGAATGTCTGTCATTCCTGATCAGTAGTACTTTACTTCTGGAAGGTGCAAGATATGTCCTCTCCTCTTACTTGTATTTTCCTTTACTTTTAATAAATATTTTTCCTCGCAAAAAAAAAAAAAGTGGATTCATACGGGGACGTTGCTTTCTTCTTTCTTTTTCATTTTTTTTTTAAGAGAGAATCAGAAAGAGGAGAATATTGAGAAACCTATCGAGCGATAGATATCGAGAGTTAAGTTTTTCTTCTTAAAAAAGAAGTTTTTTTTTTTTTAGTTAGTATGTTGTTTTTTGTTTAACGAAGTTGATGGACTTGGGTTTAATTATTTGCTTCTTAAACCCTTTTCTTCACGTCCTGCTTGAATTATAAGGCAGAGCATATATGATTTCGGGTTCGATTCATGGCCATTGGCTGTATCTCCTTCTATCTTGATAACTAAAGCTAGTTCGTTTTTTTCTTCTTCTTATTAGTAGTCTTTTGTTCTCTTGCAAAGTAGTTGGCTTTTGGGAAGGTTGGTGTGCAATGGACAACAAAGATGATGATCACCCTGCAAGACAATATGAGCAATCTTTCTATACTCCAAGTATTCCACAGTATACTCCTTCTCCAATCTACATTCCACAACCATATCGCCCTACACAACAATATGAACATCCTCGATATTCTCCTAGCTCTCCATCCAAGATTCCACAACCATATCACCCTACACGACAATATGAACACCCTCGGTATTCTCCTTTCCCTCCATCAAACTCTCCATGTTCTCCTTCCTCTCCACCATACTTTTCACAGCGATATCACCCTACAATACAATTTGCACTCCATAGGTATTCTCCTGGTAGAAATCCTTCCCCTGGCGGGGGTCATGTGACCAGTAGTTATCCACTGCCTTCCTTCAAACCATCTAGGGAACTCCGAGAATCCATTAAAAACCAAACCGATGTTGCACTGGAAATCACAAAGCAACTGCTTCTAACTTTGGGCAAGGACAAGAACATCGTGTACTCCCCATTGTCTATCCACATTGGTCTTGGCATGATATTGACTGGGACAAAGGGTCATATCCAGGACCGGTTTCTCTCTCGCCTCCAATGTCTACCCACTGGTCTTTGCCGACGGATACTCAAAGGGCGGGCCTCGCTTTTCAGTCGCCAATGGTGTTTGGGTTGAAAAGTCTCTCCATGTCAAGCCTTGTTTCAAAGAGGTACTGGACACTGCTTACAAGGCAGCAATGAATCAAGTCGATTTTCGAAGAAGAGAAGACGAAGTACGATGTGAAGTGAATTCATGGGTAGACAAGGAGACCAATGGCCTTATCAAAGAGATTCTAGCTGCAGGGTCTGTTAGCAGCGAAACAAAGCTCATCCTTGCGAATGCCTTATACTTCAAAGGAGCTTGGAATGAGAAGTTCTATGAATCAATGACAAAAGAGTTTGATTTCCATCTACAGAGTGGGAGCTCAGTTAAGGCAACCTTCATGACCAGTTCGAAGTACCAGTTTGTAAGTGTCTTTGACAGTTTCAAAGTCTTAAAGCTTCCCTACCAGCAAGGTAAAGATTACGGTCGTTGTTTCTCCATGTGCTTGTTTCTTCCAAATGCAACTGATGAACTACAAGCTTTGGTTGAGAGGGTTTGTTCCGAGGCTATAGATCGATATATTCCCCACAAAAATGTTCCACTTCGTAGGATTTTAATCCCAAAGTTTAAAATATCTGTTGGGTTTGATCCTATGGACGTTCTGAAACCGTTAGGATTCTCTCTTGAAGAAGGAGATTTGACAGAGATGGTGGAGGGTGAGATTTCTCTCTCCATGTTCCAGAAATCTTTCATTGAAGTTAATGAAGAAGGCACAGAGGCTGCTGCTGTTTATATTGCCTGCGGTCCTGCTTTGTGATCGAGCGAACCACCCAAACCTCCTCCGATAGATTTTGTGGCAGATCACCCATTCCTTTATCTGATCAGAGAAGAAGTGACCGGCACCGTCATGTTCATTGGGCACGTCCTAAATCCCTTTGAAGAAAAATTCACCTAATTAAGCTAGCTAGTTTTTGCTATAAATTCAGTTAGACATTTGAGTCTGCTAGGCCTATATATTCCCGTTTTTTTTTTTTCTTTTCTTTTGGACAATCATTCTCAGTTTACTTAATATCATGATACGATTGCAGGCTTTGTAGTTTTTCTTAACAACTGAGGCCGACACTCATGCTGAGCAAATTTCCATGACTCAGCAAAGAAGAGTAAATCATTAACTGTATTATTGGCTTATTGCCCACTCGGAAACCTCATGTTGCTGTGCATTTTGAGTTCATGAAATCAGCCCTAGCAGATGCTAATGCTGAGAGCATTGTAAAATCAAAATCTTTTCAAAGCTAAGCTAATAATAAAGCTAAAAAGAGTTCAGACATCTGTGTCTAAACTCTCTCTTATTTATATTTGTTTGGCATTGTAGCTTTATAAGCTAACCTTTCAGAAACGTTTACATTCTTGACGTAAACATTTACACCAAAAACGAAGGATGTAAACGTTTACACCCAGGTGCTGAACTACATGGAAGGCTTTATGGGGTATAGCCCAGACAACATTTTGGCCCAAAACCCCCTAAGTATATGTCCCTTCAGCCCATAGTCCCATACCAGTCCAAAGAAAAAAATATATATCTGTTGAAGACTTGAAGTCCGAAATCGCATACTCCCAGCCTCCCACAGGCCGCAGCAGGTCACTACTCAAGTCCTCACTAGGTCAGTTGAAGTGAAGGATTGAATACTCCCACAAATCGCCGCCGGAAATCTCCGTGAACCCACAATCCGATTTGGGGATCCCTATTTCACAGGTACAATTACTCTATCTTTCATCTTCATGGAGATTTAAATTTCAATTTGGGGAAATCCCATGAATCTACTCTAAATCTGGGTTTGTGGTTTATTGGTTTTGTAGGCAGACCTGCTTGTGCGTTTGGATGGAGGTCAGTGACTCAATGGCTGACTTGCTGGCTTGCTGCTGCATGCCTGCGTGAGATTGTTTGATTTGGACTTTGGAGAATTGGAGTTGGCGAGCAAGTTGCTGCTGTGAATCTGTGTGAATCTGGATTTCTGGGTAAGTGGGTATTGAGTCTCTTACTCTGTTGACTTTTTTGATTCCAAAGACTTGCCGAATGCCGACTTGATTAGTTGATTTGTTTATCTGTGACTCTGTGCTCTTCATATATGCTCTATTAGTCTATTATTGCTTATTTGGTTTCATAGTTTAATTGTTTACTTACTCTGTGACTTGCCGACTTGAATATAATGATGGTAATCATGGTATATTGGTATATATAATTGTTTAAATGCTGCAGCTTGGTTTCATTGTTTAATTACTGTGACTTGCCGACTTTAATATAATGAATTAATGATGGTAATCATGGTATATTGGTATATATAATTGTTTAAATGCTGCAGCTTGGTTTCATTGTTTAATTACTGTGACTTGCCGACTTGAATGCACTGTTATGTCTAAAATATAGATATATATATATATATATATAAAATTTTAATGGTGGTATTTATATAATATTATAGGTATTGAATATAATGTCGGATCACCGGAAACCCAAGAGGTACAAAAATCTTCTGTCATGGTTTGCAAATGATACTCCATCAAGTGATAGTGTCGATGGGAGTGGGAGTGGGAGTGGGAGTAGAAATGTGACTGATAATTTTGTTAATGATATGTCCCTTTAAACCCTTCTCTATGAATATCATAAAAAACAAACTTCGAAATAAGATGGAAGATGAGTTTATTGATGATTTGATGGTTCTCTACATTGAAAAAGAATTGGCAGATAGCATTGATAATGATTTTGTGATTGCTGAGTTTGAAGTGAGTGGCCTCGGAGGGTACGATTTAGTTAGTTTATTGTTATTTTACAACAAATGTATGCTTGTAATTTTTAATTTACGGGGTTTGGTTTAATGTCCCCTCCATTGTATGTTTTGATTAAAAATTATAAAGACGTGAGGATGAGCCTCCCACTGAGTTCCAAACCTCAAAAAAAAAAAAAATTGTGCACTTCTAATTAGCCTAGACACTTCTAAGATCCTGGATCCGCCACTTTTTACACCAAAAACGTTTATATATATACCAAAAGAGTTCGAGATTGTTGGAAAAGTAAACCAAGCCTTATTTAAATAATTGTCTCTCCTATTGTAATAGTTACCTAGTTAAGTGCTTTAGTGTGGTACTGTTGTTTGGAGTGGCTCAAGGTGGACTATTCTAGGCTGCTGTCCTTTTTGGCGTAAAATACTTTAGCATGCTGGCTCTTTGGGTTTAGAGCAGCTTTTGCCTCAAGCTATTAGTTGTTGTTCCACAGCTATTATATATGGTTCTGCCTCTTGTACTTTTGGTTGTAAGGGGTGTAAGAGAGTGATTAATGATATGTTCCCTTGTTGCTCTAGTACTCTTGACTTCGTGTGTGCGTGTGATAGATTTGCTGGTGTGATTTGTGTATTGTTTCTACATAGATAAACTTTATGATTGTTTCTACTTCTGAATGAAAGAATTTTTTTTTTTTTTGGCATTATACAAATGAGTTTGGATAAGCTATCGCATACAGGTTCATACTGACAGTTTGTGGTTCACTGGTGCTTTGGTAGGCGTTGAGATATGCATATTTTGAATTTATGTTGGACATTATGTTACGATAACACCCCCCCCCTCCCCGTAAGCCAAGAAATCTGGCTGGTTATTTCTTCTGTGTCGGTTTGATTCCTCATTTTTAAGCCTCCCCCGTTTCTCATCACTCCTTCTCTCACTGTTGGTCTGTTGCCCTATCTCCCCACCGCTTTATCTTTCATATATATCCTCATCTTGATCCTCACACTAGCTCATTTTTATTCGTTTGATCACACCCAAGAAGGCTCAAATATGCACTCTGCAATTTTCGAGTGCTTGTATTTTCCTCATTAATTATACATACTCGAACATGTTTAAGGAAATGAGGTTCGAGAGAGAATTGTGTAATCATATTATTGAGAATAGGATCCCTATATATAGGGATTACAAAGTACATGTTCTAATGTTACAAGGAATACTAATCCGAGTAGGATTAGGAATTGTAGAACCTTCTCTCCTATTACTACTCCTAGTTTGATTAGGCACACACAAAACTGATTTTCCTTCAACACTCCCCCTTGCGCCGCTCAAATTTGGTGGTGACGCTTCATTTGTTGCCTCGTTAAAAACCTTGCCAGGTAACAAAAACCCTGTGGGACAAACATAACCCTGGTCGAATGACAAAAAGAGCACAACACTTCCTTCACTCTTCTAGATCGAACATGTAGACATCATAAACTCCCCCTGATGTCGATATCTCCCCCTGATTGCTACAATCATGGGAGTTCGGATAACTGTCTCAATCCGATGCTCTTCACATGTTTCTCGAATGTGGATTTAGGTAACGACTTAGTAAATAAGTCTGCTACATTATCCTCTAATCGGATTTGATTCACTTCAATTTTTAGAAGTGATTGTTGTTGCTAATTATAAAAGAACTTAGGCGATATGTGCTTGGTGTTGTCGCCCTTGATGAAACCTAACTTCATTTGTTCAATACAAGCTGCATTATCCTCATAAATGCATGTATGTTCATCCGTGGTAGACTTCAAACCACAACTTCCTTGAATATGTCTAATTACAGACCTTAGCCAAATGCAATCATGCACAGCTTCATGTAGAGCAATAATCTCTACATGATTTGAGGAAGTAGCAACAAGGGTCTGTTTTGTAGACCTCAAAGATATTGCAGTGTTTTCCATGGTAAAGACATAACCTGTTTGGGAGCGACCTTTGTGAGGGTCAGAGAGGTACCTTGCATCAGCAAAACCCATCAAAACATCATTGTCGTTTTGATGGAGGGGGATAGGGTGAGGCCGGCCACCCTTGATGGTGGTGGCGGTGTTGGCGGCAATATGGCCGGCCACTTTGTCATGGTGGACAATGGCTCCATGCGTAATGGGGTCCAATCCCATTCTTCCGTCATTCCTCTTCTCTCTGTAGGGATCAAATAAGCCCATATCAATCGTACCTCTTAGGTATCGAAAGATTGTCTTTACACCAATCCAATGGAGGCGTGTTGGCGTAGAGCTATGTCGAGCTAACAAGTTCACTGCAAATGAGATATCCGGTCTTGTGCATTGAGCTAAGTACAATAATGCGCCTATTGCACTTAAATAGGGCACTTCGGCCTCTAATGGTTCTTCGTCCTCATCGTTTGGACGAAACGGATTTTTTTCTGGCTCAAGACTACGACCGATCATGGGAGTACTCACAGGCTTTGCGTTATCTTCATTAAAGCGCCTTAGGATTTTTTGAGTATATGCAGACTGATGGATCAAAATTCCATCACTAAGGTGCTCGAGTTCTAAACCGAGACAAAACCATGTTTTCCCAAGATCTTTCATCTCAAATTCGGATTTCAAGTATTTAGCAGTTTCCTTCAACTCATCTAGAGTTCCAATTAGGTTCATGTCATCAACATAAACTGCTACGATTGCAAATCCTGAACTTGTTCTTTTAATGAACATGCATGGGCATATTTCATTATTAATATATCCCTTCCCAATCAAGTAGTCACTTAGACGGTTATACCACATCCATCCGGATTGTTTTAATCCATATAGTGAGCGTTTTAATCTTATTGAAAATGCGCTCCGTGGTTTAGAACTACTTGATTTGGGTAATTGAAGTCCATCTGGAACCTTCATATATATCTCTGAATCTAGATCCACATAGAGATATGCTGTAACCACATCCATAAGCTGCATGTCAAGTTTTTCAGAAACTACCAAACTGACAAGGTAGCGGAACGTTATAACGTCCATTACGGGAGAGTATGTCTCCTCGTAGTCTATTCCAGGGCGTTGTGAGAAAACTTGCGCCACGAGGCGGGCTTTATATCTAACCACCTCATTTTTCTCATTACGCTTTCTAACAAAGACCCATTTATGACCAACACGTTTTACATCTGGGGGTGTCTGCATTATAGGCTCAAATACCTGTCTCTTTGCTAGTGAATCTAATTAAACCTGAATCGCATCTTTCCATTTAGGCCAATCCGCTCTTCGTTGACATTCTTCGACAGAGCGAGGTTCGATATCATCATATTCTATACTTCCTTTTGCTACATGATATGCAAATACATCATCAATTGCCATGGAATTTCTATCCATCATCTCATGGACACTAGTGTAATTCATGGAGATCTCTCTATTCTCTGGAATTGGTTCTGACATTGGAGCGTCCCCCAATGATGTCTCTTGGACATAACCATAATCCGGAATATTCTCATGAGATGGATTATTTACATCGATGATTAATGGATTATTTTGTGCCAAACTCACTTTCTTTCTTGGACGAGAATCCATCGAACCTATAGGCCTCCCGCGCTTCCTGGCAAGAGCCGTGGGCCTAGCCACTGCGTCACCCATATAGGGGACGTTGGCGCCATGCTCATATACTCTTGAGGTGGTGTCATGTCCTCTAATTTTAGGGACATCAATCCTTGCAGGCACGTTTGCAGCAGGTATATGTGATCTCGTCACTTTAGCGATATGAAAAAACGCATCAGGTATCGATTCTGCTACTTTCTGAAGATCGAGAATTCTCCGCACTTTAATCTCGGATTGTGCGGTTCGGGGATCAAGATGAGACAGAGTTGGGACAGACCACGACAATTCCTGTCGTTCCTGTTGAACATTGATGTTCTTATCTCCCCCTAACGAAGGGAAGACTGTCTCATCGAAGTGACAATCCGCAAATCTAGAGGTAAAGAGATCACCGGTTCAAAATAGCGAACAATCGTTGGAGAATCATATCCAAAGGAAATGCCTAATCGTGGTTGAGGACCCATTTTGGTGCGTTGTGGAGGCGCAATTGGCACATAAACTGCACACCCAAATATGCGTAAGTGTGAGACATTAGGCTCATACCCAGTCACCATATGGGATGCAGAAAAGGGTTGAGTGGCAGTAGGCCTCAGACGTATAAGCACAGCTGCATGTAATATTGCATAGCCCCAAGCAGAAATAGGGAGATTGGTGCGCATTACCAATGCCCTAGCGACCATTTGTAGTCTTTTAATGGCGGCTTCTGCGAGACCATTTTGGGTGTGAACATGAGGAACTGGATGTTCAACTTCAATCTCAATGGACATGCAATAATCATCAAAAGTTTTTGATGTAAACTCCCCAACATTATCTAACCTTATAGATTTAATAGGATGATCAGGGTGGTGAGCCCTTAGCTTAATAATCTGGGCTAGGAGTTTAGCAAATGCAGCGTTCCTAGTGGACAATAGCATGACACGTGACCAGCGTGTCGATGCATCAACCAACACCATAAAATATCTAAATGGTCCGCATGGTGGTTGAATAGGTCCACAAATGTCACCTTGGATTTGTTGTAAGAATGGTATATTTTCTTTAGTGTCCTTTGCATAGGATGGTCTCGATCCTAATTTTGCTAAAGAGCAGGCTTTGTAGAACGAATGATGGGCTTTAGAAACAACCAATGAGGATTTTGGTTGAGCCACAAAGTCACAATTGACTTTAGAAGTAGAAATTGGAGTCAGGGGAGCAGAGGTGGTGTCAAAGCCACCCTTGGGCCGCAGGGGGATGGCGGCGCCGGCCTGTGGTGGCCGGACTTGAAGGAGAAAGGCACCATGAGGCGCAGGTGCTCCTCCTTGTTCCTAATTTCGAGTTTTACTACTTCTCGTTCTGAAAAATGGATGTCCATGTGAAGTCTTTAATATACGGATCATCATATCACGACCTGGGTGTCCCAAACGGTCATGCCAAAGCCTATATGTGTCAGAATCCCATAAATCATCTCTCATAACATGATTGGATTCAATTATTCGAATAGTGGTTGCATACAACCCACTAGATCGACACATAAGCTTCTCTAAGACTCTTTTATATCCGTAGTCAATAGAGGTGATGCAAAGGAACTCTTGTCCATTCTCACAATGCGTTTCCGCATGAAAACCATTGGCTCTTATATCTTTAAAACTCAATAGGGTTCTTCCTGCCCTAGGAGCATAAAGAGCTTTGGTGACATTTAAAATTGTGTCATTTGGCAACATAAATTGGGTTGGTCCTCTACCATGAATCAATTGAGATGATCCAGCCATCATAGTCGAGGAAGATCGAGATGGCGTCATCCATAGAAATAGTTGCCTATTTCGAAGGATGGTGTGTGTAGTTGCACTATCCACGAGGCATTCTAGCTCTCCGGGAAACATACTGAAAAATAATAAAGTTTGAAATTAAAATATGTCCAAGACATTGAATTAAAATAAATCGAGACTTTATTAATAATAGCCAATGATTACATCAAAGTTTCGTGACCATAATCTAATCCAAAATAAAAATCAAATCGTAGACAAATCATAGTCACTCTATCCATTTGGTAACTCCAATTAAATATGACCAGGGAAGTAGAGAGAGATGTCGGTGGAGCAAAGCTCTCTTAAGTTCCACTAATCTCAATTACTTTCCTACACATCATTCTTAATTCGATGCGCCACATAAGATAGAATTAATACAAAATGTCATTTATTGACTAAGGCATATTGCCATTACATAATTCTTGGAAATAAAACTAAGGACTACACTAATCAAAATCTGCAGCATCCTTGTGCAATTCCTTGTCAGATTTGAAGTCCGCTATGGTGAGATTGACGTTGGCATCATCACCATCTTCTTCTTCTTCGGCAAAATAGGCTTCACGCTCTTTGAAGTCTCTATACGCCTTGTAATGTGCAGCTAATTGTTTGCTTGCATTGCATTGCTTGAACCAATGTTCAATAGATCCACATCTATGGCATGCATCATTACGAATTTCTCCCTTGAATTGAGATGCATCTTGTGTATGAGGACGAGATGGATGTCCTTGATGGACAATGGCGCCACCCCTATGGTCGGCGGCCTTGTGTCCTCCTCTCCCACGTTGTCTTTTGTTGCCACGTGTTCCTGCTCCATTTTGGCGGTTTCCTTCCTTTGTAGGGCGGTTATATGGACCAAAATGTCCGTTCTGTCCCTTATTTTTAGGGTTCCGCTCCTTGCGCCCTCCTTTGGGTGCCTGATTATAATTTTCCTCTTGAACGCTCTTAGTTCCTATAGGCCTTGAATTATAATTCCTCATGAGTATATTATCATGTTTCTCAGCTACAGACATCACATTAATTAGCTGATGAAACCTCGTGATCCGTCTAGTATTGAATTCAGTTTGATATTGCTTTGATCGCAAAATAGCTGAGACAGGGAAGGAGGAGAGAGTTTTCTCAATTAGTTCTTGCTCTGTGACAGGTTGTCCACAGAACCCCAACATAGTTTTGAGGAGCAGAACTTCTGAATTATATTCAGCTACGGACTTGAAATCGGCGAATTGTAGATTGCCCCATTGAACTTTCAAGTCAGGGAGGAGGGTATCCTTAACATTACCAAAACGCTCTTCTAGCTCAACCCATAATTCCCTAGCATCCTTGATTGCCATGTACTCCAATCGGAGTGATTTATCCATGTGGTGTCTCATCAAGATGAGAGCAGTGGCATTATTCGTAGCCGTACGCTCGAATAAGAGATCTGGGTTTGGTGCCTGAATTACGGGTAGGATCCCTTTTGAGGTGAGATGGTTTTCAACATCTGTGACCCAACTATGATATTCCGAGCCAGTTGAGTCAAGGATAGGAAAGTCAAGCTTTGGCTTCGACATCCTAAAATAATAAGAAGAAATATATTAGTTTCGGAGTTAAAACTTCCACTACAATTAATAAATAATAAGATTTCCGAGCTACGCTACCAAGAAATCGATTTCCAAGAAAGATTGGATTAGACTGAAACAATGATGTTTATATGGTCATAAATCGATACTTATGGACTCTCTTAGTCCGAAGTCTTACGAACGCTCTTAGTTCGTTAATTGGTGAATCCCCACGATTCCGCTTTCTCAAGAATCGAACCCACGTTATAAGAAAGGTGGGATGTATAAGAAGGGAGGTTGCAAGTCCCCGAAGAAAAAGAAGGAGAAAGTAAAGTACGGAAAGCGGGAACTATAATTATAAAAACTTACTTGGTTAATTGAAGCTTGAAACCTTGAAAACTTGAATTCTTGAACTTTTGGAAGCTTGGATTATTTGTTGATCGATGGAGGCAGCTTTGGATGGCTCGGTGGTGATGGCAGCAAGGTGTTTTGGTTGCTGCCGAGGGTTGCAGGGATGTAGGCCAAAAGCTGCTTCAATCCGGGGTTAGGATTGCAGAAGCTGTTTAATCCTAAGCGAGGATTGCAACCGGTTTGCAATCCTGGTCGTGGCAGATGGTTGGAACATGGGGCTGCAGGCTTGCGGTAGTGATGCAGAGGCAGCAGACTTGCAGCAGGGCTGCAGGGGCAGCAGAGACGCAGTAGGAGGCTGGGCCGAGAGGGCTGCAAGTAGGCCTGTAAATGGACCGGGTTTGGATCGGATCGACCTAAATCCAAATCCGTTTATTAAAAAAAAAATTTGATCCAAACCCGCTCCGTTAACCCGGCGGATCATTGATAGCTCGATCCAAATCCGTATCCGGCGGATTAACGGATACCCGATCCGTTAATCCGATCCGTTTATAATTTCAAATATTTTTAAATTTTAAATAGTAATATTAAATTTATATCATGATACATTATAAGATATTAATAAAATATTAAAATAATATGATCTACATGAAGAGTATCACCAAAAGTAAAATTATATTATATTTTATATTTAAAAATAATAATAATATATTAATAAAAAATAATATTTTATTATTACGAAAACGGGTCGGATCATTAACGGATCGGATCGACCTAAATCCAAATCCGATCCGTTTATTAAACGGGTTAACGGATTCGGATCATTAATGGATCAACGGATCAAAATGTTCGATCCAAACCCGTCCAATAGTCACGGATATGGAGCGGGTCCGGATCAAAATCCGGTCCATTTACAGGTATAGCTGCAAGGCGCAAGGGTGCGGTAGGGCTGCAGCGATGCAAGGCTAGCTCGGGCTAGGGACTGCTTTGTGAAGGAATTAGTTTCGGTTTTGGTTTTCTGTTTTGTGGTTAGGGCTCGTACTGATAACGTGTTTAAGGAAAAAAGGTTCGAGAGAGAATTGTGTAATCATATTATTGAGAATAGGAGCCCTATATATAGGGATTATAAAGTACATGTTCTAATGTTACAAGGAATACTAATCCGAGTAGGATTAGGAATTGTAGAACATTCTCTCCTATTACTACTCCTAGTTTGATTAGGCACACACAAAACTGATTTTCCTTCAACAGAATTTTCCTGGTACTTGGATTTGTTTTGAAGTGCTGGAGAAGAGGACACATGTCCGGATTAAAAGTAAGTGATACAATTTATGTTCTTTTGACAGCTCTGCTCCTCACAAATCTTTTGTTATTTCAAAATCCCAATGTCCCTGATGAAATATCAGGGCAAGAACCAAAGAATGCTTCAGCAATAGTAGTTTAGTGTTACTTAGAAGGAAAGTGCTTTGAAGTTTATCAGGAAAAGAAACATGAAAAGAGAAGTTTGCGATTTCGTAATAGTATCTCTTAGGAACAGTGATTTAGTCTTATAATATAGCCAAAAAAGAGAGATTAGCAATTGCTTAAAATACAACTTAGTAATAAGCTCCTAAGAAAAGAGACCTCATGATATAATGCCAGTTACTTTTGGTTCTTATATTTGTTTGGAAGCATAAATAACCAGCCAATAAGCATCTTTGGTTCCTGTTTCATGAAATAAACAAGGCAATACATTGCAGGCCACATGCAGACAAGCTTTCCCCAATTAATTAAGAAGATCCGGTTCCTGCCGGCCGAAATGGTTCATATCTATAAACCATCATACTACATAGGTAGTAATCATTCCAAATTTGTAGAAGGCAATACCAAAAATAATTTCAGCTCATAGTGCAGAGAATGGAGACTGAGCTACTCATTAGAAAAGACCTGGGTGGTTCTCTCCCAGTTGAGAATGTTCAAGCCCTGGCTTCAAACAACTTGAAGGACATCCCGCGCCGATATCTCAGGCCTGAAGCTGAGATTGAACAAATTTCCATTGAGGACTCGCTTCAAATTCCAGTGGTTGATATGGACAAGCTAATGGGGAATCCATTGTTCCATGATGATGAATTGGCAAAACTTCATTTGGCTTGTAAGGAATGGGGCTTCTTTCAGGTACCAAAGTTGCCTCCTTCAACCTGAAAGTAAACATAGTTGTAGATTAGAAAGATTTATGACTTTCAGTATGCTAGTTGACATGTATTGCATGCATAATTCAAACTATACAAGTGTGTGTGTGTGTATATATATATATATATATTGATAGTGATGTTGATGCAGCTGATCAATCATGGGGTATCAGAAGAAGTGATTGAGAAAATGAAGACTGACACACAGGAGTTCTTCGGGCTGCCATTACAAGTAAAGAAGGCCTATGCAACACAGCCGAATCACATCGAAGGCTATGGCCAAGCCTTTGTTGTTTCGGAAGAGCAAAAACTTGACTGGGGAGACATGCTCTTCCTTCTCTCTCAACCAGTCCGCCAAAGGACTCTCACATTCTGGCCTACCCTTCCCACTTCTTTCAGGTAAATTATGCACTCCATGACCAATATTCTAAACCAAATAAAGCATCTGAATAGGAACAAGCATCTGTGTGTTACTCTAAGATCCCAGCAAGTTTCAAACACCTGATATGAGCATCAAACTCTTTATTTTTTGTTTTGGCAGGGAGACATTGGACAAGTATTCACAGGAGCTGCAACGATTAACGATCTACCTATTGAAGTCCATATCTAGTAACCTAGGAGTCAATTTAGAGAAAATGGAAAGCATGTTTGATGATGGAGTACAAGGAGTAAGAATGAACTACTACCCACCCTGTCCACAGGCAAACAAAGTTATCGGTCTCACTCCACACTCTGATGCTGTGGGTTTGACTCTACTACTGCAAGTTAATGAAGTTCAAGGATTACAAATCAGGAAAAATGGAAAATGGGTACCAGTAAAACCTGCAGTTGGTGCATTCATCGTCAACGTGGGAGACATCATTGAGGTATTACAACATTGAATAGTATAAGATAGCATGAAACCAACTCTATACACATTATATCAATTGATGTATGCAATACAAGCCTTCTAATGACTGTTATCACAGATAATGAGTAATGGAGCATATAAGAGCATAGAGCACAGAGCAGTGGTGAACCCAGAGAAGGAACGCCTTTCAATTGCGGCATTCCACAGCCCAAATATTGGGACCATGATTGGTCCTTTACCGGATCTGATCAAGGAGAATGCAGCAAACTACAAGACTATGAGCAATGAGGAGTATATTAAGCTTATAGTGACCAGTAAACTTGATGGTAAAACTCTGCTGGACCAAATGAGATTGAACCAGCAACTCCATTAAATTCTTTGCATTACAGATATACCCAGAACCTTTCTTCATATGCCCTAGTATTTAGTGATTTTAGTCCAACACAAATGTGAATGCCAAGTATTTGTTGGTGCTTGAAATGTTACCTTTATAATTTCAAGTGAATCAAAGTGGCTGGCATCTCCACTCCATCAATTACATCCTGTTGCATGAAGTCAATCGTGCAACGATTTAGCAATAGGCTCCCTATAGTGAAGTAGCTCAGAGATGGAGCAATAGTAGTAAGCTTTTAAGCTACTTCCTTATCCTCACACATGCTTATTTGTTAGCGTCCTACTACCCAAATAGAACAATAGGAAGAGCAAGAATTGCATCAGCAAGTGGCCTAATTATCACTGGTTATGTTCTGAATATCAGGTAGAGATGCTATACATTCATTACTATATTTTTTGACTCCCAGCCAAATGCAGATAACGTAAACCAAACCTATCCATAAGCCTGAAGTATGAGTCTTAAATCTTAAATAACGACAGGTAGCAACTAGCAACCTCAATACATAGCAAACGGCGATTCAACTGGTGGTTACTAATATTACATCGCTGGGGTCATACTGATCATGATGCAAATCTACCCAATATTCAGTTTGAATGTATAGCAAGCTGTCATACCAGTTTGCTCATGGCAGTGTCATCTTGCTGCAACGAACTTCTCGTTAGATAGAATGAAATATTATTACATTTTCCTCTTCATTTCCTCACAGTACCATGTGCATACGATTTTTCCACTCAAATTCATGTTTAAGCATATTATGTTAAGGTCCTGGGTGCAAGAATGTGTTCTACAATGCACTCGATCTCAACATCTCAATCCCAACGACGTTAAACTCCTGGGGGCAAGAATGGCAACACTCCACACACTCAGCATCTTAATCCCAACACAATTCGCTCGCCATTGTTAAGCGATCAATCAATTAAACTAAACAGTAGTCACTCTTAACTGCTAGAAATTTTCAACTTTTAAATTCAATTGTTTCGCAATTCTGTTCTCATGAAACAAGCTTTATTATATTGCGATTCCCAGTATGACTCGAAAGATAATTGAACGAGGTTGTCTGCATAATATATAGCACCTTTGGATAGAGTTGAGAATCTCAAATTGACATATATATGACAATACAGTTTTAACAGAGAAGTTATAATGCTAACTTGAAGCGATTGCATTGCCGCACAATTCCCTATCAAGAGCCATTAAGAATGTCTACCTCACCAATTCTTGACCTCTACTTTAATCAATTGACGGAGTTCTCCCTCTCCGAGTTGGCATGCTCTCCAACTCAAAACTCATTCATGCGTATATAGCTAACAAGGAACTTCGGTGACTAAGACTTGAATCAGAATAGCTTTGATCTAGCTGCCAAGCATTTGAGTCAAAACTTATAACCTGATCTTTCTTAAAGATGTAATGCAAGTCCTATTGGGTCATGGAATTGCTGATGATGGTTGGGGAACAAGAAAATGAAGTGTTGCCCACATGAGCTGGTGAGTGAGACTATACATTAGAGTCCTAAAATAACCATATTGTCCGGTTGGAATTTTGACATCCCAATATTCAAAATATTGCTAGGAAAAGCATCAATATATGTACTAGCACACAATTCACATTGTCAACTATATGACTTTTCTACTGTTCTAGGCAGGGTTCTAATCCCCTATCCAATAAAAACAGTAAATCATAATATTGTCAACCTTTCACATTCGGTGTAACAAGGTTACAAATGAGGGTGTAAGTCACCTTGGGGGAAACATAATCCTTTTAACATAAACATTTGATAACATCTACCAACAAGAGATTGCTAACAAATAAAAGTAATCCTTTTAATGGAGTTGGCCAAGTCATGATGAGTGATACAAACAGACTAGTAAAAAAGCAATATTTTCATTCAAGTTTCACCAAGAAACTTCAGACATTTGTTCACCTATTAACTGATAGCCAACAATATAAAGATTTCAAGCTCCTTCTGTGCAAAGTTGTGGGGCATAAGAGTATCAGCAACTTCAAGTTGTACAAAATTCAAGCAGGATGGCAGAATTTGATAAATGATATCCCAATATGTCAACAAGCTTGGATAAAACAGAAAAGTAATATTCCAAAGTCCAAACATTGGGATAGCATCTGTCAAACTAAGCCATTCTGCTAATTCAAGGACAATTCCATTGGCATTTATCAACAATACTCACTACGCCCCTTCTCCATGCCAAAAGAACCACTCACATACAGAACTCTCAAACCAGTAGATGTTAACATGAACGTTCAACTGGGGTGATCTTAGGTAAAACATGCACAAAAACTGGAGGATGGAAATGGACAGAAAGAGATCAGAACCTGTCGGGATTCACAGTAACATCACAAAGTCAGTGAGTTGAAAAACATGAATTTCTATCGTCACCTCACTTTCTTTCATCCATCCACCATTTCAACAGTACATAAAACAAAACAATGTGTAAAAAAAACAAAAACAAAAACAAAAAAGGCACAAAAAAAAAACGAATAACTTGATACAAAGGCAGAGAAAATAATGAGAGGGTATACAAGGTAAAAAGAAATAAATAAAAAAAGATTTGAAAATGGCATTATTTGGTTGAGCGAGCAAAATTACTAGAACTCCAACAACCAAAGTATCTCACTATTTTCACACAAAGCAGCAATCCATAATCACAACTACTCAAAATAGTCAAGTAACTTAGGTCACACCTAATTGCCAAAAGTACTCCATAATTCCACTGGCAAACAACAAAAGGTATTGGCATAACAAAGTTGCAATGGACAGAGATTTCCACACTCCCATTTTCTCCACTTGCACTCCTCTTGAACTCACAGTACATGGACAAAGATTTCCAAACCAATCAAATGGGACACAGAAAGACAGAAATCTTGAATATGTTCTACATCTATTAGGCATATCTCATAATCCTTTGATATTAAGGTCAGGTGTTGATTACATTCTTTTGATTAAAAATAAATAAAAAAACGGCTGAAGTAGGTAAAGATGCATATTACTGTGAGTCTGTGAACAATATTAAAAGTGTAACTGATAAACTAGTCATTTTAACACCAATTTACAAAAATTAAGAGGACAACTAGAAATGCTCTTAACTAAGACGATACTCACAGAGCAATAATGTCTTGCTAAAAGAAAATCCAGCAATCTCCTTAAATACTAGGAGACATTTGAAAATTGGGCATTGTTGTAAAACTCAAAGTAATCAATATACAATTTTTCTTACTATTCTTCTAAAAAAAAATTAAAATTCATCAAGAAAACAGGTCACTACAACAAAGATAATCCCACAAAATTGAGCGAAAAATAACAGAAACTTGATAGAACTTGGAAACCAAAAAAAAAACTTTGAGGGCATCAGTTCTCCAAGGTGAAAGTAAAACATCAATGAATATTCAGACGCAAATTACCCATAATACCATAAGACTCATCACCTGCCCAGATTCAGAGGAAAAAGAAAAAGATTGAAACTTGACATGTTCAGATCCATGTGGGTGTGAGTGAGATTGAAAAATGAGAAAGAAAGCGATCAGAACCACAGCCAATTCAGAGTAACATCACACAGTAAGTCAGTGAATTGAAGATATGAATTTGTATCGTCACTTCACTTTCTTTCATCTATCCACAAATTCCTCAAAACCAATTCAACTACAACCAAACACAGAAGCATCAAAGTGGGGGAAATTGGAAGTGGAAAAACGGATTGAAAGCGATCGGAACCTGTCGGGATTCACAGTAACATCACACGATTAAGTCAGTGAGTTAAAAAAACACATGAATTTCTATCGTCACCTCGCTTTCTTCCAATAACCCATCCACCTTTCCCCAACAAACAAACATTTGAAATCAAATAATATCAGCAAAAGAAAACCCAAAAAGAAGTGTTGTGTGTTTAGAAGTGAAAGCTCAAAACTTGGATGCAGAGAGAGGGAGAGGGAGTCTGAGGAGTAGTGTAGAGGCAATTTATAGACCGCGCGGTTCTCGATGGAAACCCTAGCAATGCGCGAAATTACAAATTAACCCCAATAGAAACCCTTTTTTTTTCTTTTTTTTTGTTTGAGAAAAACATTTATAACTTAATATTAGCTCAGCTAGATAAACCGAGAAACCGAACCGGCTGGTTCGGTGCATCTTTCATGATTGGTGGTTTGGTTCTTGGTTCAATACAAACGATATTGGTTTTATTGCAAATTCTATCTCAAACCGAGTCCCAACATGTCGGTTGCCAAGACCAACATGAACCGTGCATAGCCCTGAGTTTTCTCAATTACTAGAAAAACTTATGGGCGAGTTAATTGCGGGCTATAATTGATTAAATTATAGGGGAAATGATCATTTACCTAATTTCAGCTTACAAATTATCCACTTACTCTGCTAACAGTTTTTTAACTCATTTTACCCAAAACACTTTAAGGGATTATTTCCCTAATACCCAAATAATTCTTTTTTTATTCTTTTTATTTATATTTGGGATTTTTTTGCCCTCTCCTTCTTTCTCACTTAGAGAGAGAAGTCATCCTCCACCTTGCTGTGCTCCGGTGATCAATGGCCGGCCGCGGACTCCTGTGACCGGTGACCGGTGACCGGAATCCGAAAACCAGTCACCAGAATCCTGAATCCAATTGCCGGACTGGTGACCAGATTCCTGCGTCTGATTTTATTGCCCCTAATAATGCCTAGTAATCATATTATTGCCCCCTAGTAACAAGTTTATTAGGAATCAATATTAATGAAAAATGAAAATGTTTATAATTTTGAAAGTTTTTGTAGGTTTATCCAAATAAATAATCTTATTATTGCCCGTAATAATCATATTATTGCCTCAATAACCATATTATTGACCCCTTATAATCGTATTATTGACCCCTAATAATCGTATTATTGACCCGCAATAGACATGTATAACTCTTCAATAAAACCTTTTTTTTTCATTCTTCTTTCTTCTTTCTTCTTTCCTTCCTGACATGTATAACTTCAGCCGGCTTCAGCATGCCATCCTCCCAGACTGGCAGTGGAGAATGTAATTGGGAGTTGGGACTCAGTCCAAAAAAAAAAAAATTGAAATCGGGGCTACAGACCACTGTAACGACCTCGCGAAGGCCGAGAGTGGTCAGAAAACAACGTCGTCCATCACCTCAGCAAACGCAACGCCTAACTCTGAAGCACTTCCTTCACAGAAGCTCGAAATCGGTGTCGTCGTCATCCTCCGACGCCTAGCTCAGCTTGCCTCTGCGATTGCGAGTCTGTCTCTCCATCTCATCACGTCTCTCGCTTTCGTCCTCGAGGCACTAGCAAGACGGCTTGTCCTGGATCTCCTCGTCGTCCTCAAAATCTCCTCCGTCTTCTCCTTCTCAAGCCTCAGAGCCAAAGGAAGAACAAGGCCGCTGAATCCATCGTTGATCAGAATAAACTTGTCCCCGGCAGTGACATTGTTTGCCGGCTGTGGAGAAGGCGGCGGAGGAGCGAGTTCGATCTCCAGGAGGCGCTGACGTTGTCATTTTCGTCGATTTCCGGGAGGACCCATTCCTTCTTGCTTCACAGCAATGGCAGTAGAGCCAGTAGAAACAGGGATGGAGGCTGGCCGGGGGGGGGGGAGAGAGAGAGAGAGAGAGAGAGAGTCCGGGTGGACAGAGATTATGAGAGGAGAGAGAGAGTCCGGATGAGTTTCAATTTGATTAATGAGGGTAAAATTGTCAGTAGATGTTAGACCGGGTAAATGGGGTTAAAAAAACTCTTAGTAGAGTAAATGGGCAATTTTTATGCTGAAATTGTGTAAGTGGTCACGACCCCAATTATGGTAAGTGCAATGAAAGAAGTGTTGACATGCTGGAAGGCAAAGTGAAAAAGTATTAGACTAATAACTGGATGGTGTCTCTCTCAAATGAACAAACCCATCCTCTTGAATCAGGAATGCTCGAGAACTAGTGATATCCAAGACCATAACCACATAGATAAACTTTGATCGATCGAAATGTGGATTTAAAACCCAATGTAAGGAATAAGGCCGATACCTCATTTGTGGTCACCATTGACGATGAAAGTTATGGTTTAGGATTTAGGGCAGAGGTATCGACGAGACAGCGGGAGGCATCAAATCCTAATCCTTCAGATGAGGGAGATCTGATAAGCAGATAAGATGATTCCTGAGCCAAACAGGTTTCATTACCCTTCAAAAATCCTGATTAACAGCTCCCTAGTCCCTACTCTACTGAAATATTTCATGTCAAGTCCTTCAAATTAAGGTTCATGTCCATCAATTTTCAAACAAATTCACAATCATTTCATTATTCATTTCTTTTACAAAAGGACGGTTAAGTAACAGGACCATTAAATATTTATTGGGAAGAAATTATGATCCTCCCCATCTGTTTTAAATAGGCATCTCAACAATTGTGGATTGATGAATAAATCGAATTAGTCCATCTTAGCTGATATACGGAATTGGTATGCCGGGATTAAGGTACAAAAAAATTTGGTCCATCCTAACTGGAATCTTCAATTTTCGACGAATTGGTAAGCACAAGATTGGGTGCAGCCTAAAATACACATTGTTTTGTTCATTCATCCAATGGAGTTAAGCCTAGACTACACAAATTGTTCATTGACTACTTAAATTCTGTGGAGTACTTTCAGTTTTAAAGTTCCGACAAACGGGCATTTTAACAAGAATGGTTCGACATTGCTTGAGAAATTACACCCAAGATTACGTTTTGTTTTGCTTTTAAAACAAACAAACATAAAAGGGAGTGAGGGAATGATGTGATCAGAAGTAGCTGGTTGTGATATCATATATATGCTATCATTGGGAATCCGAATGATTCTTTTCATCATACAACATCAAACCCCCTCAATCCAAAACCATTGATTAAAAGAAAAACCTCCGAGAAAGAACAAAAAAATCAGTTAAAAAATCTGTAAGGGCATCAGTTCTCCAAGGTGAAAGTAAAACATCAATGAGAATTCAGACGCAAATTACCCATAATACCATGAGACTCATCAGCTGCCCAGATTCGAAAAACAAAAACCATTTTCAACAAAAAAAAAAACAAAAATTCAGAACTGAACCCAGTTCAGTTCAGATCCATGTGCTTAGTGTGCAGTTGAGATTTGGGAAATGAGAAAGAAAAGCGATCAGAACCACAGCCAATTCAGGTTAACATCAAGCAGTAAGTCAGGGGATTGACAGACATGAATTTCTATCGTCACTTCGCTTTCTTTCCAATTCAAATTCCAACCCTACAAGAAACAATCAGGAAATATATAAGGAGAGAAAAACAGAGAAAAAAGCTCAGAACTTCTTAGAGGGTTGTGTAGCCGTCACAGACAGAGCCCTATTAAAGCACCCGCCTCTGGCACAGAAGTGTTCATCACGGCTATCAATCTATTACTGAAATCGAGAAATCGAGTCGGAAAAAAAAAAAAAACTGAAAAAGAGAGAGATGCTGTGAAAGGAGGAGGAGAGAGGCTTGCAGGTGTTAGTGAGGATGGAGAGGCAATTTATAGAGATACTTATATGAGAAACCCTAATTCTTTTTTCAATGTGGGCTGCAGCGTTGGGCTGTGCTTTGGGAATGGGCTTGCTCCTTCTCATATAATTACCAACTTATCCCAACCCCGAAAAATACACGTTTTTTTTTTTTTTTTTTAAATTAACCATACACAGTGTAGCTAAGCTAGTAGATATAATTAAAAAAAATATATACATATGTTGGTCTTGTCTGTTCAACATAGATTGTTATTGTTAACCATACCCTAGGCCCCTGGGATTGGCCCCTAACTAAAGGAAACTGCAGTAATGATTCTTATTGACGGTAACTTGGGCAAAACTGCAGTTCCTTGGAAGATTAAAGTCGTAGTTAATGAAATCAAACTTCTAGTCAATCAATTTGATTACATTTCATTTTAGACATGTGTTTCTTAAAGATAATTTTGTAATTGATAAGTTAGCGAGTTTGGATCACAAGAATAGAAATGTTTCAATATGGTTTAACTGTCGCTCCCTTTTTGTGCTCTCAGTGTTCCAATTGAACCAGGTAGGAGGAGATTGCTATCGTGTTTTGTTTTGTAATTTGCTTTTCAGTCAAAATAATATAAAAATAAATAAAAATAAAATAAAAACTGGTACTTTGGTGTCAATGTCATTTGTTCTGGTTATTTGAATTGGGAGCTCTGTAGTATTTCATTTGTGAAGTCCTTAGAGCATAGAGCAGCAAAAATAAATATGTTACCAGCAATACTTATACATTTGCAATGCACATGTTATGCTGATGATGAACGTTGAAATTTCCTTCTCACCACTTCTTTAATTTTTTCATTTTTGTTTTTATGTTTTCTTTTTAATTTTACTATAATAGCCATTTTATTAATTTTATTATGAGTTTTTACTTTTTTGTTTTACTTTTTACGTTAAAAGGTATTATGGGCACGTCAAAATTTGGTAAAACTCATTGACACTAAAAGAGCTTCTCCATTTATAGTAGTAGAAAAATGACGATCAACTTTGTTAAACAATTGGATTATTTTGTTGTGTATATGTTAGAACACCCACATATATATTTTTGCACAAAAATTAGTCAAGAAACATGAAAGAGTAAGAAAGAAAAGAGTTAACAACCAACCTTATCGTTCAATTCATGATATGTTTTGCAACACGTTATATTTTTTTCTTTCGTATCAAGAAAAGTCATAGGAGAAATCAAATTCAAAGTGGGTGTAGAGACAAATGCTTATTGTGTCCCACGTAATTGGCCAATGAAAGTAGCGGTGGGCGCGGTTCGGTGTTAGGCTAAAACCGCAACCAAACCGCTTCATTCGGTTGTGTTATATTTAAAACCGCAACCGCATTTTAAAAACCTACACCGCTTACTTCGGTTACACCGTTTGGTTGTGCGGTGAGGATCGGTTTCGGTTGTGTTTGACTTTCTATTTTTTTCGCATATTTTCGACCAAAGTCGATAAATTTAGCTGTCCTAAAATGAGTAACCATTACTATCAAAACGTCAACAAAATAAACCACTCATAATCTGTTCAATAAATCAAGTAATGAACATTTCAAATAATATGTTCATGACATCAACATCTCAAGTTCTCAACTAGACAAATAAATAACATTAACAATCTGTCAAACCTGCATATCAACAATCAACAATTTGCTCCAACTGTTCAACATTTCAAACCAAAAAGCAATTTCCAAAACTAAATCAAAGTTCCAACAGTCTAACAATATGTTTCCAAACCAAATAGTTAACATGCAGCACAAACATAAATCAAAGTTCCAACTTCCAAGTTCCAGCAGTAAATCAAAGTTCCAGTAGCTGTAAATCAAAGTTCCAACAGCAGTAAATCAAAGTTCCAGTAGCAGTACGTAAATCAAAGTTCCAGCAGCACAAACATCAAGTTCAAACTTCAAAGTACCAAACATAAATTTAAAGTTATTACAAACCATAGTTAAAGAACTTAAAGGCAGTAACATCAAATTCCAAGTACCAAACAGAAGTTAAAGTTATTAGTTATTACAAACTAAAGTTCAAGCAGTTCATACTTGAATGAAACGGGAAGGGAAAAAAAAATAGAAAGTTGGGTCACGGAGAACGTGCTCCAGCAGCACAACAATTTATTTCAAAATGTAGTTCCATTAGTCCGATTTCCAGCAGCTGCAACCTACTTCATCCCTCAGATTCAAACACTTGGGTCACAACAGAGTCTAATGAAAACCAAATTCGAAACAATTCAAAACAATCAGTAGCACTAGTAAATCGAAACAATCAGTAGCACTAATAACAAAACCACAATTCGAAACAATCAGTAGCACTAATAACAATCAGTAGCACTAGTCAATCGAAACAATTAGTAGCACTAATAACAAAAGTAATCAAACCACAATTCTCAAACAATCAGTAGCACTAATAACAAAACCAAACTGATCATGCTTATTTCAAAATCAAACTGATGCTCTCATGCTCATTAGAAGAACTGAAGAAGCAAGCAAGTAAGAAAGGTGAGATCAGTTCGAAACAAGCTCAAGTGTTGAACCCAAAATCGAACCCAAACACATATCAATCCAAAACTGATGATCCCAAACAAGCTGAACCCAAAATCAATTCAAAATCGAACTCCAAAAGTGATGAGATGAGATGAGAGCTGATGCTTTCCATACCGATTCCATCTACAAATGAGATAAGAGCTGAGAAGAGCCTTGGAGTTGTCGATCAGCTAAGAAAACGCAGCAAACGAAGGAAGAAGACGTATTGTAATGGGCAAGAGAAGAAGAGATCAAAAGGAAGACCAACACAAAGAAAAAGATCATGAAAGAAAAGATCAAAAGGAAGAGCACCAACTTCCTCTGATGGCTTTGATTCCAAACAATTTCGACACCAAAGTGTTGGGGTTTGTCGATTGGCTTTTGATTTTGTCAATCACCGGGATTCACTTGCTTCGACTTGGGATTCAGGTTGGGACGGGGTGGGTGCGGATCGAACACTCGGATTCAGGTTAGCTGTGTGTATGAGTCGAGAGAGATGACGGTTGGGACTTGGGAGAGATGAGGCGTTGTCCAAATGAGAGGCTGACTAAGTCAGCTAGGTTTTCTCTCATTGAGAGTAATCTAGTGCAGCAAGGACTAGCCAGGGAGTAGTGTAACCTGATTTCCACCAATTAAAATTCGACACCCATTTAAAAATATATAAATAATACTAAATTAATTAAAATAATAATAATTTAAATAAATACTAAATATGCGGTCTGGTTCGGTTATTTCCGGTCGGTTCTGAAGCTAAACCCGGTCCCAAACCGTTATATTCCAGTCTGGTCCGGTTTTTTTTTTTTTTTTTTGCAGTCTTGTTTCATTCGGTTTGGTCCCCGAGCCACTTTTCACCGCCGGTTCGGCCAGTTTTTGATGTCCTGTTCGGTTTCTACCCGCCCCTAAATGAAAGCAAGAGATATGATGCCCCAATTGAGTGAAGTCATCGTCCTCCTTCTTCATGGGAGACACTGCTTTCACAAGTATTAGGTGCATTCAAGGCAGCACTAAGAGTATTAAGAGTCGACTCATAATTCTTGGCCTTGAAGGCATTGGTAGCTTCCTACATGCTACCAGTGGCATTTGAGTATACTTCTTCGCAGTCTTGTAATGCAGGTTGGTTAACTTTTGGATCCTTCTTTAGCTCTTGAATGTGTGAATTGATACTGGTCACCTTGGCTTCGGCTAGGTCAAGTACGATCGCTGTAAGTGTTGCATGGTCTGCACTATGGCTTTTAGGGTTGGCCTCAAGGGTTGAGACAAAAAAGTCATAATTCAAAGATGGTTCATGATCTGCGGCTTTCTTGCAATATAGTTGGATCAAATCATCACGATTGTGCTGTGAAAGAGCATGAGAAAAATGACAAGGAAGAAACACCTCATTTTGAGAAACATATAGTAGAGCGGCTCTGTTAGGGTTGGGGGTTCGTTGCCGTAGGGTATGGAATTCCACAAAATACCTTCCTCCTCAAATGGAATCTTTTCCAACGCTGTCACTGGGGTCGTTTGCATTAAAGAATTTGGGTTAGTTGGAGGTACTGTTGGGTTATGGCAGCGCTGATGGTGGTGAATTAGAGGGAACTTTGTTGCCAGATCGAGGTTCAATGGCGGTGTTATTAGAGTTGGGTTGAGTCGGGCTGGTTCCGACACCGTGGTGGTGCATGAGCTTCAGGTCAAAGAAACATTGGGGATCAGCAAGAGGATCTGATGTGGCGGGGTTATACGGGGGGTTTCTTTCAGGTCAATCGTTGACGCAGGTCGTGAACTCTACAACGGCGGAGACGTTTTGTGTAATGCCCCGTACCTATTAGTTACTTTTTTTTACCGTGGTTGACCGAGGAGTGACTTTTTCTTTAGTCCGGTAAATTAGGAAATTTATTTGAGATTGTCGTAGAATACGAAAAATCGAGTTCATGGACACGTAGTTTGTTTAAATTGGATTTATATCGGAAAAGTTATGACAAAAAATAGAAATTTCTATTTTTGGCATGGTTTTCTTTTTTGGTGAGCTTCTATTTGTGGAAGGAGGGCTTAAAAAAACAGATGGGAAGAGAGAAAAGGTAAAGGAATCAAAAAAAAAAAAAAATAGAAGGAGAGAACGGGACGAACCCGAGCCCCCCCCCCCCTTTTTTTTTTTTTCCTCCGTCGCTGCTCTCCCTCTCTCCGGCGATTTCGTCGCCGTCCGGCCACCCCAGGACGCATCGTTGGGCACGGCGTGATCCTCTCTTCCTTCTCCTTCTAGCTATGTAAGTATTTCACCTTGGGCAGCTTTGGTTTTGGAGATATGAGGAGAATTGCAGAATTGGGAAAAAAATGGTTTTTTGCTTTGATGTCCGGTTTCCGGCGATTTCCGGCCGGATTCTTTGGGGGTTTTGGTTGTTGGGGAAGTACTGAACGTGTTCCTAACCTTGTTGCAGCTCGTTTTGATTGGTGGAAGAAGATTTGAGGGTGTTTGAGACTGTGAACAGTAACTCTCGAATTCTTGGGTTCTTGTTTGATTTTTCTGGATATTTCTGCTTGTTTTTGGTGGCTGCTGCAGGTATAGAAGTGATTGTGTGGGTTTTGAAGTTGATTTTGGAATAAATAGGTTGATTGGAATTGAATTTAATCTTTGAGTTTGTGTTAAACTTGAGGTTTGTTGGATATTGAGTTTTCTTTGGTTTGTGATGTTGAACATGGTTGATGGATTTGTCATGTTTGTAGTGTTGGGTGAAAACTCTTAGTAAAGGGCTATTATGAATTATTTGTTAGGAAGTAGAGAGAATTTGAGATTGTTAGAGTTGAAATTGTGATTTTGCAAAGGAGAGAAAAATTAAGAAAGAATGTGGAATTGTTGGAAAAGGATTTATATTATATATTGGTGGTAAATTGTGTTGAAGGAAGTGAATTAAAAATTTGTTAAGTTATCGAATGGTCTTTGTGAAGGTTTAGATTAAGCGAAGTCATGGAATGGTTAAGGAATCGATTTAAGAATCGATCGAGTGGTTATGAGTTGGAGGGCATTGAGATTGTAAGGAATTATAGAATTAATCCCAAATTAAAGTGTGGGAGTTTTATAACAATTTGTGAATAACGGATGCTTATTCCGAGGGAAATGAGTTGTTTTTGAGAGTATTTCCTTATTATGGTTAATTATATCCTATGCAATTGTGACAGGACGTACTGAGCCCTCGAGCGAGGAGGACACAGGCAAGCAGCAGGGTTAGCTGCGGGATTCACTTGTGAGTGGATCTTTATTTTATTTAAATAATGCATGCAGCATGGTATTAAGTTTTGAAATGTGATTTTGTGGAAAGAAAAGGATTAAAAAGGTAACAGTTGACAAGGAGGCCAGTTTTGGCGCATGCGTATCTTACCTAGTTGGCAGTCCCTTTTAGGTAATAGTCTGGTCGGCAGTCCCGTCCAGACTACAGCTCGGTTGGCAGTCCCATCCGATGCGTCATCTGGTTGGCAGTCCCTTCCAGTTGACTTGAGGTAGTTAGTCGGCAGTCCCGTCTACTACCTGTGGCTAGTTGGCAGTCCCAACTAATCACCGCCTCCTACTCCGGTTGGCAGTCCCTTCCGATGCGTCATCGGGTGGCAGTCCCTCCCCGATGGCATGAGATGCCTAAGAAGCAGTCCTTCCTAGTCATCAAATGAGTTTCTTGGAAAAAGATTGAGTTGGAAATTTTCATGAAGTCTCGCTGCATGATGATTTTGTTAAAAAGAGAAATGGGGAAGCATACCATAAATTGTTTTGATTCTCGTTTCGGTTTTGTCCGCTCACTCTAATGGATTTTTATATGTTTTCCCCTGGGCCCTTCGTTTTCAAATGCCCAGATTTCAGATTAGCCGAGATTGCGTCCAGGCTCAAGGACTTGGAAATCAACGCTTCCGCTTTTTGTCCGTAGGTTATTACTTAACCTACCTTGTATGATATTGGCTTAGTTTAGTGTTGCTCTGATAAACCTTTTCTTTTAAGTTTGATTGATGTTGTTGCTTGGGTTGTTGTTGCTTACGGAGGATTATGTTGGGATTTGAACTTTCTGGATGTAATATATGTGCATGGATTGTAAATTTGATATTGTAGGTTGAGTAGAAGATATAGTTGAAATCTTGTCCAGGTTTGTGAAATTTTGGGTAGCCCATTTTTAGGGGAGGTTCTGCCGAATTTTCGGTAGGATTTCGCTTAAAGTGGGCCCCGCAGGCTCGTATCCAGGTAATTGGGGTGATTCCTGGGTCGGGTCCTGTCATTTTGTGAGGCAGTTCTGAAGATGGTGACTACGGAATTGACGTGGGTGGCTGTAGTGTAGTTGCTGGTATCTTTGGCCGCGGCCTGTGAATTTATTGTTAGTGACAACGGCTCTATAGTTGGGGTGTCTAGAATTTTAGGGGCCTATAGTAGTTGGTTCTGGGCTAATAGTTAGTCCTGGTTTGCAGGCTTTGTTAGGGTTTGGGAATTGGGCTCGGGTGTAGGGTTTTGTACTTGAACTAGGGTTGTGGGATTTACTTTTATCTTTTATTTTGTCATGATGGATAGGGCGTTTGCAGCCTCTCTGCTTGATTAGAAGAGATGCCGTGCTCTAGCCCCCATCTTTAATTGCTCATTGGTTTTGTAAGGGCTTTTTTGGCTGGGCTTAACAGCTTGAAAAGTTGGGTTGCCTTAGGCAGTGGTTCTTCCGTCAACATTGGGATGGATCGTTATGTGTAACCTCGATGAATTATAAAAGACCTAACATTTGCTTCAAAAAAAAAAAAGATATATCGACGGATGTGATGTTGAGAGTCTTTTAATTTCTGAACATTGTACAAAGAAAATAAACAAAAGTCTAGTTTAAATATTGCCTTCGTAAACAGGGGAAACCCTGTTAATTGCCATTAAACCCTACGTTGCAAATCTCTGCAACCTCCAAAACCCTAGGTATTCCAAAACTTCGTTTTTGCTTTCTGGTGACTTATGTGGATGAGATGGCAGTGAGACTGGCTTCGTCTCTTGCTCTGGCTGAAGGCAAGGGACCAGTGGATCTCTGACCATCTAAGGGTTCAAGGCTTCGATGCTCTCAAGCTTTGTCGGTTGGTAAGTTGTTAACTGCTCAAGATTATTCTCAAGGTTCTTTCAAGGACATGTTCCGGCGAGTATGGAGATTCAACAGAAGTTATCAAATTCAAAATCATGTTGAGAGATTTTGTTTTCCTTTACTAAACCCTCTAATCATACTGGGGTTTTGAAAGAGGGGTCTTGGAGCTTTGATCGTGCTCTGGTGGTTTTGGCGACCTTTGATGGCATGATGCCAGTGGAGATGGTGCCCTTGAATGCATTAGGCTTCTGGATACGAGTGCTTGGAATCATACCAGCAATTTAAACTAAGAGGCTTATCAGATTGGTAGGCAGTTCTTTGAGAAGGTTGCGAAGAATGATGAAGTTAAATATGATGTAGGTTAATTATGGATCCATGTTGACACTAGTCTTCGTCAACCCATCATCTTTTTAGTTCTTTTCCGAGAATCTGGCTGGAGAATGCACGACATACGGATCCCTCATTCATATCGATCTTCTATGCTTTGACCCAGCGTTGCCTGAGGAGTTGCAGAGACGTCTAATGCCGGCAAGGACTGTGTTGTCTCAGGCTTTTGGTCGAGTTGTTGGCACTAGCAATGTTGTTGGTGGTGCCGCGCCGGTAGGGAACGCTGTGACTGAACAGTAGTCTGGGGTTGAAGTTGGACTGAGTCGGTGACCTGAGCAAGGCCAGAGTTCTAGGGTTGAGATGGCAAGAGCTGATGGGGATAGGGTTGATGTGGCCAAAGATGATGTGGCTAGTGACTTGGAGCCTACTAGACAAGGAACTAGGCCAATTGTAGCTCCTGGGCTAGTGCAAGCTTCTAGGTCTAAGTTGATTTTCAAGGCCCATCTGTTTCAAATTTGCTTTCCAAAGGTCTTTCCTTTCCAAAGAATTGGAAAAAAGTGATTATACGAGAGCTTGAAGAGACTATAGCTTCTCCATCAAAAGTGAGTGGGAGGCGGAGACAAAGAGAGATGTTATGTAGTCATCTCCAAAGAGACAACGCCTGAGCCAAGTTGTTAGTAGATCAAACATTGATGCGGCTAGTATGGGTCCGGAAATGGTGACTGCTCCCTAAGAAGTCCTGAAGAAAAGGGGCCGACCTAGACATAGCAAAAACAAAGTGAAAGTTACTAAGACAAGCCCTATGAAAGTCAAGGGCTCACCCAACAAGAAGAAAAAGGATGCAGGATAGCGAAAGAAGAAGGTAATGGAGCTAACCTTTAGCCTCCCTACTGACTTTGAGAACTCCAACCCTAAGGGGAAGGAGCTCAGTTAAAATCGAGATGTCTAGTCTTTCCTAGCTGAAGGTCTTCTATGAGTCTTCTTAGAAATACTGTTTATTTTTGCGTGCTCGATACAAGAGGTAAATAGTAGGCTATATGTTCCTTTGAATGCCAAGGTTCTTTTGCTAGTTTGGACTTTGTGCTTTATTGATTCATGAAATAGTATGTGTGCCAATTTATAATCTTTTTTGGGTAAGTACTTTTTCAACCGTTGTGGTTCATTAATATAAGAATGATCAATTTTCCTTTTATTTTTTTTTATTAAAAAAAAAAATCATCCACAACCACCAACTCATTCATGGTTTAACATCATCCCTTGTAGAGGACTAGTGTAGGAGATTATGGGCAACAGACTCTGAAAATGTGAGCATGTTTTTGAAATGAATCTGAGGGATTACGTGAAACCGTTATAAATCACTCAGGACTCGGGATACCCCTTCGTATTTTATACTTGGGTGTTACAAATCTCGATTTTTTGGAGGGGAAAAAATCAGGAATGGTCACTGAATCATAACATATTCGACACTTAACTCACTGTATTTTCAATAATATCACATAACTCACTCAATTTTGAAACCGTCTTTCATATAACTCACTACCGTCTATTTATTTGGTCGTTAAATAATTGATCACGTGTAATATATTGAGGGATAATTTCGTCCAATCAAGCTATTTTTAAGCATCTCTCTCTCTCTCTCTCCCTGTTGCCTTCAACCCGAAGGCCCCAAGCTTGGGCTCAAGCAAAATATGGAATTGAAGTCAGAGCGAAGTGCTCGGGCACATCACCACACTTTCTAACAGTCAGATGTGTTCTCACAATTCTGACCACTCACTTATATAAACTGGGTGTTCATCATTCACCATGCTCCTCAACCCAGAAAACTCTGTTTCACCGTCCCCTGCAGAATTTAGCTGGGATTTGACAAACTGAATCATTCTAATCTTGACTTTCCACACCAAATTCAATTCCCTCTTCAATATTTGACTAGCAAATAGAATCTGGAACAAGTAAAAAGAAAGAACTACAAAAGGAGAGAGAATATATATATATATAAAAAAATCATCGCTTTTTTTAATTAACATGTGTTTGAATGATCTGCCCATGGGCTCCGGTGATTCTCTGGAGCCATCATTGTTCCTACTCTCAACACCATCATCTATCATTAACAATTGAAGTATACCAAGAAGGTTATAAGTTTGTTTTCATCATTCACCACGGGACATTGATTCTGACTTTATATGATTATCATCCACAAATTCACTCCAGTAAGTCCACCCCATACGCCATAACTAACAAAAACCCAGGGTCCCCAATTCAATTAGATCAAGATCGAGAACAAGAACCATCATTCAAGCTCAAGCCCCAAATCTACCGAATATCAAAATTCCAAATTAAAATTAGATCTTTCATTATAAATCAAACCCATGCGATGCAGCTGGGAACTCGAGTACTCGACCCAATCCTCATTGTTCAGTATACCGCAACCACAGGCCCAAACCCCACCCAATCCCCCACCACCCTCCTCCACCTCACTTTCAGCCAGGACCACACTTGCTTCTCCATCGCCACCGACTCCGGCTTTCGTTGAATATTATAAAGATTTTGTTTTTGTTTGGGGGTGAGGAGAGAGAAAGCTCAATGTTTTCGGATTTGATTACATCTGAATGAATTACTACAAAGGTGGGGGCTTTTCACAGGCTCACAGCTGAAATAATGGAGAGAGATAGAGCACAGCAAGCCCAGAACACAACACTCAACCAAAAACCCGACCATGACGGACATGGAGAAAAGCCTGGATCCTCAGCTATGGTAGGCCTGCGCCGGCGGCATGGTCCAAATGGCTCCGGTGAACTCCAAAGCTTCTACTTTCCTCAAGGCCACGCCGAGCACGCCCAAACCACGTCGATTTCCCAGCCTTCGTGCCTTCGTCAGAATCTCAGTTCTCATTGTCTTCTCTTCCTCTCACTCCCACTCTCGTCTCTCTCTAGTTCTCCCCCTTTTTGTTTTTGTGATTGGAGAAGTCTAACTCAACTAAACGATATTTTCACAGTGAATTAGATGAAAACGACCCTTTCAGTTCAAATATTTAACGGATAATAAACGTCATTAGACGATGGTGAGTTATGTGAAAGACGGTTTTAAAATTAAGTGAGTTATGTGATATTGTTGAAAATATAGTGAGTTAAGTGTCGAATATGTCATAACTCAATAACCATCCCTGATTTTTTCCCTTTTTTGGAGGGTCTGTTCCTGAAAAGAAAGTTCAAGGACTGCTATTTATTTTGGCAATTTTTACTACTGTGCACATGATTTATATGCAATTGCTGCAATATACAGCAATGCCGAGGAAAATGCCAAGCTGCAAAATTTTTCAAATGAGCTGATTCCAACTTGCATTTGGCTGGTTACAGGAATACACTGTCAAATGATGCTGTTTCTGCTGATGATGATTCTCAAGTGATATAATCAGTTTGTTACAAAGGAGGGGAACTTGTCTTAGGTCCTGGGAAGAAATGATCCTTCAGTACACTGATTTGTTACCTTCAACCCATCCTATGCAACAAGACACATTCTCACTTTGAAACTGGTTGAAGTATCATAAATTTCAAGTATTACATTAATCCTGACATACAGAACTTCCATAAGCTAGCTGTGTGCTTATTAAGCTCATTGAACAAGCTCAACTTCTCTTGAAGATAGCAATGTTCACTTGCGAGCTTGAACCCCCCACCTAAATGACTAAAGAGTACACTGAGATTCTACTACTATTATTACCACCCCAAAAGACTTGGTGAACTAATGAAAATAGAGGAGGGAACCAATGTGTAAATATGATATACTAGAACCATGATAGATTAGATGGAGCCACTGGCATTGTCTCCTATTCTGATTTCACTGAAATATGCTACTCACAGAAGAATCATCGTGAACACGCCAAATGGTCTCACCCAACAGGTTAGCTACTGAAAGTATAGTCAACTGAGGGAAGTAATTCTTCTCTGCAACAGGGATTGTGTTTGTTACAATCACCTCTTGAAACAGGCCACTCGATAACCTTTCAATTGCAGGAGGGCTGTGAACAAAAAAGCAACAAGAAAATTATCAAATGACTGAGATGGTTGGTATACCACATTGCATTTCATAACAAATAGAAAATAACTTGCAAATAATGAACCAAGTTGTTGGTTCATATTGATTTCCCCTCTTCCGAAAAATTAACAGACAAATAAACAGAATAAATGATCTGTTCTTATTTATTCAAGATATTTTAACTTCAGCATTGGAGCACTAACACATAGCAGACTTACAAGCACCTTGGTTGACTTCAAGAGAAAAATAATAATTAAACAAATTTCAAGGTTTAGTAGGCAAACAAGAAAATTAAGATTATAACTGGACAGAAGTAATAACAACAATAGAAAGCCAGCCATCAACTGAACCAAATGAAAAAGATCAAATGCTACAAGGGAAATAACAGAAAGCCATACCCTACAAAGCATATTGATACACCTAAAGACAACATGGGCATAACAGAAAGCCATACGATGCATCACGTGAAACAGATGAAATAGAACCAATGCTACGAAGTAAGTTCATACCTAAACACAGCATGGGTACAGCATGCATAGACTTCCCTTGCCCCCTCTTCATGTAACAGGGCTGCGCCTTTTGAGATTGTCCCTACAATGTAGAAGTGTACAGCTCATTAAAAACAAAATGAAAACTGCCTCTAGTTTTGAATTACATATATTATCATCTCATATAACATGGTTATCATGTATGAGCTGCAACATTCAACTTTAAACTGAAGAGATGGGTGAGAAAAGAGCTTTTAATAGACAAAGAGAATCATGTCATAGACAACAGTTATCATATACTATTGAGAATCATTTCATAGGCAACAGTTATTAACTTATTATGTATGCTCCAACATTCAATTTGACTTTAGTTTCTACTATGAGGTTAAAACAATTAGATTTTCCTTTACCTTTTCGGTTATTTATACATTTCTTTTTCTTTACTGTTATCTTTCATCTGTAACTGTTTGACCTCATGAGTAGGGACAAAAATATAACATGAAAACTCATATATTGTCACTCGACTCACCAGCAGTGTCAATCATATCATCCACCATCACTGCAACTTTTCCTTTTACATCGCCAATCAAGTTCATCACCTGGGAAGGTAAATATTAGATGTGCAACAGATCTTTGCTTACCATTTTTCTAAACTAGTACTCGTACAAAAAAGGATATTCAAGATTTCTATCAGCTAGTAGCATTACTGTGACCATAATATTGAGACCCATGTTGATATGTAGCTGCCAACAGTCGTAACATGATATAATCCCAAGGAAACTAATATGTTGTACAAATTGGAACAGTAATGAAAGGCAGTAACACTGCCGAAACTATTTCTAAGAGGATGGATTAAAATTTGAGAAAATACATGGCATTAACAAAAACATGAATATTGGTTTGACATTGAAACATCTTTAAGTTAGTTGATGATGATAAAGATTTCAGCCAGAATAACCACAAACTGCATTGTACAACTTGAACTAATGATGAACGTGTGAAGCATCCTACGCCTTACAAAATATAAGTAGGGGTTTGATACAGAAATTACCTCAGCAATATTGTGTCCATGACGCCTTTTGTCTATGATGGCTAAAGGTGCATCAGATAGTTTCTTTGCAAAAGCACGTGCTCTTGCAACTCCCCCAACATCAGGGGATACCACCACCAAATCATCAGAACAAATTGCCTTGCTGGCTAGGTAATCAAGGATAACATGCTACATTGCGCAGAATAAACAACATAAATTATGGCAAAGAAGCCATGATAAGTCAAGAATGACAACTGTGAGCAGATTACCTCACAATATACATGATCCACTGGTATATCAAAGTAACCTATTGACTGCCCGGAATGAATGTCACAAGCAAGAACACGGTCTGCACCTGCCATAGTGACGAGGTTTGCAACCAGTTTGGCTGCTATGGATTCACGCCCTTGAGTCTGTAGTGGAAAGAAGAGATTCTCTCAAGAAAAAATAACTTCTATCACTCAATGTAAGCATAATTCAGTTCAAATGCCACAAATGTAGGACTTTAATTACAAAGAGATACTGCACTATAGATATGAAACTTTAAAACTGGTCACAAACTTAATCACTTTTCCTGTTATGGACAAAGTGTGGGTGAAACTACTTGGACTGCCATATTTCCTTTCACTTGTTTGTACTTTTCGATCGGAAGTATTTTCTACTGGTGGATATCCTAGGCAACTTCATTTAAAGCAAAAATAGAGTCTTGCCTTTCTATCAGCTCTGGCATATCCAAAATATGGAATAACTGCAGTAATATTTCTGGCCGATGCCCTCCGACATGCATCAATTATAATTTGTAGCTCCATGAGGTTCTCATTGACAGGAGGGCAGGTTGGCTGCAATAAGAATACATCACATCCTCTAACACTCTCTCCCAACTGAACATATACTTCACCATCAGCAAACCTCTTTATGTTGATCTTTCCAAGCTCCAAACCCATGTACCAAGCAATTTCCTATGCATGAATTACAGACAGTTAGAAATCACATGCACAAGACTCAAAGTATTATAAGAGGGTTTAATGTGTGGGTGTTGAGATTTGAGAGGTTTTGCAAGTACTATAGAGTTAGCCACCACCTCTATGTATATAACTACCTAAAAGCACCCAGCATAGTCCACATGCACAATTTCAGAAATTGAAGAAGACCACAATGCCTTGTCCTATTACAACTTCATAAATTTAAGATGCACAGGATAGTTTTTAGCTCAATTCAAAGTACTGAATCCATTAAACCTGTTGATCAAAGAGCAGTGTTAAGTATGTGGTCATTATTCTGGATTTAGTGACAATGTCTTTTAAACAATTCTTGAAGAATGAATATCCACAATGCACTGCCATTCAAAATCAAGATACTGGAATAGTAGCTACTAAGGAAGAGCTGTAAAACTTTGGGGTTGTTTGGAAGTGACTAAAAAGACATCTCAGTAACTCTGAAGATTACAACTTATAAGATTGATCATATAGCAACACTTGTTACGCAACAATCATATACCACCACTATTCAGTGTTGCAAGAATTTTCTAACAAAGGTAATTAGTCAAAAATGTTTTACTCCCATTTCAGTAAATGTCACAGTAAAAATCCACTGAAACTTAAAAGTGTAAATCAAAAACCAATTATGATTACCTGGGAAAGAGCAGGATTTGCTGTGCCGGAAAACAATTTGAGCCTGGAACTACTTCTGTTAACCGATTTCGCCAACCGTGCCGATTCCAAGAACTTGGGCAGTGTCCGCTCGTTCACAACAGGAATAATCGGCTTCCCATTTCCGTTTATTGGTTCAGCCATTTCACATTTCTACCCAAATCATCAAAACCACACAAATCAATCGCCTAAAACGAAATGATCAAAAACAAAAATTACTTTTGTGTGGACGCATTTCACCCTAACATGTCAGATTACACAACAATTTTGATCGAAATTTTTCAAAAGACAACCCCTTTCTTTTATCTTTTCAAAATCAAACTGCAAAAATTGATTCTTATCTGAAAGCCGGAACAAATGAATAAATGAAAAAATATAATTATGAGTTACACAGTGGTGTAGGTATTCTTACAACACAGTCAGGAGCGTAGATTCGGGAGCCATATTCACTGCCGCCGAGCAAATTTCTATGGCCGCGAGCGAAGAGAGACGAACGAGAGGAAGCCATCGCCGCCGTGGACGAGGACGACGGCATGACGAGCGAGGCAGACATGTCCGCAATGCAGAATTAGGGTTAGGGTTTTGGGGGAGATAGAGAGACAGAGAGAGAGAAAGTGGGCGTTGCTTTTTCGGAGCTCTGCGGCTCTTTATCTATGGCGGGGGGACTCTCTGGCTTTCCACGACATTTCGATTTTGTTCATCACACACTTTGTTTTTTAAAGCGGTGGTGGCGGAAGTGGAAGGGACAGAACGACGCCGTTTTGGCGGGTGGGTCAGAGTCTAAGTCAAGTGGGGCCAGGAAGGTGGGGGCCAGTCAAATCCAGGTGCATTTGGAAGCCGGGAATCTTGAATATTTTATATTAATGTGGGAAATGAAATGGGCAACTTTGAATGGAAAAGTCCGGATTCTTTTCCTTTTTGTTACGCTTTCCCCACGCGGCGAAGCCGCAAAGGTCACAGACCACTGCCCCACAGGACCTTTTTAGTTCTTTCTTTGTTGACTACTCCTCCTCCCTTGGAGTTAGGTTCATTTTCTTTTTGTCCACTAATCATGGAATCTTGGATTCCCTTGTTTTTTGCATTTGTGTCATGGATCTCGTTGATTATGATTCTAGTTCAAAATCTTGAAAAGAAGAAGAATAAAGAGCCCCTCAAAAGAATGACTACTCGCCGCCCAAGTCGAGGGGCGAATTAGGTTCCAACAAAGTTAGGTCGGAGAACTATCGCATAGCAGAAGTATTGATTGATTTGAAAAATGATGCGGCTATTACCACCCTATCATTTTCTTTGTTCACCCTATAAATATTTGAATTATTGAAAGACTATATTATCTAAATGCAAAGTAACTAATAAGTACATTAATTTTCTAAAATTCAAATCTGTTAGGAAAACTAAATACACAGCTAATTAATTAAATACAAAACTATTTAATTTCTCCTGATAACATTAATCTTCATCTTTTCCACCCAAATTTTAATTTATTACTATTTTATTTTTGTCTTTTTGTTGCCTCCTCATCGTTAATTCGTTGTTCAATTCACAAAACCATTAGTTTTAACTTCATCAAAATCTTTACAATACCTTTATGAACACCGAAAATAAAATTTAAAACACGAAAAAAAAAATCAATCTTTTCTTCATTGCTCATAGTAGCACTTACTAATTTTTTGATATAGATTGAAATAAACGAACAATGAAACTGAATGAATTTTTTTTTTAAATGGAAGTAAATCAAATTATAATTTTATTAGGAAACTTTAACATATTTTAGTACGTTTTCTAATTGATATAAATTAAATAAGAAATTTTCACTAAACAAAATTTCTTTCTTTAATTTGATATGTCAATAATGTCATATGATGGAGGATATTCCCAAAAAGAGAAATGGGTTAGATAAGTAAATCTAATAATTGAAATTAAAATGTAGGGTGTAATGAGCAATTAGGGTGAACAAAGAAAATTATAGGGTGGCAATAGCCGCACCCTTCGAAAAAATGTGGTTCTAGTTGGATCTCTAAATTTGATATTTGGACCTTCAATTTTTTTTCAATTATTAACCGACTATGTCAAGTCATATGAAAAAACAAATAAGGATAATAAAAGAAAAAAAAATGTACTCTTCATACCTCCCACAAATATAACATTCAATTAATTTTTTTTTTCCGGAATTTCTTTATATTGCTTATGTTGTTTTATAATTTACCTAAAATAATTAGGTAAGAATAATAATTTCTATACATGGCCCATTATTTAGTACAAAAGTAAATTCAAAACAATCTGATTTGGAATTCCCTTAACTAAATTCATTGAATATTATAATATAGTTATTACTCGATCTTCTAACCCAAAACCCTTGAAATCCTTCTTTTAGCAAATTCAAATGGATTCCTGGAACATGTCAAGATTGAGAAATAACCTTTAATTAATTTTGGTGGAGGAGAGGCCTACTCATAAGAGAGCAATATCATGTCATTTTGATTCATTATTCTTCTCGTGGTTGAAGATAGATATAAAAAGTAGAGTAACATATTGTTGTATCTCATGTTTAAGGGTGTTTTGGTAAAAATAAAGAGATCTACTTAGCTTTTTAAGTATTCTAAAAAGTAAACTAGAGGTGTACTAAGTATGAGAGGTTCAAATAGCAAACTTGGAGATCTAAGAAGAGCTACCATTCGAAAAATTAAGAAAAAAAAAATCGCATATGTCAAATATTATCTACAGTCAATAAGGAATGAGCAATTTCAGTTGTTGGAAAATACATTTGAACTATTAGCATTTTAGTCATACATGTCAAGTGTATTGCGTTCAATAGAATAAATTTTGGATGAATATACAACACCAAATAAAAAATCACTTGCTGCATTTTTATGATCAGGAATACATGAATGATATATTTTGTGGTTAACTTGTGATTAAGAAATTTGTAGTCAGTCATGATTTGATAGAAATCAGTACTTCAATAGGGAATAAGTCAAAGAATTATGAGTTTTCATTTTGTGATTTTAGTTGTTATTCTCCATTGTAGATGTAATGGTGTGAAATGACTAGGACACTAGTGGCAGGTCATTTAATTATATCTTTTATTTTTTTGAAAGGCATTTAATTATATCTTTAAGTGAATATGGATTTTGCAATATTAGCTAGCTATTTAGAGAATTTAGTTAATGAGTTCACCCCTCAAGCCTAAAGTGATGTAGAACGGATGACAATATTGAAGAGCAGCTTGATCGTGAAAAGGACAAAACAAGAACACTGCAGATTTTGCTCTTCCATATTTGCTATGGCCTATGGATCTCTTTAGATCTTCAAAGTCTTGCTATGGTTTTTAGGTCGAGGGGTGGGCGTTAACAAAACCATACTAGGAAGTTATTAATGTACAAAAATTATAAGGAGTTCAAACAATTAAATAGATCCGAGACATCAAGGTTTCTTTATTTTTGATGAGAAACGAGCAATTTTTGGTTGTTGGGAAAAACATTTTGGACCCGACTAGCCTATAGTTATATATGTGAAATGTATGTGTTTAATAGAACAAATTGTGGACGAGAATATACATCACCAAACAAGAAATTACTTGTCGTCTATTTTGAAGTCTTTGTGATAAAAATATTTGTGGTAGTGTAGTCACTTTATGACTAATTTTTTTTTTTTTAACCTAAGGCGTTGTCGCATATCTTGTGTTTACAGACATGAACTTTAAATTCACGTCAAAAAAAAAAAAAAACTTTTTTTTATTTTTATTGTTCAATCACACGGTGTCCTCAAATGCTTCCTAGGCCCAGAGACTAATTAAAGTTTTCAACATCACCGAGGGCCTTATGTGTGCCAATAGGGTTTGTGTGGTACATAAATAGACCCCTTCTAGTGAGGAATCTCTTTTTTTAACAATTTTAAGAGATCGCTTATTAGACCCACTTTTCGATCATATATCAACATCTCAACTGTTCAGTTTTTAGGTATATATAAGTAGATCTATGCAAATTTTCAGACAAATTGATAATCGTTAATGTATTTATAACTGCAATTTACAATTAGAAACATGTATGATTATGGTTGGACAGATTCTGTTCGTCCATTGATTTAATCTAGTTAAATACATTAACGATTATTAATTTGGCTGAAAATTTGTAGAAGTGATCTATACATTAAAAACTAAAAACTGCACGGTCGAGATCCCAAAATGCTATCGAAAAGTGAGTCTCATAAGAGATTTCTTAAAATGACAAAAAAAAAAACAAAAAATCATTAATGAAAGGGTCCTCAGTACATAAATGCACAACAATTAATTAAAATTTTAAAAATCGATGCAAAAGCACAGTTTAGCACAGTAACTAGTCATGATCCACAATAGAATGACAAATTGCAATTGAAGAGTATTTGCTTTCGTAAAATCTGTCAATTCATACTCGAGTATTTAAGCGATGGTCTCAAATTGTGGTTCATGCACATCTTCTTTGCAAGTCAAGGGAAACAAGATTTTTTCTTTTCTTTCTTTTGAGTGATTGGACAGGGCCATTTCTTAATGACAGGCATGCATGTGCGAACAGAAATCCTTGATGTGCAACAAAATGTATCCAATGGTGAATGCAGTCCGCCCAGAACAAACAACCGAGTCAACAGACATTTCTGAAAGGGCCGATTAGTGTTGTTTATGAGTATGCTATCCCTAATTCTGAAAACGTCCAGGTGCTTTAGAGCTGGCTAGCTAGGGTAATTATAAGTCTGCATGAAGTGGCGGGCACACGAACCTTGATAGCCTATGGGGCGGTTCCTGCACCGTTGGGATAATAATTAAGGTCTAAATGATAATATGAGCTATGGCCCCGATGAATATTAATTTGCACCAAGGCCAGTTTGTGGAATAGATCACATGCTATATCTTTTATCGTTCATTAGATACTTTGCAACTCAAGTTTTGTACAGTACCTTGATCGAAAATTGCCATTAAATCACATTTGTGGCATAGCAAACTTACAGGGGTTTATAAATCACAACTCACTAAAGTGTTTTTGGTCTGGAGATAGTACCTCACAGCCTCACTAATAAAATCTGGCATAGCTCAAGAACGGCTCAATCAAGTCCAATGTCCGAGCTCACGTGTGCTCGCCAGTGAACGAGATCGCCTACTTCTTTGTCTGAAACAAAGTTGTCTACTTACGATCTCCTAAGAAAACCATACCCAAAGTCTGAAAGGCAAGTCGATTTTCTCATGAAAAAGGGTGCATGATAGTTTGAAAAGGCGAGCTAGTGGTGGTATCAGATGTAGCATTATGAAAGATGCATATGGTGCACTTCATTATAGTTCATTATGCATAACAGAAATTTTGACTGAGGTGGTAAAATATCTAGCATATTACCTAGTTGAAGTAGTGTTTGAATAGTTTACAAACTGAGATGCCAAAGCTGCCATAGTGATGCGTATTTTAATAGTTAGGAAACTTGAGATATCGGTATCTTATAGACATTAATTCAGAAATTGTTTGATGTTAGGTTTTATGAAAAAGACTTGCTCTGAATGGAAATCCAAAAGTTGTCATTATTATTGGTACTTCTCAAATTTATTTTCTTTGCTTGTACAAATACAGTTGAAAACAATTATGCAATGAAGCTTATTGGATATGGGAGGCTGGCCAACTTGGGTGGTCAAGCTTCCACCAATTAATTGCATCATGCCACCAATCAAGTAATTCTTTCGGAAAAGAAAGATTTGATACTTCCATGTTGATACCAAATCATGCAGCAGTAGCATTCATTTTAGTTATGAGTACGTTTAGCTATTCACTGTAAACGTGAATGACTAAATATTTGCACAATTGCACTATTTTAGAAGAAAAATAGAACTTATGGATTCACATAGGTTTTGATTACGTCCTTACTGTTGGAAAATTAAACCAAACTTGTTTCTTGTTTTTTTCCTAAGAATAAAGCTGCTGTCAGTTATTGTCTTTTCATTTGCAGATTATCAGTTACTACTGTTATTAGTCTTTTGGCTTTCCATTGGCAGCTAGGGGTTTGGTTGTTTATTGTCATAACAGTTAGAAGTGTTAAAGTCAGGCTCTTGATGCCTATATAAGTCTATTGTAATCATGCTATTCAAAATAAGAGAGAAGAAGTTTAAATAAGAATTCTCCCAGAAAACACTTGCTCTGTTCTCTTCCTTCTACATTCTGGTATCAAAGCATGGGAAGCTTGTTGTGCTCCCATGGCAAATGAAAATAACTCCAACCCAAATATGCTTCACTCATTCCTCGTTTCAATGGTGAAAAGTAGGGGTGGGCATAAACCGACCCGGGACTCAAAAACCGGCCGAACCGGGCCGGAAAAATGAGTCGGCTACCGAACCGCTTGCAACATACACATAAAATAACATTCACCGAACCGCACCGAATCTTTTCGGATCGGCACCGGTTTCACACCTCACACCGACCGAACTGACACCGAATTGACCGAATAATAACACAATCACCTTTTTTTATTAACGTGTTGTCACTTTACTAGTGGGGGAGGTTTGGTTTACTATGGACCTTTCTACACACAATCTTGATCACCTAATATAAACCTAATAACCCTAGCTGATAGCCACAATCTCTCTCTCGCAGCAGCAGCAACCTCCTCATTCTCTCTTACCCTCTCATTCCTTTTCTCTCAATTCTCTCATTCTCTCTCACAAAAATCTTCCACAACAAAAAGTTTAGTCACTATGTATGTTCATGATCTATAGGTCATCATTAAGCGAGTCCGATTTTCATCAAAATCTATTGGTAAGCTTCTATTTTGAATATGAATTAGGCTATAGATCTGGGTTTTAATTGGATGATTTTGGGTTTGCTTTGTAAGGATTTGGATTCAAGGATTGATTATATTCATTTGCAAAGAAAAGACGATCTGCACAAAGGAATATTTATGAGTGTTGTTCGACTAAGAGTTTGATTGTTAGGCTATTGAGATCAGTGAAGTTTTATGCTCTAATACTTTTGTAGGCTTGTACCAGGATCAGTGGTTTTCATATTCATCTGCAGGAGCCAAGAGATTAGAAGGTGGGAATTGAAAGTCGTCCTCCAACCTTTGATATATTTCTGTTGTTATATTTGTTTTAATGAACTATGATCCTTTGCTTCCTTTGATCTGTGAAATAAGTTAATTTGTTCTTGCACAAGTTTGCTCAGATTGTTCTAAACAAACAATTACCGAAGAATTGGCGTTAAGTTAATCTATTGTTGAAGTGTAAAACAGAAAATTGAAGTTGGGCCTAGATATTGGACAATTGACTCAAAGAATTTTGTTAAAAAAAATAAAATAATTCAAGCCCATTAAAAAAAACGGTAACCGAACTGGGCCGAACCGCAATTTCGGCCCACCGAAAATATCGGTACATCTCATAAATAATCGGGCTGCGGTTTGAATTTTGGCCCAACCGAAATGGGCGGTTCGGAAACGGTTTGGGCCCAACACCGATCCGACCCGACCCGCGCCCACCCCTAGTGAAAAGTATGATTATTGGAGCAAGAATGTCATGGTGTTGTTAAAATCCTTGGACATATGGAACGTTGTCGAAGATGGTTACGTTAAACCAGAAAATGAAGGTGCATTAACACAACCACAGAGGAATGTTTTGAAGGAGAATCGAAAGAAGGATAGCAAGGCACTCTTCTATATCTACCAGACAATTGATATGTCTGTGTATGAAAGAATTGCTCAAGCTGAGACTTCCAAGGAAGCCTGGGACATCATTCATGCAGCCTACAAAGGCAAAGAAAATGTGAAAATGGTTCGTCTTCAGACTCTAAGATCGAAGTTCGAAAAGTTGGAGAAATCACATTTAAATCAAAGTCTGGAACCATTGAAAAGATGTCAGAAGTTTATTATGTTCCTGGATTAAAAAGCAATTTGTTAAGTGCTCGGCATCTCTTGAGGAGAGGATATGATATTCATTTTCATGATAATGCTTGCTTCTTGTCAAAGAAAGATCAGCTTATTGCAAAGATTGGAGTGGCCGGAAATAATCTATTCCTTCTCAAGCTTGAAACAACAAATCTATCATGCTTTGTTGGTCGTGAGAAAGGAGCTTCCAGGTTATGGCATGACAGATTTGGTCACTTGAATTATGGAAGTTTGAAGCTGCTAGCAACAAACAACATGGTTGACGGGTTACCCCAGATTAATGAAGAAGATGGTGTGTGTGAAGAATGTCAGTTTGGTAAGCAACACAGGAATCCATTTCCTTCACACTCCTCTTGGCAAGCAAAATATCCTCTGGAGCTTGTTCATTCCGATCTCTGTGGTCCTATGCCAGTACCATCTCTCGGAGGTAGCGAATATTTTATTTCATTTATTGATGATTTTTCAAGAAAAGTTTGGGTTTATTTTCTCAAAGAAAAATCAGAAGCATTCCAAGTCTTCAAAGATTTTAAAGCAGAAGTTGAGAACATTGTTGGCCGGTCAATCAAAATTTTGAGAACTGATTATGGAGGAGAATATATGTCCAATGAGTTTGAGAAGTATTGCAAAGATAATGGAATAAGGCATCAGCTGACAGCTCGCTATACACCACAACAAAATGGTGTAAGTGAGAGGAAAAATCGAACTATAATGGAGATGGTAAGATGCATGCTTAGAAGAAAGAAATTACAGAAAGAGTTGTGGGCAGAAGCAGTGTCTTGTGCAGTCTATTTAATCAACAGATCACCAACAAAATGCTTGAAAGATTGTACGCCTCATGAAGCATGGTACGGAGTGAAGCCAAATGTGCAGCATTTGAAAGTTTTTGGTTCTGTTGCATATGCTCATGTTCCAGATGCAATCAGAAACAAACTTGAAGACGAGTCAGAGAAGTGTATTTTCATTGGATATAGTGACAGAAGCAAGGCCTACAAGCTGTACAATTCAGAGACGAAGAGGATCCTGATAAGCCGTGATGTTCTGTTAGATGAATATAAATTTTTTGATGAAGACAAAAATGATACAGCAAGCATTCCAGCCTTGGGAGATGAAGGTGGTACATCCAATACTCAGGGATCAACATTGGATGCAGATGATTCAACTCAAAGTCCTCCTCCAAAATTCAGAAGCTTGCAAGACCTTTATGACTCCACAGAACAAGTAAGTTTGCCAGATGATGTTGTTTATTTTGCATTCTTTGCTGGAGAGGATCCCATTTGTTTTAATGAAGCTTGTAGAGAACAAAAGTGGAAGAGAGCTATGGAAGAGGAAATAAAAGCTATTGAAAAAAATCAAACTTGGGAGCTCACAGATTTGCCATCACACAAGAAACCCATTGGTGTAAAATGGGTGTATAAGACAAAGATCAATCCAGATGGGTCTATCAACAAGCACAAGGCTAGACTTGTAGCGAAAGGGTACATGTAAAAAGAAGGTGAAGACTACACTGAAGTATTTGTTCCCGTTTCCAGACTTGACACCATTCGCTTGGTAATTTCTCTTACTGCTCAAAACAATTGGAAGCTATTGCAAATGGATGTGAAGTCTGCGTTCTTGAACGGCTCTCTCCAAGAAGAAGTTTACGTTGAGCAACCCCCAGGTTTTGTGAAGGAAGGAGAAGAAAATAAGGTCTACAAGCTCAAGAAAGCATTATATGGTCTGAAACAATCACCACGGGCTTGGTACAGCCGCATCAATTCTTACTTTGAGAAGCATGGGTTTCAGAAGTGTCCATATGAACACACATTGTACATCAAAGGCAGCTCACAAGGAAGATTTATGGTTGTAAGTCCTTGTTAATGCTTGGATCCGTGGGGATCTAATTAACGATAAGTAAAGAGAGAGAGAGAGAGAGTGACACAAGCGAAGTATAGTGGTTCACCTCCCGCCTTAGCGGGAGACTACGTCCACTTGAAAGCTTATACTAAGCTTATACTAATGTGCCGAGCCTTGCGGCCCAACAAGATTACAAAGTGTGTTGTAATGGAGTGAATGGTGTTTAAGTGGGAGGAGGCATTCCTTTTATAGGTGAAGGAATGCCTCTCCTTTACATTTTCTTAGATGTGGGACAAGAAACCACCATTCTAGTCTAGAGGAGCATATTGTGGAGGCAACTTGGCAAGGCCGGAAAGGTGACTTCCCAGCGACGGATTTGTGACTTCCGGATACCGTAGCGTGGCTTGAACATAGGGATACAAGATGCAAGTAACGGTTGGGCCTCACCATGGCTTGTGGGTGTCCCAAAGAGGGTGTTAATTATGCTTGGTGAGATAGCAAACTAGTGTCACTAGTAGAGGTATCTACAAGTCCCCGAAGTCCCCAAGTAAGAGGAGCTTCTTGGTTGGGGAGTTATACATGATGTCACCAAGCATAAGTAACCGGGCGGTACGGAGCCCTTACAAGTCCCCGAACTCCGTAAGCAAGAAGGGACTCGTAAACCTGCACAACAAAGACAAAAAAAACCGGCATATGTAGAATGCTCGTTGCATTGGGCAACAAATGTGAGTTGCATTGATATGCGTTGGCATATATGAGCGTAATAGTGCGCATATGGTCGTGTGAGAAAAGGAATTGCATATGATAAATGCGTGACGCGCGCAAGGAGACGAACGAGGTCGATTTTGACGGGGTTATGCTCGCGAGATGCAAGTTGCATGAGCGCTGCGGAGGTATGCATTTGTAACTCATGAACGATGATTGCGAGTACGGTTGTGTTTGTTTGGTTGTCTCTCGTATTAATGGAACGCGAAAAGAATTTGATTTGTCGCGGTCGGTAAACGACAAATGGTAGAAAAAATTCAATGTTCCATTAACGTGTGGTTTGTCGAGTAGACATGAGCGTAAAACTCGAGGATTGCTGGGAAGGCATGAGCGGAAAGCTCGTGGTGCCGGGAAGGCATGAGCGAGAAGCTCGTGAGCGGAAGCTCAAGGGTTGCCGGGAAGGCATGAGCGGGAAGCTCGGGGTGCCGGGAAGGCATGAGCGGGAAGCTCGGGGTGCCGGGAAGGCATGAACGGGAAGCTCGGGGGTTGCCGGGAAGGCATGAGCGGGAAGCTCGGGGGTTGCCGGGAAGGCATGAGCGGAAGCTCGGGGTGCCGGGAAGGCATGAGCGGGAAGCTCGGGGGTTGCCAGGAAGGCATGAGCGGAAGCTCGGGGTGCCGGGAAGGCATGAGCGGGAAGCTCGTGGGTTGCCGGGAAGGCATGAGCGGGAAGCTCGGGGTGCCGGGAAGGCATGAGCGGGAAGCTTGTGAGCGGAAGCTCAGGGGTTGCCGGGAAGGCATGAGCGGGAAGCTCGGGGTGCCGGGAAGGCATGAGCGGGAAGCTCGCGAGCAGAAGCTCAAGGGTTGCCGGGAAGGCATGAGCGGGAAGCTCGGGGGTTGCCGGGAAGGCATGAGCGGGAAGCTCGGGGTGCCGGGAAGGCATGAGCGGGAAGCTCGGGGTGCCGGGAAGGCATGAGCGGGAAGCTCGTGAGCGGAAGCTCAGGGGTTGCCGGGAAGGCATGAGCGGGAAGCTCGGGATTGCCGGGAAGGCATTAGCGGGGAGCTCGTGGGTTGCCGGGAAGGCATGGGCGGGAAGCTCGGGGTGCCGGGAAGGCATGAGCGGGAAGCTCGGGGGTGCCGCGAAGGCATGAGCGGTGAGCTCGGGGTGCCGCGAAGGCATGAGCGGTAAGCTCGTGAGCGGAAGCTCAAGGGTGCCGCGGAGGCATGAGCGGTGAGCTCGTGAGCGGGAAGCTCTAGGGTGCCGTGAAGGCATGAGCGGTAAGCTCGTGAGCGGAAGCTCGTGGTGCCGGGAAGGCGTGAGCGGAAGCTCGTGGGTGCCGAGAAGGCATGAGCGGGAGCTCGTGGGTGCCGAAGCTCGTCGGTTGCCGCTGAGGCGAGAGCGTGAAAGCGCGGCAGTGCCGCTGAGGCACGAGCGTGAAAGCGCGGCAGTGCCGCTGAGGCACGAGCGCGAAAAGCTCGGTGGCGCATTAACGAGTAGCTCGAGGTGATGCCCTGAGGCATGAGCGTAGCCGTTGCTAATTATGCTGGGCTGTATGTGCAAGTCCCCGAAGTCCCCAGTCAAGGAGGGTGTTCTTGCGGGTTGATACCAAAGCGTAGCTTTGTGCCGTATATCAAGCATAATTAGTGCGAGTGCGTCGTCCATCTAGAATTGGTTGGAGCAAACGCTTTTGCCCTTTCGGGTGGGCCCCTGCTAGGCCCTGCGAGGAGTCCCCCACTCCTGGCTATAGACCTCCGGATGGTCGGAAAATTGTTTGATGAGGGGAGCTGCGCGGAGCAGAGGGTGTTGGGTAGCGAGCCCAATCTTTGGTACCCAAGCGTCGGGGTTAACTGCCGGATCAATGGCTGCCGTGGGCTGTGTTAACTAGTCCCTTTGCTATTTCTCGGAGGAGAAACTTGACTGCAATGCCGCGTAGCGGTCATTGTCATTATGAGGCGTTGCCTTACCGCTTGGCGGTTGGATGAAAAAAGATGATAAACACATAGAGCAAGTAATAAAATTTTGTTTGAGTGTCCCATACTTATTTAATTTTGCAATTAAAATAGAAGCATGGCATATGTGTATAGCATGTACTTGTAATGTGGATGCTAATATCATTTTTGCATTTTTGTAGACATGCTAATGGATCATTGAGATCGGTATGTGAAGCATGGCATATCTAGTACGTGAGATCTAGAAAGTGTTGCCGAATCTACGAAATGTTGTTGGCATGCTTAAAAGTTATGGAAGCATGTAAAGATATATCAAGTGTGATATTCCATAAGCATGCTTAGAAGTAGTAAAAGCATGGTATTGGCATGGCGGTAGCTCAAATTGAAAGAGCGTAAAAAATAAGATATAATGACTTATCTTGCGTCGATTTGGAGGCTAGCAGAATTATCCGAGAATGACACTCCATTGTTCCGACAAAGTACCTTAGTCGAAAGGTGATGATTTCGCTAATTGGAAATATGATCGGTGGTTATATCTCCTTGAAACAAAATAGGTGATTTAGTACATGAGTACGTAAAATCAACACAACTAATTTGCATATGTACTTTGATAAGATATTAAGCAAAGTAAGCGAGCAATGTAGTAGTTGACGACTAATCCACTAATTATACACATCTATTTTTTCTTTCAAAGTGCCCGGGGGACAATACCAAATTTTATTATCATGGATAATAGAAATTGACACGTGCATGGCGGCTATGCCATGGGTATAGACAATAAGATGCATCCATTGTATGATATGGCATATTTGAGTGTAGACAAGAGCATGGGTATATAGCACATACTCATTAAATGTGTGATTGTCTAACTGCTAGCTTATAAATCAAGAAGCCGCACATGTGCATAGGCTTAATTTCAATGCTTTGAACAAGCAAATAAATGAGGTGCATGCTGACAAGCTGGTTTCTGTGTGATAAAGTGCATTAACAAGCATGCGGTGAATTAGTAATGCTTGGGCAGAAAAGCTACATGTGTGTGGTCATAGGGAAAAATTAAGCCCAAGTCCAATTTGCACGTGCCCAATAATATATATAGTAAATATGGTACCATGTGGCCAGTGAAGAAGTCCCAAAAGTGAGACATAATCATGCATAACAAAGTTACAAAGCTAGCATGCATAAAGCAGTAAATGAGCTTAACGTGGTAGTTAAGAGACTTTGTTTGTACGTGTATGTATGTACAAACACTTCATATCAGACAGCTAAATATCTATATTATAGATAAACTCTTGTATCATATGCATGTTGATGCATATATACCATGTTTATGCATAGGCGGACTATACATGGGACGAGCTGGAAGTGTACATGAGCATGTATCCAAAGTCATTTAATCAAACAGTTTATGACGGTATGACCGCAAGTAACCTATGAGTTTGAGTAATGAGCAAATACAAAGGCATTATATGGCTATGTGTTGCGTGTACATATAAACAAAGTACAACATGCTGTCATGCTGTGGCGGTGGACAACGAGTTTATACATGGATAGACTATTATTGTTGACTTGTGCGAAGCCATGGGTATGTGGTATCCATATAAAGCTCAATAAATAGATAACGAAAGAAGGAAGAGAAACTCAGCTTTGTTGGCTGCTCCGTCACTGTAGAAACCCAACAACTTAATTCATAGTTGCAGGTAGGTGCCTGGGTTTATTATCAGTGCTTCGACAAGGATCGGTGAGAATGGTTTGGGAGACTTCACCTGGTGATGACTGGTTGTGATCAGATCACCAAATCACCAGAATGATCGAGCAGATGGGTGGCCGAGGGTGGTGGCCACGGTGAACAGATGATCTCCATGTTGCTCAGATCAGGTGGAGGCTGCTCAGCGGTGAAGCCCAGCCTGGGGACTTGGGAGGCTTTTCATCGATGAAGTCCGGCGGTGAATCTTTCCGGTGGTGAAATTCGGCGGAGCGGGTTTAGCAGTTGGTGCTCATGAGCGGAGCTTTGGCAAGCGGTATTCTTAGTCAGCGGCAATTTGAGTCGGTGGTAGCGGAGGCTTGCCAAGGAAGGTGCCCAGCGGTGAAGCCCCGTGCTGAAGTCCGGCGGAGAAGCTCGTTGGGGATGTTCAGCGGAGATGGTTAGCGGGTTTTCCGGCATAACCGAGCTTTGCTAGAGGTGATGGTTGGCGGAGCCTGATCATCAGCGGTCTGTTCGTGGCTAGCGCTGATGATTGATCGAAAGAGAAACCAGTGGCCGACAGAGATTAGCGGAAGAAGTGCCGCTGATGGTTCTCTGGCGGAGCAGTTGAGGTTAGCGGTGGTGTCCGACAGAGGATGACTCGGCGGAGGAGCTTGGTCGGAGGTCTTGGTGGGCGGAGGTTTTGCCGCTGGTGCTCAAGAGTCCGGCGGAGACCGAAGAGTCCGGCGGTGGCTGAAGAGTTCGGCGGATGCTCAAAGTGGTGGAGATGGCAAACCTGGAGCTCGGCGGAGACTCGCCTGGCGGAGGCCTGCCGGCGGAGGTGAAGCTCAGCGGTGAACAGTCCAACGGAGGCTTGGCTTGCAAGTGGAGGATGGGTAGCGGAACGAGCCTTGGTCAGCGGTGGCGGATGACGCCAAGCGGACCGGCGCCGGCGAAGCCCAGCGGTGCCTCTCCGGAGATGGAAGTTTCCCAACGGAGATCGGCGGAACGGATAGGCCAGCGGAGGATTGCCGTGATGCAGTCCAGGAACGTGCACTGTTCAGCGGAGATTGCGCAGTAGTGGGCGGAGCGGAGAAGCTATCCGGCTGAGCCGTTTGCGGAGCAGGGGCGATGCTGAGGAGTTGGGCGGAGCTGTTCGGCGGATCATAGAGGACCAGCGGAGCCATAGTGTAGCGTTGCAGATCGTCATCTTCATGCCCTGGGTGCCCAGAGAAGATGGCTGGGTGTCCAGAGAAATTTGGGGCCAAATTTTTTTTTTTTTTTTTTTTAAGGTTCAGCGTTGACCAAAAGTTGACCAAGCCTTGTTCGGCGTTGACTTTTGTGAGTTGGGCGTTGACCGGAGTTGACCGACCCCGCCGGGCGTTGACCGCACCCGCCGGGCGTTGACCAGCCATGTTGGGCGTTGACCGGCCCCAATTTGATGTTGAATGAGCGTCGACTCGACATTTTCGGGTCAAAGTTCGTGGTAGGTGACGAAGCCTTTGTATTGGCTTCCCACAGACGGCGCCAATGTTAATGCTTGGATCCGTGGGGATCTAATTAACGATAAGTAAAGAGAGAGAGAGAGAGAGTGACACAAGCGAAGTATAGTGGTTCACCTCCCGCCTTAGTGGGAGACTACGTCCACTTGAAAGCTTATACTAAGCTTATACTAATGTGCCGAGCCTTGCGGCCCAACAAGATTACAAAGTGTGTTGTAATGGAGTGAATGGTGTTTAAGTGGGAGGAGGCATTCCTTTTATAGGTGAAGGAATGCCTCTCCTTTACATTTTCTTAGATGTGGGACAAGAAACCACCATTCTAGTCTAGAGGAGCATATTGTGGAGGCAACTTGGCAAGGCCGGAAAGGTGACTTCCCGGCGACGGATTTGCGACTTCCGGATACCGTAGCGTGGCTTGAACATAGGGCTACAAGATGCAAGTAACGGTTGGGCCTCACCATGGCTTGTGGGTGTCCCAAAGAGGGTGTTAATTATGCTTGGTGAGATAGCAAACTAGTGTCACTAGTAGAGGTATCTACAGTCCTTATGTTGATGATCTTATTTTTACTGGAAATAGCTTGGAGATGTTGAATGAGTTTAAGCTCTCTAAGATGAAGGAATTTGAGATGACAGATTTGGAGAACTACATCACTTTCTTGGAATTGAAGTTCAACAATCCAAGGAAGGTATTTTTATCTCCCAGGAGAGCTATGCAAAAGAGGTTTTTAAAAAATTCAAGATGGAGCATGCTAATCCAGTAGCAACACCATGCATTACAGGCTTAAAGCTAAGCAAAAATGGTGAAGGAAAATCTGTAAACTCCACAATGTTTCGGAGTTTGGTGGGTAATTTGATGTACTTAATAGCGACAAGGCCGGATATCATGTATGCAGTGAGTTTGGTGAGCAGATTCATGGAGAACCATATGCTAATCATTGGGAGGCTGCAAAAAGAATTATGTGTTATGTTATTGGAACCATTGACTATGGTATTTTCTATCAAGCAAATGTTCCAGTGAATCTTGTGGCTATACTGACAGCGATTTAGCTGGAAGTATTGATGACAGCAAAAGTACTTCAGGTTATGTTTTTAGTCTTGGAAGTGGTGCAATTTCATGGAGTTCGAAGAAACAACCAATTGTTGCTCTCTCTACAACCGAAGCAGAATATATTGCTGGTGCTTATGCAGGATGTCAAGTTCTTTGGCTGCAAGGTGTTCTGGAAAATTTGCAGCATAAGCAAAGCATTCCAACAGCTTTGTTTTGCGACAATTGTTCCACAATTTCGGTAGCAAAAGATCCAGTTCTTCATGGGAGGCCAAAGCACATTCGTATGCGATATCATTTTCTAAGGGAGCTGGTGAATGGAGGAGTTATTGAAGTGAAGTATTGCAAGACAAATGATCAGATGGCTGATGTTTTTACAAAGGCTCTTGGTGGACAGGTCTTCAAGGAAGATGTTGCAAGGTTGGGTGTCAAAAGCAAGTTTGGCTTACGGGAGGCTTTGTTGGAAAATTAAACCAAACTTGTTTCTTGTTTTTTCCTAAGAATAAAGCTGCTGTCAGTTATTGTCTTTTCATTTGCAGATTATCAGTTACTACTGTTATTAGTCTTTTGGCTTTCCATTGGCAGCTAGGGGTTTGGTTGGTTATTGTCATAACAGTTAGAAGTGTTAAAGTCAGGCTCTTAATGCCTATATAAGTCTATTATCATCATGCTATTCAAAAATAAGAGAGAATAAGTTTAAATAAGAATTCTCCCAGAAAACACTTGCTCTGTTCTCTTCCTTCTACACTTACAACATTTCAGGGTAACTATTAATTGAAAACGTGAATAACTAAGCCCTAATTCTACAAGAAAAATAAAACCAACTAGGCGATGTTAAGAGAATGTTATATATCTAAGTACAGCAATTACAAACGTTGGAAGGATTATATAAATAAGGGCTAAATACTGTTTAGTCCCTGAAGTATGGCTTCGTCCTCGTTTCAGTCCCTGTCTTTCTGATTTAATCCCAAAAGTCCCTGAACTCACAATTTTCAATCCAACCGGTCCATCTCCTCCATTTCTTTCCGTTGCTCGATGACGTGTCGGTTATTGGTATGCCAGCTCAGCGCCACGTAAGACACTGATATTGTAAAGTGACGAGAATGCCCCTGCTTTAGTTTCTTCCAAAATTTCCTCTCTCTTCTTTCTCATCTTATTTCTCCCTCTATCCAGGTCTTCGATACAAGGAGAGGGGTGGTGGTACGGTGGTGCTAGTGCCAGTGCTAGTCGGTGGGTGCGCCGACGAGTATGATGGTGATAGTGGTGAGCTGCAGCAATTGTTGAAGTTTGTTGACCATAGAGAGAGAATCTGAGATTCAGTTTCTCTCTCATCCATCCCTTTCGTAAACAAACCCAGAGATGATGATGATGATGATGATGATGATTACTTGGATAAGAGAGGATGGGAGGATGGGGTGAAGGAGGCAGAGGTCGTGGGTGCCCAGAGAAAATTTCTGAGTGTTCACCGTGACGGCGCGTGGGCTACTACTAGGCATCGCCGGATGACAGAGAAGCTGCTGGTGCCTTTTTTTTTCCTTTTCTTCCTACCTTCTTCTTCTTCTTCACGTCCAAACCACCATAACCACCACCACCAAGCTCTCTCTCTCTCTCTCTCTGAACCCAACCACAAATCCCATTACAATCAACACCAAGCTTCAATTACTACTGGACCCATCTTCTTCAATGAAGATATAAACAGCGATTGCATTTATTTCATACAAAACACATCAACCCTTTGAATCAATTACTACTGGACCCATCTCTCGCACCTTTCCTCAACCTCTCATTGCCTCATCTGAAATCGAATCAACCTCTCTCCCTTCTTTCTTACTCAAAGAACTCGAACTAGAATTTGAATTCCCTCTGAAATTCGGACCTCTCCTCCCTAAAAACTCATCTTTCCTTCTGGTTTTTCTGGGTTCTTCCTTTATGGAATCAATTACTGTCTTCAACTTCCTGCTAATCTTGACCTCGGCGGACCCTGCAATCTCCGACCTCCCTCTCGTAAGCCCTAATCACTCAAATTGAATTCATCTATGAAACTCTCTCACTGATTTGACTGAAAATGACTAGGCCGCTAGAAGCACAAGCAATAGGCGACTGAGCCAGGGCCTGGTGACTCAGACTTCATGGATTTTCCTGACGCACTCGCTCTGCCCCAAATCGATTCTGCTGCCAAATGCCACCAAAGCCTTTATTAGAGGTGGATTGAATGTATATATCGATCGAATTTGACCGATTTTTGTTTCGATTCGATTTGATTAAACTGTGTTATTGATGTACAGTGTGGAAGGTGAGGGCGATGTGCTCTGGGTTACCTTTCATTTTGGGATAGTTTTGTTTCATTTTGTTCTGGTTTTGTTAGATTCGACGATTGGGAATTGTGTGATTGCGATGGAGTTGATGAGTTGAGAGAATTAGGGAAAAACTTCCGGAGGGATTTGTTGGTGCATATCCAAACAAGACCTTAGGGTTTTGGGCAAATCTGAGGATGTTTTTGGATGGAGAGCTCAGTGGTGGTGGTGGTGGTGGATTTTGGGTGTAAAGAGAAAGAAGGAAGAACAGGGGCATTCTCGTCACTTTACAATATCAGTGTCTTACGTGGCGCTGTGCTGGCATACCAATAACTGACACATCATCGAGCAACCGGAGGAAATGGAGGAGATGGACCGGTTGGACTGAAAATTGTGAGTTCAGGGACTTTTGGGATTAAATCAGAAAGGCAGGGACTGAAACGAGGACGAAGCCATATTTCAGGGACTAAACAGTATTTAGCCCTATAAATAACTATAATATCTTTTACAGATTCTAAAGTCTGGTATGTTAGTCAGATATGTACATATTGCAAAAAAATTAGATATTTATAATCTTCTAATTCTCAGTTAACTGTTCATCGGCTTAACAGTACCGGCGGGAGCAGAGCCGTGAAATTACGGTTTTGACCTCCATTCTTTGCTTAATTGCGGTTTGTTGTTTGGCCTGGGTATAAAAGGTGCTGAGGTGACAGAAGCGATCCTTTTTCCCTTTCTTCATTCTTGGCTGACCTCTGCGTTTTTGTTGTTGATAGAGTGAAAGAGAGGGAGAGAATAGGTGCTGTGTGTTGTGATCGTGTTTGTTTTCCTTTTATGGTTTGTTTCGGTGGACGCGACCTTTTTTTTTTTCTCTTCGTTTTTGCCTCTTGGGAGAGAGTTGCGGAGAATAGGTTCTGCATGTTGTGATCGTGTTTGTTTTCTTTCCATTTAGGGTTTGTTTGCTCCTTGCATGTGACTAATTTGGGGTTTCAGTGATGCAGGAGTTCATATTAGCAACGAGATGGAAGACGAAGATTGGAATTAGATCGAGGAAAGCAGGAGAGTACTTTCTTTGGCGATTTTGTTTTGTTGGCAATTTCGGGTTTGTTGGAAACTCAGGTGCATATGATTTGCTTCAATGGATTAATGTTTTCTCTCAGTTTTCTACCTGTTGTAATCAGTGTTTTTTTTTTTTCCACCATTTGTTCCATCCAATTGTATTACAAGGTTTCCATTTGCAGATTCTCAAAATCAGTTTCCATGCATTGACAACTACTCTGCAGAAAAGTTGGATTTTTTTTTTTTTTTTTTTGCTGATTGTTAAACATTTGAAAATTTTGATTTGATTTGAAAATGGTTTTGAAGTTCGAAATGCTTGCTTATATAGGAGGGCGAGAGTGAACACTGGGCAGAAAAGAGTGCCTAAAACTACATGTCAAACCTGATTTTCATCTTTTTATACTTATAGTTATGAATAACTATGATCTGGAGGTAAGGACTAGGAGGTGGGTAAGCTATTGATTCTGCATATTGGCTTCGATTCTGCATATTGGATTCTTCTAACTTGCTTATGAATGATCGTATTATATGATTTGGTTTGTGAATAATGTGGTTGATTTGTGGGGTAATCGTTTATTGTGTAGGTTTTGTTGGATGCTTTACAGAGTATACGATCTTGGGTGAGAATTTTTTTTTTTATTAAATTTTTTTTTTTGGTTGGAAAATTGATATGGGTCTATTATTGATTAGGATTGGTAATTTTGGTTTAGGGTTTATAGAGTTTGGAATTGTTTTGGGACCTGATCAAATCTGTTTTTGTTTTGGGGTTTTGTTGTTTGTCAAACACAGAGGAAAGCAGCTCTTGCTTGCTTGAAAGAAGGAGAGGGAAAGGAGAGGGGCTGTTGCTTGGTTGAAAGAACAGAGGTGGAAGGTATTTGATCTAATCTGTTGGTTTATTTTGTTTTTTTTTTTACTCTGAGCTTTTGTGATTTATCTTTCAGTTTTTTGTTTTCATTGTAGTAACATGATATTGTCTGCATTTGCTAGGGATTTGAATGGACGGGATTGAGAGGTGGCAGTATTGCTTTTTCCTCTAATTTTTGGACTGTTGTTCTTTGCTTGCTTGATGTGGTTGTTTTACTCTTGAGGTATAGTGTGTCATAATTGTTATCTCTTGCTCTTTTTACTTTGCATGGTTATTTATGTTCCAACCTTTTGCTATGTGTTTACACCTGTCCCATTTGCAGGAATAGTGTTGGCTAAAGGGAGTGATTACATTACCTGGATATTTGCTTTTTAGTTTATTTGAAGGGTAGGTAGGTTAGGACAGTGCCTTGCTCATTGTTATTGGTTCTGCATATGCACACGTGTTATTTGTCATGATTTTTAAAAATTATGTCTCAAAATGCGTTAGAGTGCTGAACTTCGGTTGATTTGGTATGCAGGTCTCTGTTTTTTCTTTTGGTTAAAGTGAGGATTTCATTATGTGGGTACATGTGTATTTCTTATTAGTGTTTTATCTTTGGAAAGGAAAAATATAAACGAGGAAGAGAACCTCGATGAACTTCCAGACATGGATTAGGAAAGGAATCTCATAGCTAAGGATTGCCCAAAACTTTCTCTTGAATTAGTACTGCTTTGTTCACGGGTATTCTTCTTTACCTATATTTTTGTATGTGCATGTTGTGACTTAATTTGTAAGTGTCATTCAGGTTCATATACCATAGTAGCTCTTTTATAGTGAAATAGAAAGAAACAGAGAAGTAAGGAGAGTACAGATTTCAATGTGTTATGGTTACTGGTTGCATATATATTATACCTCAAATCAGTAACAGTAGTCTACATTTTGGTAACTTACTACCATGCTGAGAGATCATGATCAACAAAGTAATCTAAAGCTCCAAGTAGAGATAGAAATTGGCCCTTGCTGATGGACAGAACTATGAATTTAAGTATTTGGGTCTATTGATATTGGCCAGAGAAGGTTTTATTGGTGATTTAGTGGTAGCAATGGTCAAAGATATCTAGCGCTTGGGCGAGGAGAGGTAGAGTGATTTTGGGGAAAATGGGAGAGGAATTGACAGTGAAAGACTAACGAGTGGGTGAGTTATTCATTTTGGACTAACATAAAGAGCAAATAAATATAAAAATGTAATCGTTTATTGGTTGGTCTCCACATTTGGTTTGTGAGGCCTGTGGATTGTGAATTTTGCAAACCGATCGATCTTATTCATATATCTGGGTAAAAGAAATTTGATTAGTAAGAGCTAACTGCGAGTGGCTGTTTTGAAGGATTAAAGTTAGAGATAGAAGTTAAAATGGATTTTGTGTTTATGCTTTTGTTTTGAGTTACCCTTTTAGGCTTTTGTTTTGATCTTTGAATGAGATGTAAAATCAGATTGTGGGATTGATCATAGCTGTAGTGTTTCCATAATTTGCTTATTCTTTATATATATTGTTGCTTTCAAGCATACCCTTGATGTTTCAAAAATTTCCCGTTTTGCACACCTAAACCAGTGGAATATTTGTATAAAAGAAGAAGTATCTCAGTAGAAACGGGTAAGAATATGCTTTTGTTAATTTTTTTTTCTTTTAACTTAGAGATTAGTCTGAAAAGATAATGAAGACAGAATTTTAAATCAACAATACTTTCCATTTAAATTTTTTTATCAATCATGCAATTCATATTATCCCTATACTTTCTAATATGACCTCGCTTTGTCTTTTCATTGTTGTCGTTGAGAAAAAAAGGAACAACAATTATCAAAACTGCACAGGCTATCAGATTGTTTGTACCCACATTTGCATGGCCACTAGGACATAACTAATGTGCATATAGTCATTTCTAATTACAATGAGCCGCTCTACAAGTAATTTGGGCCGGTAGCTAGAAATGTTGGCCGATGAATAAGTGGACACTTCAGTTGGTCCAAGATGAGTCAGACGAAGCTAGGCCTTTGGTTATCGACTGGCCCGTGGTCATTGGTTTATTGTATAAAACCCCATTGGCCAATACTCTAATTGGTTTCCAATCCGAACTCAACTTAGAAGGATAATGGCCGATTGTCAGAGAGGCCGATAAGCGATAAAGATGAAATTTGATCAAGTAGCATTTCAATCGACTTGAAGTTCATGTCAGCCGATGAGGAGAGTTCAATCCAAGATAGCCTACTTCAAGATTAATTGCAGCCGTTGATGACGTCCATCAAAGCCAATCCAGATAGAGTCCAGCGTCAGGTCAGCCGACGATAAGTATTGAAGCCGAATCAAGATAGAGTCACTGAGCCAAGAGGAGGCCGAATTCCACTCAACTTCAAAGAGTCAAGAGATCAGTTCAAGTCATAAGGCAGCCGATATAAATAGAAGCATCGACAAAAGACAACGGACAGACAACTCCAGAAACTCAAGCCATCAAGCTTTTCTTATTTCGTTTTACCTTTTGCTTAGGTTGAATATTCGTCTGTTTCCTTAGTTTATTTGCTCTGCTGGTTACAATCTCAGTTACTTTACCTTTTCTTGTAGCCTAGTATCGATTTTGAATTGTTCTCTTTGTTTTCTTTCAAACCATAGTTGATAATTTTCAGCCATTCCAGATTTCAGTTTCGTTGTTATTATCTTTTATTTGTTCCTTATTGTCTTTATACTTTACTTGTTTGATCGTGCTATTTACTGTTCGTTGTTGCATAGTTGCTATTAATCTCATATTTACTCGTACTCTCACGACCGCACCTAACTCACCCGACCTTCAGCCACCAAGTCCTTAATCTAGAGGCATCGAACCGCAGCCGAGACTAAGTTCCTTCCTCGGCTAACAATTGTTTGATAAGTCATATTTACATCCACTACGCCTACAGTTGCACACTTGGCCTTTTGGCCATGTGCTGGCACGCTCCGCATCTATTCATCGTGAAGGACATTTGTTCCTTGATCCCTCGGCTGTATAGGTCGAGGTGATTTTCAGAGGCAACATCTTTTGGCACACCCAGTGGGACACAAAATTACTATTTTCTTAGTAAGGTTGAATGCAAGGGAAGGAGGTTAGTCAACAAAAACAAGACAACCCATACAATGTAAACAGGGGAAAGAAGTGTCTTCGATGCGGAGAGTCAGGACATAATTCAACTTTTTGTCCATCACGACTGAAGCTCGATCTTACTCCAATCAGAATGTCACTTGAGTCAAGTGGAAATGGGACTTCAGACGCTTCATCGGCAAAACAATAAGCCGATGAACGTAGAGCTCAAGAAGCAGCAAAGACTGCATCGGCCGAACTAGCCGCAAGACAGGAGGCCACACAAGCAGCGGCAGCCGACGCCGCTGCAAGGCAAGAAGACATAAGACGAGCGGCCGCTGATGCAGCCTTGGCTAGGCAATCTACTGAAAGTTCGTCTAGAGACTCACCACTTAATGCTTTTCAGAGTGCCTCGAATAGTGCAACCACTCCCGGTGCTATCATCTATGCAGCAAGAGACGGTAGAGTTAGAGATACTGTGGAAACTGATTATTTAGGACCGGCCGGAGTGTCAGCCGAGTATATGTACAAAGCATTGAACAAGGTTTTTAAATTGCAGACGAATGAACTCGCTGCCCGAGGAGAAATCAACAATAGAACGTTGGTAGATCAGTTAGCTACTGTTTTGGGAGAGAATACCAACCGTTCAATCGGAGGATTGCAAACGTCTCTTGAGCAACTGAACCAAACAATGGCGGCTATGGTGAATGGTCAGAACACTTTGCAAACCTTACTGATACAAAATCAACAAGGCCAACTCAACCAAGCACTTCAACCTCCATGGCAGCAAGCTCATGCTTATGTTCCACAGCCACAGGCTCAGTTTCCTATTGGTGGACAGCCATTTCAAGCTCAACCCCAATTTGGAATGGCCAATAATTATGTGCAACAGCCGATAAATAACAACAACGGTTTAGGAGGACCAAACCCACCTAGGAATGGGTTGACAGTCGAAGAAATAAGGAGAATCTGTGAAGAAACTGTAGGGCTGGCTCCTAGAAGAATGGCCAGGCCGAGATACACCAAACCATATCCAGAAAGGGTTGAAAACAGAGACTATCCGAGGGGATTCAAATTTCCTGACTTTCCTCTCTTCAGTGGAGATGATTACCAATCAACTATAGCACATATTTCTCGGTTCACAGCACGGTGTGCCGAACACTCTAGAGATGATGACTTGAAGCTGAAGTGGTTTGAAAACTCGTTGACCGGCCCTGCACATGCTTGGTATGTCAACTTGGCTCCTAATTCTATTCAAAACTGGGCCGACATGGAAAGAGCTTTCCATGAGCAATTCTACAGAGCCAAACCAGAAGTCACAATCGCTGATTTAGCAAAAATGTATCAAGAAGCACACGAGTCGGCCCAAGATTTCTTAGATAGATTTAAGGCCGCAAGAAATAAGTGCAGAGTCAATCTGGGAGAGCTAGAATTTGTTCGAATAGCTCAGCAAGGTTTGAATTATGAATTACGCAAGAAATATGAGGGAGTTGATATTAGAGATATCTTTGAATTAACCACTAGCGTGGCTAGATATGAGGCAATCATTAGAGAAGAGACTCAAGCTAGATCAGCCTCAAAGGGAACTTATTATAAGAATCCTACTGTTCATGCTATGGAGGCCAATTTCGAAGGTTTGAAGGTCGAGGAAGAAGATTCGGCCGATATTAATGCTGCCGAATTGTTTATAAACAAACCAGTGGTGTGTAAAGCCCTTGCAAAGCCAACAAACCCAATCAAGGATAAACCTCAGCGGATAACCTACCATACCAAAGATGGCACACCCTTAAGATTGACACCTACCCGCACTTACACTTTTGATATCACAAAGGCTGACATAATTTTTGATCAACTTCTTGCTGAGAAAGTAATTAAATTGCTAAACGGCCATGTTATACCTAAGGCCAATGAAACTAGAAATAAGTCTTATTGTAAATTTCACAATTCATGGAAGCATTCTACTAACAATTGTGGGGTTTACCGTGATACTTTGCAGGATCTCATCGAAAAAGGAAAGCTGAAGTTTCCGGAGACGAGCAAACCAGCTCAGCTTGTCGATACCAACCCTTTTCCAGTCAACATGGTGTAAGTCAACTTCCTAAGAGGTCATAGGAGGAATTGGCCAAATATGAACTTGTCTGATCCTAGGGCCCGATGGAGGTATATGTTTCGTGACCAGAGGAGGGAACCAGTTTATGACAGTCAGGATGAGGATGTATACGATATGACAATGCCACCGGCATTAAAGGCCTCATCGTCATCTACTTCAAAAGTACCGCTGGCCAGTGCTGTGATTCTGTGCAGCCGTTGCAACTGTGAGGTAACTCTCAATAATCTTCTACAAATCAAGAACCAAGAGTTAGCTACTGATCGACAGGTAAAACCTGGGTTAAAAGCCCCAACTAATTGTGAAGAAAGTAAGAAGAAAGACTCAGGAGGGAAACATGCTGGCAATGAATTAGGGACTCCCACGGCTAATATGGCCGAGGATGAAGTACTTAAGCTCTTTGGCCCTCACAGTCCCAAGGGAGGTTATCAGAGACAACAAACTTCCCAAAGTGTGTTTAAGAGGATAAAGGAATCTGAAAACGCCGAAAGCGGACGACTTCAGTGAGGAGAAGATTGACTTTTGAGGATGATGATCTTGAGGGAAATTTTGCTGATAGTTTCAATGGCCGACGACGATCAGGTTTTGACCAAGATGATCGATTTTATGACCAGGATTATTCTGCTAGAAATATAGGCCGAAGACCTTATAGGACATATCGGCCACCAGTTACTCATGATAATAGGTGGTATGGCCGAGCGGCTAGAGATCAGCCATTTTCCCCTTTGACAAAAACTCAAAAGAGACGTATGCAAAGGGAAGTGGCAGCCGCAAGGCAGCAAGGGTCAGAAGGGCATGAAGTCAGACGCTCTACTGAAGCAGATAACAAAGAAGCCCCTATAATAAGATAGGACTTTCATAAGGATTCATCGGTGACCATTTTGAAAATGTCCTTAGCTTCCCAAAGCTACCCTATCTGCGGTTTACTGAAGGAGGGGTTAAGGTCTTCAAACATCTCAACCCTCCATTTAAGTTGGCTGAATTAGAAACAATGAGAAAGTTTCACCAGAAACATTCAGCCCTTGCAATTTATGGGCTTCCAAGGAGTCAAGACTATATTCTCAATACAATAGTAGCAAATTCTGATGCCGATCATGCTCTGATTCGGCAGGGTTTCCATAGCCGATTCATTACACCTGGTTTAAAAGATTTGTATCAAGCACATCGCAAAGGAATCCAAAAGAAGGATATAGTCGCTCAAATTCCAGTTTCAGAAGCCGACTTTCATTTCCTTAGATGTTTTCATAGAAGTCACTCGGCTGAGGAAACCTATGGCATAACGCCAGAGGAGGTCCAGCTCGCAAGGGAACTTGATGATTATTTAGAAAAGAAAGACTTCACAACTGAAGAGCAAGCGAAAGCCGATGCCAAAGCTAAGGATATTGAACAACAGAAGGAAGTGCAAAAGGCGGCTATGGATAAGACGCCAAATGGAAAAGTCCCTACCATAAGAGTACTAAGAGGACAGGATCCGCCGTTCTCAAATCAAGATCTGGGGATGATGAAAAAATATCATAGGATGTATTCAGCATTGGCCACTTATGGCCTAACTGAGGAGGAAAGTGCGATGATGAAAATGTTGGAAAAGGATCTGTCTTCAAAGTCATACCTCATCACTGAGGATTCTGGCATCGGCTTAAAAATCAGTTATCAGGCAATGATGGAGAATTATAAACTAGAAGCCAATACTGATAACTTACCTATTTCTGATGCTGACCTGACTTACCTCCACACCTACCATAAACAACATCCAGCTGCTGAGATTTATGGATTCACGTCTGCCGAGAGCAAATTACTAGATAATTTGTCCAAATACCTGCGGCTCATGCAATTGAGTGGCAAGCAGAGATAGAGAAGGTGTCCACCAAGCTGACAACTGGGGCCATTGAAGAATTGAAGAGAGAGCAAGCCAGTCTCAATAAGCAGTTGAAGGATGAAGAAATGGTAGAAGGTGCTGCCACGAACAATGGTAAGCAAGACGATTATGGAGACGAGGGTGATGAGGAAGTCGATTATGGGGAAGAAGAGGACCAAGGTGACTATGATAATGAAGCTGGAATCGACTACGACATAGGAGATGACACAGCTTTTGACATGGAAACCTTATCCCCATTTTACAAGGGCGAGGCCGCCTTTGGAAAAGGAGAAGGTAATACAATGGACATCAACATGGTTTATGTCCTACCTTCAGAACTCAAAGCTCAACCAGGTCAGTCAAACGAACTGATCAGTGATTTTGTTGCCGATCAACAACCTCGATTTAAGATTGATGAAGCCGTTTGCTAACAAGTTGAAAGAAAAATAGAGTGGATCAATCTATGCCACAAGCAATTATGAGCCAAAGCAATATGAACAGCATAATTAATTAGCTGGCCCACAAATAGAGTGGATCAATCTTGGCGGCAACATGCAAGTGAATAAGATAATTGGCATTAGATTGGCATTAGATAATTGGCGTGAGAATTCAATGTTTACAGAGTGGCATTAGGAAAATCCTACACATTTAAGGTCAACATGAACCTTCTCTTATGCATTGCACGTGAGAATTCAATGTTAATTGAATGTTTGGCTAACTGCCTCACATCAAGTCTGGGAAAAGATAAGATAATGCCAATGAACTGACACCATCCATAATTGCTTTAATTAAATATGGAAGAGTTAGTGGGGTCTTGAATGATAAGGCCATGATTTTCTTCAAGGCTATGCAAATCTGGGAACAAGAGCAAAGAGCAAAGCATGCAAGTTCATAATTAACTTCAAAGCTGCAATTGTTTGCAGAGTAACATTAAACAAGTTGATGGGAACTTGAAAGAAGCACAGCGCATATAATTGCATGGTGGGCTTCATGTAATTGCAACATATAATTGAATATTTCTTAGACATGTTGCTCTGAAGTGATTATGCGCAGAAAACAAGCTGTTATGGGTCAATGAAAGCTTAATTACCATTATGAACTTGTTCATTTAGTTCATTGGTATGTACTTCAGATTCCTGGGAAATTGAGAGACAATTGCAGAACGGCATAATAAATGATTAGCCCAAAATATGCACTTGCATTTAAGAACCAAGAGCCGTACCTGCAATCAAGGGATACCCAGCTTCCAAACAACTCTACTAAAGCGGGATTTGCTGAAAATCAAGGGATTCCCAGCTATGATTTCAGCTCTGGAACAATAGGAGAGGTGATTATCCAAAGCCAAACTCGAAATATACACGGGAGATTCATCAGATTCTTCATATCTGAGTTTTCTAATTTATAAACTCAAATGCAAAAATTCAAAATATGTAGTACCTTTCGTGGTCAAGGGGATACGCTCGGCTTCATACCCAGATCACCATTAAATGAAGGTGTTGATGAATTTGAGGATATTGGAGCTGCAAGATTCAATTGGAGCTGAGAGATTCACTTACCAGAGAGCAGCTTGCTTTTACTAGAAATAAAAGAGGTTTCTCTTTTTGTGGTCGTAATAGAAGATTGAGGAGATAAAATGATTAAAGAAAGCATTGAAAGAAAAACGAAGTGGTCAACCCTTGATAAAGTGGTGCACATATAACCCGGGTTCCAAAAAAAAAAAAAAAAAAGGGAATGGGACCACTTTTGTTTTAGTTGGCTACATCTCTCTCTTTGTTGGCCAACTCTTCTTCACGTTGGCTGACCAACTTTTGTTTTCAATGGCTTGCTTTCTTTTGTGTTGGCTGCCTCTTTCTTTGTTGGCCAACTTGAAATTTTCTTTTATGTTGGCTGACCCTCTTTCTTTGTTGGCCAACTTGAAATTTTCTTTTGTGTTGGCTGACCCTCTCTCTTTGTTGGCCAACCCAAAATTTGTGCTTGTTGGCTTGCTTTCTTTTAGTTGGCCAATTTAAAATTTGAACTCTTGAGTTGGCTGCCATTTTCTTTTGTGTTGGCTGACCTGAGTTTCCTCATGCCTTTGGCCAACTTAAAATTTGAAGTCCTTTGTTGGCCTACTCTCCCTCACTTGAACTCATTGGCCAACTTAAACTTTTTCATGTGTTGGGCTTCTATGGGCCACTCTCACTTGTTGGCCAGCTCTAGTTCTATCCATCGGCCACGCTCGAGTAACTTAATTGTTGGCTTTCGTTAGCCGATTTGCTTATTTTATTTTTCGGTTGGCTGATTTGAATATTATTATTCATTGGCTTCCTTGTGTCTATTGACTTGTCGGCCACCATAAGCTACATTCACATGTTGTCTTACTCAGATTGGTTTGTTCGTTGGCGTACTCACGAACAACTCACTCAACACTCCAGTTGATGTCCCGATAGCTCATTCGACTAAGAAAATATATTCCAGTCATCAGGAGGTCAAGGGGGAACATATACTCATGAGTTTTCAGAAGTCGATTCGGGGGCCAAGTTGACTTAAATTTCTCAACCACTCGGCGAATGTCGCCGATGCTTAAGAAACTTTGGGGGGGGGGGGCAATGTTTGTACCCACATTTGCATGGCCACTAGGACATAACTAATGTGCACATAGTCATTTCTAATTACAATGAGCCGCTCTACAAGTAATTTGGACCGGTAGCTAGAAATGTTGGCCGATGAATAAGTGGACACTTCAGTTGGTCCAAGATGAGTCAGACAAAGCTAGGCCTTTGGTTATCGGCTGGCCCGTGGTCATTGGTTTATTGTCTAAAACCCCATTGGTCAATACTCTAATTGGTTTCCAATCAGAACTCAACTTAGAAGGATAATGGCCGATTGTCAGAGAGGCCGATAAGCGATAAAGATGAAATTTGATCAAGTAGTATTTCAATCGACTTGAAGTTCATGTCAGCCGATGAGGAGAGTTCAATCCAAGATAGCCTACTTCAAGATTAATTGCAGCCGTTGATGACGTCCATCAAAGCCAATCCGGATAGAGTCCAGCGTCAGGTCAGCCGATGATAAGTATTGAAGCCGAATCAAGATAGAGTCACTGAGCCAAGAGGAGGCCGAATTCCACTCAACTTCAAAGAGTCAAGAGATTAGTTCAAGTCATAAGGCAGCCAATATAAATAGAAGCATCGATAGAAGACAACGGACAGACAACTCCAGAAACTCAAGCCATTAAGCTTTTCTTATTTCGTTTTACCTTTTGCTTTGGTTGAATTTCTGTCTGTTTCCTTAGTTTATTTGCTCTGCTGGTTACAATCTCAGTTACTTTACCTTTTCTTGTAGCCTAGTATCGATTTTGAATTGTTCTCTTTATTTTCTTTCAAACAATAGTTGATAATTTTCAGTCGTTCCAGATTTCAGTTTCGTTGTTATTATCTTTTATTTGTTCCTTATTGTCTTTATGCTTTACTTGTTTGATCGTGCTATTTACTGTTCGTTGTCGCATAGTTGCTATTAATCTCATATTTACTCGTACTCTCACGACCGCACCTAACTCACCCGACCTTCAGCCACCAAGTCCTTAATCTAGAGGCATCGAACCGCAGCCGAGACTAAGTTCCTTCCTCGGCTAACAATTGCTTGATAAGTCAGATTTACATCCACTACGCCTACAGTTGCACACTTGGCCTTTTGGCCGTGTGCTGGCACGCTCCGCATCTATTCATCGTGAAGGACATTTGTTCCTTGATCCCTCGGCTGTATAGGCCGAGCTGATTTTCAGAGGCAACACAGATTTAGCTACTTAGATAATCAGTAACATATAAAACAAGCTCCATGCTTTTTACAAGTGGTCCTCATAAGTTATAACAAGCTTTTTTACAAAACTATTCACACTGTAATTGTAGGTTTTTCTTTTAGCATATGTGGTAAATGCGTTGACAAAGTAATAGCTATTTGGTATAGCTATGCATGAATTTCAGAAATAGGAACTTGATTGTTAGTTGTGTTGAAAATATCATACTTGGTGATCAATCTCTCCATATATAAAGTGAGAATTTTCATTTGGTTTCCATACTTCTATAAAGTCTTCCGCTTATACATTAATAGTTTTCTGTCAATCAGTTTGATTTTTGATATTTGTAGCAAATAGCTTATATAGCAGGGACATGGTTTTCATGCTTCTATGAATAAGTTTGATTTTTGGTATTTATAGCTGATATCTTATAGGTTTACAAGGGAAAGATATATAAAATCTAAAGCAATGACAATTGAAGAACCGTGAAGACAGTAGTTTTAATTATGTGTGGATTGATGTTTTTTATATGTAGTATTGTTTTGTCTAAAATTCTATAGATGTACATCAAATTTAAGAACATGATAGATTGATGCCAGTGAGGTGTAACTCGGGTTGTTGTAATCTATGAACAAAAATCAATGTATTTTTGAGAAGCTGTTTTAACAGCAGTTGTTTTATATATTTGAACTAAATTTTTTAGGGGGGTGAAATTTGCACACCCCAATATACATTCTACACACCCTTTCTAATTTTTTAATATTTTCTGATATCCTCTCATATTTGTTTCCCATATTACCCTTCTTCTCCCAGAAGTTTTCCCTTCTTCTTCCACAACTCTGCCGGTGATTATGATAGACCATTCCATGAGGCAATGAAACTGGAAGTGATGAATTGGAGAAATTGGACTTGTTGTTGTTGTTGCCGCCATTATTGTTCATCAACCCAACATTTGAGACCTTGTAATTCAGTGGCCCAGAAGAGCTGGGCACAAAACCCATTTTCCCATTCAAACTAGAACCGCCAGAGAACCCCAAATTGGGACCGGAAACGCTACTTTCGATGTGGTCGAAACCGGAACCCTGATCAACGATTCCCAGACCCCCATTGCTGTCAAACTCAAGAGAGTTGCTGTTGTTCCCACTATGCAACAGCTGCTTTAGCCCAAACTACGCGTCGTCCATGTCGCCTGAGATCCACCGGAGCAGCGACTAGTCTTGACCCGGAGACGCCGCCGTTTCGGACAGCATGGTCTCCAAGTCGTCCAATCCAAGCCCGCAGTATCTCCCGTCGCCCGATCCGGTCACGGCCTCCAGACCGCCGCTGGGAATCGACTGAAGCTCGCAGGTCCACTCATCCTTGCTGCTGCTGCGCGCCGCCTCCGTGTCGGGCTTGGGTCCCACCGACGAAGTGTCCTGCAGAAGAGGCGTGGTGGTGTTGTCGTTGCCGCCGCCGTTGAAGGAGGAGGAGAGAGTTGGTGGGCTCGGACTTCTTCTCATATGAAGAACAGAGGTCTCTAATGGCGTCTCACTCTCCTCCTCTTGACGCCTTGGTTGTTCCTTCCGAAGATTACCACCAGGTCTTTCCCTCTTAATCTCTAAATTGGTTTCTAAATTCGCGATCATGAAAATCATTTCTTTTCTTTAAAATTTTTCATTGAAATTTTCGTGCTTGATTCTTGATTATCGAGTTATTAATTCTTGATTTATGTTGTATTGCAGAGTGAGTATGTTTCTGACAGAGACAAAAGGCGTCAATTCGTTTCTGGGTTCGTTGCTGACGAAGCTGTTGTTGATGAAAAGCGCTCCTCTATTTCACGTTTTCATTTATAGAATTCTGGGTTTCTTTTGTTCTTTGTTTGTCTGAGATTTTTGGGTCTGCTTGATTATGGTTCAATCCAAAAGGAAAAAGAAATCTTGATAAAAGATTTACATAAATATAGACAACTGTTCAATTTCTGTAGATGTGAGAAGTTCTTGGTTATGGTCTGTGAGATCATTCCAGGTGCTAGAGAGGAGGATTAACTTGTGGGAGAAGAAGGGTAATGTGGGAAACAAATATGAGAGGACATAAGAAAATATTTAAAAATTAGAAAGGGTGTGTAGAATGTAAATTGGGGTGTGCAAATTTCACCCCCCATTTTTTATCTTTCAAAAACTCGCACAGTTTGTTCCAAAACCCGCAGCAACACGCGGGTATGTATGCTAGTGCTAACCAAAGTAGGGTTATTATCTACATATTGCAAAAAATTATTAGGCTGAGCAGAAGTGTTCTATGTTGGTAGTCAGAACCAACTATTTTACATCAACTCTTTTGATGCATCTTCAGTTGATTCTGTCATGTCTGTTACTTCTTTCTCATTTGAGGGGTTGATGCTAGAAGACAGAAATAATCATATCATCATATGGACATGAAAGTGAAGTGATTCCAGTGAAGGATTGAATGTGAGGGCATGGGGGGTGTTTTATCACCTCACTGATGACATAGTTAATTAGCTTTAGGGAGTAGGAAGTCAGGAAGTCAATCTTTTTGGCGACTCCTATGCCTCTTTGCCTACAAGTATCATTTTTTTTTTCATTTTGCATTCCATGGAAGAGTATTCAAAAACACCAAATTGCTTGCATTGGCGATTAGATATTCATTTGTTTTGGTTAAGTGGCGAGACTAAGTTTTAGTTGTTAGGCTTATGAACTTCAATAATGTACTATTGAGTGATACAGGTTTTCCTTTAACTATTTGGCCATTAATTTAAGGCACAAATATATAAGAATTTAATGGATGTCTCAATGTAATCTTTTTGTTCGTAACAAAAACAAAAAAGGGATAATGCAAATGATTTCTCCCAAAAAAAAAAGTAAAATAAAGGGAAAATTTTATGAACAGTACATGAAGTTTTCACCATTGATAATTAAGCTTCTAAAGTTCAAAACTATCACAACGATACCCAGATTTACAAACCCGCCACAGTTTGTCAATAATACCGTCGGTTTATGTCTTCTGTCATATTTTAAGAGCAAATTCGTCTCTTCAAGGATGATGAATACAAAAAGTTGGCATGCAACATTGCTATAAACACCCAAAGGCTCCTCTCTACACCTAGTTCGCATACTCCTTTGGCTGCAGCTGAGGCCTTGACACGCTTGGCACGTATGGTGGTGGCTTTGGGCAAAATCAAGGATCGGGGTCAATCCTAATGACTGGTTCTGCTGAATTTGAATGGAAGAGGAAAAAACTCCATCTATCTTTAAATGACGAAACAACAACATTTTCACTTATGAGTCTTACTGTAATTGAAGAATCTCAAAGAACCAGACCATATTTGCACAGACACTACAAAAAAGAATTGTATTAGCTTCACCAATTTGCGTCGGCCTTCAATTGCTGTCGCCAATGCCTCCTCTTTTGCGACGGCAAAAACTGAGGGGTCGCGATTGTGCAAAATACTTGCGACGGTAACAACTGCCGTCGCCACTGGGCGTGGCAAACCCACCTAAATCTAGTCGCTAACCCTAATCCCTCATTCCCTCAGCCTCTATTCGAGATTTCGACTGACCCTGACCCTCAGCCTCTCTTCTACTCACTCCCTCTGTCCCTCAGTTTCAGTCGCCGCCGACCCACCGCAAAGTTCGACGGTTCGTCCTTATCTCTAAGCTAGCTCTAACCTCTCAGTCAGTCATCTCACTCCCTCAGCCTCTCTAAGCTAGCTCCTATTCGTAATCTCGAACCGCTGAACCGCCGACCCATGGCTTTGCTTCGACCCACTGTAAGTAAACCTTCTCTCTATACTTCATTGTTGGGATGTTGGTCTCCGACCCATCGATCTCCAGTTAATAGATTTGATTATTTGAAATTTCATCTCACAACTCTCAATCTCCCTCAGTCCCTCATCTGAAATGTTGTTGGAGAAGGAGGTGGCGAAGGAGGTGACGAAGGCGGTGAGGAGGAGTTGTTGGAGAAGGAGGTGACGAAGGCGGCGGAGTCGCTGTCGTCTTGCACACTTAACCCCACGAACCCAACACACCCATTTCTCCAGAACGCACTCAACTCCTCCGTCGTCGATTCCAAGACCAGTGTGTCGTTTCTGTAGGTCCTGGCAGGGACTCGGCGATTTCTGGGATTTGGGTTGATCCCTCTCTTATGGCAGTCCCTCATTCTTAAGGTTTTGTTTGATCAGATCCCTTCGCCTCTTTGTCTGTTTATTTTTTGATCGAACATAAATAAGGTGGGGTATTTACTGATCGAACATCTGTTCATGGACAATCAGCGTATCCCTCTGGTTCTCCATCAAAAGCCGTATGCATTTCGCCTTATCAGAGACTCTCTGCTAATGTTCCTATTCAACTTCATGAGAGGTTTCAAGGTCCGTCATACTCTTAACCTTCGTATCCATTATTATATCTGCCTGATTTCCCTTTTATATTTTTGATGTATTATAGAGTTTTGATTGGGATTCTGGAAGCACACACGTCTATCATTGTTACGTCAACGTGGATGGGAGTTACATATTCAAGGTTTGTATGCTTACCTCTCTGTTATAAGTTGAATGTTTTGTTTACATGTTTGCAAATGTATACACAGGAGGAGCAGAAGTTGATTATTAAGTGAAACAGTAATGTAGATATTATATCTTGAAATGTGCTTTCAGTAAAACAATTGATCTACTGAAGAATCAGGTGGGATCCTGCTATTTTGTTGGATAATGCAGCTTTGTTGTTGGTTGGGAATTCCAGCTTGCTTATATGACTTATATGCTTATATCTCGTAGACTGCCTTTCTTTTTTTGTTTTGTAGACTATAAGATTAGCTTTTTGTTTTTGTTTTGTCATCAGAAATTCTTTATCTATGGTACCAGAAAGTTTAGGCTATCACTCCCTAATTTGTATGTCTAGTTGCTTCTTTGCAATCAGTATTTTTTTTTCTCTTTTTGTTTCTCATCACAGGAAATAAGTAGGAATTTCGAAAAATTAGCTTCAATGATGGATACATTTGTACATCCATTTTGATGTTAAGGAAATTTCTTGTAGCAGTAGTCCAAAGGATCCAAAGTTTGTGTACCGTACTTGTTTACCAAATGATGGTCTATGTTAGTAGCTTATTTGTTAAAGAAATGAGACACTGCCCGATCATTTGGTACACAAATATGGGATCCCTAGCAGTTCTTGCAGAAGCTTATTAGATATTTAACACAATAAAAAATTTGGTCAAACTATATTATCATCATTAGATCACTGGTGCATTACATGTTTTCCATAACAAGGGAATGAAGCCGTTAGCTGGGTTAGCCAGATTAAAGGGGAAAAGGTGGCTTTTTGTAAAGGATAATTGCTAGCTTGTGGTTGCCTTAAAGCATTTAGAGTTCATTTTGGTCTTGTTCATACCAAAAAGGGGAACAAACGGAATACAACTTTAGGGGTCTTGCACACTTTCTATAGTTTAGTTTTAGTAGTTATCCAAAAGCATAGGAGATATTGTTTTAAAAATGCAACATAGTGGCCATACAAAACAAGAAAATGCTAAAGGGTAACTTCAAGTTCACAGCCTGTTGTATTTGCAAAGAGAAATCTATACTCCATTTCTCATCCAATTAAAAGATTAGTGCATCAGAAATCAGGGAAGCAGTGAGCATGTCAACTCTGGTGCATTATGCATTTTAGACTCTTCAACATTGCTGGTTATGCTTTTGCTTTAGTTCTTTTTCTGGCAACCAAGCAAAGTCATTTTATTTGTCTACTTCTTTTTCAGGTTATGAATTTGACAGACAATATCCAGATTATACTGGATGCTTTGAGAATGTCAACTGTGGTGGAAGTACAGGTAATTTCGTGATCCATAATTTAGGGATTTGATGCAATCATGTAATCAATCGTTAGAAGATAGGCTTTCTAGTTAAATGCATTATCTCATAAGCAAGTTAGTTGATATGTGTTTGGTTTGTATTAAATGTTCAGGTTCCAAAAATTTTACCATATCAAAAGCAAATTTATCTATGAACTTCATGTCATGCTTGTTCTTTCTCAATTTCTTTTAGCTCTCTTTACAAGCAGTAACTATTTTGCTGGTTAGATTTGACAGTGATAATGTTTATAGAATGCGAAAGTTAGTTGGTTTGAATTTAATGTGATTATATCCAACGCAGGGTTTGATGTCATCTTCAGAATCTAGTGAAGATGGAGGAAATGAAGTGTTCTCATTACCAGTTTTCCAGTACATTAACTATATGTAATTTAATTTTGTAAATTTATGTATTTGAACATTGGTGAAGATATATAAAATTGATGTTAAAAAGTAATTTGATGGAACTTTTCCTTTGTATCACTTTCTTCCCTAAAATAAAAATTTTAAAAAATTCTAGCATGCAAATTTTGTATGCTAGATTTTTTTTTTAATTAATAATTCACATTTTGCGACGGCAATATCAATGGCGACGCCACCAACGACATCGGCAAAATTGCCGTCGCCTAGCCGTCGCCATTGGTCTTTTGCGACGGCAAATTGGCTTTCCGCGACGGCGTTGCGCCGTGGCAATTTGAATTCTTTTTTGTAGTGAGAGATTCTACGTTTTGCTTTTGGTTCCTCAGAAACTAGTCAAGAACAGTTAAATATCTAAACTTTATGAAATTTTGAGTTTCTACTCTCCATCTTCTTTCCCCAGGGCCACGGTGTCAAATTCGATTAAGCTCCTGGTCCTCCAGTACGAGCACTGGAACTTCAGCGCATGGCCTCGAACACGGCTTACAGTGTTTGTAGGCTTCCGAGGCCTTCAATACCATATCCGTGATCTATAAATTAGAAAATGAACACAAAATCTGAATCACCTTCATCATTTTGCTCAAAAACATTGAACATACCAAAACCTATAGAGAATCAATTAGGATTACTTGGGCAATGAGAGCCTTGAGCGCTTACTTCATCCTCAGAGTGACGACCACTCCGTTGTCGTCATCTTGGTGCTGCAGAGATTCATTGTTGAGCTGCTCGGAGTAGGGAATACACTTCAGCATCTCGGAATTGCAATTGAATATTGTTATGTCCATAATTACTTAGTAATTATTCCTCTAATCTTACACTTTTGCTTATCCTTTGTGTTTAATTATATATATATATTTATTATGTTTTCCTTATCATGCTAGGCAATGATAGAAAAGCTTGGAAATGCCCTAAAAAGTCAAGTACTTTAGCACATTTTCCTACTCCGGCTAGGAGAATCCGAGCTAAGCAAGAAAGGGGAAGTGACAGCATGACTAAATGATCTCCAAATGAGTTGAAGTTTCATAAAGACATTATGCACATCCTGGGGATCATTTCTTATGAAAATTACAAGAGCTAGTTCAGAATGGAAGGCCTTCAAAAGATCAGTGAAAGTTTCTAAAATTTTTCCAGGATGATCTATATATATTCATGAGGGATGAAGTGGTGTTAGCTCAGTGATTAGAGCACTCACTCCATAGGATCAAGGTCCTGGGTTCAAGTCACCATAGGAGTTGGAGTGAAATCTTTTGACCCTCTTTTAAAAAAAAAAATTTGAAAATTTATGTTCATGAGAAACATTTGGTATGAAGAAAGCAAAGACCAATTTTGAAGCCTTGGTGGAGATTTAATTGAAGAAAGAAAGAAGAAGAGAGTGCGCAAACAGACGAAGAATGGGTCAACGTAGATCAACACCGGATTCCGACCATTTTCGGCCAAGTTGGCCAGCCAAAAATATGTGTTGAGGACAATGAAGAGCTGTTAACTAGGGTTAGGGATTTTATATTACACCCTGTACCCAAATTTACCTGTTTATTAGTCATTCGGATAGTAAACAATGGTTATCTTTACTTTTTACCTTCTTATCAAACTTTTAGGGGTCTCAAGAGTTGACCTTTATTTAGCTCAGTTTTTTAGAAAACTTCCTTCTACAAATTTGCAGATCACGATAAACTGAGTTCGTGGACACGGCATGTTAAAATCGGAGTTGTAACGAAGAAATCATAAAGGTTAAAACTCAGTGGCAGTTTTATAAATTTTGAGAAATTGGTTTAAGCATTTAGGTGTTTCCCAAAGGGGAAACTTGCTATTTTGGGGGACTTCCATTTCAGGAAGTCGAAGAGAGAGAAACCAGAGAGATAGAATCGGCGCCAACCTTTCCGGCCTCATCGACATCGATGTTGGCCACCTCCGACCGTGAAATTGGTCTCATCTGGACCACCTTAACTTCCTCTTCCTCTCTGTGGCAGTGGTGCACATCAATTCCTGTGGTAGGAAGCGCAGCGAGCTAATTTTTCCGAAATGTCTTTTTCGGCTTTCCGGCTAAATCTCAGTTTTCCGGCCACCCAAGGTCGCGCCACTACTCACATCTTGAAGCTCTCTTCTTCGTGGTTCGAACCCAACCAGTGGGTAGCTCAAATTTTGCCAGAGAACTGCGAATCCACTGCGAGAAGAATTTAGTGGTTTTGAGGTAATTTTCAATAACTAGACTTGAAATTGAGATTTGTCATAGTTGAAAAAGTTGTTGGGAATGATGAGATGATCATGTTGATGAAATTTGGTGACCTAATTCGGGGTTGGAACCTGCATCATGGGTCCCACGCACAATCGTCTGTAGCGACCCGTGGTGAGCGTCCGGCCATCCCCGACATCCTATTTTGGTTTGTTGGGTTGAGAATATTGTTACGAGTGTGCATATATGAACTTTGTGTCGAATGGTGCACATTTTGAGAATGATAGGAATTTCCAAAATTTCAGAAAGTTTGGGTTTTGATTTGGGAAGATTCGACCGTTTGATCGACCCTAGCTTTCGATAAGTTGTTATAATTATTGAGTCGATATAAAGTATGAAATTTGGGCTCATTTCGTTGTGATTTTGAGCATCCGATGATTTATCAATTTTAGGTTTCAAATTTATTATCGTAAATTTAATTTCGATTCTTCAGAAACAATTATTTATTATATTGATTTGTTCAGGATGATGCATAATTCAAGTTCGAGGAAGAAATAGTTGGACGACCGTCGTAGCTGCAATTTGTGAGCGGACATTTATTTTTAAATTAATAATGCATGCAGTATTATATATTAAATATTAAATTATCGTCTTGATTTATGACTTACTTATAATTTATCAGGATTTCTTGACATTTTATTTCCAACGAGTTATTTATGAGTTATCAAGAATTCTTGATGCTATGTTTTTTGAATATCGATCTATATGATGATATACGAGTATGAATGATTTATTGAGTATTTAAGCATGATTGTATTATCGAGAATTCTTGAGTTATGCTTTCGATGATTTACTGAGTTAATATTGAGTTTCTTTTCCAAAAGCATTTATTAATGAGTTTGATTTCAGCTGATTCGAGGAGATAAATATGTTAGCGCATGCATAGATAACCTAGTCGGCAATCCCCTGTAGGTAATATTCTTGTCGGCAATACCCTCAAAAATATTTCGGTCGGCAGTACCCTTCAATGCATTATCTGGTCGACAGTACACTCCAGATGAAATGAGATAGTTAGTCAGCAGTATCCTCTAACCATCACCTTCTCTTCCGGTCAACAGTACCCTCCGATAAGTCCCTGGTCGGCAGTATCCTCCAAGTGGCATGAGATGACTCCCTCTATTCATCGCCTATTTTGAGATATAAGTATTTTAACTAGATTTATGAGACTACGAGATTTCCTAGATTTGTGAATGATTTGGGGGTACTTATCATATAAGATTTTAGAGAGTTTTCGAGATGGTTTTTAAGAAGTTTTACAATACGTGTTTGAGATTTCAGTAAAGAGGAGGACTATGAGTATTTTCAATACTTTACTGCATGCTTGGTTTTTAAGAAAATAAATTGGGGAAGCATTAAGTTTTATTTATTTATTTTGAAATTACTTATTTTTCGTCCACTCACTCTAACATTTTAAATGCTTTTCCCCTGGGTCCTTCAGTTTCAAATGCCCAGTTTATAGGCTAGATTAATTGAGGTCGGGCGTACATGGAGTTGAGGCATAACTGTCACTGCTTCCGTATTGTAGGACTTATCGATCTTTTACCTTTCTATTTTATTTTCTTGTATACCTTGTGCATTAGATTGCTCTGATAACCTAGTGGCTAAATGTTCTTAAGTTGAGACTTGTGTTATGTTGTGGAGTTTGTTGTGAATCGGGGAGCAGTGTATTGTTTTTTTTTTATAGATTTTGGGTAGCCCATCTTTAGGCGTGACTCTGTCGAATTTTCGGTAGAGTTATTCCTACGTTGGGCCCCACAGGGCCACCTCAGATTTTAGGGTGAAATCTGAGGCAGGTTTGTCAACTTGGTATCAGAGAATTATGTTGTTAGGTCCTGTAGACTTTCACCATTGTTACTTTATATACTTGATGATATTCAGTACCTCTCGAGTGATGGCCTGATTGCAGCGGTTCCATATCATTTAATCTTCGGTGATGTTGTACTTCATCAGGTGTGTAAAATACATGTCTAGTTGCTTTTTCCTTTAGGTGCTATGCCTCTTGTACGCCGACCTCATAGGGATTTCTCTGCATATTGGATTGTTTACATATCTCGCACATTTCCCTGGTAATGGTAGAGTAAGACTACTCTATAGGTTCGAGTTGTACTACGAAATGTGATTCAAGGGAATGCTGTGGTTATCTCTTCCTTGATGCCAAGTTTGTTAGAGCAGGGTTTAAGGGTTTAAGGTATGGTGATGGTAGAGTAAGACTACCCTATAGGTTCGAGTTTGCTACAAAATGTGATTCGAGGGAATGTTGTGGTTTCTATTCCTTGAAGCCAAGTTTATGAGACTAAACTTTGATTTCATGCTCGAGTGTCTGCAACGAGTGACCATAGCTTTGGCTGTCTCTGGATGCTATAATTGCTTCGGAATTAGGATTGTTGTTAGAAGTGGAACTAGTAGTAATGGTAGTTCTGACTTTGAACCGAGTTTCTGGAGATGTGTTACATGACGTGATCGGTTATGTAGGCGACATTTGAGACATTATTGGCAGTCGTTGGAGATTACTTGGAAATCATAGGATTGGTAATCTTGGGTCGTTGACTTGACCATGACATTTGGAGTTAGTTTTGTTCGAAGTGAAAGAAATTGATTCTAGGTTCTTTGAGTTTAATTTGGTCTTATGAAGTTCCGGGTTGTAGCGTGTTGGGAGATGGACAAAATTGAGTTTTTGAAATAGTTTCATCTTTAAAACTTGAGTATTTACTTGGAAGCTTAGAGTTTTAAAATGGAGTTACGAGCTTTGTTGGTATTTGATTGGGAGGATTAGAAACAACTTTTGTACTTGAGATTGTACCTATTTGTGTCCTTGGTTATCCATTTTTGGGTAAAATGGCTGAAAGTGAAATCGGAGAATGGCGGTAGTGACATCGTTGGGTGTCCATAGAAGTTCAGACGGCTATGTGATACAGAGTATGATTCAAGTTCTGATTCGTGGAGCCTTGAACATTCAATTGTCGTATGTTTTTGGTGAAGCTTTTATTAGACAGATAGGTTGTGATCTTATAAGAGTGGTTAGTGGAATAACTTTAAGGAAATAAGTTTTTCAGTTGGCTTCGAGAATATTTCAAGTTAAGGCTTGACCAGAATTCTAGTTATATATTGGGTGAAACGTAATGTGGTTTGTCTTTTCAGTGAATCGGGTATCTCTTTGTGTGATACAAGATGTTGGACGGGTGTCCGTTTTATATCAAGGATGTTGTTCGAGGAAAGATCTTGTGAATGGTGTTTTGTCGTCTCGGAAAACTGGTTGTTGCTTGAGTTGAATACATGTAATGGACTGCTTTAGAGGAATTGAGTGAGTTTTCCTACCTTAGTGCCATTACTGGTGGTGTTGTTGGATTATTTCTTAGTGAGAAGAGATTTAGAAAAAATTTGGAGCAATTTCAGTTAGCGTAGGGAAGTCATTGGGACTATTGTACGTTGTAGCTAAAATCTTATTAATTAAGTGTTGTTTAGAGAGTGGATTTTCATCTATCTTATCCTCATTTTAGTGAAGATAATTGTCGCTTGTGAATATCGATTTTGAGTGAAGCAAGAAGAGTTGACTATACTCTAGTACTTGCAAGTTCAACTTTGTTTAAAAAGACTTATTTCTGGTGAATCTTGCAACATCGGATGATGCACTTCTTCCATATCTTATTTTCTTGTTTTGGAAGTAGATTTCCTTTTTTGTGGTAATTGAAGTGTTATTCCTTTAAGTAATTGACTTTGAGCTCTTCATTGTCAATATTCTACAACTTGTATTTGGGCATTCGAAATTCTTTTCAGGTTGTCTCGAGTAAAGGATTTTTGCAAATTTTCTTTATCAGTGGGTAAGGGTTTTCTGTAACGCTTGAAGGCAGATCTACTTTTTAGGACTATTGAGTTCAACGGGGTACGCTGTAGTTATTAATTAGATTGTAGTGACTGGCTAGCTTTCCACTTGGATATTGTTCATTTCAAGTGTTGATCTTCCTTTTCCTACTTGTTCAACTCTTAGATGAGTTTTAAAGTTAACTTTCACGTGTTTTGAGTAAACTTGCATGTCCAGTTTCTTGCACTACCCTTACCGCAATTGTGTAATCGACGTGCTATCTTCTTCGAGATTATTGTTTGTTGAATCAGTGGTCCACCTAAGAAGGCTGCTTCTATGTCAGGATCTGAGCTTGAGGGTGGTAGTAGACCTAACAGTTTAGATTGTAGAGCTAGACCGAGTTTTGGTGGTCGTGACATGAGGTATGAACAGATAGATGAGTGGCATTTCCAGGACCACACTAGTGACTTTAGTGATCCCTACGATACTTACGTGAGTCATAGATACTTTTCACAGTATCAGACTTGTGGTGGATAGCATGAGGATCAGTGCTAAGCAGGTAGTAGAGAGTGTTATCAGTGTGGCCAGTTTGATCACTAGTTGATTCAGAGGAATACATCAGGACTTGGACAAAACTCTAGTTAGGCATCGAGTGGCATTTTTGGTAGTGTATTTGGTGGTCCATCAAGCTATGACACCCATACTAGTACAGCAGACAGATCTGACACTAGATGAGGTAGAAGTCAGCATGGACATCTAATAACTTAGACCAGACTTCATGCTATGTTTATATGAGGGGTCATCCTTCATTAGAGGTTAGTATGAGCATATTATTCAATTCTGAACAAACTAGTATACCTTGCTTGAGCCAAGTGATACTTCCATTCTATCTTTGGTAAACCTGCACTTCTCTTCATTATCCCATCGTCATCTCTTTCTTAAGATCCATCATTTCCTTTCCTTTGATAAATTTACTCAACATTTCGTATATCCCCATCTCTTCAGTTGACAAGTACGAAATTTCAAGGATGAAGTTTTTATAAGGTGAGTAGATTATTACACCCCGTACCCAAATTTACCTGTTTACTGGTCATTCAGACAGTAAACAATAGTTATCTTTACCTTTTACCTTCTTATCCACCTTTTTAGGGGTCTCAAGAGTTAGCTTTTATTTGGCTCAGTTTTTTAGAAAACTTCATTCTAAAAATTTGTAGAGCACGATATACCGAGTTCGTGGACACGCGGCACGTTAAAATTTGAGTTGTAACGAAGAAGTTATAAAGGTAAAAAATCAATGGTAGTTTTGTAAATTTTGAGAAATTGGTTTAAGAATATTTAGGTGTTTTCCGAAGGGCAAACTTGCTAGTTTGGGGTACTTCTATTTCGGGAAGTCGAAGGGAGAGAAACAGGAGAAAGAGAGAGAATGGGCGCCAAGCTTTCCAATAGCGCCGGCGTTGATTTCGGCCACCTCCGGTGTGAAACTAGTCCCATCTGGACCACCTCAACTTCCTCTTCCTTTCTATGGTGTTGGCACACGTCAATTCCTGTGGTAGGAAGTGCAACAAGCTAGTTTTCCAGTTACGTCATTTTCGGCTTTCCAGCCAAATCTCCGTTTTCCAGCCATCTCATGTCGCGCCACTACCCACATCTTGAAGCTCTCTTCTTCGTCATTCTAACCTAACTAATGGGTAGTTCCAATTTTTCCCAAGAACGACGAATCGACAGTGAGAAGAATCTAGAGGTTTCGAGGTAATTTCGGATAATTAGACTTGAAATTGAGCTTTGTCATGGTTGAGAAAGTTGTTGGGAATGATGAGATGATCATGTTGATGAAATTTGATGACCCAATTCGAGGTTAGAACAAGCGGCGCGTGGAGGCGCGTCTGACCGTCCCGACATCCTATTTTGCTTTGTTGGGTCGAGTATATCGTTACGAGCGTGCATATATGAACTTTGTATCGAATGGTGCACATTTTGAGAATGATAAGGATTTCCAAAATTTCGGGAAGTTTGGGTTTTGATTTGGGAAGATCTGACCGTTGGATCGACCCTAGAATTCGATAGGTTGTTATAATTATTGAGTCGATATAACCTATGAAGATTGGACTCATTCCGTTGTGATTTTTAGCATCCGATGATTTATCGATTTTAGGGATTCAAATTTATTATTGTAAATTTAGTTTCGATTCTTGAGAAACAATTATTTATTATATTGATTTGTTCATGGCGACGCGTAATTTGAGTTCAGCGAATAAATAGTTGGACAACCGTTGTAGCCGCAATTTGTGAGTGGACATTTTTTATTATCGTGTTGATTTACAACTTACTTATAATTTATCAGGATTTCTTGTCATTATATTTCCAACGAGTTATTTATGAGTTATTGAGAATTCTTGAGTTATGCTTTCGATGATTTATTGATGATTTACTGAGTTAATATTGAGTTTCTTTTTCGAAAACATTTATTAATGAGTTTGATTTCAGCTTATTCGAGAAGGTAAATATGTTAGCACATGCATGCATAACCTGGTTAGAAGTCCCCTCCAGTTAATATTTTGGTCGGCAGTACCCTCTGATGCATCATCTGGTCGACAATATCCTCCAGATGACATGAGATAGTTAGTCAGCAGTACCCTCTAATTATTTATGGTTAGTCGGTAATATCCTCTAACCATCACCTCCTCTTCCAGTTGGCTGTACCCTCCTATGCGTCTCTGGTCAGGAGTACCCTCCAGGTGGCATGAGATGACTCCCTCTAGTCATCACCTATTTTGAGATATGAGTATTTTAACGAGATTTATAAGACTACGAGATTTTTAAATGATTTGGGGGTACTTATCATATGAGATTTTAAAGAGATTTCGAGACGGTTTTCAAGATGTTTTACAATACTTGTTTGAGATTTCAGTATAGAGGAAGATTAAGAGTATTTCCAAGACTTTACTGCAATCTTGGTTTTTAAGAAAATAAATTGGGGAAGCATTAAGTTTTATTTATTTGTTTTGAAATTGCTTATTTTTCGTCCACTCACTCTAATGTTTTAATTGCTTTTCACTTGGGTACTTTGGTTTCAAATGCCCAATTTGCAGGCTAGATTAGTTGAGGTCGGGCGTACATGGAGTTGAGGCATAGTTGTCACTGCTTCTGCATTGTAGGACTTATCGATCATTTACCTTTCTATTTTATTTTATTGTATACCTTGTATATTAGATTGCTCTGATAACCTAGTGGCTAAATGTTCTTAAGTTGAGACTTGTGTTGTGTTATGGAGTTTGTTGTGAATCGGGGAGCAGGGTGACTCCAGGAGTTGAGGATGTGTTTGATTTTAGAAGTGTATTGTTTTCTACAGGTTTTGGGTAGCCCATCTTTAGGGGTGACTCTGCCGACTTTTTGGTAGAGTTATTCCTAAGTTGGACCTTGCAGGGCACCTCGGATCTCAGGGTAAAATTCGGGCAGGTCTGTCATTTTGTAACATTAAAAAGCTCTCATTTCTCTAGTTCTAGCATAGTTTTCTTTTTAGTTTTGAGTTCTAGTTCATAGTTTCTTAAGCTTGTGTGAGAAATAGGTGTGTAGGCATTGAGTTTCACCAAAACTGAAGTTACTACATACTCTAGATCAATCACAATACTTGCTTTCACACATCTAAGCCTTTATTCTTGCTTGCTCTTGAGTTTTGTGGATGTGTATGGTGTTTTGGGTTGTAAACATAAAAAATCCCATACCTTGAAGAGATTCTCATCATTTTACATCTAGAGAGCTAGGTGGGATCTTTGAGTTCTTGGTTTGACTCTACCAAGAGTCAAACACGTGGGTAGTTCTTCCATTTTCCCTTCCTTCTCTCTTAATTTAATGTTTATGACTTGTATTTTTAATAACATATGTTGTGAGTAGTTGGATTTGAGGCTGGGGTAGCCCTAGCCAAACTTATATGCAAATAATTTCAATTTCCTTGTGTTTTGATGTTTATGCATGTTTTGAATCTATATGCTTCTAAACTTTAATGCTTACTAAATGTGTTTGTTGGCTTAGTCACCTAAAAAGCATGTTTAGGAAACTAATGAATCAAAAACTTGAGCTTGATCAATTGAATCCGTGAGCATGAGTAGCTTTTAGGCGGTGGCTTAATGATTCCTATGGAAAATGTTAAATTGCATGAATTTCTTACTCTAAATTTAATGTATAAGCGGTGAGTTCAATTGCTCTAAAGGGGTGTTAGGCTTGCAGTTCATAGCCCACATTGTGTTTTAATGAAATACAAATGGGACTAAGGTTATTTAATTTAACTTAGGTTTTCCAAACTTTGTTGAATTGCATGATTAGTTGGTTTCTTGTCAAAGCATTTTACTACATCAAATGTGGGTTACATTTTGTGCATGAATAAGGTTAGGTGTGATACCTAAGTCTCTACTCCTCTCATTGATTTAGTCTATACACTTGTATTAGTTTAGTTTAATTTTTGTGCAACTTAATTTATCTTAAAACTAAAATCAATCAATCCGTTCACTACCATAATTGTTAATACCAACCTTGCAATCTTTAGAAGCACTTTAAAATTTTGAATTAATAATTTTTTATATAAATATAAAAATATTACGTGAAAACATAGAATGACTTTCGAGTCATTTTCAAAACACTTGAAAGTAATTTTGAACACAAAGGCTTTCCGGTCTGAAAATGCTTTTGAAAAGTAGTAAAAATAGTAAAAACACTTTTAGACATTTCAAAAATAGTTACAAAACACAAAACGGAACTAAAAGAGAGTTTTATGGAGTATGATATTTTAACAACCGGGTCTTTAATTTGTTCGATAACAAAAATATTTAGCTACAGACCTACAAGAAAAAAAATATAAATAAGACCGAGTTAAAACAAAAATATGAAATATTTAAACACAGAAACTGACAGAGCAGAAACTGCAGTTTCCTTTGGGTTACAAGACTTTTGGGGAGGCCATCCGGCCTCAGTATGCCATTCAAGTTCTTGATGAGTTAACTGAAGGGAAAGCTATTATAATCATTGGTGTCAAGCAACATCAGATGTAGGCGGCTCAACATTACAAATATCTTAGGCCTCAACAGTGGTTGACTTCGGGGGGTTTAGGAGCTATTGGTTTTCGATTGCCTGCTGCTATGGGGGCTGGCTACTGCAGCAAATCTATATGCTATTGTTGTTGACATTGATGGTGATGGAAGTTTTATGATGAATGTCCAAATAAGCTAAAGTTCGCAGAAGCTTGTGGGGTACCAGCTGCCCGTGTGACGAAGAAGGACAACCTCAAAGTGGCAATCCAGAAAATGTTGGACAGTCCTGCTCCATACTTGTTGGACGTTATAGTACGCATCAAGAGCATGTGTTGCCTATAATCCCAAGTGGTGGTGCTTTCAAAGATGTGATAACTGAGGGTGATGGAAGAAAAAGTTACTGATTTCGTTTTGCAGTATTTCATTTTGTTTTAGTATGTACAATTTTGCTTAGTTTTTGTGTGAGTAATCATATTAATGTGTTCTGTTTAGCATCAAGTTAGGTGTTGTGCTTGGTATCTCTTGGTTCACCTGTACATATCTAATCTTCATAAGAACAATGAACAATGTTCTGCAGTTCATTTCAATGTTATCAAGTTATGATCATTGTTCTATACTGTCATTATATGTTAATGCAAATGATTTAGCAAATGCAGATCATATTCTCTCTAAGATGACTTGAAAAGGACAGCAAATCATTTTCTCTCTAAGATAACTTGAAAATAACAGCACATCATTTTCTCTCTATGATGACTTGAAAAGAACAGCAATTTCAACCAGTGTTTTAAAAGGTTGAAGCGTAGCCGAGGCGTTTTCAGGAGAGTCTTAGCAAAATGCTTGCCTTCAAGCATAAAGCGTAAGCCTTATGTATAAATGAGTTGTATTTATGTAATTATTAGTCTTCCATATAGAACATGTATTGTAAAAAAAAAAAAACATTATATATTGTCATCCATGTTTAAAGGGAATCGAGATTTGAGAGAGAATTTACTGTGCTTTCATTGATAATAGGGGTCTCTTTATATAAAGGATTATAAACATAGAATCAGAGTTGTACATGAAAATATAATCGTACAATGATTGGATATCTATGAATATCTCCGAGAATATCTCTAATACAAACCCTATTACAACTAGAGCAAGTAACCTATAGTTTGGGCTAGAAACATATTCTTGATTTATTGAACACTCCCCCTTGTGTCGCCCAAATATAGTGCTCCTCTCGTTGCCACATTAAAAATCTTACCAAGTAACAAAAACCTGTGGGACAAAAATAACCTCGGTCGAAGGGGAAAAAAAGCAAAACACACCCTTTACATTTCGAGATCAACATGTAGACATCTCTCCCTGATGTCTACGTCCCCCCTTGATGACTACGATCATGGGAGTTCGGATAACTTTCACAAACCAATGTTTGCAACTGTTTCTCAAACATGAATTTAGGCAATGACTTAGTGAACAAGTCTACCACATTGATGAAGCAAAGCCCAAAGGCGCAGGAAGTGGTAAATCCTCTACTATTAGAAATGGAAGCGCCTGTTTTGGTGTCAACAACTTCACCAAAAAGTGAACTCCCTATACTACCCATCATATATGAACAGTTCGACTGAAATGAAAAACATGAAGGAAGGCTACCAACGTAAAATACAAAAAAAAAAATTGAGAAAAAATAAATACGGAATGATTACACAAAAACAGAAACTGCAGCAGTTTGCACGATCTTCCCGAAGAACGACTGCCCGGGCGCACAATTGGAGACAGAAGACGAACGTGGGAGATGATTGTAGTAGATATGGCTTCATCACCATTCACCCCACTCTCAATTTACGGTTCATATAAAAGGAGGGAATGGAAAGAGGAGCAGAGCAAAATCAAACCCAGAAAGAGGAAGAAATTAGTACCAAAATCAGTGATTCAGATTCACCTAGCCAATTGTTATTGGGTAATTTTCAGATTTCGTTTTCCGTTGATTTGGGTATCCTATTTCTGATATATCTGGTATTCTTTGTTACTCTTTGGAATTGGATTATCGTTGTTAGGTACTTTGTCTGCAGAGTGGATTCTCGATCAAACAGGAAACGCAGAGAAAGTATGGAGGAACTCGGTTGACAGTGTTGCTAATTCACTTGAGGTCAGACTTGATAAGTGTTCCCACATTTCGAATTTAATTTATTTGGGTTTTCGTGATTTTCTGAATTTAACAGATTATATGTTTGTATTTATTATTTGCTTTGCTTCGGTGTACCTCATGTGTTCTACTTTGATTATATAAAGGTTTGTAATTTGCTTTTCAAAATTTTGATGCATTGGTTAGTTATACACATTTATAATTCACTTCTCTCTGCTTCTGTTTGTAATAGTTGGAACTAAAGTGAGATGAGATGAGGTGCATGAATAGGAAAAGAGTATTCTTTGAGAGGCAATTAAATTTCTATTTTTGAAGAACAATCAGTTGGCAAGCAATTTAATTGTTCAGATTTTAGTATTGCTGTTGTTATATGTTTAGGCAATACAGAAAGTAATAAGGAGCTTAAGTATACAAAAATGAAAGAAAATGAAAAAATAATTATGGATTGCAGGTCGAAAGAGGGTCATTTATAGAACAGATGGGAAAGGAAAAAAAATCAAAGGATTTACCACTTCCTGCGCCTTTGGGCTTTGCTTCCTAGTATACACTTCCTGCGCCTTTGGGCTTAAAAATTATCAGGTATGTATGAAGCTGTATTCCGTGCTACTTTGGTGCTGAGTAGTGAAAATTACAAAATACCAGAACTTTTTGGTAGTCTTATGTACAATTGCATGTTTGCAGGGTCTCGAACTTGATATTGACCGGTTTGATCGATCTTTTACCGGCTAGGTAAATATATTTGTTATTGCCTCCTCTCTATATATTCTTCCACAATCTGATTTTGGTCTTAATATGGTTATTGATCTTATGTTGGTAAAGATGAACATGAAATCCCTATATTTTGGTAACAGATTCAAGTTGTAGTTTCCTCTCTTCTTCTCCATTTAATTGGAAAGGAATGATATGTACTTTATAAGTTTATATATTTTATTTCTTCTGTTATGTTCCCAAAAATCTTGATCATGCTCTGTGCATTTGTGACAGGATTTTGTATTTAGTTCTTCAAGTTTCAGAAAATAAATATTCAATTTGTGAAAAAATTCTAATAATTAAAATCGAATGTAATTTCATTTACTATATTTATTCCCATAAGAGGTGAGCTGTTTGTGACAACAATTATTCATCAGTAAAAGTCATTTGTATAGACGGTAATGATTATTAATTCCCACAAAGCAAATATGTAATCGGAAATACTCAAATACTAATTCCCAACAAAAGTAGTTTGTTGGAAATATTTATTCCAATGAAGTTTTTGGTCGAAAATATGTCATAGGAAAAAGTTTTCCGACAACAATTGTGCTTGGAAAATATTCGTGGGAAAAGACTTATTCCGATGAAACGAGTGGTCGAAACTACGTCGTTGGAAATAGATATTACGACCAAAAGTGTGGTCGGAAATAATTCGTAGGAAATACAATTATTTTCTAACGAAAAACCTTAATTCCGTCGATATTTCTCGGACGAAACAAACATTAATTCCGACCAAAACGAGATTCAAATCCGACGGTTATATTCGTCGGAAGAAAATTATTTCCGACCATGACATTTCCGACGACTTTTCGTCGGAAAAAGGTATTTCCAACAAAAATGCCCTATTTCCGACCATTTTTCGTCGTCGGAAATTACCGTTTGTGTTGCAGTGCATATTCAATTGATGACAAACATACATGACGTTTCCACATTAACTTGGATATAGAAATTTGTTTTGCAGTATATCTTTCATCTGGAAACTTTGATTTCATAAATCAATCGACATCTTTACATTTTTAGTTGGAGGCAATTATTGCAGCATGGAAGATTAGTTTGTGACTTTGTGCTATAAAAATTTATATCCATATATTGACGAATAGCCGAGTAATTCATTTCTTTTGTCTATATGATGCATTGGAAATTAGTATACGTACGTAGAAATTGTGTATTAACCATGATGCAGCACAAATTAATGAGAAATTGAGATCTAAACATGTTCTTTCATCTTTCATATATTGCTGTTTGTATTTAGATTCGTTGCTTTTATTTTTATTTTTTTGGTTCATTGTATGAATTTTTGCATGATAATCTGCCAGGTACACTTTTGAATGGTTTGTGTTTGGAGTTCAAAATTTTGTATATATAATATTTTAAAGCAACTTATGGAAATTGTACATGAGTTCTCACTCAGGGAACACCTAGCTGGTTTAAATTATTCTAGCAGCGAAAGGTGTATCGATTTGAGAGTGCGTAAACATTCGTTTACCAGAACATTGATCTATTTGGAATTCTCATGATAATAAGCGGCAACTGATATATTTATATAGAGTATTGACAGGAGCAAGAAAAAAAAAAAAGATATTTACTCCATTGTTTTGGTTCATATTGCGTCTTTATATAAGTGCTACCAAAAATATCACTGCTCAAGTAGACTTTCATGATGTTTGATGTTCATCATTGTGAAACGAAAATTCTAAAGAGCCTCTTCCCATATGCATGAGAGACTTTTATATTTTCCTTACGAAACTAAATTGAATGTGGTCAATAAAGAGTACATCAAATTGATTCAGGTTCAAAGAGATTGCTGAGACCAACACATCAAATCAACTACGAATTTATTAACAATGGAAAATTACATTAACATGTCTAATGCGAAAAAATATTCGCACGCGCGAGCGCGCCTTTCCGCAAGTGCTAGGAAGGCTAGTCTTTAATAAATAGATTTGATAGTTTAAATCTATATAAAAATAAAAGAGAAGAAAAATAATAAATAGTGATTTATTGTTTGAGATTTATCTCAACCGTTTATTATTATTAGATCTAAAGGACATGATTTGAAATATAATCTTAACTGGACACGGATCCGCCCCATGAAAAATATAAAGACAAACTCTTGTGGACAAGAGCCACCCTCTTCGCAGCCACACTGAAACAATCAATTCATTTCACTCTGAGCCGCCTCTCTCACCTCGTCAACAATGGCGGCCATAGCTCCACCCTCTTCCTCCTTCTCCAAACCCTCTCTTCCCACCAAATCCCCAAACCCACTTTCCCGATTTGCCCTCCCCTACTTCCCTTACCCCAACAAGCACACACCCTTCCGCCCTCTCCACATCTCCAACTCTCTCACCCCCAAAGCCGCCACCACACCTGTCACCGCCACCACAACAATCACCGCTGCTCCTCCAGACCCAGCAACTCCAATTCCCCGATTTGCCCCTGACGAGCCCAGAAAAGGCGCCGATGTCCTCGTGGAGGCCCTCGAGCGCCAGGGCGTCACCACCGTCTTCGCCTACCCCGGCGGCGCGTCGTTGGAGATCCACCAGGCCCTCACGCGCTCCACCACCATCCGCAACGTCCTCCCCCGCCACGAGCAGGGCGGCGTCTTCGCCGCCGAGGGCTATGCGCGCGCGTCGGGCCTTCCGGGCGTATGCATTGCCACCTCCGGCCCCGGAGCGACTAATCTGGTCAGCGGTCTTGCCGACGCGCTCATGGACAGCATTCCGATGGTGGCAATCACCGGACAAGTGCCCCGCCGGATGATCGGAACTGATGCTTTTCAGGAGACGCCGATTGTTGAGGTAACCAGATCCATCACCAAGCACAATTACCTTGTTCTTGATGTAGAGGACATTCCTATAATCGTTAAAGAAGCGTTTTTCCTAGCTACATCGGGTAGACCCGGCCCTGTTTTGATTGATATACCCAAAGATGTGCAGCAACAGCTTGTGGTTCCGGATTGGGACCAACCCATTAGGTTAACTGGTTACATGTCTAGGTTGCCCAAAAGCCCCAGTGAGGTACATCTGGAGCAGATTGTGAGGTTGGTGTCGGAGTCGAAGAAACCGGTGTTGTATGTTGGTGGAGGGTGTTTGAACTCGAGTGAGGAGTTGAGGCGGTTCGTGGAGCTTACTGGGATCCCAGTTACTAGTACTTTGATGGGTCTCGGGACTTACCCGAGCTCGGATGAAGATGACTTGTCACTGCAGATGCTTGGGATGCATGGAACTGTTTATGCTAACTATGCTGTGGACAAGGCTGACTTGTTACTGGCTTTTGGTGTGAGGTTTGATGATCGTGTGACTGGGAAGCTGGAGGCATTTGCTAGCCGGGCTAAGATTGTGCACATTGATATTGATTCTGCAGAGATTGGGAAGAACAAGCAGCCTCATGTGTCTATTTGTGGTGATGTGAAACCAGCGTTGCAAGGGTTGAACAGGATATTGGAGGGGAAATTGGAGAAGCTTAAGCTTGATTTTTCAGCTTGGAGGGCGGAGCTGAAGGAGCAGAAATTGAAGTTTCCATTGGGTTACAAGACTTTTGGGGAGGCCATCCCTCCTCAGTATGCCATTCAGGTTCTTGATGAGTTAACTGAAGGGAAGGCTATTATAAGCACTGGTGTTGGGCAACATCAGATGTGGGCGGCTCAACATTACAAGTATCTTAGGCCCCGACAGTGGTTGACTTCGGGGGGTTTAGGAGCCATGGGTTTTGGATTGCCAGCTGCTATGGGGGCTGCGGCAGCAAATCCAGGTGCTATTGTTGTCGACATTGATGGTGATGGAAGTTTTATGATGAATGTCCAAGAATTGGCAACAATCAAGGTGGAGAATCTTCCTGTCAAAATTCTGCTGTTGAACAATCAACATTTGGGTATGGTTGTTCAGTGGGAGGATCGCTTCTATAAGGCAAACAGGGCTCACACATACTTGGGCAACCCTGCAAATGAGTCTGAGATCTTCCCAAATATGCTAAAGTTCGCAGAAGCTTGTGGGGTACCAGCTGCCCGTGTGACGAAGAAGGAAGACCTCAAAGCGGCAATCCAGAAAATGTTGGACACTCCTGGGCCATACTTGTTGGACGTTATTGTACCACATCAAGAGCATGTGTTGCCTATGATCCCAAGCGGTGGTGCTTTCAAAGATGTGATAACTGAGGGTGATGGAAGAAGAAGTTACTGATTTCATTTTGTTTTAGTATGTACAATTTTGCTTAGTTTCAGTATGAGTAATCATATTAATGCGTTCTGTCTTACGATCAAGTTAAAGTGTTGTGCTTTGTATTTCTTGGTTCATTTGTGCTGATCTAATAAGAGTAATGTTCTATATTTCACTTCTGTGTAATCAAGTTATGATCATTGTCCGTACCTTCATTATATTATTATTGCAAATGATCTAGCAAATGCACGTCATTTTCTCTAAGATGACTTGAAAAGAACAGTGATTTTAACTGCACAATATAACAATTTCCAATGTTTAATTCAGTCAACATAGCTTCCATGTAAGAAGCTGCTGGAAATCTAAAAACTCTCTCAGTTGGAGAATTCGAATCCCAATTGGGCGAAACAAGTACCAACACCTGAAGATTAGTAATCAAAACAACGTTTCTTTAATGTATGTCTAAATTTTCCCAATCCAGCCCTTTTATCACAATTGAACGGTTATTATTTTCCCATTACCATCTCTGCTGCTCTTTATTGATCAAAGAGCAACTGAACAACCATAGATACGAGATGAAAAAAAAAATAGTACAAGGCACATGGATTAAGGTCTCAATTGTGAAAAATTAGAAACTTCACGATTCATCGTTTTACAAACGTACTGTAAACATATCTTAAAGGGAACCAAATGAGAACTAAAAAGCACACTAATGCCTCCTCTTCACACTCTCAAGTTGCTGCACCTATCATCTATCAAACTTGATCTTCCGACCTGATATTATATAGGAAAACAACATCAGTCCCAATCCTCATATCACTCTTTGAAGAAAGAAGAGCATTGCCAAACCAATCCAATGAAACAAAAATCAATATATTACACATCAATAAATCCACTGAACATGTAAATTACAGTGACTTCAGGTTATCAGGACATATACCAAGTTTCATAACAGAAAACTGAAGATAACCGTGATAGCATATCGAACTTTGCAATATCACAACACAGTATTATAATACAGCAACAGAGAAAACCAGAACTCATAATTCTTATCAATCACGCCACAAGGAGATGTCCATTACATCATTTCATCCGTGTATTTCTAACCAAAACCAAGATGCAAAACAAATTAAACTCAAACCCGATAACCATGCACCAAAAGATCGTATAGGCAACTTCAGAATACAGAACCATGTCAAATATATTGTCATGGAAAGCACAATATGCAGCTATAAGATTTCTCACAGATGCATGAACCAAAGGCACAAACTGGCATTCAATTTCCAAGGCATCACAAACTACTAAATTATAATCTTCCCTCAGCTGAATGAGCTCATAAATTCTAATACACAAGCGCATAATCTGAACTAAACCTTACCCACCATCACAAAAAAAATCTCAATCCAGAAGCTCTTGCATGCAAATAAAATCTCTTGAAATTCAATTACTCAAAACTAATTAGACAAAAATCGATGCAGAATTGAATACCTAAACAGATCCGACGATGATGTTGTTGATGGGAATGAAGATCAGCTTGACGAAGAACCCAACGAATCCCATCACCACGAATCCAATCGCGGTCCGGAGCGCCACCTTGGAGAATTCTGCAGCAGAAATAAATCGGGCACCAAATCCATCAAAATCTCTTAAAAGCTCGTACAAAACCGGATCTAGAAGAAAACAGAGATGGGCGTGTTACCTTTGCGATCGGGCTTGTGGCAGCGCTTGACGAGTCGGATGGAGTCCTTGGAGAACTCTCTGAGGGGATCCACAACTGAGTCTATGGCGTCCATCTTCTGTGTGAGGGAATTGAGAGAAGATCTGAGAATGTATAGAAGAAGACGGAGTGGTTTAGACGCGTTAGGACACTGGTCAATATAAGGAGGATTTTCTCTTTCTTTCTTTCTTTTGAAGGTTATTTTGGAGTGAGGCTCAATTGTTTGGGTTGTTCTAGGCCCACATATCTCCAGGCTACGGTTGCTCATTGTTTGGGCCTTTGGGTTCGCACGCCGAAAGAAAATAAACAAAAAAAATATATTTTTTTGTGTGGTATTGTTTGATCGACGTAGATATTTTGATCTACGACAACAAGGCATCAACAAAGGGTTGTTTGGGAGATATGGAAAGAGAGTTATATCACTGGACTAAATAGTGGATTTACCCACTTATGATAACTTGAAGGTTTTTATTCAAAAAAATAAAAACAACTTGAAGGTTTAGTGCTTAGAGAATGTCTCCAAAAAGCTTTAGAAAAAAGGACGTAAAAAAGAGTTCAAGTAGAAGGTGATGGCAAAACTTCACTTGAGTAAACAATAACTATTACTCAAAAAATAATATACCTTTGTTGGTGACTGTTTTGGTGGGTTCTGAGTGACGTCTCTCATCCCATCTTGCTCCCCGGTTCTTTTAGATTAGGTTTAAGACGTTGGAGGTTATGTTATTGACCTTGTATTGACGATGACTAACTATATATGCATTGCGTCTGTCCTGATAGGAATTTAAATTATTCATGTTGAACCGCATCAATGTTTTCAATTAACTTTACATGATTACTTCACCCAAGTAAGTATTTGCTTGAGTTTTTGGTTGATTTAATCTTTAATTGGTTGATCGGTAATCCAATGATTCTCATTGTATTTCATAACAATCGAACTTTGTTGTAAAGAAACTGTGACAGAATTCTTGTAAAATTAAAACATAAAATAATATGATAATATCTTGAAAAATGATAATAATAATTTAGATAAGATTGAAAATAATATAATATATTGGTTTTTATATAGAAAAAACTTATTGAATTGAGGCGTGCAAGCACATTGTCTTAAAAATAAAACAATTCTTTGAGTTTCGTCGTGCAGCTAAGAAGTTCTATTGAACCTTAATAACCCGTGCACTTAAAATAGTGTATACTTAAAATAAATATATGTATTGTTAATTGTAGGCTTGGGACTTTAGACCCGAAAAACCGTGGAACTATTTGGGGCGTTTTTTTTTAAAAAGGAGTTGTTTTCTGTTAAATCGAACCTAACTATTTTTTACGGTTCGGTTTTGGTTCTTGTCATTCAATCTTATCTAAATTATCCGTTTAGCTAGGGCTTTAGTTTGGTAATTGCTTAACGCTTTTAGCCTCAGTCTCAGACATCAGTTCTTCTTCTTCCCCTCTTCAGTTCGTCGACCCAATTCATCAGTTGATTCACCCTAAAAATTCTTATCCAATTCATCAGTTCCTCATTTCGTAACCCCAAATCACCTTTTCAATTTGAAAACCCTAATTTCTCCGAAAACCCCAAATCCCCAATTGGAGAAATGGAATTCGATTATACTCATTCTACTAATTCTAGTCATTTGACTCATTCTCCGGTAGCCGGCAATGAGATTGTGGCTGCTAAAGCAGCTGAACAACTTGGAGCTGATGAACACACTGGTGAAGCACCATTCCCAGTCTGACGGCAACGGCGACAACTCATTCTTCGAAACATAAAGGGAAGAAGAAGTTTGTGAGCAGTGTGAAGAGAAAGAGGGAGAAGAAGATGAAGGCAAGAGGTCATCTGTTTGGGAGCACTTCACCAAATTTGACCAGCCATTAGTGGAGATTGTTGACGGAAAGGAGACAGTAGTCGGCAATACGAAGCGAGCTCAATGTAAGTACTGCTCGACTCATTTGGCTTGTGATTCTAGGGAAAATGGTACTAGTTCGCTTAGGAAGCATATAGAGCTAGTTTGCAAAGGGTACCCTGGTAGGAATCACCTAGAAGAGAGTCAACAAATCTTAAGTAGTGATGTATTTGATCAAAAATCTACTTTAGTTTCAAGGCAATGGTCATAAGAAGCATGTCTAGATGTTGCTTGTGTGATGATTGTATTGGATGAGTTGCCTTTCAGTGCTATTGAAAGTTCAGGATTTAGGCATTTTTGTAAAGTGGTAGTACCAAGGTGGGATGTACCTTGTAGGAAGGTGGTGGTTAAGAACTTTTTGCAAATGTATGGTGCAAAAAAGGAGACACTTAAGAGAGAGTTGAGAGGACATTCTGTTTGTTTGACAACAGACACATGGACCTCATGTCAGAACATAAATTATATGGTAGTCACTGCCCATTTCATAGACTCTGGGTGGAATATGCACAAAAGAGTGCTCAATTTTTGTGTTGTTCCAAACCACACAGGCAATACCATAGGAAAAATTCTTGAAAGTTGTTTGATTCAGTGGAACTTAGATAGGGTTTTGATTATATCGGTCGACAATGCTTTAGCGAACAAGGTTGCCATAGATTACCTTCAGCAAAAAAGAAAAGAAAAAAAAAAGAGTGGATGGCCAAGGAAACCACTGTTTGATGGGAAGTTTATGCATGTGAGATGCTTAGTTCACATTGTAAACATTATTGTGAGGTCTGGTCTACATATAATGGATAGGTCAGTGGCTAGCATTAGAAATGTTGTTTGATATGTGAGCAGTTCAGGGCAAAGACTTGATGTATTCAAACTATGTGCTGAAAAAGAGATATTAGATTGTAGCAAAGTCTATGTTTTAGATGTGCCAACAAGGTGGAATTCCACCTTTATCATGTTGGACACAGCTTTAGAATTGAAGAAGGCTTTTGACAGAATGGCAGATGAGGAAGATGCAAAATATAGGTCATATTTTGATGAAGAGGACGATTTAGATGAAGAACTTGATGAAGCTGAAAATATTAGAGCAACAAGACACTCTAGGAAGATGGTAAGGCCCTCCGTTGAATCTGATTGGGAGAAAGCAGCAGTTTTTGTAAAGTTTTTGAAGGTGTTTTATGATGTCACAGTTGAAGTGAGTGCACAACTCAAGCCTACAGCACATAAAGCTTTCCATGACATAGTTATAACCAGGGAAGAGTTGAATCAACTGTTTCACAAGCCCATTGACAATCAATCAACTGAGTTTGACAAGATTTTGTTTGGAATGGCTAATAAAATGAGGAACAAGTTCAAAAAATACTTTGGATCCATAGAAGACATCAATTAGCTTTTTTTGGTTGCACTTGTCTTGGATCCAAGGTACAAGTTGAAGAATGTTGAGAGAATGTGTGAAATCTACCTTGCCATGGACTAGGTTGAGATTAAGAAGAAATCAGATGAATTGAAGCAGCTTGTGGTCACTCTATGTGACCTTTATGCATGTTCTAGTGGTGGTAACAATGCAGTGAGCGCACAAAACAAGAAATAGGGCAGCAGCAGCGTATCTGTCGCACCAAGACCAAAAGGTAATAAACGAGAAGTGAGGGCTACAATGCTAGCAGATTGGAACAAGCAGCTTAAAGGTGAAGCAGTGGTGGTTGGAGGAGAGGTTGATCAATACTTGCTAGATCCTATTGAGAAGCCTGGAGATGATGAAAATTGGAAGATTTTGGATTGATGGAAATTGAATGGCGATAAATATCCTAACTTGCAAGCTGTGGCAAAGAATGTTTTAGCAATCCAAGTCTCCACAGTGGTTAGTGAGAGTAGTTTCAGCATAGGGAAGAGGGTGATTGATCCACATTGGAGTTCTTTAACTCCTAGGAATAGTATAAGCCCTCATCTGCCTCCAAAACTGGCTCAAGTCTGATGCAATTATGGGATTGGAATATATTCCGACCATTGAGGAAATGGCTTTCTTTGAAGAGGTTGAAAAAGGTATACTTGCTGTTGTTATTGGCTTATTGGCTCTCTTTATTTTTTTTCCAGCTTTCATTATGTGTAAAACTTGTGTTTATCTATTTCTATTTTCTGTGCAGAACAAGCAGATGAAGATAGAAAAGAAAAGGAGCAAGCAGCTGCATTGGCTGAACAGATTGTTGCCACTCAACAAAGCAAGAATGCTACAAAGGTTTCCAAAGTTTCAAAGGCTAGTGATGCTTCAAAAAGTTCAAAGACTAGAAACACTAACAAAAAGAAATGACCTTAGGTTTGTTTTTGTCCTTTAAGTCTTTAACTTAAATTTGATTGATTTGTCATTTCTATTGTTGGAATTTGGAAGTTGGAACAAGTTGTGGTAGTTTGTAGTATTTGAGTTTTTGATTGTTTTTGTGTTTGATGAATTGATCAAATGATCAAACACACAAACTTAAAGTTCAGATTCATTGTGGTATGTGGATTACATATGGATTGTTTGTGACTTTGTGGGAATTGTGGCTTGTGAAAATGAAAATTGGATTCTGGCATTCTGCACAAATGTGATTTTGTGCTTTTTTGGTTTTTATGCTGGTTTGATCTTTCATACATATGCCCTGTGATTATGGTCTGCAGCTGTGGTGCTTTGAAGTTTGAAGAATGCAGCTGGTTTATACATACATACATACATATATATATATATATATATATATATTCTAGTTTGGAGTTTGGACTTTGACAGTTTCAGTTTGGTAATTGGATGATGTAATTGAGTCTTTGACAATTTCATAATTTGGTCATTGGCAGTTTTTTTTTAGACAGTTTGATCACTTGATGATTTTGATGATTTGATAATTTCATATTTTCATTCATTTGACAGTTTCAGTTTGGTAATTGGATGATGTGATTGAGTCTTTGACAGTTTCATGAATTTGGTCATTGGTACTTCTTTAGTTTTTTTTTAGACAGTTTGATCACTTGATGAGTTGATGACTTTGATCATTTGATAATTTCATATTTTCATTCATTTGATTCTCAGATTGATTGGATGCTTCTCATTTGATCTTTTGTAATTGTATCTCATTTGCTGTACTTGAAATGGTCATAACACATTTCCAGGTTTCTCATTTGCTGTACTTGATTGGATGCTTCTCATTTGGTAATTTTATTTCTGGAAATTTGATAACAACTCAAAAAAATCCAGGTTGAGCTTTTGTTTCGGAACCGAGGAACCGGCATAGCCGAACCGAAAGAATACGGTTCGGTTTCATGTCGGTTCTAGCTTACGGAAATGCAGAACCGGAACCGATAAGTATAGGTGCGGTTCGGTTTGGTTTCGGTTCTGAGAGTTTTTTTTTTTTTTTTTTTAAACCCGAACAGTCCTAGGATATACCATTGGATAGAAATTGACACATGCAGTACAATTAACTAAACTAAATCATAAATATGTTGAAACATGAATGCAAGAAGCATAAATGTAGGGCTGTCTTCCCTCATGAGTTGACGACCAAAGATATTGTGAACGACATTGCAAGAGTAATCAAGAAATTATTCAACTGAATTAATATTTACCTCCACGATCTCTCTTTCTCTCTCTCTCACACACACACACACACACACACACACACACTCTCTCTCCTCTCTCTCTCTCTCTCTCTCTCTCTCTGAGTGAAGCAGATGATAGATCTGAGTGAAGTTGAGGACATATGTACCGTCCATCAGAATACAAGGAACATAAATCTCAAGGGCACTAACCATTTTGTTGCCCATAACGCCAATACTGATATTTATGATGGACAATCCAATGGTGAAGAAAAGGAATCCACAACTAGTGGCATCAAGCCATCAACTCTAACACCTGACAACAACATTGGGGTTTCAAATCTATCAGCCGCTTAAAGTTCATCGCTTTCGTAGGTTGTCATTACCGTCTACTTGTTCAAAAACATGTCTGAATCAATGATGGAAGCCTTCCATATTTCTATATATGCATTGAGGGGTACATTAATTGTTTGGTCACCGAAAGGTCTGGGCTTGCGGGCAGAATCTCTGAAGGCAAAGGACCTCATGAAAGTATTGTGAAGTTGTTTTATAGATTGAACAGCTTCTTCACTTAATCACGTTATTATATTAGTAGGCATGCTCATCTAAGGGACAGTTTTTAAGGGACTGTGAGGGACAAGTGAATTTGACGGCTGAAAATAAATACACAGTTTTAAGTTATTATAATTTCTGCTTTTATATTTAATACATGTGGTTGAGATGCATTTGCCCCGCACAGTTCCTTAAAACTGTCCCTTAGGTGAGCAAATATGATTATATTAGCTAGTGTTAAAAACTATTAAGTTAGACTGTAGTTAAGGTATTTCGATAGTTATCTTTTAGGTCCCGTCTGGTTGGCAGGAATGTCAAAATAAGAAAATGATTAATTATTTTCCTTTCCTAACTAATATGGAATCGAATAGGTTTTGGTATTTCCATGTGCGTGTTTGGAACATATTGGAAATTAAATTCTGGAATTTATTTTTTCATTCCTATTGTAGTGTTTGGTAAGTAATAAGAATGAAATATAAAATTGTAATTTTCAATAACACACTTTTATTAATTTAAAGTACAAATATGACATCAAAACAAAAAACCACAGAAATTGCTTACATTTGTTAAAGGAAAAACACATTATGTGCCTTCGTCAAAGTGATTGACGGAGAGGGAATCAAGTAATTAGCAATCACCATCAATCAGCATGGATCAAGGACCAATCAATAGTTAATGTCATCATTGTAATTGATATTTTCGTTGTAATTCTCTCCATATATAAAGGGTTTATGAAATGAAATGAGTAGACAAATTCCAATTGTCATTTTACTTTTACACGTTATCAACACGCTCAGAGCTAATAGCAAAGAAAAAGAAAAAAAATCCGAAACCCTAGAAGTTCTTCTCTGCCGCCACCCTCAACAAAAAAAAAAAAAAAAAATTCCGGATCCAGCCTTGCAGATAGCCCAGACGCGCCTGCAGTACCTACCTCACAGGCCACCATCTCGATCAGGCGCCGAAGCGCACGCAAGCCCAACGTAGCGTTGCCTTCAATCCAGCCTCCAGCAGCCCTGAGCCTTGTAACCCCGCGCGACCCCGCCTGAGCAGATCCGGTTGTAGCTTACCCAAGGGTGCTACCCGCACTCAACGCAGATATTAGCAACGCCCCGCGCCCCTTCGCTGCCCAGTTTTCAGCCTCCACCCCGGAGCGCATCATCGATCCCTGCAAGGAGCGCCCTCAGCAGTACTTGCAATTCTGCAAACCAGAAGGAAGGAAAGCAGGAGGAGGAAGAAGAGAAGAGAAAAAAAAAAAAAAAGAGGTAACTCGGGCCGAAGTAAGGACCCTGCCCAGAAATAAAAAATCTCGGCCCAAAGAAACAGGCCCTGCTGCCCAGAAGAAAAGGAATCCCGGCCCAGAAAAGACAAAAAAAGGAAAACATCGTTACGCACGCTTGCATCAACACGCACGTGCGGTTGGATCGTTTTGTTTTCTCGAAATCAAGTATGTTTTCTTTATTTGATTTTATGATTTTAGCCAAACATGTGAATTTTATTTATTTTTAAGCATGCTTTATACTTTATTGTTTATGCATTTATTATATTTTGTTATTGAGCATGTCTAAATTAGATAATTTTGATCATTTCAAGCATGCCTTGTTATTTATGTTTTATATGATTATCTTTAAGCATGATTTAAAATTATGTTTAAGCACGCTTTATATTTTATTGCTTATGTTTTTATTATGAAATTTTAAGCATGTTTCGTGATTTTTATTTTACGCATGATATATTATTGCTATTAGTATATGTAACACATATTTTGTTGTATATTTGTGATTTTTTAGCATGCCATGTAACTTTTTTTTTATATATGCTATATTTATTATAAATGTGTTATAGTTATTTTTGTAATACAACATATAAATTTCATTTTGCCATGATAATGAAACTTCATGCGCATTATACACACTTACCAGGATAAAGCATTTTCACTTAGCATCGAAAAATGTGACCATTACGAATCTTGATCTTAAAATCTAATTCATATGTTTTGGAAAATAATTAACGTGGATGTCTTTATGACTGCGTAATTTATTTCTTCTCTCTTGTTTATGTAGATGGCTGATTCAACTCGACTTGAATTTGACATTTTGGACTCAGAAGGACTTGAGTACCACTGTTGGGTTTCCGATGTAGAAACTGCCTTTGTGGCAAAAGACTACACTGCCACCATCCAAACTCCCACTGACCCCAAAGAAGATGGACCTTATGATAAGGTGAAAGCAAATGCCTTAATGTTTCTGGGGCGACATATCGATCCTAGCTTACGCTGGGAATACCTTCGGTTGAAGACACCCAAAGAACTGTGGGATGCCCTTAAGGGACGTTTTGGGAACATTCATGACACCTTGCTCCCAGAACTGACCGTTCAGTGGAATGAAATCCGCTTGCTTGATTACAAAAATGTTAATGACTTCAACAAGGACATGTTGCGCCTAAAGGCATGTCTAAATTTCTGTGGAAAGGAACTCACAGAAGATGATATGATCCAGAAGACTCTTTCCACTTTTCCTACTTCAGCAATTATACTAGCGAACCAGTATAGGCTGGAGTATGATAACAAAAGAATAACAACTTTCAATAAGCTGATCAACATACTGCAAGTGACTGAGAGCAGAATGAGGTTCTTTTGAGCAACAATGCCAAGCCCGTTGGGACAAAGAAAATTCCTGAGGCTAATTCTGGCAAAGTCAAAGGTGGAAAGAACCCTAATGCAAATGGGGTTGGACGTGCTGATCCCTACCCACGTGGCAACAATGTACCACGTGGCAAGGGATGTGGGGGCCGTGGAGGCCCTCCCTTTGTATGGCGCAGAGATGGTGGTGCTGGCCCTAGTGGTCATGGAAACAAGGTGCAAAGGGCACCTAAGAACCATTTAGTCAAACAGGGTAGAGTTGGTAATGAACCATGCTATAGGTGTGGAGTCATGGGGCATTGGTACAATAACTGCCAAGCAAGCAACAGAATAGCAGCCAATTACAAGAGGTATAGGGAGTCTAAAGAACAAGAGGCTCACTATATGAAAGAAGGAGGCCATGACCCAGACGTCAACCTCACAATTGTAGACTTCAATGGCAACAAGGAACTTGCTCAGTCAATGGACGCTTCAGATTTTGACTGATCAGCTTTATTTATTTTATTTTCCAAAAATAGTTGTGAAGGCATAATGCCTCATTTTTAATTAGACTATTACATAGTCTTAAAGTTTATTTCAATAATAGTTTGATGAATTAGATTTCTAAACAAGACCTTGATTTGATTATCGTTGGCTTATTAATAAATTTCAGATTTTATTCTGAAGCATTGAATTTATTCGATTTTTATGTACTACACATATTCACATGGTTCGAAAAAGCACCATAAAGATGTAAAGCAACACATCTAGAGAAAAATCATTAAAATGAAAAAAATTATCATTCTACTAAAATAGACTTGCTCTAAAGAATATGAGTTATATTTTCAAAATTAATAATACCTCCCATTTATTTTTAGGAATGAATCAAGGAGAACTTGAGTGCTTAGTTGATAGTGGGACTACCCACACCGTATTAAGGAATAGGCAATTATTTATTGAATTAATAGCCTATAATTCTTCTGTGACTATGATGATTGGATCATCACAAGTAATAAAAGGGCGAGGAACTGCCAAATTTTTGCTACCTAATGGCACAACATTTAAAGTCACAGACGCTCTATATGCACCAAGAGCTAATCGAACCTTGTTAAGTTTCAAAGATATTCGTGCCAACGATTATCATGTAGAAACACACTGTGAGAATAGAACTGAATACCTTTATATTACCTCTAATGAATGTGGAAGGAAACGCATTTTAGAGAAACTTATGAGTCAATCTAGTGGACTGTACCTCACTACGATTCGGATCATTGAATCATATGCTGTCACCAACAATGAAATGTGGGACACTGACTCATACAGGCTTTGGCATGACCGCCTAGGGCACCCCGGTCTTGACATGGTGATCCGTAATTTAAAGAACTCACACGGACATCCCTTCTTTCGAGTGAAAAATAAAATGGGAGAAAAAATCCGCCACACTGAAAAGTGTCGGTCCTAGTATTGCTCAAATGCAGCCATTCCCTTCTGAAGTACCACAAACACTACGTCCCTCCCATTATGCCTCATTGACTATTTCAAAGGCACATCACTCGTTTTGCAAAGCCTGCTCTTTAGCAAAAACAAGATCGAGACCTTCCTAAGCTAAAGATACAAAACAAAACATTCCATTATTACAAAGGATACAAGGAGATATCTGTGGACCTATCCATCCAGAATGCAGACCATTCAAGTACTTTATGGTTCTGGTGGATGCCTCGACACGCTGGTCACATGTCGTTTTATTGTTCACAAGAAATGCTGCATTTGCAAAACTCCTAGCATAGATTAGATGCTTAAGGGCTCACCACCCTGATCAGCCTATCAAGTCTATAAGGCTTCATAACGCTGGAGAGTTTACATCAAAAGCATTTGATGATTATTGCATGTCTATTGGGATCGATGTAGAGCATCATGTACCCCATGTGCATACACAAAATGGTCTTGCAGATGCCACCATCAAAAGGCTACAGATGGTGGCTAGGGCATTGGTTATGCGCACCAACCTGCCTATATCTGCATGGGGTTATGCAAGATTGCACGCAGCTTTACTCATTCATTTTAGACCCACTGCTAGCCAACCATTTTCTGCATACCAGTTGGTAACTGGCTATGAGTCTGATATTTCACACTTACGCATATTTGGTTGCGCAGTATATGTGCCTATTGCGCCCCCACAGAGCACTAAAATGGGTCCTCAAAGACGATTAAGTATTTATGTTGGATACGAATCTCCAACGATTATCCACTATTTGGAACCCTTGACAGGCGATCTCTTTACCGCTAGATTTGCAGATTGTCACTTTGATAAGACAGTCTTCCCGTCGTTAGGGGGAGATAGGAAAAAAGATTTTCCAAGGGAACGACATGAATTGTCGTGGTTTGTCCCCACTCGACCTCATTTTGATCCCCGCACTTCGTAATGTGAAAGTGAAGTGAAAAGAATAATCGATCTTCAGAATGTAGCAGATTTGATGCCTGATGCATTTACTGATATCGCAAAAGTGACGAGATCACATATACCAGCTATAAATGTGCCTGCAAGGTTAGAAGTCTCCAACAAGGGGCACGGTGCCCCAGATAGAGGCACTGCAACCACACTTAGTGGAGGTGTGGTTGAGGCCGTGGCTCCTCAAAGGAAGAAGGGAGGCCACTTGGTTCGATTGACACTCACCCCAGGAAGAAGAGGGCGAGTAAGGCACAAACCGATCCATTAATCATCAATGTAGAGAATCCCTCTCATGAGATTGTCTCTGATTATAGTTATGTCCATGAATCAATACTGGAGGACGCTCCGATTTTGAAATGATTCCAGAGAACAAAGAAATCTCAATGGATTATGAGAGTGCGTATTAGTTGATAGAAAGATCTTCCATACACATTGATGATGTATTTGCATACACTGTTGCTCAAGAAATCATAGAGCACGATGATATCGAACCACGCTCTATTGCAGAATGTCAACAAAGAGCAGATTGGCCTAAATGGAAAGAAGCAATCCAGGCAGAATTAGATTCTCTGACAAAGAGACAAGTATTTGGTCCGGTAGTGCTGACGCACCAAGTGTAAAGCCTGTAGGACATAAATGGGTCTTTGTCAGAAAGCGTAATGAGAAGAATGAAGTCCTGAGGTACATGGCTCGCCTTGTGATGCAAGGTTTCTCACAACACCCTGGAATTGACTACGATGAGACATACTCACCCGTAATGGACGTTATAACGTTCCGCTACTTAGTTAACCTAGTAGTTTCCGAAGGACTAGAAATGTAGCTCATGGATGAGGTGACTGCATATCTCTATGGGGATCTAGATTCAGAGATATATATGAAAGTACCTGATGGCCTTACATTACCCAAGTCAAGTGATTCTAAACCACGGAGTGCGTTTGCAATTAGGTTGAAACGCTCACTATACAAGTTGAAACAATCCGGGCGGATGTGGTATACCCGTCTAAGTGACTACTTGATTGCGAAGGGATATAAGAATGATGAAATATGCCCCTGCGTATTCATAAAGAAAACAAGTTCCAAATTTGCAATTGCAGCAGTATATGTCGATGATATGAACATAATAGGTACTCTTGATGAAATAAGAGAAACCGCGAGTTACTTGAAATCCGAATTTGAGATGAAGGATCTTGGGAAAACTCAATTCTATCTAGGCCTTGAACTAGAACACCGAGTTTGTGGAATACTAATCCACCAGTCTGCGTATGTCCAAAAGATGCTCAGACGATTTAACATGGACAAAGCGCATCCTACTAGCACTCCCATGATCGGTCGAAGTTTAGATGCAAGGAAAGATCCATTTTGTCCAAAGGAAGATGACGAAGAGGTGTTGGGAGCTAAAATTCCCTATCTAAGTGCAATAGGCGCATTGTTGTACTTAGCCCAATGTACTCGACCAGACATTGCATTCTCAGTGAACTTGTTAGCTAGATTTAGCTCAGCGCCAACGCTGAGTCACTGGAATGGTATCAAGAACATTTTCGATACCTAAAAGGAACCATTGACTTGGGACTGTTCTTTCCCTACAGAGAGACAAGAGGGACCGCAAATGGAACTGCAATCCCTAAAGGAAATATTGATGGCGAAAGCGCCACTCACTACACCAAAATGCCAAATGACATTTTGGTTGGTTTTGCTGATGCTGGGTACCTCTCTGACCCACATAAAGGTCGTTCCCAAACTGGTTATGTATTTACCATTGGGAACACGGCGATATCTTGGAGATCAACCAAGCAAACCCTTGTGGCTACCTCCTCGAACCACTCAGAGATCATCGCTCTACATGAGGCAGTTCGTGAGTGTGTATGGTTAAGAGCTATCATCACACATATTCGAGGGACTAGTGGTTTGAGTTCTACCACTGAAGAGCCTACTTGCATTTATGAAGATAATGCAGCTTGCATCTAACAAATGAAGCTAGGATATATCAAGGGTGAAAATACAAAACACATATCGCTAAAGTTTTTCTACAATCAGCAATAACAGTCCCTCCTCAAGATTCAAGTGAATCAAGTAATGTCTGAGGAGAATGTGGCAGATTTGTTCACCAAATCATTGCCTAAGGCCATATTTGAGAAACATGTGAAAAGCATAGGAATGCGAAGACTTTCCAAGCTCCCCTGATTAATGTAAGTATCAGGGGGAGGTGTAGACGTTAGGGGGAGTCTAACACACACATGTTATCCTCAAATGTCAAAGGTGCGTTATGCTCTTTTCCTTCTACCAAGGTGTATTTTTTTATCCCATAGGGTTTTTATTGTTACTTGGCAAGGTTTTTAGTGAGACAACAACTCATGCACCATTTCATCTTTGATTTGGCACAAGGGGGAGTGTTACAGGAAAAACACATTATGTCCCTTCGTCAAAGTGATTGACGGAGAGGGAATCAAGTAATTAGCAATCACCATTAATCAACATGGATCAAGGACCAATCAATAGTTAATGTCATCATTGTAATTGATATTTCCGTTGTAATTCTCTCCCTATATAAAGGGGTTATGAAATGAAATGAGTAGACCAATTCCAATTGTCATTTTACTTTTACAACATTCTATATATTGTATATAGGGACTTGACCTAATTGCATGAGCTGGAACAAAAACAAACTCTCATACAAGAGATTGACTATATGAACAAGTCATCAGACCATCTCACTATCTTCTCTGGCATCAACTTCAGCATGTATTGAACTTGTCACATAGAAAAAAAAAATTTAATATGCCAAGGAAACATTATTTTATTAAACACCAAAAGCAACATAGTTGTGTTCGATCAATCCAAAACAATAATGATCTCAATTATAAATAACCAAAACCAACCAAAATTTCATGTCTTGGTGGCTTGAACCCAGTAAGAGGGTTTAACCAAAACTCAAAATGATTTAGTGAAGCAATTCCTCCACCCATTCTTTTTTAACATCTCCAGGGAGACTAAGAAGGAGACTCACTTTCGTTGGATCAACCATGATAATCGATCTGACTTACTTTCAATTTAGAAAAGGTACTTAAAACCTTCTGTTAGGATTGTGATCAAATATATCTGTTGAATATTGTTGCTTTTCTCCTATTAGCTTAATAAGATGTGTTAGCAATCAGTTTCTTTCTGGCCATCAGTTCTCTTACACGTGTACCTCATCTGTTCTTTTCAGCCAGTATAAATATGTACTCAGCTTTCATTTTGTAATTGACCTGATACGCAATACAATTTCACTCTCATTTCCTCTGTATTATCTGGGCTTCTCTATTAGAGCTTTCATGGTATCAAGAGCCAGGTTCGATCGGGATCAGATTTTGTGCCTAGCTACTTGAGGTTCATGGAGCTATCGTTCTCTTCTAGTTCTTCCTGCTAGTGTTGATTTCTGCAGAATTGAAGATTTCACACTTGAGATAAGTTCATTCTTCAGATTTGGAATTATGAAAGTTCTATAGTTGATCTTTGTTGCTGATTTTTGGTTTTGAAGCTTTGATTCTACGTTTGAAGTAGTATGCTACTGCTCTTAGTCAAGATTCATGAGATTTGTTGGAGTTTTGCTTTAGATTGAAGTTTGATGAAACCCTAGTTTTTTTTTACTTGTTGAAGTTTCAGTACTTGCTTTTGTGCAAATCTCGTTGACTTACTGGAAATTGAAGATTGTGGAAGATCTAGTTGTGATTTTGGAAGATATGGAAGTCTACAAATCCTAGCTTCTCATCAGAATTTGTTCAAGATCATATTAGAAATTGTTGAAGATCATAGAGCTATTTTGCTGGATTTTATCTGTTGCTAGTGTGAAGTTGCTATACATTGCATAAGTGGAAATCATCAGTGGTGAATTTTGAGTGTTAATTTGTGTTGCCTACCATCATGAATACCGATATTGACCTAAGAAATTGTCTACTATCCAACTTCTGCAATTTGATTCCAGTTCATTTAGATGGCTCTAACTATGTCACATGGAAGTTTTTGTTAGAGATAATGTTAAGAGGTTGTGGCCTAATGAAATATGTCGATGGATCATTTCCTTGTCCTTCACAATACATGATCACAGAAGAAGGTGGTATCTTGTCTGAAATGACAGCAGAGTACCTTAGTTGGAAACAAAATGATTATGCTGTTATGACTTTGCTTGCTGCTACTCTATCCAGTGGTGTTCTTTCTTTTGTTGTTGGCAGTAACACTTCTAGAGAACTTTGGTGTTTGCTTAAAGAGAGGTATGCCTCTACTTCTTGGTTTAACAAAAAGCAACTAAAGAGCAACTTTTACAAACTTCAAAAAGGGTCAGATTCTATTGACAACTACCTGGATCGAGTGAAAATTGCTTGTGATCAGTTGGCTAATGTAGGGATTCATATGACAGATGAAGACATAATTGTCTCTGTTCTTCTTGGTTTGCCATCAGCCTATACTACTATGAAGACTATAATCAGGCCTGAGTTAAGGTCTCTTTTGCTCATTGCTGAAGCTGAACTTGGTTTGCCTACTGGTTTGTCTCAACGTGTTGTTGGCTTCAATCCTGTTAGTTTGGCTATGCCTTTTAACTGCTCTACACCTACTAACACAAGCATATATAATATGCCAACTCTTCCAACCAATTCTGTGGTCCACAGTGTTGAGTACCCTCAATATCTTGCTCTGAATTTAAATGGATCATTTACCCTGCATTCTGGATGTGTGGCTCAGAATGCTCAAAATGGAGGTTCACATAGTAACTTTAGTGTCAACAGTGGAAGCAATTTGTCTCAGCAATCCTACATTGGGCCTCAATAGCTTAGCACTTCATATTTCTATAGAGATAGTTCGGACTGACATCAATTCATTGGTTCTAAATCTCACAATTATAGTGGTTTCTCTCAGAATAATATGTCTCCATCTTACCCGTTTGATGCTTCTTCACAAATTAGCAATACACCATATTTGATGTCACCTCAATTCACTCAACAAAATGGCTGCTCTTCTCAAAATTACAAGAATACTATCTCTCAGCCATATCATACTATCTTTGAGCATTTTTCTGGGAACTTCAATGACAAAGCTTCAAGTGAGACCTCTCCTCACATGACATATCATTTTGCAACTCAAGTTCCTTCTAAAGAACTCTTCGAATGGCAACAAGCAGTACTTAGGGGAATTACTTATTTCTCATCTCAAGGCATCTAGCAGCCTCTTTTCACTTCTCTGGATCAAACTCTTCTGCATTGCAGGCAGGCCTCTCATCCTATGGGGCTATGTCAGACACTACCACTCATTCCTCCTGGCTGAAGTACAGATATGGTGTGATAGCTTCCAGGTTTATTCTCCATGGTTTTCTGCTCTTCTCAACACTTATACGTATGTTCCAGCTTGATGTTAGCATCCTCCCATCAAGCTGTGGAGGGGTGTTAGGATTGTGATCAAATATATCTGTTGAATATTGTTGCTTTTCTGCTATTAGCTTAATAAGGTCTGTTAGCAATCAGTTTCTTTCTGGCCATCAGTAGTTCTCTTACACGTGTACCTCATCTGTTCTTTTCAGCTAGTATAAATATGTACTCAGCTTTCATTTTGTAATTGACCTGATATGGAATACAATTTCACTCTCATTTCCTCAGTATTATCTGGGCTTCTCTATTAGAGCTCTCACCTTCAACTTTGGATACCTCATCATAGACTGCTTGACGCATGGGATCAAGTTCTACAAGACTTCTCACAAGCTTATCCATTGCTTTAGCAGTCTTCGACATTGCACCAACCATTTGTGTCAACCCTAGTACATATGCACCTGTCCTCTTCCTTCTCCTATTCCTTGGAGCTTGATTGGAAACTTCTGCTACTACAGGTGGAGGGATAGTCATCACTTCAGCAATGTCGTCTAGGCCATCATTGTTTTGATCAATCTCATCGACATAATCAATGGCACTTGCTGCTTGCTTTCCATTAACACGATCTTTTCTAAAGACATTTCCCAAGCTATGAGTATCTTAATAATCCTTGTAATCACTCATACCTATGCTCGCTCATGCTCTCAATAGCACTTTCTATATTTTCAAATTTCAACTCGGTCCATGCCGTGTTTTCTTTTCTCACGGGACAAACTTTTCTTAGCTACATAATGACGCTTACCAAGTAATATCTGAGGTAAGAAAGGTAAAAACAAGTATAGAAGCAAAATTATATATAACAAATAACATTTTGAAACAAAGCAGGTTTTCAATTTCACCCTTGTTTGATTAATTCGTTGAGGTAAGAAAAACAGAATTACGAGCATTAGTTAGTGCATGGTATCTGTAGTACTGGCTGAGTACTGTCGGCACTAACTTTTTTTCTTTTTTTGATCAAATCAGTAACCATTGTGAAATAAGACCAACGTACATATATGCGTTTTAATTTGACCCTAAATGAATTGACCCTCAGTGCTTATTGTTGAACCTGATCGAATGTGGTGTCCTGTCATTGATTATCATTTCTATTTTTAATTCAAGTAACTAAGTCCAATCTATATACGTATATATTTTTGATTTCATAGTATGGTGGCACGAAAGCTTCCTTATTGTGACCCCATTGGAAAATTGTTGTGTCTACCACTGTTTTTTGACGTCCTTTTTTCTTTTGTCCTTTTGGAAATTGAGTTCAAACATTATCTCGTTGGAGATCACAACACACCCGTCCAGCAGTATCCACCTCATCCACCATGACTAGCGCCTAGCGGCCTGTGCAAGCATAGAGATGCCGTCGGACGAGCACCCTCAAAAACCCTAGTCGTACCAAGTTTTCCCCGCAAGTTGCGGGGCCTTTTAATTAAGTGAAATTAATGTTGAAACTATTTGAACGAGGTGTCAAAGTAATGGCAACATATATATTGAGTGAAACCCTAGATGAAAGTGACCTAATGTTAAAACTATCTGAATGTGGTGTCCAGTCATATTGGTACTGGTTTTGGGCAGTAGTGAATTCCACAGGCGCGCGCGCGGTAGATGAATGTAGGGTCCAAGAAAACAAACCTGGGGCGGGCAAGCAATGGATCACAAACTTGGTACAATTAATGTGCTAACTGGTTTCATCCCAGTAATGCAACAAACCTTTTATTTATGGTAAGTTCATATTGTCTCCAGCCCACCGATTTATTTTTTCCAAAGCAGGTTTTCAGGGGAGTACTGGAAATGATTCGAATCTCACTGATGACTGACCGTAGGTTGAAATTTGGTGCCTATAATGATGTAAGGTCACAAATGAAATAGACAAATAGTTATTGCAAATTTGTACGTAAGATTGTGAGATATAGGTAAGAGTTCCTTAGGGTCGCGGTTATTTTCATTAGAGACTTGCAGTCGAATGATCAAATCCGTTATGTTTCAAGCCATTATTCATGGCTCATATGTACTTGCTAAGAGAAAATAAAAGAAGTCGAAATGGAGATCGTTTAGCTATTTGATCATTGTCAGCATTTCAGACTTTCAGTTTTATTCGATGGAATGCATTTGTGTCAAGTTGTAATTTTCTTTTCTTAAAAAATAGAAAAGAAAAAAAAGAAAGTACGTGAAACAGATTTGAAGCCCTCGATTAGAGGGTTGGGTGAGGCCAATGGGGCAGTTGGATCCAACACTTTCTTTTATCTTAAGGTGATAACATTTTTTTTTCTTGCTATAACATTGTGCAGGTTCATTGTCATAGTTCTCATCGGGCCTCTGAATCTGTAGCCTACATATATGGTGAAAAAAAAAATAAAAGTCAAAGGATATGATGGCTGAGAAATTGAACAGCTAGCTTGTGAGCCCCCGAAAATTTTGTTTAATTTTCGAAGGTAATTTTCGCCGATAAGATTTTTCCGCAAGGTGATTTAAGTGGAGGAAATGGCATTGTAGGTTATTTTGATCTCAAGATCACGATTTGGGCTATTCGAACTAAGTTTTGACCAAGATTCCTTCATTTGGGCCTAGAAGGTCACAAACGTTTATTGAGACAATGGCTTGTTGAAGTTTCAAAAACGATAAATTGAGTTGTGACAAAGTTTTGAATTTTTAATTTTAACGAAATCGAGTTTAGACTCTAGGTGGAGTCGAGAAATTACTAAGGACGAGAGAAAGGAAAGTTACGAGCCCAAAACCCGAAGGAAATCAGCTAGGAGAGTTCCGTAATTCATCGCAAGGGCAAAATTGGTATTTCACGTACACAAGTATAAATAGAAAACTTGGAAACCCTAGTCTCATTTCTCTCCCTCTCTCCCTCTGTCGGCCGCATCCTCTTTCTCTCTCTCTCTCTCTCTCCCGACCTCTCATTCCCTCTCCCTTCTCCTTCCCTCTGCAACCACCAGAAAACACCGGTTCCGGCCACCACCTCTTGACACCGCCTCCACCCTTCGAACCAGAACACAATTCCGACCCAAACCTCACCAAAATCCCAGCCATGCACCATCGTCCTCCTTCGCATGCGACAACCCAAGACTGCGCGTCACTGTTCCTCGACCCTCATCTATTTTCCGGCGATTTCCACTCAACAAGAAAAATGTAGCAAAACCCAGAAACCCCTCTGCCCACACTACAAGAGAAAATGTCATCGGCGACAACCCAAAGTTGTCGTAAAAAGTCTAAATTTCTCGTTGAATTGAAAATGCGACCACTTTGGGTTGTCGCAACCAGTTGTCGCCTTATGTGTTTTACTGATTGTCAAAAGCAACGAAATTACACGGTTGTCGCTTTTTCAATATGCGACGCAATCGGTTCCTCGCATATCAGAAATTGTGAGACACACAAGTGTGTTACCAAAAACTATATGTGAGACTTTATATTTGTTAATATTTGTAATATATGAGACTTCGCTTACGTCACATATTCCATTTGCGAGGATTGTATATTAGTCGTATTTTTAATATGCGACGCAATTCATTCCTCGCATATGACATCTTGCTAGACACACAAGTGTGTTACAAAATGCTATATGCTAGACTTTATATTTATTACAATTGCTAATATATGAGGCTTCGTTTACGTTGCATATTTCATCTGTGAGGCTTATATGATTGATCAAAAATTTATACGTGACACTTTTTTTTTGTTTCAAAAAATAACTGCAAGGTTTTATTTTTGTTGCATATATCAATATGTGACACATACGTATTTGTTGTAGAAAATTATATGCGAGACTTCTTGTTTGTCGCGTATAATTTCGTAGAGGAACCAATTACGTCGCATAATAATGTAAAAAAATAATATCAATTAATAAAAAAAGGAAAATAGATAGCAACTATATAAATAGTGCAGCATCTAGCTAGTAGCAAACCTATTATCAATAATAACGATACACTAAATTCACTATGTGTGTGTCTATATATGTGTGTGTGTGTGTGGTTCTTCTATTAATATATTCATTTTTTTTTGCCATTTTAAGAAATGATTTGTGGGACTTGATTATTCAATTTTTAGGTTTCTATGAGTAGATTACTTCTGCACACTTTCAACCAAATTGATAATTGTTAAGGTGACGAACTAGATTAAATCAGTAGATGTACCGAATATGTCCAACCTTAACCTTTCATATTCACTTATGGTAAATTAGTGGATCCCATAAGCTATCTCTTAAAATGGCAAAAGAAAGAAAGAAAGGAAAAAAGAAAAAAAAGGGGGATCCCGTAGTAGAGACGATTCAAGAGGTTCAATAGCTATGAGGACAATGAGTAAGAACTCAAGAGGCACTTGAACGGAGACGATTCAAGAGGTCTCATAGATTGAACCTAAGGTAAGAGGTCTCTTATATTGAACTCAATAGGTGACTAGAATGAGTCAACAAGCTTGAAGACCCTTTCCTGACGCAAAAAGACAAAAGAGACATCTTGAAACTAATGTAGTAATGTGTTAGTCTCAAAGGGATCATTATGCACAAACTAAATCAAATTTGAGATTTTTCAGTTATTAGTGATTCAAATAAACATATGGTAATCTTCGTATTTTCAATTAAGCAAAAACACATATAAGTAGTCACCTAATTATTTTTATGCGAGACAGCTTGAGTTGTATAATAAATATGTGAGAAAGTTCAAGTAGTCGCATACACAATGAGCGACAACACATAGAACTTGTTGTCTAATTTGGTATTCTGTGAGGAATTTTCACTTGTTACACAAGCATAAAGAGACAATCAGTAGAAGCTACCATTTAATTGCTCTTTTGCTAGAAATTTAAAGTTGTCGCATAAACATTAAACGATAATTCATATAAGTTGTATGCGAGGAATTTCATGTTGTCACATAAATATAAAGCGACAACATGTAGAGGTCGTAGCCTAATTGGCTTTTTGTGAGAAAATTAAAGTTGTCACATAAACATTAAGCAACAACTTGCAGAAGTGGTCGCCTAATTGGATTTTAGTGAGGAAGTTCAAGTTGTCACATAATCATCAAGCGACAACCTATAGAAGTTGTCGCCTAATTGGTTTTTTGCAAGAAAATTAAAGTTGTCACATTAACATTAACCGACAACTCGTAAAAATTCTTGCCTAATTGATTTTTAGCGAGGAAGTTCAGGTTGTCACATAATCATCAAGTGACAACCTGTAAAAGTTGTCACCTTATAGGTCTTTTGCGAGAAAATTAAAGTTGTCACATAAACATTGACCGACAACTAGTAGAAGTCGTCGCCTAATTAGTTTTCAGGGAGGAAATTAAAATTGTCACATAAACATTAAGCGACAACCTATTAAAGTTGTCACCAAATTGATTTTCAGCGAGGAAGGTAAGGTTGTCACATGATCATTTATCGACAACTCATAGAAGTGGTCACTGAATTAGTCTTCAGCGACAAAAATCTAGTTGTCACAGAAAGATTAAATGACAATCTGCAGAAATCGTCGCATAATTAATCTTTTGTGAGGAAGTTAAAGTTGTCACACAAACATTAATCGATAGTTGGTAGAAATTGTCGCCTAATTGACATTTTGCGAGGAATTGGGTGTCGCATATTGTCAAATGGGCAACAACTGTCAATTTGTCGCAAATACCTACTTTATGCGACAAATTGGTTGTCACCGATGTGGTCATATGCGGCAACTGAAATTTCCTCGTATTTACCAAGTTTTTGCGACGATTTTTGGGTTGTCACAATGAAATTCCTCGCTTTTGCTATTTTCTCTTGTAGTGCCACCTACACTTGATGACGCCGTATAAGCATGGCCGGAGGTCCCAGTTCTGCATGCCTTCATTCTCCGATCTCTAGCTCGAATCGAGCTTCAACACTTCCATAAACGGAGTCGGAGCTACACTATCCTTCGAAACCCAGGCTCCCGACCTCCGACTCTGACCAGAGTCGCCTGACGTACTACACGCGCCACCGCTAGCGCATCGACCACTGTAGCTCCACCACTCAGGAACGCTGGATCTTCGTACGTTCCCGATTAGGTAATTGTCATACCCTTCTTTAGTTGAAACATTCAATTTCAGTTTGGATGGAGAAATCCCTAACCCACTGTCACTTAATTTCGAAATGAGGTTCTTGGATTTCTGCGAATTGGAGTTTCGGAGAAGATGAGCTACTGGGGTAGCTTTGGTTGAAACCAGAAATGATGAAGACTTGAGGTTTGAGAAATCTGCATTTTTTTTTAAGATGTTGGAGAAGAGAGAAATTATTGGTTCAGTCCAATTGATATCAGAGATTGGTAAGGATTCTCAAACTCGGTTTCTGGTTATGAAGATTGGTTGGGGGTTGTCTATTAACTTGTGTTTTGCCTGCTAGGAATTTGAATGGTTGACAGTGGTGGAATGCAGATACGTTGGATTAGCTTCCAGTTTGGAAAAGAAGAATTGGTAAGGGTCTGAGTTTTGAATCTGCTGTTTGGTGAAACTATTGTGGTTGTAATATGTTGTTTGATCGATGAATGAGTATGGTTAATGTGTGAAATTTTTAGTAGCAGCTATGTGACTCGGTTAAGTCTTGGTATTGTGAGTCACGATTGAAATTGTAGAAATGGGTAATAAGAGTAAGTTAAGTGTGAGTTGGTGAGCATGATGTTGAATGGTTGGAAAATGGGTTAAAAAAATTGTAAATTTAAGATGATATTTTGGGTCAAAGGCTTAAACAGTTTGAAAATTGAGATTGGATCAATTTTACGACGCAAACTAAATGCTGTGATTGATGTTAATATTGAGAAGTTGTTGATAAAGAAAATGGTGGATTTCATATGCTTAAGTTATTCTATTAAAGTTAATGAAACAAAAACAATGAAAGTATTCTCTTAGTTATCATATCCCGGAATGAACTTAGTAAACAAAATCATTTGGGAATAGTAGTTGTGCTTTATTTTCTTAAAGTAAAAGTGCTAAACGAAAGAGGGTGAAAGTACCAAGTATGATCACCATATCCCGAGTGATTCAAATGCTACATGGATCATTTAGATTATTTGGGAATGGTAAGCGTAATTGTTACTAAAAGAAAGGAATGGTAGACAATATATTTAACCTGAACTATATTATTGAAAGAAGTATGATCACCATATCCCAAATGAGCTTGCTATTCTGAGTGAGTTGTTCGGGAATGGTTTTTGATAATTATCGATCATGGGTTATTTGGTGAATTCTAAAGTGAGTATGAATTAATTACTTATCGGATACAATTTTTGTTAAAGGACTTGAGCGTGTGCACATGGAATTGGACGAAGTATTGTAAGTCGGAAATGAAGCTAAGTTTGGGCGAGCACTCCATATCCAGGTAGGGTGAGCTGTCCCTTCCTTATTAGAGGCTTTTTAGTATATGTGGAATGCTATACTAAGATAGTATATTGCCTGTAAGAACGTTTTTGGTTGTTCATTAGTTGATGCCTCGTGATACATGTGTTTTTAGAACTGATAATTGCTAATTGCGAAAACTGAGGCTAGACTTGTATGTTGAGATACTGTACCCTTGTATGTTTGTACTTGTGACCTGAAAGTGAATGGGACCTAGACGCATAGATTCCTAGGTATCCCATGGTGTCGATAACCGTGAACCTCCAGAGGGGCCGTGCTCCTATGTTTGTCTAGGAAGAGTGAGTACAGACAGTGAATCAGTCATAGGAGACTCAGGGCCAGGAAATGGACACTTTCGCTACTTGTAGTCACAAAGACTATAGAGTAGTTGGCCGGTTCTCGAAGGATGACGAACTAGGTCGGTCACCGATTTGTTTTATTTTAGCCGGCAGGTAAGTATCTCAGAGCTCCAAGTTGTGTGAAACATACTGCATATGTTTTATAAAAGAGATAAATGTTTGTGGGTGCCTATTTTAAAAGTATTTTCGATAAACGTGCACAATATTATGTAGTAAATATTTTCAAGCATATTATCTTTCAAACCTAACATGGTTGGGTCGGCCCCTACTGGGCGTGCGAGGACGAAAGCTCACCCCTACAACAGGGTGTAGGTTTCGAGGATGTGGTCGGGGAGCATATAGAGGAGGCACATGCCTGGCTTGGCGTATTCTTCTTTGACTTTATTAAGAAATGGTTTTGGTCCTTTATCGGATTTTGAAGTAACTTGTTTATTTACTTTCTCACTAATTTATTTGTTTAATTATTTTATATTCATTTACAAAAAAATTCCGGGAGACCCGTAACCCTGGGGCGCGTCTCCCATGCTTTTTGTTACTTAGGGCATGTTTACTTACTTGGAATGGAATGGAATGATTACGGAGTAAAAACACCCCTGTGTTTACTAACACATAAAGGAATCGGAATGATTCCAGGTAAAAGAATTCCTGTGTTTACAAACACATGAAGGAATCGGAATTGTTGTAGGTCCCACCTATTTATCAGGAATCGATTCCTAAATACTCAGGAATTCGATTACGAAGGGGGGAGATGGGTTTAGGAATCATTCCTCCGGAATCAATACCGATTCTTTTCTTCTCCCATTCCACTTGTCTCTGATTCATGATTATTTTCCATTCCAAGTAAGTAAACGTGCCATTAGTGTTTTGTTTTATTTTCCAAATTGGGCTCCGATTGCAAGCCCAAAACTCTTAGCCCATTTCAAATTCCGCTTTTGAAAATGTGTTGTTTGGTTGTTAGAACGACTTGTCCAAGAAAGTGTTTTGTAAACCAACAGTTTGAACCCAAAAGGCCTTGCGATTTCGGGTTGATGAGTTATCGGGATGTCATTCGTGACATGTCGGTTTCTCATTGGCTCGGGGTCGCGGCGCTGTAGGACCCCTCTCTCGGGTCACCACATAGCTATTGTTTGAACTTTAATCTAGAAAATGCAATTTATATATCAAAACTAAAGAGTTCAAAAAATCTAAATTGCGATACATGAGTGGAACTAAAGAGTTGTTCAAGGAAAATCTTTTGATAATTTGGTGTTCGTGCTGAAATTCTAATGCTGAAAATTTGCTAAGGTTGTAAGTACTTGGACTACTCCCTTCAACACATAACTTTCCCAAAAGCTCAAGGACAACAGACATGCAAAGAATTAGGAACGTATCTCTGCTAATTGCTCGCAGAAATAAAGGAAGATCGCATGAAGAGAATTTCAAGGAAGCTATCTCACTGATCTTGAGATAAAGGTCTCTTTAAATACATATCATATTTACATGATTCTAAATTGATATGCATTAATTTTAATTGATCTCAAAATCTCTTTATATATGCATATCCGATTACATGTTAAAAACAGTTTTAAAACCCTTCCATGTTTATCTTATTCTGTGACCAAGATACGATCTGTTTGAGGGGGAGTCCTGCTCCTATAAAAGGGTTTTCAAACTGATTTATCATGTAGAGTTTTGTTTTGCAAAAAATTGGTTTTTGCTTGAACCTCTAGTTTTGTTGTTCAAATCGGTTTCAGAAAACTCTCTACTTGTTTCATGTATTCCATTGCTTAATCAATCACTTGCATAATTCATTCTCAAGATCAGTGAGAAGATTGAGTACGAGGATGATTGAATAATAGATTGGCGAGTAGCTGATGTTCAATGAATTAGAAGTTAGAACAGTAGTAAAACAAGTTAGCATTTGTTGCTAAGTGAAAGTGTTTGTTGTGAACAAACATTACTTGTATACTGTAAACTTGATTATTTCATATTGGATTGATTCTTCGTGTTGGCTACGTAAAAAGCCACGCAGTAAAGTTTCCTCAGTGGAGAGGTTTACACTGCGTTAGCAAATTTTTGTGTTTGTGTTATTTCAACTGTATGCTAGAATAGGGTTAGCACTCAAACCCTACAATAATTGTTCCATCTTGTAAAAACAAAGGTTCATAGGTTCGGGGAATTCTACAATATATTAACATATGACATACATACAGTTACTATTTTTTAGGACTTAATTACTCAAATAAGAACCTACTATAATTATCAGTTTTGAGACTTAGGGGGGTGTATTCAATTAAGAGTCTACAAGATTTTTTTGTATTTTAGAAGTCTATGGGTATTCAATTGAGATTTTAAACAGTCCTTTAAAATCTTGATGTATTCGATTAAGATTTAAAATTATCCATTCAAATATGCTGATATTCAAAAGTATACGGATTTTTAAGGATTTCATTAAATGCTGGATTTTGGAGGATTTTATAGTGCTTTTTATACATATCAAAACTCAAAAACAATCCAACCACTTCCCAAAAGATTTTGATGGATTCTTTCTTACTCAAAAAATAAAAAACCTCTTCACCCAAAAAAAAAAAAGCAGGACTGTTCACTCATCCATTTTGGTTTAGACTTATTTTCCCACTATCTTCCTCTGCCTCTGCTCTCATCTAATAATTTTTTATTTTATTTTTATCACTATAGCTCTAGAAGCCTTAATCCTTCTAGCTAATGAAGCTCACTTTCAATGGTATTATTAAGATGATACATACACACATGATTCTTTTGTAAATTAGATATGAAATAAATTATGTCATTAGTCTACCACTTTATTTTTTGTGTAACATTTTGGCTTGTTAGTTTTCTCTTGTTGTTCATATATCATTGCGTGCCTGGCAATGATATATGGACTTCTATGAGCCTTCTATGACGTTTCTAGTTTCTTGCTTGTACCACAATTGTGTGCCTGGCAAGGAAGGGCTAGTTGAATGATTTCCTTTCCATAGGGGGCGAGGTTTATACATTCTTAGATAGGCTTGCTTAAAAGCGAGCGTCCCAGAGATTTTAATGATCTACTCTAGCTTAGATAGTTTAGTTCGGATTTTGCCGAGTTTTGCTTTTGTAAGTTATGGTAGACTCTAGCCTATTGGCTGTTGATCTAATGAATTCAACTTCTATTTCAAAAAAAAAAAAAAATAAATTATATACAACATAAAGAATGGTAGATTGCCATACTTTCTTGTCATTGATATAGGATTATAGTTGGATCTATACATCCATTGCTTAATTAAAGAAGAAGAAGAAAAAAAATTAACCTACCAAAAACATCATAAGCTAGAATTTATAAAATCTAAACAAATACTAGTAAATCAATGCATTAAAATCAATCAGAGTCCATATAGAATTTAAACAATCTGTGGATTAAGTAAATCCATAGATTATACAAACTCAAACAAAGTCTTTTAAAATCTGAATTGAATACACCCCCCTTAATTATTCATATGAGAACCTACTTTACTCCAACGAGGACCTTATTTACTTTAATGATGACTTTTTCTGATTACCTACTTTACACTAATGAGGACTTTATTTACCTTAATGAGGACTTTGTTCTAGTTACCGCATAAGTCTTTAAAACGGTAACATGAGTCCTCAAAGTGGCAACTATTACATAAAATATGATATGCATGAGAAATGTTAACGTGCTATAACTTTATTTGGTTCATGGACCTTGAACACTAATGTAGTTTGAATGACCAAACCCTTTCCTGATTTGTTTTGAGTTTTCCTTATCCTGGTCGGCAGAAGGTTATAGTCCTTGTCGATTCACGACTACTGGCTATGGAAACGACTACAAATCTTTCCATTCAGTTGTTGAAGCAATCATGTTGTTTGATAAGTATTTATTTGAGAGTAAACAAGAAATTGGTCAACTAAATTAATACTTACCTCAACGATCTCTCTCTCTCTCAGCGAAGCAGATGACAGATCTGAGTGAAGTTGAGGACAGATGTACGGTCCATCAGAATACAAGGAGCATAAATCTCAAGGGCACTAACCATTTAGTTGCCCATAAGGCCAATAATGATATTTATGCTTGACAATCCAATGGTGAAGAAAAAAAATCCACAACCAATAGGCGTCAAGCCATCAACTCTAACACCTGACAACAGAATTGGGATTTCAAATCTATCAGCCTCTTAAAGTTCAACCTTTCGTAGGTTGTCAGTACCGTCCACTTGTTCAAAAACATGTCTGACTCAATGATGGAAGTCCTCCATATTTCTATATATGCATTGAGGGGAACATTAATTATTTGGTCACCGAAAGGTCTGGGCTTGCGGGCAGAATCTCTGAAGGCAAAGGACCTCATGTATTGTGAAGTTCTTTGGTTCCACAAAACATGTTTGAACAGCTTCTTCACTTAATCACGTTATCATTAATCGCTATTAGGTTGGACTTTAGTTAAGGTTTTTCGATACTTATCTTTTAGGGAAATATTGGTGGGCTGTGATCAGTATCTTAATAATCCTAGTAATCACTCATCACCTATGTCTCTAATGCTCTCAATAGCAAATTTCTACATTTTCAAATTCAACTTAATCCATGCCATGTTTTCTTTTCTTAAGGGACAAACTTTTTTTAGCTACATCATGACGCTTACCAAGTAAATAGACAACGACTCAGATGATTTCATACGTTTATGAAAACAGTCGTAACCTATTGTGATGGGCCATTCTCTAGATAATCAATGAAGAAAGAACCAATTTCCAAATTATGTCAATCAAGTAAACCAATTTCCAAAGACTTGCTTCGGAATGGACAAAAGCAAGTGACTTGCTGTTTCGACGACAACACATATCTAGTATCCAAAATTTTTTTGCTTCAACTATATTTGCACACCATCTTCATAATCATGTTGTTCAGCATCATGAGTGGTAGGCGTATACATTCTGTTTTGGTTGGGCTTCTATGCCTGGTCATTGCCTCTACTATTTGTTGTTCTAGTAGTGTTGGAACCTCCAGCATTCTGTGCTTGGAGAGTGAAAGACATGTTCTTCTCCGGTTTAAACAAGGCCTTGTGGATGAGTCCAATGCTCTTGCTTCTTGGAAAAGTGATACAGATTGCTGCCAGTTTAGAGGAATCGCATGCAACAACCAAACAGGTCATGTCATCACTCTAAATCTCTGTATTTTTTATGATGATTACATGTATGCTGCAACTCCTTTAATTGGTGAAATTGATCCTTCACTACTTGAATTACGACATCTAAATCACTTGGACCTCAGTTTCAATGATTTTGAAGGAATGATTCCCAAGTTCATTGGCTCTTTGAGTCAATTGAAAGAACTCAAACTTGCACAAGCTAATTTCAGCGGATCTGTTCCACCCCAACTTGGAAACCTCTCTAATTTGCACACTCTTGATCTTTCCTGGAACGAATTTCTTAGTTCTGAAAATATTGAGTGGTTATCTCATCTTTCTTCCTTGAGATACCTGAACATGTCAGGTGTAGATTTGTCAAAGGTTGTGAATTGGCCACAATCTTTAAGCAAGCTCACTTCACTGATAGAGCTTCAGTTATCTTGGTGTCATCTTCCTGATGTCAATCTAAGATCACTTTCCTTTATTAATTCTTCCACCTCTCTTCAAGTCCTTGACCTCTCTCAGAACTCTCTTATTAATTCTTCAATATTTCATTGGATAGCCAATGTCAGCAACAACTTTGTTCATATTCAATTATCAGATAATGATTTACAAGGTCCCATACCAGCTCATGTTTTCACAAGCATGGTTTCTCTAGGCTCTCTAGATCTCTCTGGTAACTTACTTGAAGGTGGGATGACAAAGGCCTTTCAAAACTTATGCAGCTTAGAATCGTTGGTTTTAGCTGCAAACCAATTCTCTGAAAACATTCAGGACTCTTTAGAAACCTTGTCCTGTGCTGAGGACACACTTGAGAGCTTGGACTTGAGTGATAACTGGTTTTGGGGTTCATTTCCAGAATTGACAGGTTTTTCAAAGCTGAGAGAGTTTCGTCTCCATGATAATACTCTAAACGGGTCAATACCCGAGAGTGTCGGGCAACTTTCTTGCCTTGAACATCTGGATCTTTTTGGGAATTCTTTGAATGCTGTCATAACAGAAGCCCACCTTTTGAACCTCTCTAGTTTGAAGCATTTGGATGTTTCTAATAATACAGCTTTGTCTATCACCCTGAGCTCAGATTGGAATCCACCATTTCAACTTGATACGTTAGGCATGTCCTCTTGCAAGGTGGGACCAGCATTTCCAAAATGGATTCAAACGCAGAGAAATCTTACTCGGCTTTCTTTGGATAATGCTAGTATATCAGATTCCTTACCTAGTAATTTTTGGGATCTATTTTCTGACTTAGAGGAATTAGATCTGTCTAGGAATAAAATTCGTGGAAAACTGCCGGATCTGCCATCATTTCCTCCGGGGCTCATCACTTTGTATCTCTCGAATAACATGTTTTCAGGATCCTTGTCTTCCGTATGTGCAACACAGGCTCCACAGTTGAATTTTCTTGACCTTTCTGAGAACCTACTGTCAGGGGAGCTTCCTAATTGTTGGATGTCATTTCAACTATTAGACATATTGTATTTGGGAAAGAATAAATTATCTGGGAAATTACCAAGCTCATTAGGGAATTTAGAGGCAATTAGCGTATTGGGTTTACATAGTAACAACTTTTCAGGAGAATTGCCTTCTTTAAAGAACTGTACAAGATTAACCATTCTTGACCTTGGGAACAATAACCTGTCTGGAAAGATACCATCATGGATAAACCAAAACCTAAAATATTTGAGAGCTCTTCGCCTAAGGTCCAATATGTTCAATGGAATCATACCCTTTTCCATGTGCGGTCTAACCACCATTCATGTCTTGGACCTCTCTCAGAATAATATATCAGGAGCCTTGCCATATTGCTTTAATAACATATTAGCTTTGGCTGATGATGCTACGTATGATATTATGAATGTAGAATTGGTGTGGAAAGGGATAGAGATTGAGTTTGGGGAAAATCTTCAGTTTCTGAGAAGCATTGACATTTCAAGCAATTATTTGGTTGGGGAAATTCCACAAAGCATAACAAGTATGTCAAAGTTGAATTCTCTGAACCTGTCAAGAAACAATTTGACAGGAAAGGTTCCTGAAAACTTTGGGAATTTGAAGAAGTTAGAGTCTCTCGATTTGTCAAGAAACCAGATATCTGGTAGAATTCCTTCAAGTTTTTCGAGCTTAAATTTTCTTGAAGTCTTGGACGTATCACACAACCACTTGTCCGGAGAAATTCCACTAGGCACCCAACTTCAAACTTTTAATGCTTCTGCATATATGGGAAACCTTGGACTTTGTGGACCACCACTGACACCAAATTGTTCAGGAGATGGAACAACTCAAGTTCATGATAACAAAGAACATGATAATGATGGTCTCATAAACTTGGGATTCTTTATCAGTACAGTGCTGGGATTCATCACAGGATTCTGGGTGGTTTGTGGTAGTTTAGTGCTAAAGAGTTCTTGGAGATACGCCTATTTCAAATTCCTGGATGATTCAAGAGATTGGGTTTATGTCAAAGCCGTTGTCTACAAGGCCAAAATGCAGAAGAGACCTCGAAGATAAATGGTCAAGTAAGCTTTCTAAATTTTACTTAATTGGTTTTATTTTTGTGTGTTTGTACAAAATTTACATCTAGATGCTCTTTCAAATTTAGAGTATAAGCATATAACAATTGTTTCAAAGCACACCAATTGTTTGTTTATCATTTGAACTGCTGTATTTTGACTCTTCATTTTGTTTTTGACACGATGTTAGGAGCTGTTGGCATTCGGGATAATTAGCCTAATTACCCTGTAGCTCAAAATTCAAGGCTTAATGTGGGATGTTTCGAGATGTCTTTGCTTCCCCTTATAGCAAGAAATAGAATAAATACCATGCTTTGATTCTGTTGACAGATCTGTATAATTATATTAATGGACTATATATATGGAGCTGGTATAAGGCCATCCAAATATGTGTCTCTTTAAATTCTGAATCTTTCTGGTTGTAATAATGTAATATATATACTCCCACCTCTCTCTATTAATTTCAAGTTTCTAGTAGCACTCTCTTCCAATATTGATCATGTTGTTGATAGTCAACTTCTTTTAGAATAATGATATCATTATTGGGCAGACCATTAGTAGCCATTTCTTTGGAAAGCTCCTACTAAGATGGGAAATTCCCCGATAAAGCTGCTAGTACCAGGTGAACTCATATTGGCCAAAGTGGAAGAGAAGGAAATGGTAGAGAGATTCGGCATGGTGCTCACTGAACCTCCGTAATATCTAACAAGCATTTAAGATAGAACACCATATAGAACACCATGTAAGATTAATACGGACATTATCATTTTAGTTCAATCAAGCATTTAACAACTTGTCAATTTACTGGCAGAATAAGTAATGGAAATCTTGTGGCTTAACTCCAGATTGCCTATCCATTTAAGTACCAAAATGTGTAAGCATGGAATCTGATAAACTTGGTAACAAAACCAAATGTTAATGATATACACCTACAATCAAGTGATTATGTATTGAATGACTTCCATTATGTGAGGGGGTCAAAGCTAGACTGAATCATGTTTAAGCCTGGTCCCTCCATTCTCATTTGATTATCAGACATTCATACTTGTCCCATAGAGAGCTAAGAGAGTGAGCAGTGCAGAAGATCAGTGTTTTGAGATCAATGGCCTTTCAGGTTTGTTGATTCTCTAAAGAACACTTCATTTGCATATATGTGTCATTGTGTATTTATTAAAGTTTGATTGATATTGTATTTATGTTATCTTGTGTGTTGTTTTACAAACTCCATTTTCAGTTTACACACCAACACATAGAAAAAGGGCTGAAGGAACTAGTCCATGACTTAACATCGGTAGAATGCTACCTCCAATTCCCTGTATAATTATAACCATTTTGTTAAAGGAAAAACATATTGTGTGCCTTCGTTAAAGCAAATGACGGAGAGGGAATAAAGGAATCAGTGATTACCATCAATCAGCGCAATTATGGAATCAATCAGTATTTAGTATCATTAATGTAATCGATATTTCCGTTGTAATTCTATCCTTATATAAAGGGACTATGAAATGAAATGAGTAGACCAATTTCAATTGTCATTTTACTTTTACATGTTATCAGCACGCTTAGAGCAAATAGCCAAGAAGAAGAAAAAAAAAACCAAAACCCTAGAAGAAGAAAAAAAAATTCTTCTCTGCCGCCACCAACAAAAAAAAAAAATTCCGTGCAGCACCCATCTGCAATTCCCAGCCTCCGCGCCCTTCTTTGCAACCCCATCACTACTGGCACCCAGCCAATTGCTCTCTGCACCCATCTGCCATTTCCATTGTTGCTGCCTTCCGCGCGACACCCTGCAGCCCCGCGCACAGCCTACATCAACCATCCTCCCTGCCTGCCCAGACTGCCACGCCTGCTGCAGCCCAGCCTAGCGCCTGCGCCTTGAGCCTTGCAGCAGCACGCATGGCCTCAACAACCAACCAGCAGCCCACCCGCGGTTCGCTCACCCTTCCAGCGTCGGCCCAACGTTCTCCTGCCTCGATTCCGTCGCTGCAAACCACCCATCTGCTGCAGACCCGAAGAAGAAGACGCAGAAAAGCAAAGAAAGAAAAAGAGAAAAAAAGAATCCCGATTCGGGTCCATTTTGGGTTGTTGACCCAATCTAAAAAAAAAAAGGCCGAGCAAAAGAAAAAGCGGGCCTAGAAAAAACAGGCCCTGTGGCCCAAGAAAAAAGAAGAAGCAAAGAACAGAAAAAAAAATTAAACAAACAGGCCCTGCGGCCCAAGAAAAAAAGCAAAGAAAAAGAAACAGGCCCTGCGGCCCAGAAAAGAAAAAAAGCAGGCCAAGAAAAAAAATAAAAAAGGCCTCGTGGCCCACTGCTGCAAAGAGGGAGGAAGCGGCCCAGTTTTTTTTTTCTCAAGCACAAAAACATCGCTACGCACGCCTGCATCAACATGCGCGTGCGCTAGGATTGTTTTATTTTCTCGAAACCAAGTATGTTCTCTTTTATTTATTTTCATACTATGGTATATTTCATTATTTATAATTAGAACTTTTGAGCATGTTTAATTAGATAAATTTGATCATTTTAAGCATGTTTTGTTATTTATGTTTTACATAATTATGTTTAAGCATGTTTTAATTATGCTATAGTTTATACTTTATTTTGAACATGCCATATATATCTTGTTGTATATTATTTATGCAATTTTGAGCATGTTTTGTGAATTTTATTTACGCCAATATAATTATTCCTAAGTATACCTTTATATTATGCTATCGTTTGTATTCGAGCGGCTCGGGTTTGGCAGCCTAGAGGGGATTGTGAGCTCAACTGCCGTTAACCAATCGTCCTTCAGCTCGGCCTTTGGATATTTCTCGGTTAGGCTGCAAGAATTGTTCCTGGTGGCTTCGGCACAGCCCCGGATTGAGCGGGAGCTCAGGGAGGAGATTAAGAGCCTCCAGGGGGAGCTGGGGGAGGCCAAGGACAGACTGGCGGATGTGGAGCGATGCCTGGCCAAAGCAGACTGTGATGCGGCGGATGCCCGTGGTAAATTGGCCATCGCCATTGAGCTGGACCTGGAGCGGAATGACCTCGTCTCCAAGCTAGAGCAAGATATAGCCTTAATGAGGGATCGCATGGTGGCTAAGGATAAGAAAGTTGAGATCCTTCAGCGGGAAACTGCTGCCAGGACCGCTGAGGTGAAGAAGCTGGAGAGCGAGGTTGCTCGCCTAGGAGTTGAGGGGGAATGTGCGGCGGCCGCAGCTGTGGAAACGTTTAAGCAGTCGGCGGAATACAAGAAGGCCATGACCGAGGCGGAGAAGGCCGGTGCCATGGCCAATGTGGAACTGTTGAATCAGAAGGGCGTTATTGATTGGGTCAAGGCATCTCAGCCCGCTGGGCCATCAAGTCAACTTGCACTGCCCGAGAGGGATGTGGTTCCCGTTGAGGCTGAGGGTGCTCGCTTAGGTAGCGGCTAGAGCGGTATGCGTCCGGTGGACGACTCTCAACGAACCCTACTGCCTACTCAGTCTGAGGTCTCCCGTGCTGGCTTTCTGGCTGCCCACACCCGAGCGGACGGTACCATGATAACGTCAAGCCCTACGGCTCGCAAGTCCGATCAGGCAAACTGCTGTTAGTTCGAGCAACAACCTCCGCTGGAGGGCTAGACTGTCCCTGATGCTCAGCCATGAAGATAACTCCCCAAACTGAAGTAGTGCTATTGATGCCTTCTGTCCTTTTTTTTTTTTGCGCCGCTAAGGCCTATTGTAACTCAACAATATTCCTAGGCGGGAGTCCCGACCCCTAATATAAAGTTTGTATTTTTGCTTCTGAGATTTTTTTAAGTGTGGATGCCCTTGCTGATTGCATTGTTTGAATATTTATGAACCACTAGAGTTTTGACTGCTGTTTTGTGACTCAATGAAACATTAAAGGGATTAAAATTGTCCCGAGTGCACGATGTAGCGAACGTAGTCCGCCGAATATTGTTGGCGTTGCCAGTTGATTCTTGTGTTTGGACTTAGCGACAATGGTTTGAGTAATTCCTCGTTTCATTGATAGCTGATACGTTAGCGTTTACAAAAAGGGGGGTTGTACCCGTTGGGTAGCTTCCCTTAGCTAAATATTGAGTCAAAAATTTTGCTAAGTCAAGATGCTCTAGGGTAGCGGTATGACTATTTGTAGTAATACCGAAGGTGTTCAGTATTCCAAGGGTGGATTGTTGTGATACCATCTTTGTCCATCAGGTAAAAGGTGTCGGGGCTAGCAACATCCACTATTTTGTATGGACCCTCCCAAGTTGGGCGAAATGCCGTTGGCGGTGGGATGACCTCATTCATTACCCAGTCCCCCAGTTGGAGGTTCCGGGCCTTGACCCTGGCGTTAAAGAAACGTGATACCCGCTGTTTGTTTCACAAGTTGGGCAGATGGGTCTGTGTCGTTTCTCCTCTAAGAGGGCCTTGTCGAGGTTAATGCCTTTGTCGTTGGTCTCCGGGCAGTAGCCGTCGACCCTAGCGGTAGGTTGGGTTACCTCAATAGGTAGGACTGCCTCAGTTTCGAGCATCATGCAGAATGGCGTTTCACTGGTGGCAGAAGTTGGGGTAGTTCTGATGGCCCACAGAACTTCCGGAAGCTTTACCGCCCACAAACCCTTGGCGTCGCCAAGTTTCATTTTTAGTAGCTTCTTGATTATCTTGTTTGCTGCTTCGACCTGGCAGTTGGTTTGGGGGTGAGCGACAGATGCAAAACTCATCTTGGTGCCCAAGTTAGCGGTGAAACAAATGAGTTCCTTGTTATTGAACTATGTGCCATTGTTTGTGATGATTGTGTGAGGGACACCATAGCGGCAGTAGATGCTCTTCCAGAGGAAGTAAGTTACCTTGGCAGAGGTTATTGCCGTTAGTGGTTCTGCCTCGATCCACTTGCTATTATAGTCGATGGTGACAATGATGTACTTGAATTGGCCTTTGGCAGTTTGGAATTATCCCATCAAGTCAAGGCCCCACGTTGAGTAAATCCATAGGCCAATGATGATCGACAGTGGTTCTGCCGGGGCATGTGGGAGATCAGCATATTGTTGACATTTGTGGCAAGATCTTGATATCTTCCTCGCGTCGTCGCCGAGCGTGGGCCAAAAGTAGCCTTGCCGCATTGTGCGATTGGCCAAGGACCTAGCGCCGGAGTGGTTTCCACATTCTCAGCCGTGTATCATTGCCAGCACGACCTTTCCCTCTTCTGGGGTTAGACAACGGAGGTTGGGGTGGGTGAACCCCTGGCGGTAAAGCTTGCCATTATGGATGTTGTAGCGGGTTGCTCTCCGCTTGAGCTGTCGTGCTTCGACCCTGTCCTCTGGCACCGTCCCATTGCGCTTGTATTCGATGATTTCGTCCATCCAACTAGGACTGACCTTGATGTTGAAGATCTCTGCTAGGGTTTTTGTGATACTTGGCATGTCAAGACATTCCACCCTTGTGTCCGCTGGACTTTGATGTGGCTGGGCAGTTGCTAGTCTTGCGAGTAAATCAGCCTTGGCATTTTTTTCCCTGTGGATCTGAGTGATGGTGTGAAATTTGAATTTTTTAGGAGCGTCTTGATGTACCCCAAGTATGCCTCCAACTGTTGGTCTTTGGCCTGGAAACTGTCGTTGACCTGGTTGATGACTAATTGGGAGTCCCTGAATATGTTGACGCTGTCAGCTCCTGAGTCGATGGCGAGGAGTAAGCCGGCAATGAGCGCTTCATACTCCGCCATGTTGTTTGAGGCTTTGAAATTGAACTTCAACGCGTACTCCACATTTAGTCCCCCTGGTCCCGTCAAGATAACTCCGCCGCCGCTGGCCCTAGCGCAAGCGAAGCCGTCCACGTGTAGGTTCTAGTCTGACTACTGGGGGGCTGGCTCCTCAGCGGTTACCATTTCTGTGTTGGGTTCGACTTGTCGCTCGGTGAGCTCAGCAATGAAATCTGCCACCGCTTGGCCTTTAATTGGGGTTCTTGGTTTGTAATCAATGTCGAACTCGCTGAGCTCGATGGCCCTTTGCTGAGACGCCCCGAGTGCTCAGGGTTTTGCATTACCTGCCTCAGCGATTGATTCATTAAGACATGAATTGTGTGGGCCTGAAAGTACTAGCGGCGACGATGAGTGCGAGAGCGAGCTGCTCCAGGGTGGGATACCTTGTTTCGGCCCCATTCATGCCTCTATCGGAGGAGAATATGGGGAGTTCATCTGAGCCCTCCAGCAGGACAATGGCGCAGCTCACCGCTGTCTGTGATACCGCTAGGTATATATATAATGTTTCCCCCTGCACAAGAATAGAGAGGAGCGGAACTACCGCCAAGTACTCTTTCAAGCTCTGGAACGCTGCCTCACAGCCTGGGTTCCAGTCGATGACCTTCTTGTGAGTTGTCTTCAGGACTTTGAAAAATGGGAGACACTTGTCAGTGAGTCTGGAGATAAACCGAGAGAGGGCGGTTAGTTTGCCCTGGAGGCTCTGAACATGCATCTTCCACTCTGGAGCTTCATGTTGAGGATGGCCTGTACCTTGTTAGGGTTGGCCTCTATGCCCCGCTCACTGATTATGTAACCCATAAATTTGCTGGTGGTGACGCCGAAGAAGTATTTTTCTGGGTTGAGGAGCATACCGTAAGCCATGAGAATAGCGAATATGATTCTGAGGTTTGCCACGTGTCCGCTGGCCTTTATGCTTTTTATCAACATATCGTCCACGTAGACCTCTATGATTTTTCCCAGATGTTCAGCGAACATAGCATTCATCAGCCGCTGGTAAGTTGCACCCGTGTTCTTCAAACCGAAAGGCATGACATTGTAGCAGTATAAGCCCTTATCGGTGGTGAAGGAGGTGCACTCTTGGTCACCAGGGTGCATCTTGATCTGATTGTAGCCGGAGAAGGCATCCATCATACTGAGTAGCTCGTGGCCAGCTGTTGCATTGATCAGTTGGTCTATGCGAGGTAGCGGGAAGTTGTCCTTGGGGAATGTCTTGTTGAGGCCCTTGAAATCGACACACATTCGCCATTTTCCGCTGGGTTTTTTGACCATGACCAAGTTGGAAATCCACTGAGGGTAATTTACTTGGCGGATGAAGGCAATGCTCTGGAGCTTGGCAACCTCTTCCCCTATTGCACAGTATCTCTCCTCGTCAAAGGCCCTTCGTCTCTGCCTAGTAGGGTAGGCGGATGGTTTGATACTTAGTTTGTGTGTGATGATCTCGGGGGAGATGACTGGCATGTCAGCGTAGGACCATGCGAAGATGGCGGCATTGTCACGTAGAAACTGGGTGAGTTCAGCCACTACCTATGGGTCTAGCTGAGAACCGATGGGGACTGTTCGCTCAGGGTGCTCGTTAGATATGCTGATAATCTTTAAGGATGTTTCTGGGTTGACAGACTCTTTTTTGACATACTTCTTTTCGTCATCCCTGGGTCTTCAAAGATATCTAGTGCCGCTGCGTGATTTCCCAATGTTAGGATTTCATGGCGGTGTGCTGATCGTGCCACAGTTGTGGAATAGCACTCTCGTGCCAGTTGCTGACTTCCCTTTACACAGCCTGTTCCGTTAGGGGTGGGGAACTTCATTAGGAGCATGTACCCGGCAATGATGCACTTGAGTTTGTTAAGTGCCGGTCGACTAATGATGGCGTTATATGAACTGAAGCAGTCCACAATGATGAACTCTTTATGGACCTCAGCCATACGTGGACTGGCGCCGATAACCAGTCACATGTAGTCGGAACCCAATGGTTGTGTGACGTCACCGGAGAAGCTAAGTAGTGGCTCATGATCCTGTAGTAGTTTTCTGTTCCGCCGAAGTTTGTCGTTTCACTTGTTGAAGATGACATTTACAACTGAGCCGCTGTCGACAAGGATCCTTCCCACTTACCATTTATCGAGTATGGCGTCGATCAAGAATGGATTGTCGTGGGGCAGATGTACTCCGCGCTCCTCCTCCTCCTCTAAGAAGGTAATGGGCTCCTAACCAGATTTGGGGAGTTTAGCGAACCTCTCATAGCAGATGTTGTACACCTCCTTGGGGTGATTAGCACGCGTATAACGCTTCTTTCCTCTGTGAGACATATTGGTGATTGGAGCGCCACCGTCGATAGTGTTGATGCGGCCCAAGGGCTCAATGTTAGCGATCACGGGTGGTGGTTGGTGTACCTTGAATTGTTACATCTTACCGTCTCGGTATAGAGTCTCGATGGCTGTTTTGAGGGTGTTACAATTATTGGTGTTGTGGCCGCTGTCCTCGTGATATTTGCACCACTTGCCAGTGTTTCTGGGCTTTCCCACCCTTGGGTATTTCCTTAGGGGTGGTGGCGGTATCTGGTCCTTGTACTGGTCGTATATTTCTTCGTACGAGGCCGTGAGGATCGTAAACACTGCGTCCCACTAGGATGACTCCTGCTTATTACTGTTATCCCCATGAGATGAGCGGTTGCCCCTATTGTATTGTTGGTCCTTCTGTCGCTTGCTTTGGTAGTTGCCCTGTTGCCACTCTCTTTTCTTATCAGTTGTGGGTGTGGCAGAGGTTTTGCTAGCTGTTTCTTGATGGTTGGCAGAGGGTTGGGTGGACTTTACAGGTGTTGGTGGTGGTGGGGGGGGCTTCTCCATATGTAATGAATTCTGCCTGTGCATGGATGACACGCTTATGACATGTCGTAAGCGGCATTTGGATGGTTGTAATTGAGGTGATAGAGAAATGGTCCCATGAGGAGTCCCTGCTTGAAAGCCGCAAGCGCCATTGTTTTATAAAGATCGCGGCACTGGGACGTTGCTGCTCGCCACCTGGTGACAAATGCCTTCAATGTCTCCTCTGCCCCCTGCTTGAGGTTGAATAGTTGAGATGTATTGTGGTGTCAGACAGCCAATAGGATGAACCGAGAGAGGAAAGCATTTGACTGTGCATTAAACGAGTCGATGGACCCTGGCGGACACACAAAAAACTAACTCATTGCTTCACTATCCAGCGTTTCGCTAAAAAAAAAAGACAGAGGGTAGCGTCATCGAAGCCCTTGTTATTGGTGACTTTTTTGAAGGTGTCCATATGGACAAAGGGGTCAGTCATGCCGCTGTAATGTGACATCTTTGGTGTCTTTGCGTGTGCCGGGCGGATGGCATGCAGGATCCTGGCGGTGAGTGGTCCTGGTCTGGACGCAAAGAGTGGATTTGGTATTGGCGCTGGGGCGCCTGTCTCTGCCCGGATTAGCTTTTGCTCTAATTGTTGCATCCGCTCTAGTGTTAGGGTGGTTGTGTTTCCATCGGGTCCTGCCTGGATGTTCCGCTGAACCAGCTCTTTCCTGGGGACAGGTATATTACCCTTGGTTCTGGCCCTGATTGTTGAGCGACTGGTGTGTGTCTGTGACTCTGCCTCCTGCTCCAACATTAGTAGGGGTTCAGGAGGTGGTAGCATTCCTCCTAGCTCTGGTGGGTTTAACGATACCTACATCTGTACAATTGGTCCTGGTACCAATCAGCCGGTGTTGGGTTGATTGCGCCTGGTGCTCCGCGATTGCTCACTTTGCGCTGGGTTGGCGTTTGCTTCCAGCGCCCTCTTCAGCTCGTCCAATTTTGACATCAGCGTGGCCACCTGCTTTTGTGCCTCGGCCCCTTTACTAATGTTGGTCCAATGGGCGGACCGCTATCAATGATACTCTTTGGAGCTCCCGCTACTTGTCAAGTGAAATACAGAGGGCGTCAGAGGGAGACAACACTGGGCGGTCTTCTCTTCTCCGATGCCTAAGTTAGTCAATGTATTTGTGTTGACAAAGTAATAGTATGTAAGTATTAAATGCGTAATTAATGAGGAGAGATGAGAGAACCTTTTATAGGTGAGGAGGAAACTGATCTTCTCCATGTTTTCGATGTGGGACTGATATGCTTCAGTCCCCAGCTTCTGAAGCTATTGATGCTAACTTGGCACGGCGCGTGGCGGCGCGTCAGCCGTGATCTGAGGGTGAGCCGGGGCTCAGGTGGTAGCCTATTTGGCTGTGCTTTCGTAGTTGGTACCGCTGGCGGTTCCATGAGTGTGGCTCATTATAGCTAATTATGCTTCCAAATGATCATGTAAGTACACATTTAGTCTAAATTAAAAGTTAAAATCTACTCCCTTCACCATTTTTGGAGAATCTCCTCCACCCCCACCATACCAGTGAAAGATTTCAGCCACCATGAAAGATTTCAATCTCAACCCTTTAAATAGATAGACCTTCTCTTTTCCACCTATTCTATAAAACAACTATTTAACAACATGTCTTCCTCATAATAAATATTTCAGTTTACTTCCTGGACTCTTTCAATCTGCACTAACATTGTGATTGTCATCTTATCATTTCCAGGTCCCCTTTGCCTTCGTAAGCTTTCTCCATTTGAAATTTCTGGTGAGTTTTTTATTGATTGGATTTTGATTGAAGCACTAGCTGCACTTTAATATTGATTAGGTCTTTGGTTTTATTTTTCCAATGATATGAAACATGAATCAATTTCACATATCCTTACTAGTGAATTGTCAATAGGGGTAGCCTTGTACGTGGTTATGTAAACAATTCACCAACAATTTCAAATGGAAATCTTTAAACACGTTCTTGATGGTGTAAATCATTTTCTCCTCAAGACTAAAGAATTGGCAACTATTGTCTTCTTGATCATTGCAAAGCACGAGTCATGGAGTCGATCTGAGGCAAGGATTGTAATATGGGGATGCAACATAAGATTCACAGCTAACCTCCAAGAAGAGCAAACTGCTTCGAAGCAGAGGATGTCGATGGTTTTGGTTATCTAAACAACTTAATTAATAAATTATATCCACCTCAGCAATTTTCAAAACAAAAGCCGATGACAATTCAATATTTTTGACCTTATAATGCTTATAATAAATGATGTGGAATAAAAAAAAACCCTAGGAGAGATTTTCTCTCTCACCCTAGCTCTCTACGGCGCCTCGCCTCCTCTTCTCCTAGCTTTCTTCTTTATGTCTCTCACCCTCAACCCTCACTCAGCCACATAGCCTCCATTGATGCTATCACCGCTAGCGGTGCTGCCTCCCTTGCGCTTGCAGAGGGAGGTAGTGCTCCTGATCTGGGGAGAATTGGTGGCGGCCTTGTTCGTCGGTCTTCCAAATCTTTTCTGATTGGGAATCCTCTGACCTGCTGACTAGTCAACCCTATGGTCTTCAAAGCTCACCTCCTTTGTATCTGGATGGATGTCACTCTGGTGATGTTGAAGAAGAAGTCGGGCAAGCTACTTGGGAGTAGGAACAAGAATCATCGCCCTAGCAAGAAGCCGAATGTCGTTGCTTTACGACTCTCTTACCCTGCAGTTACTGGTACTGATCCCAACCCTAGCGATAAGGGCAAGGGAAAGCTTTAGGCTTTTCCAGGTTTCCTTGCCATATACTAAAAGTTGAGTCTTCTACTACTTTCATCTTAGTTTCTCTAGTTGTACACCAATTGAGGTCTCTAGGCGGGTAGGTTACTACTTCATGGGAAGTTGGTAGGGAGGATTTTCTTTCTTATGGTTAGGCTTAACAAGTGAGCGAATGTGTTAACAATGAGGGTCACCTGTCCTCTGTCTGGTAGCTTATACCATTTATGATTTTGGTGTAAGACAACATTTGATGTACGTGCCTTTTGGCCATGGATAAATGAATGAAGTTATCTATTTTCTCAAAAAAAAAAAAAAAAAAAAAAAAAACCGATGACATGGCATGTGCTAAGTCATTTGGTATTGAAATTTTGTAGTATTTTTTGGGGTAGCAATAATCTAATTTAAAACCCATTTTGGATAGAATTTATATTTCCATATTATTTTGGGTAGCCAAAAAAATAGAATGACCCATTATGTGATCCACTTGCTCTATGAAATATAACAAATTGAAGAGGAAAAAAAAAGTATCATTATTGCACAAATTTTTGAAGCTAAACATTTCAAAACAGATTGTCTTGAATTAGTCCAAGCAGTGTTGAGTTCATCTTGGGATTTTTCACCTCTGGGTTCTTAATGGAGGATCTTAAATATAGCTTAGAGCAGGCTTCATGTTCTTTACGTCATAGTACTAATATTAGGGGATGAGCTAAAAAGGCAGCCTATTCTTTAGCTCGAATGGCTAGTCATTTGCAGTCTCCGTCTTTATTTTTGTTAGAACCTCTAGGGTTCTTTAGCCCATTCTTTTTCACCTTTGGGCTTTTTAATGGAGTATCTTAAATATAGCTTAGAGCAGGGTTTTTTTTTTTTTTTTTGGAAAGAGGATCAATTAAGCTGTCTCAAAACTAGCCCAATGGGTTGATAATAGAAATATTTAACCAATCTGTTGGACAAGCCCAAACAGACAAGAACTAGAAAGGAAAATTAATTTCCTCCTAAACTCCAAGAGAGCCAGTACCATAAAATTAATCTTTAAAACAATAAAAACTAAAGCATACGCCCGATAAGAGGCCCAGCCATTACTAAAACCCTAGCTATTGCCATCCTACTCGCCCGCTAGCCACGCACCGTCGCCGAGGTATAGCAGGAAACAGAACAACCAGAAGTTCCGACCACTGCCATTCAAATCTATTTTTACAATTTTTTTTATTATAAAGGAAATGACTAAATTACATGGCTCAGCAGATGAAGGGGTGTGATAGTGTGATATTCGTTATTATTACCCGCGTTTAGCTGTAACTTGGGAAATTGAGAGACAATAACCACATGTGACTTCATGGGTTATCAAATCTATTATAATATTGAATATGGTATCATCTCATCTCAAATAGTTAGTAGTTAAAAGCCTAGTAAGTTAATTTGCAACTAAATTAACGAATTTTTTAAAAAAAAAACACCCATTTTCTGAATTATTCCTAAAGATTCAGAAAAATTTGCGCTTTTTTTTAAAAGCCGAATTATTCGCTAATACATATTATTTCTGAATTTTTAATTTAAAAGAAATGCCAAATATTAAAAAAATTTATTTTAAACTTTTATAAATTTTTTTGAAAGGGGTTTGGAACTTTTTTAATTAAAAGATTATGGGAGCTTCTATTGATACCTCCAAAATTGGTATTTAGTTCTCCCTACTTAATAGACCTCCAACTTACTTTTATGAATAACCAATATGCTATCTATACCTCCATACTTTTCCCAAAATGCCCATTATCTAATAAAATCTAGGGAAAAATGCACCAACAGTGTCCGGACACTGTGAGGACTGTTCAAAATGATACCTGAACTTACAAAGTTATCAATATGATACCTGGACTCATTTTTTCGTATCAACATTGTACCTACGACCAAATTCCATCACTGAACCGTTAAATTTTGACGTGAGTCACTTAATGAAGGCAAAAAGAACGATTTACCTCAAAAGTTTTTTCTTTCTTTCTTTCTTTATTTATTTCTTTTTTCTTTCTTTCTTTCTTCTTCTTCTTTTTTGGTTTCTTCTTCGGAGTTCTTCCCCTGATTTGAATCATAAAGATTCAAATCATCTCAGTAGCGGGCCATTCCGGCTATATCATGGCCTTGAAGAACACCGGCACCTCCTTAAGCGATTACGGCCATGGTGAATCACAGCAGACACCTCCCCACCTGCTCCGTCTGTGAACTGCTCGTTCAAGTTCACCCCCGCCGCCGCCGCCGACGGCTTAGCCACCACCACTCTCGTTCTCTCCTCCGACCCCCTTGTATACACCATTGATCAGAAACTCAACCCGGTCAGCCCTCCACTCTCTAATCACAACTCCAATCCCACCCCGCCATTCTCTCCGTCACTCCCGACATGCAATACCACCTCCACACCATCAACAACCACATGAACAACCTCTCTGTCATTCCCGACATGTAACACCACCTCTGTCATTCCTGACATGAACAACCACACATACAGAAACTCAACAACCCCTCCATCAAATGATAAGATCCAATTCAAACTCAAATCACCCATAAAACTCATCAAACGAAACACAACACACAAAAGTGATCTATACCAATCTCAAACCCATTGGGCAAGCTTATTTCAATAATTTCCAATCAATTTGAGTACCTTCTGGAGCTGATTGTAGCTGACATAGTCGCGATGCTTGGACCAAAACCCATTGGGCGAAGAGAGAGTATAAATGGGTGAAGCCCCATCACTGAATTGGTCGTCCCTCTGAGCTAAGCCGGGGATTTTGGGTTCAATCAGAGGTAATTGTAGGCCAGAGAATTGAGAGTGAAGTCGGAGGCCGACGATGCCGACAAAGGTATGGAAAACGAGGATGCAAGGGGTTAGGTTGCCCATTGCTAAAGAGGACGAGGGTGAAGAAGAAGAGGACCGTGAGGAATAAAAAGGGCCGGAGATCGAGAAAGGAAATGGGCTTGATGGGCGCTGCGGTGGTGTTGGTTGAACTGATCGACTAGTGTGGTCTGGTGTTGGTTGCGGTGGTGTTGGCGAGGAGAGAAGGAGAGTGAGAGGAGAGAGAGAGAAGGAGAGTGAGAGTGAGAGGAGTGAGAGGAGAAATAAGAAATTTCTTCTGTTTTTTTTTTTTAAATAAAAATGTGTAAAAAGACAACTTTACCCTTAAATTTAATGGTTCCGTGACGGAATTTGGTCGTAGGTACGATGTTGATACGAAAAAATGAGTCCAGGTATCACATTGATAACTTTGTAAGTTCAGGTATCATTTTGACAGTTCTCACAGTGTCCGGACACTGTTGGTGCATTTTTCCCTAAAATCTATAAAAGCCTTTTTTTTATTTTTTATTCTATTTATACCTCTAAAATCGGTAGTTTGACCGCCTTTAATTTTTGAACATTTCACAATCCTATTTCAATTCCCTTTCAATTTTCAATTTTTGAACAAAAAGAATCAATAGTATGCGAGAATTGTAGGCTGCCTCTCATATATATATATATATATATATATATATATATAACACTAATATAATGTTGTACATACACACAAACACACATGTAGCGTATATTTACATTACAGTATTTTGCCTCTTAATTTGCAAAGTGGAATCAATGATGTATGTACAACATTATATTAGTTAGTTAATTAATTGATATTAACCTCGCATTTGAATCATTGTATTAGTCCTTTTGAACAATGTACATAGCTGATTTCTGGAACTATCAAAAATGGTCTCGAATTACATGAACAAAATATATAATTGAGAAGCAAACTATAAACAAAAGGTCCCTAAACGAAATCCCAATAAAAACCAAGCATCAAACTTCAAAACTCAAAAGAAAACTGGCAGAATAAGAAACAGAAAAACCAAAAATTTAAATGTCTACCAGTTCCATCATCCTTCAAAATTATATAAAAAAAGTCAACGTCTACAAATTATATAATCATTCAAAATTACATAAAATGCTACTCAATTGTCAATTGTGAATGATTCTGGATGTACTTTTCTTGGACAACACTCTTTGAAACGATTTAGGCGGTCCTAATATATAGAAAACAAATGTCGAACTTTGACGTTAGCATCACTACACCATAACATGTTGCAATTAAATGCCCATTTCCGGAAAGTACATCCCATACTTTTTCGCTGCATTTCCAGAGCCATAATGGTTAAGCGTCTGCTGAACCTTCTCAACCTAAGTTCCAACAAAGAGAATTACATATAGTTCTCGCATACTATGCAACTAGTTTAATAAATCCCTACGAACTTTGCATGTTCTTCCTTAGATAATCTCCCAGCATAAGAATGACCATGAAGGGATTCAGAATGAGGTGATTATGTACTCCACATGTCACCTCTAACATCCATTCGTCTCCAACAATATTTATGCCCCTCAATGTGAATGGACACCCACATTTTTTGTACCACTAGTCCTTGGACTCTCTTTCTTTACTAGATCCATCAACTTTTTCCTTGCTCTCTGCATTAGACTTTTCAGTATTGGTGCTAGATTTCACAACTCACTTATAGTCACCACCCCGTTCACATCAAAATCTCAATTTAGGTCTTTTTTTTTCTTATTCCCAACAGCACCTATATCAGACCTCCTAATGATAATCACCATATTATTCTTCCTGCCAACAGAACGAACCCATTGAAGTAAGGGGTTTTGCCAAAATCATGAAGTATTTTACCCAATCAATCAACCAAGTTGGTATTTTGCCCAAATACACAAACTTTAGGGGAAAAGACTCTTAAGGGTAATCCTTTCTAAAGTAGTGCCAATGTATCATATGCTGACTTTTGGATTCAAAACTCACTTTTTCTTAGAAAAAATATGTTCCAACTTCTGAGAAAAACAAAACTAGCCTTCAATATGCCCAAGTTTTTCACCTAACGGCTTCCTGCCTAGCGGTTACTTTAACATGCGGAATCACTGCTGCTTGTTGACACATATATAATGTAGCAACATAAACTTGCAATAAAGAAAATATTTGACGAAGTGGGTGAGCAATCTGAAATTATTTATTTAAACATAATTACAAACTAAAGATCTTGTAATGAAAGCACACTACTTCACACTAGACAGGAAGGAAAGAGCACACTGCTACTATGGTTTTCTTACTTCTTGAGAGAATATGATTCTTCCCAATTTTTGAATTTCTTACAAACGAAACTTAAAGCTCATATATAGGGAGCAGAACTCAAACTAGAAATCAAAACATAAAAATGTACAGAACAACTCCGTGATTATCTGCTTTTCGTGAGTGCTCCTGATGATGGAGGTCGGTTGGCAAAAGCAAATTCCTTTAGGTGAAAAGTTTTTCACCTTCTTCTTTTGAAAAGAAAAAGCAGCTTTTTGGAAAAAGTTCAAAGTTGCTTTTCGGTGCTCTCTACACCTGCTGCTTCACATGTTCTCGTATGTTTCTGAGTTGTGGCTGAGGACAATGGAGTTGTTGTCCATCCTGGCCATTCTGGCAATAGTTGCATTTTCCTCGTCATCTATATCTATATACATCTTGTAGTGGTTGTCATTTTCAAGCTTTTCAACCCACTGTAAGCATGCCAGTGTCGAATCTATCTCTTTTCTTGTGAGAGATATGAAGAGGTCATTGCTGATTGCTTCAGGATGATCATAAGCAATGATTATTGTTTTTTCTCCTGCTGCCATGAAAGTATTTCTTGTATCTTCTTGGATGATCTTTTTGTTGTATTCGAGAGACATGGCCTTCATCCATGGAATACTTGAATTTGGCTAGCCATTGTATCCAACACAGGCGGGCTGAACATATCTTTTTTTAATAATTCTCACATAATGATAAGGAGAAATGTATTCAATTTCACCGTTTGTTTTATGAATCCATTCTGGTAATGTGGATCTAAACTTCAGTCTTAAGGTGCAGTCATTTCTTATGATGTTTTTGATTGTATTGACGATGATAGGGGGTAAGCCTTTCAGATGATCATTTGTTTTGGTCCATAGATTATGGACAAAACCATTTTCAACAAGCCAAAGCTTGTGTTCTTGAGGATGTTCACTCTGAACATTAACTCCGTATCTTCCAACATAAGGTCCTGCAACAATGAAGAGGGTTGGAGGAATACAGTATTCAGAATCATGGCTTCCAATCAGATTATGGAATTCAAACCAATCTGATTCTTTTAGTGTTATGATAGGAACTCTAGCACTTTCTGGATCTTCAAGATGGTGAATTTTTTCACTTCTAACAGCACTCTGCTGTATATGAACTTCTTCATGCTGTGGTGTAGCATTTTCATGGAGTTCTTCAGCTAATGCGAAACATAATACCACTGTTTCTTTCTTGAAAGGCAAATAAAAGGTTATCCAAGATTGCCTTCTGGTGGTAAGCTAGCCTCCTGCCAGTTCTAAACATAGGATCAGTAAAGGTTCTTAATTCATAATTAAAACATTTATAACTCCAATTGGAATTGGTTTGCTTTTTGGTAAAGCAACAGCCGTCAACGGTCTTGATGAGCCTTTACCGTCTACCGTTTGAGACGGGCTAGCCAATCCTTTACCCTAGGATTGATTAGTTGTGGCTAGTCCTTTTGGACTTAGCAGAAACCTTTCGAGGATTTTTTCTTTAGGATACTCAGCAGTTTCATGTTCTTTCCCAGTTCTTCTGCTTCTCGGGTTACGACCTTCGTCATTTGTCTGGTTAGGGCGTCTGGAAGATAGTTCTTGTTTCCTGCAATTAATTCAACATTATAATCATATATTGCCAATTGGCTAATCTTCCTCAATCAACAGCTTTATCAAGTTTAAAATTTTTAAAATTATTTACTCTGGCACAATCGGTGCGTACAATATAGGGTTTTCCAAGAAAAGCTGGAGAAGTTAAAATTGTTTTCTTGACAGCCAAGATTTCTTTTTCTCTTGTAGGATAATTCAGTTCTGCAGCGCTGAACTTACCGCTACAAAATTTACAGATCTTTTCAATGTTCGTTCCAGGCGTTTTTGCCAGGACTACACCGGACCAGTAGTTATCATTCGCATCTGTTTGGAGGATAATTTCATCATTTTCCTCTTATTGTTGTAGAGGAGGGAGGTTTTTGCAGAGATTTTTTATCTGCTTCACAATTTTTTCATCATCTTCAGTGAAGTTCCATTTTCTCTTGGAACTTGTTTTAGGAGATAACATTGCTGTTAGTCCTGAGATTTTGGGAATGAAATCTCTCCCATAATTGATAACTCCTAAGAATCTCTCTAGACTCTTAGCATCAGGAATTTTATCTGGGAATTTCTAGATTTTCTCAAGGATGTGGGGTTGGAGTTTTATCACTCCATTCTTGATGTTTATTCCTCGGAAATCAACTTCATCAAGGATAAAGAAAATTTTCTTTTCTCCTAGGATAATTCCATGTTGAACTATCAGCTTTACAACCTCATGGAGGTGTTTCATGTGTTCTTCTCTAGTTTTGGAGAAGACAAGGATGTCATCAAAATAGACGACACAGAACTCAGCAACATGTTTGAAGATGTCATCCATCTTTCTTTGGAAGATTGAAGGGTCTTGTTTTAGACCAAAGGGCATTACTAACCATTTGTAATGACCTTATGGTGTTCCAAATGCAGTGAGTAGAACACTTTCTGGATGCATCTTGACTTGCCAAAAACCCGACTTTGCATAGAATTTTGAAAAGACTTTAGCTCCTCTGAGCTGGTTGATCAAGACTCTTACCTGAGCAATTTGATAACTGTCTTTGACAGTCTTCTTATTGACATCTTTGTTGTCAATTACCATTCTAGTTTTGCCTCTGAGGTTTTCTGCATGATTTCTCAAGTACAATGCTGGAGCATGATGAGGGCTAGTGGATGGTTGAATTAATCTCTTGTTCAGGAGATCTTCAATGTCTTTTCTGAATTCCTTTTGGTCTTCCTCTTTGTACTGAGGAATGGGTTTGACATGACATATGGCATTCATATCATGTAATCTTAATTCACAGACCACTGGGTCTTTCTCCCAAAATTTCATAGGGTCTACATAAATATTTTGTTCGAGTAGTTTCTTGATTTTATCAAGAGTGAGAATTTTCTAAGACTCAAGCTTATTCTGAAAGTGCTTGAGGTTATGCTCAAGGATGAAACTAGCTTCTTATCTTCGCTAGTTGTTTCTTCTTCTTCTTCTTCGTCGGAAGATTCTGCAACAAGTAATTCTTGTTGTTGTTTGATTTGGAGTATTGGCTCGAATTTGGGCTTGTATAGATCACCACTATTCTGTTGCGATCTCTGATACTGCTTAGTAAAATGTGGACCGACTACACTTTTGGCTTGTGTAAGGTGGTCTGCCCAGAATACCCGTTCTCCTTTTCTGAAGCCTATTGCTTCTTCATCTTGAATGAATCTTCTGATTGCCAAAGAGTGTTGATAACAAATGTTACTCCACCAATTGTGATATGAACATTTCTAGCTACCTTGTTCATGGTTAAGTGGCTTCCATCAAACTGGACACCAGCAGCTATTCTTTTCTTATCTTCTTTCCAGAGTTCTTCTGGAATTGTAAATCTCTTTGTAACTGTAAATCCCGATCCATTGTCTACAAATGCATGTAGATGATATTTTTTATTTTCAGGGAATTTGAGTCCAATCGCTATATAGTTGCTGTATCTACTAGTAGAGATGACTTTTGATTGTTGAAGCTCATTTTCTTGAGCTTATTCTTGACGTATGAATGGTTTACATTCTTCTGGAACGTTTTCTGGTATTTCAACCAGTTCTATAGTTGTTTAGAGTTTTTCTTCCTCAATTATTTTTTTTCTTCCTTTATTTTTGAGGAAGAGGATTCCATAGTTTCTTGGAACATAGTTTCTAATTATTTCTCTTTTTGCTCAGAGAAATATTCTGCATATTCTTGTTCGACCAATTGGCTGACAAGGACATTCTTGGTCTTTCTTCTTGCTTCCGCTATGAAGCATTCTTTGTGATAAGTCTTTTTTGACGTTTCACAGAACATAGAAAGTCCATTCTTTTCATGACATAAGCAGTAGTCACAAACGAATGTACCAGGGTTCACCTAGTAAGCAGACGATATTGCTTCCGTCTTACTTTCTTCCCAGTTTTTGACATGTATGTAGAACATTCATCTGTCTAGATTCTAAGTACTCTACTTCAGAATCTATTTCAGAATCAGATGATTCTTCTTCTTCAGCCCAGGCAGAGTAAACTGACCTGTCGTCATCTTTTTCATCAGAATAGGCTATTTCGTAGCCCTTCATATTCGTTGTTTCTACTATAGGCTCGTATTCGTCAAATAGAGCTTTAGTAGGCATTCATTGGCATAGTGCCCTTCAGCTTTACATAACCAGCATTTGCAAGTTTTCTTGCCTGGTTGAGTATTCTGATGGTTGACCCGGTGAATTTTTTTTTTTTTTTGAAGAATTTGTTTTTCGGATCTTCATCTTGTTGCTTCTTGTAATTGGAACTTTTCTTGAATTTCCAATCTTTTTTCTTATTACTCCTTTTGAATTTTTTCGAGTAATAGTTTTCTTTCCTTCTTCTGTGGAACTTGGATTCATGACATCCCCAGTCTGTTGGCATATCCAGTATTCCGTAGCAGAAATTTTCAACTCCTTTGAGTTGTTTCTTAGCCATATTAGCTCTAAGATTAGCTTTGCATTGTTCTTTCAGTAATTGCCTGATTCTGTCGGCAATTCCTCTAACTGAAAATCTTTCAATTGGTTTTTCAGCTATGCTTTGTCTCACAGCTGTTTTCCATGGTTCATGGAGTTTCCTGTGCAACAGGTTGACTAGATCAGTATTCTCTAGTTCACCAATCGTACAGTAATATTCTTGAAATTCATTCAAATATTCTTCAAAATATCTCATGTCACAGATTTTAAGAGCATAGATATTCCATTTGGCCATTTCTTTAGCCTTTTCACTCAGGTTTGAGAGGTCTCCACAGAACTGATCGTACATGGGTACTGCAAAATCATACGTAGATTTTGAATTTTTTATTTTTTCTAGCCAGTCTTTTCCTCTGGCAGTTTCTTTGAACGACAGATAATACTTTTTAGCTACTCCAGTAAGAGTAATTTCATAGTATACCTAAAGATCTGGAGCTTCAAATTTTCCAAGGGTAAGAGCAGAGGCCATCATCAGGCTATCTACCCATTGGTCAATGGTTTTTCTTTTATCTAGAGCCTTGTCTAGATTTAGCCAGATGTCGTAGTTCGTGATCGGAACTCTAGGCATATTGTTCTCTGGGACAAATCTTTGAAAATTTCTCTCTTCTTTTCTACCTGTAGGGACTTTCTGCATAAGGAGTTTTAATTTTCCCTTTTCTCGGATGATGAAAGCTTTGGAGCTATCCCCTTCTTCCATTTCAATATCTTGATAAGGAAGGATTTTTCTCACCTTTCCTGTATTGAATTTTTTCATTTCTTCGATTAGTTTTTCTAATCGTTTAGGATTTCCGCAAGATTCTGCTTCATCATAGAGTTTATAGAGCTTTTCTGCTCTGAGCATTTTAATTGGTCTGTTCAGATCAGCTTCTAATTCTTCTTCAGTGATAGATTCTGAAGGTTCTTCAGAGTATTTGGTACCACTAACACTAGCTTCTCTAGTGCTATAGCTTCTTCTAAGAAGATTTTTGTTTATCCTGATATTTTCAGGACAGACGTCACTTTTTCTGTGATTGTCGAATTTTAGACTGATATGTCCAGTCTTTCTACTTTCATAGATTGCCGCTCTGACATTTTCTACTGTTTTTTTCAGACCAGAAAGTTTCCATTCAATAGGAAAAGTTACTTCATTCCAAGTAACCTTGTGAATCTGTTGTGAATTATTCTTCTAGCTGGTGACGAACCCAGTAGTAAGACCTGGGATTTTGATATCCTTGTCTTAGGCTCTACTGTGGTACTCATTAATTTATAGTATATTCTGTATACTATAGCCAGTTCTTGCATATCTTTTTTCATTGATATGCCATTTGTCTTGACTTTCAGTCTTAGACAGTGAGCTGCTGCATCTTTCAAGCTGGTTGAGAAATTTAGAAAGCAGTTGAAGTATGCCACTTGATTGCATAAAGATGCTTCAAGTGTTCCCAACAGACTAGCTTGAAAATCTGTTAGTTTATTGTCTTATAAGACACATAGAACTGAACAGTTTATACCTTCTCAGGAAAGAAGTTTTATGCCTACTTGGATTGCTCCAATATGCATAAATTGATAGTTTTTTGTTCTTGCTCTGGCAACTTCTTCAGGAGTGATCATCAAGAGATTTGTTTCTCCTGTTGTAGAGGGGGTTGTGAATTCCAATAATTTGAAATGATAGCTATCCAACAAATAAAATTTTCCCCTTTTATAGATTTGTTTGAAATCTAATTTTGGAATTGCGGAGTTTTTTACCTCCTGTTCAATTTCGTTGAATTCGAATTCTTCTGCATTGAGGAGTTGTACTCCTTTCTTTTTCCCGAAGATGCTCATCATTTTGGCATCTCTTGTATCTTTCGCATTTTCATACCAAATACTAGTTTGACTAGTAGATGGTTCCAGAAAAATCATGTTAGGAACAGGATTCTTATCTGATTTTTCTAATGGTTTAAATCCATTAGTTTTCTTTGTTTTTACTGGAGGCACTTTCTTGTCCTTCAGTATATTTTTCATAGAATCCAGCTTTTTTTGCTGTTCAGTGATTTTTCTACTAACATTTGTTAGTTTTTCTTCTTTAGTTTTTGGAAGTTCTTTGATATAATCTATTTTTTGCACCAATTTTTCTAATTGGGCGATTATATCTGGTACTTTATCTAGACGATCTTGATATCTAGATATTTCTTGTAACAGGTTCTGATGTTTCTCATCAGAGGATATAAGTAGAGAATTCAACTTCTCTAATATTAATTTAGACATTGTCCCCATTGGGGATTCCCCTTTTTGAGCTCTTTGCAAGCTCTGATACCAGTGATTTGCGGATCTAACCAATGTTCATAAGATTAAGAGGTTTTTTTTCCTCTTTAAGAGTATATAAGAGATTTTTAATATTCTGCTCAACTTTATAGATTCTTGTTTGAATTCTAAAGATGATATCCCAGTAGTCGGGAGTTTCTCTTTTAAGACTTTCTCTAAAGTCTTTCAATTTCCTCAACTTTTCTCTTTCCTTTTTCAATTCTTTGCTCGTAATATTACAGATAGCAGTTAACTCAAGTCTATCAACTATCAGAATTATGAATAGTAAGATTTAACTGTTTACCTTTTAATATAGACGATGAAGTATAGTTGCAATTATAATCTAGACAAATAATAATCTAGATAAATAAATAAATTCAAGATGGGCCCACCACGTTTCATCAAAAGGAAAAAAAGAAACAAATTAATAGTAAAAGCTAGAGTTGGAGAGAGAGAAAGAGGGGTACTAATGGTATAAACCTTAAGTGAAAGGAATAGTTGGGAGAAAAAGAGAAAACTTTTGTGTGAATAAGATTAAAAATAAGTTTGTGGAGTGTATGGTGTGTATTTTGGTATTTTGTGGGTAAGTGGTCATTATCCCTTGAAGTAATGCATCTTTACTCTCGAAAATCTGCACAAACCACTTTGGACTTTAATTTGCATATAACACTTGATCCAAGTAAGAAAAAAAAAAAAAAAAAAAAAGGAGGACATAGTCAATAACCATTATTAAACTAATAAAAAAACAAGAAAATCATCTTCCAAAGACATGGTAGCATCACTTTCCTTATTCAATAGCACTTTTTTCACTTGATGCATAGTTAGGACGTAGGACTTCCTTCAGTTACAGTAACAAATAAAGAGATAACATGCATAGTGCTGCGCATTGAAACCTTTCAATCCATTCAATGTTATCCAGCTTATGATTAGTGGGATCTATAAAGTATATACTACTTCAACAGGTTTTATCATGTACAATGGTGTGTGTGTCTCCATCTGTCTATATATATAGATATATATATATAGATATATATATATATATATACAATTTACAGCTTTCAATATACAACTCGTAATAGTATTCATCACTCACCTGATTAGTTGTAAATTGGTTGGTATAGTTTTATGTGGTCTCCAATCCAACTCCACTTTGACTAGATTCATTGTGTTCTTGTTGCTGTTCCTGAAGTTAAATAAACTAATTTACTATTATAGTATTACACTAGGAATAAACTCTCTGAAGACCAAGATATATTGTCTTGGAGACATAAACCATAGAGATTAAACCATTCCATTGTAACAACTTGATCGATCACAATTAATGAAATTGCACTCTACCAACCTTAAAACCATGACAAAGCATGTGCAGGAACCTAATAATTACCTATATATACATATTTGAATAACCATTGAACAAATCAACGATTACTCAAGTTAAACAAAAATTTGCTCATTGACCAGTTCCTATTGAAAAACAGGAGTAGTTAAAATCTTCATCCATCGTTCCACTTATGCACCCAAAAAATCCCTATTAATCACATGTATAGGTAACGACGTTCATTGAGAATGGTTAATTGAAGTTTCTTGAGCATACCTTGTAATCGAGATAGTTAAAAAAAGAACATAATTAAAACATCTAAACTCATATATACCTTGTGTGAAGACTCCAAAAGGATGCTTTGCTCAATTACGGCATCATCAATTTCTTCCATAGAATTTGATGCATATTTTAGGGTTTACGTTGCATGAGAAAGTTTTCTTTTAAGTTGAAGACTCTGTACTGTTTCATGGAGGTAAGAAAAGAAATTTTTATTTTCCCTGTTTTGTGTCCTTATTGGTAATTTGACATGGATTGATAAAGTCAACTATAACTTGAAAAAAAAAAAAAAAAAAGGAGGTCCAATTGCCAATTTTGGAGATATGAATAGAAGCACCTAGAGATTATACAATTAATAGTCACAAATAGTTAAAAAGTTATTATCTACACCTTTCATATATTAAATGGAGAAATTATAAATACACACCCCTTCCTACTTAATACACATCCCTATTATTTTACATTTTAAGTCAGATTTCATAGAAGAAGAAGAAGACGAAGTGATTAAGGCGCATTAGGACACTGGTCAATATAGGAGGAGTTTCTTTCTTTTGAAGGTTATTTTGGAGGTTCGGATTGTTCTAGGCCCACATATCTCCTGTCTACGGTTGCTCATTGTTTGGGAATTCGGTTCGTTGACTAAAAGAAAATAAACAAAATAGTTTTTGTGGTATTGTTGGATTGACGTACAAGATTTTGATCTACAACAATAAGGCATAAATAAAGGGTTGTTTGGGAGTTGAACTCATGACTTTTTGTGTATGAAATCAGACTTATATTACTAAACTAAATAGTCGTGGGCAAATCACCGTCTGATATATAAAACTATGTTTAAGGAAACCAAAATTGGGAGAGAATTGAGTCGTGCTTTCATTGATAATGGAGGCATCTTTATATAGAGGATTACAAGGTACAGAATCAGAGTTGTACAAGGAAAGATAATTGTACAATTAATCAGATATCTATGAATATCTCCAAGAATATCTCTACTTCAAAACCCTATTACAACTAGGTCAAGTAACCTAGAGTTTGGGCCAGACACATATTCTTGATTTACTTGAACACTCCCCCTTGTGTTGCCCAAAAGTGGTGCTCCTCTCGTTGCCTCATTAACAACCTTGCAGAGTAACAAAAACCCTGTGGGACAAAAATAACCTCGGTCGAAGGGGAAAAAGAGCACAACACACCTTCACGTTTTGAGACCATACATGTAGACATCTCCCCCTGATAACAACAGTCATGGAGTTCGGATAATTTCCACAAACGATGCTACCAACATGTTTCTCAAAAGTGAATTTAGGTAATGACTTGGTGAACAAGTCTGCCACACTGTCCTCAGATCGAATCTAGTTCGCTTTGATCTTGAGGAGAGTCTGTTGTTACTGATTATCCTTGGTGTTGTCGCTTTTGATGTAGCCTTGCTTTATTTGTTCAAAATAAGCATCATTATCCTAAATGCTCATAGTCTCATTTGTGGTAGACTTCAAACCACAATTGTTCGAACATGCATAATTATGGATCCAATCCATATACATTTACGAACCTCTTCGTGAAGAGCAATAATCTCTGCATTGTTCGAAGATATAGCGACTAAGGTCTATTATGTACACCTCTAAGATATCATGGTCTTTACCCATGGTAAACACTTAACCAGTTTGGGAATGACCTTTGTGTGGGTCAGAGAGATACCCAACATCAGCAAAACCTTCCAAAACACATGCATGTTGTTTTGGGATGGGGATAAAGGACGCAGGCCAATGTTGGCGGTGTTCCTAGTGTGTGATGGATCGGAATCCATCGTCTCTCTGTAGGGATAGAACAAGCCCATATTAATCATACATCTCAAGTACCGAAAGATATCTTTTACACCAATCCAATGGCATTGCATTGACGCAGAGATATACCTTAGCTAACAAGTTCACTGCAAATGAGATATCCAGTTTTGTGCATTGAGCTAAGTACAATAATGCACCTATTGTACTTAAGTAAAGCACCCTGCCCCTAGCACATCCTCGTCATCATCTTTTGTACGAAGAGGATCCTTTTCAGGATCATGACTACGAACGATCTTGAGGGTGCTTGAAGGTTTGACCTTGTCAAAATGCCTAAGCATCTATCAACACAATGCTCAAGTTCCAAACTGAGACATAATCGTGTTCTCCCAAAATCATCTATCTCAAACTCGGATTTCAAGTGTTTAGTGGTTTCCCTTAACTCTTTAAGGGCTTCCAATGAAGATCATGTCCAACATGAACCGCTATAGAATCCAAAAATTGTTATGGAAACGCGCGGGCATATCCTTTCCCAATCAAGTAGTCACTCTGGTGAGCATTTCAACCTTATTGTAAACGCGCTCGTGGTCTAGAGCCACTTGACTTGGGTAAATGAAGTTCACCATGAACCTCCATGTATATTCCGTATCTAGATCCCTATAGAGATACGTAGTGACCACATTCGTAAGCTGCATGGTCAGTTATTCAGAAACTACCAAACTAACAGGGTAGTAAAGTGCAGTGACATCCATTACGAGAAAAAATGTCTCATCGTATTCGATTCCAGGGCGTTTTGTGAGAAGCCTTGCTCCATAAGGCGAGATTACTATCTCTTTTTCTCATCACACTTTCTAATGAAGACCCATTAGTTAATATTTTTTATGTTACGAGGTGTTGGCATCACTGGTTCGAAAACCTTCCTCTTCGTTAGAGAATCCAACTTAACATGGATCGCATCTTTCCATTTAGGCGAAATTTCTCTACGTTGGCATTCATTCATCAACAGAGCGTGGTTCAATTTCATCAGACTCAACAAACTCATGCGCAACAAAATGCGTGACTACATCATCAATTATGATGGAGTTTCTATCCCACGTCTCATGTACACTAGTGTAATTTTCACAGAGCTCTATATTCTCAGGAATAGGTTCTAACGTTGAGGCGTGCCCCAACGGTAACCTTAATCCAGAAAATTCTCATGAGACGGATTTTGAGTGTCTATGATCAAAGGATGGGGTTGTGCCAAGGTATCCTTCGAACCCACGGGCCTCCCACTCATCCTAGCTAGGGCCATGGCCTATAACGCAAGAGTGCCACTCTCTTAGGCGTTGGTGCCATGCCTACCTCCGTGTAGGGTGGCGCTTCGTCCTCTCTTAGGGACGTTGATCCTTGCAGGCATATTTGCAGCAGATATGTGTGATCTCATCACTTTAACATGGATCGAGATAAGACATAGTGGGGACAGGCCACGACAATTCCTGTCGTTCCTGCTGAACATCTGTGTTCTTATCTCCCCCTAATAATGGGAAGACTGTCTCATCAATGTGACATCCGCAAATCTAGCGGTAAAGAGATCGCCTAGCAAGGGCATTAAGTGGCAGACAATTGTTGGAATCTCAAATCCAACGTAGTTGCCCATTAGTCGGTAAGGACTTATCATTGTGCCTTATGGCGGCACAATTGGCACATAAATGGCACACTCAAATATGCGTAAGTACAATACTTGTACCCAGTCACTAACTATAACACAGAGGTAGATTGAGTGGCGTTGGGTCGTAGATGAATTAACATAGCTGCATGCGATATTGCATCACCCCAAGCAAATATAAGGAGGTTGGTGCGCATTACCAAATCCTGACTACCATCGTAGTCATTTCCGCAAGACCATTTGGGTGTGTACATGGGAATATGATGTCCAACATCAGTCCCATTGCAATAACCATCGAAAGTCTTCGATGTAAACTCTCTAGCATAGTCAAATCTAATTGACTGAATAGGATGATTCGGGGAGTGAGCCCGTTGTCATGTGATGTGTGCTAAGAGTGTAGCATAAGCGACATTACAAGTGGACAATGGCACAACACATGACCAGCTTGTTTGTGTGTCAACCAGCATCATGAGATATTTAAACGTTCGCAAGTTGGTTGAATTAGTCCATAGAATCCCTATGGGTTCTATGTAAGAAAAAATTGAGTATTTTCATATCCTTTGTATAAGACGGTCTCAGTCCTAATTTCCCAAGGAATAGGCTTTGTAAAACGAGCGAGAGGCTTTAGAAGCAACCAATGAGGATTTTCTGAAACGCTATTTGAAGTAAAGTTGTTGATTGTAACATCACCTGGGGCGTCATCACCATGATGTACGCTATCCATGGCATCATGGATAAGGACTATGTCAGCCCTAGGCTGGTGGTGGACGGCAGCGACCACGGTCACACTTAGTCTAGGAATCAACTTTTGATTCATGCTTTGTTTCACTCGAAAGAAAGGATGTCCATATGAAGTCTTGAGTAGATGAATCATCATATCATGACTAGGATGACCTATCCTATCGTGACAAAGCCAATATGTGTCTAAATCCAAGAGATCTTCTCTCATAACTTTATTGGATTTAATAGCTCAAATAATGACAAAAAGTCCACTAGAGAGACACATAAACTTCTCTAAGATGCGCCTTTGTTCACAATTATTAAAGGTATTGCAAAGGAACTCATTTCCGTTCTCTACATGCGTTTTCACATGGTATACGTTGGCTATTCATAGGTGCGATTCGCCTTAGGAGCGTAGAGAGTTTCTGTGATAGTAATCAAGGTGCCATTTGGCAAGGGGAACTTGGGCTATATGTCCTTGAATTAATACTTATGGCCCACCCATCATAGTCACAAAATAATATGCTCAGAATCAAAATGGAGTCATAATGAAAAGAACTCGAAATTTTATTCATAAGCCAACGGAGTACATCATTGTCTCTTAACCATTAGGAGAATCTAATCTAAATGCTAGCTAATGCAAAACAAAGGAAGTAGTTTGACTTCTTTCGGTAACTCCAAAATAAATATGACCAGGTGAGTAGAGAGATGTCGGTGGAGCAAAGGTCGCTTAAGTACCACTTATCTCAAAATCTTCCTAGACATCACACTCATTTTGGATGAGCCTATATGAAGAAAAACTAAACCAATGGCATTTACTACAAAGTATATGGCAATTGCCTATTACGTCTCATAGAAAAATAAAGACTTAAACAGAATTGGTGATCTATTGATCCTAACCAGATTTGTAGTCTTCAACCCTTCACTCTATATCATCTTCTTGATCTTCTTGTTCCACATAGTGAGCTTCTCTTGCTTCATAATATGCTTTGTAGGTGGTGACAATTTCTTCACGAGCTCTACAAATGTGTGCCAAATGACCGGATACTCCACATCGAAAAACATACATCTCTGTGCTCAGACTCCATTGATTGAGGCGCTTTAAAAGCGTCATTTAGATAGCTCTTAGTGTTGGTGACGCCACCAACATGACCAGAGGCGTTGCCTCCCTCTCCCTTTCCACGTTTACCTCTTCGGTTCCTTGTTCGCCTATTTTGGCGGTTACCTTCCCAAGTAGAGTGATTAGATGGACTGGAGCATCCAAAAGTATCCCTAAGATTACGGTTTCGCTCTTGGCGCCCTCTCTTGGGGGTGCAACTATAATTGGATTCCGGAATATGCTCTGTTTCCATGGATATCGAATTATAGTTCTTCACAAGGATGTTGTCATGCTTTTCAGCGACATTCATAGCTCCAATGAGCTCATGAAACATTGTGATCCATCCTGCAATAACATCGATTTGATAATTCTTAGCAACCATCAATGCAGAGATAGGGAAGGTAGAGAGATTCTTCTCAATCAACATCGCATCTGTGATCTCTTTACCACAGAATTCCATTAAGGATTTAATGCGTAGTGCTTCCGAGTTGTAGTCAAGAACTAACTTGAAATCATAGAAGCGGAGGCTATGCCATCTCACTTTTAGGTCAGGAAGCAGGGTGCAACGAACGTTGCCAAATCTTTCTTCGAGTGAGACCCACAGCCTTCTGGGGTCTTCTTTATTCATACACTCATACTAGAACGAACCATCCATATGACGAGTCATTAGGATGATGGCTTTCACCTTATTTGACTCTAAGGCTGCTTTATTTGCTTCCAAAGCTTGATCTTGCTCAACAGTTAGCACGTCCTGGCAAGGCTTGAGAATCGTGTCCAAGATTCCATCGGCCTTGAGATGCTGGCGGACATCACGAACCCACCTGTGATATTCAGAGCCAATTGTTTCCAATGAAGCAAAGTCCAATTTGTTCAGGTTACTCATCCTAAAAGAGAACAAGAAAAATGGTTAGTTTCGGAGCGGAAAAAGTTACCACGAAAACATATAAAATTTCTTAGCATAATCGCTTCCAAGAGGTATTGGATTAGATTGAAACAATGAAGTAAGTGGTCGATCATAAATTCTCTACAAACTCTAAGTTTGGAGATCTCAACAAGCTCCAAGCTTGGAGTGAGCACGAACCCCCACAGTTCGGCTTAATTAGGTCTCCCCTATAATGAAGAAATGGGGGTAGAAGAAATGAGGTTGCAAGTCCTTGAGAAAAGGAAGAGAAATTGAATAAAAACTAAAAAAACGGGAACTTTAGTACAAAAAATACCTTGAAATAGGTCGCCGGAAAATTTGGTAGGAAAAGTCGGCGGTGACGTGGCACCAGACGGCTAATATGGCACCGGATTACTGACGTGGCTGATGACGAAGCTGCTGACGTGGCTTGCGTCAGTGGGCCTCGGCTTGGGCTGCCTCCTCCCCTTTTGTTTTTCTTCTTCTCTTTTCTACAGGCTTTTGCAGGAAATTTTGGTTGCCTGTTCAGCAACTTCTAGACCGATTTTTGTGATGTTTCTTTCGGTTTCTGAATCTTCAGATCAAGGGGCGTCTGCTGATAGAATTTAGTTGAAATTGGAGGTCTGGAAGATGGTGAACCGGTGGAATATTTGCTGTGGGTTATATGGAGCTTCCGGTGGCCGGTTTTGGATTCCTGGTGTTGAGGGCTTCAAGTTTTGTGGCGGAAGCAGAAAAGGGTTCAAGGTTTTGTATTCGGATTTAAGCTTTTAGCTTCTTGAATCAGGGTTTGGCTATTTGTTTCAAGGTTAGGGCTTCGTGCTGATAACGTGTTTAAGGAAAATCAAAATTGGGAGAGAATTGAGTCGTGCTTTCATTGATAATAGGGGTATCTTTATATGGAGGATTACAAGGTACAGAATCAGAGTTGTGCAAGGAAAGATAATCATACAATTAATCGGATATCTATGAATATCTCCGAGAATATCTCTAATTCAAAACCCTATTACAACTAGGTCATGTAACCTAGGATTTGGGCCAGACACATATTCTAGATTTACTTGAACAAGCTGAACTTTTGAAGATTTATTGCTTAGAGAAGGTCTATAAAAAAAAAAAGGAGTTCAAAAAGGTTCAAGCAAATCATGACCCTCAAAATTTCACTTAAATGTAACAACAACTATTAGAGAAAAATGTACCAGCAGTTCCTCAACTCTTGTGTACCAACCAATTTGATACCCACACTCTCAATGCTATCCATGTGATACCTAAACACTTATTTTGCTATCGACAACATACATTTGTTAGATTTCTCTGACAAAAACGTTAGAACAGTGACGTGACAAGTACGTGTCACGTATGTGATATTTTTATTAAGGGAAAAATTGTCCTTCTCTATTGATTAATTAAAACAATTATCTTTCTTTTCAATTTTTTTTTTCTTTCTTCTTCTCATGTCCTCAGGACTGGGGATTTTAAAGTCATAGCAACATTCCTCATCACATCCAAAACCCCCAATCGTGCTAGAAAACCCTAACCCGAAACCAATTCTTGCAGTTACCACCAATTTCCTGGATGGAATTTTCGAAGAAGAAGCCATCATCAAGAAGCATAGGATCATCGTCTTCATCCAAAACTCATCTGCAAGATATGGCCAATTGGCAAGTCAACCATTGCTCTACTTTTGTCATATTCATCTCGAAGGCTGCTGCGAAAACCCTCCTTCAAAGCCATTGATGAATACCCAGTTCCAGAAGTAATCTTTTTGTGGTTATTGGTGTTTAATTTGAATATGAATAATCTTTTGCTTTCGATTTTCGATATCTCACAGACTGCCAATAAATCCATTCTCACACTCAAGGTTCCTTAGGGGAGATTAGGAGAATAAGAGTGGTGGTGGATTGGATTTGGACTTGGTAGTGGTTGGGTCAAAGCCTTAAAGGTTGAAGCTTTAATGGATTCTGATGGATAGAGTTAAAGAGCGAGAAAGAGAGACCTGCCATTCTTCTATGTTCTTTGGAACCCAGATTAGGCAAGTGAATCCCATCAATGAACAACAACGAAACAATAGACCCAGACATTTTTTTTTTCAAAAAGAAAAAAAAAATTAATTAGGATTTGATTAGTTACTTGATTACCTTCTCTTCTAAGAACTCCCACGATCCTTGAACGTTTCAATACTCTTGTATTCAAATTCTCAGACTTAACAGCATCATTAAGAGCATCCCAAGACGATGAATACCCAAAAATTTGGTAGCCATGCATATATGGCTTAATTTAGTTATTTAAAAAATAGAAAATTCTTTATAAGTGTCATTTTGAAACTTTAATTAGCCTTAAGAAGAAAAGAAATAAAAAATAAATTAATAAATGAAAATGGTAAATTGGTCATTTACTCTTTTTTGTCTTCAAGTGCTTGCCACGTTATTGTTCTAATGTATTCGTCAGGGAAATCTAACGGATGTATTTCGTCGATAGCAAAATAAGTGTTCAGATATCACATTGATAGCTTTAAGAGTGTGGGTATCAAATTGGTCGGTGCATAAGAGTTGAGAGTGTTGGTGCGTTTTTCTCTATTACGTACAGACCAATAATATCCCTTTGTTGTTAACTATTTGGTGGATCCTCATGACTCTTATTCCATCTTGCTCCCCGATTCTCTTCGATTAGGTTTAAGACTTCGGAGTTTATGATTGCATTTGGAAAAACTTATAAGCAACTTAAATTAAAATATATGAACAACAACGTGTTTGGTAAAATTGAAAACAACATTTTTTTTTCAAGCTAGAGCTCTTATGGAAGCAGCTTATTTTTACTGTAATTCTTTTACTTTCAAATTAGGTAAAACACTTTGCTACTGTAATTAGTCAATCAAACACTTAGCTGTTTTACTTAATAACTATTCATTCTCATATCACAATATATATAAGTCACCTTATCTTATAAATACAGTCGTATCAAGCTAGCTAGCCCTACGAAATATCGGCTATGTTATTGACTTTATATTGATGATGACTAACTATGCACTGAGTTTGTCCTGATAGGAAAAAGAAAATCATACATGTTGAATTGCATCGATGTTTGCAATTAACTTTGCATGATTACTTCACTCAAGTAAGTATTTGCTTGAGTTTTTGGTTGAATTAATCTTAGAGTTTTTGGTTGAATTAATCTTTAATGGTGGATCGGTAATCCAATGATTCTCATTGTATTTCATAATAAACTAATTGAATCTTGAGTTTTCCAAAACATATCACTAAATTTTAGAACGAACAACTCATACAGGCTAATATAGAACAAGAGCCAACTGTGAGGATCTCACTTGAACCAGCTGTTCTTATATGCTGGTGTTGCTGGATTCTGGAAACTATTGTTTAGTTAAAAAGATAAGAGGTAACAACCTGTTGCCTCATCATGATTGATCCAATTTTATCACTCTTCCTATATTATAACAAATAAGATTTACCGTCAATAGAAAATTCTCCTTCCATTGGGAGGTTTTCAATTTCTTGTGCTTGGTTTGCTGTGTGCATTTGTATTTAATATTCCAATATGACAAATTTCTACTGTACTTTTTTGATAATTGGTCGATTGTATTGTTATTTCTTCAAAGTTTTCTTCAATCAAGAAACTTGAATAATATAATAAGATGCTTCCTCCTTTTGTGATTGGCAATGGAGGATAAGTGCTTTATCACCCAAGCTAAAAGCTAAACTCCAAGTTAGGTTATATGATAAAGATCACAGCTTACTACTCAATTACATTAAAATTATAAAGAAGAAGGAGGAGGATTTACAAGTACATTGTTATTACAATGACGTACTATTCAATCCAAGTTTGATCAACACCATTAAGGTACTCCATCATTTTTTTTATTAATGACTTGGTGATGAAGCCGATGGTTTAGAAGTACGCTTTTAATACGATGAGGTACGATTCCAAAATGATCATCAAATCCATTTTGAGAATGTAGAACTTCCCTTGTATACCTCGTTTTGTTAATGACTTGGTGATGAAGCCGATGGTTAATAACTTAATAACACCTAACGTACTTGAAAAATTAGACAAAAGTTGTGGATACTTCAACAAACTCTTCTTCTCCTCGAATTGCTAGTCATTTTCATTTGAAGTTTAGCTTCATTAACCTTATCAAAAGGAAAATTCTCCAGTGCATTAATGTACTAATATATACATACCAAGAGTAAATCCCGATACTTTAACTGTAATCGATCAAATCATACCAGAAAGAAAGAGATTCCCTCAACATTAGCTCCAATGAGTTCATAAGTTGGCATAAATCTACCCACAGTGGTACCTAAATTTCCACCCGCCCCCAAATATATATATATATATATATATATGGAGTCGTTCAGAAGAGGACGTCCGCACAAACGGAAAAGTACGGACGTCCCTCCTCCGGCCTCGATCAGGAGGTGATGGTGGCGCTGCTGTTGCCGGTGCCAAACCAGGCCTCAATGTCGAGCCTTTGCTTTCCGTTGGAGTCGTCGATGAAGAGTTCGAAGTTGACCTTGATGGGCTTCCATGGTTTTAGGCTAGCTCGCCGCGCACACCTTCGATTCCGATTAGCTGAGTCTTCGCCTTGATGGTGACGCCGTTCGAGATGTCCAGAGGGTTCATCCGGCAACCGCAGTGCCTGAAACGCCTCCTGATCGAGGCCGAAGAAGAGACGTCCGCACTTTTCCGTCTGTGCGGACGTCCGCTTCTTATCTGGCATATATATATATGTATGTGTGTGTGTGTTTAACGAAAATATGGAGAGGGACACCAATTTGTTTGACAGCGAAATTAATTGGTAATTTTGTATTGGTCGATTGATGATAAACATGTACTATTACGGAATTCACCCTAATTTCAAACATCTTATGAAGTAGTTGACTCGCTCCATATAGTAAACTAGCTAGCCCCTTGCCAAATGCACCACTGCATTGTGCTCGATCGTTTGTATCAGTGTATCTGAATGTAGCCTTTAGCCAAATCTCACTGCATCAAGCTAATTCTTTGTTACTAATCTATACTATTATCAAGTAAAATGAGCTTGTTTTCCAACTGCATGCAAAACCTTTTATATTACCCTTCTTACTTCGATTGCGTTATCTATCTATCTATCTATTTATATTATTATTTAAAAAAGAGAGCTTGTAATAATTAACGAAACAAAGAATTAAAAACCAATGATTTTATACTTATTTTACACACTTTTTTCCTCTTCTTTAGTAACTGAATTATCTCTGGTAACTTGTCTCCATGCATGGGATATGGGAAGTGTCTAGTGTGCCTAAACGGAGCGAGCAGAATCTAACTAGAGAAGATGGGACTAGAAATAGTCTTCCAACGGAAATATCTTTTAAATTCCATGGCTGTACTTTGGAATTCCTATGGTTTTTAAGCCAGACCCTCCAGTTGCATCATTTTCTTTCTGCAACACCATCTTGGTAGTTGAGCTACAGTGGACTTTCCCTTTTAGTGCTTCCATTTGATTGTTGGAACGAATCTATCAATTTGAAGTGGTTGAAGTGGGGGAGATTTCATCAGCCAGCCGTTGGAGAGAGATATAATAAGAACTTGTCAACTCAATGAAAGTCAATTGTTCATAGTTTATAATAAGAACTTTTTTTAAGTGTTGATGTTTTATTTTCCAGTTAAAATACATGATATTGTATAGCAATTATATTTTTCTGTATTTCAGTTTGAAATGTTAATAGTGCAATACCTCAAACTTGTGTCAGAATGACCCTGAGCTACAAGGTTTGTAAGACTGGCTGTGATGGGAAAATTTTCTGCTCGACTCGTCCAATGGGTGCACAAAAATGAGCCACAACCGTAACTTCCCTTCCCTTCCTTCCTAAGGCCTCAACACTATACTCTCAGAGATGTACGAGCCCACATGAAATCGAAATTAAAATCGATCAAGTATGTTAGCAATGTAGACTTTTGCACACAATAGCGCTAATGTGGGACTCAACACTGATCACATATATTTTCTGATGTTCAATTACAGAACTAAAACTACAACTACAATAGTCCAACACATTTGATCGCGCTACATACGTTTTCTGTTTTTCTGTTTCAAACCATTTGACACGATAATGTCCAATTTCTCTTTGAAGTCCCATACAAGGTAAAGGATTAAAAGACTCCGGACCTTCCCTAGTGCTGAAAAATTCTAACCCCAAAGACTCATCAAGCCAATGAAGGTCCCTGTACTTGGAGAAGTCCTTTTCAATAACAGCTTCATGGAAAGAGCATACCGTAAACTTCAACCAAAGGAGGGAAAAAGAAAAGAGAAAAAATTGTTAGAAGACTGACTCTTTGTTAGTTTATAACAAGAGCCGTTGAGGGGAGAGACTATAATAATTCCTTTGAAACTGAAATATAAGTTGTATACGGCAAGCCCATTTTTTGTTCCAATGAATCGAAGCAACATCACTAAGAGTGAATGCAACCGTGTATTTCTTATTTTAATCCCAAGTTGCTTAAATAAAAAATGAGAGGATTTTATGACTTTGTCCATATGGAAGTTCTTGCCTTGGGCATATCCAAACGGCATCTGTGTATATATCCCCTCTCTGTTTGAAAACACAGTTCACAATTACAGAAGATTGAGAAAAAGAAAAAAGAAAAAAAAAGAGTAAATTTTGGTTTGTTCTAGAATTTTATAAAAACTGTTTGGGTCTTGCATATAACAATATTTTGCCAAGAGAATGTCGAGAATGTTGAGCAGAAAATTGTCTGCGGTCAGAAGACTCGGTGTGGTTAAAAAAGTTTTCCTTTACATCCCAACCTTTCTCATCCCCCCAACCAAACAGATTGCTCTGTCTGATCAGCTCCCTTTGTTTCGCTTGCACTACTCCATCTATCAGCTTGTTTCAACTTTGCGTGTTTCAGTGTGGAATTTTCAATCAACTTGGAAAAAGGTATGAATGAAGAGGTATACTATCAGGGTCTTTGAGTTTAGTGTGGCTTTTTTCCTTTCATCTAGGCTTGAAATAGGTATAAGCTACTGGTTTTTGAATGTCTTATGTGGGGTTTCAATTATCTACAACTTCTGAATTCAGATTTTCATACTTTCACTTGTTTGGATAAAATCATACTCTGGTTTTTGACTTGTCTTTGCTTTGGGATTTGTGTCATGATTTTGGGAGCATGGGGATTAACACTCGTCTTCATACCATTCTCTATATGTTTCAGTTTCTTTCTGTTTGTCCATTTCCTAGAGGTTTCCTCTAGTTCCTTGGCACCCAGTGAACAATACCTCAGCTTTTCAATCTTGATCTTCTGGTTGCTTTAAACCAATTTTGCAGCAACAGTGATCTTCTGGTGTTTTTTCCTGAAGGGTTTTAAATGTATAACTGTGTTTTTGATCCTATGTTCTTAATATGTTGGCTTCTAACATCAAAATCCTCTGAGCAAATCTTCTATTTTTATCAAGCAGTAGTGAGAATTGACATGGGGAGGAACACTGCTGAAATTGTTACAAAAGCAGGGGCTGAGGTATGTTGCTTATATAAAGAGCTTCTTCATTTCCTATGATCTAAGATCTCTAGTTCTTTTAGAAAAATGTGTAACAATTTTAGTGATAATATGAAAAAAAAAAATTAAAAAAAATTAGGCTATGAAGGAAGGTCAATGCAAAAAATCCCTCTTTGCTTCTATATACAAACCAACAATAGAAGATGGCAGACCAAGGAGTATGGTTATCAAGGTAAATCTTGAACCCTTTTAAAGCATGTTTAATTTCTCAAATTCAATTTCAGATATCGATCTCAATAAATCTGGATCTGACTAGAGTTTAAATGGTTAAATTTGGAATACAACAGAAAGTACATACCATGATTCCGCCTCACATTATTGCTGAAGCCATATCAACACTCCATGGTGATGGCCTAGATCTGAGATGGTCAGGCCCCATTACACCAGCTGAAAGGGAATATGTTCAGCAATATGTGTTGGCAAAGTACCCACATTATGCGGGTCTTGTTGAAGGAGAAAAGTTCGACTACTCTAGCATTTGCATCAATGAAGAATCTCCTGATCCGCTCACTCCTGATGATAAGAAAAGGTCACCATGGGGCACCACTTTGAGGGAGTCCCCATCACCATTCTCTGGAAGCAATCTTCCTGACTTGGACAGGACTCAGTTGGAGACATCAAGGTTGCTTGACATCCTCACCAAGAAATCCTCCTTTCCCGGAAGCTTCATCTCAATCCCTGAGGTGCAAGCTCGAAACAAGGTCTTGAAGCACTGTGGATTGCCTGATGATGAGTACCTTGTTCTCTTCACCCCAAACTATAGAGACGCCAAGGTGTTGGTAGCGGAGAGCTATCCATTCTATAGGGGGAACTACTACATGACTGTTATTGGAGGAGATGAAGAAGAAGAAGAAGTCATAAAGGACTTTGCCGGTTACAAGGATTCCAAAGTGATTGTGGCACCAGAGTCTTGGTTGGATTTGAGGATCAAGGGTTCACAACTAAGCCAGTATTTCAGGAAGAAAAGCAAGCACAAGCTGAAAGGGCTCTTTTCTTATCCAGCATTTATAAATGGGATTCATCACTCACTGCATTGGATTTCAGAAGCTCACCGCAACTCATGGCATGTTCTTCTTGATGCAACTGCACTGGTCATTGGGGAGGACCACTTGAACCTCATGCTCCACAGGCCTGATTTTGTTCTGTGTAGTCTGGACAACTCTCATGGCCAGACTTCAAAGATCACCTGCCTTCTGATCAGGAAAAAATCCTTCGATACTACAATGCCTCCACCACAGATCAGTGAGTGATGAGTACTAAATGTATCTTATGTAAAAATATGTTAAACAGATTTGAGCAGACACCCATAATCAGTTAATTTTTTTAACTCTGAAAAAAGGGGAATATGAACATCAGGGAAGGAGGTATAATTACTAAGTTCACCGAAAACTTATGTGACTACGGAAATTTAATTGATTGAAGCACAATAAAATCTTTTACTGTTGTCAGTCCATGGACATGTTGAACTTAAATTCCTATTTACATAAGTATTATACTTAGATTAAGATCTCTCATTCTAAGCATACACAAATATCAGTGTTTAGCTAACGAGATTTTGCAACTTCTGTTTCCTTAATCTTTTTTTTACATGCCTCCTAATTTAGGGGTTAAGTAATTGTCATTTCACATTCACTGGATGCTAATTTATGATATTAAGAACATAGTGGTCTGCAACAATGCAACTTTGACCCCCTCTTTTTTTTTTGTTTCTAGCTAGGGTTGCCCTATATAAAGTGTATCCCCGATTTTCTCAAATAAGTCATGGAAATAGACATAATGTAATATACAAATCTTTGTAGGCATAAATATCATCGCTAATAAAGTTGTGAACCAAAGACTTTGTACAACAAATGATTAGTAGCACTAATGCTTTCATCAAATCATATGGAAACTAAGTCGCACATTTTCAAACGTGAATAAGGTGATTCGTGATTACTATACAACCAAAAGCACATTTTGATATTTCTTTTCGAATAACTGAATTATTTCAGTAAAAGCCACAAAGAAAAACAGTATTTCTAGCCTGTGTGTCTCAAAGTAGTTCAAAAGAAATACCAGAAGCACAAAAAGCATGGCAATAGAACACAGAGAGGCCAACCTCATGGGAGTTTTGAGCCCTGTCTCTAGCTGAAGCACAAGGAGATCTGTTCTATCTTTCGCAATCTCAACTCGCTTTCCACATCAATTGATATTGAATCAATAGAAAGGAGACAAAGGACCACTGAGACTTGTTCCCCTTTGGAAGACCCTGCATTATATCGCCCTCTGATAGTATAAATCAGCTCGCCCAGACATACACATAAACTTGGCAATCTGTACTCTGATACATATTTTATAAGTACTAACAACATTCATGAGCAACCAATCTTGCAGCAAATATTAGCGTGCAACTGGTGAGAACGTCTATGTGAAATTCAGAACATTCAAGGGATCACAGCACATTGGTCAAGCAACACAGTTTCTTTCCATTAAAAAACAGAAAGAATAACTTCATTTATTCAATCTACTGACATTATCTTATAATGTGTTTAAGTACATTGGGATCACATATAATTTACTCTGATTATCCTGAACAAGAACTCCGAAGGTGTCATTTGACCAGCATTATGTTAGCTTGTCAATACAATCTTCAATAAGTGCTGCGTAGTGCATATTGTTACTCCACATTTGAAGGTTGGTTTTCTCCCTCATGTTCCTGGTAGGGAAAAAAATATGAAGCATGTATAAGGTAATGCAAATGAAAGAGCTCCAGTTCGTATGCACTGATCAAACTTAGCCATCAGTATCACTAAGGTCTTTCAAGAACAACTAAAAGCAGTAATATTTTGACTATCATGAATTTGCTTCATTAATAGGCTCACGACTCAACTTTGCACAACGTATACTTACACTCATTGTTACGTATATACTCACTTTGATCTATTTAGTTTGAATTAATTTATTATACTTCATACCAAAAAAAAAAAAGGGGTCAATTATTACATAACACATGAAAACAAGAAAGAGAGTTATTAACCTCTTGAAGGACATGAGCTTGTGAGAGAGAACTGAGTCGGCAGCTTTCCATATTTGCAAGTAGTTGGATTACAGTTTGCAGATGAGGCAGACTGCAAAAATTGTAACCATGTTAGGAAAACAGCACTAAAAGAAAGCTATCCTGCAGTTGCAGATTATTACTAGTGCATGGACATGGGGCATATTTATTTTCAATCGAAACAAAATGTCATTCTGATATATATCAGCACTACTTAGTAATACAATACGATGAATCCCATTAATTTATTTATGGTCTGTAGGACTACATAATCTAGCCTCACTTGATGATTATCAAACCAGTTATCAGGGTTTTACTTTTAAAGCCTATCAACTATTCCAATCACTATTCCGTCTATGTAATAAGCAGCAATGCCCAAGTGGCTTGGGAACATGGATCAATGGCAAAACATGATGTGCAAGCATGCATCTTGTTGAGTCAGATTGCTGGATGTTTGAAATATATATATTGGTAATTCGTCAAACAATAAAATTATAATGTTTTGATCCCACAGTTATGTAAGCTTATATTTCTTAGAGGAATACTAAGCGAAAGAATTTAGCAACACATTAACAGTGTTAATTAAAATTCCTCAATGAACAAAGAGTTGCTTTATGCTTTGCCTAAAGCAGCATGCGACAAAAGGTTTGGCAAAAGAAACCCTACACGAGTACAACCTTTGCAACCCAGTTTCCATATGTGCATCCAGAGATGAAATGACTTGAGGCATCTGCTCCAATAACTGCAAGAAAAAGCAACAAACACAGGAAGAGGTAAATAAAATCTACATGTGATTGTTATAGTCAAGATCATCTTGGCAAAAGAAATTAGCGTACATGTCCAGTATTCTTGATTGAAGATGATTTGAGCAAAAGGTTCTTTGGAAGCTTTATCAGTTGGGTCTGCAGAAGAGAAGAGATCAGAATATGTAACATGGAAATAAGGCAAACGAGGCAAAGTCAAGTGGCACTACATAGACATACTGCAAACTGATGACTCATGACCCCTTTACTGTTTTACATTACTGTCCAGTTACCTTGCGGGAATGAGCAAGTCACATCGCACTATAAATATAGATATATACATATAGTTACATTCCATATCTGAAAACTTGCAAGCAAGAGAACTTTCACAAGAGTAAACATTCCAAAATACAGATTTAGAAGAGTTATATTATCAGGCTGCATACGGCGCCAAGGCTTCTCTGAGTCCAGGCCAGCCTAACCCTCATAGGTGCTTACTGATGCATTTGATCCATCTGGCACCCCATCTCCTTGAGCTTTGCCGACAAGAACTACTCTCAAGTATAAAAGTAGAAACAAGAGTGATGTTGGGGACACTTATGTGTACTGACTTGAGTAGTTTCCCCTGAAACTCATTCCTTCTCCTTCCAGACACATATTTCCATCTCTGTCACTCTATCTTTTAACAATAATTCTCATGAAGACTTGCTCTACCTCCAAAATTACAGTCTTCAGCTTCCTAATAGAAAGCCAAGGCATCTCCACTTCCTCATCCTTCCAACCGTCTTATTGCATCATCACGGTTTCAAGGTCAGTTTTTGATGATCTCACTATCAACACCCCCTTTCCTCATGCCCGAACAGTCTAACCAAAACAGAATTAACACTCATTTGAGCAAAGAAATTCCCATTTGAAACACTTGCCAATACGTACCCCCAGAAGTAGTAACAACACATTCCCTAGCTTCTAACCAAGCATTTTAATGTTTCATTGATCCATACGCCCACTTGTATCGATTTTACAATCCTTCACCAGGAAGAATTTCTGATAATGCCCACATTGTTTTCTAGTACTATTACTCTTCTAGTGGCCAGATACACATCCTTAACTCTTTTCCTTCTGCACCCATCTTTCCATTACATTCTTCCTCCATTATTTGTACTATCTTTGAGCTAAACCACCCCGGCCATATAGAATCAGTTCAAATTCAAATCTTCAAATGGCATTCAAAAAGATTCTCTGCAATGTATGCACCATTCCCAAATCCGATAATAGCCCAGTTTGCAAATTGGTTTGATATTAAAAAAAAAAAAAAAGAAGACAATTTGATCACTTTCCATTGAAGCTTCCATACATATTGAGACAGAGGAATTGAGAAGAGGAATAAAGAGTAGGGAGGTGATACCTGGGAAGTCGAGGACTGCTGCATGAGGTGGAGGAGGTTGGAAGTGGATAGTACGGCCTGAGAAATCTGATCGGAGACCATGTTTTTTGCCGTATTCTCTCTGCTGCTGCTTCTTCCACCGGAGGTTGAGCTCGCCATTCTTCTCTACCTGTTTTGAGTGTTGGCCTGAATAGAAAACATAACATAAGATTTAATCACAGGAAGGTCCCTCAAGTTTAGCGTATTTATACTCTTCCCGCGAATTTTATGTTGGTCAACAAATAGCCCCACTTCTTGTCTAAGAGCAAGTTTACCCGTGGGTTATCAATTAACTTACTATTCATTATTTTTTATGTGTTATTTTATCCTCTAAGTTATGAGTACAGTGTATTTAGAGCCCTGGGTCACGGGCACAGTGTATTTGCGACCCAGAGAATGAAAATATACACTAAAAAGCAGTGGATAGTAGGTGACCCGGTAACCCAACGGATGAACTTGCTGTAACAAAAAAAACAGAGACTAATGGTCTCCCTAGATCTCTCAAGGTTGGGATGCTCAAAAAGGAGTGTGTAGGGATGTGTTTTGGGTATATCACTTTCTTAAAAAATAAAAAATAAAAAAGATTTCAAGATATACAATTTCACCTAAATTTATATCCATTTAAACTATGAAGCGATTGAAACCTATCCCAACCTGGTGATATAACGGGGGAAATTACTTCTGGGTGGCTATTTCTTTGAGCTAATTGTGTTTCTTTTTCTTTGTTTTTCTCTTTTGTTCTTTCGATCATAAAAGAAGATCTCTAATGCCGAATTGATTTGAATGTTGTTGTTATAACTTATATGTGTATGTGGAATGAATTTGTCATTGGTGCCTCTCAAGATCTCTCGATAACTAGTGATTGTCCACGTGCAATTTTCATCACGGTGGCAATGACACTTCTTTCGTTTAGACTTACTTGTAGTCTATAATCTTTGCTCAAAGTTGGGTCTTTTGTGTATTCCTTTTCCGGTTAATGAAATTATGATTTGTTCCCCCCAAAAAAATCTATCAAATATTTTGTTTACTAGAATTCCTTGGAGTTTTTACCAAATGTCTAGATTTAATTTTTTTTTCTATAACAATTTAAGCTTAACCATTTAAAAAATAAATTGTCGGTGAACTGTGTCCTATTGATCAACTGGTATAAATGTGGTCATATGGAGGTCTATTTAATCTCACTAGCATCATGTATGAGTGAGTGATGATTTTTTTTTTGTCTTTTTTTTTAACGCAAGGGGTGTCAGTCCATTATAATAAAGTATGAAACATTACAAATATGACTCCTCTGGACTCCGGACAACAACAGAAGAGAGCCATGAATGAATAATCTAGCAACCTCTAGACTACTCAAACATAATGTTACCATAGGATTAAGCTCCAATGATTCGAGTAACCTTGATACTACTAGGTAAGACTCCAAATGCAGCCAAGACCCTTCCCTAATTTTATTCACGTTCCCAAAGAAGAACCCTACACAGAGGGGGCTTCTCCGGGCTCAACGAAATAAAATAAAAAACTTGAGGCCTAAAAGACCAATACTGAACTAATCTACAAGCCCAAGCAACAACAAGCCCATGATATCCACTTCAGCCATACTGACGTCAATGGCCGTACCTCCCGAAGTCGCCGGAACCCTAGAGAAGCTCATAAGGCCTCCAGACCACCTCCATTGCTACAAACCCGAGCCTACGCCCCGAATCTCAGCGCCAAGGTCACCAATAGCGGTTGTGCCACCTAGCTGCACCTCATCAACGACAAGAGGTACGACCACGGTGCTATCCACCACTGCTGCAAGAATCGTCCAAACCTCTCCAACCCGTAGTCCCCTACACCACGCCTTATCGGACGCCACCAAGCCCTTCCCAGAACCAGTCAAAAGCATAACCGCAAAGACATCTAGATCATCTCTTTACTGGCGTAAACAGTCGAGAGTTCCAATTCCACAGGGGATCGATCCTCGCCTCCACAACTGCTAGGAGAGAAGAAGGAAGAGAAAAGGGGATTAGCTGTGGCCACCTTGATGCCTGTAGCCAGCCGCAGCTGCCATCACAAAGCCCACCGCCGCCACTATCCTGATACCCACCGCTGCCATCTAAAGAAAGGATGAGGGTTAGGACAAAGATGAGAGAGATGAGATGAGTCATCTTTTTTAAGTGAGATGAGGAGTTAAAAAAGAACAAACCTTTTCTGCCACCTACTCAGAGATTAGCCGACATTTAAAGTTTCATACATGAATAATTTGTTCTAAATTTAGAATTAAAAAGAGATGAGTAAACCTTATGAGAAGAGGGTTTATCTACCCACTCCGACTGAAACCTCTAATAATAATTTTTTTTTTTAATAACCAAGAAGACATTTTTACTTGGATCTGTTAATGTCTAAAAGTCTAGCGGTAGCTGGACCTTAGTTAACGCTGATCCGGTGGGCGGATCGATACTCGTGTTGTTATTGTTGTTCCTGTTACCTATCAAGTAAAATACAATGGGCGTCAGAGGGAGACCGCGCCGGGCGGTCTTCAACTCTCCGATGCCTAAGTTAGTCAATGTATTTATGTTGACAAAGTAACAGTAGGAAAGTATTGAATGCATCATTAATGAGGAGAGAGGAGAGAACCTTTTATAGGTGAGGAAGAGACTGATCTTGTCCTTGTTTTCGATGTGGGACTGATATGCTTCAGTTCCCAGTTTCAGAAGCTTCTGATGCTATCTTGGCGCGGCGCGTGGCGGCGCGTCGGTGGCGATCTGGAGGTGGTCCGATGCTGAGGTTGTAGCCCGTCTGGCGGTGTGTCTGCATGTCATTCCTTTGGTTGGAATTAATATCTTTGGCAGTACAATGAGCATGGCCCATTATAGCTAATTATGCTTGCAAATGTACATGTATGTACATGATCAAAATTTAATAAATCAGAGGCATTATCATAAAGAACTAGTTGCTAACCCAATAGGGTTGGTTTAGTAGAATCATGTTAGCTGCAAGTGGGATGAACGTTGCAGGGCTTCTCCTGGTAATATGAGGTCTCTAGTTCGAACCCCAGCTTGTGAAAAACATCCCTTAGGGAGGGGCCATACCCAAGTTGCTCCAGGCCCCGAAGTGGTGACTTACTCAGCCACCATTTTATTCACCAAAAAAAAAAAAAAAACTAGTTGCTAAATCCCCGCGTTGCTGCAGGGTAAAGAAAGAGGTAAATCCTGCAACATACAGGGGGAAAATCATCCCATCACTATTCATTAGGCAACTCCAACAGATTCCCTATATTTTGATTTTTCTCTGCTTTAGGGAAAAATAAGCCTCTTTTGCTCCAATATATTCCCTATAACTATCCCTTTTTTAGGGAAAGTGAGGAAAAAGAAAACCAAATTCCCTATATTTACAGCAAACTCTAAAATTTTAAGAAAGAATATGGAGATTTTAGAGATTGTTGTAAAATAGGGAATCTGTTGGAGTTGGAGAAGAAAAAAGGCTAAAGTTTTGACTTTTGTTTCCCTATAATACAGAAATTATAGGAAAGCTGTTGGAGTTGCTCTTAAATAGTAATTAACAATGGACATTTGTCTTTTAGTATAGAGTATAGTTAAGCAATTAAGGGTGGTTTTAGTTGGACCTCCAAATTTGATATTTGGATCTCTCATACTTATTAAACCTCTAATTCACTTTTTTAAGTATTTAAAAAGTTAGGTAACCTCATTAGTTTTACCAAAATACCCTTAAACAGTTAAATCTATATCTTCAACCATTTTTTTTTTTATCTCTATCAATTCAACCACGAAGAATTTTGTGAGTGAGATTCCTACATTTTTGGTGTACTTTCAGTGATGAAACAAGAACATGATTCTTGGAGGTGCTGAACAAGTAGACAATTACAAAGATTTTTTTTGTTATTCATGATCAAATTTTTTTTGTTTGTTTTGCAATATGGATGATTCTAGAAAAGATTCTCAAATTAATAATATATAGATCAAATCTTAAAAGGAGCTTGGATCTTAATTAGTAATGACTAATAACTACACCAAAATATTCAATAAATTTAGTTTAAAGAAATTTCAAATCATATGCGTCATGCCATGTAAGTAAATAAAAATTTATTTTCAATTCCATGTAATATATCATGCCACATCATACTATTTCAACACCAACTTTACCCTTTCACATTTCCTTTTAAATGTTAGGGGTGAATCAATTACATTAATGAATTTAATTAGGTGACAAAAAAAAATATTAGCTGTTAATTATATATTAATTTAAGAGATATGTCTACCGATTCTTTGATCAATATTTTTCTTCATTTAATTAAATTCTTTCCTTTAATTTTTCTTCCCAAATGGCATTAATATATTGAATTATGTGTCAAAAAATAGACGTTAACTTTTCTTTCCGAATATTGATTAATTTCATCCACAAAAATATAGCATTAGAGCATCATTAGCAATGCTAGCCATTTTACAGTTCTATTTTAGCCGAAGTAGCTAAAAAGTCATTTTAGCTAGCCACTTTAGAAATACGTCTGCATCAGTACTCTCTAATTTAGCTAGTTTTAAATTTATATAATTTTTCAAATGAAGATTAAATAGTTTAAATATAATTATAAATTACATAAAATAACTTAAAATGAATGTTTTAAATTATAGAGAGCCTCATCTCGCTCTCTATATTTAGGAGCAAGATAGCTAAAAGTTATAATGGAGAGCCACTTAGGAGTCTGGTGCAACTGCTAAAATAGATAAAAAGCTAAACATCCTCTCTAATATAGCTAAGGAGTCAAAATAGAGAGTCTGCTAAAGATGCTCTTAGTAAATTGAATTTGGGAAATACTTATGTCTAAATTATGAAGTAAGAAAAAATTACACGTTAGCAGCCATTAATTAACATCTACCTCCAAAATTGACATAAGTTGACAAAGTCAACTATTACTTGGAAAAAGTGAGAGGTCTGAATGCCAAATTTGGAGGTATGAATAGAAGCTCCATCTAAATATAAGGGAAAGACAAACAAAAAATAATAAATTCACATCTAACGTTTAAACTCTAGCTACATAAAGAGAAAACAATGAACAAACGAATAAATACAATCATATGAATATGTATTTTTTACATTGTATTTTCAAAATTTGCAGGAACCCAACAAAGGTTGAATTCATATACATGTGTTATACAATTCTATTAATCGAATGTACGTGCAAATCTATTCACTGAATTACATGAAATTTTTTCTACTCTTGATTGAAGAAAAAAAAAATTGTTGTTTAAATCTAAGCATCAGTGTAATGAAAAAAAAAAATGAAAGAAAGCCAAATTTTTTTTACTTTTTAGAAGAAAGCCAAAATAATTTTTGAGGTAGAAAGCCAAAATAATTTTAGAAAATTACATAGTAGCACCAGACCAAAGATATAAACACAGAAAACCCACATTCAAATAGTTTTATACAAATAAGGACACAAGCTTAGGCCCAAAACCAAATGAAACAGGTCTGGCTTCGAATTTTGATAGAAAATGACTAAAATGCTCAGTTTTTATTACAATTTATGTTCATGCCACTGACATAATCCTCACCGTCCCAATATTCAAAACCTCCACCCTCAGATTCGCTCCCGCAGGTATCTTTGCCTCGCTCAAGCCTGACACTGCTCTCAGAGTCTCACCTCCTCCACCAATGACAACCTCTCTGCCTCTCTCTCCCGCCGATCCTGGTCCCTCTCCTCCTCTGGCTTCTATTTGAGATAGACAGAGTAGAGCACACGCAACGTTCTCTTTCGTCGTTGGATTTTTAGTCTCGAGCGCTCAGACCAGAGGTTTGATTGCTCCCGACGAAGCTATGAGCTCCTTGTTCTCGTTGCAGAGCGAGAGGTTCATAATCACCGTGACGCCATACATTGGGAGCTGGAGATCGGAGGCGCGATTTGCACTGGGGTCCCGGCGGAGGCCCAGATCTGATCTTCGACGATGGGGTGTGATGCAACCCTGCTGATCCACGAGGGTGTAAGGCCGATGAGCTTTTTGGGAAGAAATCGAAGAGATCTATGTGGAAGTTGAGGGGCTGATCCTTGATATGCTGCTGAACCCATTGATGATATTGTGCAGCTTTCTTAAGCTTGAAGAAGAGGAAGTTGTCTCAAACCTGTAAATAGTTTATAGACTTGATAATAGTCTAATAGTACTGCTTCAAGGTTTCGATCTCTGTAACTTTGAAATCCTGACTTTGAAATTTAGCAATTTTGGACTTGGCTTACAGGTTTCGTTGTGGCTGCATCTAGCGGCAACTGGAAAATTTAATTGCTTGTCCCCTACACCCTAGAGAAATAGCCATTTTAGGGGGCAGATTTTTTTGTGATCTAATCTGATTTGATGGTATCATGATTGAAAATTTGAATTCTCATAGCTAGTTCTAGTGTTTTTTTTTAGTCATTTGCTGGTAGATTTCTCATATTCATAAAGATTAGGCGATAAAGAATGTAGTAGCAGGATTAGGCAATGACGAATGCAGTAGCAGGATTAGGCGATGACGAGTGCAGTAGCAGAACTGGACGAGTATGAGTGCAGCGAGTGCAGTAGCATGATTGGACGAGTGCAATAGCAGGATTAGGCGATGACGAGTGCAATAGCAGAATTGGACGAGTATGAGTGCAGCGAGTGCAATAGCAGGATTGGACGAGTGCAGTAGCAGGATTAAGTGATGACAAGTGCAGTAGCAGAACTGGACGAGTATGAGTGCAGCGAGTGCAGTAGCAAGATTGGACGAGTGCAGTAGCAGGATTAGGCGATGACGAGTGCAGTAGCAGAACTGGACGAGTATGAGTGCAGTAGCAGGATTAGGCGATGAGATGAGAGTAGTGGGAGAATGAGGTTATGTGAAGTAACATAAAATGGATTATTCTCAAGAAAAAAAAAAGTAACACAAATGAATTATTCTCAGGAAAAAAAAATAACATAAAGGGATTAGAAGTCAAAAGAAGTAGTTAAGGGTAAAAAAGTAAAATTAACTCATGACATGTGGAAAGTGGAGAGCAGATTATCCTTATTTGTAAGATTTAATCCTTATAAAAGGATTATAAGTCAAAAGAATTAGTTAATGGTTAAAAAGTAAATTAACTCATGACATATAGTAAGTGGAGAGCACATTATCCTTATTTGAAAGATTTAGTCCTTATATGTTTAATTCAATCTTTAAAGGATGTATTTGTTAAGTCATATTTTGTCAATAACTTATATGTAATTTGTTAAAATAATTTAAAGTCATTAGATTTTGAAATGATAAGATGATCTTTTTTTTCAAGAATTACATGACATGATTTGACAAATAGGTTATTTGTGTATATAACATGGCATGACACCTAAAATTGAGGCCACAAATCTTAGGTGTCATTGAGGCCACAAATCATTTTGCAATTAAAAACCCCAAATCAATGGGAATTTAAGTTACTAATTTACCTGCATTACGCCTTGTTTAATTGATCCATAATCAACAACTATATATGAGTCTCCATATCTGATATAAAAGAGATCATAGAAAGAAAAATTGTGCTCAGGATGGGGTCAATCAATCAAAACTTGGTCCTCCTAGCCCTGCTGGCTCTTGCTGCCCTAGCCATTGCCCCAGCTATCTCCCATGCTCGACTCTCACTCACACCAGAAGATTGCTGGAGTAACATTGACAAAGTGGATGGATGCCAGAAAGAGATTTTCGCATTGTATGGAAAAACTAAAGGTGATATTCACATATATTCTAGTTGCTGCAAAGCCATCCTCGACAGCCCGAAAAGGTGCAGGATTTGGATTCTCGGGGGCCGAAGGTTTGATCCCGAATTTGCTGCTGGAGTCCTTCAATTTTGTGGTGCAACGAGAATAGTCCCTTCCCCTAGTTAACATGTTCAATTATGTTATGAAAAAAATCATAACAATTTAAGGCCAGCACTAAGTTGGGTTGCTAGCTGATGATATATAGTTGTTATATATTTACTGTTGGACGCTACGGCCTCGAGTTTATTCTCTCTTTCACCAATAGTTTTTGAGTTTCAAGAATTAATTAACTTTCACTAATGTGTTCCTTTAATTGTTACATCCTGGTAACTCCAGTTTTTGTGGCTATTATACATTCAAGTGGAGGTACCTATTTCCCATGAATGGACGTGCACAATTAGAATCTCCCCAGAGGCAGCCATGTTTGATGGACTCCTTATCCCCAAATAGACAGTGAATCATTGAACCTAAAACTCCAAGCTGTTCTACCCATAACACCCCATGTTGTTTTTAAGCTACTGAGATATATGCAGCAGCTTTGGGACTACAGGTGCTCCCTAATTCTGGATTTCAGTCTTCTCATCTTGTTCTGGAGTTTGATGCTTTGGCTGTTGTTACTGACCTCGCTAAGGATGAATCATTCAAATTTTACATCCAAGACTACAAATACAACATATCTCACTGTCAGGACCAAGTTTCTTATTAATTAGATATTATCTTTCTTTTGCCTTTTGTAACCAAGACTAAAAATCTTGGAACAAAGGCTGGTTGCATTACACAAAAATGGAGTATTCATGTCAGAATGACATCAACACAGGCCAGCCAAAACGCAATCAAATTACTATGAAGCTCAGTGCTCTAATCAAACCACTGCAATCAAAAGATAAATGGACTTCACCAAACCAACATCAAGCTCAGTGCTCTAAAAACATAGTTATACACCTCGCAATTACTACCACTGCAACGTTGCCCCTGCTGGTAACCAGGAAACGAAAAAGCTGAATCTTCTTAAGTAAAATAAAGTTTAAAATAAGAGATAAAGAAACACTTGAAGAACCAATGCAATTGCAAGTGAATCAGACATTTTCAACTGGCCCAATATGTTACAAACTTAGAACTAAAATAGGGTGAGAATCATGTGCCTAACATGCTCGTACAAAATCGAACAATTCGTGCAACAAAAGGACACATTCAAGGTACCAACAACTGTTAATTTTCGTTCCACTATTGGAGATTAAGAAGACTAAAGAGGTCACCAAAAAGAGAAGGGTTAAGGATACAGTTCAACACACTTCCTGCACTTCTCCTTCACCTTTTCTTTTTGAGTCCGGACTCAGTGTGTTAGACAAGACATGTAGCCATCCCATGTGGATTGATGTTAAGAGGATGATAACGGACAAAGAATATGGGTGAAGAAGAAATAGACTTTCACTGGTAAGTAGGCAAGATTTTCCTACTTCGTCATAAGTCAGCCAACAGATGGTGATCAATTCATTCAACTGATCTTAGATATCTGATAAGACTTTGAGGTAATATCAGTAAACTATTGATTCAAGAAATCCAGTGATAAGTAATAGTCTCAGCAGTCAGCACCAAACATAAGGACCAAGGACAAGCACATACAAATGTTCGAAGCTTCAAACCAAAACTTGAAATCAGAATAAATTACCTTGCAATGAGTTTTCCTCCTAAACCAAATGTAATCAAAACTTTTATCGAGCATATTGAACTTTGTAAGTTTCAATTAGAGTGGCCCAAATTCTAATTCACCTTTTGCTACAATAGTTCTGCAATCTTAGCAAACAAGACATTCTTGAACAATAAGGATAGCAATGTAACAAAGAAAGGACAAGGCTTATGGCTCCTCCAATCTCAATAGGGAAGTGAGTATAGGACTTCTAGGCAGTGTCATATTAGACTATAACAAGTTCTTACTTCTCAGTAACTTTCCAATCTCAAATACAATAATCGTTCAAACAGCAATATGCTAACATAAAATTTTCAAGCCATTTCAACAATAGTGTGGGAGTCAAACATTATTACCTTGAACCTTGTGACAATGAATAACTTAATTTTGTAAACAGAGCAGTAGACTCAAATATTGTAATCTTGAACCTTTTCACCTTTTTTCTTCTGTTTTTTTTTTTTTCCTTTTTTTGATAGGGAACAGAAAATAACAATAGAACTTTAACCTTCACCTGATTAGAATTTATCCATCATATCTCATTCACTGACATATAATTTATGCACAGAACTCATTTGATAAAAAATTAGTGAAGGTTACCAACTCATCTAACTAACAAACAAAAAAAAAAATGCCAGCAATTAAGTTGATCTCAGAAAGGCATTTGGCACTGTATTATATCCCATATATGATTCATATGTAGCAGCACTTGAAGTAAGAGACATACAACTCCTTTTTCAATAAGAAATAAACTCAATTGATGCGATCATTACAACATATTTCCGATGTTTCGTGGTAAGTTTAAACTACACTAAGAAATCCTGCCATACTGGCCATCTTACATAGTAACTTAATCCCCGAGCAGATAGCAATAACTTGCCTAAAACTGAAGCTAGGGTCTTATATACATTTGAAAACAAAGCAGTAAAATGAGCGTTGATATGCCAAACCTTGCTAAGCCGTAGCAGCCTTTATAGCTCTCTCCAATTCAGATTCCAAATCACTTGCCTGATTGGTAGACTTCTTCGAATCCACCCGAATACTCTCTTCTCTGACACTCTTCACCGGTGTGTGAGACTCTGTTCGCACATTCTCTTCTCTCCCACCCTTCTTGTTCCTCCACCTCTCAAACTCACCAGAAGTCTCACCCACTGGCGGCAACGCTCTCTTCCTCGAAGCATCACTTTCCCCACGAAAATGCCTCCCAGAAACTCCAGACTTCATATCCTCCAACCTCTGCTTCATATCCCTATTCTCCTTGTCCAAAACCTCCAAATCCCTCCTCATCCATAACCACATCCCCTTCAACAATTCCAAATCCTTTACACTACTCTCACCACTCTTCTCCTCCTCTCCCTTCACCTCCTCAACTGTCTCCACAGCAATCTTATTCACTGTCAAATACGGCAGCTTGGTCCCCAACTTCGCCGGAAAGTTCACGCCCCACCGCATATTCACCATCACTCTTTTCGTCACAGGCAAAACAGTCCTGGCCATCACAGCAATCCCATTCAAAAACCCATCTTTCCCACCGTTCTTCAAACCCAACTGCCTCTCCTCCACAGACCCAATCCCCCCATTTACATCTTTACCCCCACGAGGCTCCAAACTCAGCTCCTGCCAGGACGACGACCCTTCCGAGACAACAAACCCATCCACAAAACCACCGTTCGAGCAGGACCCAGAATCCAAATCACCATTTGAGCAAGACCCAGAAAGCTCAGAGTCCGAAAAGGCGGACTTTTTCAGTGAAAAGTTGCCGAATTGGGGCTTGATGTGGAGAGAGAAAGTTGGGTTAGTGTGGGAGAGAGAGAAGCGGGCAGTGAAAACAAGAGGGGAGTGGTTTGGGGAGCCGAAGAGGCCCAAACCAGACTTGAGGGAGAGAGAGAAGGGGGAGGGAGTGGTGGTGGAGGTGTGAGAGTAAGAGAGTTTGAGAGAAGGGCCGGAAGAGAAGTTTGAGGAGAGAGAAAAGGAGAGGTGAGAGGAGGAGTTGGTGGATGGGACGGTGGCTATTGAAGAAGTGAAAGGCTGGTTGAAAATGGTGATGGGGATTTTGGCTCTGATCAGTGGGTTGCAGTAGTGTTGGGAATCTTGGTCGTCTTGGAGACGAAGGGAGATCTTCATTTCCGTGTGATCAGGAGCAGGGTTCTCAAGTCTTGATTGGGTTTGGGGATTGGAAGTACACAGCAACTGAGCGAATGGTTTGTTTTCTTGACATTATCTTTTACCAAATTCTGAACGGACCCCAATTTGCTCAATATATTTGGTAATTTTTTTTTTTTAAATGGTGGCCGAGTGAGTTACACTCCGGGACTGAGAGCAACTTGGGTATGGCTCCTTCCAAGAGATATTTTTCACGAGCCTGGGGTTCGAATCAGAGGCCATCTATTACTGGAAGAAACCGTGCAGCGTCCCTCCCACTTACAGCCTAACATATTTCCACTAGACCAACCTCATTACCAAAATTGGACCTCAATTTGCTATATATATATATATATATATATTTTTTTTTTTCCTTTCTTTAAACTTGAAAAAGACTCTCACAACGGTATTAACTTTTCGTTTTTTCAACAAATAAGATATTGATTGTTTTCTAGATTCCGAGACTCAACCATCCACAAAATCCCATTAGAGTCTGTGATACACTAATGTTCTAATGTAGTGATAGGAGACATTATAATTGAACTTAGAATTCTGATGATACAAGAGATGTTGTAATATTTGTGAACATACATGAACTTTCTTAACAAGAGTAAGAGTTTCCTTAAGTACTTACTTCCAATAGCGATTGTTACCATAGAAATCTTGTATACATGGATCATGTCTAGTCCGGTGAAAAATTTTGCTTCTTAGAATTGTGACTTTTCTTTTATTCGTATCCCTAAATCCTAATCTTTGCTCATAATATATTTCTCACAAAGTTAATAAACAAAATTTTATCCGAAATAAAAGAAAAGTCATTAATTTCATTTGGTATGTGATCATAACAATTGAGCTTCAATGAAAGATCGATATAGGAGCTAAATATCTTTCAACTGAAGTTGGCATGCTTCCAATGATTTCTGGTTAGGTGATCACTGCTCTATATTCCGAGTTAGATTGAGTCGGAAAGCGGTCGACAATCATTTCGTTTTTGTTTTTTCGTTTTTAAAGTCTGTAATGTATCGTGTCAATTGAAGTTAGAAGACTCTTTTATCCCTTACAATATAAAATATAAGAAGGACTAGTCCAGAATGGTGCCAAAAAGAAGGAGAAAAACATAAAATTATACTGCAATTGCAATATGGCGAGGAGAAAGGATCAAGGGAAAGAAGGGAGTCCGTCCAACAGGGCAACTGTCCAAATAGTAGTTAGTAGTAGCAAGTATACCTGGACTCACTGCCTCTCTTCGTTGCTTCCCAACGAAACTCTCTCTCGTCCTTATGTTCCCTCCCTTCTATTTCACCACATAAACACCCCTTTGCTCTCTCTCTCTCTCTCTCTCCCTCTCTTGCTGTATTCCTTTCTAGTCTACCAATATCATCCGAGCTTTTCCTCAATGGCGACGCTTAATGTTCCGGCCAGAATGTCCCTGAAACATGATCGGACTTGGACAACTGATCGGTTGGCTTCCTCCAAGAGCCTGAGTGAATTTATTGGCTTTGAATATAGACCCAAGAGAGAAAATGGCCAGAAGCAAATGTTCACTGTTAGATCAGTGAGGATCACCCAGCAGAGCAGTGAAGGCAATCCTAGCTCAACCAATGGCCCTGTGGGTGGTGTTGTAAGTCTCCTTTGTCTCAATATGGGTTGTTGATTTTATGTGTGTGCTTCTTGAATTTGTTATGTACTGTTTGCTTGCTTAGACTGTTGAAAGTTTGAAACTTTCGAAATGTGAGATCATGGGTTTTTATTTGGTTACCAGAAAGTGTATCTCTTACTTGAAGCAGGCTCGAACCACCTCTGTTCTTAGTGTCTTATGATCTTTGCTCTGGGAAAGTTTAGGCTAAATGAAGAAACTTGGATACTAATTTGTCAAATATATACAGGTCTTTGGATTAGTTGAATTGTCGACTGGCCTAGCTTTTGTATATGGTGTGTGGTGAGGCAAGGTGTGCCATGAGAGTGCATTGAAGGGTATCAGTTGTGAGTGTGTTGAAGTCGTAATCCTGAAATGTTGTTGCTTTGTTTCAGGGGGTGAACTCGACTTATGAAATTCAGTCTGATGATGATTACGAAGTGGGTCAGGGAAGGGCATTTGCAAGTGGTCGAAGAAAAACTAAGATTGTCTGTACAATTGGTCCTTCCACGAGCTCACGTGAAATGATATGGAAACTTGCAGAAACTGGGATGAATGTAGCGCGTTTGAATATGTCTCATGGGGACCATACGTCGCACCAGAAAACTATTGATTTTGTCAAAGAATACAACTCTCAATTCAAAGACAAGGTTATAGCCATAATGCTGGACACCAAGGTACATTCACATTACATTTTTCTCTTATTCTTTACCTGCTCATATCGTAATGAGCTTGTAGTTAGGAGCTCAGGGTCTTTAGTATATCATCCTTATTCTTCTACCTCTATTTTGGTTCTTATACAAATTTTGAGGTTATAGTTGTTATATGATTTTTTGTTCTTCATGTAGGGTCCTGAGGTTAGGAGTGGAGATGTACCACAACCAATTCTGCTTACAGAGGGACAAGAGTTTAACTTTACAATTAGAAGGGGAGTTAGCACAAAAGATACCGTTAGTGTAAACTATGATGACTTTGTGAATGATGTGGAGGTTGGAGACATAGTTCTGGTTGATGGTAAGTAGTATCTTGTTGGTGCTAAATTGGTAGATGAGTTAATTTGGTTTGCATGTCATCTAAGTTGATATGGTCTTGTTGTAAGCATGTAGCTGAAGTTTTAGAAATATGGAAAGTTAAATGTTGACTCTTTTGAGTAATTTCGTACAAGAGATTGAATGCCCTTGTTTTGTGCATGTGGTTTGGTGATTCTAGAACTCTGTCATTGGGATGAGATTGAAGAATGTATTGATTTATTTCTGTGATCAACTTTGATGGGAAAAACTAGACTATAGAGTTAGACTAGTTCTTTTAGTGTGCTGGTGTTTGTTAACCTAAAGTAGCTGGGACATTGTTTAGGCAAATAAGTACCTGATCTATTCCAGATTGTGAGTCTGACATCATAGCATGCTGTTATCTGACAAGAGAATAAATCTGTACTTACGTGTATATATGTCTTATATTTGATGTACTGAGTTCGTTAGCTATGCTCTAACAAAGGGAGTTCTTTCGCCATCTCCCTTTGATAAATCTACTTATATTTTTGACAAGACCTGATCATGTAGCTTATCTTTCTACTAGGTGGAATGATGTCTTTAGCCGTGAAGTCAAAGACAAAAGATTTGGTTAAATGTGTAGTAGTGGATGGAGGAGAACTAAAATCAAGGCGCCATTTAAATGTGCGCGGAAAAAGTGCAACTCTGCCTTCAATAACAGGTAATCTTCAGTAATGTTGTGGGAGTTGTGTGATTTTCTCGATTTGATGTCTACATTATTATTTTTGAGAAAAAAAACAAGCTTTTAGGAAAGAAAGAAAACAGTGATATTAAATTACTAACATACTATAGCCTTCCGAGCCAGAAGAACAGCAATGAGTCAGGAAGTTATCCTTAAATTATGTGCATAGTGATGCCCAAGCAATGATCATAATCTGGCCTTTTCAGCTCATCCCAAACCTCATCTGACCAAAACATACCAACATCTTCAAAAACTCTTTATACTTTTTATCCAGATTACCCAAAAAATGGCCAACACACTGCCACTGCAGAAAGGTTTAGCTTTCTTTGTGTTATTAGATCTTTAACTTTGCATGGAAAAGTTTAACAATCCCCAAGAATTTAACCAGTTCATCTCAAAAATTTTGCAAATATGAAGCCCCTTAGACAGTCAAGAAAAACATGATCAGTTAACTGACTTAACTCGCACTCTTTTTACTCATGATGCAGTAGTGAGGAGAGAAATCAGTCCAACCAATTTTTTGAAAAAATTCACATGAGTTGACTTTTGCATGAGCTACCAACTAAAAAGACCTTTACCTTCAACGGTACCTTGCTTTCCATATTAAAACTCTGAACCACATAGAGACCTTGTTTTCGCATATAGACCTGAAGTGAAAACTACAAGATACCTCAAGCAGTTATCTCTTCATATCCAATCTATCTGGAATCAATGTATCATTTTTTGCAGACCTAACAAAGAACTCCCCAATCTCACTATCTCATATGCTTCTCTGGAGGCTCAAATCCCATCCCATAGGAGAGAAAAAATAAATAAATAAATAAGAGCACATATGACTACCTTTGACCTGTATTAAACAGGTGTGGCAACCTGTTTCTTAAATTCTCAACACACATCCTCTTCCCTCTACCAACATGCATAATTGGATAAATTTCTATTACCCTTGAGTCCTTGCTTGGTCTTTGTGCTGCTGAATTCATATCTTGTCCATTTTCTTGGGCTTCTTCTGTTAGACAAATACTTTGCTCCAAAAGTTCTTAGCTATTAGGGAATGGGCCAACAGTGCATATCAAGCTAACACCCTCCTTACGTATAAACCCAACTTGCATGCAGAAAGGCAGACAGGTATAGACAATAAAATTGGGGGATGATTCGAACTTAGGATCTCCTGCAAACAAGGCTATGATACCACTGTTGTCCAAAAGACTAAGCCGTTAGGGAATGGATTGACATGTATTTTAAGTTAACACAATATTTGTTGCTAATGACTGCTAGCCATAATGCTTCCTCTTCCAAGTTCCATCAGAACCACTTCCGAAAAAAAGGCTTTTATTTTACCAGGAAAGTACCCAAAACGAACTCTGAGTTTTCCTTATTTGGAACCATTTTATCCAATTTTGATGAAGTGCTTTTTCCAATCCAGTCAACAGAACATCTCTGATCTTGTTAGCCAACTGAAATATTCAATTATGGCCTTCTCTATCGGTCTCTTCTACAGAAGATATCAAGTTTGGAGTGGACAATGGAGTTGATTTCTATGCTGTCTCATTTGTAAAAAGTGCTGCGGTGGTTCATGAGTTGAAAGATTATCTCAAAGGTATTTCTATGAGTTCTATACACAACAGAGTTGATTCTTATTTTCAATCTCTTATCCATTTTCAGTTAATTTCTTCTTGGCTCTTCTATATGTTATTGACTCCTAAACTGAGTTGTGTATTTCTTGCAGGTTGTAATGCAGATATTCATGTTATCGTAAAAATTGAAAGTGCAGACTCTATACCAAATCTTCATTCAATAATTTCCGCATCTGATGGGGTTAGCATTATTTGTGACTTTATTTTCAAGAACAAGAGCCCATCTGATCCTCAATTGTTAGTTATTACCATCAGCAATGCCATATTATGTATTTTCTTTTTTGTTGGTCCACTTTATAGGCTATGATTGCTCGTGGAGACCTAGGAGCTGAGCTCCCAATTGAGGAAGTTCCTTTGTTGCAGGTAATTTGATTTATGTTATATATTTGCACTGACTTGGAAAGATACAAGTCTGAGGCAAAATGTCGGACATATATAGCAATAATAGTTAATCATTTAGCTTGTTAATATTCCGCTGCTCTGTTCTAATTAAGAAATAAGTTTTCAGTAATCCAATTGTGAATGATGGATCTGCATAATGGTTCATTAACAAAAGTTGAAGCAAAGGTGCCGACAATTTTAAATCTTTTAATTGCCATTTGCAATTGTACTAAATCAAATTGACTTACCAAATGCAGTATATTAGGGTAATCAATGTTCTAACATATGATTATCTGATTTATGTATATACATATAATATCTTCGAAGTGATATAGCATCACTCCAACTATGGTGACTATTTAGACTGCTAGGAATATTGAATGGTGGCCGAAGAAGTTTATAATTTATAGGATGTCTTTAAGTTGGATATGATCAAATTTGTCAAATTCAAAAGAATCCAAACCAGGTAGTTCATGTAACAATGACTTTATCTGTGTTTTAGAGATGACAAATAATAGACAACCCAGAGTGTAGAATATATTGGGTTCTCTGATAATATTTCCTTCTTATATAGTTTTGGACTTGTTGTGAATTTGGCTCATTGATATGCCTAAGTTGATTAGGATTCAAGGCAAAACCAAATGGGTAAATGAAGATTAGTGCGCACAGGAATTCTTCTAGTATCCTAATGGGTTTTGGAATAGGAAGTGTTATTCCTATTGAGATTTAGACCTGGAAAGTAAGTTCTATTCTAGTTAGGAATAGGAAAGCTAGCTCTCTTTCCTTGTTCTAATAGTTTTAGGAATCCTAATGTGACATGTTTGTAACCAGCACCTATAATCTATAAATAGGGCTGCAGGGAGGTCACATTATCAGAGAAGAGGTCAAAGAGAGATCTCAGTTAACATACAAACACAGGGGCAGGGAGAGCCAAGGGTGATAGAGAGATCTAGCAAAGGGGTTGGGGATTAGCATAGGGATTTCAATAAGTACTTGTAATCAAGTTGTTATTCTCCATAGTGCTATGATTCTCAAGAGAGATCACACACAGGACGTAGGCAAAGTTTTTGTCGAACCTCTATAAAATTCTGTGTTCGTGTGCTGTGGTTTTCTTGCTGTGATATTTTGCATCATCATCCTATTACTGTTTGCAGTCATAAGTCTATAAAGAGAAACAAGGTTCTGGGTAAAAGGTGCATATTTACTACAGGACTGTTAATATTTGTGATTGATTCTGAAGCTAATGTCCTTATGGAAATGAATCCTGTGTTATCTAAACAGGAAGACATCATTAGAAGGTGTCACAGTATGCAGAAACCAGTTATTGTAGCAACTAATATGTTGGAGAGCATGATTGATCATCCTACACCAACCAGGGCAGAAGTCTCTGACATTGCAATTGCAGTGAGAGAAGGTGCTGATGCAATCATGCTATCTGGAGAAACTGCCCATGGAAAGTAAGTACACTAGTAGTCATTAGTAGTACTGTTGTTGTTGTCGTTGATTTCTAATTTTTTTTAATCGGGGGATCACATTTCTTATTACAGACTGGTTGTATTTATAATTTTTTGAACATCTCAGGATGATGGTTTTAATCACCCTATCAAGTTTTATAGAAATATTTAAAATATTACTTCATCCTTGCGGTTTGTGTCAGTCTGTGAAGTCTGTTGTGTGGTATATTTTCTTGCCACTGGAGGCTTCACTATATTAGTACATTATCCGATAACATCTGAGATTAATTATATTGGTTTTATGTTCCCCATTTTTGGGTGAAGTCTGAGTTTGTCTACCATGTGATCAAATGATAATTGTTTTTAGAAAAGGATGAGTCCAAAAGAATCCAGTATTCAGGTTCGTTTTTGTTGACTTGCCTCATATTATGCATAATTGAAAACCTTGGTTGTTCTGTTTCTTTTGCTTTCCCTCATTTTGTGGCTGAAGACATGTGTTGGCTGTAGCAAGATATCATCTCCTGTTGAACCAGCTTCAATTATTATAGCTGGCAACAATTGCTTCCATATCTTATTAATTCTGTAATTTCATTTCTAGATATCCACTCAAAGCTGTTAAAGTAATGCATACTGTGGCATTGAGGACTGAGTCAAGTCTACCAATTAGCACTATTCCTCCGATCCAAATAAGTACCTATAAGGTATGCACTGGTTATATACGGGATTTTCTGTTTTTTATGAGTTTTTTTTCCTTCCGTTTGATTGCTATATATACTGCCGTTGGCGTGAGGTACTTGTTGAATCTTAATATGTGGACCCTTTTCAGAGACATATGGGGGAAATGTTTGCTTTCCACTCTACCACTATGGCCAACAGTCTCAATACACCCATCATTGTTTTCACAAGGACAGGATCCATGGCTGTACTTTTAAGCCATTATAGGCCATGCTCAACAATCTTTGCCTTCACAAATGAGTAAGTTCAGTATCCTAATAATATGCATCATGTCTGAAAATGGCACTTATATAGTTTGATACTTTGGTCTATTCTAAAGTCCACACAACTATCTCTAGTTTTATAGTGTGAGCGGTTTACACATATGGATCGCCTTACTAGGAAAAATATGTGAACTTTATATAACAGTTCCCTTTCTGTGACAACAAATTGTTTAGATTCTGATGAAAAGAGATATCATGTCACTCTGCTATAAAGGTTTATCTTTGACCTAGAAAGAGACTGAGCAAAAAAAAAATTTTGTAGATAAAAACCTGTTACAGAACAACTGTTGATAGAAAAAATCAGTCTTCTGTGGTATAGCACTTGGGTTATTATAATTATGTCAAACGCTGGCCTGTATTCTATCTTTTGTTTTTCATGCACAATTCCGTTTATGCAACTTTTTTTTTATAAGAAACAGACATGAGACAACGAGTCCTCTAGATAGTCTAAAGTACCACTCTAAATTAATAACATGAGTTACCTCAAAATGTTACAATAAAAAAAGTAAAGTCTCTTGAAGCACAACAGCATTCCAATAATATAAAATAGCCCAGAAGGAATAATCCCAAAACTGAAAAGATACCGGCGCCCCAAGTGGATGCTAATAACTGATCCACTTCCTCACCCCTTACCCCCTCAAAAGATCCTCATATTCCTTGCCATCAATACTAAATACAGCCAACACACGACATTAGCAACACAACCCCCTCTTTTTGCCCACGGAAATTTACCTCTCACACAACATGAAACTTTGTGATTTTGGTTTTTAAAGCTAAAAGCTAAACGCATTTGAGACCTAGGCTGTTGGGTAAAAGCTCAAATCACGGAGTTTAAAAGTCCCCTATACGGGATATTTCCTGTTATGTACTATTTTTATTGTGAACATTTTCATGAGGAATATTGCTGTAAAACAAACTTTAAACTTAAATTATGTTTAACTGCCATTCTGACTTTTTATGGAATTTTAAGATTTTCTGCGGCATTGAAACCCTCATTGCACATTGGTTTTAGCTTCATAAGCCAATTGCAAATGCAATCATTGTTGTCTTTCCATGTAAGGGATTATGGAAGCACAAGTTAAACTTGTTTTTTGTTATCTGTTCTAAACTCTTGACATTTTCTCTGCTTTGTAGAGAAAGGATTAAGCAGAGATTGGTGCTTTATCATGGTGTCCTCCCAATATATATGCAATTTTCAAATGATTCAGAGGAGACTTTCTCAAGAGCAATAAAGCTATTAGTGGTTAGTGATCACTGATTTCTCAATCTGTCTCTTCTTTTATTTTATATTGCTTTCGTTTGTGGTAAAAATATTCTATATATTTGATGCATAGGTTAAGGGTCATTTGAAAGAGGGAGAGCATGTTACTCTTGTCCAAAGTGGTGCACAACCAATCTGGCGTCAAGAATCTTCTCATCATATCCAAGTTCGTAAAGTGGAAAGTATTATGAACCTGTGAGAATTTGTTTTTAGTTGGTTTTAGTTGCTGGTAGTCAAATATACATTTGAGTTTAACTTGTTGACATCTAGTGAATATAGTTCCAATATTGAATGCAAAAGTAGATCAAGTTGATTTATATCTAATACGTAAAGCAATTATGTCATTACCAATTTTAGATGCTATATTGTGAATTTTCTTTTATTTATGTGTTTGCGTTTCTTGATACTATTTATGAGCTCGGTCACCAATTTTGTTAAAGAATGATGTGCATGGATTGTGCTCTGTAAATCTATGCCATACATCAGACATAGTTGTCTAAAGTACATGTGATTATAGATACATCAGCTTCGGCCACTCGGCCTTTGATTAGTTAAGAAAAAATTATTGTTTTTCTGTGAGGTAGTTATTTAGATTACTGCAAGTTAATAGGTGCACAGAACCTGCAAATCTAATCAAACGGAACCTTCATCCTTCTTTAGATAAAGACTAATCATAATCCTCATAGTTGGTGTTCTCTATGTTGCCAAAGAGGAATCAGAAAATGAAATATCATCAACTTTCTTTCCATCTGTTGTTGGCTAACAGCAAACCAGATTCCATCCCAGAAAGCAGGATATGCTCACAGAATCACCTTCCAGGACTAGTTTCCCTGGGAAGAAGCCTTCTGACCTATTCTTTTTTTTGTTTGGGGGGGGGGAGGTTGGTGTTGGGGCCAGGCCTTTGCTAACATGGTTCCAATAGATGGTCTTTTTTAAGGAAATATACAAGTCAAGTCTGAAGGAAGAGGTGCTTCCATAAAGGTCATTCTCTTACATACTTATTACGACAGCTTCAAAGAGTTCCCATCATTACAATAGATTTCTCTAGAAGCACATGTATATTCTGTAGCTAGCAATCAAACAAACAAATGAGAATGAGGGAAGATCTAAGACCTAAACCAAAAGCTACCCACCTTTTCCAACACACCACTCACTACTCGAACAGCCTGCACAGTCAAAGTACAGTGTTGCTGCTTAAGATACAGAGAAAAACGGGTGTAAGAGAGTTGGTAAGAAAGAGATTCTCTTAACCCCGCTGTTTATGACCTCATTCATCTTATTTAATATAGGTTGCTAGCATAGGTCTTAACATGCCTCCTTGATGTTTCCATCATACTTTGAAGTTTTCTTGATCTTCATTTTCTTCAAATCTTCCCTCCAACTTGATACACTTGTACCACTTGGCGCATGCAATGTAGACAATCAAATCTATTGATGTCAAGGCAGCTAAGAGGAAGTAAAATCTATCTAGGTGACCTTTGTTGAGGTTTCCAGGAATCCATCCGGGCATGTGATCCTCAGTTGATATCTTCATGACCATACTCACAAGCAAGCTGCTAACGTAGTTACCCAGAGATATGGATGTCATGCACAGGGCACTTCCAAAGCTCTTCAGTCCATCCGGTGCTTGTGCATTGAAGAACTCCAACTGACCTACATACATGAAAACTTCAGAAGCACCTATGAATGCATACTGAGGTATTTGCCAGAAGATGCTTAGGGTGCTTGAGCCATCGCAATGGGTGCATTCTTTCTTTGCATACTTGAGTCTGTAGCACTCCACAATTCCAGCTGAAAGCATTGCCAAGATTGCTATAACAAGGCCAATTCCCATTCTCTGAAGCTCAGTAAGTCCTCTGGAATCTGATTTTCTTATTTTGCTCACAAGTGGGTCAAGAATTCGGCGGTAAAAGAAAATGAAAACTGCCACACTGAGGATATCAAAGCTAGACATGCTTGCTGGTGGAATGCGGAAGTTTGAAACAGTGGTTTTCATAGCAGCTCCTTGCTCCACAAATAGAGAAGCCATTTGTGTAAAAACCACTGAATAGAGAATGGTGCACAGCCAAATTGGGAGTAACCTTAGAATGCATTTAACTTCTTCCACTTGTGTAATTGGGCAGAGACGCCATGGGTTGTGGAGACCTTGCTTCTGGTTGTCTAAATCTCTTGATGAGATATATGCTGCCCTGTCCAGGAACCTGTGTTTAAGGGAAGTTAGCTCTATGTTTCTGAAGTCATAACAATAATGAGGTACCTATTGAAGGAATCAGCCAAAGTATCAAGAATGTGGAGTTTTATGTTATGCTCTTACTTGAACCCATGGGTGTAGAGGATCTTTCGGTTGCCATTCATGGAAGACTCCTTCCTTTCCTCTGTGTATAGCTCCTCTCCACCTGATGGCATCTCTACCTTGCCTTTTTTCACAGCAGCAACTAAGACTTGGCAAAACCTTGCAAGAGGGTTACCATTTGGTTTGAAGTGCCTGTACCTAGGAGTCCCTATAAGAAACAGGACCAATGCTGCAAATGCAGATGCAGTGGACGCCCAGAACCCAATTGCCCAAATTCCTTCATCCTCGAAGTACCCCAATATGGTGTTGGAGAAAAGGGAGCCTAGGTTCATTGCCAAGTAGAAGTAGCTGAAAAATGCCACCTTTGAGTGTCCTTCCCTGCAGTCCTCTTCATCAAACTGATCAGCTCCAAATGTTGCAATGTTTGGTTGGTACCCTCCATTTCCTAGGGCAATGAGGTAGATGGAGAGGTAGAATAACACAATTTGGTAGCTTTCATGAGTTCCACATGGATTTTCTTGGCTCCCACAACCTTTGGGCCTCAGTAAGAAGAGTTGCGATGATAGTGACAATGATGCCAGCCCCTGCAAGTTAATGTATTAGGAACAAGGCATTGCAAAGAATACTAACTTATCCTCAGTTAATGGTATGGCCTTTTTGTTTTAGATGGCATGCTTTCATCTTGGAAAATAATGGTGCCTAGCTCATTGTTTGAATCCCGATAAATAATGTAAGTAAATGGCACTTACTATGACAAATATGATTTGAAAGATGGCACAGGTTTTATAGCGTCCCCAATAAGAATCACTGAGGAAAGCACCAACTAGGGAGAAGATGTAGACGGTTCCGGTCCATTTGCTCACACTGTTAGCTGCAGTCGCATTGTTTTGTTGCAACACCCTGGTTAAGAAAAGGACCAGGTTCACCCCAACTCCAAAGAATGCTAGGGTAGCCAGACCTTGGTTCACTGATTTTTCAATTGAACAATACAATAAGGTCAGAAGGTTCAAAACATGTGGTTTCAACTTTCAAGCAACTATTGAAACTGGAAGATTTAATTGGGTTGGAAAACTTGACGCCAAGTTTAAATACATGTCTGAGGAAGAGCGAGTTTGTCTAACTACTTTTAAAACTAAATACCTGACTATATGAGATCCCAATCAAAAAGACATATGATCTAAACAGAATTCAAAGACCAGGGATATAGCAACAATTGTGCTTGTAACAGATTGAGTTTATATATATTTTCTTTCCTTTGACATCTTTCTTTTTTTAGGGAAAGAAGTTATCCCATGCTTTAGATGATCAAAGAAATCGTTTTCAGAGTTGCTTCGCATTGAAATCAAACACATTCAAGGGTAACAAGAATTTTCTTAAGAGTGAAAAGGGAAGCTTTCGGAAAGCATTTTGAGAACACAATCAAAACCCATATATGGTTAGCATTCATCATCAAGCATGTTCAGGTTGTCTCATAGTTTGGTCCATCCTCTACATACGCATCAAACTGTTATTGTCATCTACAACTGAAATTAGACTATTCTACCAGAAGATCGGTCACTCATTAATGCATCAGATCAATATACATGTGCAATCAAAATAGATATCCAGCAAATTGACAGCAACTCAGATGCACACATATACAGTTCCTTCTCTATATAGGAACCTCAAATTAATGATTCACTGATAAAGCATGCACATCAATTAGGTTCATTTACAATAGTGTTGATAAAAACTACTTCTGAAAATATGATAGGGGTGTCTTTTTTTTTTTTTTTTCTGGGAGTCGAATAAAATGTGTTCAGTACCTCTCGATATGGGTTCCTACTCTCTGCTGGTGAAAACATTTCAGAAAGAAAAAGGGATTCCCCTCTTTGGACACCAAAGTGACCTAAACTCGAGGATATGTGGCAAAGCAGAAAAACTTTAGGGTGTTATAAAGTAGAGTTATATTTGGATTTACATGACGATTAGGCATTCTTCCAGGCTTAAGTGGAAACTAGGACATGACCATAAACCATAAACACAATTATAATCTCCAGCTTATGGACAATTAAAAAAAAAAACAAAAAAAAAAATCTAATGCAAGAAAATAGTTTTTTTTTTTTTTTTTTGGCAAAAATATGAAGACACATTGGCTTTGGGGATAGTGTGAGTAGATGACTCTTGAACCCTTTAACGTAAAATTTGAGGAAAGGACACGTGGCAGAAACCCACGTCATGCAAATCAGACACCGATTACGTGTCTGAGACGTATTACTCTGAGTGCATGCTTTCCTCACATTCACGCTCCTCTCTCTCTACTCTTTGGTCATGTCGTCTACTTCCCAGTCTCTCTCTCTCTCTCTCTCTCTCACTTCGAACCTAAGAAGTCTCGTTTTCTCTATCTAAGATTCTCACTCCCACTCTCTCCAAGTTTCTCTCTCTAAAAAAACATGGTTCTTGTGGTGGTGAACGTACTGGCACTTTAAATTGGGGCACTAGTGGAGTTTAGCTGGCTATAGAGAAACCCATCATGCAACAAGGACTCTGCAACACTTGGTTCTGGGTTTCAGTGCCAAGTGTATCAAATCCTCTCTCCCTTATATTTGCTTCTAGCTTATCAAAGAAAAATCAAAACTGCTTATCTAATACACAGGCTTCCATTTCATCCCAGTTCTGGATAAACTCTTGCTCATTTTCAAAAGATTTGCATGAAGGTTCTTGAACAAAGCAACCCAAATCTAAGGCAGCAGAACCAAGTAATAAAACCAGAGGACCGTTTTTTTACTACTGGGTAAATAAAAGCAGGGGACCTTGGGAGTAACAATTTTGATGAGGTTTGAAATGAGGTTAGTGATTTGTCATATAAACACAATTGAGGAACCCAAGAAAACCAAGAGATATACAGTGAGTTTTCTTTTTCCCTGTTTCTTGGATTTTTTGAAGAGTGATTTGAGAAAACGGTGCTTACCAAGAATGATGATTCCGGCGACCCATCTTCCGGATTTTGCTCTGATTGCTGGGCGGCCATGCATGTCTACACTTCCATCAAGTGTGATTGTGGTTCCCTCTTCATCTTCTTTGAACTTGCCCTGAAATTTTTTTTCATATATAAGAAAATGAAAATCAATAAACTATACTGATTTTTTTTTTATACTATGATCACACAACAAAGAGTTGCCATTTCTCAAGAATGCATGTGGTAAAACAAGGAAATCATGCCAAGAAGGTGGACATGATTAAATGAAACACAGATAAACAAAAAGGGGAGCTCAAAGACGGTGAGGGAAAGAAGGACATTGTGGGGTTTGCTAAATTACCTCGTTGCAGACCTCTAAACAGGCCATTGAAGATGTGTAGAGTAAGAAACGCTTTGGATTATTGACAGAGCTAAGAGAGAGGTTGTGAGTGCTAAGAGGAAGAGACGATCTTCTGAACTACTTGAGCAAAGAAAAGAGAGGGGGAGGTGTTATTATATAAAGGAAAGGAGGGGACAATTGACGGTCCAGATTTCACAGATGAAAGTGGGGACACCAAAGGAAATAATAATCCTTTTGTTTTCTTTTCATTTTTTCTTTTTGGTTTAGGTGCAATCTGTTTGGACCAGATAGCAAAAGAGAAAATGGAGAGGTTCTCCATTGTATTCTTCCCTTCTCTGTTTTTCAAAAAAACATATAACACTTTTGAAAATCGAGTTCTTCCATTATGGTATGGAAGAAATGCTCTAGAAATGTAGCATAAAACCTCATTAGTTTTCACGTGAATTTCTAGAATCAAAATGTTATTCCTTGAAAAAATTTTGATTCCTTGTTTTTAGCATATTCCCAATTTGATGCTGATTATCGCCATTTTTTTTTGGAAAATTTGGACATTTATTTAATTACTTTCGTTTTTTTGCTTCCATAATTACTTGAATTCATACGTTACCAGTTTTCTCATTGCACATATGGACATTATCCTATTTGATCCCTTTCTAGTCAGTTGCAACAAATCCGAGTGTTCTTTAATAATGCAATGAATTTAGCTTGTCACTTAGTTGGGGATCATTTAAAAAGAGGATAAGAACACTTACATGCACTTTTTTTTTCTTAGTTTCTTACAATTAGAGATATAATATATGTCATAGATTTGCTGCTCAATTATTATGAAGGATAAGATTCCTTAATCATATGGACATTTCATTAATCACAGTTAAAGACTGAAGAGTTCGCATTCTTCTTGAGAGGAATTGGTGGCGTTTTGAATTATATGCACAAATAATGCACATGTTTCTGCATACTTTATGCCTCAAGTTGCTAAGACATTCTCTTACACGCAAGATAATATGCCTTATATAATTTTTATTAGGAGATGAGGGTATTAATTCAAAATGCACTTTGTCCAGTGTCCAAAAATATTCTATAATAAACGAGTGATTTGAGATGAATACTTTTTTTTTTTTTTAGACTTATTTCCGGCAAAATGCCATCCTTTTATATCACATTGGGTTCTTAAAGAGGAAAGATGCCTAAGTTCTTGAGTACTCGCTCTTCAAAGTCATACAAATTTCTTTAAGGATAGTAATTCATGGCCAATAGTTATATCTCTATGCACGTTGGAAACAACTCAATAGACAACTCATTGTAGGTTGTTTAGCATTCTTTGGGAACAATATTTTTTGTTTTGAAAATGATGAATGCAGCTAAATTTCTCAGTATTCAATCTTCTGCATTGATTAAGTGGTTAAACTGCTTATTAGTTTAAGTGAGTGATTACTATGATACGATCCAATATCGTTACGGTGTTCTTTTCAGTTATATTTGTATTCTGACATAATAATAATCATTATACCCACGACCATGAACTGAAACAACTTTTAATTTGATAGGTCAATCGCCTATGAGCAATTCCGAGCTAATATTGATGCGCCTAGGCCACAGGCAAAGATCCCACATACTTCCATGATCGAAAATCACATACATGCAATACATGCAACACAGACAGTAACACGACAATCTATTCGAATACAATAATTATAATGATCCAAAAGTTGATAAGGCAACTGTGTTGACGGGGATTAAATAGTTAAAAAGTGATACGTACAAGGTATTTTCAAATTGCATTGATTACGTCAGTAAAATCAATGTGGCGAATGATGAACGAGCAATAGATAACACTATTTTGTTAGTGAATATTTATCGCATTGGATTCGTTGAAAGATGTTCTCAATGTAGCTTCTTTATTTTAAAATGGGCCAATAAACAGACCTATGAGAGCTTTCACTCTCCAAAACCCTAACAACATTGAACTAGGTGTCGACCACCATGAGTGCGGCCATGGCTGCCGCCTCCCTTTTCTTGATCGCTCCATGCGATATCTAGCTAGTTTGCCTTTGATTACGGTGCATTATAGGAAGCCTTGTCGCTCATTCATCTCCATATTTTTTTGTCATTTTTGTTTGAATGCAAATCTTTGATCTGATCCGACATATCTATTTTGCTGATTTATGTTCATGCTCTTTGCTGGATTATGGTTCCAATTCAAGGTGGACTTCATTTTGCGACAGTGTGGGATTCGGGTGTTCTATTGAATGGAAGGGGCGAAGATCTCTAGGCTCTTAACGGTGGCAGGAGTGGTGGTATAGGGCTGATGGTCCACGAAGGGGTGCCATTAGCACCTGGAAGGACTACATCTATGAGTAAATTTGCTAGGCAACAACCATGGCGAGGCCTATGATTAATGGTAGATTTGATGGGAGAAGGTGATGGTCATGCCTCCCACAGGTGGGTGCCGAAAGCAACTTGGGTTCTCATAGTGATTTCTGATTTGGGATGCTAATTCGGAGTGGGCTTAGCACTGGGCTCAAATATGGACTAGCCTGTTGGGCTCTCATTCTTTAGGGTTGCGCATTCGGGATCCAGGCTAGGAGAAATTTTTTCGAATTTACTTCTTTTTGAAGTGATTCTTGTTGGAAAATAGATGGCTAACTTAGCTTACATATATACTATAGGGTTTTTTAACACCAAACCAGCCGAGATAGAAATTTCTGGATTTAATTCCCAAAAATAGTACCCCTCTTGCGTCTGCCAAGGATCGAACCCTTGCCAATCTTGCTACAAACTCGAGCCACTTACCACTAGGCCACAAGCTTGCTTGTTGTCAATTGGGCAAAAAGTAAAAAATATACTTGAATCAGAAATCATAAAAATTAAAAACTCTTTTGAGTCTTCTACTTTGAGAGAACTCTCTCTCTCTCTCTCTTCTTCGTTCTTTCTCAGATTCTCTTCCTCTTCTGTTTTCTTACTTTCTGCTCTCTCTCTCTCTCTCTTCTCTCTCTCTCTCTCTCTCTCTCTCTCTTCATTTCTGACTTTTGTTCTTCCTAGATTATTGTTCTTCTTCCTCCATTTTCTCATCATTTTTCTTATTCATCCTTCCACTTCTTCTTTCACCTCTAGATATGAATCAAAAATCGGAATCTCCAACTGAATTCTAGATCTGGAATTAGGAAGGCTGCTGTTCTTCTCTCACTCTCAGCTTCTTTCACCTCAACTCTGTACTTTTCCTTCTTTCTGTTTCTTCTTCCTCCTCATACTGCAATCCTCATCTCCTTCACTTGGGTTACAAATCTGAGGCAGATTATACATAAGAGCCATATTATCGCCGGATTTTATCTCTGCAGTCCTCCAAATTCCTACGATTGGACTTTTCAAATATCGGCCAAAACCGACCATTGAAATCGGTAAACCGAACTTCAGGTAACCAAAAGCTCCGGCACGGTTACGGCAACACATTTGGTGAAACCGATGACTTTTGGTCGGTATTCGGCTGACGCCAAAAAATCCGGTGTACCACGGCCAGCCCTAGTATTAGTTCCCCTTACTTAAGTGCCATTTTAAATTTTAGACTAATGAAGTTTCTATTTCAACTCAAAAAAACAAGTAGTTTTTTTTTTTTTTTTTGATAAAAATGACAACAAAGTTTATTTACAATAAAGAGAATTACAATAGTAAGAGCATTTCTAAGAGCTTTAGAGATTTTTTTTTTTTGTTGTTTTTTTTTTGCTCCAACAACGTATTCCATATACATATCCCTATTTTAGAGAAATTGATGAAGAACAAAATAAAAATGGAGTCGTGACCACTTACCCATTTTCAGCTTAAAAATTGCCCACTTACACCACCAAGAGTTTTTTAACCCCATTTACCCAATCTAACATTCATTGACAGTTTTGCCCCTATTTTAATTAATAAATTACATCTTTTCTCAGACTCTCCCTCTGATCTATTTTCTCTCTTCTCCCCCCTCACCGATTTCTCTCTCTCTCTCTCTCTCTCACTCAACACGTCTCAGACTCTCTCTCTCTCTCTCCATGTCTACGAATCTGGACTTCTGGATCAGATGCACCGCCGAGACGGATTTCGAACCCGACGTCTCTGACCCCAGCCCACTCCACGACGGAGGCTCTGGTGAGCTTGCGACGGCGCTGCAGGTTGTCGTTCGTCTGGGCTGAGCGGGGCGAAGCTCCGAAGCACCTACGATCTAATCTCGGAAAACGAACCAACGTTCGAACCCGACGTCTCCGACCCCGGCTCACTCCACGACTGAGGTTCCGGTGAGCTCGCGACGGCGCTGCAGGTCCTCGGTCGTCTGGGCTGAGCGAGGCCGGCGATCTGATCTCTTTTAACAACCCAATGTTGACAGGAGGTTTGAACGAGGAGATGAAAAATTAGAGGGCCAATGAGCTCGTTCCCGGCGATATTGTGGAGCTCGTTTCTGGGTCTTCGTTGTTGGTCATGCTGGTGTCGCCGGAGGAGTGACATGGATTACTCCGGTTGCTGTGTTTTTTTTTTTTTAAGTATTGTTGTTCAGTTCTTTTTTTTTGCAAGGAATTTGCATCTTTTTTTTTTTTGAATGTCTATTGGATTGGAGGCCAATGATCTACTATTTGTTCAACAATGTGAGTAATCTGACATTGCAATGTAACTGTGGGGTTTGTTTGATGGTCTACTGGGGGGCAGTAGACACATTATTGGCCCCCAGTAGACTTTGATATAAGGGACATGGATCACTATAGTGTGGTGTTTTGATAAGTTACCTGTTGTTTTCTGTTTATAAAAGTCAAATTATCTGTGAATCCTACGAAATGGTGCATTTTTGGTGGTCTATTGGGAGGCAGTAGAGACATTGGACTTTGTATTGGAGGGGCAATAACATGATTATTGGGAGGCAATAATATGACCATTGGGAGCCAATAATATGATTATAAATTGATCAATTGTGCCTGTAGTGTATTCATTTTGGTTTTGGGAGTTCATACAATTCACTGGACGGCAATAATATGATTATTAGGAGGCAATAATATGATTTTTGGGAGTCAATAATATGATTACTGGGGAGCAATAATATGGTTACTGGGTATTATTAGGGGACAATAAATTCAGACACCGGAATCCCGACACCAGTCCGGTAGCCGGATTCCGGTCAATCGATCACCTGATTCCGATCACCGGTCGCCGGATTTTGGTCACCGGTCACCAGATTCCAGTCGCCGGTCGCTGGAGTCCGCTGCTGGCCACTAATCACCGGAGCACAGCATGGTGGAGGATGACTTTTCTCTCTAAGTGAGAAAGAAGGAGAGGGCAAAAAAGTCCTAAAAAAGAATTAATTGGGTAGTAGGGAAATAATCCCTTAGGGTGTTTTGGGTAAATGGGATTAAAAAACTGTTAGTGGAGCAAGTGGGCAATTTTGTTGTTAAAATTGGGTAAATGATCATTTTCCCAATAAAAATCTATACTTACAATAAACTCTAAAATTATAGAGAATTATCTTTTTAGAAAACTCTCTTCTAGCTATCCTCTGATTTTTTTTTTTTTTGGATTGGGTCATTCTGTTTTTTATTGTATTTATTTCTATCATTAATTATTTGTTAATGTTTTTTAATTTTAAAAATAATAGCATCTTCTTCCATTTTTGAAAGGAAAATAATACCATCTTTAATTGTGGATAATTCATTAATTATAAAAGAAAACTTCGAAGAAAAACTATAAAGATTTTATCTTTTGAGTACCTACAATATGAATATTTTAAGAAAATTCTTTGAGATTCTCTAAGCATAACAAGATGCATTAATCATTATAGAGATTTTAACTAGCTTCGGATTTTGAATCCGAACTTGTTCAGGTTTCACTGATATTGCATTTCCTATTTTTGAAACCTGAACAAGTCCGGATTCAATATCCATCTGCAAAAAGATATAGGGCACTTCAAAAAGATGATCTTAACTGAAATTTTTTTTTTTCTTTTTTTTTTTCCGTAAAAGTTGTCATCTTCATCTGAAATTACTTAAAATTAATGTCTAGTTATTAAAAAGATCCATTCTCAAAAAAAAAAAAAAAACGTTGTCAAAAAGATCGATTAAATTGATTAAAAACCTATTTTGATTAACTTAATCAAAAGTTCATTTTAAAAGATGATCACCCAAAATTAAATGCAAAATAATGCATGGCCCTTTACATATTCTCTTGATACAATATCGTACAACATATTAATATCTCAATTTTTGTTATAAAACTTTCTCAATTTCCTTAGGGATTAATTATGCGACCTATGTTCAAAAGTAGTAAATGCAGAATCAGTCAAAAAGCTAATTATGCAAATACTAAAATCAACAACAATATTCTTAATTAGTTACTTGATGAGGAATTAGTTAGTTGATGAGGAGACAACCATCACATAGAATAGGAATAAGGATCTCCCAACAGTGTGGGATGACCTTAATTATTGCGAATTATAGGTTTGCTTTCTCAATTCCTATGAAACAATGATGCACATAATATATTGGACTAAATACTGTTTAGTTCTTGATCTTTTGACTAAAAAACACTTCAGTCTCTAACCTTCTAATTTCAGATGTTTAGTTCTTGTACTTCAAAATTTCGGACCAATAGCTATTTTCCGTTACTCTCTGTTTGAAACCTTTGTTAAATAGCTGACGTGGCAAATTTTTAACACTAAAATGTCTATTATGCCCTCAGTTTTTTTTTTAATAATAATTTTTTTTTTTCTCTTTTTTCTGTTTTTTTTTCCTTTTTATCTCTTCTTCTTCCTTCTTCCAGCTCCACGAAATCTCCACCGTCAAGTTCCGCAACTTCAAACTCAATCCGGCATCTCCTCCCCAATCTACATCTACCTCCCCCTCATCGTCTCCTACCCTTATGGCGTTCATGATCGGGGGTGGAAGATGCAGTGGGCTTGGGTTGGAGAACTAGGAGACCATGCTGTCTGAAACGACACCACTTGCCATCTTCAATATGAGCATTTTCATGCTCTTGAACCAAAACCCAGAAATTTCCTACTCACCTTCCTCACAGTTGCCTCCAAATCCATGGCCCAATCCCCACCGACATCACCAACGCCACTGCTCCAACGCCCAAAACCCAGCTCCCCAAAACAAGATCAAATCTTGTCCCTCCGTCGCCGCAATTGTCACCGATCCACCCTCCATGCCTTCACCGCAATTGTCTATCATCAAAGCCAAGAAAGATCGAATTGAGTTCAACTCCGGCAACCCGTTTCGGTCCTTCTTCGTCTCTATTCCAAAGCAACTCTTGGCATGGCTTATCTCTTCTTCTCTCTCTCTCTCCTCCAGAACCATAGAGCTAATGCCCAAAGAAACCAACTCCAAAGCATAAAAAGCAACCCACAGAGAAAAAAAAAATTACAGAGAAAGAGAAATTAGATAGCTTGATTTACTAATTTGTGCAAGAATGGATTGTCATTGGACGAGAACACGCTGATGCAAGCTATCAAGATGGAGGCCGAGAGTGAGACTGTGAGAGAGTGCGGAGGATGAATGTCGACACTAATAAAGTCTGGGAATTTGAGGTGAGTTTTTGGGTTTTGAATTGAGATCGAGATGAGTTTGATTGTTTGAGGCTTTGAGTCACCCGACTCCACCAAATCGACTCACCCCAATTCAGCCTCATCCCTGAAATGCATTGGGCTTTCGCCACTTTGGGTTAATTTTGAGATTGGGGATTGAGATTTCTTAGCTGTGTTGGCTTGGAAGATAGAAAAGGGAAGCTACTTTTCCCTTTTCTGAGAACCAGGAAGAGAGAGAGAGAGAGAGAGGAAGGAGGAATTGAGTAGATGAAGAAACAAACAGAAAGAAAGAAAAACAAAACAATTCTTTTCCAAAAAATAATTAATTAATTAAAAAAGTGAGGGTACAACGGACATTTCGCAGTGGAAAGAGTGCCATATTAGCACCTAGCTTAACGGAGTTTTTGGACGGAAATGACCTATTGGTCCGAAATTGAGAGAGAGAGACAGAGAGACAGAGAGACAGAGAGGAAGGAGGAATCGAGTAGATGAAGAAACAAACAGAAAGAAAGAAAAACAAAACAATCCTTTTCCAAAAAATAATTAATTAATTAAAAAAGTGAGGGTACAATAGACATTTCGCAGCAGAAAGAGTGCCATAGCAGTGCCTAGCTTAACAGAGTTTTTGGACGGAAATGACCTATTGGACCGAAATTTTGAAGTACAAGGACTAAACGTGTGAAATTAGAAGGCCAGGGACTGAAGTGTTTTTTGATTAAAAGCTTAAGAACTTAACAGTATTTAGTCCTAATATATTATATCCATGTACCTCATATAGGAATAGCATTTTAGGATTTGGTTACAATATTTTTGCACTTCTTTTTATGTGTTGTGTGTGTGTGTGTGTTTTTAATTCTTCTCCATTAAAAATGATGTAATTCATTTATTTCCACCTCTTTACTTTGATATCAGCCTCATGCAAAAAATTTGTATATGAGCTATGAAGACATCAACCGGTGCTGATCTACCTAATTTTTTCAGTAATTATGCTTTGAGAGTTTGGGGTTACATTGCAAGGCTGATATGTTAGAATTTTATGGTATTTCAAAATACTTGTTAGTATTCCAATCCAATTGAATTCATTGATTTCTTTCATGCCGGAATTCAAATGATTATTCATATATTGATTGCCACAGATTTTCAGTTACATGAGTTAATGGCAATAGTGGTCTGTTACATGATCATTGAATTCAATCATGCATTCATGTTCAATTGGACCATTCAAGTGGAATTCAAATCCATATTCAAAACTCAACAGGTCTGTTACTCTCCTTAATTGCATTAATTGGTCCTATATTGTGTCTGCATGTGTTGGGGTGTTTGAATAGTGTCAGTTACAAAGCTTAATTGTTCCATGATTAATTTCCTCTCATGCACTACTATTTATACCCTCCCTGACGAGCTCATCTACACATGAAAAAACTCAACATATCTATCTCAATATCATGTCTTTGTGATGAGTCTCTTTTCTCTGTTCTCTGTTCCACCAAAGAAAGTTTCAAAGCTGTTCTACCAATCCAAGTATTGTGAGTGTACACATACGAGGATCAAGGTTGTTGTATCTTGGAGGGTAGGGCGCCTTAACCTGATACACCAAGACTTAGTCTTCGAGGGGCGGATCTACTCTTAAGGGCAGTGACTACACGCCTCAACCTAATAAGTTCTCATTCATTCGAAGCATCATCCATTTTGTCCAACATGATATATATGGTTAACTGCTAGCATATTGACAAAATTGTATCTACTACGTGACAAACGTTTAATTGTGATTATTATAGTGGGTATTTTTTGGAGAGTTACTATAATTTTTGTTTGTTTGCCTGATTTTCTTATTAAATAATTTCATCCTTAGAAAGTAAATTTTGGTGAGTTAATATGCATGTTTGAATGACCATTATAGAAAAATCAAATTTTGGTAAAACTTTTGACACCAAAGAAAGCCTCACTTTATAGTAGTTGAGATAGAATATATCTTTTTTTTTTATTATTAGACAGTAACTTGACCTAGTGCTCTGCGCCTCTGCCAGGTTTTGGGAGGGCGTATGTTCTCTTCCTTACATCTACCGTCTTTGATGGTTGTATTCTGATTTACTTGTCTAATCGGCTTTTGTTCTTACTTTCTCTTCGTGCGTGGTGTGGTTCATCAGACCACGTTTGGCCGGGTTGAGTAGTGAGCTGCTTCGATCCCTGGCTTTGGGAGTGGATCATTAGATCTAGAGTGGTCTAGATCGGATTGGTTTCTCACTGAGATGGCGCCGCCTTGGCTGGTTGTGGCTTTTTCTTCCAACAGCGATATTTGGCCGAACAATGACTATGTGGCCATCAGAGCTGGTCTTACTGTGAAAGGGACCGGAGTGTCTAATGGGGGTGGTGGCGCCTCAAAGTTCTTGGGTTCTACTGTCCTCTGTTCTCTACCAGCAGGGATGAAGCCTAGGTGTGTGGAATTTAAGTTTGTGGAGTATGTTGACCAAAAGTCGATCTTGAGTTATCTGAGCTTGATGCTGACCTGGGTGTGTTTCGATCCTGGTGATGGTGCAGTCTCTTCGGCGGCTACCCATGATGGCGGCGGCGATGGCTTGCTTGGCTGTGGTGGAAATCTTGGGGTGCCCTTAGCAATTCCGACCCACTGTGCCTGGCACTAGTTCGAGGGCTTGATGCATGGCTGGATGTGGGTGGGCGGTGTCCTAAGTTTTTTAAGGCCTAGTCTGTCTTTGGAATGGAGGTTGAGGGTGATTATTCACTTTCTACTCCCTCTATGAATAGGGTCTCTATGGCCCATAGTATTGTTTAATTTATGTTTGGGTCGTAAAAATTAGTGTCTTAGTTGAATCCTTTTATGTTTGCTTCGAGGTTTCTTGTTTTTTATTAGAATAATGGTGCGTAGACCTCCTAAAAAGTGGGTGTACTAGGGACTTTTTGGGATTTTATTCTTCTAGAATAGGCTTTTCATGAAGTTTTGAGGAACGATTCTTTCTGTCGACCCCATATTCACTAATTCAATCAAGCTTACAAATTACTGTATCACACTAATTCTCAAAAGAAAATATGAAATCATTCATTGGGTAACCAGATCAACAATCAAGTGCTCAAAGCACTTTCAGTCGCTTTTTAAAAAATAGATTAAAAAAATTTGAGATATTTAATTAAAAATTTCATATACTTTTCACATTCTTCTTGAAGGGATTGTTGGCATGGCTTTTTTTAATGGGTACCGATCTCAATGTCAATTTAAGTCGATCATATTTGAAAATTATGCACAAGTATCTTCCTACGTTTTATATGCTTCAAGTTGCCAAGACATTCTCTTGCACACGAGATATATAATGTGCCTTTTACATACAACTTCATTAGCAAAGTATTAACAGTTTAGCTGAGGAGAAGACAACATTTTCCAAACAATTATCCCCCAGATTATTAGCGCAGATTTAAAATCCTTCATCGGATAGCCACTGGCAAGAGCACCCTTACAAAGAGCTGATCGAAACCATTTTTTGGAGCACCAAGATATCCATAATATCCCATATTCATCTGATAGCTTCTAATACAATTAGACAAAATTAGCTTTGAGGTTACATAGTTATTTGTAATTCTTTATCAAGGCTTCTGAATGCTTATATAGGAATATCACGGTTGTTAATAGAAGTTTCATGTGACAGCTTTTAAAAAAAGTGTTACGAATAAGACCCTTACTGCCTTGCTTTATACAATAGCACTCCTAAGTCCTAAACAAGCCTTATATTTTCCCGTAATGTACCACTCATAGTCACCCATAATGCCGATAAAGTGCATACAATTAGAAAATATAAGGCAAAAGCCATAGATTACTGAGAGAAATGAGATGAGAATTCTTTAATCGCGATTGGATACATTGTTCGAGCCTGGGGAAGCTAATGTAGTTGCACTCCTAGGTTTAAAAATAAGAGAAACTACCCCAAAATGTCATTCTTTCCATACGTCCCCATAAATTGTGTCATTTCTAAACCCTACGATTCTTTGTATAATGAAAATCTTTAGGGTTAATTACAGTTTACCCCTCTGAGGTTTGGGGGTGTCATCATTTCACCCCCTTTAGTTTTAATTTTGACTTTTTACCCCCTAAACTTTCCAATTTCAATCAGCTGTGTCCAATTTCTCCTATTCCGTCCAAATTAGACGTTAAGTCTGACCCTTGAGGGCTAAAATTGTCATTTTAACATAAAAAATAAATAAATAAATAAATAATTTCTGTTTTTTTTTTGTTTCTTCATTTTTTTTTAAAGAGTATTTTTTTTTCTTCAACCTATACACCACAAGTTATAATAGGTTTATAAAAACAAAAAAAATACTCTAGGTGGTTGAAAGCCGCTCACTGGTCTACGATATTTGTGATATATATCCGATAAAGTGAGGATATATCCCCAATAAAGTGAAGAAATATTTGTAAAAAATAATTTTACACTTTATCTGTAAATAAATATCTGTATATCCCCAAAAAAGTGAAGAAATATCTGTGTAAAATCATTTTTGGTCTACATATTTGTGATATATCTCCAATAAATTGAAGAATTTTAGGATATATCCCCAATAAAGTGAAGAAATATTTGAGTAAAATCATTTTTTACAGATATTTATTTACAGATAAAGTGTAAAATTATTTTTTTACAGATATTTCTTCACCAGGGATATATCCTATATTCTTCACTTTATCGGAGATATATCACAAATATTATAAACCAGCGAGCGGCTTTCAACCACCTAGAGTATTTTTTTTATTTTTATAAACCTATTATAACTTGTGGTGTATAGGTTGAAGACCAAAAAAAAAAAAAATACTCTTTAAAAATAAAAATAAAACTAAGAAACAGAAGAAAAAAAAGCAGAAATTTTTTTTATTTTTTTATTTATTTTTTATGTTGAAATGACCGTTTTAGCCCTCAAGGGTCAGATTTAACGTTCAATTTGGACGGAATAGGAGAAATTGAACACGGCTGATTGAAATTGGAAAGTTTATGGGGTAAAAAGTCAAAATTAAAAGTAGAGGGGGTGAAATGATGACATCCCCAAACCTCAGAGGGGTAAACTGTAATTAACCCAAATCTTTAATTAGCCATCTTTAGATTCCAGTCATAATAACTCCATTAATATATACTAGCCTTCCTGCACGCGCGATGCGGGTGCGGAAGGGCCGCGCTCGCGCGTGCGTATTGTCCTTTCTCTCTTGCTACACATGTTTGAAATGTTCTTCATGAGTGCAATATAATTGTGTGTTGCATATTTCCTCACTCTTATCTCATATAGATATTATAAAATATTGTATATGTCTTTAGTAATTCATTAGTGAAAAGCATAAAACTTTGTACAAGAACATAAAACTTTCAGCCGATTTGTTTCTTTCTCTTTCTCCTCCTTCTGGTTTTGACTCTGCTCTGCTCTTCTTTCTTTCGTTGTTTCTGTTTTTGTATGAACTATAAATTGGAAGAGGGATGAGACCTGATACATCCATTTGTACACCAATTTTCACCCACGTCGTCTTAAACATCCGTCTATGTTGAGATCGTGGCTCAACAGTTCTCCGCTAGTCTGGAGATTGTGTATGACCGCATCTTTTTTTTTTTTTTTTTTCCACTCTCTCTTTTGCCACAGAATTCTCTTCCCATAGATTTAGTTTTGTCTTTTATTTTCAAAATTACCACCATATCCTTCGCCCAATATTTACTGGGGTTAAAATAAACCATGAGCATTACAGATACTTAAAAAATTTAATCTTTCTGGTGGAGATTTGGGGTACGGAAGGGTCACGCTTGCATGTGGGAGTTTTATTTTTGAACAATACATTTCGCATATGCATATTAGCATTCCTCTCTTACTATGCATGTGTTAGATTTCACTTGGAAGTGCAATATAATTTTCATCTTGCACATTACCTAACTCTCTCATATGCAAACATTATTCTATAGTGTATTTGGTTTTGGCAATTCATTAGTAAAAAAACATTAATCTCCATACAGAAACATGCACCAATATATGCAAATGTTTACAAACGTACTTTTTAAAAAGAATCTTCTAAAAAGTGCATATATACATATTTGTTCATTAAGTTAACATGCTCCAATCAACTCCATCTCAGCCATCCATTTGTCATCAGTCGTTGCCCAAACTACAAATTAAGAGTACAAAAAAGAACAAAACATTTAAAAAAAATAAAATAAAACATAAGACAGTGTCATCGGTTTTTTTACTATAAAGTGAAATGGATCTACTAAGTGAAGTACATACCATGAAGTTAGACAATTCCCTTACCTTAACTGCAACACCCTTGCTCCAATTATTGGAAGAATGCTGTAGTGACAGAAAATATGAAATTCTTAACTGTATGATATGACCAAGTATAGCATATAAATGAACTCATTATATAATCACCTCAATATCATGTTTCAAATCCTGAAAACGCTTGATGTAGAACTGTTAGGAGACACAAAGAATTATTATTAGGGACTTCTTAATAGTTCAGTATCACAATGAAATCTATAATACCTTAGCAAAAAAGCTGTTTTGTTCACGATGCTTTTGCCTCCTGCTCATTCATATTCAAATTTTTATATGAAAGAAAAAGCAAATAAATTGTTGTGTCTATTGAAGATGCATGCAATAAAATGAACAAATGAATACCTAATGCGCAAAACTTTTCTCCAAGTTCGTTTAATGTGACAAATATCATGTGTCATTAACTCTCTACATGCGTTTTTGTAGCGCCAACTGTAAGAATTTCAAAAGGTGACAATCAATTTGATAACTACACTTGGAAGATAAGAAACAAACTAACAGAGTGTAACTGTGCATGCTTTTTTTTCTTCCACTCTTTCAAAATAAGTTCACTAAGATTAGCGGTGTTCATTTTTACTGATAGTCCCATTCGCCAACCAGATGAAAACACAGAAACACGTCTCCTAAAGCCCCGTCGTTCTTAAACATTTTCTTTTGTTGAGGGCGCCTGGCTGGTAACTTTCCTACAAATAGAAAAAATTACACAAAATCAATGGTTGTGAAAAAAAAAAAAAAAAGCAATCAAATAAAGTTATAATCTTATTTATCCATTGAATAAAGAAGCACCTTTAAAAAAAAAAGAAAGAAAGAAAAAAAAAAAAGAAGCACAACCAATGAAGAAGAAAATGTAGGAACATTCTGAAAATGTGACTTTCAAAATCAAGGCATACAATGAGAATAAGTAATTAGAGATGCAAGTCTTCAGGGCATCCATTAGTACATCAATCTAACACAACTTCAAGGCAAGACACCAACATCTTTGCAATTAATCTAATAGCCAATAGAACTTGGTGGGCACATTAGCAGACTTAGCAGCTAATTCTCCATTGTCGTATCACCTTCTTCTATCTACAACTATGGTCCATGTGTCTGTGTGTTGTGTCAAATATATATGTAATACAATACTGATGCATTTGAATATTCCACTAAATAAAGATCTTACCATTGTAAAGACAATTACATAAGTCTGAGAAACACATCAATGGCAACACCATACAGTAATCAAAAAAGAAAAGAGAGAGTTTTCCAACCTCCAAAATGGTTTGAGAGAGTTTGGTGGACGGGTTGTGTATATATTTCTGTATAATCTTTCTACTCTAACTTCTCTACTGCTTGGCATGCCCTTCTCCACTTCAAAACACCAATTTCTCCTGACCATATCAGTCAATGTAGTTCCTAAACGACATATAAATTTTGATGATTAGATAACACGTATTGACATGTACAACACTCGACATTAGGAAACAGAAACTGAAGCACTACTTGAGCCAAACAAAACCCAAATATAAATAAATGTAATAAACTGAACGAAACTGAAAGAACCAAAATTATGAACCTAACTATAGTTGCTTTGATATAAAATCAATTACCCAAGGGTGATAGCGAACTTCCGAGCATATTACTGAAAAATTCAAACACCCAAGGGAAACAAAAACCAAGTGGATTTGAAAATCAATGGAAAACAAAATTTGAAATTTACCGAATGACAGTTATCAAGTCTAACCTCTGCCGATTTGATAAGAATTTTCTCCTCCGTTTGGGTTCGATTCTGCTCTGCTCTTCTTTCTTTGTCTGTTTTCTATTTTCGTATGAACTGTAAATTGGAAGAGGGATGAGTGTTGATATATCCATTTGTACTGAAATCAACTCCCACGTCGCCCTTAGTGTCTGTCTGCGTTGAGATCGTGGCTTGGCAGTTCTCCCAGAGTCTAGAGATCGTGTGCGATGGCGGGCAATTTTTTTTTTCTACGTTCTCCTTGGCCGCAGAATTCTGTCCCCGTAGTTTTTGTTTTCGGTTTTTTTTTTTCAAAATTACCATCGTATCCCTCATACAGTATTAACATATATGTATAGTTTTAATAAACCGTGGACATTACAGGTACTTCAAAAATTTAACCATTCTGCCAGGAATTGGCTTAATTAATAAATCTATATATATATATATATATATATTTACAATTATAACTTGAAGTCATACTGACACTTGAAATTATCCTTGCATATCATGCATATATGCACCTTATCTTCCTAATCAATTTTATAACTTGTCAGCACAATACAAAGAAACACCAGATGACTGACTATGAACTGAGGAAAGGCGAGGTCCAAATATTCTCTAGAAACCATACGCGCCGCGGGTATCGAAAGACTTTCTGTGATCTCCAATTCCCATTCGCACTTCTTGGGATGTCGTCGCCAGACGGGCATCTAGGCAACGTCACTCGACTTTGGACCAACGGATTCTAGGTGTTGCACTAGGGAAGTTAACATTCAAGTTCTTTGGTCAAGGATGGCAGACGTGATTGCAGCATATGGCGAAGCTTGCATCTTGTTTTCGCTGATTGGTCTAGAGATGGTAGAATAGACGGACTAGGTTCCTGAGTTGGTCTGCGCGGCAGGCTTCTCCCATGTTTCATTGACAGGGCAGATGTAGGGGTTTCAAAGGTGAGGATGATCTGTTCGGATCGATCACGGTGGAGGTGGCGCTTGGTTTGGATTGATGGAACGACGGTTTTGCAGCAATGCTTTGCTTCGACGACGGCAGTTGACCAGCAAGGATGGTGCAAAGGCGATGCAAGAGCAGGGGTTGTTGGTCTGGTTGTGGGTTGCTGATCCATCTTTGATTGAGTTGGAGTTTGGGCATTAAATCTAGTTTGTCTAGCACCTATTTATTTGGTGGTTCTAGTGGGTTTCGCCCTAACTTAGTCTTAGTTTTTGTTCCTCCAAATGGTCTTGGGCCTTTGTCAACTTAATTCTTAGTTTCTCTAGTTGTACATTAATTGAGATCTCTAGGAGACTAGATTTACTATCAAAGGGAGTTAGTTGTGAGGGTTTGGGTCCTTTTGATTTTAGGTTCGAATAAGTGAGATCATTTTGTTTGCAATGAGGGTTACCTATCTTTTGCTTGAGGGTTTGTGCTATTTATGATTTTGGTATAAGACAACATCTGATGTACGTGCCTTCTGGCCATGAATAAGATAATACTATTCTATTCAAAAAAAAATTTGATAACTTGTCAGCTTGACACAAATTACATGTATTTACTAATGGGACATGAAATTGACCAATCTTTTTTACAAACCACACATTCTTTCATGTGCATAGAGGGGAGTGTGGTTTGTAATAATGGGGGTGTCAATTTCACTTCCTTCTCTAATTTCTAGTAATCTGAGTTTTAGATGCCGAGTGCTTTTTTTTTTGTTTACTTATAAATTAAAAATTTATTAAAGAACAAAAAAAAAAAGAAGCTAAAAACTAGAACATAGGGGGGTGAAAATGGAAAATCAAATCTCCTTAACCAAAAACAAAATGACAAAAGGTTAAATTGAAAAACATCAATCCTTTCAAAGGATGAGAGGACCTAAATAAAAGATTTAGCTTCATCGTAACTGTCTAAATCAAAGATTTAGCTTTACCATAACTGTCACTGTTCTATTTCAAGTAGGACAATGATCACCCATACTAAAATGATGAGATTTAAATTTTTAGTTCGATGTTATTGTTAATTTCTTCTTTATATCTAGTGATTGTTTACCATTTTTTTATACATATATTTTTTTTTCTTCTCTTTTTAATAAAAGAAGATCAAAGAATTTCACTTCTACCCCCATGGTGACTCGAACCCATGATTTCGTCATTAGGTAGTGGGTGCTCTAACTCTAATCACTGAGCTAACACCAGTTCGTCAAGTGATTGTTTACCATGATTTCAAAGTTTTTGCCACTTAGGTAGTGATTGTTTACCATGATTTCAAAGTTTTTGCTCTAGATACAATGCATCATCATTTTAACAATTTAAACTTTTAAATTTCAACAGTTATTAAACAATTTTTTATGGATAAATCAATATATAGATGGGGACAAGAAACTAAAGCTTATTAAGAGGAAGACGTACAACCATTAAACATGACGTAATTAATTTCAATCTTCTACAACTCTTCTAAGCTAGCTAGGGCCAATCATTCACATACAATTGGTGTGGATGTAATGACAAGATCTGAACTGTATGGCAATATATCACTTTTTACTCAGATTTTGCGTGCCATTTCGCCAGTTTAACCATTTTTGGTATTTGCAATGCTAAACCAGCTTTGCTAAATTAATCCATTCCATCATTTATGCATGAGTAGAGAGAAGCAAAGTGAGTAGGTGAAACTTGAAGCTATATGAATATATCAAAAGTAAACCTGCTCAAATGGGTTAGTTCTCATAGAATATTAGGGATGACATAATACCTAATTTTTGAGTGTGAAACGCAATGGCTCGTATTCTGTCAATGCACTGACTTATCAATTACAGTAACTACTCATAAGATCCTGTATTACATTTTGGGATTGTCTTACGCATGCATATCACTACAAAAGTAGCATATGGTTATATAAAATTGAGAGATTGGCTTATCATTTGTAGCCATCCATGTTTATTGCTGCATTTCTTGTGGCTTATTATATATATGTTGTCTGCTTTCGCGAGTCAGATCCCACCTTGCAGTTTGCTTAAGTAAGCGTCAGGGTCGTTACCCAATTAATCGAATATCCAATTTGATGTTACAAGACTAATGTTTTCTTGTCATGAGAGAAAATCTGGCAAAATAACCGACGACTTCAAACTATTTAAAGTTCACGTCAACACCTTTTTTTATTTTTATTTTTATTTTATATATATATATATATATTTTAGGAGTTTGCAACTCAGTTTAACTGGAAGGCTCAACTCCACACTCAAAATTATTATTAATAATTGAAGGATAATTGTACAACGATGGGGACGTATTACCTAAACCTCGGGTATTGGTACATTAATCCTCATATAGTGCATTCTGAATAATCACAGGAGCCTTATCTAACAAATAATCATCTAAATAATCAGCACTAGCAATGTGTGCCAATCTATGGGCAACACCATTTTTTAGTTAAAGAATATTAACTGAATTTTCTAACGAAGTTTGCGCGAGGTGATCCTGTGTCTTTGTGATTGACTAACTTATTTAAGGTCTGCTCACGTAGAATTTTTTCCTTGTTTTCTAGTTCCAAAAATATCATGTGGATATTTTCTTATACGATTTTGTTTTCTTCTGAAATTTGGACGTGGTTTTTCCGTCTTTTATGATTGACGAACTCATGTGTAAGTATCATCACTTATCCAAATCCATACACTATTGGTTTAATAATCGTTGATGACACATTCATCAACAATTTAAGCATAATTAAGGGCTTATTGTAAAGTCTCATTTGCATCAAGTCTTACGTTAACATCAAACAATTCATAATTAGTTAGGGTAGCGTGCAATGACGGAGCCACAAAAGGGAGAGGTACCGAGGCCCTTGCTTGATTGTGGTTCTATAACCTCTTTTATGATACTGAGAATGGATGTACAGATGCTAGCAGGTTTAGGAGTTCAAGTTTAATTTCCAAAAACTAATTAAGCTTATCCCTCTATCATTAATTTACCATGTCGGTTCATTGTTCGTCTTCATATAAAATGCTCGGCGTTGAAATTTTTGGCACATTTGACTCTGCAACAGCTCTAGCTTCTATGATATATAAGCTTGACTCTTGAGCGTCAGATCATCATGTACCATTTAACATCAACATCAGCCTTGGATAATATATAGTGGGGCAGACAACGACCTGTTCTCATTCTCCTCCATGTTTACAAGCACACTGGTTGTAGATCATTGGTCGTGTGCCCCAAGCTTCCAACCGAGGGAGCAATTTTTCTTGTGGCCTCCATTTATTCTACTAATTAATAGTCAATATTTGTTTCCTCTCCCTGTTTTCACCACTACTGACAGTTTAGTTTTTATAGGTGCAGTAGTACTCCTGTGAAGTCCCAATCTTTGAATTCGGTTATCAATCAACTTGAATATAAAGCCACGTATATATATATGTACTCTATTTTGACAAGAGGCCACCGAGAATTGATCGGATTTTTTGTTTCTTGTGACGGGTCGTACGTGTCTTATCTGCCATAACATCGATGAGATCATAAAGTACTTGATCATTAAGATTATGACCTGGGTAAATTAGGGCGACCTTTGGTTTGCCACTAAGAATCCTGACCTAAAAATTCTATCTTGTTTTCGACAAGTAGCATTGTGACCACATACGTGATGAGCGTTATCTACCTTGATCCCTTCCTAATATTATGATATTCTAAAGTTTTAGTTGTCCGTAAATACAGAAGTTTAAGAACTTAATTCTCCAGATGATGAGATTGGACGATGCTAATTAAAACTTTATACCATATTACATGATCGATTGACGCTATTAATGTATTAGAATATGAGTACGCAATGTATATTAAAATAACAATAAGCAAACTTAGCCAAGTGATAGGAGCATTTTATGTAACACTTATAATGTTAATCTCTATATTAATCTATGTTAGTTTATTTTAGGGCTAAATACGGGTTACTACCCTGTGGTTTAGGTCCAAAATCAATTCAATCCCTGGACTTCTAATTTCATCAAAAACATCCATGTACTTTCAATTTTGATCTAATCTGTCCAATTCGTTAATATTTTGTTATGGGTTCAACTTATAGTTTGATTATTTGATGAAAAACTTTTTATTTGATAGATTTCTAATAGTGAGACCCACTCCTAAATTGACTATGCATGCCACCTCAACATCACATCATAAAACATAGGTCATATATGAGCCATGTCAACAAGCTAAATGACTCAATTATCAGAAGACTAACAAATTGTATCTATTAGATCAAAATTGAAACTGCAGGGGTGTTTTTGATGAAATTAGAAGTCCAGGGACTGAATTGATTTTGGACCTAAACCACAGGGTAGTAACCAGTATTTAGTCCTTTATTTTATTTTCTCTTTATTTATTTACTTTTGTGTTTATTAGTTATTTTGGAGCAAATATACAAAAAGAAGATAAAAATGAGAAAATATTTATAAAATATTGATGATGACATGTCATTCTCATTTGTCAGATGATGTGGAGAATGATAACATGACATTCTCATTGGACAGATGATGTGGAGAATTCTAAATCAAATAGAGAATCAAGAAGTTGGCTTTCTCTACGATTCAAGGAATCTTAATAAAAAAAGGAATGAAAGTGGACTCAATGAGCAATATATATAAAAAGGCTGTGCAACATCTGAAAAAGGGCTCCTCCCAACTCTTCCCTCTCCCTCCGTATTCTTCTTTAATTTATTTTATTATGTTTAACTAAGTTATTAGGTTTGGGGTTGTGGAAGCCCTAGACATGATTTTCATAGGATGATTGTTATTTCTTTTTCTAAATACTTATAGTTGGATGAAATTTGGTTTACTAGTTTATCATTGATGATTTTTTTATTTGTTTTCTGTGGATGCATATATAGAAGCCTATTTCAGGATCTATTGTTTGAGGCATGTAGACAACCACCTTATTGATGCATGTTTTACAAGAAACAACCAAGCAACTCAGCCCTGTTTGTGTAAACCAAGTTCCTAATGACCTACTATCTAACACCCTGTGCTAGGATTTTTGCAATCGACTTAAACGTTTTCAGAACTTCATGAATTCAGTTAATTAAGCTTCAGATAACACCTTTCTAGGTCAATTAATTGGGAATAGAGCTATGATTGATAACACCCTTCACATAGCAAGGTAAGTAAGAAAACGTAATACGATTTGACCATAACACACTAGGCTTATCGAGAGCATAGTCATCCAATTGTTTGAATTTAGATTAGAATAAATTATTCTTGGAATGATTGTTTGGTGGTGGAACCACTCCTATATAGTTTTCTTCATTGTCTTCTCTCAACCATAAAATTTGTTTTCTGTTTATAACTTTCTATTCTCATTATTGTTTATTTTTATTTCCATATCAAATCAACTCCTAAAAACCCCAAATTTTTTGTGCTGGTTTCTTTTTGTGTGTAGTACGTCTTTATTTAATTTCGTAATTTTTAGAGTTGTCTAGGTTAGGTAATTATTTATGTTTTCGGCTGCTGTTTGCTCGGAACGATGGTCACTTTTGTGACATTGTTTTGGTCTTAGATTAGTGATTAGACCACAATCTCTTGTGGGAACGATCCCTATCTACCTATACTACTTTTGACATTCTTGTAGGGTTAAGTTATAGGCATTTTTGTGCATCTATTTAGGTGGATAGAAATACCCTATCACCAAGACTGAGAGCAATGACCACTATCACTCGCTAAGCCTTTGAGAGATTCTGAACTCCTTAGAGTTGTTCTTGCTTCTCAATGGGCAACCCCGTCTGTTACCAAGGGAAGGGTGGAGGTGGTCACTCAGTTGAACTAGAGTGAACTAGGCCAAAACTAGACCCAAGACAGTTGGTACCATATATTCCACCGCCAAATGTGTCCTGAGGCCTAATTGGATCGCAATCTGGTCCATCTTCACATACAAACATCTAGCTAAGGTTTCATCTCTCTTAGGAACATATTTAGTAGAATCTCTATCTTAGCTCTTTAACTATTTTGGAGAGTATATTTAGTTTTTTTTTTTTTTATCAATTTTAGCAGCTGCACCAATCTCTTAAGTGGCTCTCTATTTTAACTTTTAGATATCTCGCTCCTAAATATATAGAGCGAGATGATCGAGGTCCTCTATTATTTTTGTTAATTTAAAACATTCCATTTAAGTTATTATATGTAATTTATATCGATTATCCTAGAGAGAGAGCGGCAGAGAGCTTTTCGTTCTGTGTCCGACTCCTTCTACAAATTTGCGCTCGTCCGAGGGTGCACGATGTCTAGTGGGCCTCTAGGCTTTGCCAGCTTCTTTGTGCTGCTGTCGGATGGGTGACCTAAGGGCGGGCTCTAGGGTGGCAGTTTTGTTGGATGGCGTGCTTGAAGTTTTGGCAGATTTTACCTCGGCGGTGGGTGCGGTATCTCTATGTTCATGGAGGTCGGTGCGGCATCTCCATTTTGCATGGTTGGCTGCTGTGAATTTGAGGTCGGTAACTGCGATGGTGGCTCTAGGTGAACTGTATCGATCTGGTTTCTGCGTAATCTTAGGGTGTGGCATCTCGGGTTTGCTTGGTTTTCAGGCGTCTAGGGTTCACGGTGATCAGAATTGTTGTGACGGGACTTTGAGTAGCAGCGATGACGGCGGCGCTAGACGAGATGGTGAGGGGCAGCGGCACGTGCAGAAGATGACGACTTGGGCTAGTTTGGGCTGGTTTGTTATGGCTTGGGTGATGCTGTCCTTGGGCTGTTCCCTTTTGGGCCTGATTAAATTGGGCCTAGTTGCTTTAGGCTTGCATTATGTTAGTACTTAGTTTACTTCCAATAATTCCCTAAGTTTTTTTAGGGACCAATGCAATTTTTCTGCTTTTAGCGGATCTTCTGGAGTAGTACCGAAGGAAGATTCGTGCTATTTCGAATATATTTAATGTCAAATGAGTGCTCTAGTTTCTACGTACCACTGTGGGTACTAGCACAACTTCTTGCCTACCTCTAATTGGTAGCAGGAGGGTATGTAATCGTTATTCTGACTTGTGATCAATATAGTGGTTTTTTTTGCCTTGATTCAAAAAAAAAATATGTAATTTATAAATACATTTAAACTATTTTTTCTTCATTTAGTCAATAATATAAATACAAAACTAGTTAAAATAGAGAAACTGATACAGACGTACTTTAAAAATGACTACCCAAAATGACATTTTAGCTACTTTGACTAAAAAATGGCTAACATTGTTAAAGATGCTCTTCGTAGAAAATTAAATTTTTGTTTTAGGGAAACGATATTTGAGAGAGAATTGCTGTGTTTTCTCATTGATAATAGGGGTATCTTTATATAGAAGATTGCAATGCATAGAATCTGAATTGCATATGGAAAGGTAATCATACAATGAATGGAGATCTCTAAGATATTCTCCGAGAGTCTCTCTAATTAAAACTCTATTACCACTAGGTCAAGTAATTAGAGTTTGGGCCAAACACACAAATAGGGATTTACTTGAACACTCCCCCTTGTGTTACCCAAACGTGGTGCTTCTCTAGTTGCCTCATTAAAAATCTTGCCGAGTAACAAAAACCCAGTGGGACAAAAATAACCTCGGTCGAAGGGGAAAAAGAGCACAACACACCATTCACGTTTAGAGACCATACATGTAGACATCTCCCCCTGACGACTACGGTCATTGGAGTTCGGATAACTTCCGCAAACGATGCTACCAACATGTTTCTTGAAAATGGAATTTAGGCAACAACTTAGTGAGCAAGTCTGTCATATTGTCCTCAGATCGAACCTAGTTCACTTTGATCTTGAGGAGAGTTTGTTATTGCTGATGATACTTGGTGTGGTCGCTTTTGTTGTAGCCTAACTTCAAAACAAGTAGCATTATCCTATATGGTCGTAGGCTCATCTGTGGTAGACTTCAAATCACAATTGTTCGAACATGCGTAACTATGGATTCAATCCATATACATTCACGAATCACCTCGTGAAGAGCAATAATCTCTGCATTGTTCGAAGATATAGCAACTAAGGCCTGTTCAGTAGACCTCCAAGATATCACGGTCTTTTCCCATGGTGAACACTTAACTAGTTTGGGAATGACATTTGTATGGGTCAGAGAGATACCCAACATCGGCAGAACTTTCCAAAACACTTATGTCATTTTGGGATGGGGATAGTGGAGGCAGGCCAGTGTTGGTGGCTTCCTAGTGTGTGATGGGTCAGAATCCATCATCTCTCTGTAGGGATAGAATGAGCCCATATCAATCGTACATCTCAAGTACAGAAAGATATCTTTACACCAATCAAATGGCGTCCGTTGGTGCAGAGGTATACCTTAGCTAACAAGTTCACTGCAATGAGATGTCTGGTCTTGTGCATTAAGCTAAGTACAATAATGCACCTATTGTACTCAAGTAGGGCACTTCTGCCTCTAACACATCTTCTTCATCATCCTTTAGACGAAGAGGATCATTTTCAGGATCAAGACTAAGGACGATCATGGGGGTACTTGAAGGTTTGACCTTGTTAAAATGCCTAAGCATCTATCAACACGATGGTCAAGTTCCAAACTGAGGCATAATCGTGTTCTCCCAAAATCCTTCATCTCAAACTCAGATTTGAAGTGTTAAGCGGTTTCCCTTAACTCTTTAAGGGCTTCTAATGAAGATCATGTCTAACATGAACCACGATGGAATCCGAAACTTGTTATGGAAATGCACGGGCATATCCCTTCCCAATCAAGTAGTCATTTTAGCGAGCGTTTCAACGTCTTTGTAAACGCACTCCGTGGTCTAGAGCCACTTGACTTGGGTAAATGAAGTTCACCATGAACCTTCATGTATATTCCGTATCTAGACCCCCATAGAGATACTTAGTGACCACATTTGTAACCTGCATGATCAGTTACTCGGAAACTACCAAACAGACAGGGTAGTGGAGTGCAATGACATCCATTACGATAGAATATGTCTCATCGTAGTCGATTCCAGAGCATTTTATGAGAATCCTTGCGCCATAAGATGAGATTACCATATCTTTTTTCTCATCACACTTTCTAACGAAGACTCATTAGTCAACAGGTTTTATGTTAGGAGGTGTTGGCATCATTGCCTCAAAAACCCTCATCTTTGTTAGAGAATCCAACTTAACCTGGATCGCATCTTTCCATTTAGGCCAAATTTCTCTATGTTGGCATTCATTCATCAACAGAGCGTGGTTCGATATCTTCGGACTCCACAAACTCATGCGCAACGAAATGCGCGACTACATCATCGATTATGATGGAGTTTTTATCCCACGTCTCATGTACACTAGTGTAAGTTTCATATAGCTCTATATTCTCAGGAATAGATTCTGACGTTAAGGTGTCCCCCAACGATAACCATAACCCGGAAGATACTCGTGAGATGGATTTTGAGTGTCGATGATCAAAGGATCGGAATGTGCCAAAGTATCCTTCGAAATCACGGGCCTCCCACGCATCCTAGTTGGGGCCGTGGCCTATAATGTCAGAGTGCCACTCTCTTTGGCATTAGCGCCATGCCTACCTCTGCGTAGGGTGGCGCTATGTCCTCTCGTAGAGACGTCCTTCCTTGTAGGCATGTTTGCAGCTTATTTGAGTGATCTCGTCACTTTAGTAGGGATCGGGATGAGACATAATGAGGACAGACCACGACAATTCCTATCGTTCTTGCTAAATATCCTTGTTCTTATCTCCCCCTAACGACTGTAAGACCATCTCATCAAAGTGACAACCCGCAAATCTAGTGGTAATGAGATCGCCTTGCAAGGGCATTAAGTGGCGGACGATTGTTGGAGTCTCAAATCTAACTTAGTTGCCCATTCATCTGTAAGGACCCATTATAGAGCACTGTGGCAGCCTAATTGGCACATAAATGGCTCACTAAAATATGCATAAATACGATACTTGTACCAAGTCACTAGCTGTAACGCAGAGGTACATTGAGTTGCGGTGGGTCGTAGACAAATTAGCATAGCTGCATGCGATATTGCATCACCCCAAGCGGATATAAGGAGATTGGTGCGTATTACCAATGTCCGGACTACCATCATAGTCGTTTCCGCAAGACCATTTGAGTGTGTACATGGAAATATGATGTCCAACATCAGTCCCATTGCAATATTCATCGAAAGTCTTTCGATGTAAACTCTCTAGCATAGTAAAATCTAATTGACTGAATAGGATGATTCAGGGAGTGAGCCCGTTGTCATGTGATGTGTGTTAGGAGAGTAGCATAAGCAGTACTTATAGGTGGACAATGGCACAACACGTGACCAGCGTGTTTGCGTGTCAACCAACATCATGAAATATTTAAGCGTCCGCAAGTTGGTTGAATCAATCCACAGAATCCCCATGGATTCTATGTAAGAACATAATGAGTATGTTCATTTCCTTTTGTACTTACATAGGCATTTGCAAGCATAATTAGCTATAATGAGCCACGCTCATGCTACCACTAGCGGTACCAACTCCCGCCAAATGAGTGACCTACGGGAACACAGCCAAGCATGTTACCGCCTGAGCCCCGACTTGCCCCCAGATCACCGCTGACGCTCCGCCAGGCACCTCGCCAAGACAGCATCAGAAGCTCTAGAAGCTGGGGACTGAAGCATATCATTCCCACATAAAAAACATGGAGAAGATCATTTCTCTCCTCACCTATAAAAGGTTCTCTCCTCTCTCCTCATTAATTACGCATTTAATACTTACCTATTGTTACTTTATCAACATAAATACATTGACTAACTTAGGCATCGGAGAAGAGAAGACCGCCCAGTGCGGTCTCCTTTTGAAGCCCTCTGTATTTCACTTGACATGTAGTGGGAGCTCTAAGGATTATCATAGATAGTGGTCTGCATATCAGAACAGCGTTAGTAAAAGTTTAGCTACCGCTGAACTTTAAACATTAACATTGGTGCCGTCTGTGGGAATCCTTGATAGAAGGCCATCCCACCACATCTACCATGACTAACGGTAATGGGGAAAACACTGAGCAGGCGGATCAATCCACCAACCCCCATCCCACCAACCCAGTGATCAACGTCAATCCAGCGGTTAACATTAACCGTGCACAATTCAGCATGTCGGTCAACACCAACGGAGAACCCCAGGCCAGTTCCCAGGTCCCACCAACCCAAACTACAGCCGAACGGTAGCCGCCCTCCGGTGCAGGACCTCGCCTCTATGTATGAGCTGGCACTGGCGGCCATTCATAAGGCAAAGCAAGAGCACGAGCAGGAGTGCAGAGAAAAGGCCGAGGCACAAAAGCAGGTGGCCACGCTGATGTTAAGATTTGATGAGCTGAAGAGGGCACTAGAGGAAAACGATAACCCAGCACAAAGCGAGCAATCGTGGAGTACCAAGTGCAGTCAGCCCAACACCGGCGGAGTGGTACCCAGACCAATCATACAGATGCAGGTACCGCTGAACCCACCGGAGCTAAGGGGAATGAGACCACCACCTCCGCGCCGACTAATTTTGGAGTAGGAGGTGGAGTCACAGCCACACACTAGCCGCTCAACAATCAGGGCCAGAACTGAGGGTAATACACCTGTCCCCAGGTGAGAGCTGGTTCAGCAGAATACCCATGCAGGACCCGATGGAGACACAACCACCCTAATACTAGAGCGGATGCAACAACTAGAGCAAAGGCTAATCCGGGCCGAGGTAGGTGCCTCAGTGCCAATACCAAATCCACTCTTTGCATCCAGACTAGGACCATTCACCATCAGGATCCTACATGCCATCCGCCCGGCACACGCAAAGACACCAAAGATGTCACATTACAGCGGCATGATTGACTCCTTTGTCCATATGGATACCTTCAAAAAAGTCACCAATAACAAGGGGTTCGATGATGCCACCCTCTGCCACTTGTTTAGCGAAATGCTGGATAGCGAGGCAATGAGTTGGTTTTTTGAGTGTCCGCTATTACTCATTTATGCACTATCAAATGCTTTCCTCTCTCGATTCATCCTGCTGGCGACCGGACACCACAATACAACTCAGCTATTCAACATCAAGCAGGGGACGGAGGAAATATTAAAGGCGTTCGTCACCAGGTGGGGAGCGGTAACATCCCAATGCCTCGATCTTGATAAGACAATGGCACTGGCAGCCTTCAAGAAGGGGCTTCTCAAGGGGCCATTTCTCTATCACCTCAATTACAATCATCCAAACGCCGCTTACGACTATGTCATGAGCGAGGCTGTCATCCATGCACAGGCAGAATTCATCACATATGGAGAAACCCCCCCACCACCACCAATGCCCGTAAAGTCCACCCAACCCTCTGCCAACCATCAGGAAATCGCTAGCAAAACCTCTGCTGCACCGCCAACTTATAAAAAGAAAGAATGGCAACAAAGCAACCATTAGAGCAAACGGCAGAAGGACCAGCATTACAATAAGGGCAACCGCTCATTTCATGGGGATAACCGTAATAAACAGATGAAGTCATCCCAGTGGTACGCAGTGTTTACAGTGCTCACGGCCTCATACGAGGAAATATACAACTAGTGCAAGGACCAGGTCCCACCACCACCCCTAAGAAAATACCCAAGGGTCGGAAAGCCCAGAAACATTGGCAAGTGGTGTAAATATTACGAGGACAGCAGCCACAACACCAATAATTGTAACGCCTTCGAAACAGCCATTGAGACTCTATAGCGAGACGGTAAGATGGAACAATTCAAGGTACGCCAACCACCACCTGTGATCGCTAACATTGAGCCCTTGGACCACATCAACACCATTGACGGTGGTGACCCAATCACCAATATGTCTCACAGAGCAAAAAAGTGCTATGCACGTGCTAATCACCCCAACGAGGTGTGCAATATCGGCTATGAGAGGTCCGCTAAGCTCCCAAAATCTGGTTGGGAGCCCATTACCTTCTTAGAGGAGGAGGAGCACGGAGTACATCTGCCCCACAACAATCCATTCTTGATCGATGCCGTACTCGATAAATGGTTAGTGGGAAGGATCCTTGTCGACAGCTGCTCCGCTGTAAATGTTATCTTCAACAGTTCTATGACAAACTTCGACGAAATAGAAAATTACTACAGGATCATGAGCCATTGCTTAACTTCTCCGGTGACGTCACACAGCCATTTGGTTCTGACTACATGTGATAGGTTATGGGCGCCAGTCCATGTTTGGCGGAAATCCATATAGAGTTCATCATTGTGGACTGCTTCAGTTTATATAATGCCATCATTGGTCGACTGGCACGTAACAAACTCAAGTGCATCATCGCCAGATACATGCTCTTCATGAAGTTCCCCACCCCCAACGAAACAGGCTATGTAAAGAGAAGTCAACAACTGGCGCAAGAGTGCTATTCCACAATTGTGGCACGATCAGCGCGCCGCCACAAAATCCTAACATTAGGAAATCATGCAGCAACACCAGATATCGTTGAGGATCCCAGGGATGACGAGAAGAAGTATGTCAAAAAAGAGCCTGTCAACCCAGAAACATCCTTAAGGATTGTCAACATATCTGACGAGCATCCTGAGCGGACAATCCTCATCGGTGCTCAGCTAGACCCAGAGGTAGCGGCTAAACTCACCCAGTTTCTACGTGACAATGTCGCCGTCTTTGCATGGTCCTACGCTGACATACCAGGCATTTCCCCTGAGATCAAAACTCACAAATTGGGCATCAAACCATCCTCCTACCCTATCAAATAGCGGTGAAGGGCCTTTGATGAGGAGAGATACCGTGCAATAGGGGAAGAGGTTACCAAGCTCCGGAGCATTGGATTCATTCGCTAAGTAAACTACCCTCGGTGGATTTCCAACTTGGTCATGGTAAAAAAACCCAGCGGAAAGTGGCGAATATATGTCGATTTCAAGGGCCTCAACAAGGCATGCCCCAAGGACAATTTCCCGCTACCTCGCATAGACCAATTGGTCGATGCAACAGCTAGCCACGAGTTACTCAACATGATGGATGCCTTCTCCGGCTACAATCAGATCAAGGTGCACTCTGGTGAGTGGTGACCAAGAGTGCACCTCTTTCACCACCGACAAGGGCCTATACTGCTACAATGTCATGCCTTTCGGTTTGAAGAACGCCGGTGCAACTTACTAGCGGCTAATGAATGCTATGTTCGCTGAGCATCTGGGAAAAATCATCGAGGTCTATGTGGACGATATGTTGGTAAAAAGCATAAAGGCCAGCGAACACGTGGCAAACCTTAGAATTATATTCGCCATTCTCTTGGCCAACATTATGCGCCTTAACCTAGAAAAATGCTTCTTCGGCCTCACCGCCAGCAAATTTCTAGGTTACATAGTCAGTGAGCGGAGCATAGAGGCCAACCCTGACAAGGTACAAGCCATCCTCAACATGAAGGCTCTAGAGTGGAAGAAACAAGTTCAGAGTCTCCAGGGCAAACTAACCGCCCTTTCTCAGTTCATCTCCAGACTCACTGACAGATGTCTCCCATTTTTCAAAGTCCTGAAGACAACCCACAAGAAGCTCATCGACTGGAACCCAGACTGTGAGGCAGCGTTCCAAAGCTTGAAGGAGTACTTGGCAGCGGTTTCGCTCCTCTCTATCCCACTGTAGGGAGAAACATTGTACATATACCTAGAGGTATCACAGTCTGGAGGACGGCCAGGATGAGCTCCCTTTTTCTACGCCGATAGAGGCATGAACGGGGCTTAAACAAGATATCCCCCCTGGAGCAGCTCTCTCTCGCACTCATCATAGCCGCTAGACTCCTCCGTCAGTATTTTCAGGCCCACACAATTCATGTCATAATAAATCAACCACTGAGACAGGTAATGCAGAACCCTGAGCACTCGAGACGCCACAGCAAGTGGGCCATCGAGCTCAGCGAGTTTGACATTGATTACAGACCAAGAACCGCCATAAAAGGGCAGGTAGTGGCAGACTTCATTGCTGAGCTCACCAAGCGATAAATTGAACCCAGCACGGAAATTGTAACCTGAAGAACTAGCTCCCCAGCAGTCAGATTGGAACCTACATGTGGACAGCTCCGCTTGCGCCAAGGCCAGTGGCGCCGGAGTAATCCTAATAGGGCCAGGGGGACTAAACGTGGAATATGCATTAAAATTCAACTTCAAGGCCTCAAACAACATGGCGGAATACTAAGCGCTCATCGCCGGCCTACTCCTCACCATCGACTCCAGAGCTGATAGTGTTAACATATTCAGCGACTCCCAGTTAGTCGTCAACCAGGTCAACGACAGTTTCCAAGCCAAGGATCACCAGTTGGCTGCATACTTGGGTTACGTCAAGACGCTCCTCAAAAAATTCAAATTTCACACCATAACGCAGATCCCCAAGGAAAAGAACGCCAAAGCCGATTCACTAGCCAGACAAGTAACCGCTCAGCCACACCAAAGTTCGACGGACACAAGGGTGGAGTGTCTTGACAAACCAAGCATCACAAAAACCCTAGCGGAGATCTTCCACATTGAGATAAATCCCAGTTGGATGAACAAGATCATCAAATACAAGCGCAATGGAACATTGCAAAGGACAAGGTCAAAGCACGACAGCTCAAGCGGAGAGCAACCCGCTACAACATCCAGAATGGCAAGCTTTACCGCCAGGGGTTCACCCACCCTAACCTCCGGTGTCTAACCCCAGAGGAAGGGAATGTTGTCCTCGCAGCGATACACGACAGGGAATGTGGAAACCACTCGGGTGCCAGATCTTTGGCCAATCGCACTATGCAACAAGACTACTTCTGGCCTACGCTCGACGACGACGCTAGGAGGATATCAAGATCTTACCACAAATTTCAACAATATGCTGATCTCTCACAAGCCCCGGCAGAACCACTGTCGATCATCATTGGTCCCTGGATTCACTCCACGTGGGGCCTGGACTTGATGGGAAAATTCAAAATCGCCAAAGGCCAGTTCAAGTACATCATTGTCACCATCGACTACAACAGCAAGTGGATAGAGGCAGAGCCACTGACGGCAATAACTACTGCCAAGGTAACTCACTTCCTCTGGAAGAACATTTATTGTCGCTATGGTGTCCCCCACACAATCATCACAGACAACGGCACATAGTTCAACAATAAGGAACACATATCTTTCACGGCTAACTTGGGCACCAAGATGAGTTTTGCATCTGTCGCTCACCCCCAAACTAACGGCCAGGTCGAAACAGCAAACAAAGATAATCAAAAAGTTGCTAAAAAAGAAGCTCGACGACGCCAAGGGTTTGTGGGCGGAGAAGCTTCCGGAAGTTCTGTGGGCCATCAGAACTACCCCAACTTCCTCCACTGGTGAAACACCATTCTGCATGATGTTCGGAACTGAGGCCGTCCTACCGATTGAGGTAACTCAACCTACCGCTAAGGTTGAAGGCTACTGCCCCGAGACCAACTGCGAGGGCTTCAACCTCGACAGAGACCTCCTAGAGGAAAAACGACACAAGGCCCATTTGAACAATTTGCAAAACAAGCAGCGGGTATCGCATTTCTACAACGCCAGGGTCAAAGCCCGGAACCTCCAACTAGGGGACTGGGTAATGAAGGAAGTCATTCCACCCCCAACAACACTCCGCCCAACTTGGGAGGGTCTATACAAAATTGTTGAAGTCGCTAGCCCCGACACCTTATACCTGATGGACAAGGATGGCGTCATAACGACCCACCCTTGGAATACCGAGCACCTTCGATATTGCTATAAGTAGGCATACCACTACCCTAGAGCATCTTGGCTTAGCTAAATTTTTGACTCAATATTTAGCTAAGGGAAGCTAGCCAACGGGTACAACCCCGCTTTTTGTAAACGCTGACATATTAGCTATCAATGAAATGAGAAATTATTCAAACCATTTTCGCCAAGTCCAAGCACAAGAATCAACTGGCAACGCCAACAATATTCTGCGGACTACGTCCGCTACATCGTGCACTTGGAACCATTTTAATCCCTTTAATGTTTCATTGAGTCACAAAACTGCAGTCAAAACTCTAGCGGTTCAGAAATATTCAAACAATGCAATCAGCAAACGCATCCACACTCGAAAAAAATTTCAGAAAAAAAATACCAATTATATATATTAAGGGTCTGGACTACCCGCCCAAGAATATTGTTGAATTACAAAAGGCTTTAGCATCACAAAAAAAAAAAAAAAAAACAAACACAAAAACAAAGGCCTCAGTGGCACTACTTCAGGCTGTGGAGCTATCTTCATTGATGAGGGGCATCAGGGGCAGTCTCGCCCTCCGGCCTCGATTGTTGCTCGGACTGGCTGCTCGTTTGATCAGACCCACGAGCTGTAGCGCTCGGCTTTACAATGGTACCATCCGCCAGGGTGTGGGCGGCCAGAATGCCAACACGGGAGACCTCGCACTGAGTAGGAGGAGGGGTCTGCTGAGAGTCGTTCGCCGAAAGCATATCACTCTCCCCGCTACCTGAACGGGCACCCTCAGCCTCTACGCGAACCACACCCTGCGCAGGTGGTGCATTCTGACTTGACGACCCAACGGGCTGGGATGCCTTGACCTAGTCAATAGCGCCCTTTTGCTTCAGCAGCTCCACATTGGCAATAGCACCGGTCTTTGCTGCCTCAGTCAATGCTTTCTTGTACTCCACCGACTGCTGAAACGCCTCCACAGGGGTAGACGTCGCATGATTCCCCTCCTTTCCCAAAACGAGCAACGTTACCCTCCAGCCTCTTCACCTTAGCAGACTTAGTGGCAGAATCCCGCTGATGGATCTCAACTTTCTTCACCTTTGCCTCCACCTGATCCTTCAGCAGGGCTCTGTCTTGTTCTAGCCTGGATACATGGTCATTCCGCTCTACGTCCTGCTTAACGGCGACATACAGCTTGCCGTGGGCATCAGCGACATCACATTCTGCCTTGGTTAGGCGCCGCTCTGCATCCTCCAAACTGTCCTTAGTCTCTGCCAGCTCCCTCTGGAGACCCTCGATCTCTTCCCTGAGCTGCCGCTTCACTTGGGGATGCTTTGAGGCTGCCAAGAACTTCTCATGTAGCCCAAACGGACAAGTGCCCGAAGGCCGAGCTGTACAGCGACTGATCAATGGCTGTTGAGCGCATGATTCCCTCCAGCCCGCCGAAACCCAACCGCTTGCAGAGATGGAAGATAAACTCCCGCTCAGGCTCTGACAGAAATTAGGCATATGCTGCAAACGAGTCGAGGTCTCTCGTTTGCACCTCCGGCCCAGCGGTCACAGTTGCCTTCGAGGGGGCCTGCCTTGCCTTCTTCCGCTGGCGAACCCTAATGGTTTCCACATCGACCGGGTCGTTTTGTAGCTGCTTCCCTTGCGGTACCACCTGTGTCACACTGGCTGCGACGGGGAGCGCTCCCATCTGCTGCTCCATCCCAGCAATAGTCACTGGCACCTTTGAGGGCGCCACCCTCTCCTTTTGCAACCCATGCCTAGAGCAGCAGGGACATTGCTTCCGCCAGCTCTCGCCTGTACCACAAGTGAGTTGTCGGGGCCGAGATGTGACTGATGGGGCATCGACAACACCACGGGAACCTCAGATTGGCTCAGCACCAATGTCTGAAGATCGACGACAGTCTATTGAGCCTCTAGCCTAGAGGCATATATGCTCTCCAAGAAGTTGTTGATCTTGACACGGTCCATGGCCTTCTCAAACGCCTCTCGGCTTGCTCTGTTTCCAGGCGGAGAATCTATAGAAAAGAAAAAGTTAACATGACAACACCGAACTAAAACACTCATCCGGGAATGGTACTCACTAAGGGCTTGTATCAACTGCAGATCGACCAACAACTCCCAGCCGGTAAGTAGGCAGAGATCTAGTAAATTGCGGTTCTACCAGCAGCTGCGGATCCTTGCCAAGCGGCACTCTTCTTCGCACGTCAGGACATAGCGCAGGCCCGCTACACAAAAAACAACCAAATGGTCATTACAAGGGAATTATTACGCAACAAAAATCAACTCTAAACAGTGGCAGACTGACAACCTCGGATAGGTTGGAATTCTGACTTAATCCTGAATGTTGGCTCCCCTGCATTCGACCCCGCTTGGTACTCCCATCTATTGGTGGCAAAGCAGAAGGTCCCCCGCCAAGGTGACATAGAATCCTTCAGATTCTAGACCAATTTGGGCGCCCCCTGACAACAACTCAGGTTCACCTGCCCACTGCAACCTTAGTGCCGCACATATATTAGTTCGTAGAAGTGCAACACCTCCGCCACGGTTGGACCCTCACAGCTGGACAACCGCCATAGTGAGTTGAGCGCCATCAGCAACCGTCACATGTTGGGGCAAATCTGCCCAAAAGCAAGGCCAAATTCACAGACTAAAATCTGGAGATTTGGCAGTAGCGGGAATGTCACTCCGTGGCGGAAGATCGCCTAGTGCATGGCGGCATGCCATGCTGGCAAGGCCGACACTCTCTCATCCTTCAGCAGCGGTCGCAGCTTCACAACGCTTGGCAAGCGGAACACCCGCTTCACACGGTTGACAGAGGCCAACGTCATCGGCCCTTCCGCCTCATCAACCGCTGTACTGTCGCGGAGAACCCATGCTGACTCAACCTCTTGCTCGCCAGCCTCTCTCACCCCATCAGCAAAGCCACTAGCAGCACTATTACTCACCAGCCTCTCCTCCCACCTTTTGCGAGTAGCGGCATCCTCTCCTGTCCTAGAACTCTTAGGACGACCAGCAGCGATTCCTTAGGCAACGACTCACTTTGACAACAACAGCAACGCGGTGTTGCAGTCAAAACATGGTCCTCCGGGATAGGTAGGGAGATACGTCAACAGTTTCAACGACCCTAATCAGGCAAGTTAACCCCCGCCACTTGGGTATCAAAGATTGGGTTCGCTACCCAACACCCTTTGCTCAGCGCAGCTTCCCTCAACAAACAATACACCGGCCAAACGGAGGTCTATCTTAGCCGGGGAGTGGGGGACTCCCTAGGGGGCCTAGCAAGGGCCCACCCAAAAAGGGTATAAAGCGTTTGCTCAGTAAGTCCATGGTTGACAACGCACTGACGCTAATTATGCTTTTGCAAGACTGGCGGAAGCAACGCTTCGAACCGCTAGGCAACTCCCCAACCAAGATTGCCCTCCTTGACTGGGGACTTGTACTTACATAGGCATTTGCAAGCATAATTATCTATAATGAGCCATGCTCATGCTACCACTAGCGGTACCAACTCCAGCCAAATGAGTGACCTACGGGAACACAGCCAAGCAGGCTACCGCCTGAGCTCCAGCTTTTCCCCAGATCACAGCCGATGCGCCGCCACGTGCCTCGCCAAGACAGCATCAAAAGCACCAGAAGCTGGGGACTGAAGCATATCAGTCCCACATCGAAAACATGGAGAAGATCATCTATCTCCTCACCTATAAAAGGTTCTCTCATCTCTCCTCATTAATTACGCATTTAATACTTACCTACTGTTACTTTGTCAACATAAATACATTGACTAAGTTAGGCATCAGAGAAGAGAAGATCGCCTGGCACGGTCTCCCTCTGACGCCCTCTGTATTTGACTTGACAGATAGCGGGAGCTCTCAGGAGTATCATAGATAGTGGTCCGCACATCGGACCAGTGTTAGTAAAGCTTTAGCTACCACTGAACTTTAAACATTAACACCTTTGCATAGGACGATCTTAGTCCTAATTTCCCTAAGGAACGGGCTTTGTAAAACAAGCGAGAGGCTTTAGAAGCAACCAATGAGAATTTTGGTTAGGCCTGAGCGTCTGAAATGCTATTTGAAGCAAGTTGGTCATTGTAGCATCACCTGCGGCGCCATCACCATGATGGATGCCATCCATGGTGTTATGGATAGGGACTGCGCCAGCCTTAGGCTGGTGTTGGACAGAGGCGGTGCCCTAGGCAGCAGCCTCGGTCACACTTAGTCCAGGAATCAACTTTTGATTCATGCTTCATGTCGCTCGAGAGAAAGGATGTCCATGTGAAGTCTTTAGTAGATGGATCATCATATCATGACTAGGATGACCTATCCTGTCGTGACAAAGCCAATATATATCTAAATCTAAGAGATCTTCACTCGTAACTTTATTAGATTTAATAGCTCGAATAGTGACATAGAGTCCACTAGAGAGATACATAAACTTCTATAAGATGCGCCTTTGTTCGGAATCATTAAAGGTATTGCAAAGGAACTCATTTCAGTTCTCTACATGTGTTTTCGCATGGAATCCGTTGGCAATTCATAGGTGCGATTTGCCCTAGGAGCGTAGAGAGTTTTTGCAACAGTAATCAAGGTGCCTTTTGGCAAGGGGAACTTGGGCTATTTCATGTCCTTGAATTAATACTGATGACCTAGCCATCGTAGTCACAAAAGTAATATGCTCAGAATCAAAATTGAGTCATAATGAAAAGAACTCGAAATTTTATTCATAAGCTAACGAAGTTACATCATTGTCTCTTTAACCAAAGAAAATCTAATCCAAAATGCTAGCCAATGCAAAACAATGGTAGTCGTCTAACTTATTTCGGTAATTCCAAAATAAATATGACCAGGTGAGTAAAGAGATGTCAGTGGAGCAAGACTCACTTACGTACCACTAATCTCAGAACCTTCCTAGACATCACACTTACTTTGGGTGAGCCTACTTCGAAGAAAGACTAAGCCATTGACATTTACTACAAAGTATATGACAATTGCCTATTAAATCTCTTGTAAAACTAAAAGCCTAAACAGAATTGGCGATCTATTGATCCCAGCTAGATTTGTAGTCTTCAACCCTTCACTGTAGATCATCTTCTTGATCTTCTTGTTCCACATAGTGAGATTCTCTTACTTCACAATATGCTTTACAGGCGGTGACAAGTTCTTCACGAGCTTTACAAATGTGTGCCCAATGATCAGACACTCTACATCGAGAACATACATATCTTTGCTCAGACTCCATTGATTGAGGCGCTTTGAAAGCATCGTTAATTTAGATGGCTCTTATTGTTGGTGGAGTCACCAACATGACCAGAGGCGTTGCCTCCCTCTCTCTTTCCACGTTGACGTCTTCGGTTCTGTGTTCGCCTATGTTGGCGATTACCTTATCAAGTAGAGCGATTATATGGACTAGAACGACCAGAAGTATCCCTAAGATTAGAGTTTGGGCCAATAGGATGATATATTTAGGTGAAGATATACATGGAACAAAAAAAAAATTATATCTTAAGTGCACTAATCAAAAACAAGTGTTTGCTATATTTACCAATCACATTAATCCAGATCAAAGTATGCATGACGGTGCAGTCCATAACATAATTTTTTTTTTCTTTGAATAACATAATTTCTCAAGGGATAATGACCATTTCACACAATTTTAGACTAAAAAATGCCCACTTACCCAAACACTCTAAGAGATCATTTCCCTAATACCCAATTAAGTATTTTTTTATTCATTTTTATTTATTTTTGGGACAATTTTGGCCTCTCCTTATTTGTCACTTAGAGAGAGAAGTCATATGAGACATTGCCGGACTCCGGTGACCAGTGGCCGGTTGCGGACTCCGGTGACCGAAATCAGGTGACCGGTGACCTGAATCAAGCAATAGGTCACCGGAATTCAGAATCCGACTACCGGACTGGTGACTGGATTCCGGCGTCCGATTTTATTACCTCTCAATAATACCTAGTAATCATATTATTGCCCCCCCCCCCAATAAAAAAGTTATTACCTCTCAATAACAAGTTCATTGGGGATCAATAATTAGTGAAAAATGAAGATGTTTTTAATTTTGAAAGCTTTAGGAGGTTTATCCAAATAAATAATCTTATTATTGCCCCTCAATAATCTTATTATTGCCCCAATAAATATTTTATTGTCCCCCAATGATCTTAATATTGCCTCTCAATAATCTTATTATTTGCTCTCCATTGAATTGCATAAACTCTCAAAACCAAAATGAATACAATACAGGCACAATTGATCAATTTATATGTTCAGTTCTACATATTCATTTTTTTTCCTTCCCCATCATCGGAGTTCACAGTTTACCAAAAAAAAAAAACCTACCCTACATCCACCACGACACCAAAATCCTACCCTACCTCCACCGCGGCACAAAAAATCCAGACTCTGCGTCCCAATTAATCACTCACTATGGCTTCGTCTCCGGCTTCCGAAGGCTATAAGTCGGTCGACGTTCGAGTCGACTCGAATTTGGGTCTGGGCGACGAGTCGGTGATCATATAAGTCATCGATCGATTTGTTAACTTGACTTTCTTGGAGGTTCAAGAAGCTCCAGCGCTGGCTCCAATCAGTGCAATTTCGGGTCAGCCACACCGGCTGTTCGAGTCGGTTGCGAATCGGCTAAGGAACGGCGAAGCCTTCATGGATGGATGCCGCCGTCCAATCCCCAACGCCTAGCTCCTGATGAACCGCTGTCCAATCCTTGTCCGACAAAGGCGGTAGTGAACCCGGCGTCTTCGAGTCGACGGAGATGGTGGTCACTCACTCAGTTGACGTGAGAGAGAGAGAGAGAGAGAGAGAGAGAGAGAGAGAGAAGTTTGTAGTTTATTAATTAAACTGGGGATAAAAATGTCACTTGTGTTTAAATTGGGTAAGTGGGAGTAAAAAACTATTAAGAGAGTAAGTGGATAATTTTTAGACTAAAATTGAGTAAGTGGTCACGGCCCCATTTTTTTATCCACCATTACCAATATATATTTTTATGGATAATGAATTAATGCACCATGAACAATATATAAAACGTGAATAAAAAATATAATAATATAAAAAAATTGTGGGAGAGATTTTTTGCTCAAGGTTAAAAAAATTAAAAAAAAATTAAAAATAAAAACAAAAAACTTTCCGACTGTGTTCTTCTAGGCTTCCACGTGTGGGAAACCGAATTTGGGAAAATTAATTAACTAAATTTGCGCATGCTTAGACCAGATCATAGAGGAAATCTGGTTTGGATACAGCTTTAAACCATAAATAGAAGTAGACAGGTTCTAGACCTCTCAGAATCAAATAATACGTACTCTGATAGATTTAGATGCGCACAATCCTATCTTGGAGCGCCGCCACCAGCACCTCTACATTTTCATCTTTAATAATTAACATGGTAATGAATGATAGATGATAGCTTAGCATGACTTTTATTCTATTTTATTGATGTAACAGATGATGGGTGTTTAGTGGTAGACACAGACCTGTCGTAACCATATGAATGGTGGGGGAAGTTGAAGAATTATTAGCCAATTCACAGAAATCATTTCAGTTAGGTCATCCCACGAAAGAGAGGCAAAAACATGTCTCTTTGTTTCCTTAATATTTGTGCTACGGCTATACCGGTGGATTTCTGGCTTCTATGGCAGCTACAGATCTGAAATGCAGTGCACCAATAATTTCAAATGGTGTATAAGGCTATAAGCTTAAATGAAAAGGACCTGTTTTAATTTAATTTCTAGACATCGTGGTGTTAAGTTTGAAAGGAACGCATGGTTATTATATATCTTTCTTCTTCTTCTTTTTTTCTTTTTTTTTAAGAATTGAATTGAACATATATTAAGTTCAAGGGACAATACAAAGGAATATAAATATATACAACCTAGGGCGAAAGTCAGGACAAAAGCAAACTTATAAACCAAATGGAAGAAGTTGGTTATTATATATCTAGCAATTTAAGTTGTTCCCACCACTTGGTAGCTGTTTACACAAGCATTTCTTTGAGGGTTCATATCTCGAAGCATCAATTTTCCGGATAATGTTAGCTCTAGGATTTTGGCATGAATCACATTTCCACCAACTGATTTACAAACTTAGGTCAGGATTTGACAGTAATTGAAGGTATCCTAGTTTTCCCTTAATAACACTCCCTCCCTCCCTCTCTCCCTCCCTCCCTCTCTCTCTCTCACACACACACACAAACACATTAGTTATAGCTTTTCCTTGAGTAGTTTGCACTTTGCAGTATTTAAATATCTAAGATTTTAGGGAATTGACCAGTTAGGATCCTTGAAACCATGTCAGTTTTGATCAGATCATAAAATGAAAACTTATTTTTCATACGTACATAGATAACAAGTTACCCATCCTGAATCATTGGTAATTGGCATAGAGAGATATGGACCAACATTCTTGATCAAGATAAAAATCATGTTTAATATAATTTTTTTTTGCTTAACAAGTTTAATATAAGTTAATTTGTCCAAACTGGACTAACAACGGACTGTCACTGCAACCTGTTATATATAGGACTCGTAGCTGGCAATGCTCCCAAGTAACTCCATCTTTCATGGGAAGGAAAATAAAGCTTTGGTTTCCCATATAACATTGTCTTGAGTAGTGGATATATATCTTTGGTGGGCATGTCTCTGCGTCGTTTTTGTTAGAGAATAGTGTCTGTGTCATTTGGTTTGAGTATAGTGGTTACAACAATAATAATGAATGTGAAGAAGATGGATTGAAATTTAACCAAAAACATTATGTGTCTTTTTTGAGAAAGTCTAGAGAGAAATAGATATCATTCTCAAAATGCTACATGAATGAGTCTAATTAGAATTTATGCATACTTGAGAATTTGACCCATTGAGTTTACGTACATAATAACATGTAGATAACGTACTCTAGACATTTCAAAGTTTCTGAGAAAGAAAGATCATATTAAATTTCACCAACTTCATATGGATGCCCAAATTTAGGATGAGAATTCTTGGTGTTATGTTTTTAGTTTTCTCTTCTATTTCTTAAAGGTTATAAATGTTCTAGAAGAAAATGATATTTGGATATATAGTAAAATACGAATTAGGCACACTAATAGTGAGAGTTTGTAGCTCTTGTAATTGAGAGTATATATATACTTTCAAACTTGCGATTTTTTTTGGTTTGTTTGAGATAACCCTTTTTTTTTTTTATTAATGACATTATTTGACATAAACTTACTAGACCTAGGACTTGAGTTTTACAAACTCCTCCAACTAAGGCATGAAGTCAGAAAAGAAAAAGAAACAAAGTAAAAGAAAATTAGGCATTCTTATGACAAGTGACTCTTCCTAGTGATATTGTACCTTTCCTTTGGATTCATTGAAAGTATTTAAAATATCAAGGTGAAATAAAACAAAATAGGTTTTAGGCAACCCTAAGAATTGAAAAGTAACGACCTTACCATGTGCGTGGACAATATTGTCCAATGTTAATTGATTACTATATATGTTACCACCACATGAGGATCCCATTTGCCATATACTGACAAAACCACCCTGGTTTCGTTCCTGCCTAATGACCCTTGGTTAGTGGGAGTGCCGGCCTCTTAGATATTCAAGTTGTCAAATTTGAACATGAACTTCATGACTGAAACATTAAAAGCAATTGTTGAAGACTCAGTAGGAGCTATCAAATATATAGTGAAAAATTCTTCTATGTACTAGCAGTGCAAGTGAACTAGTAGATCTTATAGATTTTAGCCGTTGATATTTATAGATAATTTTTTTTAATAATAAAAAAGATGCTTAATAATATTCTTCTGTTAGTGCAAATTAATGCACATACACGCGTTGAATATTCCGTGAAAATTTTGTCATAAAATACAAAAGAATTTCTAGCTCCTCCGTGTAAATTTTGTATTAAATCCTCCATTTTTCTCCTTCTTGCAAGTACCTTTCGCCTTTCCAAGATTATGCATAATATTTGATGATTAGGAAGCCACAAAGAGGATCCGAACAAATAAGCATGTATATTTGGTCAATCCAAAAGCTCGAAAACAAATTGATAAAAGTTTGTAAAGCTTTGTTAATGGATTACAGTTAGTTAAATTACTGTATTTCAAGTTCTGAAAGTATAATAGTAATATATGAAAAGGAACTTGACTTTTGTTAGTCTTCTTTATTTTTTATTTTTTAATCACCTAAACGACCTTTGTTTTTGCGTGGTTCTAGTTGGATCTCCAAATTGTAAATTTGCTATTTGGACCTCTCATAATTAATACACTTCTAATTTACTTTTTAGAGTACTTAAAAAGCTAAGCAGATCTCCTTATTTTTACCAAAATGTCCTTGAACATGAGATACAACAATCTGTTATTTTTTTTTTTTTTTTTATCTCTATCTTCAACCACAAGAACAAAAATGAATCAAAATCACTTGACATTGCTCTCTTATTAGTGGGTCTCTCCTCCACCAAAATTAATCAGATGGTTGGTTCTCAATCTTGATATATTGTTGGAACCCCTTTGAATTTGCTAAAAGAATGATTTCAAGGGTATTGAGTTGGAAAATTGAGTAATAACTATATCATAATTTTCAATTAATTTAGTTTAAGAAAATTCTCAAATCAGATTGTTTTGAATTTACCTATGTAATAAATGATAGGCCATGTATAGAAATTATTATTTTTACTTAATTGTTTTAAGTAAATTATAAAATTATATAGGCAATATAAGGAAATATCGGGAAAAAAAATTAAAATTGAATGTTATATTTTGTTGGAGGACGTAATAAGAGTATTTATTTATCTACTTACTTAATTTTTCATTTTTATCTCTTTTTCCTTATTTGTCTTTTCATATAAGTTGATAAAGTCAATTAATAATTGAAAAAAAAAAAAATCAGAGGTCCAAATATCAAATTTGGAGGTCCAACTAGAACCACCATTTTTTTTTTTTTGAGGACCTAAAAGACCTTTGTTAAAACTTAATGATTACAAATATTTGGTAAAAGATTTAATTTTTTTTTCTTGTAAAAAATTTAAGGGTTAATAAGTAATAACATATAAGTGCATATTTGAAAGTTGTTTTAGCCATAAGGCCACCAATTATTTTTTTTTCCCTCATAAGGCCACTAGATTAAAAAGGGTGTTAAATTTTGGATATAAAAACTAACATATTTACATAAATGCCACTAGAGTAAAAAGTCAACAATCATCCTCTCTCTCCTCTCCGGCGAGTCTCCGGTCGACCTCCGGTCAACTTACGGCGAACTCCGGTGACTACAAAAGCTACTATCGCTAGCAATAAAAGCTACTTTGGTGAGATTTCCGGCAACCTCCTGTAAGGTCACAAAAGCTACTGTCACTAACACCAAAAGCTACTGTCGCTAGCAACAAAAGCTACTTTGGTGAGATTTCCGGCAACCTCCGGCGAGGTCACAAAGCTACTGTCACCAGCAACAAAAACTACTATCACCAACACCAAAAGCTACTCAAACTAACAACAAAAATTACTGTCGCCAACACCAGCTAGCTACTCTCACTAACACTAGAGAGCTACTCCAATATCAAAAGCTACTTTCACCATTAACAAAAGCTACTCTCACAAACGTAAAAAGCTACTATCACCATTGCTAAAAACTAGCTTCATCACCAACAAAAGCAACTCTTCCAAACATCAAAAACTACTATCACCATGACACACCCAAAATAGGTGTATAAATAAATCCCTGCAATCTCAGTAGTTATCGATGGTAGTATAGGAAAGAGGGTGTCTCCCGCAGAGGATTGTGACTCAACAATTGCAAAACTGACTCGAAAACTCGAAACAGACACTGAATAGAAACGAAAATAAAAACTATAACTAGACTCAACTAAAAATTATGAAATTAAATACACACTAACTAGACACACAGACGAAGACGCATACAAAAATTGGGGTAAATCGGAGTTGAACTGGTATACTAAATAAAATAAAGAAAACGACAGACAGAAACTAACGAAAATAGAAAACGACTTAGGGTTTTTGGTTTTGATAAAATATGAGAAAACTAGCTAGGAACTACGTCTCACCACTAGACCATGATTACACCTATGATGTGTTTACTAACAAGCTCAATTCATTCGAATATCCTTACTCAAGCTAAGCCAATGATGTGTTGTACTTAACCTATCAATCTTTCTTACTTGGCATGTTAAGAGAATGATGTTTCCAACTTAACTTAGCTTCTAGGATGGACCCTAGAGTGATGTTCTCGCACAGCTCTCACCTAGTAGTCATTAAGGTCTAAAAGATTATGAATAAGGCTAGGCAATTTCGGTACTGGTGTTGTCCTAGTATACCTAGACGTTGGTTTATATGAATGGGGCTCAAGTCATTCATTCGCTACTCTAGAATGCAAGTAGACATGATGATCATACAAGACACTCATAGCCTTACAACCTAGCATGCATACTAATGTTGCGCACCATCAATAAACATACAAAATTGATCAATGAACAAAACAATAAACCAATGAATATCCGAAATCCTTAGAACTTATTAAATAAACGCCAACATAGTTACACCATGTCTAGGGCTGAAAGCAGCCCCTAACTATAGGAAAATTAGCTACTCATCATCTTGGAAAACACACAAAAGAAATACATGAGTTTTGAAAAGAAGGAATAAAATCGAAAACTGGAAAACAGGGGAAACGATCGATCTTCAGAGTGAAACGATCGATCGTTTCTGGGGCTCCGAATTTACTTCTTCTCCTTCCTTGCTCCAATCGTTCCTTGCTCCTTGTGTGCGTGTGTATTCCTCAAAATCTGACTTCTAAGGGCCTTTATTCCTCCTTGAGACTCTTCCACTTTGTTTCCTTGTAAATCTCCAACTCTTTGCTTCAAGGGAAAGTCTTCTTCCATCAAGAATCCTTAGTGAATCAAAATTCCACGCAATTTCCTTCTTTACACCTTCTTTTCCTTATTTGCTTCGGAAAACCTAATAAACACAAAAACAAATAAATTATCCAAAAATAATATAAACTAACAAAGAAAAGCATAGGAATAAATAATAATAACGTAGCATAAATATGCTCCTATCACACCACAGCAAAAAGCTACAATCATCACCACCAAAAGTTACTCTTACCAACAACAAAAGATACTCATCAACATACTCTTGATTGGATATCAAAATTCAATCATGCCAAATGCAAAAATCGTCGGATTAGACAAGTAATTACTCGCACATTATGCAACCAATTCATATGAGGAATAACATTCATCATTAACAAAAACAGAAAAGATATCAAAACAAACCAATCATAAAAATGAAGAAAACCGATATTGACTTTCAAAAGCAGTTTCTATATACATTAGCTCTAAAGGAAGCTTTAACCAGTACAAATATTAAAGGAACAAGAAGATGAGCAGACTTATGGCAGTAAATGGTTGCTAGTAAAGTGTAGTGTATTTCTGCTGAATTCTTATTGTGAATCCCTACAATAAAAACAAAAACAACAACATCAAGAACAACAAAAGAGAAAAGAAAAGCACCTACACTCAGAAATATTACATTGTATTATGAATTTAACAAAATGAGTGGCAATTCCCAAACCCATATGGAAACCAGCAACTACAAACTGTGCAATTACTTACTGCTAAAGTCATACACTAACCCCCCCAATTGAGTGTAAATTGCACAGCCCAAAAACAAAGCAAACATAAAACAAACCGATTCGAGGGTGGGAGGTGGGAAGAAGAAGGTTATTACCAAGGTCAAGGGTTCTGCCAAGAAGGTGATTGCGAGCAAGGGGCGCGCTCTGAGGCGTCCATCCGTGATGGGTCCGAACTCAACCCATCATGAGCCATGAATGTTTTATGTTGGAACTGCCAGGGGATTGGGAACACTTGGACAGTTACATGGCTTAAACGGATTATATCCCTCAATATTCCCAGTCTAATCTTTCTTAGCGAAACAAGGTGTACGGTAGATGAGATGAAGAATGTGCGTTTTTAGTTGGGGTGGAAGAATTTTTTTGCAGTTGATTGTAAGTTTGTTAAGTGTAGAAGAGGGAAAGGGCTAAGTAGGTCAGGTGGTTTATGCTTATTCTGGAATGATGATTGTCATGTGGCTCTTCAATCTTATTCGGAGAGCCATATTGATATTGTCATAGGGGAAAGTGGTAGTCTGGAGTGTTGGAGGTTTACGGGTTTATACGGTCAACCCAAGGTCGAGGATAGACATCGTACTTGGAGTTTATTGAGTCAGTTGAGCTTACAAGGAAACTTCCCTTGGGTTGTTGGGGGTGACTATAATGAGATCACGTCCGGTGCTGATAAGGTAGGTGGGGCGCCTTGTCCTACAAGGCAGATGCAGAGTTTGTTTGAAGCTTTGGAGTTCTGTTGGTTAGGAGATGTTAAGTTTGTGGGTTCAAAGTTTACTTGGAGAGGAAACAGGGGTGGGGTGGAAGTTAAGGTGCGGTTGGATAGTTTACAAGTATGGCGAGTTGGAAGGACTGTTTCCCGGCTTCAAGGGTTAAACATCTGGACCTGTGTAAATCTGATCATGTTCCAATTCTATTGGAGGTGAGGAAGCAGAAGGCGAAGACGAAAAAGAGAAAGAGAAGGTTTCAGTTTGAGGAGTTTTGGCTTTTGGAGGGTAAGTCCAAGGAGGTTGTTCAATCTAGTTGGGACAAGGCTACTAGAGTGCAGCATGGTCCTTTCCATACTCTGTTGAATAAACTTAATACAACGAGGTCAGCACTTGAGGTTTGGAGTCAGGAGCATTTTGGGAACATTAGGCGTGAGATTGAGAGAACTAGGTCACACTTGGCAGCCTACTATGATGTTACGAGCTCTTCTAATTTGTGTACAGAGGATAGAGTGTCGCTGGAAGCCAAACTCAATGAGCTACTCAACCAAGAACATGTGTTCTAGAGACAACTAGCCAAGGTTTTTTGGCTGAAGGATGGTGATTTAAATACTAAATTTTTTCATCAAAGAGCTAATAATAGAAGAAAGAAAAATCAGTTAGTGGGTTTGTTTAATGATGGGGGTCAATAGTGCATTGATGATAAAGACTTGGAGGAAATTGTTTTGAATTATTTTAGTGGCTTATTTGGGTCCTCCCATCCTCAAAGCTTCCAGAATATTCTAGAAGCTATAAGTCAAGGAGTGACGGCTGAAGATAATGAGATGTTTACGAGCGTGATCGAAGTTGATGAGGTGGTTGCTGCAATTAAGAAGATGCATCCTTCCAAGACTCCGGGTCAGGACGGTTTTTCTCCTTGTTTCTATCAGTCCTTCTGGGAGTTGGTTGGTTCAGACGCCGTGGGTGTAGTGAGGGATTTTTTCTTAACTGAAGATTGTAATCGGATGGTGAATAATACGTTTGAGGCTTTGATTCCAAAGGTGAAGGTCCCTCAGAATATGGGTCAGCTGCGGCCTATTAGTTTATGTAACGTGATTTACAAGATGGATTCTAAAGTGCTGGCTAACCGCCTAAAGCCACTTCTTGAGTCTCTAATTTCTCCTTATCAAAGTGCCTTCATTCCGGGTAGACTAATCTCTAATAATTCCTTGCTGGCTTTTGAGATTTCACATTGTTTAAAGAGGAGACGGGGTGGTAAGAAAGGTTATGGTGCGCTGAAGCTAGATATGAGCAAGGCATATGACCGTGTTGAGTGGTTGTTCTTGGAGGCGGTTATGACTAGAATGAGGTTCAATAGCATTTGGGTACAGTGGATCATGAGGTGCATTAGCACGGTGACTTATTCTTTTATTGTCAATGGTGAGCCAAGAGGTCGGATTGTCCCTTCACGTGGGTTGAGACAAGGTGATTCTATTTCCCCATATTTGTTTCTTCTTTGTGCAGAAGTGTTGTCCCGTTGCTTATTACTGGCAGAGCAGAGGGACTTATTGCATGGCATTGAGATATGTGTGGGTACTCCTAGTATTAGTCATCTTTTCTTTACAGATGATTCTTTCATTTTTTTTCAAGCCAGAGAGAGTGACTGTGTGGTTTTGAAGAACATTTTGCATGAGTATGAGTGTGCCTCAGGTCAACAAGTTAATTACCAGAAAAGTTGTATCTCCTTTAGCAAAAATGTTGATAAGGCTTTACAAGATGAACTTGCTGGTACATTGGGGGTGGTAAGAGTGGAGAAACATGATAAATATCTTGGGTTGCCGGTGGAGTTAAGCTATTCTAAGGAAGAAGCCTTCAGTTATAAAGGAGAAAGTCCAGAACCGTACACAAGGTTGGAGGGAGAAAACTCTGTGTGTGGCTGGAAAGGAAATTTTAATTAAAGCGGTGGCACAAGCGATTCCTTCGTATGTGATGAATTGTTTTGAGCTTCCGAAGCATTTGTGTGAGGAGATACACCATTTGATGGCCTAGTTTTGGTGGGGGGAAGATGAGTCGGTGAGGAAGATTCATTGGGTTTCATGGGAAAAACTTTGTTCTCCGAAGAATGAAGGCGGTATGGGCTTTAGAAATATGCATCACTTTAATTTGGCTCTTTTGGCCAAGCAAGGATGGCAATTGATTCAACAACCGGCTTCTATTGTGGCTAGACTCCTTAAAGATAAATACCATCCTCATTGTTCATTTTTGGAAGCGGAGGTGAAAGGGGGGGACTCGTATACTTGGAGGAGTATTATCTCTGGTAGGGAAGTTTTGAAGAAGGGTCTGCGGTTTCAAGTTGGAGATGGCCAGAGTATTTCGGTTTGGCGCGATCCATGGGTGCCTTTACCCTTTTCATTCAAACCGTATTCTCCTTTGATGGAAGGGACAGAGGATTTTATGGTAACTGATCTTATAGATGAGGGTGGCCGAGAGTGGGTAATGGAGCTCCTGGAAGAACTTTTCACAGGTCATGAAGTTGGTACTATTACGGCTATTCCCTTAAGTCTACGAAATTCTGATGATCGGTTGGTGTGGCATTACGATCAGAAAGGCATTTATAGTGTTAAGAGCGATTACTACATTTTTCATAAGGTGCAAACAGTAAGAGATTGTGCATTTGGGTCGATGGGGGAGGGTGGTGCTTGGAGGCGTTACTGACATATGCTATGGAGTGCTTCTGTTCCCCCAAAAGTTAAGTTATTCATGTGGAAGTTGATTAAGGGAATCTTGCCAACTAAATGCAATCTAGTACAAAAGAAGGTTTCTCTCCCCGATGAAAAGTGCACGTTCTGCATGGCTGCATGTGAATCAGGTACACATTTATTTAAAGATTGCCCAACATTACTTTGCTTTTGGTTGTATGGGCCTTTGCATTTAAACCCCGTTGAGCACCCAGCCAAGACTCTCTCTTCATGGACGTTGGATATGCTAGACATCTTGTCCGTTGACCAGCGTGATTTTTTCTTCATGGGGCTGTGGGCTGTTTGGTTCGAAAGAAATAAGATGGTTTGGAAGAATGATGCCTTCCAACCGTTGATGTTGATTGAGTGGGCTGTGCGTCACCTTGCGGAGTTCCAGAAGTACCATCCTAAGGCTGTGAGAAAGAAGAAGCGAGCACCCATGAAATGGCAGTGCCCTCCTAGAGGGAGATTGAAGATAAATGTGGATGGAGCATTTCGAGCGGATGTGGGTTGTGGAGGCATTGGTGTAGTAGTCCGGGATGATGTTGGCATGCGTATTGCTGCTTTGGCTAGGCCTTTTCTACATGCACACTCAGTCTTCAATATGGAAGCTGAGGCATGTAGAGCTGGTCTACTTCTTGGTATTCATCAAGGTTGGTCTGACATTGAGATTGAAAGCGACTCTGCCATTCTTGTTGCTGCACTTAATAGCGGAGAGAAAAATTTCTCGGAGGTTAGTCGGATTCTAGATGATTGTAAGGATTATATGTCTTGTTTTCAATCTGTTAGGATTAATTCGTCATATCTACCATGAAGCTAATGGTGTTGCAGATAGGCTTGCACACTTAGCTAGTTTGTTTTGTATTGATGATGTGTGGTTAGAGGAGACTCCTGCTATTATCCAGGATGTTCTCTACGAGGATTATTGTAATAGTACTTATGTGGCTCGGGGTTCAGGTTATATGTCCCTCCCCTCGATGCAAGTTTTAAATTCAATAAATGGCACCGGGCATGGGGTTGAGCCTCCCAGCTAGGCTGGGTTCCAAACCCCTTTAAAAAAAAAAAAAAACAAACAAACAAACCGATTCGATTTCATCCAAATGTTGTAATATAAAAATGAAGAAAACTGTTCCGATTTCATTGAGGTTGAAGAATTAAGGTCGTCAACGACGCCGTACAAAGAAACAAAGCTTCTCATTACGGCGGTCCTCCCAATATGAGAGCTCTCTGACCATCACAGTGGATTCAAACTGAAGCTCAGATATGCAATCTCAGATCCCAGTGATAGGAACGAGGTTGAAACTGCCAGAAGAGGTTGGACTTGCCTTCAACAGCGGAGACGATGTCGTCGCTATCGATCTGTGGGAGAAGCAATGGAATCCGTCAACGGCGACAGTGATCTGTGGGAGACCGGAGTAGGTGGAGGGAGATAACAACGAAATCGAAAGGTTCTAGGAGTTCCAGTTGATTATGTGACGGTGATGAGAGATGGTGGCCGGAGCCATAATCGGCGATGGGGTGGCTGGGATTTGCTCGGGTTTGTGTTGTGGTTCAATTGATGGTGATGGTGATGGTGATGAGAGATGGTGGCCGGAGCCATAATCGGCGATGGGGTGGCTGGGCTTTGCTCGGGTTTGTGTTGTGGTTCAATTGATGGTGATGGTGATGGTGATGAGAGATGGTGGCCGAAATTGATGCTTTTCGATGATTTTAGAGGGAAGAAGAGAGATCGGGGAGAGAGAGAGAGAGAGAGAGAGAGAGAGAGAGAACAAAAAGAAAGTCTGTTTTGGAGAGAGAGATGGAGTTAAGTTTTTACCTAGAAGGGTAAAATCGGCAGGTGGAAATAATTTGAATATAGAAGTGGCCTTATGTGTACAAAAAAACTTTTGTGGCCATATGACTAATTTAAGTTTCAAAATGACACTTATGTGTAATTTTCTAAAAATTTAAATCTGACCTAACGGCTCTGCTAGGGTTTTGGAAGCACGATTGCTCGATCAAGGGCCTCTACCCTCGATGGTAGCCTTCCTCTCAGTTTGCCTGATAGCCTTTTCCTTTTGACTTCTCTTGGTGCTTGTAATTGATGTCGCTTTTGGGAAGCGCATAATTTAACCCTGAAATATCGTTAGTAGTATAAGCAAATAGGGATCGTTCTATCCGGGGATTGAGGGTACACTTGTAATTGTGAAACAAATAAAGAAAAGTATTATTTACAAAAATAAAATAAAGAATATAAATATATACAATTGTATAAACAAATAAATAATTAAAATAAAAAAGTATTATTTACAAAAATAAAATAAAGAATAGAAATATATACAAGTAACAAAATAAAAAGGGAGGGGGGTTTAAGAATTATAGAATTGAAAATTAAGATAAAGAAAATATAAAAACACATGTACAAGAATGAAACATAAGAAACAAAGATTAAACCCAAGTTTATCATTGAATTCGAATTAACCCTACATTGTTCTTCCAAGTCATGTGAAAGGAGTTGATCATGTGAAACATTCGAAAGCAAACGATTTCCCATATTTTACTTTTCAATGCTAATTAATCTAAGCGAAAGCACCTAGATTAATCCTATTAAACATGCAATCAAACCCTAGAAAGCTAGTCAATCATGTTATGTTTAACGCATTACACATAGAGAAAGGCTATCAACTCAAGTGTACAACTTAGTATGAATAAGTTCACCTAATTGCAATCCTCTTCAATTGAATTCGATTTTTGTCCAAAACCTTTACTACTTTGATTCAAGTTTACACAAAACGAAAAGTCGATTTCATGTTCTTAAACCTAGCACCAATTACATGCAAATCCTATAAGTGTCGACCCAAATAAGATAAACATATAAAAGTTTTCTATCAAGCAAATTCAATCGAACAATCACACATAAGCAACTTTGGAATCACAACATAAGAATCGAAATTCTTTATTTAAACATAGAAGTTGGGTTTAAACTTTACCCTAAACATTATTGTTAACTAGAAACAAGTTCATAGTTCTACAAATCTAAACAAAGAAAACCAAAAGAAATTACAAGGAAAAAGATAGAATTACACCATGAAGGGAGTGGATGATGAAGAGCTTGAGACATTGATCTTGAATCTTTAAAGCAAGACTTCACTATCACGGCACAAGGTGGATGATGACGACTAGGAGGCTTCATGGCTTCTTCTTCTCTTCTTCTCTTTGCTTAAAAAATGCAGAAACTTAAAACTAAAGAATGGAGAGAAAAATGGAAAGGAAATGGGGAGACAAAGAAGATGAGATGGATGAAGGAATTGGTGATTGAGAGTGAGAGGAGAAGGTGTTTAAATAGGGAGGAAAAAGAAGAGTGAAATGATGAGATGAAGAAAAATAATGAAAGTGGAGTATGAGAGTGGTTTGTAAAATATGTAAAAGATGAGGTAATGATGAACAAGCATGAAGGTGAAGAAATGTGGAAGTGATGATGATCTTTGAGTAGAAAAATGTATCCAAGGAAAAAGAAATGCTTTCTTCATGTGGGTGGGAAACATGAATATGTGGTGTTGAGCTGTTTTCAAGTCAGTTTCTGCCCCTTTATTCCTTCAATTATTTCTCCAACAAGACTTCATTATATGCCTTCGACTTCTTCATATGAAATTATCCACCATGAGTGTAGATTACTGTGGTAAAATTTCAGAATTTCTTGCCATGTGGTTGGGCCGGAAATGCTGCTGGACCTCTTACAGGTCCAGTTTTCCGGTTTTTCTTCTGTAGAGAATTGGGCTGATTGTTTGAAGGCCTTTCACTCATATTTTTCTCTGGCACTCTTCATAAGAAATGATCCTTTGGGTGTCTAGAATGGATCTGGAAGGTTTCAGCTCATTTGAAGTTCATTTGGTCAGGCGGCCGCTCCTTCTTCTTTGCTTGGCTTGGTTTCTCCTAGCCGGAGTAGGAATATGTGTAAAATTGATCTTTTAGTACATTTCCATTTTTCTACTCCAATGTACCTTCATCTTTGCTCCCCTTGGTGTTCGCAAGCTCCTCTTTCCATTTATGAGTTCATTTCCATATTTTAGCTCGGAGGTCCTGAGAATAGAAACTAATAAGAAAAATAGAAACTTTCCTAAACTGAAAAATAGAAACTACCGAAAATGGAAACTTACTAAAAATGATAAATAGAAACTATAAAAATAGAAACTTTCTACAAATAGGAACTTTCCCAATCAAAGAATGAAAACTTTCCTAAACAGGGTTTTAATAAGGAAATAACGCAAGAAATGTAGGGAAAAGCAAGTAAAACGTCGCATTAAAATGCTCCTATCAGTAATTATGGCTCCTTCTTTTGCAGTTGGTGGGGTGATTCGATTGAAAGTTTTTGGTGGTGATGGGGGTGCTGTGGCTGTTACAATACTTGGCTTTGGGAGGTGGTTCTCGGATCTGGTCTGGTTTAGATCAGGTTGAAATCTCACTGAGGAGGACTCACCATGGTTTGCTGGTTTGGGTTCTTTTTTCGGTGCTGGCAAGATGTATTGGCATGGCGTTTGGCTTCTGGCTCTTGAATCTTTCTTCAATTTGCATGTTGAAGTGAGGGGAGGCGGTCATGGTGCTGTAGTTATGGGTTCTGACTGGACGAGGATATCAGGTGGACTTTCTTTGCTAGTGGCGGTTGTAGGCTCTAGTGATGCTACATCCTTTTGGTCTTAGGTCTAGCTATCGATGGGTGATTCTCTACCAACTGGAGGTGTGATTATATAGTGGTGGTGAGGGTAATGGAGACCGAGTTGGAGACGACATTGCTTGTCTTCCTTTCAAAGAATTGGCTTTGGCTTACACCAAAGATGATGGTGGTGGCGGTAGCATGAACAACGGTGGTGGCACTAATTATGATGGCCACAATGGTGATTCTATTGGTGGTTGTCTTGCGTTAGCAACGGTGTTGCATGCTAGGGTTCCCCTAGATGGGGCTGATAGGAGCATTTTAATGCGACGTTTTACTTGCTTTTCCCTACATTTCTTGTGTTATTTCCTTATTAAAACCCTGTTTAGGAAAGTTTTCATTCTTTGATTGGGAAAGTTCCTATTTGTAGAAAGTTTCTATTTTTATAGTTTCTATTTATCATTTTTAGTAAGTTTCCATTTTCGGTAGTTTCTATTTTTCAGTTTAGGAAAGTTTTATTTTTCTTATTAGTTTATTTTCAGGACCTCCGAGCTAAATATGGAAATGAACTCATAAATGGAAAGAGGAGCTTGCGAACACCAAGGGGAGCAAAGATGAAGGTACATTGGAGTAGAAAAATGGAAATGTACTAAAAGATCAATTTTACACATATTCCTACTCCGGCTAGGAGAAACCAAGCCAAGCAAAGAAGAAGGAGCGGCCGCCTGACCAAATGAACTTCAAATGAGCTGAAACCTTCCAGATCCATTCTAGACACCCAAAGGATCATTTCTTATGAAGAGTGCCAGAGAAAAATATGAGTGGAAGGCCTTCAAACAATCAGCCCAATTCTCTACAGAAGCAAAACCGGAAAACTGGACCTGTAAGAGGTCTAGCAGCATTTCCGGCCCAACCACATGGCAATAAATTCTGAAATTTTACCACAATAATCTACACTCATGGTGGATAATTTCATATGAAGAAGTCGAAGGCATATAATGAAGTTTTGATAGAGAAAATATTGAATTGAAGGAAAGGGGCAGAAACTGACCTGAAAACAGCTCAACACCACATATTCATGTTTTCCCACCCCACATAAAGAAAGCTAGATGCTTTTCTCTTTTTCCTTGGATATATTTTTCTACAATCTCTTTAATAGATCATCATCACTTCCATGTTGCTGCACCTTCATGCTTTGCTTTCATTTCATCATTTCTCTTTCTTTTCCATATTCTACAAATCACTTTCATACTCCACTTTCATTATTTTTCTTCCACTCATCATTTCACTCTTCTTTTTCTTCCCTATATAAACACCTTCTCCTCTCATTCTAAGACATATTCCTTCACCCATTTCATCTTCTTTGTCTCACCATTTCCTTTCCATTTTCCCACACATTCCTTCATCCATTTCATCTTCTTGTCTCACCATTTCCTCTCCATTTTCCTTAGTCACCATTTCCTACACATATTCCTTCATCCATTTCATCTTCTTTGTCTCTCCATTTCCTTTCCATTTTTTCTCTCCATTCTCTAGTTTTAAGTTTCTGCATTTTTAAGCAAAGAGAAGAAGAGAAGAAGAAGCCATGAAGCCTCCTAGCCGTCATCATCCACCTTGTGCCGTGATAGTGAAGTCTTGCTTTAAAGATTCAAGATCAACGTCTCAAGCTCTTCATCATCCACTCCCTTCATGGTGTAATTCTATCTTTTTCCTTGTAATTTCTTTTGGTTTTCTTTGTTTAGATTTGTAGAACTATGAATTCTAGTTAACAAATAATGTTAAGGGCAAAGTTTAAAGCCCGTTTATATATTTGAGATAAAGTTGTGATTTCTATATGTTGATTTTTATGTTGCTGTGGGTTTGTTTAATTAAATTTGCATGATAGAAAACTTTTGTATTTTAATCTTATGTGGTTGCAAACACTTAGGGTTTTGATATAATTGGTGCTAGGTTTAAGAACATGAAATCGACTTTTCGTTTTGTGTAAACTTGAATCAAAGTAGTAAAGGTTTTGTGCAAAGACCGAATTTAATTAAAGAGATTGCAATTAGGTGGACTTTTCCATACTAAGTTGTACACTTGAGTTGATAGTCTTCTCTATGTGTAATGCGTTAAACATGACATGATTGACTAGCTTTCTAGGGTTTGATTGCATGTTTAATATGATTAATCTAGGTGCTTTCACTTAGATTAATTAGCATTGAAAAGTAAAATATGGGAAATTGTTTGCTTTTAACGTTTCACATGATCAACTCCTCTCTCATGACTTAGATGAACAATATTAGGGTTTGAATCAATTTTAATCATATGTTTCGATTTTGATCTTTGTTCTCTCATTCCATTCGTATTTTTATGTTTTTGCATTTTAATTATTTTGTTAACTTAGTTTTATTTTCGAAAAAAAACCAAAAACAAAATCCCCCCTTTTTTCGTAAATAATGTTTATAGTTGTGAATATATTTGTGAATATTATACTTTTTTTTTTAATTTAATTGTAATTGTTTGACAATGACAGGTGTACCCTCAATCCCCGGAATAGAACGATCCCTACTTACTTATACTACTAACGATATTTCAGGGTTAAATTATGCGCTTCCCAAAAGCGACATCAGGGGCTATTGGGCTCCAAGTTGGAAGTAGGCTTCGTTGGATGGGGTCGATATGGGCCCTAGGGTTTTCGGTTTTATATTTATCATTTTAATTTTAATTATGGGCCTTCATTCTTTTTTTACGAAAGGATGATGAGGCTACCTATATATTTTATTATTATTTTTTTTCATTTGAAGGAAGAATATCACAAAGAAAACATACGCTTTGTTGTTTCATTTTACTTTTCTTTGGAGGTCTAGTTTTCTGTGGCGTAATTTTAAAAGGTGAGTGTATTAGGGGTGTGACTGATAGTGTGCTCTGTTTAGGGGTGTGTTTGGTAGCGTACGCTAAACAATGACTATTTCTGACAGCTCATATAGGCAAATCATTATTGCACTGCTTGCTAAATTGCATAATAGATAACTTTTTCAACTAAAATGTAAAAAAAAAAAAAAAAAAAAAAATTCAAATTGGTGTTAATAGAAGGCTTTTCTATAATTTAAACTTGAAAGAAACTATATGCAGATTTCCAAATTGCAACAATGTTTCCCTCTATAAGAAGAAATAAGAAGAAGAAGAAAAAGAAGAGTATTTGTCCATAAAATTAACGAGGGTTTGGTTTGATTTCTATAGGAAAAGATGATAGAAATATAGGATTTTGTTGATTTTTCAGAAACCAGCTGTTAGCACTTAGCAGTAGGGTATTAACTGAAGAAGAAGAGTGGGATCATGAGTTTTAAATAATGGCTACATATGCACCTCCACTACTTTGTTTTCTATACATAACTATACAACATAAGATACTGTAGTTTATAACGTTATACCTGCAGAGCTAGGATGGGGTTTCTGTGCATGAACCCTGCACCGATCAGTTAACAGAGAAAAGGAAGAGCAAAATTGCATTCTCTTAATATAATATATAAATTCTTTTTTTTTTTTTTGCTTCTTCTTACAAATATGTTGTGAAATTGTTTTGCGTCAAATTTACTTTAGCTTAAATCCCTAATTAAAGACTAAAAGGTTAAACTATACTAACCTTACCTTTAATGTACTTGAAGATATACAAATTGATAAGATCAGTTAAGTCCTGTGATAGTACATTTTTCTCTGACCTAGCGCTCTGTTGGGGTTTAGGAGCGTCTCTCATTCGCGGCTTTCCATCTCTGATACCTTCTCTGTTGCTTGTCAATGGAGACCATGGCAGACCTCAGTTTGCTCTCTCTCTCTCTAGTTGTTGTCCTCAGTGATGGTCAGGGGCGGATCTAGGTACAGATTGGGGTGGACTCAAGCCCGTTTGAGATTTTTAGGCTTAAAAAAAAAATTAGATGTATACTTACAAAGAATTGTATATTGGCACTGTCAAGCCCACCCGAAAGTCCCAAGCTTGAAACTCCAGAACTCTCAGTTAGCTCTCAGCCTCTCACGTTCTCTCAAAGACTCAGACCTTAATCAGTCCATCTCTTCGTCTTCTACTCCTCTTCTTCTTCTTCTTCTTCTTCTAAAAAGGCCTTAATTACAGACTCAAATACAATCTGTGAACACTTTTAATTCCTGAAATTGTAAGTATGTGTTCAATTCAATCAATTGAATTTGGGGCAAATTTTAGGGTTAAGAATTGATGTCAAATTCAATTTGGGGCAAATCTCAGACACATGAGCCAAGCCTTGCGCATAGACAATCATAATTATTTCTTCAATCGCATATCATTTACCTTCATAGAGTCGTGGTTCATGCTAAAGAGGTAAACTCTTTTTGTTTGGGATTTTCTTTTGTTAATTGGGTTCTGCAGTTTTGCTACTCTTGTTCTTGTGTTACTTGGTTTGATACTTAGATACTTTGATTAATTGATGACTGTGGCGCTGTGTTGTTCTTTTGATTATAAGATGACTAAGGCTCCGAGCTTGGTTAGTTGGTTTGATACTTTGATTAATTGATTATAGTTTGATTTATTAGATTAAAAGATGTCTAACCTTAGTTTGATTAAATGGGGTTAGTCATTGAGTTCTGAGAAGAAAGAGAGAAATAGGTATGGAACTAGTTTTGGAAGCAGTGATGGGATAAAGAGCTTTGACTTTAAAATTCCAGAGGAGAGGATCCATGGAGGACCTCTCATGTCACTGTTTGGTAGTAATCCGTAAAATGCTATTGATGGCATCTGATAAATACTTGTTGGTGTTTTAGTATGTAAATTTTGAAGTGTTGGGACACTTCGGTGATGCAATTGTGTATAATGTTTGCTCAATTATAGTTTGATTAATTTGTTTAACAACATTGCTGGTCCAGGGGTATCAACTGTTAATATTCTTTCATTTAATTATAGTTTAGTTGTTGAATCCTTATTAATTGGTGTATTCCAGTAGTGCCAGCACCAACAAAAAAAAAATTGTTAAGAAACCCAAGCCCGCCCAAGGTTTGAATCCTGGATCCGCCACTGGTGATGGTTCTAGGGTGTTTGTTTTGGGTTTGGATCTGCCTAACGGAGATTCTTCCCCTCTGGTGATGATGGATGCAGTTGATGGGGTGGTGGTGGCTGTGTTCTATGGCGGGGCTGCGGGTTGTCCCGATCAATCTTTGAAGGGGGTGCTGGTGGATTTGGCATGCTTGGCGTCAACGCTAGTGACAGCATTGGCCGTTTGGTAGCCGCTGCTTTTGAAGGGGGGGGGGGGGGGTTGGGATAAGGACTGGCGGGGTTTGCAGGGGGTTATGCTAGAGCTGAGTGATGGTGGTGGCGGTGCTGTGGTGGAAGATGACCAATCTCAGGTCGGGTCTTGTGGTGGTGATACTATTGCTGGTTGTCATGCCGGAATTGCGGCTGGAATTGATGATGGAGGTGAGGCCGGTGGTGGAAAAAAAAAATCAATAATTTTTATTATTATTATTATTATTATTTATAAATATAAAAAGAAAATTATATCTTCAGAGTCCATGGCCATGAATCAAAGTCGATGACAACACGTATGTGACCCAAGAACTCAAAGACCTAGGATATATGGCTTATTGAAACCAAAATGGTAAACCTTCTCGCTCCCACCTTGGTATGTCCTCTTGTGGCCATGCCAATCGAATACAAAAGTATGAAATCTAAATTAGAAGACATGAAAAGGTTCAATGAGACTCTGGACATGTCTTTGCTGATCATGTACATGGAGGGTATGGAGACGAGAGATGATGGAGAAGATGACAGAGGAGAAGAAGTCGCCAGAGAAGAAGAGGTTGAAAGAGAAGAAGAATTTGCCAAACATTAAGATATTAGTAGAGGAGATTTGTTTAATTAGCCTTGCAAGATTTAGGCCAAGTTCATCTGTTCATCATGTTCTTCGCACGACACCGAGATGAGTGTAACGGGTTGGAAAATTTGGTCGATGGATGCTATTTTCGTCACCGGATTTCATCTCCTACAAAATCACATAAATACAATATATTAATAACAAATAACAATTATCATTTCATTGTGATAATAGACTAAAATACCAAGAATCATAACACTTATCTATTGGATTTGTAGGCTTCAGGAGGACATATCATCAAAAAGAGTTTATGATTGAGGCGTGTAAACACTGCCTTTAAGAGTAGATTTCGCCCATCGGAGACAATGTCTCGGTGTAGCAGGTTTGTGGCGCCCTACCTTACAGGGTACAACAACCGTTAATCCTTGTAAGCGTACACTCTCAAACTTGGATCCTAGAAATGCTTGACTTTTTCCTTTGGCATTATGGAAGAGCGAGAACAAGGCACACTCTAGAATATGTATGAACTCACTAGAGAAATGGCTAGGAGAGAACTATAGAACATAATGAATTTTCTTGTGTGTGTAAGACCAAGAAGTGATAGGTATATATAGTAGATGAAAAGGCGTAGAGATATTATATAAATTTAATAAGATAATTATTGGAATATTGTAACTCCCGTAACCTTAATATGCCCTAATATTATGAACATAATGAATTAGTAACATTTTAGAATAAATGTATAATAAAAAGTTTTTCAATGAATTAGGAGTTACACAAAGTATTTTGAAATATCAAATCAAAATTTCCAACAATCCCCCACATATTTCAAAATACGGAAGCTGCTAAATGAAAAAGGAAAATATAGAGTGCCAAAGGAAAATGAGAATCCAATGCTTCTGAACTGGTGTCTTTTGGACTATGAACCGGCCATAGGATAAATAATTGTGATCCATAGAAATTTGGTGAAAATTAAATTTTCTATGAACCAAAATTTCTTAATATGAATCAGAGAACTACCATCCACATTGAACTCTCGAAATCAAGCATTTTCCGTGGATGGGTACAAATAGGCCATGCACCCCTACCTGGATATTCATGAGTGCTCTAGACGACTTGCCCAAGTTTCATAGGAAGCTGCCCTACTTCCACACTCATATAGGTAAGTCCATCAAGTGTGTACTGGAATCAAACACACCACCCATGTTTAAGGGCTATGGTATTTATTAAGAACAAAGTTCATCCTTGTACGTTCCAGTTAAAGCACTATCTATGCATCATAGGGATGGACTCCAAGTTTAATTTGATAGTGTGTCACTGATCAACAAGTGACTTGTTATTACCCATATGAACCTACTTCCTGGGATCGCCATTTACATAGGTTGGGTTGCCATCACTCTTGACCTTTGTTATAGGCATAATCTCATCCCCCTTGATGTATTAACCACTAGCTTCGTCCTTTAGCCTAGTGGTTTTGTCAGAGTATTGGCGAAAATCAACTCTAACCTACACAGCTTATTGAATAATGTCAACAATAAGTAATCTTCATTGAATTTTTAGTTATCCAATCTCACTTAGATATAAGAGCCCATTTTTTCTTGTTTTTCCTAGACCCCCACATTTTGAGTTTGTCTGAATTGACCTCAGGCTTATATAGGCAAGATTATATCAGGCTTATATAGGCAAGATTATATCAAGCCATATATATTTAGGCAATGAATCTTCGCATGTCAAGGACTTGGGAATTTAATAGGCAACAGTATTTACCGATTTCGTGACTTCAGATACTTTAGTGACACGCACATTTGGAGCCATCAAATGTCTCTTAATTCTTGATCAAAATTAAATTTTATCATGGAGGTACATTGAATGTCCATTTTCTTAAAGCATAAACCGAAGGTAGCAATCAATGAGATAGTTTTTACATGCTTCAGCATAAGGGACAATATCGAGGCATCAGTGAATACAAACTTTTGAGGCAACATTGACGGAAAGGCAACGAAAATTCGAAAGGCAACCCAAAAGTTTAAGGCAGCATATGCTCCATCTGAGCAAATATGGCTAGGGAACCATGTTTAGAGACTTATTGTCTCTGCATTATATCCGGAAGCATCGATAATACAGAATCAGGCAACTATTTTCTTGGTAACCAAATTCTCAAGGCAACATACCATGTTCATTACCATTAAAGTATCGAGGCAACCGTTATATCTAATCCATAGGACAGGATCCGATTCATCATTCAAGATGTAAATGAGGCAACCTTTATTACTTGTTGTTGATACCCAAAAAATCATACAACAAATTAATATGTCATCACGACATAAACACACAATTTGGATAAAATTCTATAATTTTATAGAATTTTATATTCATCTCTCGACTTTAACCCGCCAAGCAAACGCGCTCTAGATGTGGACCCAAGCCACATCCATGCATTTTCTTGGGGCTTGCAGAAGTGGGTATGGTGTGGAAGGTTACGGAAACACATAACGCTCGTCCATTGATTTAGAGTCGTCGGTGGTCTCAGTCTTGGGCCCGAGATCCAAGCCCGGTAACTTAAATCAATAGTGAATTGGTGAATATGAGATTTGGGCCAACCTTTTTCCTTTAAAACTCAAAGCCCAAAGAAGGCCCAAAATCCAAAGGAAATAAAATAGCCCAGGCCTTCCTTATCTTTCTTCTAGCTTCGTTTCCTTTCCCTGCAGCTGCTAAATACACTACTCAACCCAAATATCCAGGAGAAATAAAGTTCCCCCCTGTCAGTTGGCAAGGAGGCACTACAAGAAAATCTAGCATTAGTGACCAAATTGTCAGTGACCACATCAATGTTGGTCACAAATACTATTGAATTAGTGACCACTATTACTAGCTGGTCACTAACACTTTTAGGACTAACTAAATTCATTTACCCACATATTGTTGAATTTTTAATGACGAAAAGTTCAGTATTAGTGACCATTTATGTTTGGTCATTGATGTTTCTAGACTTTATAACATGTGATTTTGGTTTAGTGACCAAAACTTTTCAGCTGAACAAATCCCTCCAATTTTTTCTCTTAAACTGTAGAATAGGCGGGTTCGTTTCAAAATGAATGTGGTTTTATTTTACAAGCGCGGCATTCAAACGCGCCAAGTCTTACAAATTTATACCCAAAAAAAAAAAAACACTGAGAGACATAACCTGCCGTCTCGCGAACATAACCTGCCGCGAACATAACCTGCCGCCTGATAAATACTCCACACTCCACCCCACCCCTTCACCACTTCTCTCTCTGCACATTTCCCAATGGTCAAGTCCTCCCCCAAGCACTCTTCAGATTTCGGTAACTGCCGCGACGGCGTCGTTCCTCACATGAACAAGAACCCCCTCAAGTTTCATCTCCAGAAGCTCAGCCTTGAGCTCACTTGCCCTCTCTAGTTCGTATCCGCCTCTCCTCTCTGTCTTCGATTTCATCAGAAACCAACAGATCTTTGATTTTTGTGTTTCCGGCGATCTGAATCTGAGTCTTGTTGTTGAATTGCAGCCTAGGGTTTTTTAATCGGCCGACATTGCTTCCATGCAATCACATCTTCTGCAAGTTCGTCTCTCTCTTCGATTGACATGATTTTCAAAGTTCTGATCTTTTTCTTGCTTTGGGTTTTACTTGCAGCACATGTGTACCCAATCAGACCAATTTTGGAGCAGAGTGCCCTCTGTGTAATATCCAAGTTCCCGGTCAAGGTATGTGTGTTGATGCCCTTGATTAGGGTTTTATGGTTGGAGATGGTAATTTTCCCTAAAAATTTGATCTTTAGGTCTGAAGTTGTTATCTTGATCTAGGTGTAGCTGTAAATGCCTTTGATTAGGTTTCTGGGTGAGAAATAGTAATTTTGCGCAAAGCCTACTGTATGAGAAGTGATTTTTATTGTCCTCTGTGCATAGTGTGAAGGGATTTCTAGAAATAGAGTAGCTTGAGCACGGCTTAGTCTACTGGAGTAGCTTGAGCACGGCTTAGTCTACTGGAGTATCATTAAAATGAGATCTAATGATTGACATATATTAACTAAAAACCTCACTTAATTTCAAAATATAAGTAAAATGAATACGAAAGTAGTCAAGATTATTTAGATTTTAGGTAGTATTGTACGAATATGTATTCAGAAGTCATTACCTAAGATGACTCTTTGTGTGAGTGAACAAAAGGGGAAGACAAATTCTTTTTTATGCAAATGGGAAGGGCTGTTTTCAAAATAGCTAGAGGTTCTATCCTCAGAGAGTGTGCCTAGACTTTAGCTCTTGGGTTTGCGGGTCTCAAAGCTTGAGATCTAATCCGTAAACCACTAGTGATGTACGAGACCCTTAAAAAGCTTTAAATGATTATTATGTGTTTAGGGTTTTTGATCAAACAGTGTTAGCCGTTAGGTCTTGTTTAATGATACCCAACGGCAACCTGTGTTTATTTCAGGAAACTATAGTCCCTAGTCTTACAAATTTATACCCTACAACAAAAAAATACATAATCCCTAGTTCACCGAGACACAGACCCTCTTTATCTTCATCATCCTCCTCCCTCACTCCTCTTCTCGCGAACATAACCCTCAACCCCTTTGCTTCATCATCCAGTGCTTAAATTTGTAATACTGTTGACCTTGATAGTTACCTTGTATTCACTTTCCAGAGACTTTGGTAACAAGTTGGGCATGTATCTATCATTTTAGTTGCCTACCTTTGTATTAGTAGCTTTTCTCTTTTCTTCCTCTGTTGTTCTGGAGTTATGACCTATATGTTTTTTTTTTTTTGTTCATTATTTTTTGAACTGACATTGTGCATCTACTTTTTTGGATATTGACTCCATAATTTGATAGTGTTTTGTTATTTTAGGTTACATGTTTCCAGGTAATTGGTGTTTCTTTTGTTAATTGAAGCTTATATGATTCAGTTGTTCATGTGTGGAATTTGGTTTTGTTTTGTAGCCTGTGCTTTTACTGACCATGATTACTCTTTTGTTATTTGCCTTTTACTAGTCCTGTATCATTTCAATGTGCACGCATATGGATTTGTTGAGAAGCATCTATATGATTAATAATTTTAAATTCTGACTATTCTTTCAGTTAATCATTTGTAGTTTCTGTTCTTACATTCCTGAAATATACTAACTGACACAGTTTGTTAACTTCCAGTTTCAAGTAAGCTGCGTTTGAAATTCTGAGGGTCAAGGGTTGTATAAGTATCAGACAACCTTTCCAGCTGCGTTTAGTAAAGGTTAGTATAATAATTTAAAGGCTAGTATACAAGGTTAGTATAACATATACAATAGTAAGCTGTATAATTTTGTTAGGTTAGTATCTAACCATAGCCTTTTATAAGTATCAAATTGGTGAAGATATTGTATCTGTTAGGTAAAAAACTTAGTTACTGAAACTGCAATTGAACTTAGAATGAAATGATCACAGTTCAATTTTTCTGAACTATTGTAATTGTTGTTTACTTTTCTGTGTATTCCTGATCATGGTAACCATTAAATCCCAAGCATTGCTCATTTCTCCATGCTCAGAAGTAAGGCAAAATTTACAGAACCACAGAGCACAAAACAAGGAATCATCCAAAGACTTTTATGATCCTGTTTTAGTTTTATTTGGTTTTGTAATTATAAAAGCTTTCCCTAGGTATTGTTTACTTCAACCACTACCCATCTGATGCTCATTAAGACACTTAAAAGGTTCCAAATCCAAGTTATCTTTAGGGGCTTTTTACAACTCTTTATTAATACGGTCTTTTCCCTTCATTTTGCTGATAGCATATGCTATGTTAACATAGTTCTAACAATGAAAGTCCCAATTGTGTATATAATGTACACCTTAAAGCTCCGTATTAATCGAGCCTTTTCTTTTGCTTCAGCTACTCTATTTTGGGCTTCTAAAGTTTCTGACTTAACATGTTGATTCTTTCTGTAATTGCAGCTTTAATCAGAACTAATTTGGCATATTCAATATCCTCAGGTGTCTCTGAAATTTGTTTACTTGGCTCTTTGCGCAGCTGCTGTGGCATTTCTATATAAGTACATTGGATTCCCTGCTCCCTGCATTACATGATGTTTTGATAGAATGCCTTGGTAGAATGTTTTGTAAACTCAAATAATTTTAGGGATAGGAAACTTTGTCTCTTAAATTGTTAGCAACAACAAATCCAACGGCACAGCGCCGGTACCATTGCTAGTTTCTATTATATAGAAGTTTCATTACTATTGGAGTTCTATTTTCAGTTAGTTATTATTCGATGACTAGTAGAGACCAAAATTAAAAAGTTTATGAGATATATATTTTTTTTCTAGTGATCAAAACTTTAGTGGCCTATAGTTTGGTCACTAATATAAGCATGTCACTCGGGTTTTAGTAACCAAATCATGTGGTTTAGTGACCAAATCTGTTACTTTCAGTGAGAAATTATGTGGTCACTAATTTTTCCATGATGAGTGACCAAATAATCATGGTCACTAAATCTTTTCACATTAGTGACCAACAACCATATTTTGGTCACTAAATAGAATTAGTGACGGGTCTATAGTGACCAACAATATTTGGTCACTAATCATATTTAGTGACCAAAATGGCTATTTTTAGTGACCAATACAGTGGTCATTAAAGCCAGGTTTTGTTGTAGTGAGGAAACTTTCTGACTAGTAGAGAGATATCCTCTTCCTCCTTAAACTATGAGCTCACAACTCCCAAACTTCCTTGTCAACCTCGTTCCAGGTTTTGGGTCACCGCAGCTGTTTCTACTGCAACCTCTGTCTACGGCTGCAATGACCTTCTCCTTTTCCCAAGACTTCATCTCTCAAGTAAGCCCCCATTTCCCAGATTTTAGGGCAGAAATCATGTACGAGCTAAGGGAGAAGTATTTTACCCAAAAACCTAAAGGCTCTGAGCCACCATAACATCCCTCCAATTGAGCCTATAAAAGGAGAGACTTGGAACTGAAATGGATCAAGCAATAACCCAGAAAGCTTAGCAACATCCAAAAGTCTCCAACTCTTCAAGCTTCCAAACCTTTAAGCACATAACCCAGCTCTTAGCCATTATCCTCCCAAAAACCCCCCTTCAGACTCATCTTCCAGAAACCTAAATTCAAAAATCCCCAAATTCTCTCACCGCAATATGTTTCTAGCTCCCACACCGTCCTCACGATGTCAAGCCTCACTCAATATCTGAATCACGCACAAGATTCTCTCATTAACATCAAGTTATTGAGTTAATTTTGGCCTAGTCTTGCTTAATTCAAAAGAACCCTCACACTTGTGACCAAACTTTAAGGCAACATTTTTCTTTTTTTTTTCGATGACATCAACCATAGGGACATTAATCTTCCGAGGCATCAAATTGCCATAGGCAACCGTCAATGTAAAATATTGACAGGTAACAACTTTATTGTTTCCAAAGAAACAATAATCCGAAGGCAACATTTCAATTTTTTTTTTCCTCCTTGAAGAAAAATACTTTGAAGGGACGGATTCCGAAGGCAACAACAAAGAAAAAACTTTTCGAGTTATAATGGTAAAAAAAATATTAATGCATAGAAAATAATTATGGTTCAAATCATATAACAAAGAGAAATGAAAACTCTTGCTAAACCATAAGGTTAATAGCAATGATGCAAAATAAATACTACGAAAATGGTAAAACGATATTAAACACAGAAATTAATATAGAAAAGTAAATGTGCGAAACGGTTAATTTTTAAGTTACAAACATAATTCCTTTGAACAATGAAGTGAATGCAAATAAAACTAAAATTAATGGTAGCACACAACTCAAAACATCATTACACCATGCATTACTAACCGAAAAATGCACATTATAGGATCAATGTAAAACTATTTAGTTTGTCAAGTTATAACCTAACACCAATAACAAAAATGAATGCAATTGAGTAATTTAAATATATAGGCAGAAACTTAAACGATTATAAGCCATAAGCAAATAAAATATAACCAAAACTTAATGCAGGATTAAAGTGCGTGCAATCAGTACTTTTGCAATCAATAGAAAACCAACTAATCACATATAATTCCAAATCAAACGGTTCCTATTGCAAAAAGAAACAACTAATTCATAAATACAATTCAAGATATAGTGATCCTCCATTTTCAAAGGAAAATGTCAGTAGTGCTTTTCAATTCTCGGAGTTGAAAGTAACATATTTAACGACAGAGAATTATGTTCACTCAATGAATAATTATTGAAATATTGTAACTCCCATAACCTTAATATGCCCTAATATTATGAACATAATAAATTAGTAACATTTTAGAATAAATGTATAATAAAAAGTTTTTCAATGAATTGAGAGTTGCACAAAGTATTTTGAAATATCAAATCAAAATTTACGACATAAAGTTCATCAACATCACATAAAAGTTCCTTAACGTCACCTTTTTTCATAGACTTTAATGTATATTGTAGGGTTTACGTTGGAATAGAAATATTTTTTCCAAGTTGAAGACTACTAAGAAGAGGTTTTTCTTTACCATTTTTTGTGTCATTATTAGTAATTTAACAAGAAGAGGTTTTTCTTTACCATTTTTTGTGTCATTATTAGTAATTTAACATAAGTTGGCAAAATCAACTATCATGTGGCAAAAATAGAGAGGTCCAAATGCTAATTTTAGTTGTATGAATAGAAACTCTCATTTCTTCAGCTACAAAAAAAAAAAATGATAAAAATTCTAATATTAGGCAGCTGTGGGTCAGTGGGTCTTTAACCATCGTCCTATATTTCTAAAAAAAGGGGCAAGCTCGCAAATTTAGCCCAAGTGCTTCAGTTGATCAAGCCCAATCTATTTTCATAATAAATTAATAATTATTTTTCTTTCTTCGATCAGACCTGATTTTTCTAGGTGGTCTGAATCATATATTAAAATAAAAATTCGGGGTAAGGTTTCTTGATCCACTTCATGCAATTTTTATGAAAGATGAACTCTAGGCAATCCTTTTCTACTTTGTTGCATAGGTTTTTTTTTTTGGAATTACTTTGTTGCATAGTTGATTATATATCAAGGCTCTTCTTATTTCTTAGGTGAATACGTACAAGAGAATTCACCTACCAATTGGTCGAAAATTATATTTTAGCACTAATTTATTTTCAAAAATATTTCTACTCTAGATAAGCCAAGTGACCAAGTAGTGGTGGTATATACGAGCTTTACACACAATTAATATAAGATTACGTGTTAAACAATTACTGGCAACTTGTGAGTTGCGAGTTAAGTTCATTATATCATTCGACTTATGGGCAAAAGATGGCGAGCCAAATCATGAACCACGAAATAGTTTTGTTTGATAATTCTTCAGAAACACTTTGTTTATTTGTTGACTTGCACCGAAAAAATAGTATCTAAAAAGTTAGTAGGATTAAGACTATCTTTGCTACAACCGAAAATTTCGTTTGTATTTCTTTCTAGTATTGAAGAAATTAATTCGTTGATACCAGAACTAATGGTCTTTGATCAACACGATTAGTATATTTGTAAACTTGCACCAACAAAATAGTATCTCGAAATTTAGTAGTATTCAGACTATCTTAGTACTTCGTTGCTACAACCAAGATATAGTTGTCTTCCTTTCTAATATTCAAAAATTTAATTCGACGATACCAACCCCTCATTAGTTGTCTTCCTTCAATACGATTAGTTTATTTGTTAACTTGCACCGACTATATGGTATATCAAAATTTAGTAATATTCAGACTATTTTAGTTGTTCTGCTACATCCGAGAATTTCATTATATTCCTTTATAATATTCAAAAAATTATATGCACAAAATGATACCTAATTGACCAATATTTCCCTTTTCCTTCAAAATGAATCCTTGAGGAATTAGGATAAATGAAAAGCACACCATTTTTGTTTGTGTGTTTATTTGTTTGTATGTGTTTGTGTTTTTTTTTTAGTATGGATGATTTCCACAGAAACTGATCAAACAATTGTATACGTACTGGTATCGATCAGAAGCTCTTAAGTCTGCTTGAATACTAGAAAACTACCAGTTAGGGTATTCAAAACAAGTTTGGTACTGTACCTGTCGGTAAGCTTTGCTACAGTTAATGGGCAACAGTAAACTTAGCCTCTAAAATAAGCAAGGGAATTTAACTTAAATTTGTGCATTCATTTTATGTTAAAGACATCTCATATTTGTAAGAGTACATGCATGTAAACCTCTCCATATCGGATTACAAAGATTCCATAATAGCAAAAAATACACCTAGAAAAGAATATTTGTCCCAAAATAGATATAGCCATTAAATGATATATTTATTATTAATTTTACCCACACACTATTTTCCTTTGCAGTGGTTATGCTGTTGAGTCTTATCTATGTGTTCTCTAGACCTATATATACTAGCTCTTGGGTTGAGTGTAGGGCACACATTAGAGTTCAAGCCTAGAGAGATATATATTGTCACTCAGAACAGATGGGGAGAGTGAGAGAGTGACCATCCTGAAAAGTAGCATCATCAACCATGCCTAGGGCTAGGGTCAAACTTGCATGGATAGGGAGTGAGAGTGCTAGGAGAGCGAGCTTCAACAAGAGGAAAGACGGTCTTGTGAAGAAAGTGAGCGAGCTTAGCACTTTGTGCGATGTGCCTGCTTGTATCATTATCTATGGTCGGGGCAGTACCCAGCCGATTGTATGGCCTGACCGCCCAAGAGCAGAGGAAGTGATCCGCAGATACCTGAGCCTACCAGGTTATGTGCGGTGCAAGAAGACGCTGAGCCAGGAGAGTTACCTCAAGGAGAAGGTCGCCAAAATGGAAGAGAAGCACAACAAAACTGTCAGATCCAACACTGTGAAAGACATGGAAGATCTCATGCGCCAAGGTCAGAACGGTAAGCCGTTATATGAACTTGACATTAATCAAACATATGGTTTGCTTAACTTTGTGGAGGAGAAGATGAAAGAGATCCAGAACCAGTTCGCTTTCTCTGTGCAAGCTGGTGGTCCTAGTTACACCAGTGTCCACAATGAACCCGCCAATAACTTGGGGGTGCCCCTGGGGACTGGTATGGAGTGGCCATATGGAATTTTTGGAGTAGGAGGTGATGGAAGTAGTAGTGGAACTGATATGGGGTTTCCGATGTTGCCTCAATGTTATGGGAATAATATTGGAGGTAGCAGCAGTGTTAATGTGGTGCCCAATATGATACCATACAATGGTAACATTGGAAATTTTGGAGGTGATGGTAGTGTAGGGTTACCTCAGGTGAATTATTTGGGCAATGATATTACTGGGAATGGAAGTCAGATGGGGTACTTTGGGATGCTGCCTCAATATTATGGGGCAAATGTGATAACATCAAATGGTAGTATTATTGGATGGACAATAGGAAACACCAACGGAGCCAACAGTGCCGGTGAAGGTGATGCTGCAGGCCTTCCTTAAAGACGTTGGCAAAACTTGGATAAAGTACTCCTACTAGATCTTCAATCTCCGGCCATGAAGTGCATTCTGCACCAAAGTTTGGCTTCATGTTTTACAGTATTTTTATCTTCATTTTGTTTTGGTATGAATAAGCTACAGTGTTGCTATCTTTAATTTGTTTGTCATTTTTCTCTCGTCCCATCATGTTTGATTCGTGTATCAGTTTTTCCGTTACAATAAATTATCTTTTCAGTTTAATTATGTCATTTTCCTTTACATTACTGATTCAAAAAAGCTAGCTCAACTGTTAGGCCGATTTATGCATAGCCCGTGGTGAAACACCGCGTACATGGGGTAAACCCTTCGCAGGGTAGTCCAAATTAAGACCTGGATCGTTTATTGTTTATGTAAATCTTGAAGAATTATATCTTCACGAATAATCAACTAAATCAAAACTGATTTACTAGTAGAGTAGTAGCTAGTCTAATGTACGTGTACGTAACTGTCATCATATCGATAGACGAATATATAGTTCCCAAAAAAATCATTAATTCTCTTTTGTTTTTATAGCAAGTAAGCGTGTAACATTCAGTAGACAAATTTCATAAATTTAGACAATAAGCTTTGTTCATTTGCACAAACAAACACTAACAAGTGCATTTACAAAGTATTATATATATATGTAAAGATGTGATGCAAATTCTCATTTAAGTTTTATTTTTGCTTATGTATAATCCAACAATACATATTTAGAGAACATCCTGAAATGATATCAAGAATCTCTGCTAAATAGTGGCGGAACCCGGATTTAAATCCTGGGGGGGGGGTCCAAAAAAAAAAAAACCTACCCCAAACCCTAAATCCTAAATTTGTGGTAAATAACTAGTAAATTCAGTCGATCATTGATCAAAAGAACAAAAGTACTTACAAGAAAGAAATTGATTATCAATTAAAAGAACAAAAGTACAAATTAAATAAGAAAAAAAATATTTATACTTGTAACAATAAAATCACAATGAAATTATATGTTTAAATCACACATTGTTTTGGCTGGTTGGTTGACGATTTTGCCCACAATTTCATTCATTTTGCAACAATTCCGGTTGACCGTTTGCCTTCACACTGATTTGACTCCGATTGCAACGACTCCGGTTGCAACCTGGGACCAGAGATACAATTAAGTTGCGATTTCCCGTGATGATCAGTTGCCGGCGAGAGAGAAAGAAGCAAATCGAAGACGTACCCGATTCTACTGGCGGTGGTCGATTCCTTCAGAAGGTCCAACCCGGCCTCGCTGAGCTTCTCAGTGACGAGGACCATCGGCTTGGTGTTGAGCCTGGCAGTGGAGAGCACGACGATGAGTTTCGGTGTGGCGATGGTGAGAGCCGGAGTCGTGGGCGACTTGATGGAGGGAGGAGAGGAGGGAGGGAGAGAGAGAGAGAGAGAGAGAGAGAGAGAGAGAGAGAGAGAGAGAGAGAGAGAGAGAGAGAGAGAGAGAGAGAGAGAGAGAGAGAGAGAGATTAGGGCAAAACAGTCCAAAAATATGAAGAAAACAGGTCCAACTCTTAGAGTTTTGGGTAAGTGGGGTTTAAAAATAAAAATTATTGGGTAAGTGGGCAATCTCTTAGAGTGTTTGGGTAAATGGGGTTCATTAACCCCAAAAATGGATAAATGATCATTTCCCCTTTATTTTATACCGTAGAATATTTAACCGCATTAAATATTTTTGTTAATTTATTATGTTACTTTTTTTTAATTTTTGATTAAATTTAATCTTACTTATTATCAACCAAACAGTTTTTTTTTTTTTGAGAAATAAAATGTTTGCCTATTAATTTAATTAATTAAATAAAGATAGAAGTTTTACTTAATAACTTAATTGAATTTTTCCTTTCTTACTTGTCATGTGGGAGTGGAGAGAGAGAGAGTGAAGGAGGGGGGGGGGGGGGTCCACTATATTGTATAAAGAAGTTTTAATTGATTTTTCTAATATCATACATGTAGAATTGCATATATATAGAAAGGTTGTTGTGGGGGGGGGGGGGGGGGGGGGGGGGTCCGGACCCGTCAGGCCGAATGACCGGTCCGCCCGTGCTGCTAAATAAATGTATTCAACCAGGCATCAACTAGCAAAAAGTGCTCTATTGGCTACTGTATTTTCTTTAACATAGCGATGACATAACATAAAGATAACTCGAAATATAACACGATTATAATGTAGCATAATTACCATAAGCATAACTTAATTTCCTACTATGTTGCCCCTGGAGAGTAAATCCAGCGACACTTAGTTTCACCTTGCCGCTAGGCAATAGCGACCATTTGACAAAGCAATGATCTCGTTGATTATCTAGAGTAGACAAGGCATTTTGAGTGCATACACAAGCACAAACCTCGACTAGCCCTACACCACAAGTGTAGGGACTTATTACTCGCAAAACGAGCAAACAAATTAAACAACAAAAAGTAAAAATAACTTTAAATAAAAATAGAGCTAGGGTAGGGCCTAAAATTTGAGCCCAAACCCAAATAACAACCCCACCAAGAAGATCACAAGCTGCCAGCCCGCCAGCCAATCTAGGCCTGATCCAGCTAAGGCCATCACCGGATCACCCACTAAGCCGCTCCGCCACGTACCATAGGCCACTAACAACATCCTTTTGCCCTCCTCGTCACGCCATGGATAGACACCACCCCTTCTTATTACCAACCCCTTCCCCAGATTGTAAACCGGCAACCCAACCCAGATCGGGTCAGTCCGATCCGAGCCAAGCCCCTCAGCCACTACCTCATCACCTCCAGCCCGCCTCCTAGCCCCTGATACCACTCCAAGCTATCGACCCTACATCTATGATAGTCTAGCCGCCGTTCCAACCTACACCACTCCCAAACCTGGCCAGCGAGAATAGAACCCAGTGCCAATAACCTTGATCTTCCTCTTGATCTCCTTTAATCACTAGCGAACAGATAGAAGTTGTAAACCCAGATAACCAACCCAAAGGGCCAACAATTCATGTCCAACGAAAGCGTCACAGGATGCACCGCTGGACGGAGAAAGAGAAGATTTTTGGAAACCCTAGTGCTCTACAGAGATTTTGTCTACCCGTTTTCAAACCTAGGAAATTGTAGAGGAAATGACTTTAGAAGTTCATTCCCTAATTTTTAAAGTTTTGAGGTTATTTTGTTATTGGATGTGCGTGTGTTCATTCGCAAATTCTTATAAGCATTCGGACATTCAATTTGCACTTTTCATAATATAAGTAATGCGTTTTTTTTTTTTTGCCATGTTATTTTGCATAGAAAAATATTAAAAAGTAGATGCACAAATTATTGCTATCGTATGCCGAATATTCCGCTATGGTTCTAAATTAGAGCCTCTTTATATCATTTTAGGATGTTCTCTATATGCTTATTGTAATAAGGGGTTTAGGCTCAATATCCCCCCCTTGTATTTGGCAGTTTCATTAATCAAGACTGGAGGGCAGCTGCACCAATCCTTTATTAAAAAAAAAAAAAATTATGTTATTCCTAATCGACCAATACTTCCTTTTCCTTTCCTAATGCATTTAAAATTTGATTAAATACTTATTACTCCCTGTACTTTGCCCCGTAAAACCGTTCAGTCCAAAATTTTAAAATTAAATAGGTTGGTCATTATTCTCTCTAATTCTCACACAATAGTCTAAAATGATTATTTTACCCCTCATTTCCTTTTTTTTTTTAATAATTTTTCTTTCTTTTTATTTATTTATTTTTCTGCTTCTCTCTCTCTATCAAAGATCGATTCTTCTTCTTTCTTAACTCTATCTCAACTCATAGAATTCTCTGTCGCCAAATATAATCTTGAGAAAAAAAAATGAAATTGAGAAAGGAAATAGGGGACCCAGAAAGCGTGAATGGACCTTTGAACAAAATCTCACAAAACTGTTGTGTGTTGAATGCAAAATTAAGGCGATGATGAAGGACCCCTCTGTGAGAACAAAGGTTTTAGTTCGGCACTGCCTCCGTCTCTTTCTCAGCCCGATTTCTTTTGCAAATCAACCACCTCTTCGGTGACCGCCATAACTGGTTTTACTTTTGTCTAGGAAAAAATAGCCATAAGCATCAGAGGTACTCTCTATCTCTATCTCTCACAAAAACAGAGACAGAAATCATGGATGATAGTACCAACGCAGAAAACCTCCAAGCCATTCGTGGCTCCTAGTCTCCTACCACCACCGCGCCCAATCGGAGGTCCATTTCCGAATCCCTGATGACCTGGATCTGCTCCAGAATCCCTTTGACTGCCATCCAACATCTCATCCCTGATGACCTGGATCTGCTCCAGAATCCCTTTGACTGCCATCCAACATCTCCAATAAGGAGCTCGGCTCTGAAGATGACGTCTTCTGCACCTACATGGACATTGAGAAGCTCAGATCCAAGCTCGAAGATGGATCCTCAGCCCCCAAATCCAATTAATGCCACTAGGTTGTCGCAAGTGGATACTGGCCGGTGTAGAGAGCAATGCCCAGGAGTGAGGGGAGAGAGAGAGATAGATGAGAGAGAAAAGCAGAAAAAAATAAAAAAGAACAAATAAAACATAGAGAGAAATAAAAAAATAATAAAAAGTGAGGGTAAAATAGTCATTTTAGATCTATTGTGCGAGAATTAGAGAGAATAAGGACAAACTTATTTAATTTAAAATTTTGGACTAAACTATTTTACAGGGCAAAGTACAGGGAGTAACAAGTATTTAATCCTTTAAAATTTCAATCCTTTGTTTGGTAATTAGTTCTTGGATCGATCATCTTTTTATTGAGAAGAAAAAGAGCATATTTCATTTATCTCCATTGCCTGACCTGCATATACATGAATCAACTAGGCTTGTAACTAAGCATATAATGGCTAAGCTAACTAAGAATTTGTTAATGTTTGAACCGAAAGCTCTCATTAACGTTAAAGATAGAGAGTAAGAGAGAGAGAGACACACACAAGAAATATAGTGGTTCGTCTCCCGCCTTAGCAGGAGACTACGTCCACTATACTTCTTGTGTGTGTCTCTCTCTCTTACTCTCTATCTTTAATGTTAATTAGAGCCTTCAGTTCAAACATTAACAATGGCGTCGTCTGTGGGAAGCCAACACAAAAGCTTCGTCACGTACCATGAATTTCGATCAACACTGATCAAGGCTGGTCAACGCCGACCAACTCTGATCAAGGCTAGTCAAACGCCAACTCCAAAAAAAAAAAAAAAAACTATTGGTTGTGTATTTACTCTGTACACCCAGAAGTATACTGCTGGGCACCCATGAGTCTCTTGTTGGCATCAATCAATCAAACTTCTGAGTCATCATGCTCTACGAGGCCAAGTAGCCAATTATGATCATCGATCAAACTCCGTCATCCGTTAAGCATGAAGTAATCACAACAAGAGCAACGCCAATCGATCAGCTTGCTGCTCAAGCGTCGGCCATCCATCACTGGCCACTCTCTGATAGTCATCCATCGCTGGCCACCTTCTGCTGGTCATCTTCCGCTGGACATTCATCAATGGCCACTCTTCATTGGCCATCCACCTCTGGCCATCCTCCGCTGGCCATCCATCGCTAGCCATCCTCCGCTGGTCAGCCATCGCTGGCCACCTTCCGTTGGCCATCCATCACTGGCCACCTTCCGTTGGCCATCCATCACTGGCCACTCTTCGCTGGCCATCCACCTCTAGCCATCCATCGCTGGTCATCCTCCGCTGGCCACTCTGCGCTGGTCATCCTCCGCTGGCCATCTATCGCTGGCCACCTTCTGCTGGTCATCCTCCGCTGGCCATCCATCACTGGCCACTCTCCATTGGACATCCACTGCTAGCCACTCTCTGCTGGTCATCCACTGCTGGTCATCCTTCGGTGGCCATCCATCGCTGGCCACCTTCCGCTGGTCATCCTCCGCTGGCCATCCATCACAGTCCACTCTCCGTCGGATATCCACCGCTGGCCACTCTCTGCTGGTCATCCACTGTTGGTCATCCTTCGCTGGTCATCCTCCTCTGGCTATCCATCACTGGCCACTATCCGCTGGTCATCCACCGCTAGCCATCCTCCGTTGGACATCCACCGCTGGCCATCCTCCGTTGGCCGTCCACTGCTGGCCATCCTCCGTTGGCCGTCCACTGCTGGCCACCTTCCACTGGTCATCCACCGCTGGTCATCCACTACTGGCCATCCACCACTGGCCATCCATCACTAGCCACCCTTCGCTGGACATCCTCCTCTGGCCAACCAAAGCAATGGAGCGTCATGCTTGGACAACTCCAACATGATTTGGGTACTTCCATAAATTCTAACTCCAACTCGCTCCAAATTGGCATACGATAAGTAACTATATCTTCCTTTACGCTCTTTCAATATGAGCTAGCGTCATGCCAATGCCATGCTTTTACTACTTCTAAGCATGCCTACAATATATCTCACTTGATATGCATTTACATGCTTCTATGACTTTAAGCATAGTACACTATGTATCAAAGTTACTAGTACTTATACCATGCTAGATATGCCATGCTTTGTCTCCATAATCTTTAGGCATGTTTACAACAATGCAAAAATGTTATTAAGAAACTTTACTACAAGTACATGCTATACACATACGCCATGCTTCTATTTAATTGCAACCCAATTAAATAAACATGTGACAGTCAAACGAATTATGCCATGCTTATTTGTTGTTCATACAATTACAAACTTTATATACTCTATGTAAACTTATGGTCTAGCCTCCGGACACCATACTTGGTCAAACTTTCCCTAGGGGAAAATGACCCAAATGGGTCTAGACTCTACGAGTCTATGGTCTACGACCAACTGCCAAGCGGAAAGGCAAACGCCTCAAAATGACAAATGACCGCTACGCAGCATTGCGGTCAAACTTGCCTCCTCCGGGAAAGAGTAAAGGGACAGGTTAACACAGCCCACGACAGCCATTGATCCGGCGGTTAACCCCCGACACTTGGGTATCAAAGATTAGGTTCGCTACCTAACACCCACTGCTCATACACTACTCCCCTTATCAAATAATTTTTCGACCATACGAAGGTCTATAGCCAGGAGTTAGGGACTCCTCGGAGGGCCTAGCAGGGGTTCCACCCGAAAAGGGCATAAACGTTCGCTTCGAAAAAATTTTAGATGGACGACGCACTTGCACTAGTTATGCTCGTTATACGTCACAAAGCTACGCTTTGGTATCAACCTTACGAGAAAACCCTCATTCACTAGCGACGGTTACACAAGCTTTAACGGCACCCCCGAGCTTCCTTCTCACGAGCCTCTCGCTCAAGCCTTCACGACACCCCCGAGCTTCCCTCTCAAGAGCTCTAACGCTTAAGCCTCTGCGGCACCCCCGAGCTTCCTGCTTATGCCTTCCCGGCACCCTCGAGCCTCCCCCTCATGCGTTCCCTGCAACCCCCGAGCTTTCTGCTCACGCCTCTGCGGCACCCCCGAACTTCGGCTTACCCCTTCAAGGCATCCCCGAGCTTCCCGCTCAACGCTCAAGAGCTCTAACGCTCATGCCTCCGCGGCACCCCCTAGATTGTCATTTATGCCTTCCCGGCACTTCGGAGCTTTCCCCTCACGAGCCTCCTACTCAAGCCTTCACGGCACCCCTGAGCTTCTCTCTCATGCCTTCCCTGCACCTCTGAGCTTCCCGCTCATGAGCCTCCCTTTCACGCCTTCCCGGCAACCCCCGACCTTCACGATCATGCCTTCACGGCATCCCCGAGCTTCCCGCTCAAGAGCTCTAACGCTCACACCTCCGCGGCATCCCCAAGCTACTCGCTCGTGCCTTCCTGGCACCCCCGAGCTTTCCTCTCACGAACCTCCCTCTCAAGCCTTCCCGGCACCCCCGAGCTTCCCACTCACGAGTCTCCTGCTCAAGCCTTCACGGCACCCCCGAGCTTCCCCCTCACGAGCCTCCTGCTCAAGCCTTCACGACATCCCCAAGCTTCCTTCTCAAGAGCTCCAATGCTCATGCCTTCGCGGCAACCCCGAGCTTTCCACTCATGCCTTCCCGGCACCCCCGAGCTTCCAGTTCAAGCCTTCCCTGCAATCCCTGAGCTTTCCGCTCAAGCCTCCGCGACACCCCCGAGCTTGGGGCTCATGCCTTCCCGGCATCCCCGAGCTTCCCGCTCGAGAGCTCTAACTCTCACCCCTCCACGGCGCCCCTGAGCTTCCCGCTCACACCTTCCTGGCACCCCCGAGCTTCATGCTCAAGCCTTTACGGCACCCTCGAGCTTTCCGCTCACGCCTTCACGGACCCCCAAGCTTCCCGCTCATGCCTTTACTGTACCCTCGAGCTTCCCGCTCAAGCCTTCACGGCACCCCTGAGCTTCCCACTCATGCCTTCACGGCACCCCCGAGCTTCCTGCTTAAGCATTCCCGCACCTCAAGTTTCATGCTCATGCCTTCTTGGAACCTCGAGCTTCCCTCTCACTAGCCTCCCCTCCAGTTCATGCCTTCCCGGGAACTCCTAAGCTTCGCGCTCATGCCTTCACGGCACCCCCGAGCTTCCCGCTTAAGCCTTTACAGCTCCCCCGAGCTTCACTCTCAAGCCTTCTCGACACCCCGAGCTTCACGCTCATACCTTCCCACCACCCCGAGCTTCCCGCTCACTAGCCTCCCGCTCAGGCCTTCCCGCAACCCCGAGCTTCCCTTCAAGCCTTCCTGACACCCCGACCTACACGCTCACGCCTTCCCGGTACCCCCGAGCTTCCCGCTCAAGCCTTCCTGGCACCCCCGAGCTTCCGCGCACACCTTCCCGACAAACCCGAGCTTCCCGCTCAAGACTTCCCGGCACACCCCGAGCTTTCACGCTCTTGTCCTCTGGCATTCCCAAGCTTTACACTCACATTTCTTGGACATAATACACATTAATGGAACATTGAATTCTTCTACCATTTGTCGTTTGCCACAAATCGAATTCTTTTCACGTTCCATTAAAACGAGCGAAAACCAAACAAACACAAACGTTTGCATATTCATTGTTCATGAGTCACAAACCCTTTCCTTCACGGTGCTCATGCAACTTACACCTTACGAGCGTAACCTCATCAAACAAGACCTCATTCGTTTTCTTGCGCGCATCACGCATTTATCATATGCAATCCATTTGCTCACACAACCATTGCGTTCTTGAGTTTATAAGTCATAACCGATCATACTTGGCGCCATTCACATGTATACATCAACATGTATCATGCACCTCGTACATTCGTATATGCCAACGCATATCAATGCAACTTACATTTGTTGCCCAATACAACAAGCATTCTACATATGCGCGCTTTTGTCTTTGCATGTTAACGAGTCCCTTCTTGCTTATTAGTTCGGGACTTGTAGGGGCTAGGCGCCTCTCGAATGTTACTTATGTTTGATGACATCATGAGTATAACTCCCCAACCAAGAGGAAGCTCCTCTTACTTGGGGACTTGTACATATCCCCACAAATATGGAGGATTTACTACATCAACAAGTATAAGTAACACACTCTTTGTGGGCCCACAAGCCATGATGGGACCCGACCATGATATACATCTCGTACCTCAACACTCAAGCTACGTCGCGGTGGTCGGAAGCGGCCAATACGTCGCCAGCCTTGCCAAGTTACCTTCACAAACATGCTTTCTAAGACTAGAATAGTGGTTTGGCATCCCACATCTAGGAAAATGTAAATGAGAGGGGTTCCCTTACCTATAAAAGGGACCCCTCCTCCCACTTAAACTCCATCCTATCACATCTCTTGTAATCCCCTTGGGCCGCAAGGCCTAAACACACTAGTTAAGCTTTCAAGTGGACGTAGTCTCCCGCTAAGGCGGGAGACGAACCACTATACTTCTTGTGTCTCTCTCTCTCTCTCTCTTACTCTCTATCTTTAACGTTAATTAGAGCCTTCGGTTCAAAAATTAACAGAATTAAAATGACATCACCATTCATTACATAACATTCAGGCTAGCTTTAAACTGAGATGAGCCACAAACTTAAGAAAACGCTATAGGATTGTTAGCATTAAAGCTAGCCACAGGTATAAGGAGCAAGTTATAATGTAGGGGGTTTAGAGTATCATGGATTGAGCTAGAGGAAATATAGAAACAATATGCAAATGTACAATCACAAACAAAGGACCACAAGTGAACCTAAGTTCATGGTGAGTATGTGCAAGATGTGTGTAGCGATTTAATTTTGATGTTAGGAATAGTTTCGATTCAAATTGAAACAACTAGATCAAGCAAAGTAAAGTAAGCTAAGCTAAACAAGTTGTTATGAAATTGACGGGAGTTAGAGCTTAGCTAGGTTGACCACCATAACCTCCCTTGCATGCATTTATGTCCAAACTATAAGTGATGCAATCCCAAGTATTCAATTACTCTTTTAGCATCCGGGTTGGATTACTAAGACCCAAATTCCTTTGATTTTAAGGGTAAGTCTAAAATTAACTACCTAGGAAAAAATCTTAGTATCGGGTAAGTCTGAATTCATTGTTCCTAGATGCATAAAGATTAGAGTTTAAATAACCAAGCAATCAAACCAATCTTAGTTTTAGGTGATTTTAACTCACTATCCTTACATGTACACATGGTGTGCTTTCATGCTTCCTTTTGGCTAAAGGTAATCAGTCTCTTAGCTAGAAAAAACTTCATGTCATGGCAAACACATTAACTCAAATTGATTAGGTCTAAGTATGTAAATACATTCAACTTTTGATTTAGCATGTGAAGGTGATAAAGGAAAATTGCATCAAACATGGTATTCACATCAATATCATACAAGATTGGCTAGGGCTTTCAACCCTAGCCCCAACAAGTTCACTACTCACTCATAACTAGATACACAAATTTCAACATTCTAATATACTTCAAGTGAGTAAAGAGTGAGAAGTGACTATTGATGATGGTTGAGATGGATCTCCCATGTCATGGTGGGGTGTTGTGATGGTTGTCTCCTCCTCCTTGCTCCTTCTTTCTCTTTAATGGTGTAGAGATGAAGAATTCTTGAATAGCTAATGATGGTTTATTGTGTTGAAGTGTTTGTGGAATTGATGGGTGGTGGAAGTAGTGGAGATTGAGTTTGGTGTTTGGATTCAAGGGAGGTGGATTTGTAGATAGAAGATGGAGCTAAATGAAGTGAGAATGGATGAATGGTTCAAGAGATGATGAATATAAGGTATCTTGGGTCTTAAAAGTTATCTATATTAGGAAACAACGATGGAAGAGATTGATGCTCTTATGGTCCCAAATTGGTCTTAAAATGCATGAAAGCTCCAAAAGGACAAAGTGTGGGAAGAGATTGATGTTTCAAATGGTAGAAAATTCCAACCACCATGGTCCTCCTTAGCTGGACTAGGGTACTCCATGAGTAGCGGCTCACCGAAAAGTTCGCCAGAATCCGGTTAATATTTTTCTCGCTTAAAACTTATGCATTCTCCTCCTAGCTTTGATTCTTCCACTTTCAAGCCATAAATTAGGCATTTTCCTCTCTTTGCATTGTTTCCTGCAGACAAAAGGAAATGAATTAAAGATGACAAAATTGTATGGAAGACTAGTCAATTTTCATAGTTTTGGGGCACAATTACTTACATAAGTAAATTGTGATTCAACAAGGATGAGTGTCTATAAGCCGTTGCAAAAATAACCAATCAAATCTGAGAAAATGACCTTCCTTAAGAAGGAATAATGATCTCAAGACATCAAATCAGAATATCAGTGATCGATAACTAATTTCACTTTGATCATCCTCTACAATATGATGGTTTGATCAAACTTATGAAAAATCCATCCAAAAATAAGAACAAATTGTACAAACCATGGGGGTATGAGTGAAACTCTTTGATCCTCTTTAAAATTAAAAAAACAAAAAAGAACAAAGTGTACAAACCTCGCCCAAATTTCTATCATATACATGTTTGGCTCCAAAGCCAGTCTGGCTAGCAAAAAGTCTCTTTTGAATGTGCGAGCATGCTAACACCATGCGGTGTAGTCGTTGGGGTATGCCTTGACCTGACTTCTTCTCAAACGCTGTGGACGAGTGAGCACCAATCTGGTCATAGAGTTCCTTTCTCTGCCTTACGGATAAGGACTTCTGCCTTACTGATAAGGAATTGGGATGCGATCACTTGCATCACTGAGTCGATACTCAACGTTATAGGTTGAGCAGAGCAATCACCAGGAAGTAGAAGAAAAATCGAGTTTTGCTAAAGCGTGACTTTAGCTTCGCTGGGTTGCAAGGGCATTACCCTTACTTTGCTGGTTTTAACTAGGTTGATGGTTTGCTTCGGAGAGACTTTGGATAATCTGTGCAATTAGTTGATTAAAGAGTTATGTGTTGTTTACCCTTGAAACCTGGTATTTATAACAAGAGTTTCGGTTATTCCTTGCCATAGAAGGATTATTAATTGAAAATTTCTAATTGGTCTCTGCAACTTGAATCCTACAAGGGCTCATTTTCCTCATGGACTCCGGAATAGGCGAAGCTGTAATCCAAAACCACGTAGACTTATTTTTGGGCAGCAGGTATCGGCCTGCTGTGCTCAATACTATTAAAGGATATTGGCAGAAATACTTTTGGGATCAAACAATACAAATGGTCCTCGATTTACACCAAATTGAAAAACAAAATTCGCTTATTCGCCTACTAATTGTAGAAAATAGATCCCTTGGAGCCTCCATCGGGGCTTTTCTGCTATCCTTGCTGAAGAACAAAGCACTAAAGCTTAGCCACTCTCCAGAATCAAGAAAAGAAGCCTCTCGTATCACCACGAACGCTGGAGTGAACGAGACACAAGGATTTACACATCCACCCTTAAATTATCACAATAAGTAGAGTTAGCCGCCAAGTGAAATCAAATACTTGACATATCTCATTAGCATATGAGAAATTATTGTTCCTATTAGCTTTCTATTTGAGCGTTTGGTAATATATATTGAGAAAAACATCGTTGTTTAGTTTAATTTTGAGAGTTTCTATTGTGATTTCCAAATTTTCTATCAAGACTTCCCATGCTTTTTGCACCTCCATTTTTCTTTTTAAAGAAAAATTTTAGTCATTAGACCTCCCTTAAATCACTAAAATAGCCTTATTCATATAATTTATATAGAAAATTAGAATATTTGTAACATATAGAAATTTGATGTGAGTATACCAACCCTAACTCCATTCATTAATTTTTCTTTACAAATATTCCTACTTCCTTGTTTTGGACGATCTTCCATTTTTGTTGAACCTCCATGACTGTTAATTTATGATGCAAAAGTATTAATTCCCTGCAAACACAGTTCAAGGTGTTCTTAATGCAAAATTCTTGATGTGTTCAAGGTATTTTTTTTTTCTTATATGCATTGGGCGTGATCAAAATGCAAATTTTTCATGTGGATAAATGTTGGTAATTTAGTATAGTTCTTGGGTTAATTGCATCCCTAACTAGTCAGTGTTTTATATAATGAGAACATTGAAGTTGAGTATTCTCTTTAGTAAATACTACATAATCTATATTATTTTTTTAATAAACTTTCAAGTACTTATGTCAGTCACATGTTTAGTATTTTGAATTTGAAAAGTGATTGTCGCATTAATTAGATGAGAAATGAAAATAAGGTTTATGTTATTTATAAATTAGGAGGTATAGAGAAATAATTTTTCATGTGTAAAAGTAAAATTGAGATTGAATTGGTCTACTCATTTCATTTCATAGCCCTTTATATAGGGAGATAATTAATTAATTACAACGGAAATATCAATTACAATGATGACTTTAATTGCTGATTAATCCCTAATCGTGTTGATTGATGGTGATAGGAGCACAATGTGCGACAATATTAATGAATATATGCCCCATTTTAGCCTTGTTTCTCCCTTAAGTTTCGTGTTTTGAGTCATCGAGTCATTTTAAGAGTCTTGTAGAGTGTTTGGCATGAAATAGGCAGAAAAAGAAAAATTCATGAAGAATCCTAACTAGATCAGAATTCCTCACCATCATGCTAATCTGTGGGCCTTAAGAGAGAATTTATGGGAGTATTTTTCTGAAATTAAATTATTTTATTATTTTTATTTTCTCTAAAAGAATTTAATTTTGTACCCTTTATTAAATCAAGTTGACCAAGCAATAAAGAAGGGAAATAAAGAGAAAGACGTTTTCAGTTGGGGAATAAATAAGAGAAAGACGTTTCAGCTTGGAAATTAAAGGAATTGCCCCATTATGAAATGAGTTAAGGCCATAAAGGAGACGTTTCAGCTGAGAGATTAAATGAATTATGATGCAATCCCATCCATCCAATGATAAAGAGTATGATCGACAAAAGTCAACCAATGCTCCCCTATAAATAGGCAACGTCCAGAATAGAATTTGCATTACTTCCTGACCAAGATAGCTTCCTGGCCGATCACTTCCTTGCCTATCACTTCTTGGCCAAAAACCATTCCAAGACTGCCCAATTCACTCCTCAAACCTCCATCTCCTACAAGACCGTGACCACCATCCATCCATCAATCTATGAAGCTCTTAGGCACTGAGTCAAGGACGCTCCACCACCATAGTAGAGACGAGTTCATCATTGTGTTGCTAAGCCGCTGAGGAAAGCTTCAACGTTTAACTATGACTCCACTTACAATTTTTATTTCAATCTTGTGTATTTGGATTTGCGAATTGTGTAATTGGAGACATGAAATTTTTAGAATATTTTTATTAATATTTTTGAGATTTTCATTTTATTATTGAGTTAATTTTGAAGAATTCTTTTATGATGCGTGTTACAATCTTGTGCCCTTTTACGTGTTTAGGTAATTTCCAAAGTTAGGTTAATAAGTTTTCATGCTAGAATAACGGTGAGAGTTCTTGTGTGTTTTCTTAATTTGCCAAGAGTAATTGTTATTTGTTAAGGCGCTGAGTTAAACAAGTAGTAATTAGTTTTAACGAGTGTAAAAATCATGCTTTAATGATTAAACGATTCTGGAAATTACGTGTTAAACTCTATGTGTAATGGTTAATTTGCACGTGTGAGTTGATTCGAGGGTTAGATAATACTACTAGTTAAGAGAATTATGCTAAGGGCATGTTTACTTACTTGGAATGGGAGGGAATGATTACGGGGTAAAAACATTCCTGCGTTTACTAACACATAAAGGAATCGGAATGATTCCGGGTAAAAGAATTTCTGCGTTTACTAACACATGAAAGAATCAGAATGGATGTAGGTCCCACCTCCCTATTAGGAATCGATTCCTGAACACTCAGGAATTCGATTACGAAGGGGGGAGATGAGTTTAGGAATCATTCCTTCGGAATCAATACCGATTCCTTTCTTCTCCCATTCCACTTGTCTCCGATTCATGATTATTTTCCATTCCAAGTAAGTAAACGTGCCATAAGTGTTTTCGAAAATTAGTAGTATTAGGCTTGGTAAGGACTTTTCTGATCCAATCCTACATTAGAACGAATTAGATAAATAGATTGATCCGCTAAGGCTTTTCATTTGGGCTCTTATCTAGGCATTTAAGATGGGCACATTTTTGTAGTATGTTGAAATGAATTTTCTGTTTTTACACTTAGTAATTTCCGAGTGGTATTGGTCTAGGTTAGGGAAGTCGATCATTGTATATAGTTTTATTTGTTTTGTTTTTATTTTAAGTAGATTAGGAACCAAATTTGAAAACCCCCCATTTTATTCTTTTATTTGTTAATTGACCTTTTGTGTAGGTGTACCCTACAATCCACGGACTGAACGATCCCTGCTTATCCTATACTAACAACTACATTTTGCAGGGTTAAATTGTGAGGCTATTTCAGCTGTACCAGATGGTAATCACTAATTCCTTGATTCCCTCTCCGTCATTCGCTTTAACGAATGCACATAACGTGTTTTTTCTTTAACACTCCCCCTTGTGCCAAGTCAAAGACGAAAGGGTGCATGAGTTGTTGCCTTACTAAAAACCTTGCCAAGTAACAATAAAAACCCTGTGGGACAAAAATAAACCTTGGTGGAAGGAAAAGAGCACAACGCACTTTTTAAATTTGAGGATGACATGTGTGTGTTGGGTACTCCCCCTGACGTCTACACCTCCCGCTGATACTTACATTAATAAGGGGAGCTTGGAAAGTCTTCGCATTCCTATGCTTTTCACATGTTTCTCAAATATGGCCTTTGGCAATGATTTGGTGAACAAATCTGCCACATTCTCCTCAGACCTTACTTGATTCACTTGAATCTTGAGGAGGGCCTATTGTTGCTGATTATAGAAAAACTTTGGCGATATGTGTTTTGTATTATCACCCTTGATATATCCTAGGTTCATCTATTCGATGCAAGCTGCATTATCTTCATAAATGCAAGTGGGCTCTTCAGTGGTAGAACTCAAACCACTAGTCCCTCGAATATGTGTAATGATAGTTCTTAACCATACACACTCACGAAGCACCTCATGTAGAACGATGATCTCTGAGTGGTTCGAGGAGGTAGTCACAAGGGTTTGCTTGGTTGATCTCCAAGATATCGCCGTGTTCCCATTGGTAAATACATAACCAGTTTGGGAATGATCTTTATGTGGGTCAGAGACGTATCCAGCATCAGCAAAACTGACCAAAAAGTCATTTGGCGTTTTAGTGTAGTGAGTGGCGTTTTTGCCATCAACATTTCCTTTAGGGATTGCAGTTCCATCTGCGGTCCCTCTTGTCCTCTCTGTAGGGAAAGAACAGTCCCAAGTCAATGGTTCCTTTTAGGTATCGAAAATTGTTCTTGATACCATTCCTAGTGACGCTGCGTTGGCACTGAGCTAAATCTAGCTAACATGTTCACTGAGAATGCAATGTCTGGTCGAATACATTGGGCTAAGTACAATAATGCGCCTATTGCACTTAGATAGGGAATTTCAGCTCCCAACACCTTTTCATCATCTTTCTTTGGACGAAATGGATCTTTCTTTGCATCCAAGCTTCGACCGATCATGGGAGTGCTAGCAGGATGCGCTTTGTCCATGTTAAATTGCCTGAATTTTGGACACACGCAGACTGGTGGAATAGTATTCCACAAACTCGGTGTTCTAGTTCAAGACCTAGACAGAATTGAGTTTCCCAAGATCCTTCATCTCAAATTCGGATTTCAAATATCTTGCGGTTTTTCTTATTTTATCAAGAGTACCTATTATGTTCATATCATCGACATATACTGCTATAATTACAAATCCGGAACTTGTTTTCTTTATGAATACGCAGGGGCATAATTCATCGTTCTTATATCCCTTTCCAATCAAGTAGTCACTTAGACGGGTATACCACATCCACCCGGATTGTTTCAATCCGTAAAGTGAGCGTTTCAACCTAATTGCAAATGCATTCCGTGGTTTAGAGTCACTTGACTTGGGTAATATAAGGCCATCAGGCACTTTCATATATATATATATATATATATATCTCTAAATCTAGATCCCCATACAGATATGTAGTAACTACATCCATGAGCTGCATTTCCAGTCCTTCAGAAACTACTAAGCTAACTAAGTAGCGAAACGTTATAACGTCCATTACGAGAGAGTATGTCTCCTCGTAGTCAATTCCAGGGCGTAGTGAGAAACCTTGACCCACAAGGCGAGCCTTGTACCTCAGGACTTCATTCTTCTCATCACGCTTTTTGACAAAGACTCATTTATGTCCTACAGACTTTACACTTGGTGGGGTTAGCAGTACCTGACCAAATACCTATCTCTTTGTCAGATAATCTAATTCTGCCTGGATTGCTTCTTTCCATTTAGGCCAATCTACTCTTTGTTGACATTCTGCAATAGAACATGGTTCGATATCATCGTGCTCTATGATTTCTTGAGCAACAGTGTATGCAAATTTATCATCAATGTGTATGGAAGATCTTTCTATCAACTCATACGCACTCTCATAATGCATTGAGATTTCTTTGCTCTCTAGAATCATTTCAAACATCGGAGCGTCCTCCAGTATTGATTCATGGACATAAATATAATCAGAGACAATCTCATGAGAGGACATGGAGATTTCTTTGTTCTCTGGAATCATTTCAAACATCGGAGCGTCCTCCAGTATTGATTCATGGACATAAATATAATCAGAGACAATCTCATGAGAGGGATTCTCTACATTGATGATTAATGGATCGGTTTGTGCCTTACTCACCCTCTTCTTCCTTGGGTGAGTGTCAATCGAACCAAGTGGCCTCCCCCTATTCCTTTGGGGAGCCACGGCCTCAACCACACCTCCACTAAGTGTGGTTGCAGTGCCTCTATCTGCGCACTGTGCCCCTTGTTGGGGACTTCTAACCTTGCAGGCACATTTGCAGCTGGTATATGTGATTTCGTCACTTTTATGATATCAGTAAACGTAACAGGCATCGAATCTGCTATGTTCTGAAGATCGATTATTCTTTTCATTTCACTTTTACATTGTGAGGTATAGGGATCAAAATGAGACAGGGTGGGGACAAACCATGACAATTTCTGTTGTTCCCTTGGAAAATCCTTTTTCCTATCTCCCCCTAACGATGGGAAGACTGTCTCATCAAAGTGACAATCCGCAAATCTAGCAGTAAAGAGATCGCCTGTCAAGGGTTCCAAATAGCGGATAATCGTTGGGGATTCGTATCCAACATAATAGTTAATAGTCTCTAAGGACCCATTTTGGTGCGTTGTGGGGGGGCGCAATAGGCACATATACTGCGTAACCAAATATGCATAAGTGTGAAATGTCAGGCTCATATCCAGTTACCAACTGGTATACAGAAAATGATTGGCTAGCAAAGCTGCGTTCAATAATGCATAACCCCAGGCAGATATAGGCAGGTTGGTGCGCATAACCAATGCCCTAGCCACCATCTGTAGCCTTTTAATGGTGACTTCTATGAGACCATTTTGTATATGCACATGGGGTACATGATGCTCTACATCGATCCCGATAGACATGCAATAATCATCAAATGGTTTTGATATAAACTCTCCAGCGTTATCAAGCCTTATAGACTTAATATGGTGATCAGGGTGGTGAGCCCCTTAAATGTATAATTTGTGCTAGGAGTTTTGCAAATGCAGCATTTCTTGTGAACAATAAAGCGACATGTGACCAGGGTGTCGAAGTATCCACCAGAACCATAAAGTACATGAATGGTCCGCATTCTGGATGGATAGGTCCACATATATCTCCTTGTATCCTTTGTAAGAATGGAATGTTTTGTTTTGTATCTTTAGCATAAGAAGGTCTCGATCATGTTTTTACTAAAGAGCAGGCTGTGCAAAACGAGTGATGTGCCTTTGAAATGGTCAATAAGGCATAATGGGAGGGAGGTAGTGTTTCTAGTACATCAAAAGACAATGGCTTCATTGAAGTAGTACTAGGACCGACACCTTGCAGTGTGACAGATTTTTGTCCCATTTTATTTTTCACTCGAAAGAAGGGATGTCCATATGAGTTCTTTAAAATACGGATCATCATGTCATGACCGGGTGCCCTAGGCGGTCATGCCAAAACCTGTATGAATCAGTGTCCCACATTTCATTGTTGGTGACAGTATAGGATTCAATGATCAGAATCATAGTGAGGTACAGTCCACTAGATTGACTCATAAGTTTCTCTAAAATGCATTTCCTTCCACATTCATTAGAGTTAATATCAAGGTATTCAGTTCCATTCTCACAATGTGTTTCTACTGGATAGCTGTCGGCACAAATAGCTTTGAAACTTAACAAGGTTCGATTAACTCTTGGTGCATATAGAGCGTCTGTGACTTAAAATGTTGTACCATTAGGCAGCAAAAATTTGGTAGTTCCTCGCCCTTTTATTACTTGTGATGATCCAATCATTGTAGTCACAGAGGAATTATAGGCTATTAATTCAATGAATAATTGCCTATTTCTTAATATTGTGTGGGTAGTCCCACTATCAACTAAGCACTCAAGTTCTCCTCCATTCATTCCTACAAATAAATGGGAGGTATTTAGAAAATATAGCTCTTTATATTCTTTAGAGTATTTCTATTTGTGTAGAATGATATTCTTTTCATTCTAATAATTTTTCTCTAGATGTATTGCTTTACATCTTTATAGTGCTATTTCGAACCATGTAAATATGTGTAGTAAATAAATTTGAATAAATTCAGTGCTTCAGAATAAATTCAAAATTTATTAATAAGTCAACGATAATCAAATCAAGGTCATGTTCATAAATCTAATTCATCGATCAAACCATTATTGAAATAAACTTTAAGACCAAGTAGTATTCTAATTAAAAATGAGGCATTATGCTTTCACAACTGTCTTTGGAAAATAAAATGAATAAAGCAGATCAGTCAAGATTGAGAGCATCCATTGACTTAGTAAGTTCCTCTTTGCCATTGAAGTATGCAATTGTAAGGTTGACGTATAGGTCATGACCTCCTTCTTCCATATAGTGAGCCTCTTGTTCTTTAGACTCTCTATACCTCTTGTAATTGGCTGCTACTCTGTTGTTTTCTTGGCAGTTCTTGTACCAATGCCCAATGAATCCACACCTATAGCATGGTTTATTGTCAACTCTTTCCTTTTGCATCTTGTTTCCACGATCCCCATGTCCCTTTTCATGTGGTGCATTGTTGCCATGTGGGTAGGGATCAGCACGTCTAAACCCCCTTGCATTGGAATTCTTTCCACATTTCATTTTTCCATAATTAGCCTCGGGAATTTTCTTTATCCCAGTGGGCCTGGCATTATTGTTCAAGAGAACCTCATTATGTCTCTCAGCCACTTGCAGTAGGGTGGTCAACTTATTGAAGGTTGTGATTCTTTTATTGTCATACTCCAGCCTATACTGGTCCGCTAGTATAAGCGCTGAAGTAGGAAAGGTGGAAAGAGTCTTATAGATCATATCATCTTCTGTGATTTCCCTTCCACAGAAATTGAGACGTGCCTTTAGACGCAACATGTCCTTGTTGAAGTCATTGACCTTTTTGTAGTCAAGCAAGCGGATTCCATTCCACTGAACGGCCAGTTCTGGGAGCAAAGTATCATGAATGTTCCCAAAACGTCCCTTAAGGGCATCCCACAGTTCTTTGGGTGTCTTCAACTGAAGGTTCTCCCAGCGTAGGCTAGGATCAATATGTCTCCTCAGAAACATTAAGGCATTTGCTTTCACCTTATTAGATAATTCATCATCTTTGGGGTCGGTAATGGTGACAGTGTAGTCTTTTGCCACAAAGGCAGTTTCCACATCAGAAACCCAACGATGGTACTCAAGTCCTTCTGAGTCCAAGATGTCAAATTCAGGTCGAGTTGGATCAGCCATCTACATAAACAAGAGAGAAGATATAAATTACGCAGTCATAAAGACATCCACATAAATTATTTTCCAAAAATGTGAATTAGATTTCAAGACCAAGATTCATAATGGTCACATTTTTTCTTTCGATGCTATGTGAAAATGCTTTATCACAGTAAGTGTGTATGGATAATGCGCATGAATTTTCATTATCATGGCAAAACGGAATTGATATGTTGCATTCTAAAATTAACCATATAAAACATAGTATATATAAAAATAAATTACATGGCATGCTCAAATTTCACACATACACAACAAATTATATGCTACACATAATAATTAGCAATAATATATCATGAGTAAAAAATAAAATACTAACGATATAAAACATAGCATAATATAAAGGCATGCTTAGGAATAATTATATAGGTGTAAATAAAAATTCACAAAATGCTTAGCAAACGCCGGACTTGCAAAGCAGAGGCCCTGCTGTGATGTGGCAGAGGATGAGGCGCTGCTGTAGTTTGCTGGGTTGGGCTGGCGGGGACGAAGGACGAGGCCGGTTTGGATCGGGTCTGGCCGGCTGTAGGCTTCGCGGCAGGGAGGAGATTTTTTTTTTTTTTTTGGTTTAGGTTGCAGGCACAAAAGATGAAAAGTTTTTTTTTTTTTTCGAAACTAGGGTTTTTTTTTTTCTCTTGGCTATTTGCTCTGAACGTGCTGATAACGTGTAAAAGTAAAATTGAGATTGAATTGGTCTACTCATTTCATTTCATAGCCCCTTTATATAGGGAGATAATTACAACGGAAATATCAATTACAATGATGACATTAATTGCTGATTGATCCATAATCGTGTTGATTGATGGTAATCACTGATTCCTTGATTTCCTCTCCGTCAGTCGCTTTAACGAAGGCACATAATGTGTTTTTCCTTTAACATCATGTGATTTGTTGCCCATAATTATAATTTAATATTTGAATAAATAAGTAATTTGATAATTCAAAAAGAAATTAGGTCAAATGAGAAAATTTAGAGGTCTCAATAGAAAATTAAAACTCTTACTCTCTTGGATGACAGGAAATCATGATATAGAATGAGAATTAATTTCATTTTCCATTAGATGTGACATTTGATTGTAATTAGAAATTGGAATGGAAATAAAAAATGAGATATAACTGGAATAAGCCTGAATAGAATTACCTAGTTAGGGGTGATATTCTATTTCAATTTCTCACTATCAAAGACAAAATTGCATTAATTATCCCTCTAAAAAATTTATATTCCCGCACCAATATTCCTTACAAGTTGATGTCATATATGTATTTTAATTAGTAAAAGGACGTTATTGAAAATTATAATTTTATATTTTATTCTTATGACTTACCAAACGCTACAATAGGAATGGAAAATTAATTCCAAAATTTAATTTTCAGTGATGTTCCAAACACCCACATGGAAATACCAAAACATATTCCATTCCATATAGGTCTAGAAAGGGAAATAAATCATTTTCCTATTTTAACATTCCTGCTAAACAAACGAGGCCTTAGACTTTTTGTGTAGGGAAAGTACAAGATAAAATGATTTCAAGATTCATCACCCTCCCCTCCACAAACACACACACACACCCACAAAAAGAACACAAGCCTTAGTTCTTGGTAGTGTGTTAGAGCATCTTCATGCATATTTTCCCTATAAAATCTTTATTATGCAGATTTAAAACTTAAAATTCATATATATACATATATATATATTTTGCAAGCCCAACAGTTTCCCTATTAGCATTTTGTTGAACTTTAGATAACTTACAAAGCAATAGTTTCAGCTGCTAATGCAGCAAGCAAGAACGAAGAAGAAGAAGAAAATAAAAAGTCTCTTGAGTTGCAGCACTAACATAAGCTACAATAAGGTGAGCAACCTTGTTTGCACTTCAGTGAACTTGCACAATCTTCAAATTAGAAAGACCGTCCATAGCCGAACCTAAATCATCATAGGTATGACCTTGAACAGAAGTATTGATGCCATTAGTGTTCGTTAACTGTGTCTGAACCAATTGAGCACTTGTTTCCAACAATGCAAGAACAAAACCTTGCTCCAATGCAAAACTAATTCCCATTTTGCACCCTAGCACCTTGATCAACATGCTCAAGGCAAAGCAAACCCTGTAGAGGATTACTTCCACTAGCAAAAAAAAAAACCCGAACTGTCCCTTATCACAAAACTAATGCCTCTACATTTTATACTATGATTATAAGCCCCATCCACATTAAGCTTCTACGATCCCAAAGGAGGAGCAAACTAACACATTATCCTTATTGGATGACTAATGACACAATACATTAGCTTGAAATTCCCCCAGTGTCTTAGGAGATTGGAATGCCCCCACTAATATATGAGTTTGCTTGGAATTTCTAGTTGTAGAGGTTGCTTTGTTGACCACTGTAGACTTCGTTGTTGGTGTACCTTAACAAGTTTGTCATTTTGGCCAGATGAGCTGCTAGAGGTTAAGGTAAACTTGACAATCTAAGGTTCAATAGCTATATTGGTTGTCGGTGATTACAGATGAACTTTCTTTGGGGACTTGAGAGACTAGGCTGCGGACCTTGTTGGAACCTCATGTGGTGTAATGACCAAACTGATTGGAATAGAACCGATCATTATCTAAGTTGTAATAGGGGCATGTGTATCATGATTAAGATTTGGGACGTCGCTTGTGATTATAGCTTGATCAATGATGCATGAAATGCGATGATCAGCTCGTCTTGCATCTCTAGCCTTTGACTTAGTAGCTTTGAGCTCTTGGAAGTTCATTGTCACTTGTGGTGCCATGTTGTATCGGCATACAAGTAACAAATATGATTAGTTATATCATGTTAATGTTTAAGATTGAGTAGTGGCCCAAGTCTTTGTTAACGCTAGTCCGATGGGCGAACCGCTACTTGTAGTGTTCTCAGAGCTTCCGCTACCTGTCAAGTGAAATACAAAGTGGCGTCAGAGGAAGACCACACTGGGCGGTCTTCTCTTCTCCAATGCCTAAGTTAGTCAATGTATTTATGTTGACTGAATAACAGTAGGTAAGTAGTGAATGCGTAATTAATGAGGAGAGAGGAAAGAACCTTTTATAGGTGGGGAAGAGGCTGAGCTCTTCCATGTTTTCACTGTGGGACTGATGTGCTTCAGTTCCCAGCTTCTGGAGCTTTTGATGCTAACTTGGCGAGGCCCGTCGACCGGGGGGGGGGGGGGGGTGAGCCGGGGCTCAGGTGGTAGCCTGTTTGGCTATGTTTCCGTAGGTCACACAGTTTGCGATAGTTGGTACCACTGGCTGTATCATGAGTGTGGCTCATTATAGTTAATTATGCTTGCAAATGCTTATATAAGTACATATCATAAATGGAGATGAAAAAGAGAATGAGTCCCACCGGGTGTGCCAAAAATTATGTGACCCCATTTGGTAACCTTCTTTTTCTTTGCACACAGTGCGCATAAATGTCACCCAACATAATTTCACTATTATTCATTAAAATAATAGAGTTTTAATTATTTCGGGGTTCGACCGATATAAGACAGAATGTATCTCTTAATTACAATATCTTGTTATAAGGAAACACCCTTTGATTCCATTTATGAAGAAGCTAATTGTAGGGATTTGTGTGTTTGTTAATTTTTGCGATTGACCGAATATTTGAATGGGTTACCTACGTACTCTTGGTGAGGGATCAAGCCACTCGTAGTTTAAGAATTTCAATAGGTGAATGACTCATTGGAGGATATTTTGTTTTTTGAGTAGGACTAATGTTTGGATGAATTTGGTGTGATTGAACCAAGGATTCGATTTAGTGTTTGGGTTTGTGTCTGAAGTCATATTGGGAATGATTTGACTTTTCTGGTGTTTGGATCAATTTGACTGGTGGGGTCAGGGATTCAGATTGGATGAATTTGACTGGTGAAGTCAGAGATTTTATTTGGACTTGTGATTGCATCTAGTAGGTCGCTAGATTGCCTACATACCCTTGAGGAGTGATCAAATCGTTGTAGTTAAGAGGGAATTGAGTTTTCAGTTTTCTACTGACTTTTGTGTTTGATTGATGTATATATATTTCTTAGAACGGTCAAATGTATTTTTTTTAAAACACTCAATTTGGTAGTGTCCACTACTTTAATTTTGTCATCTGTCTTGCTGAGTTTTGCGGTTGGTTCCCGAGACTTGAAATAGGCTTCACACTGCTTTGTTTTGCCTCTGAAGTTGACGACGGGTAATTTGGTGAAGTCCGAAACTTGCATTGAAGATGTCTTACTTGATGACAAAGATTTGATTTGGACCTTATCGAGATGAATATTTGAAAATGTGCACAAAGTTCGAAGTGGACCGGATCTTTGATGCAGGGACTTTGATATAAAAACCGGCTTGATCACAATAGCTTAATCTGGTCTTTGTACAAATATATCCCCCAATTTTAATTTGCTTTTTGGCTTGCAAGCTTGGAATATTAGCACCACTACGGGCACAGACCATTCATCTTAATTTGTGACCCACATCTTTAATTAAACTTTGGCTAATTAAACAACTACAATTCTTTATAATCAACACAAAGACAATTCTTGCTTTTCCTTGACTGATTCGTTGGGCTATAATATTTCATTTGATCGGCTCCATTGACTATTTTCCTCTGTCATTTTTTTCTTGTCTTAATTAGTTTCCATTTATTGACTATAGCTTCTACATTGGATTCAAGGAATATTTGTATGATGGTGATGACCATCCATGATTTTGGTTGTTCATGAACAACCTCTGTTATGTTGAAAGAGCGATGACAATGTCATCTTTTAGGGGAATTTAGCATTGAAGCTCGGCTGTTCATGAACAACCAGATTTTACCAATGCATTGAATTTGCAACACCATTTGAGCACAAAACTCAGCTGTTCATGAACAACCGCTCTTGTTTCAGTGCTTCAGGCCTCTGAGCATGCATCAATAATATTATTTCGACGAGCTTGGAAGGATTGTAACGGGTGTGGTCATTCATGAACGGCCTATTAGAGTTTGCAAACACCATAAGACATACAGCGACATAACCATTCTCTTCCAGATTAATTGAAGGAACTTGCATTGTAGGAGGCGAGCTTCTTTTCCTTATCGTGAGCATCATCTAGGAATTTCACATAAACAAAATAACCATGGATGCAGTCGTATACCTCCAGTTCTTCTTCTTCTTTCTTCAGTAGCAAGACCTGGAACTTTCTTCTCGTTGTTTCTTTGTGGCATACCCTCTTCGCTTTCTGTATTTCTTTTGTATTTCTCTGCTCTATGCGTCTTCGCTCTCTGTATTTCTTTTGTATTTCTCTATTTTGTGTGTCTCCTCCTCTGCCTTTTCGTTGCAAGCCTCCTTTTGTAGGCTTAATGACCAGCTCGTTGTGAGGATTGATTTAATTCAGATTTGAATCAATCCCTTATCACTATGCGGATGATCCTCTCATTCAAAAATAAGATGACCAACCACCATCCTTTACCTGAAACTTGGGGTGACTTCTTTGCTTCAACAAACAACCTCAAATCTGAAAACCTTGACCCATTTTTTAATGTGTAAGAGGTGTGGATATGTCAAAATCCACATGGCAGCCCAACAGCTATAAATGACCTATAAAAATACTCTCCAACCCATATGTCATTGCCACGGTGGATGACATATTGAAACCAAGCTGTCAAATTTGACAGCCTTGTGGTCATCTTTCTTTTTTTTTCTTTTTTTCTTTTTTATTGTTTCTATGTCTTTCTCTCTCTCTCTCTCTTTCGCATCTCTCTCTTGTTCCTACCTAGATCGACCAAAGCAAAACTCTCTCTTTTTCTCCCTCTTTCCTTCTAGTCTCTCTCTTCCTAATTCCCACATCTCACAAAACATAAAAATCCTAAATTAATCAAAACAAGTAAAGAGAGAAAGGAACAACCTCTACAACATCAAAATCCCAGATTAATCCCAGATCTTCTTTTAAAATTGTTTTTCACTCCTCTTTGATTCTTTCTCTTCCCTCTCTTTCATCATATCTAGTACCTAGAATGAAGCAAAACTTGTAGCTTGGCTCGAGTTTCATAGATAAAACAAGAAAGCAAGCAATGTCTCACACCAATTCCTCTCCCTATAATTCTTCATTTTTGGCTTTTGGGTTTTTTGTAATAGTCTTTCTATGATCAATCTGATGAAGAAATGAAAGGCGTTGTTGCTCTGTCTTAGAATTCAAGGGCCAGATTTCATAGATTTGGATGTTTATGTGATTGTATTGAGCTTATGTAGTTGGATTTGGGCAGAAGAATGAGTCATGGGCTTTGGATAGAGATGATGAAGGATGAGAAAGATAGAGATTATCAGTAGAAAAAGGAGGATGAGAAGAAGAGAAATAGAAGGAGATGGAGACACTACTACAAAAACTCAATCAGACGACGCCTCTCACACGACGTATCATAATTTTCCATCGTCTGATTGATTTTTATTTTTTCAGACGTCGTTTTTACAAATTTTGTCATCTCATATGGACTTGTGAATTAGTTCAGACGGTGTTTAAGGAAAAAACCGTTGTGTGACGCTTAAAAAATTGAGCGGCAACTTTCCCACCATGTAAGTGGTGCCAAACTCCATCTGAAACCCCAAATTTCCCCCCAACATGTATTAATCCAACGACGAAAAATAACAAAACTGTGGTGTGATCAGTATGTTTGGCTGAAGGAGGGAGATTTCCCATGCTACAATTTTTCCAACTCCCCTAAGAGGGAAGTCGAATTGATAGGAGACAAACCCCAAATTAAAATGGCTACATTCAGACCACATTTTTATAAAATCCCGTTGTGTGAGTCTTTGTCCAAATTGATAGGACTTGTCGAAATTGATATAGGCCAGGCTTCAAAACCCTACACTTGAGCAACAACGTAATGAAAAACCCAAAGCCCTCCCCACTCTCTCGACAGGGCCTTACCCTCTCTCGACAGAGACTCAAAACCAAAATGCAAAAGCTCCTCACTTTCTCAACAGCATCTCTCCAAAACCAAAACCTCACTCTCCCAAACCCTCTCTCTTCTTCGACAAACCCCAATCAAAGCTCTTTCTCTTTGACAAACCCTGACCAAAACCATCTCTCCCTCTAGCTAGGTTATTCGATCTGGGAAATAGCGAAAGGAAGAAAACCAACTGGGAAGCCTCTAGCATTCTTCAGATCTTTCGGCGATAGTGGTTGTTTCTTTCGTCGGTGGTTACAACTTTGAAAGCAAGTACAGAGGGTTCAGGGCTTACCAATTTTGAAAGCAAACCTAGAGTTGAATCGGAGAGAGAAGAAGTCATACTTCCTGGGCTTCAAAATCTGAGTTCGATTAATTAGGGTTAGGATTTGCGTCGATTTTCGAGAGGCTTCAGGATTTTGATTGCGATTAAGGTTGAGACCACGTTTTGGTAAGTTATTGTATTATGAAATTCAACTATGGGTAACTGGGATTTGAATTTTGTGGTTTCAGTATTGGATTCGAACATTGGAGATGTGGATTTGGGATTGAAGGAAAAAATGTCAAAATTGGGGCCAGGAAGGTAACTAAGAAGGTTTCGATGGTATTCAATAGAAATTTTAGCTATTCCTTCTGCTTAGCACTGGATTCCTTGCTGCTAGTTTGGTATTTTCTGCCTTTTGGTTTACGTTTGCAGTCTATTTTTGGAACATTGAAGTTAATTTGGGTTTTTAGTTGTGATTCTGTCAAGAAATTCAATGGGTATTAGGCTCAAGAGAATGGTGGTCTCCGATGAGAGCCTTGAGTTGCTTTCCAGGTATGGCCAAGAAATTATGGCAGTGAAGGGGAGGGTCTTGCAATATCCACCAATGTTCAGGCATCGTTTGTAAGAGGTTAGTTTCTCTGGTATTCTTCTCCCCATTTATATATTAACTTTCGAAATATGAATGTTAAGGTTTTGTCTGGATACTGATGATTGAAATCACTTACTAATTGACGTTTGCATGAGATTTTGTTTTCCAGGTGTTCTTAAGAAAACTGGAGTTGAGCCACAAGTGGAGAGGATTAGTAAATACGAAAGTGCTGGTGAGCAACTTGCGCTACGACCATGTTCGAAGAAAATTGTGAGATGCTGACAGCATTGCTTGATAACATATATGGGAACTGGCTGGACATAATTTCTTCTACAAGAGGTGCTTTGAGATTTGGTTTTTGGCTAATCTGATATGATCATGTTGTTCAGTTGTTGAAATTTGATGTGAAAGTCATCAGGGGAGTGGTTGTTCTTGAAATTTTTTTTCCCCCTCTTTATGTGATGATATACAGGAAGCATTTAAGTAATATTGATTCTCTTGCTTGACATGCCCTGGTGGTGATGCCCTTGCTTCTGATTTGTAAGTGCTAGTATATATTATCATAACATATGTGATCCTAAATTATATAATTTGCTTATATGTTGTCAAAAATTGTTGGACTGAAGAATTGTCGATTTGTCTATGTCTGGTTACCCTCATGACTTCATGATTTCAGGATGCGGAGGGAAATCAAACTTTTGGCTTCATCAAAACAGGACATCGCATCAATGTCTTACGTGGCAGCAAGTGGAGGATACTATATGGCAATGGCAGCAGATGCCATTGTTGCAGAAAATTTAACCTTAACTGGTTCCATTGGAGTTGTCACAGGTGAATTTAAATATATTTTATATAATTGACTTGGAAAAAAAAAACAAATTGGTAGGGGTAGAACTATTAAAAGAGGAAATTGATTGGATATTATCAACGTGACGTATATTTACCTTGGTAAAAGCACAGGGACAGACACATCTAAATGCATAATATATATTTGTAATACTCGTGTGGTCTTTTTTATCTGTTAGCCATTAAAAGTCTTCATATACCCTTTCATTTGGTATTCAGATAAGACCTTTAAATTCTGTAAGTGGTCAGTTGTCATATAGTTTTCTATTTGTAGGTAAGTTTAACCTGGGAAAACTGTATAAGAAGATTGGCTTCGACAAGGAAATCATATCAAGGGGGAATTTGCAGAGGTTCTTGCAGCTGAACAACAACCCTTTAAGTACGTTGTCTTGTTGCATACTTTGTTTTGTGTGATCTCTTTTGTAATCCTGCAAAGAGATAAAATTATTAATTCTCTTTTTCCTTCCTAATTCAGACTAGAGGAAGCTGAACGCTTTGCTAAGTCTGCACAGAATTCGTATAAGCAATTTCAGGACAAGGCAGCTTCTTCAAAATCAATGACTGTATGTTCCAATTGAATCTTCATTCTAGTTTTAGTCACTTTCTTTTCGCTCTGTTCTACCTGGAATTTAAATATATCCCTTTTGTTACGTTGCCAGATAGATAAAATGGAGGAAGTTGCACAAGGGAGAGTTTGGGCAGGTAAAGATGCAGCTTCAAGGGATTTAGTTAATGCTATTGGTGGACTTTCTCAAGTTGTTGCAATAGCAAAGCTCAAGGCAAATATACCACAAGACACAGAGGTTGGTGACAAAAATCTTATTTCAGTGGCTAGGCATATGCTAGAGATAATAATGAGTTAATGCAGCAAGTTCGCTTCATAGTTTCTTTTGTGTTATGATCTTGTGTTTTTTACATTTACTTGTCAGTATGTTTCTGTAAAAAGTTATTTGATTGGTTTTTCCACTTATTCCAGGTTACACTAGTGGAACTTGCAAGACCATCCCCTTCACTGCCAAAACTTTTAGATGGTGTAGGGAGTACTCTGGAGGGAGTTGCTTTCTAGGTATGGCCAAGAAATTCAATGGGTAGCAGGCTCAAGAAATTTTGGTATGGCCATGCAGTTGATGCGCTCTTGGGAAGCGCACAATTTAACCCTGAAATATCGTTAGTAGTATAAGCACATAGGGATCGTTCTATTCCGGGGATTGAGGGTACACCTGTCATTGTGAAACAAATAAAGAAAAGTATTATTTACAAAAATAAAATAAAGAATATAAATATATACAAGTGAACAAAAATAAGGGGGGGGGGGGGTTTAAGAATTATAGAATTGAAAATTAAGATAAATAAAATAAAGAAAATGTAAAAACATATATACAAGGGTGAATCGCAAGGAACAAAGATCAAAACCACATCTATATGCAAGAAATCCAATTACAATTCCTATAGTTGATTTTAAATGTCATGAGAGAGGAGTTGATCATGTGAAACATTCGAAAGCAAATGATTTCCCATATTTTACTTTTCAATGCTAATTAACCTAAGCGAAAGCACCTAGATTAATCCTATCAAACATGCAATCAAGCCCTAGAAAGCTAGTCAATCATGACATGTTCAACGCATTAGACATAGAGAAAGGCTATCAACTCAAGTGTACAACTTAGTATGGAAAAGTCCACCTAATTGCAATCCTCTTTAATTAAATTCGGTCTTTGCACAAAACCTTTACTACTTTGATTCAAGTTTACACAAAACGAAAAGTCGATTTCATGTTCTTAAACCTAGCACCAATTATATCAAAACCCTAAGTGTTTGCAACCACATAAGATTAAAATACAAAAGTTTTCTATCATGCAAATTTAATTAAACAAACCCACATAAGCAACATAAAAATCAACATATAGAAATCACAACTTTATCTCAAAACATATAAACGGGCTTTAAACTTTGCCCTTAACATTATTTGTTAACTAGAATTTATAGTTCTACAATCTAAACAAAGAAAACCAAAAGAAATTACAAGAAAAAAGATAGAATTACACCATGAAGGGAGTGGATGATGAAGAGCTTGAGACGTTGATCTTGAATCTTTAAAGCAAGACTTCACTATCACGGCACAAGGTGGATGATGACGGCTAGGAGGCTTCATGGCTTCTTCTTCTCTTCTTCTCTTTGCTTAAAAATGCAGAAACTTAAAACTAGAGAATGGAGAGAAAAATGGAAAGGAAATGGAGAGACAAAGAAGATGAGATGGATGAAGGAATTGGTGACTAAGGAAAATGGAAAGGAAATGGAGAGACAAAGAAGATGAGATGGATGAAGGAATTGGTGACTAAGGAAAATGGAAAGGAAATGGAGAGACAAAGAAGATGAGATGGATGAAGGAATTGGTGTTATGAGAGTGAGAGGAGAAGTGTATTTATAGCCCAAAAAATGATGAATGGAGGGTGGAGATGAACATAAATGAATGGCTAGATATGTTAGACAAATTTGTAAAAAATATCTTCCCACTTGTTTATCACTTGTTCAACTTGAATTGATTTTCCTCCTCAAGATTTTCCACTTGGTTGCAACTTTGATTTTCCTCCTCAAGATTTTCCACTTGGTTGCAACTTTGATTTTCCTCCTCAAGATTTTCCACTTGCTTGGAGGTCCTAAAAATAGAAACTAATAAGAAAAATAGAAACTTTCCTAAAATGAAAAAATAGAAACTACCGAAAATGGAAACTTACTAAAAATGATAAATAGAAACTATAAAAATAGAAACTTTCTACAAATAGGAACTTTCCCAATCAAAGAATGAAAACTTTCCTAAACAGGGTTTTAATAAGGAAATAACGCAAGAAATGTAGGGAAAAGCAAGTAAAACGTCGCATTAAAATGCTCCTATCAGCAGTATATATATAGGTCTGCAAATTGGAGCAGGTGCTTTAAAGAATATAGTGGGGATACCGACTGACGTAAGTATGTGTCCTTTCATCTCATCTGATTAGGAATTTATAGTCATTTTTTTCCCTTTTTTGTTATGCCTATGATTCTTGGGCTCCTTCTGAATTTTATTAAAATCCCTCAAGTGACTATGCAAGCCAGTGATCTCCTAGATTCATAATATATATTGAACTTGGTATTTCTTAACTAGTGGAAATGTGACAAGTTGAGGAAACTAGAGCCACACTCTAATCCTATGGAGGGTTGTTGTGTGCAGGTCAGAGAAATATTAATAGTCTGAAAGCAAGCAAGCAAGATATATTAATAGTCTAAAAGCAATGCTGATGTTCCGAGAAAAGCTCCTTGCATTCAATGTGAAGTCTGAGTTCCTGAGAGCTGTTTCTGAAAATCAGGTGTGATAGTTTTTATGAAATTTAGATTCTGTCTTTAATCAGGAACCTATGCAAATCGAACTAGTTTAGGAATTGATAAATTTTGTTTTTACTCCAATGTAAGAAACTTTGCACATTATCTGCATTTATACACACAAAGATGTTACATTCATAATTAATTAATCTAATTGCAAGTTTCTATAGATGTGATTGACCACTATGCCAAAAAATGCTTCAGACCATACCCCTCAGACGACAGAAGAGGTTTTTTCAGTTGTCTGATTTTTTGGAACGTCTTCAGACGACAGTTTTAACTATTTCTGTTGTCTAAATAGTATCAAAATCAATACTAGATCAATTTTTTCAAGTTCGTTGTAATTTAGAAAACTCAAACAACAGAATTCTGTTGTCTGAGTAAATGAAGAAATTATTTCCTCTTGTGTGGACAAAAACCTCTTTTTGGCTGAACTAAAACTTATCTATCTTTTAATAGACCCCCCCCCCCCCCCCCCCCCCCCCCCGCGTGCTTTCCCACACTCGGTGAAAAAAAAATCAGAAAACTCATTTTCCATCTCCCAGACCCAAACCTAGCAGCACCTCTTCTTCGATGCTCTTCCACCCTCGTTGGTCTTCCATATCGGTCTACAAACTAACAACCAAAGCAGGGTCAATTCAAGTTCTTTAGAAATTGAAGCGTAGAGATGAGAGAAGACAGTACGAAGAGAGAGAAAGTAGATCTGGTTTCTCAATTCTCCATCTTCTACCTCCGAGCATCATCCGACGACATCGCCACTACCAATGGACTCTTCGGCCTCCAATTAGTTGACCTAGGCTGCGTCATCCAACGATATCGAAAGTCAGCACCACATGCTTCCGACTGCGAGTCCGGATCTACACCCAACAGAGATCACAGAATCGGGAGCGATTTGGGGATTTAGGGTTTCGAAATTCGAAAAAGTCATTGTTTTCGAAATGGCGTTGGGCAAGGTGAAGGAGCTTGTCTCGTCCAATTCGGTAGTCATCTTCAGGTTCTCTCTACCTCTTCATCTTCTTCTGTGTGTCTATATATATAGAATTGTCGATCGTTTTGAACCAATTTGGAAATTTGACAATAAGATTTTGTTTCGCAACAACAAGCTTTGTCCTCACTGTGTTTGCATGAAGCAGCTCTTCGTTCTAAAATTGGGAGTCTAGTACAAGGCCATTGTCCAACCCCAATTCTTATGATCAAAACCCAGACGAGCAAGACGATCGTCCTCAAAGTTTGGAACCCAGAAACATCGTATCCTTCGATTTGTGTTGGGCTGTTAGCCATCTGCGATTTGGTTGATGCAGCCCGTCTTCGACCTCCGTCAATGTAAGCTTTATGTGGTTTGGTTAGCCATCTGCGATTTGCTTGCTTAATTTCAACTGATTGATTGCAAAATTTAGTTTTGGAGATCCAACATATTTCTTTCGGTACTGTAATGCAATATATTGATCTATTGCGGTTTGGTTAGCCATCTGCTGAAATATATTGATCTATTGCACCCTGTGATCTATTGTGTCCTCAAATCCTTTGCCTTTTTTGGTGTTTTTCAGAAATAGACCGATGTGAAATTGACCTCTCCTCAGCTCTCTAGAGAAAGCATCTACAAATTGTCACTCAAAGATTTAACTCTTGAAAACGTTTCTTCAGGGTAAATTCTTTGCTGTTAAATTTTTTGATCTTGATTAAAGGGTAATCATTGGTTTTTGAACTATTTTATGGGTTTTCTGTTTTTGCTTTCCTATTAATTGAGTGAGTGCAAGTAATGATGTTGCTAAATGAGTCATTAAGGTGTTGTTGCTTACCGTTTTGAGTGGTTTCGAGTTTCAGTGACTTGAGGAACCCTTTTGTGGAGCAAGCAGTGCAGTACTGTGTGGCTGCTGCTCGAGCAACACTTGATAAAGACAAGAAGGATTCGTTAGAGAAATTACTATTGCAAGGAAACGCAACACCCTATAACAAAATAAAGGTAGTCAATCTGCAGATTATATAACCTTTTTCTTCCTTTTACCTGTCCAGTTGTCCTTTCATGTTAGCATGGCTAGGTTAACTTGCATTGATATATCTTCAAATTAATGTAAAGCAAATTTGGGGTTAGTTGGTCTGAGAATGTGCATTACAGATGGATGACATAGAGACACATCATTGGAAAATATAAAACGTCAAAAGGAGGGAAGAATAGGTTATATATGAACGCATTAGTTCCATTTGACTTCAGTTTTTCATTACTTGTCTTCCTTTTTATTTCATAAAGTAAATAGGAGAAATGCCAGTTTTAGCAACAGGTAAGCATATACAAGTAATTATTTCTTTAACTGAAAAATTTAACTTCTTCCTTGCCATTTTTCTTAGGATCCTGCATATTATATGCTTAAAGAAGATGATTCCCCTTGCATCTTGGGGTCTATTGAGAAGCAGAGATGGTCATATGCATGTGCAAAGCAATTGATCGAAGGCTGATATATGGTTAGTCATCCCTTTGTTTTCTTTTACCTCTATTTCTAATTTTCTATGAGGTCTCTGTTATATAGGGTTGTTATAGAAGAACTTAATCTTTTTTTTTTTAGATTCTGTGCAGCCAAAACTCTGAGACACTTGACTTTCATTCTTCCGCCATGGCTTCAACAAGGAGAAGCCTGTACCTAGAGCAGTAAACCCATATGTTTTTTAAAGGTAGTTTTCTGATTTTCCCTCTATTGAAGTCAGCTGGTTGTGTTTCATCACTGCTTTCTTTCTAAATGTTCTGATTTTGTTCAGTGCATTGCAAATTTGCAATATCATCTTATTCTTCTTTATGTACTGTATTGTTGTATTGCAAATTTGCATTTTATTTACCACAATAGAATTTGATATTCATTTTGTGTGGGATTGATTGGACTGTGTGGGAATGATGGTTTGAGAATTAGGAACTGGGCATTTTTGTATTTACTATGCATTTGAGGTGAACTGGTAAATGGGTTTTCTTCTGCTGTGTCTGTTTTGCTCAGTTTTGTTGTTTGTTAACTGTTAATGAAAAAAGATATTGCATCTGTTTTGAGGCCAGGAAATATTGCTTAACAAAATTGCTTAGTGTCTTCATTTCAGGCCAGAAAGTATTGAACAGCTCAGCCCTTGGCTATAATGAGAAATGTTTAGAAGCCTTCTCTCCTTTTGAGACGTGAACAAAATAAACAAAGAAAACAGAAGGTCCCCTTCTGCTCTCCACTTCGTCTTCTCCAGTTCTCTCTCTCGATCGAGTGAGAGCTATATTCATGAAATCACCTCCGAATCCTAGATCAGCGACCATTCAACATTGAACCCCTTGTCATCTCCGTGTATGCATAAAATCTTCTCTTCTGCACACACATGCTGCCAAATCCCTTGTTTGTTTCTGGTAAGATCTTGTCCCTCGCCTTCCGCCGTTTCTCTTTCTAGGATTTCTGTTTTCTTTTTCTTCTTTTCTGGCAATCTTTTGATTTGTGTGAAGTCACTACTGAGTTGTTTTTTTTTTCCTAGGGTTATATTTTCTTTTTTGGATTTGTGACTGATTTTGTTTAATTGATATCTACAATATCGTTTTTGCTTTATTTTGGTTCTAACTGCGAAGTGGTTTGAATGGGGATAAGAATCTTCTAGAGAAACTAATCTGGGATCCAACCAGATTTGAGAGCTTTGGTGCTTCAAAAATTTTAGATATTATTTTAAATGAGTTTGCAGATTTTGAATTAGGGATTTAAGTTTTTGGTTGAGAAAAAGTTCATGGTCCGTGATGTGAATGAATTGAGACACCTACATCTGCTAAACTTGTTTTCTGTCGTTTCCGTGGCAGGTTTCAGCTAGAGCAAATGGAGCAGCAACTTGAGAAAATTCTTGATTTTGTACAGGTATTTGTTAAATATGTTCTTTCAGGGTGTGTATTCATAATATTGAAAACATAAGAGAATTTAATTTTTCTTTAGGGGTTTGGATCTAATGATTGATACAATCTATTATAATTGAATTCACAGTGGAATTACCGAATTACTGATGTATCTCTCTTTGGTTTAGTTTATGTTTTCCCCTTTGGTACTTGGTGTTTTTAATTTAAAGCTGGTCAATTTGGACTTACTGTGTTCAGTTGAGGGCTGCAGAGAGAATCAAGAAGAGTAGTACTTGGTGGAGAGATGGATTCGGCCTTGGCAACAGAGGGATCAAATGTATATGATAGAAGGTGAGAAGGGAGTGAGTCATGGGAATAAGGCCAAACTTTCATTCACATATTTTTCTGCACTGTTACAATTTTGAACTTTATGTTTAGAATATTCACTTAAGGTAGTTACTAGTTTCACCTAAAGTATAGGTCTTAATTGATCCTTTTATTCATTTTTTTCTCAGCATAAGGTTCTTAGAGTTTCAGTTAGTAAAATCATTATCATTCTGCAACTCTTAGAGGTACTGCTGCTCATACAACTTTCTAATTTAAATATACATGTTTAATTGCAATTGGTACCTTGGCAGCTGTCATCATCTTCATGTTTTGGTTTTGTATACTACATTAAACTTTCTTGTTTAACTCTTATCTATAGGTAACAGATATACGTCTGTTTGTTGAGCATGAAAAATATTATTCATTCCCATTTCTCTTTTTGAAATTTTTCTGCAGTTTAGTATACTTTTTTCTCCTATGTGCAGGTTTGCTTAAAGAAGCTTTCTGGATAAAATGGTGAAGCTGTTTATCTTCGCAGATATCCGTAATTTCCTTAACGTAAGTCTTTTGGCCATAAGGGCCAAGCTCTTTATCTTTTCAATCTTCTCCATTTTTTTTTTTCTAATTTTAGGTAGGAAAGCTTAGTTGTTTCCAATTTGACTTGTGTAGTTTTTGCATTTTATCAATTTTGTCCAACTTTTTTATCTACCTATTTTCCCACATGTTGAATACTTAATGAGCATATATTATTGGCCTTTGAATATTAGCTTGCATCTTTCATATAGACTTTGTTCTTTGATATGATGTATTTTAAATACTTAGCCTTCTGTCTTTTTCATCAGGTGGCTAGCGGATGATGATGTTGTACAAGATTATGATTACCAAGGTTGTTTGGTTCTTTTATACTGAAAAGTAATTTTCTCTCTCAACCCTGTCCTTTTGGTGTCAAGTTCAAGCTCTTTTCTAACTCTTGTTTTGGGTGATTAACTCTTGTTTTGTTTCCTTTTTCCTATAACTGAGTTGGCCTTTTTTGTTATATATTTCCTAAAAGTCATTCGTTGTTTCTTTCCATTTGTGAATGTACAGATGGTTTCAACAATGAAGAATTCTATCTTTGATGAACAAACTAACAAGGCCTTAAGGAAATTGCAAAAGAATGCTCAAAAGAAGAGAAGGCATCATGATGTGGTTCGAGCTGAATGGGCAAATCATGTTATACAGTTCTAACTTTGGTTCTATTTAAGGTAGATGAGTAGCACTTAGAACTGCTTTTGTGCATTTATATACAACTGATGGAAAGTGTTGATAAACTTAAATTATGCATGCAGTTGCTCTGTCTAGCTACTATTTCTTTACCTTATAGGTTTTTGACTTGGTGCACTAGGTAAATGATCGAGATAAGATGGTTTTTTGGTTCTCTCGATCATAATGTAACTGTTGGCTAGGTTTAGAGTTGGAACTATGGATTGTATTTTGGATGATGTTGATGCAATTAATGAAACGTAGCCATCATTTTCAATGCTGATTTTAGTCCCATTTTATGGTTTTGATGATTGTAAATGACTGATGTTGAAATGGTTGAAAGGCAACAGATATATGAAGATTTATGTTATATCAAGAAAATACAGCACAATTTATGTTGTATCAAGAAAATAGAAACAACAGAAACAAATGATCATCTGTTGTTTCTACCAAGTTCAAACAACAGAAAAGTAGAGTTCAAAGAGCTCTCAGACAACAGAAATAGGTGGTTGATATGTTGTTTTTACCAAGTTCAAACAACAGAAAAGTAGAGTTCAAAGAGCTCTCAAACAACAGAAGAAGGTGATTGATATGTTGTTTCTACCACGTTCAAACAACAGAAAAGTAGAGTTCAAATAGCTCTCAGACAACAGAAGTAGGTGTTGATATGTTGTTTCTACCACGTTCAAACAACAGAAAAGTAGAGTTCAAAGAGCTCTCAGACAACAAAAGTAGGTGGTTAATATGTTGTTTCTACCAACTTCAAACAACAGAATTATGTTGTTGCATACGAAATCAGTCAACATATATTGTCGTTGTTCTTCAAATCAAACGACAGAAGCATCAACTAAGCTTAATATTAGTTCAATCAAAAGATAGAAACAACAAAAACTCCGTCATCTTACATTAACTACATCGACAGTTATTTTTTGAATCCGTTGATGAAGTGAATTTCCAACAACATTAATATGTAGTTGTATGGTGTTTCAGACGACAGATAGACACCGATTCTTCAATATTAGGTACTTCAGACGACAGATTACTGTCGTCTGAGTGCATTATCAACGACAGAGAATATCTGAGACGGCAGCCACCTAGACAACAGATTTTTACTTCATCAGACGACAGATCTGATCTGTCGTCTGAAGCATTTTTTGGCATAGTGGACCATTCACTTTATTTCATGGTTCAACGCATATATATAGAATAGTAGGGGTGCAATAATTTGGTCTAGCATCTTGAAAGGCTTGTGATACTTTTGCTATCTGAGTACTAGACTAGGTAATTCTGTGATATCTCAAAATGTGAGATTCCCTTAAATGCTTTAGTAAATCAAAGACTCTAAAATGCTGAACTAAATGATTTATCTTTGTCTTGTATACAGTAGGTGTTGGTAGTCTCGGGTGAGCAGCAAAGCTTGCAAAGCTAGACTATTGATCCAGATGTAGCTAGAACTACAAAAAGACATCAAAAAGCTCCTAAAAGGCCTATTCGTATTAGTGCTTGGAAGCTTGCAAAGCTAGACTCCAATGATGCCATGAGAGCGGCAAAGCTTGCCAAGCTAGACTCCTTAAGTAAATTTCTGGATGTGTATTGCTAGGAGAGTAGTATTAGATGCACTCCTTTTGTGGATGAAAGATTTTACTTTGCACAATCTACTTGTTGCATGATTTGGATTATACCAATTTCTTCTATATATTGATCAGCTACTCTTACTTTGATCATTTTTTATTTCAGTTCCAGCATATACAATGCATTGAATCATTCTATTAGGACAACAATAACCATAAAAAAACTGTCGTATGTGCACAATAGTCATAATGACCCAAAAATAAAAACTGTCGTCTGAATGTAAAATAGATAATGGATACTTTGAAAAACTGTCGTCTGAATGAAAGTCACACAACGGGCATAAAATAAAGCGACCTCTAAATTGCAATCACACAACAGTTTCTAAAGTCGCCCGTCGTCTGAAGAACAGTCATGCAACAGCTAATGCTGTCGATAGGCTGCCGGCATGCTACCGATCCCTTCACACGACGGTTCCCTACAATCGACCTTCATCAGACGGCGCCTTGATATACGATGGTCAGCATCCATATCAGACGACAGTTTTTGCCCGTCGTCTGTTTCAATTTCTGTAGTAGTGAGATATGCATTTTGTGATTAATAAAATATTCATAAAGTTAATAAAAAATACATTTATTTTAACTGATGGGTTGGAGTGTAAATATAGTAAAATTGTCAGGTCAAATTCAAATTTGATCCAAATTGTTGGAGATGCTCTAAGAGGTACAACATAAAACACCAACAGAGTCCAGATTGGTCATATTTTCTTTGTATCCTGAGCTGATAGCAATTTGAATTTTTGAACGGTCTAAGCCACCGAATTGGTAGAGTCCCAAGCTATACGCCTCTGCAGATTTCATTCCATTTGACCTCTTCTCACTAAAAGTGTTGTGCTTTTATTTATCAAAGTACTCTAAAAAATTATAAGAATGAGCACCCAATTTGAAAATGAGACCAGTAAATTTTCGGTCTCAACAACGACAGGCTTCGAATTATGAAACCTAAATATTGTAAGCAATCTGGGGTCATTGACATTAGCAAAACCTCACATGCGCGCAGAAACACTCTGACTTAGTTTGGTATTGCAGTGAGTATATATCAGTTGTAAAAAAACTCAGCTATAAAAATAATCTGCTGGAACATTAATTTGATTACCGTTTGGTAAACTGCTTTTTTAAAAGTACTTTATATATAGATAAAGACGAAGTTGTCTGTTTGGTAACGTGAATGTAAAAGCACTAAATGCTCTAACTCATAGCAAAGATGATTAACCTCTTGGACGAGGATGTCCATGAATTAAAAGAATCCAGATTTCCCTCGAGGAATCTCTCATGTGAAAATCATGATTAGAGACTAGAAAGAAGAAAATAGGACCCTCTAGCTTCTTTGTTTCATGTACTTCATATAAATCATAACAAGAAAACTCTCGCCAGGATTCTCGATCTTGAGCAATTCACGTGCACATAACCATTATTTACCAGTTACCATATGATCTTGAGAGTGTATATATTACATCTTATATGCAATTCAAGCTTCATATCAAAATCCTTTTAGAACGGGTTAACAATTTTGGTAACTGAATAAATCAACACAATCTGGGAAAAATAACACAAAACTCTAAGCACTGAGAGAAACAAGACGCAAAGGGTATTCCTGAACCATAATCAATACTTGAGATCACCAACCTGTATATATGATATGCCTTAATTAATTGAATTCATCAACTTGGACTTGTACGGTTGTACCAATAGCAAGGTTACGAAACAATAGCTGTATATGCCAAAAATTCAATTCAAAACAGAAGAAGCAATCTCTGTTCGTAAGAAGAAGAAACAATAAGATAGTTGAAATCAGCTCCGTTGGTCTCCTTCATACATAAGCAAAATAGCAAATGCCTGTATAATCAAACAATTAGAGAGAGAGAGAGAGAGAGAGAGAGAGAGAGAGAGAGAGAGAGAGAGAGAGAGAGAGAGAGAGAGAGAGAGAGAGAGAGAGAGAAGAACCCTCGATATGGTGGAGCCGTGGAGGACCAGAAATTGACGAAGACAACGAATGTAAATTAGAGGAGGAATCGAGCAAGCGCTCCATCACAATTAGATATGGTTGACTCGATCTTTATTTTCATGGGTGCATTTGGATGAGAAAATTATAACGTAGGAATTTATAGGAATTTTAATTCCATCAATCTAAAATTCCATTAGTTTGGTTGCATCTATTTAGGATTTGAAATGTGTAATAAATTAAGAAAGTTTAAAACAAATAAAAAGATAAAATGGAAAAAAGTCTTGTTTTGGAAATAAAAATTGAATATAGCAAAAGAATTCGAAAATGACACCTATTTTGGTGGAAATTAAAATGAGTGTTGTAGAGAAACTGAAATTGAGAGGAATTTGCTATGACTTCTCATTGATAATAGGGGCCTCTTTATATAGAGGATTATAATGCATAGAATCTCAATCATACAAGGAAAGTAATCGTACATTGAATAGGAATCTAGATATTTCTAATTTAATCATATTACCACTAGAGCAAGTAACCTAGAGTTTGGGCCAAATACAAATTAGGGCTTACTTGAACACTCCCCCTTGTGTTGCCCAAACACGATGCATCTCTCGTTGCCTCGTTAAAAACCTTGCTGAGTAACAAAAACCCAGTGGGATAAAAATAACCTCGGTCGAAGGGGAAAAAGAGCACAACACACCCTTCACGATTCGAGACCAACATGTAGACAACTCCCCCTGATGTCTACGCCTCCCCCTGATGACTACGATCATAGGAGTTCAGATAATTTCCACAACCTATTTCTTGCCACATGTTTCTCGAACGTGGATTTGGGCAATGACTTAGTAAACAAGTCTGCCACATTGTCTTCAGATCAAACTTGGTTCACTTTGATCTTGAGGAGCTTCTGTTGTTGCTGATTGTAGAAGAATTTAGGCGATATGTGCTTGGTGTTGCCGCCTTTGATGTAGCATTGCTTCATTTGTTCAATGCAAGCAGCATTATCCTTATAAATGCTTGTTGGCTCATCTGTGGTACACTTAAGACCACAATTGCTTCAAACATGAGTAACTATGGACCTAAGCCATATACATTCACGAACTGCTTCGTGAAGAGCAATAATCTTTGCATGATTCGAAGAAGTAGCGACTAAGGTCTGCTTTGTAGACCTCCAAGATATCACGGTCTTTCCCATGGTGAAAACATAACCAGTTTGGGAGCGACCTTTGAGTAGGTCAGACAAGTACCTAACATCAGCAAAACCTTTCAAAACACTTATATCATTTTAGGATGGGGAGAGGGAACGCAGTCCACCATATGTGGTGTCCCTGACACTAAATTGGTCTGAATCCATCTTCTCTCTATAGGGATAGAACAAGCCCATATCGATCGTATTACTTAGGTATCGAAAGATATCTTTAACACCAGTCCAATGGCACCGTGTTGGCGCAGAGCTATATCTAGCTAGCAAGTTCACAGCGAATGAGATATCCGGTCTTATGCATTGTGCTAAGTACAATAAGGAAGAAATGGTCGATCTCAGACGGAAAAAAAAATTGCAGAGGGATCCGGTCTTCGTCTCCGACAAAGAATCAAAGGAAGGTCCAGATCCGGAGCTTTCTAAAGAAGAGTTAGAGCTCCGACTGGGCACCTAAGTCAAAAGCCGGCGCCGGTTTTTCGGATATGTGACTCCGAGATTGATGTGCTTTTGGCAAGCGCACAATTTAACCCTGAAATATCGTTAGTAGTATAAGCAAATAGGGATCGTTCTATTCCGGGGATTGAGGGTACACCTGTCATTGTGTAACAAATAAAGAAAAGTATTATTTACAGAAATAAAATAAAGAATAAATATATACAATTGTATAAACAAATAAAGAATTAAAATAATAAAGTATTATTTACAAAAATAAAGTAAAGAATAGAAATATATACAAGTAACAAAATAAAAAGGGAGGGGGGTTTAAGAATTATAGAATTGAAAATTAAGATAAAGAAAATATAAAAACACATGTACAAGAATGAAACATAAGAAACAAAGATTAAACCCAAGTTTATCATTGAATTCGAATTAACCCTACATTGTTCTTCCAAGTCATGTGAAAGGAGTTGATCATGTGAAACATTCGAAAGCAAACGATTTCCCATATTTTACTTTTCAATGCTAATTAATCTAAGCGAAAGCACCTAGATTAATCCTATTAAACATGCAATCAAACCCTAGAAAGCTAGTCAATCATGTCATGTTTAACGCATTACACATAGAGAAAGGCTATCAACTCAAGTGTACAACTTAGTATGAATAAGTTCACCTAATTGCAATCCTCTTCAATTGAATTCGATTTTTGTCCAAAACCTTTACTACTTTGATTCAAGTTTACACAAAACGAAAAGTCGATTTCATGTTCTTAAACCTAGCACCAATTACATGCAAATCCTATAAGTGTCGACCCAAATAAGATAAACATATAAAAGTTTTCTATCAAGCAAATTCAATCGAACAATCACACATAAGCAACTTTGGAATCACAACATAAGAATCGAAATTCTTTATTTAAACATAGAAGTTGGGTTTAAACTTTACCCTAAACATTATTGTTAACTAGAAACAAGTTCATATGAATTCAAACAAGGAAAACAAAAGATCATTACAAGGAAAAAGAATGAATTACACCGTGAGGGGAGATGGAGATGGAGAGCTAGATGGTTGGATCTTGAATCTTGGAAGCAAGCCTTCAAGGTGGATGATGGAGGATATGATCTTCACGGCTCCTTCTTCTTCTTCCTCTCCTTGCTTGAAAACGCAGAACTTTGCAACTAGAGAATGGAGAAGGAAAATGGAAAGGAAATGGAGAGACAAAGAAGATGAAATGGATGAAGGAATGTGTGGGAAAATGGAAAGGAAATGGTGAGACAAAGAAGATGGAATGGATGAAGGAATTGGTTTTAGAATGAGAGGAGAAGGTGTTTATATAGGGAGGAAAAAGAAGAGTGAAATGATGAGATGAAGAAAAATAATGAAAGTGGAGTATGAGAGTGGTTTGTAAAATATGTAAAAGATGAGGTAATGATGAAAGGAAAGCATGAAGGTGAAGAAATGTGGAAGTGATGATGATCTTTTAGAGTAGAAAAATGTATCCAAGGAAAAAGAAATGCTTTCTTCATGTGGGTGGGAAACATGAATATGTGGTGTTGAGCTGTTTTCAAGTCAGTTTCTGCCCCTTTATTCCTTCAATTATTTCTCCAACAAGACTTCATTATATGCCTTCTACTTCTTCATATGAAATTATCCACCATGAGTGTAGATTACTGTGGTAAAATTTCAGAATTTATTACCATGTGGTTGGGCCGGAAATGCTGCTGGACCTCTTACAGGTCCAGTTTTCCGGTTTTGCTTCTGTAGAGAATTGGGCTGATTGTTTGAAGGCCTTCCACTCATATTTTTCTCTGGCACTCTTCATAAGAAATGATCCTTTGGGTGTCTAGAATGGATCTGGAAGGTTTCAGCTCATTTGAAGTTCATTTGGTCAGGCGGCCGCTCCTTCTTCTTTGCTTGGCTTGGTTTCTCCTAGCCGGAGTAGGAATATGTGTAAAATTGATCTTTTAGTACATTTCCATTTTTCTACTCCAATGTACCTTCATCTTTGCTCCCTTTGGTGTTCGCAAGCTCCTCTTTCCATTTATGAGTTCATTTCCATATTTTAGCTTGGAGGTCCTGAAAATAGAAACTAATAAGAAAAATAGAAACTTTCCTAAACTGAAAAATAGAAACTACCGAAAATGGAAACTTACTAAAAATGATAAATAGAAACTATAAAAATAGAAACTTTCTACAAATAGGAACTTTCCCAATCAAAGAATGAAAACTTTCCTAAACAGGGTTTTTATAAGGAAATAACGCAAGAAATGTAGGGAAAAGCAAGTAAAACGTCGCATTAAAATGCTCCTATCAGAGATCACGTACCAAGTCGTCTTCAAACAGCTTCGTCGTTGCTCCTCGACTCCGGCAGCCGCGAACCTACCAAACCTCCGACTCCGACATTTCTCTTCCTTCGACTCCGGCTACCACGTAGCTTCAGATCGCTTCCTTCCCGCCGGTGAGCCGACTAGGATCCGAACTGTGCAGGCAAAATCAACCCAGCCCCGGCGACTTAGCGCAGATGAGATCTGGTGCGGCATGGATGCCGGTGTGAACAAGGACCGAGAGAGAGAGAGAGAGAGAGACTGATCGGAGAGGGACTGCGACGGGGTCGCGCTGGAGAGAGAGAGGACGCAGTGGCATGTTGTAATATTTTAATTGGATTGAGGGCAAAATGGTCATTTTCTGTTAAAATAGGCAAGTGAGAACAAAAATCTCTTGCTGGGGTAAGTTGGATAATTTTCCCTCATTTTGGGGCTTTGGGTCAAGGACCCTAGACATTAACAGACGAGTTTTCATTTAGGCAGAGACGCAGAGTAAATTAAAATAGGACATATGATAAAAGTGGAGTCCAAGTTGACAAATTTCCAACCCGGTCAAATTTTTTTGACTAAAAAAATAAAAAACCAAGCTCTCTTCTTATATTCCGATCTTTGTGTTCAAACCTAAAACCCCAAAACAGAAAAACCTCACCACCATCAACAATGGCAGCAACCCACTCCCTCCTTGGCCGTTCACAGGCCCTCCGTCCAAATTCTTCCGGCCACCGTCTGTCGGTTTCCTTTCTCGTTCTCTTTCTCATTGTAGCGATTGTATGTATTTATCTCTTCTGTCATCTCTCTGATCTGCGTTACCAGAGCCCAAACTCCGATCCTAACACTTTCAACACCAATGACCATATCAATCCGATCCCGTGGAGTTCAATGAACCAGACCCAGAAAGCCAGGTATGGCCCTCTCTACCTTCCTAATTTCTTAATGTTAAATTCATATTGGGCTCAGAACTGAACCAAGATTGTGATGGTTTGATAGTCTACTGTTCTTGTGTTGGCTTGTTGTTGAGACCGAAATTTTCACAAACACAAAATAAAAAAGTGGTTCGATGCAAAAGTGAGAATCCAGTAGCTTTCAAGTTGGTTAGCTTGATTATCCCCAAAGAATGATAATGTATAGGTTTGTTGTGACCAAAGAAATAAGAGTTCTAGTTGTCTTCAAATGCATAACAGAAACTCTATCTTCAAAATAAATAAATAAATAAAAGAAGAAGAAGAAAGCAACAGAACAAATCATGCATGCACCACGTGGATTGGTACTCAAGGCATCAGAATTCAAATTTAGAATCTTGGATAATCTTCCCATCTTGCAAATTCAAGACCGAGTCAATTTTAATATCTATACAAAGTTTGAATGACCAAAAGACATCAGAAACTTTCAACGTGGAAGATAGAAGGTGGTTGCTGCTATAATCGTTTCAATTCAAATTGACAAAGGTTATCATAACCTCAATTTGAATTGAATTGATGGCTATCTTAATCAAGTTTATCCAGTTTCCTATAAAAAGGACGTCTTCTGCAGCAAACAGGGGTTGAGAAATACAAAAGATACACGCAGCAGAGGAGGTGAAGCAGCAAAACGAAACAGAGAAGAAAAGCTACCAGCGAAAGAAAGCTGCAGGTATACATCTCTGCCTTCCCTCTGAAGCCTCTCCAATTAATCCTCTATGTCTTGTGACCTCCAAAGCTCTAATAGGTTGTTCATGAATGACCACTGTTATTAGAGTTCTTCGTCAGAATGACATTGTTGCTGCTCTCAAATTCTCAACGCAACAAAACAAAACGGTTGTTCATGAATGGCCTCGTTTCAATGCCCAAAATTCCTTCGAAATGGCGTTGCAAATTTAATGCATTGGAGAATTTGGTTGTTCATGAACAGCTGTATTCCAATGCTAAATCCATAAAAAATTGACGCTGCTGCCATCACTCTTTAAACATATATATAATAGAGGTTGTTCATGAACAGCCTTGAAGCCAATGTCGAAGCTATGGTCAGCAAACAGAAACTGAGACAAGAACAAAAGTTTGTCTCTCAAAGTCTCATCCTTTATGACCACGTTTCAAACAAAATTGCATGACAAAGCTTGGCGGCGGTGTGAAACCTGGAAAAGAGTTTATATTAAAGCAATACAAAAGGGTCTGGACAAAATCTTTGAAATCAATAAAAAGCACTTGTCAGATTATGGATGAAAGTTAATTAAAAGACAAGGGCCAGACACTCAGAAGCAAAACAAATTAAACTTTTGTTGAAGCGGTGGGATGATAAACAAGAAGACAATTAATGGCAAGTGATTGTGAAGACAACACAAGCTGGAAAGCAACAAAATGAAAACAAAGCTTAATTGTTTTCTTCCTAGAATCAGTACCATGCATGATTAACAAGAAGACAAGAAACATGGTTTTATGGTTTAGTCTGAAACTTGCTATATGTCATAAGCAAAAGGTAAATGGTGGCAAGCATAATTGAATTAATAATTCCAACTTTCTTGAAGCGGTGCTACACATGATCAATAAGAAGACAAAAACAAAGGCTTAATTAATCATTCAGAGAGGTGGACTGTACCAAAAAATGGGTCGCAAGCTCTTTGTACACCAGCTGACTGACGAGTTACCGCAATAGAAATTTGTCCCGTTGCCACACTGAATTTGCACTAGCGAAGAAATGAATTTGGAAATCTTGGTCAGCATTTCGATTGATCGAAGCCCAGTGAGAAGAAATAAGAAAATTGGAAGTTTTACCCAGTTCGAGTCTTCGATAAAGAGTGCAGCATTACAGGTATGCATCCCGCTATTTATGCAGAGCCGGGCTTCAGGCTTTCCTCTCCAAATCGAACTACAAGAGCTAGCTTCCATCTCCGACATGATTTCTACCGGCTCGAGTCCACTACGCCAAGATGGATGCCAGCTTCCTGGTGTGAAGATAGAGTCAATCAGTTTGGTCTCATAAATGAAGCGGGCCTCTCAATTGGGAGTATAATTGGGCCTGACGTAGCATGAAGCTAGAGGCCTAGAAATACAGACCACCGTTTAAGCCAGTGCACCTTGGAAGTTTCGGGTCCAACCAAATTGTCGTCAATAAGTAAAGGAGACAACAGGAAAGCCCATTCCACGGCCCATTACGAATTCGGCATACTGGGTGCCCAAATCAGATTGACAGATGCTCTACGATTTGAATCTCTGCAAAAGAAATACACTTGATGGATTTAAGAAATATATACATCCGTCAAACACAAAAGTTGGTACAGAACCAGAAATACGAATTCTCTCTGAACTACAATGGTTTGATCCCTTTTACAGGGTATGTAGGCAATCTAGTGACCCACTAGATGCAACCACAAGTCTGAACAAAATCTCTGACTCCCTGGTTCATCCAATCCAAATCCCTGACCTCATCAGTCAAATTCTGCCAAACAGCAGGAAATGTCACAGCCTTTCGAAATAAAATCCATGACTCCCTGGTTCATCCAATCCGAATTCTTGACCTCATCAGTCAAATTCTGCCAAACAACAGGAAACGTCACAACCTTTCTAAACAATCGAATCTCTGGTTCACTTACACCAAATTCGTCCAAACACTATTCCTATTCCAAAAAGCCATACCCTCCAATGGGTCATTCACTCATTAGAACTCTTGAAATACGAGTGACTTGATCCCTCTCCAAGAGTACGTAGGCAACCCATTCAAATATCGGGGTGCAGCCGCAAAAACAAACACACATCCAAAATTGGTTTCTTCATAAATGGAATCAAAAGGTGTTTCCCTGTAATTAACAAGTGATTATAATTAAGAGACACATTCTGTCTTGAATGGGTCGAACCCGAAATAATTAAAACTCTGTTCACTAAATGAATACTAGTGAAATTATATTTGGTGACATTTTCGCTCACTATGTGCAATTTTTCCTCAACACTTGTTCACAATTATCTCATCTACTTTTCGTTGTATTATAGAAGATTGATCATGTGCAGATAGTTAACGGATTTACCATAGTTTAATAGTGATTTCTAGGAATCACATCCAAAGTTTCGGGTCCAACCAAATTTGTCGTCAATAAGTAAAGGAGACAACAGGAAAGCCCATTCCACGGCCCATTACGAATTCGGCATACTGGGTGCCCAAATCAGATTGACAGATGCTCTACGATTTGAATCTCTGCAAAAGAAATACACTTGATGGATTTAAGAAATATATACATCCGTCAAACACAAAAGTTGGTACAGAACCAGAAATACGAATTCTCTCTGAACTACAATGGTTTGATCCCTTTTACAGGGTATGTAGGCAATCTAGTGACCCACTAGATGCAACCACAAGTCTGAACAAAATCTCTGACTCCCTGGTTCATCCAATCCAAATCCCTGACCTCATCAGTCAAATTCTGCCAAACAGCAGGAAATGTCACAGCCTTTCGAAATAAAATCCATGACTCCCTGGTTCATCCAATCCGAATTCTTGACCTCATCAGTCAAATTCTGCCAAACAACAGGAAACGTCACAACCTTTCTAAACAATCGAATCTCTGGTTCACTTACACCAAATTCGTCCAAACACTATTCCTATTCCAAAAAGCCATACCCTCCAATGGGTCATTCACTCATTAGAACTCTTGAAATACGAGTGACTTGATCCCTCTCCAAGAGTACGTAGGCAACCCATTCAAATATCGGGGTGCAGCCGCAAAAACAAACACACATCCAAAATTGGTTTCTTCATAAATGGAATCAAAAGGTGTTTCCCTGTAATTAACAAGTGATTATAATTAAGAGACACATTCTGTCTTGAATGGGTCGAACCCGAAATAATTAAAACTCTGTTCACTAAATGAATACTAGTGAAATTATATTTGGTGACATTTTCGCTCACTATGTGCAATTTTTCCTCAACACTTGTTCACAATTATCTCATCTACTTTTCGTTGTATTATAGAAGATTGATCATGTGCAGATAGTTAACGGATTTACCATAGTTTAATAGTGATTTCTAGGAATCACAAAATTGTGTTTGTGTGTGTGTAGATTGTGTAGTGTTTTAAATTATACTTGATTGATCTGATAGCGATACTTAAGAGTGATCCACGAATTTCAATTTCAAGAAGTGTTTTCAAGCTTGGTATAGATTACTTTCAAATAGGCAATTGACAATTTGCATTCTGAATTTCAGAGTTCAAACGTACCTCAGCAACCAGACTGAGGTGGCTTTTACTATCATGAAGCAGCTGTTTTTGAGTACTGAAGCCAAGAACAAAAATATGGTGTACTCGCCACTGTCCATCCACATGGTTCTCAGCCTTTTAGGGGCCGGGTCAAACGGCCCTGCACAGGACCAGTTGTTCACCTTCCTCAGGTCCAAGTCCACCCAAGAGCTCAACTATCTAGCCTCCACTCTCATGCCTCTGTTCTTTGTGAAACAATCACCAAATGGAGGGCCTAGCTTGTCATTCACCAATGGCGTTTGGGTAGACAAGTCTCTCCCGGTCAAACCTTCTTTCAAATGGATTGTGGATACTGCTTACAGGGCTGCTTTAAAGCAAGTCGATTACAAGGGGAAGTCAGATGAAGTTAGAATGGAAGTGAATTCATGGGCCGAGAAGGAGACTAATATATGGTTGCATCAAAGATATTCTTGCTTCTGGCTCAGTTAACAGCCTAACGAGGCTCATTCTCGCAAATGCATTATACTTCAAAGGAGATTGGAAGGACTAATTTGATGCATTAGGAACAAAATAGTATGATTTTCACCTTCTCAATGGGAATTCAGTTAAGGCTCCTTTCATGACAAAGTGGATAACAAGTGGAAGGCGGTATATAGTGTTTTTGACAGTTTCAAAGTCTTGAAACTCCCTTACAAACAAGGTCAAGATCGTGAGAAGTGTTTCTCCATGTATGTGTTTCTTCCGAATGAAAGAGATGGGTTGCCAGCTTTAGTTGAGAGATTTTCTTCCGAGTCTGGGTTCTTAGATCAGCATCTTCCGCACAAAACAGTTGAAGTTGGTGTCTTTAAAATGCCAAAGTTCAAGTTTTCTTGTAGATTTGAAGCTTCCGAAGTTCTGAAAACTTTAGGATTGGAGTTGCCTTTTGTTTCTGGAGGTTTGACAGAGATGGGTGACGGCCTATATGTTTCTAGCATGCAACATGGATCATTCATTGATGTTAATGATGACGGTACAGAAGCTGCTGCTGTTACCGTTGCTCTTATTCTAAAGCGTTCCTCTCGGAGTCAGGAGAAGAGGATAGACTTTGTGGCAGATCATCCCTTAAGAATTTGAGCTTCTACATTGTATTTGAAAAAAATATAATCGAAACCACAACTTTGGATGATTTGATTAATTTGCAGTAGCAAATGAAGCATGAATAGATGAACAAAACCCAGCAAACATTGTACTTGAGTTTCACAACTTGTTCACTACTTTACATCAACTATCTTATCCCTTAAATTGAAGCACCCAATTGCAATCGTAATTAGTTAAGTTTGATTGAATGCCAATATGCCCAAACCTAGTCTAATATGGGATTTGAGCACTCGGCCACCTAGGTTTCTTGGGTTTATTCGTGGACTCAGCGATGGCGGCCTACAGCGAGAATTCTCACCTCCCGTTCCTTGGTGGTCAGGGTTTGATTATTGGCTCATCGATGGGATCTTGATCAAGAGAAGGTATATGCAGTCCATGTTGGGGCTTCCTTGTTGACAACCAATCTCCTATATGGTGGTTTTCGTTAGTGGTGAACTGTGATGGTCTCGTCTAGTGGTAATGGGTAGAATGCAAAAAAAATAAAAATAAATCCTTATCTGGTCTTTGATCAAGTTTCTCTCCGAAACTGAATTAATGAAACACCAATGAGGGATAATAGTATCAAATACTAAGCCTGAATAAGTTTCTCTAAGCATTTATTCAGCATAATTTGATTATGTCATGTGGTGTACTACTGTACTCTTTCAAATTTATTAAGATCTTGTTTTAGTGATACGACCGTTAATTTTGGAATTAGATTGATCAATAAAAACCATGATAGCCTTCGTTCACTCTTTTTCACGTTGTCTGCCTTTTACTTTCCCAAATTACCAATCTTCTCTCATTTTCCTCTCACCACAAAAACCCACTAAAAAAATCCATCCCAACAGCTCGTAATAAGTTCACATCAAGGTAGATATTAACTAGATCACCCCCACCTCAAGGGTGTTTCTAAAATCTAAATGTATCCAGCAATGTTCTTATACACGCAACAAACTTAATTGTTTAAATATAGGGTGGTGCTATTCAGACACCATTTTTCTCTATTCACACTCCCCCTTTATTTTTCTATTACTTTAATTCAATTTTCTTTTAAAAATTACCCTAACTACCCTTCCTTATAATCATGTTTCTTTTTCTTTTTTTTATTTGGCAAGTCAATCATCCTCAAATCCCTTATTTTTCCGCAGACACAGAGGACTTCAAAACTCTTTTCGATTCTCTCTTTTCTTTTTCATCAAAAACTTCTCCAGCATAGTCTTTCTATCTCTCTAATATGATGTTTTGAAGTTTAATCATGGTAGAACAAGAAATTTTAGACCAATCTTTTGAGAAAATTTTACATTTGATTTGCAATGGAGACATGGAAAAAAAATATGAGTTCAGTGATCATTTGAACCCTTTTGAATCCATTATTTCTGGTCAGATTCTAATTAAAATTATTTGATTATAGAACTTTAGAACAGCTTACTAATGATGGCCTTATGATTATAAACATGATTTGTTTTACTATATTATGCTAGTAGAACATAATTTTGTCCCCACACATAGATTGCAACTCATTGCATTCAATATTATGTAGGGCATCTTCAAATTTTATGTACATCATCAGTTGAAGTGTGGAAGCTTATGGCTGAAGTGGATAAAACGCAGATTTCATATATATATATATATATATATATTAATTTGTGGATGATGCACCTGGATTAAGAGTCATAAACAAACAAGCATTGAGTTTGGTACTTTGCAAAGTATGAGGACAAACTTTACAATTTGGATTCAGTTGGGTAAAGGTAATCAACCTGAGAAGCATATTCTTTGTCTAATAATACAGGTCATTCCACTTAATAAGCGTATTATTTTTCCTTCATTTATATGTAACAAAAATTGATTTATTGTATAATGATGTTTGATTCATGATTGAATTGCCAAATAGAAAAAAGAAAGAAACAAAAAACAGATTTGCAAGGAATGGTAGTAAAGGTAATTTATAAAAAAGATTAAATTAAAGTAATAGAAAATTAGAATGGGTGTGTGAATAGAGAAAAAAAGTGTGTGAATAGCATCAGCCTCAATATAAAATATATATATATATATATAGCTAAAGCACCAAATTTCGCAACCTAACCTTATCTTCCACCCGGTAAAAGAAAGACAGCAATGAAATCTTCCCAGTGCTAGGTCTTGTCCTTTGATCACGACCTTTGGACCTCTCCTTTCATGTCCGCTTCGATTGAATTTGTGGGATATATGCTAATCTATAGAGAAGGAAGGAATTCTTGCAATTGGAATAGAAGAGTTTGATTAGATAAGAATTGGGCCGGTTGTCTCCAACGAACTGGCAATGATGAGCTTTGTCAAAGTGCGGGAAACTGAAAATCATCTAGATCATTGGATGTGTTATGTGGGGTTTCACCCTTATTCCTCTGTATGGATTGTGGTTGTGTGAATAATCATCAAGGTAACAACAAAAAAGGAAGACATTTGTTGACAATTCGAAGGTAATAAGAACACTTCATATATCTTAAAAGAGAACAATTAATGACACAGAGCATGGAATGGTATGGAAAGATGGAATAAAGGGTTCTCTCCCCCTTCTTTCTTTCAATAAAAGCCAAGACTATAATCATGAACTCTGTCTGTCCATCTTTGTCCTTAAACCACCTTACCTCCCAAATCTAGTCATACAAAACTCATTTTCAAAAATGGATATCGTCGGGGATATGACACATTAAGTCTAAACCTCCTTTCGAACTCCAATCTAGTCAAGCTTGATCATAATTGAATTTCTAATCAAATCTAATCGGTTGTACTTGTACCAAAACAGCCACAGTATCTACGTTTTAAAGTTTCATCATTGTCTTTTTTTTTGTTGGGTACAAGATAAGAGTAGTTGGGGAAATTAATTGGTTTAATTAGATTTTTTTTTTTTTGAAACCGTTAATTAGATATATTTAAAAACAAATAAATTTTCTTGGTATACCAAGAAGTTTGCTTGGTACATTTAGAAACACCCCCACCTCAATGTACGTCTCTATTTTTTCATTTTCTTCTATACATTATGGTAGACATTAACAGACAAGTTTTCATTTATGCAGATTATAATTAAAATAGTGTTTAAGGCCCAAACTCTAATTACTTGTCAGAGTTGTAATAGAGTTAGTCTTACCGATATCTACGTAGATATTTCAATTATTGTATGATTCAGTTACCTTGTAAGACACAAATTCTTTATTTGTAATCCTATATATAAAGAGACTAATCGGAAAGTAAAACTCAAATTCTAATACTTTCTATATAATTGGAGTCCAAGTAGGCAAATTTTTACAACCAGTTCCAATTTTTTCGAATAAAAAAAAAACCAATCTCTTTTTATCCTCCTGTTCAGACCTAAAACCCCAAAACAGAAACCTCACCACCATCAACAATGGCAGCAACCCACTCCCTCCTCGGCCGTTCACAGTCCCTCCGTCCAAATTCTTCCGGCCACCGTCTGCCGGTTTCCTTTCTCGTTCTCTTTCTCACTTTCGTCATTGTATGTATTTCTCTCTTTTGTCCTCTCTCTGATCTGCGTTACCAGAGCCCAAACTCCGATCCTAACACTTTCAACGCCGAAGACCATATCAATCCGATCCCGTGGAGTTCAATGAACCAGACCCAGAAAGCCAGGTATGGCCCTCTCTACCTTCCTAATTTCTTAATGTTAAATTCATATTGGGCTCAGAACTGAACCAAGATTGTGACGGTTTGATAGTTTACTGTTCTTGCGTTGGCTTGTTCACAATTATCTGCTCTACTTTTTGTTGTATTATAGAAGATTGATCATGTGCACATAGTTAACGGATTTACCATAGTTTAATAGTGATTTCTAGGTCAGTCACAAAATTGTGTTCGTGATATATAGTTACAGATTATGTAGTGTTCTAAATAAGTGAAACTTGATTGATCTGATAGTGTGAAATTTGATTGATCTGATAGTGTGATACTCAGAGTGATCCACGAATTTCAATTTCAAGAAGTGTTTTCAAGCTTGGTATAGATTATGTTCAAATAGGCAATTGACAATTTGCATTCTGAATTTCAGAGTTCAAACGTACCTCAGCAACCAGACTGAGGTGGCTTTTACTATCATGAAGCAGCTGTTTTTGAGTACTGAAGCCAAGAACAAAAATATGGTGTACTCGCCACTATCCATCCACATGGTTCTCAGCCTTTTAGCGGCCGGGTCAAACAGCCCTACACAGGACCAGTTGCTCACCTTCCTCAGGTCCAAGTCCATCCAAGAGCTCAACTATCTAGCCTCCACTCTCATGCCTCTGTTCTTCTCGAAAGAATCACCAAATGGCGGGCCTAGCTTGTCATTCACCAGTGGCGCTTGGGTAGACAAGTCTCTTCCCGTCAAGCCTTCTTTCAAACGGATAGTGGACACTGCTTACAGGGCTGCCTTAAAGCAAGTCAATTTCAAGGGCAAGTCAGATGAAGTTAGAATGGAAGTGAATTCATGGGCCGAGAAGGAGACTAATGGTCGCATCAAAGATATTCTTGCTTCTGGCTCAGTTGACAGCCTAACGAGACTCATTCTCGCAAATGCATTATACTTCAAAGGAGATTGGAAGGACAGATTTGATGCATTAGGAACAAAAGAGTATGATTTTCACCTTCTCAATGGGAACTCAGTTAAGGCTCCTTTTATGACAGAGTGGATAACAAGTTGGGGAAGGCGGTATATAAGTGTTTTTGACAGTTTCAAAGTTTTGAAACTCCCTTACAAACAAGGTGAAGATCGTGAGAAGTGTTTCTCCATGTATGTGTTTCTTCCGAATGAAAGAGATGGGTTGCCAGCTTTAGTTGAGAGATTTTCTTCCGAGTCTGGGTTCTTAGATCGGCATCTTCCCCACAACACAGTTGAAGTTGGTGCCTTTAAAATGCCAAAGTTCACATATTCTTGTAGATTTGAAGCTTCCAAAGTTCTGAAAACTTTAGGGTTAGAGTTGCCTTTTGTTCCTGGAGGTTTGACAGAGATGGTGGACTCACCTATGAGTGATAGCCTATATGTTTCCCACATACAACATGGATCATTCATTGATGTTAATGAGGACGGTACAGAAGCTGCTGCTGTTACGGTTGCTGTTCAAACGAGTTCAACTTGGAGTCAGGAGAAGAGGATAGACTTTGTGGCAGATCATCCCTTCCTTTTTCTAATCAGAGAAGAAACCACTGGATCGGTGCTGTTCATTGGGCAAGTCCTCAATCCAATTGAAGACTGACTTATTATGTGTTAGAATTTGAGCTTTTACTTTGCATTTGAACAAAATATAATCGAAACCACAACTTTTGGATGATTTGATTAATTTGTAGTAGCAAATGAAACATTAACGCAAATGAAACATGAACAGATGAACAGAACTCGGCAAACGTTGTACTTGAATTTCACAACGTGTTCACTACTTTACAACAACTATCTTATCCCTTATATCGAAGCACTAGTATGGGATTTGAGCGCTCGGCCACCTAGGTTTCTTGAGTTTATTCGTGGACTCAGCGATGGCCGCCTACAGCGAGAATTCTCACCTCCCGTTCCTTGGTGGTTTGATTATTGGCTCTTCGATGGGATCTTGATCAAGAGAAGTTATATGCGGTCCATGTTGGGGCTTCCTTGTTGACAACCAATCTCCTATATGGTGTTTTTGATTAGTGATGAACTGTGATGGTCTCGTCTAGTGGTAATGGGTAGAATCCAAAAAATAAAAATAAAAACTTATCAGGTCTTGGATCAAGGTTCTCACCGAAACTGAATTGATGAAGCACCAATGACGGATAATAGTATCAAATACTAAGCCTGAATAGGTTTCTCTAAGCATTTATTCAGCATTATGTGGTGTACTTTCAAATTTATTAAGATCTTTTTTCAGTGACGCGAACGTTAATTTTTGAGTCAAATTGATCAGTAAAAATCATGATAGCCTTCGTTCACTCTTTTTCACGTTGTGTGCCTTTCACTTTTCCAAATTACCAATCTTCTCTCATTTTCCTCTCACCACAAAAACCCACAAAGAAAATCCGTCCCCACAGCTCGTAGCAAGTTCACGTACGGTAGATATTAACTAGTTCACCCCCACCTCAAGGGTGTTTCTAAATGTATATATAATGCACCCAGCAAACTTATTTGTTTAAATATATATATATATATATATATCTAATTTTCAATATATATATATATATCTAATTTTCAATATATATATATATATATATATTTATAGCTAAACCACCAAATTTCTCAAACTAACCCTATCTTGCACTAGTACCTAATAGAAACACAGCAATGAAATCTTCCCAATGTTAGGTCGTGTCCTTTGATCACGACCCTTGGACCTCTCCTTTCATGTCTGCTTTAATGGAATTTGTGGGATATATGCTAATCTGTAGAGAATGGAGGAATTCCTGCAATTGGAATAGAAGAGTTTGATTACATAAGGACTGGGACAGTTGTCTCCAACGAACAGGTAACGATGAGCTTTGCCAAAACACGGGAAACTGAAAATCATCTGGATCACTGGATGTGTTATGTGGGGTTTCACCCTTCCTCAATATGGATTGTGGTTGTATGAATAATCATCAAGGAAATAACAAAAAAGGAAGACATTTGTCGACAATTCAGAGGTAATAAGAACACTAGCTTCCTCTATCTTGAAAGAGAACAATTAATGACACAAAGCATGGAATGGTATGGAAAGATGGAATAAAGGGTTCTCTTCCCCTTCTTTCTTCCAATAAAAGCCAGAACAATAATCATGAACTCTGTCTGTCCATCTCTTTGTCCCTCTCACTATCTTACTTTCAAGTTTCAACACCGTCAAACCACCTTACCTCCCAAATCTAGTCATATACGAAACTCCTTTTCAAAAATGGATATAGTCGGGGATATGACACATTAAGTCTAAACCTCCTCTCGAACTCCAATCTAGTCAAGCTTGATCATATTTGGATTTCTAATCAAATCCAATTGGTTGTACTTGCACCAAACACAACCACAATACCTACGTTTTAAAGTTTCATCGTTGTCTTTTTTTTTGTTGGGTACAAGATAAGAGCAGTTTGGGAAATTAATTGGTTTAATTAGATTTTTTTTTGAAACGTTTATTTAGATATATTTAAAAACAAATAAATTTTCTTGGTATACTAAGAAGTTTCCTGGATACATTTAGGGGGGTGTATTGTATATAGAATTAATGGAACTTTTAAAGAAATCTATGGAATTTAAAAGTCTGGGTGTATTCAATATAGACTTTTAACAGTCCATGAAAGTTTTGAGGTATTCAATTAGGATTTTTAAAGACTTCATGAATTCCACCAAAATCTAGGGGTATTCAATTAGGACTTTTAAAAATGAATAAAAGTACAGAAGTATTCAAAATATCATTCATACTTATGGAATTAGAAAATCATGGATAATCATGGACTTTATAGTGTTAACTATGCATACCAACTCCAATAATTTTCCAGCCTCCAGACTAAAGATTTCAAAAAGTCTATCAAAGTTTCCTCTTCAACAAAAAAAAATCTATCAAAGTTCTTCTCTCTACGCACGAAGAAGTTTGTCCTTCATCATCTCTCTTTCTCAATTTTTTGACTTTTCTCTAATTTTTTATGATATCAATTTTTTTTGATTTTTTATTTATTTTTTTTTCAATTATAATACTTCGAACCCTCATAGCAATCAAAATTATTTATGAAACCCTAAAACTCAAATATTGTGGTCTAACCCTAAGACCTTGAACCATACTAAATTTTATCTTATTAATTAATTATTCTCATTAATTTGAATTTATATTATGGTTCAAAAAAAGGTTGAACAATTGAATTTCAATTGATTGATTATACATCAAGACATTGACCAATATTGCTACAATATATGTTAATCGGCAAAAACAAAATTGATGAGAATAATTAACCATAAACATCAAGTGATCTATATTGTATATTTATTTTGTTGGGAGATTAGGAATGAGAACAAACTCGCTAAACAGACTAACAATGATTTATTTGAGTAAATTTCTATAGAAGATACTGGAGCATTGAAGAGACAACAAGTTATTATTTTGTTTTGTGTTTGGGCTGCATTTGTTTATATATATATATATATATATTTTTTGTACATCCTAGGAAATTTGTAGAAGTCATTCATAATAAAGTATATAGATTTTCATGAATCAATAAAAGTCTGTTGCTAAAATCAATTGTTTTAAGAAATCCATAATAGTCTATCAACTCTTTAAATAGTCTGTGGACTTTTCATCTATCATTTAAAAAAAATCTGCACAAATCCAAATACAATACACCCACCATAGAAACACCCCCACCTCAATCTAGCACTCTATTTTTTCATTTTCTTCTATATATTATGGTAGACATTAACAGACAAGTTTTCATTTATGCAGATTAAAATTAAAATACTGTTTAAGACCGGCCCAAACTCTGATTACTTGTCTGAGTTGTAATAGGGTTAGTCTTACCGATATCTACACGGAGTTAAACTCTGATTACTTGTCTGAGGAGATATTTCAACCATTGTATGATTCAGTTACGTCCTTATAAGACTCAAATTTTTTGCTTGTAATCCTATATAAAGAAACTTCTATTATCAATGAAAGTACAACTTATTCTCTCATACTTTCCGATATAATTGGAGTCCAAGTAGACAAATTTACAACCCGTTCCAATTTTTTCGAATCAAGCAAAAAAAAAAAAAAAAAAAACCAGTTATATTCCGATCTTTGTGTTCAGAAATCAGACCTAAAACCCCAAACAGAAATACCTCACCAGCATCAACAATGGCAGCAACCCACTCCCTCCTCGACCGTTCACAGGCCCTCCGTCCAAATTCTTCAGGCCACCGTCTGCCGGTTTCCTTTCTCGTTCTCTTTCTCACTTTCGTCGTTGTATATATGTATTTCTCTCTTATGTCCTCTCTCTGATCTGCGTTACCAGAGCCCAAACTCTGATCCTAACACTTTCAACGTCGACGACCATATCAATCTGATCCTGTGGAGTTCAATGAACCAGAGCCGGAAAGCCAGGTACGGCCCCCTCTACCTTCCTAGTTTCTTAATGTTAAATTCACATTAGGCTCAGAACTGAACCAAGATTGTGACGGTTTGATAATTTACTGTTCTTGTGTTGGCTTGTCCACAATTATTTGCTCTACTTTTTCGTTGTGTTATAGAAGATTCATGTGTGGATAGTTAATGGATTTACGACACTTTAATAATGATTTCTAGGAACCACAAAATTCTGTTCGTGATATATATATAGACACACACACACGGAGAGGATCGAGATTGTGTTCTTATTAGACACGTTTGGGAAGCCTCCGGCCTCCGTCCGGCAAGCTTCGAGCCGCCGTCGCTGCCTGGAACAGCCTGCTGCGTCGCTGTCCGCACTTTCACTAAAGTGCGGACGTCCGCTGTAGATCGGGCCTGATACACGGAGAGGATCGAGAGCGGACATTCGCACTTTCGCTAAAGTGAGGACGGCGATGCAGCAGCTCGGCTCGGGGGGCGACGGAGCGGTGGGGCATGCCGGACAGAGTCCAGGGGTCGAATGGACCGGTCTGCAGTAGGGTGGAGTAGCCTGCGGTGAGGTTGTACAGCTGCATGTTCGGTACGTTGCAGTTGCAGGTCGGGTTGCTGCCCAGAAACCTGCAACCCCGACTTGCTCTGACCTCAATAGCTGCCCAGACGCTTTTGGGAAGCCGGAGGCTTCCTTCCGGCAAGCTCCGCGCCGCCGTCGCTGCCTGGAACAGCCTGCTACATCGTCATCCGCACTTTAGCGAAAGTGTGGACGTCCGTTGTAGATCGGGCCTGTATATATATATATATATATATATATATATATATATATATAGTCCGGCTACACTAAGGACGTCCTTAGTTTTTCTTAGGTACGGATTTCCGGTTTTCACCCACTTTCCGATCAAATTTTCACATCTTAACCGTTCAGTTTTTAGGTCCTAATGTATAGATCACCTCTGCAAAATTTCAGCCAAATTGGTGATCATTAAGGCATCCAAAACTGCAAATTACAACAATGTAAACGAACGGTTCAGGTTCGATAGATTCGGTTCGTTCGTGTAAATTGCAGTTTTGGACGCCTTAACGATCACCAAATTGGCTGAAATTTTGCAGAGGTGATCCATACATTAGGACCTAAAAAATGAACGGTTAAGATGTGAAAATGTGATCGGAAAGTGGGTGAAAACAGTAAATCCGTTCCATAAGAAAAACTAAGGACATCCTTACCTGAGAAAAATCCTATATATATATATATATATTATGTAGTGTTTTAAATAATACTTGATTCATGTGATAACGATACTTGTGAAGTTATGAGTGATCCACGAATTTCAATTTCAAGAAGTGTTTTCAAGCTTGGTATAGAACTATAGCTTATGTCCAAATAGGCAATTGACAATTTGCATGTTGATTTCAGAGTTCAAACATACTGCATGGGCTGAGAAGGAGACTAATGGTTGCATCAAATATATTCTGGCTTCTGGCTCAGTCAACAGCCTAACGAGGCTCATTCTCGCAAATGCATTATACTTCAAAGGAGATTGGAAGGACAGATTTGATGCATTAGGAACAAAAGAGTATGATTTTCACCTTCTCAATGGGAACTCAGTTAAGGCTCCTTTCATGATAGAGTGGATAACAAGTGGAAGGCGGTATATAAGTGTTTTTGATTGATAGTTTCAAAGTCTTGAAACTCCCTTACAAACAAGGTCAAGATCGTGAGAAGTGTTTCTCCATGTATGTGTTTCTTCCAAATGAAAGAGATGGGTTGCCCGCTTTAGTTGAGAGATTTTCTTCAGAGTCTGGGTTCTTAGATCGCCATCTTCCGGACGAAACAGTTAAAGGTGCCTTTTTAATGCCAAAGTTTAAGTTTTCTTCTAGTTTTGAAGCTTCCACGGTTCTGAAAACTTTAGGATTGGAGTTGCCTTTTGTTCCTGGAGGTTTGACAGAGATGGGTGACGGCCTATATGTTTCCAGCATACAACATGGATCATTCATTGATGTTAATGATGACGGTACAGAAGCTGCTGCTGTTACGGTTGCTCTTCTTCTACTGGGTTCCTCTGGGAGTCAGGAGCAGAGGATAAACTTTGTGGCAGATCATCCCTTCCTTTTTCTTATTAGAGAAGAAACCACTGGATCGGTGCTGTTCATTGGGCAAGTCCTCAATCCGATCGAAGACTTACTTATTATGTCTCCTAGTCATCTTATGCTATTAGGCTAGCTATTTTTATACTCGCCACATTATGCACCTCTTAGAAATATCAATTATATAGAGAGGACATTATTTTATTTATGCAGTACGTTAATTTGATCAGAGTATCACCCTTAAATTAGATATTAGCTAGGGCCTGTTGAAAAAACACAGCAGGTGCAGCTCAATCTTGGAGGCTTGTTTCGCTGTAAAGGCATAAAAAGTACTTATCTTTGGTCTGAGTTTGAACTGTACAACTTAATTCTCGTTTGTAGTAACTAGTAAGTAATGATTTTCATACTGAAATTTCAATCTCATTACATAATCCTTGTTGTGACGAGACTATCGAATTACCTGCACGTACTAAATTGGCCAGGATAGTCATGGTATTTTACAAGTAGGGACGTTCTCGATGACTCCAACTTCTGAATATGTTATCTTTGTCCTTGCAGAAGGTCACAGAGTCGACATGCAAAATAAAATACATGAATTAATCTCAGTGATAGAATATGGAGAACTCGCCATGATCATCCTAAACCTCGGAGGTAAATTCTACAATATGTTAAATTAAGTAAATATTACATGAGTCCTCAATTGGTGATCCTTATAAAACTTTTTATCTTGTTTGTTGTAAATATTGATGTGGCTATTCATGTAATAGCAATTAGTGTTGCGTGATATACGCCAATTAAGATTGATTGGTGATTAACAAAATATAATTAGCGATTGATTGATTATAATCAGACGAGTGATTGATGTAATCGTTAAATAGTTACCTTTCGTAAACCTGAGGTACTCCTATATAAACCTCATTGTGAGATGAATAAAATCACTCCATTTCTCATACTTCATTCTTGGTGTCTAAACTCTCCCTCTCTCAAATTCTTTTACTATCGTTTTACAACACGTTATCAGCACGAAGCTCTAACCCAAGCCCTAGCCAGAGAAAAAAAAAAACCCCCCTGCTGCAGCCTGTTTGCACGCCCCGAAACCTCTTGATCGGGACCTCAGATCAAAATATTTCCTTCATCAAAGTTGTTCGTCTCTGCCTCTTCTATCTACCCTCCAAATTTCAGCCTTATTGGAGTCGTTTTGAGACCTGTACACCATTCGAAGTGGGAGCTGTCCAGAAAAGGCGAATAGCTCTTGGATTGGCTGAGAAGACAACCTTCTCAGTTCTGCACATATAAACTGAAGATTCATCCGCTCTTCATCAAGTAATGTTTCCAAATTCTAATTTTAATTCATGTTTTCAAACTTGATTATATGAACAATCACCATGATGCATGAACCCCCAAATTTACTTTATTAATTTATTTGGTTGATACATATATATCTGTCATATATATTTGTTCATGTTTTTGGATTTGATTGACATATACCATGACACATTGACATGTAGGATTCCTATAATGCCAGAAGCATTTATTCAAATCATTAATTGCCATAATAATGTGCATCATTTCCTGTTAATGCCGTATATTACGCTCATCACCATAATGATTTCATTATTTACTTTATGATATTTATTTACTTCATTACAATTTCTTAATGTTGTACATTAAGTTTATTGCCATAATGATTATGTAATATTTATGGGGTTAATGAAGCGTTAATGCCAGAAGCATTTAAAGAAGAAAAAAAAGACAGGTTAATGGTGAATATTAAATGAGGCTGAGTCAGAAGCTCAAATCAAGTCCAAAGTCACAACAACAAATCCGAGCCAGAAGCTCAAGCCCAAGTTGCAAGACCAGAACAGAAGCTCATCACATGTTGCCATGACAAAAGTTATGAATCTTCTCAAACTAGGCTCATCCAGTTGGATGCGATGTCTAGGCAAGGTTCAGATGAGGCCGTGTACTTAAGTGAGCCTCGCTCCACCTAAACCTCATCCTTCCTTACCTGGTCGTATTCAATTGGAGTTACCGAAATGGTTGAGTAATAACTTTTCATTCCTTGGCAGACCAGTTTGAGCCCAGTAGGCCCACTCTCACTCTGCAGGACCTAGCAGCCCAGCAGGCCTCACATACTCAAGCGCGTTGTGCTCTTTTTCTCCTTCGACCAAGGTTGTTTTTTCCCACAGGGTTTTTATTACTTGGCAAGGTTTTTGACGAGGCAACTTAGAAGCGCATAGCAGAGGCAACACCTTTGACATGGAATATCCAAGGGGGAGTGTTGTAAATATTGATGTGGCTATTCATGTAATAGCAATTAGTGTTGCGTGATATACGCCAATTAAGATTGATTGGTGATTAACAAAATATAATTAGCGATTGATTGATTATAATCAGACGAGTGATTGATGTAATCGTTAAATAGTTACCTTTCGTAAACCTGAGGTACTCCTATATAAACCTCATTGTGAGATGAATAAAATCACTCCATTTCTCATACTTCATTCTTGGTGTCTAAACTCTCCCTCTCTCAAATTCTTTTACTATCGTTTTACAACATTGTTTCTTATATAAGTTCCTTCACATCAGTAATGGGTGGCTTCAGGGTTGAACTTGGAGAATGCATTAAGAGATGAGAAACTATTCCTGGTCATGATCATATTACATACCTGGTTGAGTCTGATGCAAAATATCTTACTGACAATTTATTATCCTACTCTCCTCGATATATGCTGGCATATTTACAAGTTTGCGCAATCACAAAAACATTGAACTCGAATAAGAAGCTGGGAAAATCAAGTATTGGTCTAGGGGTCCCTCAGCAAGAGGATGGCAATGCAAGGATTAGTGTTATTGCGACTGCTGCTTCAGGTGGAGAAGCTACTGAATTTGCAAACATAATACTCGATGGTACCCTACAAGGCTTATATTTGGGAAACTGATAAACATGTTGATTGCCCAAGGTCCAGGAGTCGACGCCTGCAATTTCGTATTGAACCCCCTAAATGGGCAGGGTATTAGTACATCACCTCCCCAAGTCTGAACTAATAAGCTGCATGTATTAGTTATAATAACCTTTAATTGATCTGTGTTATTGACCATAATTTTTTTTGAACCTCATACTCAAAATCACATTTTGATTAATTTTTAGGTTAGTGGTACATCAATATTGAGTATAGAATTGCTAGCATGTATGGCAAGAAAAGATAATTAGACTCGATCTCTCGACTCAAAACTTACATTTGGTATATGCATACATAAATGTGGCAATGCGTGCATTTTGGGTGAGCTAGTTTCTCTCCAGCATCAAGGGGAAAAGCAAAAATAGATGTAACTTTTCTTCAAGATAAAATTAAAGAACCTTAGCATGAGAGCGCCGCTCTCCCTCAGGCCCGGCCTTGAGGGCTGCCATGTGAGGCAGCCGTCTCAGGTCACCGGTTCCTGGAGACCTCCGATTTGTCTATTTATTGAAACAATCACACTAAAGAGAAACATTAGCCCAGCGATTATGGGCAGCTTTTTTATTGTTTTTTCCACCTAATCAAGGTTCGAAACCCAACTTCAATTGCTGGGCTAGAATATTTTTTTTACATTGAACTTTTCTTCATCTTTATAATCTATTCAAAGTCGCTAGCTTAGAGTTTTCTTTTTTTTGTCCAAATATACTACTTATTTAATTAATAGAATAAAGAACTACACATTGAACTTTGTTTTTCTTCTTCTTTTTTTGTCCAAATACACAATAGAATAAACCAATATGAACAAAGTATAACTAGTTACCCAAAAAAAGTTACTTCAGCACCTTTAATGTCTATTTATACGAGATCATATTCGCCTCAGGCCATACAAATCTCAGAACCCGGCCTGCTCTCCCTACACCCTAGTCTCCTTCACTTGGTTCCCAGTGTCGTCGTCTTTCGTCGGCTTCAACTCCTGTCATCAATGGTGATTGTCTTCAATGCTCCCAGCGACGGCCTTAGCTGGTAAGTGGAAGCTTGCCGGTAGCCTCTAGTTGCTGCAGATATCCCAAATCAGGTTCTGTTGGTGGCAGTCTTCCACCAACGGTTTTACATGAGATCTGGCAGGCTGGAATTTTTGACGTAGTCATTCGGAGCAATGGTTCTTTGTTTCATGGTCCGCGTGGATCATGCTTGGACTATTGATGCAGTGGTTCTTGTGCAGAGGAGCGAGGGTTCAAACACTATTTCCAATGCTTTGCATGGTTTGCTGGCGAGGTCACCTCCTAGAGTCTTGGTGGTGTCAATGATGGAACTCTTAGCGACAGAGGTCGGCTCTCTTCCTTGCCTTGGCCGTGGGTTTTGGCGATAAACCAAATCATAGATTAAGCAATGTCAATCAGGATTCCTTTGTTTAGTGAAAAAAGGAATAGTTTGCTATCCTAAACACTTTAGAAATAAGATACCATCTATTTATGAAAACCGAAACTGAATCAAACTGAATCACCATTTCGGTCTCTATAAATAGTGTAGTATATCACACCCATCTATCACGTGAAATCTTTTTCCCTTTGTATGTATTTGGTTTAAGTTGTCTACTCATATAAGATGTCGAGGGCTCTGGAGGCAAAAGGCGAATTAAGGTCCAGTGATCGGTATCGATCTTGGAACAACTTACTCAGGTGTTGGTATTTGGCAATATGGGCGCGTTGAGATCATAACCAATGATCAGGGCAACAGAACAACGCCGTCATATGTTGCTTTTACAAACACTAGGCAGTTAATTGGTGATGCCGCTAACAATCAAGTCTCCCTGAACCCCTTAAACGTTGTTTTTGGTAAGTTCTTCGTTTCCTATAGTAAATATAGGATGAGTTTCTAATGAGAACCTTATATTAAGGATCAAGTGAGGACTTTTAAATGAACGGTTGGATGAGTGTTTTAAACTTTAATTTATATATTAAAATTTTAACATGCATTTCATCCAACCATTCATTCAAAATTCTTCGCTTGGTTCTTATTATAAGATCCTAAGCTCTCCCTATAAATATAATCAAGGCACATTACTGTGATGTTGTATCATTTTGTCTGTATATTTATTGTTTCTCAGATTTGTTACTTTTATTAACATTTTATGACTTTGCATGTTTGCATTGTTATATATAGATGCCAAGCGGTTGATTAATGTCAAAAATGACATGAAATTATGGCCTTTCAAGGTTCGTGGAGTCGGGGACAAACCCATGATTATGATCAATTATAAGAATGAAAAAAAAAAAAACAGTTTGCCGCTGAGGAGATATCCGCAATAGTTCTCAATAAGATGAGTGAACTAGCAGAGGCCTACATTGTATCGACGGTTAAAAATGTGGTTATCACTGTTGTTACAACGTCAAGCCACAAAAGGTGTAATTAATTGCAGGAATGGATGTTATTCGTATTACAAATGAGCCAACAGCTGCCGCCATTGCCTTCGGTCTTGATAGAAAAGGCACCAATATTAGTGGAAAGAACGTTCTTATTTTTATCTTGGTGGTGATACTTTCGATGTTTCCCTTCTACAAATTGAAGAAGAAATTTTTGAGTTGAAAGCTACAGTTGGAGATACTCATCTTGGGGGTGAAGATTTTGATAATAGAATGGTGAACTATTTTGTACAGGAGTTCCGAAAGAAGTATGAAAAAGACATTAGTAATTACCCCAAAGCGCTAAGAAGATTGAGAACATCTTGTGAGATAGCAAAGAGAACTCTTTTTTTCCACTATGCAAACAACCATTGAGATAGATTCTTTATTTGAGGGTATTGACTTTCACTATACAATAACAAGAGCAAAATTTGAAGAGATCAACTTGGATCTATTTGCAAAATGTATGGAGCAGCAATGTTTAAGAGATGCTAAAATGGATAAGAGCATTGTTCATGATGTTGTTCTTGTTGGTGGATCTACACGAATTCCCAAGGTACAATAGCTATTGCAAGACTTGTTTCATGGCAAGGAGCTTTGCAAAAGATAAATCCTAATAAAGCAGTTGCCTATGGTGACTCTATACAAGCTGTAATTTTGAGTGGTGAGGGAAATATCGAGAACGTTCAAGACTTGCTCTTGTTGGATGTCACTCCCTTTTCCCTTGGTGCAGAGCATTTTAATGGAGAAATGAAGGTTGTCCTCCCAAGAAACACTACCATCCCCACCAAGAAAGAAATAGTTGTCACAAATGTCCACGCTGGACAAGTATGGATGAAGTTTAAAGTGTATGAGGGTGAAAGCGCAGTAGCTAAAGGTAACACATTGTTGGGTATATTTGAACTCAAAGGCATCAGTCCTGCTCCAAGGGCAACATCTCAGGTCACCCTTTGCTTTGAGATAGATGCCAACGGAATTATGGTTGTCTCTGCTGAGGAAAAGTCAACGAGGAATAAAAGCAAGATTACAATCACCAATAACAACAAAAGCAAGTTTTCTGAGGAAGATATTGAGAATATGATCATGGAGGTAGAGAAATACAAGTTCGAGGACAAAGAGAATAAGACAATGGAGGCTAAGCTTGCATTGAAAGATTATGCATCCAACATGATGGACACAGTTTCTAACATCACAAATCTGAACGAAGCAGACAAGACACAATTATTGTAGATGCAGTTGAAACGATCACTCGATGGCTCGATGAGAATGAGAACCAACTTGCTGAATGTGAACATCATGAAAATGAGATGAGAAAACTTGAAAACCTCTGCAATCCGATGTGGCCTAAGATGAACTAGGGTGCTGGCTGCAGTAGAAATGGCTAAGAAATGAGCTATTTATTTTTTACTCGATTAGATCTCAATCATTATATATATATATATATATATATATATATATTAACATGCTGAAGTCTTAATCATTACTTATCTATTTAGCCTTGATTAGTATGTAGCTCGAATGCCTAACTGTAGAGTTTGGATTTGATTTTTATCTTCGACCTGAGTGACTTTAATGGATTTGGTCTCAAATATTTTCGAAGGCAAACATTTTTTTTTTTTTTTTTGAGGTAAAAGGAATTATATTAATGAATACGATTCAAATCGTACATGAGGGCATCCAGTAATAAGTCTGGAGCATTGACAAACCATTCATGATTGACATTAGACTCAAATCCGTAACTGGCTAACCTATGAGCTACTGTATTGGCCTGTCTAGAAACAAACCTGATACTAGTACCTGCACTAACAGCTAGCAATCCTTGCACTTCAACCACCAAGGCCCTGAGTGGAGATAAATCCTAAAGTTCATTGTGAATAGCCACCACTGCGACCTGACAATCGCTTTCAATGACAGCGTTAGTAACTTCCAGAATTTGCAACAGCTGTAAACCATGCTTCAAGGCCAACAACTCAGAGTGTAAAGAAGAGCTTACAAACTCCACCTTATGTGCAAATGCAGCAAGGAAGTGCCCTTGTGCGTTACGTACAACTCCCCCTATACCCCCATAAGGAACATTTGGTAAGAAGGCCCCGTCTACATTCAGTTTCACAGTATCGCCAACAGGAGGATTCCATTGCTTTTTTATCATCTGTCGACCTCGAACTGGGCTAGCTACCAAGTTAGCTTGCAGGTACTCATCATACCATGCTAAAGCTGATGCCACGATACCTGAGCTGGATTGGGATTGATTCCGCCAGAGAATGGCATTGCGGTTTCTCCACAGACTCCATAAAAGAATGAGCAACTTATCAAAAAGAGATGAAGGCAACGAGGTTGTTCTCTCCAACAACCAATCTTTCCAGGATAAGTTAGAAGGAGAATTAGAGAAGGGAGGGTTTTGCCATATCTCCCTAGCAATGGAACATTCACGAAATAGATGGTCAATAGACTCAGCAGCTTGATTGCATACCACACAATGAATCTCACCTAGATACCCCTTCCTTGTCAAAGCCACCCTAGTAGGAAGAAGATTGTGAGCTGCCCGCCAGCCAAATATGGCCACCTTTTTTGGAACATTGGCCTTCCATAATGACTTCCAAAGTTGAAGGTAAGGATCTCCACTTGAAGGTGCAACAAATACATGTCCAATGGAAAATTCCCGGGCTATCGTATAAGCAGACTTGACCGAGAACCATCCCCTTTTATCATACTTCCAAGCAACCTTATCGGGGCCGAACCTCCTGCTGAGGGGAATGGAGAGTACGTGCATGGCGGTCTCAACGTCAAAACATGCATAAACTGCCGCTTGGTCCCATGACCCAGTACTAACCTCAATCAAATCCGAAACAAGTTCAAAAACAGTGTCCAGTGGTCGAACTATGGAATGAGCAGCCACATTAGGGATCCATTCATCTTCCCAAATATTAACTGAAAGACCATTACCAATGCGCCAAAATAGGCCAGATTGAAGTATTGGTCTGGCTTCCATGATACTACGCCAAGAATAGGACGGGCGATCACCCAAACTAGCTGTGAGAAAGGAACCAGTAGGATAGTAAAGAGCTTTGAATACCTGAGCCACAAGGGAGTTTGGGTTGGACAGAAGCCTCCACCCTTGTTTGGATAACATGGCAAGATTATGAGCGTAAAGGTGTTTAAAACCTAAGCCCCCACTTTTCTTTGGTATACACATGCGTTCCCATGACCTCCAGTGAATCTTGCGTTTGTCGTCAGTACTTCCCCAAAAAAACTGAGCACATAGTTGTTGTAGATCATCACAGAGGGATTTGGGGAATAAATAACAATTCATAACATAGTTTGGAAGAGCCTGAGCCACAACTTTAAGAAGAATTTCCTTCCCCCTGCACTAAGAATCTTAGATCTCCAACTGGTCAACTTCTTAGTAAGCCTCTCCTTCAAGTAAGCAAATATAGCTGTTTTATCATGCCCCACGTGAATAGGTAGTCCTAGGTACAGACCGTGTTCCTTAACACATTTAACTCTGAGAATAGATGCCAGATGATTTCGGGAGTGAAAACTCACATTGCCACTAAAAACCACGCTAGATTTCTCCAGGTTTATCTTCTGACCTGAGGCCCGAGCGTATATTGATAGAATATTCGTAAAGGCTTGACATTCTCGAAAAGAAGCTTTCCCAAACAGAAAGCAATCATCAGCGAATAGTAGATGGTGAATGGTTGGGGCTGAAGGTGACATTTTAAGACCCCGAATTGCCCCAGTCTGCACAGCTGAAGAAATCAAAGCAGAAAGGCCCTCTGCACAGAGAATAAACAGATATGGGGAAAGGGGATCCCCTTGTCTAATGCCCCGTGTTGGTAAAATAAATCCAGTAAGGTTACCATTAATGAGAATAGAGTAACTTACTGACTTGATGGAAGCCATAATCACATCCACCCAAGCTCGACAGAAACCGAGTTTCACAAGGATAGCTTCCATATAACTCCACTCAAGCCTGTCATAGGCTTTGGAGATATCTAACTTCAAAGAAAAGAAACCTTCTGTTTGACGGCGAAGCTTTTTCATAAAATGGGCTACCTCCGTGGCAACTAAAGTATTATCTGAGATGAGTCGACCCGGGACAAAAGCACTTTGGAATGGAGAAATAATACTCGGGAGAAGCTTTTTCAACCTGATCGCAAGCACTTTGGAAGCTATTTTGTAGGCCACATTACAGAGAGCAATTGGACGCAAATCCGACGCAAACTGTGGCTCTTTGATCTTCGGAAGTAAAACAAGATGGGTGAAATTAGATTCCTGAGAAATCACTCCTGTATGAAGCACTTCACGGACTGCTTTGCAGTCGTCGAACTCTACCACGTCCCAAAAACGTTGGAAAAAACAGGGAGACATGCCATCCGGTCCCGGAGATTTTGATGGATGCATTTGGAACAAAGCTCGCTTTATCTCATCATCCGAGTAAGAAGCCATGAGTTCTGCATTCATGCTCTCTGTGACTCGAGGTGGAATGCTATCCAGTATCAAATCTGTAGCCACTTGATCAGACTGCTCAGCCCGGAAAATTTTCTCATAATATCTAAGAAGAGTATTTTCCACATCACTAGGCTCACAGGTCCATTGGCCATCCTCGGTCATTAAACCCTTGATTCTATTTCTGCTTCTTCGATTCGATGCTTGTCGATGAAAGAAACTAGTATTCCGATCACCCTCCCGAAGCCACTAAACTTTTGAGCGCTGTCTCCAATATGTTTCGTTGCTCGAAAGTAATTCATTGAGTCTAAACTGGAGGTTCCTGATCTCATCAAAGTGGGAACTTTGGTGATCAGTTTGCATAAGCACCTCCAGCTTTCTTTGAACTAGCCTCAACTCAACCTGTCGTTGTTGGAAAGTCCCTTCATGCCATTTAAGGAACAAGGCTCCGGTTTGTTTGATCTTACGACCTACTTGGGCCATAGTCTCCCCAGTTGTAGGCAACATCCAACCTGTCTTGACCACATTCCCGCACTCTGCATGACTCAGCCACATTTCCTCAAAACGAAAGCGTCGAGGAGGGCGACCCTCTGGAGGCCGTTTAGGATTAACCTCAATGAGTAAAGGGCAGTGATCCGACCGACTGAGAGGTAGAGTGAGCACATGGGAGAAAGGGTACAATTCTCTCCACTGGAAGTTCTGACATGCCCTGTCTAGGCGTTCTTTGGTGAATCGGTTGGCCCATGTAAATCAAGAACCCACAAAACCCATATCCGTTAAACCACAATCCACCAGAGCTTGACGGAATCGGTTCATTTGGTGGACACTCCGTGCAGGGCCACCTGACTTGTCTGCCAGGCACAAGATTTCATTGAAGTCCCCGGCGACTAACCAGGGATGGTGAACCTGTGCTGCTAGGGTTCTAAGTAGATTCCAAGTGGTTCTCCGATTTGCATTTGTAGCCACTCCATATATGCCGGTGAAACGAAACACACCTTCTGAACCAACCTCTCCTACTTCTGCATCGATGTGGTTGTTCGAGTAACTCCTGAGACGTACAGGGATTTCATTCCTCCAGAAGAGACCTAGGCCCCGACAGTCATCAGCCCTTGGTGAACAGAGTACCCCATCGAAACCTATACGGCTACGAATAACATTGAGGAGATCTGGTGTAGCTAGGGTTTCAGACAGAAAAACAAGGCTGGGCTTTTGTTGGCGTACAATATTGACTAGGGCATCTTGGGTCTCGATATTGTTAAGACCCCGGCAGTTCCAAGTTAGAATTTTGAAACGCTGCATGGAGGACTCAACGTGGTAGAGGTTGGAGAAAGCTAGGGTTTTGCTCGAGTCGAGAGGGAGGCTCTCTCTTGGGAGTTTCCTTTTAGATTGTGTTTTTCTCTCTCACTTTTTTGGGGTTACATGTGTTTCTGCATTATTTGATTTTTCGAAGGCAAACATATTTATTTGTATGAGATAGAATTTTAGGAGAGGAAGAAGTCAATGAGTCAAATTGATTCTCTGTTCAGCAAATACCTAGTCCTTATTATTGTGGACATGCACTTGGAAAATAGTTGAGTTATTCCACATTCACAGGAAATGAATTGTAACAATTGAGTTTTACATTGTGAGCTCGTGTGTTATCTGTCCATAACTTTTGGTCTAAAGTCATCCTAAACTAAGATTTACATTTTGCGCGTGTCATCTATCCACAATTATTTTATCTAATAATGTCCTAAATGACATAAATTGTAGCATGAACTTGTTTCGAATCTAAAGTGAACTCATGGGCTGAGAAGGAGACTAATGGTCGCATCATATTCTTGCTTCTGGCTCAGTTGACAGCCTAACGAGACTCATTTTCACAAATGCATTATACTTCAAAGGAGATTGGAAGGACAGCTTTGATGCATTAGGAACAAAAGAGTATGATTTCCACCTCTCAATGGGAACTCAATTAAGACTCCTTTCATGACAAAGTGGATAACAAGTTGGGGAAGGTGGTATACAAGTGTTTTTGACAGTTTCAAAGTCATGAAATTAAGTCCCTAATAAACAAGGTCAAGATCATGAAAAGTGTTTCTCCATGTATGTGTTTCTTCCAAATGAAACAGATGGATTGCCAGCTTTAGTGAGAAATTTTCTTCTGAGTCTAGGTTCTTAGATCGCCATCTTCCCCACGAAACGGTTAAAGTTTGTGCCTTTTTAATGCCAAAGTCTAAGGGGGGTGTATTCAATTAAAAGTCTACAAGATTTTTTTGTATTTTAAAAGTCTGTGGGTATTCAACTGAGATTTTGAATAGTCGTTTAAAATCTTGATGTATTCAATTAAGATTTAAAATTATCCATTCAAATCTGCTGATATTCAAAAATATATTGATTTTTAAGGATTTCATTAAATGCTAGATTTTGGATGATTTTATAGTGCTTTTTATACATATCAAAACTCAAAAACAATCCAACCACTTCCCAAAAGATTTTGATGGATTCTTTCTCACTCAAAAAATGAAGAACTTCTTGTCTTAGACCTATTTTCCCACTATATTCCTCTGCCTCTGCTCCCATCTAATAATTTTTTATTTTATTTTTATCACTATAGCTCTAGAAGCCTTAATCCTTCTAGCTAATGAAGCTCACTTTCAATGGTATTATTAAGATGATACATACACACATGATTTTTTGTAAATTAGATATGAAATAAATTATGTCATTAGTTTTTTGAAATGGGGCTGGGGCGGCTGCCCTCAAACTTTGATTAATGAAACTGCAGAATACAAGGGGGGGACATGAAGCCTGAACCCCAAATTACAATAAGTATCGAGAGAACATCTTGAAATAATACCAGGAGTCTCCACCAAATCTATGTATTCTAACAAGCACCAATTAGCAAAGAGTGCACGAATAGCTACTCTATTTGCTTTGACATACTGGAAAGATAACTCTATTACAAAGAAGCATCATTACAAATAGCACAACTTTCCCACTATGTTGCCACACGGAAGTAAATCCGACGACACATCGTTTCATCCTGCCACTAGGAGGTTGCGTCCATTTGATCATGCAAACAGTTCGCCGCCTCGCTAGGCCAGACAAGGCACACAGAGTGTGCATACCGGGACAACGCCCACGTCTCCCTGCCACTCTACGACAAGGACTTATTTCCGGCATAAATCCACATTTAATTAATAGTAATAAACAATAAAAGATAATAAAAACATAGTATAGGTCTTGGGCCAAAGCACAGGCCCAACAATTACCAAGCCCAATCCAGGTATGAAGCCTGCAGGTGCATCTCCACCACCAGCTTGCAGAAAGCAGCCTTGCCGATCCACCCTCAGCCACAGCTCCGGTGCACGATCTGATGGCTAGTCGTCCCTGTCTCCACTCACCATCCCCGTCCCTCCGACAAAGAGCACCGCCCCACCCTACCAGCTCCCTCCTCGGAGCGGCACCACATAAGCCAAACCAGATCGAGACCCGATCTGATTCGCGCATACCAGAACCCGATCTGGTTAGTTTTCTCTTATTGTTCATATATCATTATACACAACATAAAGAATAGTAGATACAACATAAAGAATAGTAGATTGCCATACTTTCTTCTCATTGATATAGCATTATAGTTGGATCCATACATCCATTGCTTAATTAAAGAAGAAGGAAAAAAAAATTAACCTACCAAAAACATCATAAGGATTTGTAAAATCTAAACAAATACTAGTGAATCAATCTATTAGAATCAATCAGAGTCCATATAGAATTTAAACAATCCGTGGATTAAGTAAATCAATGGATTCTAAAAACTCAAACAAAGTCTTTTAAAATCTGAATTGAATACACCCCCCTAAGTTTTCTTTTAGATTTGAAGCTTCCAAGGTTCTGAAAACTTCAGGATTATTGAAGTTGCTTTTTGTTCCTGGAGGTTTGACAAAGATGGTAGACTCGCCTATATATGGGTGATGACCTATCTATTTCCCACATCCAACATGAATCATTCATTGATGTTAATGAGGACGGTACAGAAGCTGCTGCTGTTACAGTTGCTCATCAAAGGGGTTTCACTACTTTCGCTTGGAGTCAGGAGAAGAGGGTAGAAGCTGTGGCAGATCATCCCTTCCTTTTTCTTATCAGAGAAGAAACAACTGGATTAGTGCTGTTCATTGGACATATCCTCAATCCGATTACAGACTCATAAATGAAATCTCCTAGACCTTTTATGCCAATTAGGATGTTATTATACCGGACAGATTCAACAGAATGCATGTCTACACCTTTGAGATCTTATGGTGTCAAAATACTGTTATATCGTAAAGCATTACAAAGTACCATTTTGTTATTTCTCCAACTTTCTCTTGTTCTTTGAAGTAAGCCATCCTGGTTAATTGATAATGTCTTTAATCGTTTTTCTCTGTTTTTTAATGGATTTGATTTTATATTAGGTTTTTAATTTTATAATTTTATTTTTTATAGTAGAACTATGGTTGGCGAACCTCTACGCTATCAAACGAATATAAGTCTCAAAAAAATGCTCTGCCCTAGCCGCCACTTGCTAGGCTTCCAATGGCGCTCCCTTGCGCCAACCGAACAACTAAGCTACTTTGCCTTTTCGCCTAGAGAGGAGAAGAAGGTACGCTGCCCAAATGGCATTGAGAACCGGCCTATACAGGCAGAGCCCAAGCGCCGATCTCCAAAGAACGCAACTACTTTACATACGATGACAGGTATTGTGCAATACAAAGGGGGGACTGCAGATTTGTACTCCGACTTGGTGAAAGCTCAAGCGATTGCTTGCAACGATGGGCTCTCTCGGTGTTGAGAGGTATCGATGGGTGGTACAGCTTTCCATTACATGCTTGCGATGATGGCCTGCCCTGCTGATCAGGGTCTGATCCGACCACGCATAAGACGGTTGAAAGAGCCTGACAACGGGCATGCAGGGTTGAAGGAGATTGGATTTTGTTGGTTGGTGGATGAGACAAAGGATCGGTTCTGTTCCAAGAACAAGGTGGCGGCGATCTGGCTTTCAGACGCAGTGAAGGGCCGACTCCAACTTGCAAGAGCGATGCAATTCGCCTTCCGTACTAGAGCAGTAGGATTCCTGCAGCCCCGATTTGCCGGTGCGGCGTGGCACACAGGTGACGGTGGCGACACCAAACTGGGTTGTGTGCCTAGCTTGGGTGGGACGCTGAGGCCCATGTTGAGTTGGGGGTCTGATTCTGTTTGGGCCAAAGCAGTCCTTAATTGGTTTTGGGCTCAAGTCTGGACTAGGAAATGGTTAAGGTATTAGATGTGGGCTCCACTAGTGGATCTAGGCTGGAGTTGGGCTCTCTTGTGGGCCAAATTGATGAGTTCTAATCTCCTAGGGTTCCGCATTTGGGATCCCGGAGATCTTGATCCAACAAAATATGTTTCCATTGACATAAGTGGTACTATTGAATCTTCTGGAGTAGTACTGAGAGAGGATTCAAACTATTCAGTAATGGCGGAGTATGAAATGTTGAATAAGTGGACCTATCTCTATGTACCACAGTGGGTACTACCACATCTTCTCATTCTGTCTGTAGATGGTAGCGAAAGGGTATGTAATGGCCGCTCTGGCTTTAGGCTAATATCAATTTCTCGAAATGTAACAACACTCCACAATTGTCATCTGGATGTGTTACAATTTTATTGTAAGCTAGCTCTATTGAGTTTCTATCTATAAAGTTATTCCCTTGATTCAAAAAAAAAAAGTTTGGCGAAATATATTCCAGTTACGCTGTTATGTTGATCAATAATTTACTTTGTTCGATCATGAGTATTTCCCTTAATTTAGGACTTATCCAAACAATAGTGCTGCAGTTTCCTCCCACATTGGGTGGCCATTGCTCACTAACTAGGTCCAAATAACAATTTCGGCCAGCAGCTAATGATGTAGGACGAGATTTTAGCCAATTTCAACAAAACATCTCGAAAAGAAAGAAGCGTCTTCACATTAAGAAGAATAATTTGAATATTGAAAATTGGTATTCAAATAGGAATCAATCATAAATTACTCTTTTGGATATATTAGGATTTTCGAGCAAAATCTTGATTGGGATTCCAAACGTAATATTCTTTAGTATCTAGAATTTTATTTCCAATTTTTATTTAATCAGGTTTAATTAGGTTTCCTAGTTTTAGTCTACAATAAATTGTTCTTTATGTTTTCTAGTTGCATTAGGTTTATGCTATGTGTCCTATATAAGGCACCTCTTAGATTGTAATTTTCATTCAAGTTATCAATAAAAATCCAAATATTAGAGAAGTTTCTCTATCTTTCTTACAGCTGTGCCCATAATTGCTAGTGGATTCTAGCTCATCTCATATAGTTTTCAACGCTTGATGGAACCTCTTACTATCGCGTTCACGCTTCCCGCATCATTTAGTATCAGAGCGGGTATCGCCCGCTTCTTATCAGACGACGATCAAAGGGAGAAGTTCACTACCACCAACCTCAACGACGCTAGTCGTAGAGTATCTATCAAAGAAAGTTTCGTTGAAGAGGAACATGCCAAGGGATTCGCCCTAGGATAACCTCATCAATCCAAAAAAAAAAAAAACAGATAGAAAAAAAGAAGAAACATGGAACATTGGATATTCACAACACCGGATTACGACGACTTCTGAACTACATGTATCATCAAAGACAAGGTATGCTTTGTAATAATTGACAGTGGTCCACGAGAGAACTTTGTAGCAAACAAAGTTGTTGATTATTTTCAATTACCGACAGTGAAGCTGAGTGATCCATACTGGATTCCATTTGGAGAGGATGAATATGTGCAAGTGACAGAGGTTTGTAAAGATCCTGTCTCTATGAGAAAATTTTATAAAGAAGAGATTACTTGTTATGTGATTTACATGGACGACACTGATGTGCTTTTTGGAAGACCATGGCATGAAAGCATCAAAGGCGGTTATTGCAAGGACAACACATATTTATTCAGGTGGGATGCGCACAAAATTCAAATCAAGCCTAGAAGGAAGAACATCAAGAATGACCATCCTGAGATGTGTGAAAAGAAACATGAAGAAGGCACTTTGAAGATTGAAGAGAAACTTATTAAAGACAAGGAAGCTGATTCATTCATCACATCGATATCCATGTCATGCATGCTTAATAGTGTTCAAGACCAACGCAAAGAGAAGTCAATGGACATTCCTTTTCAAGTGGAGGACCTTAAGTTTCAAGATGCTTATTCTAAACTTGTCTGCAGTATTGGATTCATGGTGATACCTTTTAATTTCGAGAATATTGAAGTTGATGGCTTATCATGTTTTATTCCTACTAATGATCGAGCTGCATACAAGAGGAACTTGAGGTCGAGTTCTTTTCAAGTGGAGGAGACTGATGTAGGACGAGATTTTAGCCAATTTCAACAAAAAATCTCGAAAAGAAAGAAGCGTCTTCACATTAAGAAGAATTTGAATATTGAAAATTGGTATTCAAATAGGCTTCTTAATGATGGAATCAATCATAAATTACTCGTTTGGATATATCAAGATTTTCGAGCAAAATATTGATTGGGATTCCAATCGTAATATTCTTTAGTATTTAGGATTTTATTTCCGATTTTTATTTAATCAGGTTTAATTAGGTTTCCTAGTTTTAGTCTACAATAATTTGTTCTTTATGTTTTCTAGTTGCATTAGGTTTATGCTATGTGTCCTGTATAAGGCACCTTTTAGATTGTAATTTTCATTCAAGTTATCAATAAAAATCCAAATATTAGAGAAGTTTCTCTATCTTTCTTACGGCTGTGCTCGTAATTGCTAGTGGATTCTAGCTCATCTCATATGGTTTTCGACGCTTGACGGAGCATCTTACTATCGCGTTCACACTTCCTGCATCAGCTAGCTAGGTCTTTCTTGAGGAATTGATTTGCAGTATTTTATTTAGGGATAAATTTCAGTTTAGTACCTTGTGGTTTGGGAGTAACATCATGTCAGCCCCTGCTCTTTCAATTTGATCAACAACACCCCTGTGCTTTCAATTTCAATCAGCCGTGCCCAAATTTTGCTCTTCCGTCCAATTTGAACGTTAACTTTGACTGGATTGACAAAGCAAAATTTGGGCACGGCTGATTGAAATTGAAAGCACATGGGTGTTGCTGATCAAATTGAAAAAACAGGGACTGACATGATGTTACCCCCAAACCACAGGGTACAAAACTGAAATTAATCCTTTATTTAGTTTAGTTTCTTTCAGTAAGTCTTGGCCAGAAGATGCTTCTTATAATTTTTTGTTTTGGTTGAGTGTCAAGTACCTCCCAGATTATTTTTGTGATGGTCAATTTGGGACATGAGCTATATGTCATAAAGAATCTTAAAGGTAAGTTTTTTTGATAAAGAATCTTAAAGGTAAGTTGATAACAAGATCTCATGATTGTCATCTAAACCCAATATTTGGATCTCAGACCAAATTTGCCCATCAAAAAGTGGGATCCCCTAACTCTGTCAGAATTGAATCTCAATCTTGGCATGACAAAGTTGAAGATGGAGAGTTGGAGACCCTTTAATTGGAGAGCGCTCTTCCACTTTCTTGCAGAATTTTTAGAAACCTCTCTTTGTCCTGAGCTGAAACGGAGGTTGCCTTCCCTTGTGCTTGACATGAGAAGGGTAAGGACGTTTTCAATGATGAGAAGTTTCATGATTTTCGCTAAATAGAAGAAGAAAAAACAAACGAGAAAAAAAGTAAATTCTCCTCAAGTTACTATGCGTGTCATGCGATTCAAATTTGCTCACCACAAAACTAATTGCGATGATATCACCATCTTATTAAAATATGACACGTTGTGTAGAAATTAAGGGTTTTTTTATTTCAACAGTGTCTGAACTCTTCGAGGACTTTTGAAATGATACCTGAACTTTTAAAGTTATTAATGTGATACCTAGACTCATTTTTTGGTATCAATGTCGTACCTGCGGTCGATTTCCATCACAGAACCGTTAACTATGACCACGCGCCCAGCACGTGAGGCACTTAATGAGGTTAAAACACTAATTTAATCTCAAAAGTATATACGTCAACAATGTCTGAACTCTTCGAAGACATTTGAAATGATACCTGAACTTTCAAAGTTATCAATGTGATACCTGAACTCATTTTTTCATATCAACGTCGTATCTGCGGTTGATATCCGTCACAGAACCGTCAACTATGACCACGTGCCCAGCACGTGAGGCACAAAATAAGGGTAAAAATGACCTTTCCCACTTCCTTTAGTTCTTCACGTGTCCCGTCGTACCTTCAGTTCTTCTTCCCCATTTCCATTTCCTTTTTCATCTGCAAAATGCAATTAGATGGGATGATGACATTTCCTAGACAAATGCAAAACCCAAAACAAAACTTGAATCCAATTCTCTGACGGACAGACACCACCGGGGACTCCATCTCGTCAGAATTCTCCAAGCACAACTTGCTCGACAGCTTTACTTCTCTGAATTTATTGCAGGCCTGAGCGATGTAGACGGTTTCATGACTCTTGGCCTCCAGATCTGAGGCTTGGAATTTACCTGAGATTTCAGCTAGAGGGATCAAAGAGAGAGAGAGAGAGAGGTCGGCGGCAATCCAGACCTTCTTGTGCAGCTTGCTAGAGATATGACAGAGGCGGCCCACATAGTCGTGGCACTCGGCTTCCTCAACACAACTAACATCACAGCATAAGTTCATGAATTTCAAAAATAGTCTGTGTCTTTGTAATTGAATCAAAATCTGCAAAAGTGAAGGAGACTGAGAGTCTCTCTCTTTCTCTCTCTGTAATTCTCTCTCTCTCTCAACAGCCAAAATTGATTTTTCCGCGACTGCGTGTCTGTGTATAACTATATCTATCTGTATATGATTTATCTAACAATGGGGCAATGATCATTTCACTGATTCCAGCTTCTAATCAATTTGTCCAAAAAAGAACCTGTCTTTGGTTATTTGCAGCTGTAATATCAGTACTTAGTGGGAGCATCGGACTATGTACTCCGGCAAGACAATCGGCTGCGGTCGGGGCAGGGGAGGAACAATTTGAGGGTTTTACGGCGGTAGAGGTGGATGACGAGGCAGGCGGATGGGCTGCACGTGGGGCTTCAGGCGACGACAGGGCATTAAGTGGTGAGGAGCTTGAATTTTTGCAAGGTAGCCATATCGATCTAGCTGAGTTCAATGTGGTTGTAGTCAGGTAGTGCTTGGAAAGGGTTGGGTGGTTGAGAAAGAAGGTGAGATCTGATTTGCAGCCATGGCTTCCAATCAGAAAGGACAAATCAGAGGGAAGAAGACTTCGAAAAAGAAAAACAAGAAAGAAAGAAAGCAAAAAAAAATAAAAATGTTGAAGTAAATTGGAATGCAGAGAGATTGATGAGAGAATTGTGTTTATTATTGATGATAGGAGCCCTTTATATAAGGAGTCACAAAGTACACAATAGGTAATAGAATCCGAATACAATCGAATACCTAGAACACTTTCCTATTACAACTCTAAACCCTAGTTTGTAGAGGCACACATTATGTCGACATCCTTCAACACTCCCCCTTTTGCCGCTCAAACTTGGTGATGAAGCTTTGATTGTTACCTCGTTAAAAACCTTGTCAGGTAACAAAAACCCTGTGGGACAAAATAACCCTAGTTGAAGGACAAAAAGAGCACAACACGTCCTTCACTCTTCGAGATCGAACATGTAGACATCATGCCTCCCCCTGATGTCAATATCTCCCCCTGATTGCTACAATCATGGGAGTTCGGATAACTTTCTCAATTCGATACTCTTCACTTGTTTCTCGAAGGTGGATTTTGGTAACGACTTAGTAAATAAGTCCGCTACATTATCCTCTGATTGGATTTGGTTCACTTCAATATTTAGAAGTGCTTGTTGTCATTTTGATGGAAGGGAGGAGGAGCACGGAAGGTGGCATTTTGCCTTGTGGGGTCCGATCCCACACTTCTGTCATTTCTTTTCTCTCTGTAAGGATAGAACATGCCCATATCAATCGTACCTCTGAAATATCGAAATATTGTCTTTATACGAATCTAATGGCGTTGCGTTGGCGCGGGGCTATATCTAGCCAACAAGTTCATAATAATTGAGTTGTCCGGTCTTGTATTGTGCTAAGTACAATAATGCGCCTATTGTACACAGGTAAACGCTTTTGCTATTAACACGTTTTCGTCATCATCCCTGGGACGAAATGGATCCCTCTTAGGGCCAAGACTACGGATGACCATGGGAGTGCATCTTTGAATTTATCAAAATGCAAAGTATTTATTGACATGGTTACAAGTTCTAAATCTAGACAAAACCGTGTTCTCCCAAGGTCCTTCATCTCAAACTTGGATTTCAGGTGTTTAGCGGTTTCCCTTAACTCTCAAAGGTTCCAATCATGTTTATCAACATAAACCGCGACAATTGCAGATCCAGAACTTGTCATGAAAACGCAGGGGCATAGTTCATCATATCCCTTCCCAATCAAGTAGTCACTTTAGTGAGCGTTTCACCCTCATTGCAAATGCGCTCCGTGGTCAAAAGCTACTTGATTTGGGTAAATGAAGTCCACAAGAACCTTCATTATATTCCATATCTAGATCCTCATAGAGATACGTAGTGACCACATTCGTAAGCTGCATGTTCAGTTATTTGGAAACTACCAAACTGACAAGGTAGTGGAGTGCAATGACATCCATTACCAGAGAATATGTCTTCTCGTAGTCAATTCCAGGGCGTTGTGAGAAATCTTGCGCCATAAGGCGAGATTACCATCTCTTTTTCTCATCACACTATCTAACGAAGACCTATTAATGTCAATAGGTTTTATGTTAGGAGATGTTGGCATCTCAGGCCCGAAATCCTTCCTTTTCGTTAGTGAATCCAATTCAACCTAGATCGTATCTTTCCATTTAGGCCAATTTTCTCTACGTTGGCATTCTTCAACGGAGTAAGGTTCGATGTCATTGGTCTTAGCAATTCCACGTCCTCATGTATACTAATGTAGTTCGTAGAGATCTCCATATTCTCAGGAATTGGTTCTAACATTAAGGCATCCCCCAACGATGTCTCTTGGACATAACCACAATCCAAAATATTCTCATGAGACGGATTTTGAGTATCAATGATCAATGGATCAAGTTGTGCCAAACTCGCTCTCTTCTTAGGGCGAGAATCCATCGAACCTATGGGTCTCTTACTCTCTCTAGCGGAACCCATGGCCTATGACGCCATTATGCCACCTTTGTGGCGTCACCATACCACATACCACCATCCATGGTGGTGTTGCCGTACCCATCCTCTCTGGGTGGCACGATGTCCTCTTGTGGGGACATCAATCCTTGCAGGCATGTTTGCAGCAGGTATATGTGATCTCGTCACTTTTAAGGGATCAAGATGAGACATAGTGGGGACATACCACGACAATTCCTGTCGTTCCTGTTGAACGGTGACGTTCTAATCTCCCCCTAACGACAGGAAGACTGTCTCATCAAAGTAACAATCCGCAAATCCAGCGAAAAAAAAAGATCGCCTGTCAAGGGTTTTACATAGCGGACTTATAGTTGGAGACTCATGTCCAAAACAAATATATATATATATATATATATGCGTTCGTTGCAATGACTCATGTTAATGAGCTGTGGCGGGGCAATTGGCACATGAACCGCACACTCAAATGTACATAAGTAAGAGATATTAGGCTCGAACCCAGTCACTAGCTGTAACGCAAATAAAAGTTGAGTGGCTGCTATGAGTCGTAGACGAATTAGCATAGCTGCATGCGATATTGCATAACCCAAGCAGAAATATTGGTGCGCATTACCAATGTCTGGGCTACCATCGCAGTCATTTAACGGTGGCTTTTTCGCGATACCAATTGGGTGTGTACATGGGAATATGATACTTGATATCAATACCCAGTGATATGCAATAGTCATCGAAAATTTTCAATGTAAACTCTCTAGCATTGTCAAGTCTAATTGACTGAACGAGATGATCTGGGTAGTGAGCCCGTAGCCATATGATTTGGGCTAGGAGTTCATCTTAAGCAGCATTACGAGTGGATGATAGTGCAACACGTGACCAGCGTGTCCGCATATCAACCACCAACATAAAACATCTAAGCAGTCCACAAGTTGGTTGAGTCGATCCACATAATCCCTTTTGATTCTCTGAGAACACATGTATCCTTTGCATATGATAGTCTAGATCCTTAAAGAACAGGCTTTGGGAAACAAGAGATGGGCCTTAGAAGCAACCAATGAAGATTTTGGTTGAGCCACGAAATCACAATTGACTTGAGAAGTGGAGAGAGGTGGCACATTGCCACTCTTGGCGTCAATGCCAAGCTCTTGCCGTAGGAGGTGACGACATGATCCTTCTCCTTGAATCAATTTTTGATTCATACTTCTTTTCACTCGAAAGAATGGATGTCCATGTGAAGTCTTTAATAAACGGATCATCATATCATGACCTGGATGTCCCAATCAGTCATGCCAAAGCCTATATGTGTCAATGTCCCAAAAATCATCTCTTATGACATTATTGGACTCAATTACTTGAATAGTGGTTATATATAACTCACTAGAGCGACACATGAGCTTCTCTAATACTCGTAGTCATTAGAGATAATGCAAAGGAACTTATGTCCATTTTCGCTATGTGTTTCCACATGAAAACCGTTGGCTTTAATATCTTGAAAGCTCAAAAAGGGGACCTCCGGCCCTAGGAGCGTAGAGAGCTTCAGTGACATAAATCAATGTGCCATTTGGCAATGAGCTGGTCCTTGACCATGAATCAATCGTGATGGCCCTACCATCGTAGTCACAGAAGATTGAGTAGGCATCATCCCAAGGAATAATTGCCTATGTCAAGGTATGATATGCGTAGCAGCACTATCCGCAAGGCATTCTAGCTCTCTGGGAAACATACCTAAGTGAATAAAGCTCGAAATTAAAATAATCGACACTTTATTAATAATAGCCAACGATTACATCAAAGTTTCTTTATCCAAAGTGTAATCCAAAATCAAACTTAGACAAATCGTAGTCACTCAATCCGTTTTGTAACTCCAATCAAATATGACAAGGGAAGTAGAGAGAGATGTCGGTGGAGCGAGGCTCTCTTAAGTACCACTAATCTCAACTTAGTTTCCTAAACATCATATTTAATTGAGTACGCCTAGTGAGAAAGAGTTAAAACCAAACGTCATCTATTCATTAAGGCACAATTGCCATTACATGATTCTTGGAAAATGAAAGACTATCTAATCAAAATCTGCGGCATCAACATTGTTATTTTCCTCGCCAGATTTGAAGTCCGTAATGATGAGATTGACGTTATTGTCATCTCCATCATCTCCTTCAGCAGGGAGAGGAGCATTATGCTATCTCATAACTTTTATACACCTTGTATTGTGCAGCTTTTGTTTTTCCACTCGCATTTTAGTGCTTAAACCAATGCTTTGAAGATCCATATCAATAACATTACCTCACCTATTAATTGAGATGCACCTTGTGCATTTGGACATCTTTTAGGGATGTTGGTGGCTGTACCACCACTACCGGCGGCACCGGTTTTGCCTCTCCCACGTTGGACAAAGTTGCCACGTGTTGAAGTATCTAGCGGTTTTCCTTCCTTTGTAGGGCGGTTGTATGGACCCACATGTCCATTTTGTTGTCCCCTAACTTTTAGGGTTCCACTCCTTGCGCCCTTCTTTCGGTGCGCTATTATAGTTCGCCTCGTGAACGCTCTTAGTTCCAACGGGCCTTTGAATTATGGTTTTTTATGAGTATGTTGTCAACTTACTCAGTAACTGACATAAGTTGATGAAACCTCGTAATCCATCTAGCATTGCACACAAGCCTATATTGCTTTGCAACCAATAGTGCTGAGATGGGGAAGGCTGAGAGGATTTCTCAATTAATTCATATTCTGTGAGCTCTACTCCACAGAATCCCATTAGTAGTGTGGTGATTCTTGATGTTATTAACCCATCGGTGATAACAAATGTCATTTGAATCTGGTTTAGTGAAGTCGGGTTTTTGCACGTTTGCATTTGACATTCAAAGATGAAGGAGAATAGATTAGTTTCAGAGTAAAAACTTCCACGACAACTAGTATAAGGTTTCCGAGCCTTAATGCTACCAAGAAACCGATTTCCAAGAATATTTGGATTGGACCGAAACAATGATGTTGATATGGTCAAATTCTCATGCTCACGGACGCTCTTAGTCCGTAGCTTACGAACACTCTTAGTCTGTAATATTTTTATGCTCACGAACGCTCTTAGTTCATGGTTTACGAACGCTCTTAGTTCGTAAAGCGTGAATCCACACAATTCCGCTTATTTAAATTATCGAACCATGTTCGTATTATACAAATCCTGCAGCAAAATAAAGGAATTTAAAAGACAAGAAAGCAGGAACTTTAATCTCAAAAACTTACTTGTTAATTCGGAGTTTGAGTCACTCGCGTGTTGATGCAGGCGTGATGGAGCAAAGCTAACTGAGGGGATGATGAAGCAAGGCTTGCAGCAGTTGTAACGCTTCAATCCTCAGCTAGGATTGCAGTGGCTGTTCGATCCTAAGCTAGGATTGCAACCGGTTTGCAATCCTGGTAGTGGTAGGCTGGCAGGTCATGCAGCAACAGCAGATCTTAGCAAAGAGCAGCAGCAACGAGCAGGGTGAGACTGGCAGTAGTGAGGGGTAGGCTGCAGATGTCACGCGGAGGTTGCGGGGGCAGTAGGCACACGAGTGCGCAGGTGTGCAGTGAGGGCTGGTGCGGAGGTTGCAGGGTGCAACAGGCGCGGTAGGCTGGTGTGTATGGTGTAGGGGCTGCAGGGTTGCGGAAGTTTTTGGTGAGTAGGGATTTTAGGGTTTTTTTTTTTTCTTTTCTTTTTAGGCTAGGGTTAGGGCTCGTGCTGATAATGTGTTGAAGTAAATTGGAATGCAGAGAGATTGATGAGAGAATTGTGTTTATTATTGATAATAGGAGCCCTTTATATAGGGAGTTACAAGGTACACAATAGGTAATAGAATCCGAATACAATTGAATACCTAGAACACTTTCCTATTACAACTCTAAACCCTAGTTTGTAGAGGCACACATTATGTCGACATCGTTCAACAAAAAAACAATACTTTTGAGGGTAAATTAGTCTTTTAACCTCATTAAGTGCCTCAAGTGCTGGACACGTGGTCATAGTTAACAGTTATGTGACAGAAATCGACCGGAGGTACGACGTTGATACGAAAAAATGAGTCTATGTATCACATTGACGACTTTGAAAGTTCATGTATCATTTCAAAAGTCCTCGAAGAGTTTAGACACTGTTGAAGTAAAAAATCCCGTGAAGAACTAAAGGAAGTGGGAAATGTCATTTTTACCCTTATTTTGTGCCTCACGTGCTAGGCATGTGGTCATAGTTAACGGTTATGTGACGGAAATCGACCGCAGGTACGACGTTGATACGAAAAAATGAGTTCAGGTATCACATTGATAACTTTGAAAGTTCAAGTATCATTTCAAAAGTCCTCGAAAAGTGCAGACACTGTTGAAATAAAAAACCCTAAAAATTAACTATAGTTATCATTATCTTTAAAGAAAAAAAATCATGGGTATCATTAATTGTTGGTTCTTCCCCATTATCACATCTTTTTTGTTTTTGGCTAGCTGGTTTGCTATAAGAATTAAAGAATATGGAAGAAATGAAAGCAGAGGGTTTGAAACATGTCTCAGTCTCGTCGGCAAATTCCATCCTTACTCTCTCTTCAACCATCTCTAAGGCTGCTCACAGCCCCAAACCTATCCTTATCTTTTAAACACCACAACCCCTGCCCAAATTCTCCACCGTCGCAAACACATATCGATCTTCACCACCATCCTTGTCGGCGAATAGCTCTTGGAATCAGCCATCGACTAACTTGACGCCGCCAGCGATATCCAAACCTTCAGTCTCCAACCTCACCAAATCAATAATAAGCACACTGATAGGACAGCGAAGCCGAAACTCAAAGGAGACCATCCTTGACTTTATCAACCGCGCAATTGCCGACAAACCCATTTTTCAGCTTCAAACTCAAAGAACTCGATGAATCTAACTGTGACTTCAACGAGATTGGATTTAATGATTCGGGTTATTTGGGGTTTGGAAATATTGGGCGGATGATTGATGCTTTGCTTGCTACAGATTTTGCTCACTTGGGCCATTTTGCCATCTCTCTCCAGAGAGTTCACTCATTTGCGTATCTCTTATTAAAAAAAAAAAAAAAAAACCGCAGAAGACAGAGCTAAGGAAGAAGAAGATGACGAGTGATGGAGATAAAAGGGAAGTAAAATAAAAAAAAAAGAATTTGTTAAATTATTTTTCTTTTTTAATTAATTTAATTAATTATAATTAGTCATAATTATAAATTTATAACACATGGCGGAAACTTATTGAATAGTGGTATCATCGCCTACCGCCTACCGTTGGTGATCGCAAATTTGGTTCCTGTGGCATGCACCTAACTAGTAAGACGTCAACTTTGAAGCTAAACCTGTTATTGATTGCCACTTAAGATTTTTTCAGAAAATTTTTAAACCTTTCTTTGTTGGTAATCTTTCTTTTATTATTTACTAAAAAAAAAATTGTAAAAAATAAAATAAATAAAAGATAAGCAAACAAGAGGTCATAACAAAGTTTCTCAAAAAGTTGGATAAGGGTAGGATAGGAAGTTCAAGGAATAAAAAGAACTAGAAGCAAGTAAAAGGTAACATATTTGGCAGCCTACCGTTACTTTTTACTTTTCATGCGGTCATTTCCTCCCTTGAATCCCACGCTTCCCAGTTCTGCAATTCCCGCTCAATCTTGGAGGCTTGTTTTGCTGCTGATCGCCAAAAGGTAACTATTTAGCTAGCACCCTTCTCTGTTTTTGGCTCTTATTCAGAATTTGACGGTAGTATATTTAATACTTAGTTGGGTAGTTAATTCTTCTGCGCTATGAATTTTTTGGTATGGAGTTTATGGTTTGGAGAGCAAAATCCCAAGAAGGATTATAATCTTTGGGGTTTTGTTCTTTCATGGTAGGTATTTGGTTTAATAATTGTGTGTGTTTTAGTGACAAGTTTATGTTTTGGGAAGTACGAACTGAAATCAGGAATTAGTTTCTTCTGGAGTTCTGGGGCTTTTTTTTTTTTTGATGGAGACACTGTTAGCAATCTGTGGTCCTTATCTACTATCAATATCAGTGCTCAGATAAGATACAAACTTACTTGCACAAACTTTTGGAAACCGAGCCTGTTAGCCTGATTGAATTAAAATCTGAAAACAGGGTATCCGAACACACTCGTAGAATAAGCTACCGGGGCTTGAGCCATAGCATTGAGCCATTGATGTAATAAGTGAACTCAATTAGTTGTGAATTTTCACAACATCCTGCCATTTTGGCAAGTAATTGATTAAACAAACTTTCTTCATGGCACTTGTAGGATAAGGGCGGTAAACAGGTCTGGATATTTAGTTTTGTGTAAATTCTTTAGTCGAAGTCATGTCCTGGGAGTTGTGTGTGGATTCGTAGTTGGTCACTATTTTGGTGGTGGAGGGAATAACACGATCTCTTTCTTCTTTACTCAATCAAATGTTCTAATCATGCTGGATCTCAATTCTGGTTCTCTTGTCTTGTTTGTAAGGTTCTAGTAAATATAAAAGATTTTGTTTTCATGTAGAAAGATTGATGGAACTATTTAATTTTGTAACTTTCGGCAGCTATGTGTTTAGATGTAAATTTTGCGATCGTGTCTGCGAAGTTGAACTTTCATAATCCCAAGAAACCTAACTAACAAGCCGCCTCTTGCAATCCAGGAACAAAACAAATGACTCTATCGGAAGATGAAATCACGAGGCTTTACAGAATTCGAAGAACGGTGTTGGAAATGCTGAAAGATCGGGATTACTTAGTAACAGAAGCAGAGATCAACATGACAAAAGAACAATTCAAGAGCACATATGGAGAGAACATGAAAAGGGAAGATCTTGACATCAATAAAGAAAAGCGGAGTAACAGCTCTGATCAGGTAATTGACTAACACTTCTCTCTTTCTTTGTTCCAGCGGCAGTTTTAATTGAATTGGCCTCTAATTGTTGGTTCGTCTGTACCAGATATATGTCTTCTTCCCTAATGAGGCAAAGGTTGGGGTAAATACAATGAGGGACTACACCAAGCGCATGCAATCGCAGAATGTGTTCAGAGCAATCTTGGTGTCTCAAACAAAGCTGACTACTTTTGCAAATAGATGTATAAGTGAGATGTCTACAAGGTTCCGCATGGAGGTTTTCCAGGTGAATTTCATTTGCTTACATTGTTGGAAGGACTAGTCATTTTGAAATCTCATGAATTTCATGACAGTCCACTAATTCTTCCATTACAAAACTAGTAGGTATTAAAATTTCAGTGTTCTTACTTGGGGAAGGCTTAATTCATGAGGTGTACAGATAGTGAAAAGGTCCTTCTAAGGATCGACGTTTATGTCATGAAATGCATATTAGAGAATTGTCAATCTGATGAATAGGCATTACTAATGTTAGATTACTGAGAGGAGGAAATCACAATTCCAACTTGAAACCAGATCTCTCCTAGGTTCTAATATGTTCCCTGAAACTATGTCTCTCTTGTGGAGTTGAATTGCAGTATCTGATTTACTATTTCGGGGGTACATCTTCAACTTCAGCTTAAGGGGAAGATATATCTTGCTTTTTTATTTATCTTTCTTTTGTTTGATACAACATCAGTTATTCTAATGCATTGTTCACAGACTAAGATGACATTACTGTTGTCTAAAATTTAGTTTATTGATTCAGGAGGAAGAACTGTTGGTGAATATTAGAGAGCATGTTCTAGTTCCTGCGCATCAGGTGCTTACAAATGAGGAAAAGAAGAGTTTGCTGCAGAGGTATACCGTGAAAGAAACACAGGTTGGTGCTGAATAGTGTTATTCTTAAATTACACATGCCATGATCTGTCATTAGATAGATGCACACTACAATGTGCTATAACTCTGCTTTTTTGTTTATCCTTTGGGTGAGTAATTCAACTTGGGAGTCATGCACTCATGCTTAATGTGTCTTTATACCCTTAACTATGCTTTTCTCTTTCTCAAGATTTGGAAGAAGATTTTTACTTGTTTTTCATGAATCCTACTTTTCATTTTTATGCCAAATCAAATTGATCTCAGACTTGCTAGCCCTTTTTTTCGTTTTTCTTTTTTGGGATGGTGGGAGTTCAGCTTCCTCGGATGCAGGTGGTTGATCCAGTTGCAAGGTATTACGGGCTTTCACGTGGACAAGTTGTGAAGATAATCAGGCCAAGTGAGACTGCCGGAAGATACGTCACCTACCGTTATGTTGTGTAATGCTTTTGTTGGGGGTTGAAATTTGAATTGCAAGTGTTATGTAGAAATGGGGCTCATATCTAAGTCTTGGTAGATTGGGAATTTAGGGGCCTTTTGTGATGTTTGAACTCATCTTTGTGATCCTCAGTAGTGCGTTTGGTTCTGAACTCCATTAGATGTTGTAGCCTTCTAGGTATGGTTAAGTGAAGCTGATTCAGAGACTTCATCAGTTTTTTCCTTTCAGCCCTTTTGTTTTCTTTTCCAATAATGATTTGAATTCATCTTTGGATTGGACTCAGCAAGAGATGTCTTGGTTTAGTTCTATTTTATTTTGGTGACTAACTACGGAAAATTTGAAGATTCTTTTATGTTGTACATGAAAAGATTGAAGGCCAACCATGAGAATTCTATTATAATTATTAAAAAAAAAAAAAAACCATGAGAATTCTATTTCTTCTTCCCTGTTTGCTGAATACTCCACCATATTTTTTCCTAAAATTTTCAAATCTCATTCACTTTCACAAAACACTCCCATGACTCGCCATCTCTGGTTTGAGTCACCTTTGAGCTTAGGCTGAGACGCTGAGTCATTCTAGGGGTGGCTGAGCCACCATCCAACGCGGGGAACACGCTACCAACCACCACTTTGCAGTCATTTGCCTTTTATTTGTTCAAATTTGGGCATAAAGTGGTGTCATGAGGTGAATAGCCCACGATTTGAATAGATTTTTTCTATAACAAAAGGTCTTTGATCAGAGGTAAACACGATTTCAATCAATGGATGTGTAAAAGTCTAAAAGTATATTCATAAAGGGAAAGATTCTGATTTGAACCTTGAAGGACTTAGTTTCATCTACCTACTATTTTGAGTTCACACCATTTTATCTTATGGTGAATAAGACTTATGCTCAGTAACAAAAATAACCACGAAAAAGAGGCCTGAAACGCAATGTTGAGATACGTTATAATGGGTTAGTATGGACTCGAAATTGATCCCCCATAACATAAATTATAGTCCGGTACGAGATTATAAAATTTTTTTTTGTGTTAGAACGTCTTTTTTTTTTGCAAGCAATATCACTTGTACTGAAATAGTAACTATCTTATGGTTAAACTGCAATGAAATAATTTTACAGTTTTTATATTAACCTAATAATTTTTCCTTTTGTGCTTCTATATTAATATATTACCACCCTATAAAAATCATTTAAAATCATGTTTTGAGTTTTGAGTACGCAGGAACGAATCAAAAGAAGTCACTTAAACCACCATAAAAAACATCCCATCTCAAATACCCACCGTTTAGAACACAAAATTAACCCAATTTCTGCTCTTCAATCTTCTATAACCAAAAATTCTGCTCTCCATTGGTAGTGAAAGAATCCGATACTTAATTTTCCTTTGATTATTATTATTTTTTTGATTTAATTTAGAATAATATAAATAGTGTGATTTGACCCGAGTCGCACTAACCAGCACGTGAGTGATGATAGAGTCCGTCACGTGACCTCCTTCCTCACCTTACATCACCCACTCTTTTGTCTCTTTTCACAGATTCACTTGCAGCTAAAACTCACTCAGTCACACTCACCTCTCTCTCTCTCTGCACCCCCAACAGTACAAAGCCGCAACACTCCCTATCAGCTCCGTTGTCGTTTCGTCTCTTCCTTCCCCTCTCACCTTTCCAAAAAAACTCCCTTTCTTCTATGTAAGCCCTGCCTCCCTGCCTACCTACCTAGCTGGCTCAATTTCAACTCCACTGAAATAATGGGTTGCTTCCACTCCAAAACCGCCCACCTCCACTCCCCCGACGACCCCTCTCCTCTCCCCGAAGCTCAGAAACCCGACCCGGGTACCGCTCTTTTATCTTGTTTCCTTGTAATTTTCTGTTTTCCCCGCATTGGGTTTTCGCTGATTTGGGTTTGAGGGCTGATGGGTGTTTTTTGATTTTTGAAGCTGATGGGGATCAAGCTGAGGTTGGGGACCAAGCGCCGGCGTTCAAAGAGTACAGTCTGAACGAGCTGCGGAAGGCGACGAATGGGTTCAGCTCTGAATTTATAGTTTCTGAGAGCGGCGAAAAAGCCCCAAATGTAGTTTACAAAGGGAAGCTTGAAAGCAATCGCCTTGTTGCTGTAAAACGCTTCTCCAAGCAGTCCTGGCCGGACGCCCAGCAGTTTGTGGTGAGCGCCAGACCATGTTCTTTTACCTTTTTTTTGATTTGCGAGGAAATTATAAAAAAAGGGGAAAGTGGTTACTATAACTGAAAAGAAATTTTTTTGATTTGCTAGGAAATTATGAAAAGGGAAAGTAGTTATAGGAACCAAAAAGGAGAGTTTTAGTTTTTAGGTACCAATAAAGATAGAATGATTAGTACTTTTGTACAGAGAACATTCAATGTTTCTATTCCTTTTTGGGTTTTCGTTTGATCTGGTGGTAGTGATGGAGGAATGAGCTTTCGGGTGTTGGATTTTTGAGCAGTTTCGTAGCACATTTGATTTTTCCTTTATTTTTTCGTATCGAAAAACGAATGTGGGTTTGTGGTAATATTGGATAGTTTGGCATTGAGCCTGATGTTGATGCCTATGATTGGGCAGGCTGAGGCTGCGGGAGTGGGGAAGTTGAGGCACAAGAGATTAGTGAATCTGATTGGTTGCTGTGCCGAGGGAGATGAACGCCTCTTGGTGGCTCAGTACATGTCCAATGATACTCTTTCCAAGCATCTCTTCCATTGTACTGCCACTCTTATCTCTTGCTGTTTCTAATTATTTTCAGTGCATACCATAGATTTTGCTAAACTTTTGTGGCTTACAAAACTTTGCAATATCGTCTTTTTGCTTTTGGCTTTTCTTTTCCAACACTTTATGTGCCCCAGCAGGGTAAAACCTTTTTCTTCTTTTTCTTTTTGCTTTTACCCAACACTTTTTGTGCACCCATAAGATAAAACTCCTCTTTTGAAAGAAATGTAACAGGTAGAAGCTTCTGAAGATTTCATAATTTTAAATCCCCAAAAGCAAAGCTTATAAGGGACATACCCACCCAAACTTAGTTTATTTGACTACACTGTTTGCCTTGTGAAAATTTTTGTTTATGCTTCCAATGTTATTTATTGATTGATACTTACATATATAGCACTTTTTAGTGATCAGTACTAGTTGGTACTTGGTATGGTACAATACCCCTGCTCATGCTATTATGGTTTCTTCTCTTAATGGCTTCTTATGGTTTCTTCTAGGGGATAAGCAGCCATTGCCATGGGAAATGCGTGTTAGAGTTGCATATTATATTGCACAGGCACTTGATCATTGTAATACAGAAAACCGGAAGATCTATCATGATTTGAATGCATATAGAGTTCTATTTGACGAGGTATGCTTATGAATTTGTAATGAAGAATCTAGCAATTTTGTTCATTGGATTATGAATGTCATTCCTGTGCCTTCATATTATTCCAATTTGATGCACTCGACTCTACGTTTTGCATGCCAGTATTCGTTTTACTTATCCGTGTCTGCGGTTGAGCTGCACATTTGTTTATCACTTATCTTGGTAGACTTAATTACGTTGCTTGCTACTGTGTAAAATATAGTTTGCACCATCAACTAGTGAAGTCTCCACATTCCAGAAGCACTCGCAACAAAGGACTAGTGTACCTATGTAACCACATTTTCTTGTGCTTTTTCATTCACGCATGTTAGCATTATGTGGTGTACCATGACAAGGTGCCTCTGCACTTGTATTCTTTATAAACTGCACTAAGAAGTTTGGAAGGATCCAAAAGCAAAGGGAATTCTTGATGTATATATAAGAAAAAGACAAAATATAACCATGCCTTTTCAAACTATTCAAATTGTGATGAATTAGTTGTTTTGGGCCATTGTTTGCTCATTTTCCCATTTCTATTGAAGGAGATGTAGGGTAAATTTTTTCCCCAAACTTGACCTCTGATACAGTTACTGTTCGTGTTCTTTGTTATTTCTACCTTAAACATCTTTCTATTGCATTCAACCATAGACTATCACCAAAATGGATGAGTGCCAGTTTTTTCCTTTGTGTAAACATGCACTTTAATATCATTGTAGTGAAAATTTCAATGTTAAACGTATCTAGCTCATCCTAGATTATTACTGACTTACGAATTTGTGTCAGGATGGTGACCCTCGCTTGTCTAGTTTTGGCCTTATGAAAAACAGTCGAGATGGAAAAAGCTACAGTACTAATTTAGCTTACACTCCACCTGAGTTTCTACGGACAGGTAATTTAATGTCGTTACAGAGGACAGAAAAATGTTTATAGAGCACAAATCACAAGATTCTGATGAAGGTCAAAGTACATGATTATAAATTTGTAATTGAAATATTAAAAACACCAAGAGTGTCTTACACAATCTGCTTACACATCACGGTATAAAGTTTACCTTGAGATATGAACTTTTCTACTCGTTGCCAGGATAATTCTTTTTTTTTTTTACATCAATGCATATCAACTTTGAGTTTGTTATGTTCTTTTAAACTTTGTGAATTTAGGAAATGGTAAAGACCTTATGTTTTCAGATTTTCTTGCTTATGAGCCAATATATTGGTGCAACTCTCCTAGAACTAGTACCCCTGGTAGTATGCTAGTTTTGTTATGGGTGTAGGTATCAAACTGGTTTCTAGTAGATTTGATTAGTGTCAAACTTTTTGCAGGCAGGGTCATACCAGAGAGTGTAATCTACAGTTATGGAACTGTCCTGTTGGACCTTTTGAGTGGAAAGCATATTCCTCCGCTCCATGTACGTGGAGTTCCATTTTGTTATTCCATAAGTCTTTACATTGTTATTGTTGTGTGGTACAGATTTTTGTTACCGTTTATTTTTATGTAAATCCATGTGACATTTGTAGTGTATAGTTTCTGGACTGTGTACAGCTCTGATGCATGGTTATGTGGAAGATTTTTTATTTATTTTTTGTTTGATTGCATATCTACGGATTCTAAATCTCTTTTGTTATACTATGTTTTCAGGATCCTACTGCTTTTCTTTTGGTCTGATTGGATCCTACTGCTTGAATTTTCATTAGCATTCCACGCAACTGAAATAAATAAATGTCTTTGTCACAATTTATTTAAGTTTGTATCTGTATACTGCATATGGTTTATAATTTTGATATGTTTGGTTTCGGTAATACTTTATTTCTTGGAAACAAGGAGTGAGAATTGGACTTCACAAACTGTTTAGATTCATTAAGTTTATTTTAAAATCATTACTCTGAGTCTTTGGTGCAGTGTTCAACGCCCCCTGTGATTATGAGCTCCAAATGCATTGAATTCATATATTTTTTTTGGAATTTTGGGTTTCTGCTTATCGACCTTCGTAGGATAGTTTTCAGTATGGGTATTACAGTAGATTACACAATCTATTTGATACGTTTTAGGATATAATATTTGGGTGAGACAGGCATATACATGGGTATGCAGTTTTCTGTTTAGTTTTTATTTTTGAGTAAATGATAAGGGACCACTTTATCTTCAGGCACTCGACTTGATAAGGGGAAAGAATGTATTGTTGTTGATGGATTCATCATTGGAAGGACAGTATGAGAATGATGATGCTACCAAATTGGTTGAACTTGCTTCCAAATGTCTTCAGTCTGAGGCTAGGGATAGAGGAGATATTAAGTGTCTTCTTACAGCTGTTGCACCACTTCAAAAGCAGAAAGAGGTGATTTATTCTGTTATCCTCAAATCATTGTGTGTGATGTGGAAACCTCTACTTTGCTTCATACTATATTCTCCTTTTATTCTTTACATGTTCTGATTGTCATTTTGGTTTTTAAGGTGGCATCTCATGTTTTAATGGGCCTCCCAAAAAACAAAAATACAGTTGTGGTGCCAACCATGCTTTCTCCTCTTGGGAAGGCTTGTGCGAGGATGGATCTTACTGCTGTTCATGATATTTTGCTAAAAACTGGTTATAGAGACGAAGAAGGTGCAGAAAATGAGGTACATTTTATTGTCTGTTTCACTTGAACTTATGGCATGACTACTCAAGAATAAGTTCTCAAATAGTCTGCAGATTTTGATTTCTCAAAATGAACACACCTTACAATTCTATCTTGTTGGGCTTTCAAAATTTGGCAACATAGTTCATGCTGTAGAATATTTTATTTTTAATCTGTTACCTTAAGTGTAGATTGCAGCCGTTTAAATGTGGGTGTCTTTATAGTATCGATCTCCTTCTATATGTCATTGATATCCAACCAATCAGCATGAATGCATTGATTGGGAGGTATGCACCCGCCCCCACCACCCCAAAAATATAAAAAAATTGAACGGTGTTCCCCAATTTAGGGTTGCAACCAAATATGCAACCCTAACTGGTCCCTGCATTAGCTCCAGGTCCTCAGTGCCGTCGTTCCCCCATGGAACGTGCCTGTATACATACCCAAATACACACATTATGGCATTCTGCGGTTTATTTTTCCACTTTTTCTTCATAATTGTCCTCATTTGGTTGTCATCTCGAGTTCTTAACTTGTTGAGTTACACTTCATTTATGCTCTTACAATGTGATCTATTTTTGCAGCTTTCATTTCAAGAATGGACACAGCAAGTCCAAGACATGTTGAACACTAAGAAATTTGGAGATATTGCTTTTAGAGACAAGGATTTCAAGAATGCAATTGAGTATTATTCCAAGGTACATGCACTCATTTTTTCTTATCTCTCTAAGATTCATCTCAAAGAATGGAATGATTGCTTGTGCTCAATTTCCACAATTTTCCTGGCTATTCAAGGACTTTCCAAATCTTAACACTCGAATATAAATATGCACAATGCACAGGTACCTGTAGATGGTTGAATCCTAGTAAGCAGAATAACATTGGGTTTCTCAGCCTAGTTATTTAGACTGCATTAGTTTTTTGTTTATTTTTTTTGTTCATTTTTTCAGTAAAGGAAAGAAAATGGTAACATACTTAGATATCTGGTAGTTATGATCTCTTCAACGCATTATTCATGTGCATCCAAGTTACAGAAATCAAAAATAATTTTTATGGTATGGTTACCTAATTATACAAGCCTTTTTCGTTGTTGTTGTTTTGTGTAATAAACAGTTAATCGTTATGATGTCCGTTCCTTCTGCGACTGTGTTTGCAAGAAGAGCCTTCTCCTACTTGATGAATGGCCAAGCAGAACTTGCTTTGAGAGATGCTATGCAGGCACAGGTTTGCATACCAGAGTGGCCAACTGCATTCTACTTGCAGGCCCTTGCACTCTCAAAGCTCGGAATGGAGACTGATGCTCAGGACATGCTTAATGATGGAGCAGCCTTTGAAGCGAAGAGACACAGCATCTGGCGGGGTTAAACTTATAAGGTGGTATTGTTGTATACTAAAAAAAATCAATAGGCCCCCTTTTTCATTACTACTGCTGGGCAAAAGTGACTAGACTAGAAGTAAGGTACTAGGCAAATGTGTAATGTGGTTGATAGAATTCTTCAGAAATTTCTACAAAAATCATCCTGATTATATTCAAAAGCTTTCTTCTTTCATATTGCAGTAGTTCCACAAGAAATTATCTGTTCGTGTATGTTAACATTCATTTAGTTGATTGTCTGGGAATGGGAGACATTAACATTTACCACTTTCATTGAGACCGAGAAATCCACACGATACATGGTAGTAATAATCTTTTTTCCTATGTTTTCTTTTTTCCCAGATCCTAATGGTAATTTCTTCAAAATGCCTCAGGAGGGTTTTAGGCATATTTTTGTGAGCATGACGGTTGTATGGCCTATTCAAATGTTACCCAGCCAAAATCTCTTGCACCTAACAAGCATTAAGAACTAAGAAGCGGTTGTGAAACACAGAATGACAAGTCAATAGTGTCCCCATATAATGATTTCATTGTGGTATACCTCGCAAACGGACATATGACGCACAGGTGAAGTCGGTCTATGTGAACTCACAACTCCGATGCTCGACGAATAGATAGATTGTTTGAACTTTATCACAGCTCTCATTCCAAAATCAGCAGGAAACAAGTTCAAGCCAAATAACTGAATAAGCAAAATAAAGTATATTAACAGGAAGGCAACTGTAGTCTCTAGTTTCAGCTATACCAAAAGGGAAGGACTTCTGCCTATTGGAATTTCTGGGTTGCCATTAACTAGCTCACATGAACCAAAATGAAATCTGCCATCTCTGAATTTATCAGACATATATCATATCATATCTACAAATTAACACCCTCCTAGACCATTATTCTTCCAACATAAGTACATAAACGCGGTTGTGTGATTGCTTAGGATTTGATTTATGGTAATAAACTAATAATTATTCAAAAAGAAAATAGAAGAAAATGTCTATATCTCTTACCAAGGGGGGAAGAATATTACAACAAAGTATATTTATCATGCAACAAGGCTCATGTCATTTCCATTTGTTTGACCTTGTTTACAAGCAAAATCCCAGTCCTAGGTGTAGTGCCCTTTCACCCCTTTGATAGAGGACATCCTCTAGAGGTTTAAGAAAGGATGCGGTCTTATAGGGTTTATTCATTTAAAGAAATATATATATATATATACACACACACACACAGATTTTATCCAGAGCGAGGCCTCATTTTGAAATTTCAGAGCGAGGTTGGAGTTTAGGGTCACTTTTCGGTCGCATATCCACATCTCAACCGTTCAGTTTTTAGCTATTAATGTATAGATCATCTATGCAAAAATTCAGCTAAATTGATGATTTTTAAGGTATCTAACTCACTTAAACCAGTGGACAAACTGAATCTGTCCAACATAAACCGTACTAGCTTTAAGGCAGTTATCAATGCCTTAACGACCATCAATTTGGTTGAAATTTTGCAGAGATGATCTATACATTAGTAGCTAAAAACTGAACGGTCGAGATGTGGAAATGCGACCGAAAAGCGACCCTAAACCCTAACCTCGCTCTAAAATTTCAGAAGCATTGATAACTGCCTTAAAGCTAGTACGGTTCAGGTTGAACAAATTCAGTTCGTCCATTGGTTTAAGCAAGTTAGATACCTTAAAGACCATCAATTTGGCTGAAATTTTGCAAAGATGATCTATAGATTAGTATCTAGAAACTGAACGGTTGAGATATGGATATGCGACCGAAAAGTGACCCTAAACCCTAACCTCACTCTGGATAGGATCTTATATATATAATGATGGGAAAATGATCATTTACCCAATTTTGGGGTTAATTAACCCCACTTACCCAACCACTCTAAGAAATTGCCCACTTATTTAATATATATTTTTCCCTAATACCCAATTAAGTTTTTTTTATTCCTTTTTATTTATTTTGGGACAATTTTGCACTCTCATTCTTTGTCACTTAGAGAGAGAAGTCATCGGAAACCTTGCGGGACTCATGTGACCGGTGACCTATCACTAGAATCCCGAATCCGGCTACCGGACTGGTGACCGGATTCCCGAGTCTGATTTTAGCCCCGTAATAATACCCTGTAATTATATTACTGCCCCCCAATAATCATATTATTGCTCCCCAAAGAAGGCAATAACCAAACACAATCTATGGCGATGAAGACTGGCATAGTGGTAGTGCTCATACTCGTCGATGGTTAAGCTGGACTTTTCTGTCAAATTAAAACAGGAGTTTCTGGATATGTCTATGTTCAACCTGTACCTGTGTGCCAGTCTTGTAGAACGTGCCAAGGGGATCCAAGCAGGTGTTCACATTTGTGTGTGCATCCCGAACAAATGCTTTAATAGTAGCGTCTTGAACCCTGAAATTGGAGTCTTCAACTAGATGGCCAAATTTATCAACAGACATTTGGAGTTTGTCAACAACAACACCAATCTCCTTCACGCAGTCGGAGAATTGCGGCAGTCACTTTCGGACCCAAGCCATTTCTTGTTGATGATAACCTTTTTCGTGTTCTCATAAGTTTATTTGGCAAATCCAAAGGTTACATTCTGGGCGGTATGCGCTAATATTTTGTAGTCGTTCTGGATTTTTTCTGCATAGATTTTGAGCACATTGTAGCACTAGTGTTTGTTAAAGCCAACGTTGCATGTTATTCTAATGAGGTCGATCCGTGTTTGCTTTGCTAGGAAATGCTAAAATGGTGGCCGCGCATGGACTAAAGTGGCCATGTAATTGGAGAATGACTAGGGCTAGCTACGAGTGTATGTACGCATAAGATAACATTTCATCCCTCTCTGTTTTAGGGCTGTAGTAATACTTTCAGATGTTGGCGGGTAGAGAAATTTCAGAGCTGATGTATTTACGGATGAAAAGGTCCCTAACCTAGAGTACTAAAGCCTAAACTACAAGCTCCTACTTATTTCTATAGAAAATTACACACAAGTGTCATTTTGAAACTTAAATTAGCCATAAGGCCACCAATTTTTTTTTGTACACATAAGGCCACTTTTTTCTTAAAATTATTTCCTTACTGACGATTTTGCCCTTCGTGGAAGAAAACTAGCTCCATCAATCAGTCTCTCACCAAAACGAAAGAAATTCTCTCTCTCTCTCTCTCTCTCTCTCTCTCTCTCTCTCTCTCTCTCTCTCTCTTTCCCCGACGAGAAAACTCTTGCTCAGCTCCGGCATCTCCCTTCCTCACCATCTCGCTCGGCTCCGGCGGCGCCCTTCCTTAACGCCATCGCCGATTCTGTAGTCGATTCCATCTCCATTACCTTTCTCAGTCGAAGCGGACCTGAACAGAGACGAGTTGGAGTAGATTCTCATCATCTCCGCACATGAGGGCAACGTCGCTGGAAAATGGATCATCGAGGTCCTTAAATCCACCACCTCTAACACCAATCCGACTATCTCACGATCCCGCAGCGCCAGGCGAGAAGGATGAAGGTGAAGCAGATCTGATCTAATCAACGTTTTCGATACCGCCGCGTCCTTCAACTCCGGCGACCTTACCCTCCTCGTCTAGATACGAGGTTGTCGATGTCCTCTAATTTAGCCTGAGCGGATTCCAGATCGCGTTCTTCGTCATCGGGCCTGAGCGCGATCTGCCCTAATTCGTCATCATCGTCGAGCTTCAGGTTTGCCTTATATTTCCAGATCGCATCTCCGAGCCAATTCAGCCTAGGATTATTTGATTTTTGAACATTCGGAGCTTATGGAATTCTTAAGTTTGATTTACTGAGTATTTGGATTCCGAATTTCTTGAGTTTGATTTGCTGTAAGAATTGAGAAACCTCTACATGATTACAAATTGTTTAGAGAGATTGGAATAGTTAAGTTTGATGTTCAAGATTTAAGTGAATTTGTGATGTGTATTCGATGTCGTAGAATTACCGAGTGGCTGTAATTCATATACTAGTCATCAATTCAAAGTACTAGCTCTAAGACCTGGATAGGCTTAATCAATTCAAAGCCTGTTTGGTTTCTCATTTTGTGCTTCTGTCACCCTGCTGGTAAAACCCTTCATATATTACCTACCATTTTCTTGTGTCAAGTTCCTCTGTCCCTTTGATTCTGCACAGACTAGTTTTAATGTTCTGAACTTCTGATAGCCTCTGTTGGCAGTTGGGCCTGCTTTGGTTTTAATGCATTTGTTCTCACAATTTGAGTAAAGGAGCCCCAAAACTCTCTCTATTTATCTAAGATGCGGCTTTCAATGTTGGTAAGAGTAACTTTCGGAGTTGGTGAGAGTAGCTTTCGGAGTTAGTGAAAGTAGTTTTTTATTGTTGGGGAGAAGAGTTTTTGATGTTGATGATAGTATCTTTTGTTGTTGGTTGTTGGTGAGAGTAACTTTTGGTGGTGATGATTGTAGCTTTTTGCGATGGTGATAGTAGTTTTTGACATTGGTGAGAGTAGCTTTTTGCGTTGGTGAGAGTAGGTTTTGTTTATGGTGAGAGTAGTTTTTGATACTGGAGTAGTTTTCTAGTATTAGTGAGAGTGGGTAGCTGGTATTGGTAACAGTAACTTTTATTGTTAGTGAAAATAGCTTTTGGTGTTAGTGAGCGCAACTTTTGATGTTCATGAGAGTAGTTTTCTATTACTGGTGAGAGTAGCGTTTGTTGCTGGTGAGAGTAACTTTTGGTGTTGGTGATAGTAGTTTTTTTTTTTTGTGGGGATAATAGCTTTTGGTTTTAGAGAGCATAGGTCTTTTTGGTAAGGAGTAGCTTTTGCTGTTAGTGATATTAACTTTTGTTACCTCGCTGGAAGTTGCCGGAAATTTCACCAAAGTAACTTTTGTTGTTAGTAATAGTAGTTTTTGTTGCTGGTGACAGTAGCTTTTGTGACCTAGCCGGAGGTTATCAGAAATCTCATCAGAGTAGTTTTTGTTGCTTGCGACAGTAGCTTTTGTAGTCTTCGGAAGTTTGCCGAAGACTCGCCGGAGTTGGCAGGAGGTTGACTAGAGACCCACCGGAGTTTTGCCAGAGACCTCACCGGAGAGGAGAGAGAGGATGATTGTTAACTTTTTACTCTAGTGACATTTATGTAAATATATTAATTTTTATATCCAAAATTTAACACATTTTTTATTCTAATGGCCTTATGTGTACAAAAAAACCAAGTGGCTAAAAAAAACATTCAAATATGCACTTATATGTAATTAACCCTAATTTCTATGCATCTAGTTGAGACTACCTCCAATATATTCTAGGAAAATGCCCAAATACCCTAATTGAATTAGGGAAATTATTCCCCCTTTTCCTACCAAACTTATGGATTTCCGGATTACCCATATATAAAGATAATTGATTTTGTTCCCTAATACCTAATTAACCTCTTTTTTTTATTGTTGTTTTAATTTATTTTTAGGACTATTTTCCCCTATTCCCCTTTCTCACATAGAGATAAAGTGGGGGAGAGAGAGAGAGAGAGAGTAGGGTCATCTGACCTTGCCGGAACCTCGCCGGAAGTCCACGGAGAGGTCGTCAAAGGTCTCATAAAATTTTTATGTGGTTTATTGACTCTCAATAAAAGTTGTTCTAGGTAACTTGTTTGCTCTATGAGGTTTCATTGGGAAATGGTCGCAACCTCCTAGTAGCAGTAACTTGTCTGCTCTAGGTAGGGGGCGAGTTTCTTTCTTGGTCAAATGGTCGCAGCCTCCTAGTGGCAGGGTGAAACTAAGTGTCACTGGATTTATTTTCCAGTGACAACATAGTGGGAAAGCTGTGCGTATGGTAATTATGCTACATTGTAATCATGTAACATATCAAGTTATCTTTCCGTTATATCACCGCTATGTCAAAGCAAATAGAGTCACCGTAGAGCGCTCTTAGCTAGTTGATGCCTAGTTGAATACAATTGTTTAGTAGACACTCATGATAGTATTTCAAGATGTTCTCTAGAAGGTTATTGTAATCAGGGGTTTAGGCTCAATGTCCCCCCTTGTATTCGACAGTTTTATTAATCAAGGCTTGAGGACAGCTGCACCAACCCCTTTATTCAAAAAAAATAAAATTAAGTCGTGCAGCTAAAGCACGCCATGTCTGTGACTTTTTTAGTCGAAATGTCTACATCTAAATCTCCTGTTCTATCTCTCGCCCTTCTAAAAAAACAGATGTAATATGAGTCGTCTCTCTCTCTCTCTCAAAAGACCACTAAGAGTTTCATTGATGAAGTGGCCAAGAAATATGAAACCGCCAGCTCATCTGCCTCTGTAACCGCCAAAATTTCCAACTTAGTCTTCGAAACCTCCAACAAATCTTGCTAGTTTGTGGTCAAGGCATCTGAGAGATCTGATGAGATCAAAACGGCGATTGGGTATTGGAAAAAGCTGGAGCGAAATGACACTGTTCGCGACAGCATCTAGGGTATCAACAAGCTAGCGAAGGCTCGATTCTCAATGTCGTCGTGAAGAAGATCAAAAAGCAAGGATTGAAGAAGATGCTTATCAAGGAAGGTGAAGGTTGGAACCTTGAATAGCGGTGACGAGGTTGAAGGTGTGTGAGCTTCACTGTTTTTCTTTCTACTTTTTGAATTTGAGCTTTTCTGGAATCTTTTTGGTGGTTTTGGATTGAGATTGAGTTTCTTTCTATTATATCAAGTTTAACTATCTATTTTACGACTCTCGATCTACGTCAATTTTTTTATTTCTATTTTACAAATCTCATATCCCATCCAAAAATATGTCTCTTGAGGCAAACTCATTGAGAAAAAAGAAATAATTTTTTTTATAGGAGACGTTTCCCAAGGAACACTTCTTCGATAAATCTGTATTTTCCTCAGCAAAGGGGTACCATTTTCCCTTGCAGGCACTCCAACAGTCCAACGATCTCAAGTTTCCTCTGTTAACATCTTTACATTTTGTCGATTCTAATCTCTGTTATTTTAGAATCTTTTTTTTTTTTTTGGCAAAAGGAAACCAAATGAAACAAAGACAAACTAAGACCATCTCCAACAGATTGGTCTTTTCCACGTGGAGACTTTTACTGGTAACAAAAGATGTATGGAGGCACTCCAACCCATAGGTCTTATCCTATGTGTAAATGACATATGGAGTTGGGCTGTCAAATTTGACAGACCAAAATCAATCTGTCTTTTATTTTTTAATCATTATTTCTCTCTCTTCATTCTCTCTCGTCTCTCTCTCTTCTTTCCCCACAGAGCTTCTTTCTCTTTCCTTTTCCAGTTCTGCATCTTCTCATCTTCTCAGGCAATTGACCCACAATAACATCTGCCAGTGTCAACTTGGACGCAGTCCTTCGACGGGGTTCTGATTCCGAGCTTTGCAAAGTAGAGACCGGCCTCAGAAGGGTGGCCGTTGCCGCCCAATTCCAGATCCACAGATCATTCAAAATTAAATCGAGGGACTAGTGAGTGAGTAGTGACATGCTGAGAAAGAATTCGGCGATGGCCGAGTTGACTCAGCTTGAGCAAGCTAGTCGTGACGATTCTTGGCCCCGATCCCCTAGCCTCTTTCAAAACCCTAATCTCCTCCCTCTTCTCCTCCAATTCCGAGCAGCGATCCTGGGCCGAGCTCGTCTTCAACATCTGCAAAAAGCCAAAAACTACAATCCCGACTCGCTCTCCCTCACACTTGCTCACCTCCTCCGATTCTCGCCCGCACCGGACTCCTGATTTATCTCCGCCGTCCTCCTCCGCAATCAAATCCGCCTCTGGCGAAGCCTCTCTGAGAACACACAGTCCACGTTACAACAAAAAAAACATAGAAGAAGAAGAAGAAGAGTGAACATGACTAACCACGAAACAGGAGAGATAAGAAGAAAGAGGAAAAGTGATTATATATATATATATATATAATTCAGAAAAAAAAAAATATTTGATTTTAACACATCTATTGGAATATAAATTTGTCAAAATTGACAATTGCCACCTCAACCTTCAAATTCAAATTTGACATAGGCATTTTAACTCAACCACTGGAGATGGTCTAAAGGGGCTGAGGGTCCCTATCAAACAAAAAAATAAGAAGGGAGACAAGAAGACGGACACATCCTCCGACGAGGCAACATGATCTGTAGCTTTGTTGGCATCTCTGCTGGTCCAAGCCCAGCTAACATTTGGGGCAGCTTTCGCAAATAGAAGAAGGCCCAAAACTAGTGGTTGAGCTTGCCAATCCACTAGGAGTCGGTGACAAGAGATTGCTTGGATTAAGGGGAGAAAATCAGATTCGACAATAATCAGAGTAGAAACTGGAAACTTTGTAATTAGAGAACAGACTGAGGAAAGAGCTAGTGCCTCGGCCACTAATGGGGATGGAGCCGTAGTGTGAACAGACAAGCCATCGAGAAGAATGCCGGAAGAGTCGCTAACGAGGGCAGCAAAACCACAATTGAGAGACTCTGGATGCTAATTAAGAAGCATATGTGTTAATTTTGAAACAATGAGCAGGAGGAGGGGACCATCTGGTCTGTCTGGGAGGAAGGATGGGGGGCGTAATCCGAGACTTTGTTGTGGATTGAATGAACTCATGGTGAGAGCGAGTGGCTCGATCAATGACTTCCGATGGAGAGGGAGATTGGTGCTAGAACCACGTATAATCTTTCGCATTCCACAAATGAGAGTATCGCAAATTTGCCCAAGTCAAACAAAAACCTCTGGTCTGAACTAGTTCAATCAAATCTTCTTGTTGCGCTAGGTAAACTCGTCAAGTATTGGTGCAAGAGTACTTGTAACCTGTCCATTGTGTAAGTAGCGACTCCTTTCGTCGCTAAATTAAGCTTTCCCTTTATGAGTTTTCACTCCGATTTGCATTATTCACCAAGCCGCAGCCTCGATAATTTTTTTGTGTGATCATTTCGGAAAGCTTTGAAGAGGGGCTTGGTTGCGAGGAAAATCAAGTTAGGGAGAGCCATGAGGAATAGTTAATTTTCTTCCTTCTATAGCTATTAGTGGTCTGAAGGTTTTTATGGTTGGACATTATAGCAGGCTACCAGTGGCGGATCCAGGATTGGAACCTTGGACGGGCTAGATTTCTTAAAAAAAAAAATTATTATATATATATATATATATATATTATGAAGAATCTCGACGGTGCGAGAGAATTTTATTAATTTAAAAAAAAAATGCTAGTCATGGGGGGATTTAGTGAGCCTTACCCCTCAAATACATATCTATATAAAACTCAAAAACAAAATCAACAATCACCTAGTCAGAAACCACATTTGAACTTGAAGACTCAACATTTGTTCTTTTAAACCATGTGTCAATGAATTTTGACCGCTTCGGTTTTGGCTCATGATTTGACATTTTACTCTAAGTCTCTAACACTTATAAATTAAGAAATTAATTTTGAATTAACTAAAAAGTACCTTGGAAAGCATTAGATTGTAACTACTCTAATAATGGAGTCCAGAAATACTTCCATCCTGGCATCCTGCAGAAGATCATACATAGATGCACACATGAACAAGAAATTAAAACAAAGAACAAGAAAGCAGCAAATCTTGAAGTAGAAAAGGTGCAAATCTTCAAGTCACCGGATCAGCCCACAAATCTAACTCAAATTCCAAGAAATTGAAACCGAAGACGAATCCTTCACAAGACCAATCATCCTGACTACAGCCTACCTGATTTCCAGTCTGCAACCTTCATTCTTCAATCCACGAAAGCTTCAATCTAAATATCCAATACAACCTACGAACTTGAATTTCACATCAATCATTAACCCTAAAAATTGCCCCAAATTGGATTGATTCAATTAAACAAAATTGAACTTGATCAGTTCATCAGTTGATCTTTGACTCTCTGAGAGAAGTGAAGAAGGGAGAACCAGCTGAGCCACAGGAGGCAAGAGGGGGAGGAAGTGGGAGAGAGTGAGACTGTGAGAGACGATTGTCGTAGACCCGTAGTTGATGAGTAGACTAGTGGAGTCGAGAGAGCCGGCTAAACCGCAGGCGGCGCGAAGAGGAGAAAGTGGGAGAGAGTGACTGAGTGAGACTTAGAGACTGTGACTCTGTGAGAGAGTGAGAGACGATAGACGATTCACTAGAGATGAGAAGTGACCCGTAGTCGATGTCGATGAGTGGAGTGGGAGTTAGTTCGGGTCGGCTACTGCGGGCTAGACAAACCCCAATTAAAGAAAAAAAATGCATACATCTATTTTTTTTTTTGGGCTTCAAAATCTCGGACGGGCTGAAGCCCGTCCTAGTCTATGCATAGATCCGCCATTGAGGCTACAAAGGAGAACAATAAATACGCATGCCTGTTGTTTATATTTTTGTGGTTGCCATTTTTGATTCCATACATTGACGCTATACATTTCCAAAAATTTCTTGATTAGGCAGTATATTTTCAGATACAATCCCTTAACTGAGTACTTACTCACTTTCTATACACGATAAATAGCGTGATTTATTTTGTAGATTTCATTCTATATGTGCAATAGCATTAATGTGGTTAGCTTGTTAAATAGATTACAATTTAGATTTGAAATTTCAATCATTTGGTGAAGATTTTCCTTAAGGAGTTAGTTAAACCCTATATATACTAGATTAATTTACTGATGCATTATGCATATATACAATATACAGAGTCTCATGAAAGATATTGCTTTTCTTTGAATTGGATGAATTGGAGATGAAGTCTAGCCGGTCAACGATTTACCAAAGACTAGGTAGGGAGTTGGCATCTCAATTTAAAGTTTTTGGTAAATCCTTGATTCGGTTAGAGTTTGATTCCAGCATAAAGGATTGATGTAGTTCATGTATAAGTGGCTTAATTTTGAAGACCAATTCTAGTCGGTTAATGATCTACTAGAAAAATATAAGCACAATGTGCTTTTTTTAGTTTTCTGGTAGATCATTGATCCGATTAGACTTCAGGTTTTCAAGAATCTTCTTCATCATCAAACTAGGATTAGGTAATTTAATTGGTTCATATATCTTTTTTCACAATTTTTGTACAATTGGAAATTCTAACAACACATACAAATGAGTTCTGATCTCTAAATTTTGATGACAAAGTAAATGGGCTCAAGTTCAAGTTCGTTCTACTAACGTGGAGACTGCAATTTGAGACAAATGTTAAGAGCCTTTTCCAATCATAATACAAATTGGAGCATACTGATACACACGATTAATTCAACGTTATTCAACATGCAAGAGTACAAATGATTTTTTCTTCTGTTTTAAAATTTTAATGTACGTGGTGGAAGAGTTGTGCTTATAAACTACATTCGATTCACATGTACATCGTTGTTGATTGCGTTATAACATGCATTTATTCTTCTTATTATTATTTATTTTTTTTAAATTCTGGATGACAGTGTAACTTCCCAACCATGATGTCAGTGAAATTTGAACTTATGACCTCTACAGTGTTAGGCTAGCTAACTAACAGGCCATGACTCACTGACAACATGCCTTATTAGAAAAGGGAAATTACCCAAACTAGCTCGCCTGATCTCTCTTTCTATGGGAATGTGGTTGAAGATTTCAAAATGGGATTGTGTTCTCTTCCTGAGTCTGGAATCCAGTATGTTCCTTTTTCTGCTAATATTGTTGCACATAGATTAGCTAATCATGGGTTTGAATTTGATGTAACATTAGAGTGGTATCCTCACGCTCCAGATATAATCCCATATGCACTCATTTACAATTGTACTCATCATCAGTATTTTCTTCAATAAAGGTTTTCATTTTTGTCAAAAAAAGAAGAAGAGAAATTACCCCAAAAATATCATTTTCCCCATAAGTTTTACATTATTTTTGACAAGTACTATGATGTAAATCAAATTATTTTCCTACGAAGGTAATATTATTGTTCCTGTTCAACTAAACCCTAATTTGTGTTTAGCCCAAACTCTAGGTTACTTGCTCTAGTGGTAATAGGGTTAAATTAGAAGCATCTAGATTCATATTCAATGTACGATTACTTTTCTTGTATAATTGAGATTCTATGCATTGTAATCCTCAATATAAAGAGGCCCCTATTATCAATGAGAATACGCAGCAAATTCCTCTCAAATTCAGTTTCTCTACAACACGTTATCAGCACGAAGTTCTAACCCTGAAACCCTAAATTCGTAGCCTTCAAATCCCAGAAATATCTGACGCCCACCTTGAAGCACTCACCTCCAGAATCCCAAAACCGGCAGCGATGCCCCCAGAATCAACCTGAACTGGCCACTGGAAGTGACCAAACCGGCCTCCAAGAAGAATCCAAAAATCTTCTGCTTGGTTCGCCATCTTCCCGTCCACTCTTCACAACCACCTTTTGTCACAAGCTGCATCTCGCCCCCAGATTTCGGGAACCGTAAAAATCATCACTTGAACTAGCCTAGAAACGCCCGAACAGCCCGCCTGAATCCGCTGCACCTTTGAATCGCCGTCTGCCACTCTAGCCACTACCCAAAGCCAGCAGAAACCCTAAACCCAAAAGCTCAGAAGTGACTCAGCCCAAAGTCAGAAGCCCAGAGGCCCAAAAACCTGAAGCCCGCTGACGTCAGCCCTGCGTCACCAACCACGTCATCATCCATGCAGGCACACAGTCAGCCTGCCACGTCAGCAACTCCGATCAACCCTCCTGTCAACGCAGGTCAATACTTTTCCTGCAACACTTTTCCTGCCAACTTTTCCGGTCAAGATTTCCTGCAATTTTTCAAGGTAAACTTTTCTAAAAGTTCCCGTTTTTGAAGTTTTTATTACTTTTCTCTTCTTTTTATCGGGGACTTCTAACATCCCTTTCTTCTTCATAGGGGAGACCAAAAAGCTGAACTATGGGGGTTCGTGCTCACTCTAAACTTGGAGCTTGTAGAGTCCTCCAAACTTAGAGTTTGAAGAAACCGATCAACCACATACATCGTTGTTTCGATCTAATCCAAAACCCCTCTTGGAATCAAATTTTCTTGGAAGCAACTACACTCAGAAAATCCCTAATTTCTTGGAAGCGAACACGCTCAGAAATTTTATAGTTTTTCATGGTAACCCTCTTCGCTTCGAAACTAACCCTATTTTCTTGTTGTTTTTCAGGATGAGCAACCTGAACAAGTTGAGCTTCGCTCCACTAGAGACAACGATGGGATACTACTAGTGGGTCCGTGATGTGCGCCAGCATCTTAAGGCTGATGGGATCCTGAGTACGATCCAAGAGCCAAGTCAGGACGTGCTTACTCCTCAACAAGCTGCTGCTTTGAAAGCAAATAGAGCTAAGAGAAAGGTGAATGAAGCTAAAGCCATCATTCTCATAACAAGGCACATGAATGATGCGCTCCAAAATGAGTACCTCAATGAGGAAGACCCAAGAAAACTATGGGTAGAACTCGAGCAGCGTTTGGCAAAGTCTGTGATTCCCTGCTTCCATACTTAGAAGTGAGATGGTATAGCCTCCGCTTCTGTGACTTCAAGTCTGTACTTGACTACAATTCATAAGCACTTCGTATCAAGTCTATGATGGAATTCTGTGGACAAAAAATCACTGATTCGATGTTGATTGAGAAGACTCTCTCCACCTTCCCCGTCTCTGCATTGATGATAGCCAAGAACTATCAGATTGATGTCAATGCTAGACGCATCACAAGATTTCATGAGCTAATTGGTGCCATGAACGTAGCTGAAAAGCACGACAACATACTTGTGAAGAACTATAACTCTAGACCTATGGTAACCAAGTCAAATCTGGAGTCTAATATTCTCGCCCTAAAGAGGAAGGAAGCCACCAAGATAAGCGTGCATGGAACCGTGGAGGTAAACGTGTGAAGAGAGAGAGAGGCCAAGCCTCCGGTTATGGTGGTGACGCCACCAAAGGCAATAACCTTCCTCATAGCGCTCCCAAAGCGCCTCGATCAAGGGAACCTGACCATAATAATGCTTGTCTCATATGTGGACTACCTGGACATTGGGCAAGGGCGTGTAAAGCATCCCAGAACGTTACAAACGCATACAAGATGTATCGTGAAGCAAGGGAGGCAAATTACATGGAACAAGATCAAGATGGTGATCTCGATCTAAGGGTAGAAGACTATAAGAATCAAGACCCAGAAAGTGGCGATTTTGATTAAGTCTTTTTATTTTCCAAGAGATGTAGGCAATTGCCATATTATTATAGTAAATGCCAATGGTATTAGTCTTTCTTCATAAAGGCGTACTCAATGTAAGTGTGATGTCTAGGAAGGTTTTGATATAAGTGGTACTTAAGTGAGCTTTGCTCCACCGACATCTCTCTACTCACCTGGTTACATTTGCATTGAAATTACCAAAAGGAGTTAGATGACTACCATTGTTTTGCATTAGCTAGTTTATTGGATTAGATTCTTTTTTGTTAAAGAAACGATGATGTAATTCCGTTTGGCTTATTAACAAAATTTGAGTGCTTTTCTTTATGACTCCTTTTTAATTATGAGCTTTTCTTTTAGGAATGGATGAACTACAATGTCTTGCGGATAGTGCAACTACGCACACCATTCTACGACATAGGCAATTATTCTTAGAGATGTTGCCTACATATTCCTCTGTGACTACAATGGCTGGGCCATCAGGTTTAGTTCAAGGACATGGAATGGCCCAATTCCTATTGCCAAATGGCAGCTTGATTAAAGTCACTGAAGCTCTCTACGCTCCTAAGGCAAATCGAACCTTATTGAGTTTTAAAGATATAAGAGCCAACAGATTCCATGCGGAAACGCATAATGAGAACGGAAAAGAGTTCATTTGCATTACCTCTAATGATTGCGGACGAAAGCGCATCTTAGAGAAGCTTATGTGTCAATCTAGTGGACTTTATGTCACTACAATTCGACCAATTGAATCCAATAATGTCATAAGAGAAGATCTCTTGGATTCAGACACATATTGGCTTTGGCATAACCGACTAGGGCATCCTGGTCGTGATATGATGCTCCGTATACTAAAGACTTCACACGGACATCCATTATTCAAAGTGAGATGAAGCAAGAATCAAAAATTGATTCCTGGACTTAGCAAGACCGCAACAATTGCAGCTTCTGGTGCTGCAGCAGTCTTGGGGTTCCATAGGGCTGCCGAAGTCCCATGTGATGACGCCATCAACGGCACCAACCATGAGCATGACGCCATGGTTGCCTCTCCTAGTGGCCATGACGCCACACACACCAATTTCCATGGCTCTAATGCCATGATGGGAGATATAGTCACACATTTTGCTTCTAATAGCGCTACAGACACTCAGGCCCAACCAAAATCCTCATTGGTTGCCTCCAAGGCCCCTCGCTCATTTTGCAAAGCCTGTTCATTTGGGAAATTAGGACCGAGACTGTCTTACGCAAAGGATCCCAAAATACTCATTCCGTTCCTACAAAGAATCTAAGGAGATATCTGTGGACCAATTCAACTATCATGCTGACTTTTTAAATACTTTATGGTATTGGTTGATGCGTCGACAAGTTGGTCACATGTCGTGCTGTTGTCCACTCGAAATACTGCTTATGCTAAACTCCTCACCCAGATTATCCGTCTACGGGCTCACTACCCTGAACATCATATTAAGTCAATTCAACTAGATAATGCTGGGGAGTTTACATCGAAAATGTTTGATGACTATTGCATGTCACTAGGGATTGATGTAGAGCAATGTTCATACCCAAAATGGTCTCGCAGAAGCTGTTATCAAACGACTACAGATGATAGCGCAGACATTGGTTATGTGCACCAATCTCACTGTTTCTGCTTGGGGATATGCAATACTGCATGCAGCGATGCTAATTCCTCTACGACTCACTGCAACCCGATCTTACTCTGCGTTACAGCTAGTGACTGGGTACAAGCCTGATATCTCGCACTTATGCATTTTTGGGTGTGCCATTTATGTGCCTATTACGCCGCCACAACGTAATAAGATGGGTCCACAACGACGAATGGGCATTTACGTTAGATATGAATCTCCAACCATCATCCGCTATCTTGAACCCTTGACAGGCGATCTTTTTACCGCTAGATTTGCGGATTGTCACTTTAATGAGACAGTCTTCCTATCGTTAGGGGGAGATAAGAACACATATGTTCAACAGGAACGACAGGAATTGTCGTGGTCTGTCCCCACTATGTCTCATCTCGATCCCCATACCGCACAGTCCGAACTTGAAGTGCGAAGAATAATTGAACTCCAGAATGTAGCAGAAACTCTGCCTGATGCGTTTTCTGATGTTGCCAAAGTGACAAGATCACACATACCCGCTGCAAACTTGCCTGCAAGGATTGATGTCCCAAATAATGGACATAACGCCATTCCCGTGACACCAGGAGATGGTGCCATTGCCCAGAATGGCAATGATGTGGAGTCTATGGCTGCAGGTCCCGCAAGAAAGAGCGGTAGACCGATTGGTTCAAAGAATACTCACCCTAGAAAGAGAGGGAATGAGGCACAAATAAATCATTTGATCATCGATACTCAAAATCCGTCCCATGAGAATGTTCCGGATTATGGTTATGTCCAAGAGAAATCATTGGGGGACTCCTCAATGTCAGAACCTATCCCTGAGATCATAGAGATCTCTGTCAATTACACTAGTGTACATGGGACATGGGAAAGAAACTCCATCATCATTGATGATGTATTTGCGTATTCAGTGGCGTGTAAGATTATTGAGACCGATGACATCGAACAACGCTCTGTTGATGAATGCCAACGTAGAGCTGACTGGCCAAAATGGAAAGATGCGATCCAGGAAGAACTTGATTCTCTAGTGAAAAAAAAGGTATTTGGCAATGTTGTACCAATACCGCCCAACACCAAACCAGTTGGTCACAAATGGGTATTCGTTAGAAAGCGTAATGAGAAAAATGAGATTGTAAGGTACAAAGCTTGCCTTGTGGCGCAAGGCTTCTCACAACACCCTGAAATAGACTACGAGGAGACCTATTCTCCAGTAATGGACGTCATAACGTTCTGCTACCTTGTCAGTTTGGTAGTTTCTGAAAAACTGAACATGCAGCTTATGGATGTGGTTACAGCGTATCTATATGGGGATCTAGATACGGAAATATACATGAAAGTTCCAGATGGAATTCAGCTACCCAAATCAAGTGGCTCCAAACCACGGAGCGCGTTTGCAATTAGATTGAAACGCTCACTATATGGATTGAAACAATCTAGACAGATGTGGTATAACCGTCTAAGTGACTACTTGATTGGAAAGGGATATGTCAACAATGAACTATGCCCATGTGTGTTCATAAAAAGGACAAGTTCCGGATTTGCAATAGTAGCAGTTTATGTCGATGACATGAACATAATTGGCACCCTTAAAGAGTTAAGAGAAACCGCTGAACACTTGAAATCCAAGTTTGAGATGAAAGATCTTTGGAAAACACGGTTTTGCCTCGGTTTAGAACTTGAGCACCATAGAGATGGTATCCTGATTCATCAATCAGTTTATACCCAAAAGATGCTTAGGCGTTTCAACACTAACAAGATTAAGCTTTCATGCACCCCAATGATCGTCCGTAGTCTTGATCCAAAGAAGGATCCATTCCGTCCAAAAGATGATGATGAATAAGTGCTAGAAGCAGAAGTGCCTTACCTAAGTGCAATATGCGCATTATTGCACAAGACCGAATATCTCATTCGATGTGAACTTGTTAGCTAGATATAGCTCTGTGCCAACATGACGCCATTGGACTGGTGTTAAAAATATCTTTCGATTCCAAAGTGGTGCGATTGATATGGGGTTGTTCTATCCCTACAGAGAGAAGATGGATTTGAACCCATCTAGTGTCATGGATGCCACATATGGTGGACTACGTTCCCTCTCCCCATCCCAAAATGATATAAGTGTTTTGGAAGGTTTGTTGATGCTGGGTATCTCTCTGATCCACACAAAGGTCGCTCCCAAACTGGTTATGTTTTCTCCATGGGAAAGACCACGATATCTTGGAGGTCTACAAAGAAGACCTTAGTCCCTACCTCTTCGAATCATGCAGAGATTATTGCTCTTCATGAAGTGGTACGATTGATATGGGATTGTGTTAAAGATTATTGTTATTCATGACGCCATTGGACTGGTGTTAAAGATATCTTTCAATACCTAAGTGGTACGATTTATATGGGCTTGTTCTATCCCTACAAAGAGAAGATGGATTCGGACCCATCTAGTGTCAGGGACGCCACATATGGTGGACTACGTTCCCTCTCCCCATCCCAAAACGATATAAGTGTTTTGGAAGGTTTTGCTGATGCTGAGTATCTCTCTAATCCACACAAAGGTCACTCCCAAATTGGTTATGTTTTCTCCATGGGAAAGACCGCGATATCTTGGAGGTCTACAAAGCAGACCTTAGTCTCTACCTCTTTGAATCATGCAGAGATTATTGCTCTTCATAAAGCAGTTCGTGAATGTATATGGCTTAGGTCCATAGTTACGCATGTTCGAAGTAATTGTGGTCTGAAGTCTACCACAGACGAGCCAATAAGCATTTATGAGGATAATGTTGCTTGCATTGAAAAAATGAAGCAAGGCTACATCAAATGCGACAACACTAAGCAAATATCACCTAAATTCTTCTACAATCAGCAGCAACAGAAGCTTCTCAAGATCAAAAAAGTGAACTATGTTCGATCTGAGGACAATGTGGCAGACTTGTTTACTAAGTCATTGCCCAAATCCATGTTCGAGAAATATGTGGCAAGAATTGGCTTGCGAAAATTATATGAACTCCCATGATCGTAGTCATCAGGGGGAGGTGCAGACATCAGGGGGAGATGTCTTCATGTTAGTCTTGAAGCGTGAAGGGTGTGTTGTGCTCTTTTTCTCCTTCGACCGAGGATATTTTTGTCCCACTGGGTTTTTGTTACTCGGCAAGGTTTTTAACGAGGCAACGAGAGAAGCACCGCATTTGGGCAACACAAGGGGGAGTGTTCAAGTAAACCCTAATTTGTGTTTGGCCCAAACTCTAGATTACTTGCTCTAGTAGTAATAGGGTTAAATTAGAAGGATCTAGATTTCTATTCAATGTACTATTACTTTCCTTGTATGATTGATATTCTATGCATTGTAATCCTCTATATAAATAGGCCCCTATTATTAATGAGAATACGCAGCAAATTCCTCTCAAATTCAGTTTCTCTACAACAGTTCCATGTATTTTAATTTTTTTTGGGATCATTTTACCCTTTAAGAGTTCTTTTGTACTACACAACTGAACTCTCCTCTCTCTCTCTCTCTCTGGTGGTCAATCCTTAGAACTGATAGACTATAAATATTTGACAAAGCCAAAGGACTAAAGATGACTAGCTAAGACTATTTAAAAAAAAAAAATTTCAAAATAAAATCAAATAGAGAATGATGAGATTAAACAAAAGAATAGTTCAGACTTCTTCCGTTTCTTTATCCTTTTTTTATTTGTCCCTTTTGTTTTTGGAACTTTAGGTTTTTTTTTTTTTTTTTGAAGAATATTATGTCGCTATATTAAACTCAGGCTAGAAAGGACCATTACATATCCTCCCTCCCCTCTACCATCTATGGATAGATAAAGAGTTTGTGGTAAACCACAGCGATACATAGATTAGGTCCGATCATTTGACGGTACTCATACTCACTTATTCAAGAAAGCCTATAAACTATGTTACCAAAGACAAGTAAATAGGCAAAGTTCAAAAGAAACTAAACTAAATTTTCTCCTTGCCCTTAACACTAGAGCTAGGAGGTTTGCTAGGGCAAATCACCTTAAGCACTTCTTCAGCAGAAACCTTTTTATGTCTTGGACTGATTTTTGTTTTTCGACCCCAAAGGTATTCCTTTCTTCTTCTTCTATTCCACCTTGACCAGTGGTATGGCTTCCTTTGGGTGCAGATCTTCCTTAGGTACTAGGACACCTCCTGGAGCTTCAATCAATCCCCAAGACTTAGCAGAGAATTTAGTATGAAATTCCGGGACTTTTAGTTTCTTTGGTAGCATAGATGAACTGGATGCAGTGTCACTTGCACCAAACTGAATTTTCAGATTTTTTAGGGATGTGTAGGGCGATGTAGGTCGGCCCCTTTTTGCAGTAGTTGGTTCAGTTATCACTGGGACTAATGCTAGGGCGTTGTTCTCTTCAGCAGGCCTTAAATCTTCACTTCTCAACACAATGGGACGACGTGGCTTGTGCCCTGTTGGAGTACCAAACAAATTTTGAGCAATTGGAGGCAGAATAGGTGACTGTACTCCATGAAACCTGAAGGTACCATGTTGGATACAAAGATCATTGAATCCCGGGAACTGGGAGGTCAGAGTAGCCCCAGTTGTAACCTGTTCATCAGCAATGGCATGTTGGACCTGTACATCCCCATTAGGTCATATATCCTGTTCAAGGAATCAATTAAACCCTATATACACTAGGTTAATTTACTGATGCATATATACAATATAGAGAGTCTCATGAAAGATATTGCTTTTCTTTGAATTGGAGATGAAGTCTAGCCGGTCAACGATTTACCAAAGGCTAGGTAGGGAGTTGGCATCTCAATTTAACAAAAAATCCTTGATTCGGTTAGAGTTTGATTCCATCATAAAAGATTGATGTAGTTCATGTATAAGTGGCTCAATTTGAAGACCAATTCTAGTCGGTTAATGACCTACTAGCTAGAAGAAAAATAAGCACATGTGCAATTTATAGTTTTCTGGTAGATCATTGATCCTATTAGACTTGGGGTTTTCATGAATCTTCAAACTAGGATCAAGTAATTTAATTGGTTCGTCTAGCTATATATTTTTTCACAATTTTTGTACAATTGAAAATTCTAACAAGACAAATGAATTCTGATCTCTAAAATTTGATGACAAAGTAAATGAGCTCTAGTTCAAGTTCGTTGCACTAAGGTGGAGACTGCAATTTGAGACAAATCCTAAGAGCCTTTGTCAATCGTAATACAAATTGGAGCATACTAGGATACACAAGATTAATTCAACGTTATTCAACAATAGTACAAATGAGTTTTTCTTCTGTTAATTTAATTGGTAATTTTAATGCAAGTGGTGGAAGAGTTGAGCTTATAGACAACATTCGATTTACATGTACATCTTTGTTGACTGCGTTATAACATGCATTTGCTTATTATAAAAGGAAAATTACCCAAAATAGCCTGCCTGATCTCTCTTTCTATGGGAATTTGGTTGAAGATATCAAAATGGGATTGTTCTCAACTTCAGTCTAGAATCCAGCATGCTCCTTTTTCTGCCAATAGTGTTGCACATAGATTAGCTAGTCATGGGTTTGAATTTGATGTAACATTAGAATGGTATCCTCATGCTCTAGATATGATGACGATTCATTAATGTGGCATAATTATATCGTATGTGACTACAATTTCAAAAAACATCATAGAATAGTTGGCAAAAAAGCCAAAGGCTAGACAAGATTGATTGAAATTGGTAAATACAGGGGCATTCGTGATGAAATTAAAAGTGTAGGGGCACAAATGATCGAGGATGTAAAGATCAGGAAGGTAAAATGAAATTTACCCGTTAAAGAGTAAACTATCCTGATCGATGGTGTCTTCGGCAATTGAACTGGAAAAGCTAACAATGACAATATTCCGAACTACGGAATACATTTCTTATTTTCATATAACTTTGATACAAATTGCAGCGGAGAGACAACGAATAATTTTTCTTGTACATGTCAAATATATATGCCTCAGCTTTCACCCTAATTGAGGTCAAAGTTGCTACTATTGCCTCCCACGGTACTCTCACATTATATCCGGTATAGATCAGAAGAGAAGAGTAAAGCCTTATACCGCGCCAAAGTCGATGGTGGAATTCTGCGTCGATATGACGAAGGAGCAACATATTAGCCAGATATTAAAGTCAAGATTACCCTATATTTTGTCCTTGGTACATGTACCTTCCCTTGCAATGATGTCATTGTATAGAAATTTTACCATACGCATCATCAAAACAAGAAATGCAGTACAGAAGTAACGAGATGGGAACGATTTTTGAGTACAAAATAGGCAGTTTTCGCCAGATGCTGGTCAGCTTGATTTCAGTCAACAGAAAGCAGCAACGTACACAGATATGAGTTTGACTGAACCCCGCGTGTGAATCTAAAAAGAATAAAGAATGAACCACAAAATCATGAAGAGAAGAATATGTATCCCACCAGTAGTATAGTATCAGTATTCAAGCTACAGGTTGTAGCAAAAACATTGAAGCGATACCTCGAGGTAGATAGATTATTGAGGAGGTGGCTTGTCTTCTTCCTACAATAAGTGGATAATAGACCTTAAAACCTCGTTAGGACCAGCGGTGCAATTCTAGAAACAAAGTTCAAAAATTAACCATAATATCACTACAATGTTGAAAGCCATCACATGCGAAAATAGTATGAGCTTATAGAAGCTAATAGTACATTCTGGTTCATAGATTAAGTACTTGAAAGTAGCAGCTATTTATATGTGTGTGTGTGTGTGGATGGGTGTGCGAGCGCACATAAACTAAACCATCTAGATACTACGAGCTTTGAGAAGTGCATCTTTGGATCATCATGGGACATTGAAATCCAGTAAGGGACAGAACTGGTTAGACATAAGAAGACTCATGTTAGAGATGAATGAAACGTCACGCCAAAACAAGAAATAAATAATCCAAGTATCAAAAGTTAGAAGCAAAAATAACGTTACCACTGGCTTTCTTATCAATTCCTTCAGAACAGAGTGAAGAGTTGAACGGAGTTCCTTGAACAGGACAGCAGTTTGTGCTTGACACGGGTGGAGTGCCCTTCTTCTGTGAGAGAATTAGGGAAAAAAAAAAAACTATCTATGACACTACTTCGATCGATCAATAGCAATGTTCTAAAACTCGACCGCCCAGGCCACCTAGGCGATGGGCGGTGCCTCTCCGCCTCGATTAAAAAAGAATTGGTGACTCTGGGCATTTGGATTTTAGGAGAGCCCAGGCAAATTAGGCGGGATCCCAGGCAAATTAGGTAGGCGGGCGCTGCGCTTGGGCTTTTTTTTTTTTTTGATATATTTGTATGCTTATTGCTTAACATTCTCTCCCTATTTTGATTCTTGAGGGCTCTTTTGAAATTTGAATATTCTAGATGCAATTTTATGGACAATTTTTAAGTTCACCTCTTAGGTAAATGAGCATATTCGTCCTCTCTTGCGATTAACGTATAATAACTTTATAATTTTCTAATCTAATCATTCATGTTGTATAACATAATACAAATATTAGCTCTAGCTGTAAAAAAAATAAATCAAATTTTCATTTCTATGAAATGCATGGACGGTTCATCATAACAGTAGTAAGTGTTGTTAGAACCATCCATTTGTTTGATTCAATTAGATAATTAAACGATTTTTGATTCGATTGATTTTTTACAGAGATGATTTTTAAAGGCTAATTTATGATATAGACCGTTGGATTATAAATTTATTAAGTAAAAATATGTTAATCGACAATGGGGATGAATATGCTCGTTCACCCTAGGGGTGAACCTAAAAATTGTCCCAATTTTATTACTCTTTAATTCTTTCTATATTTTTAATCATATATACAAAAGCTAAAAAAATTAAAAAATACAAAACCGTTTGGGCGCTAGTCCCTTGGCCACCGCCCGACTAGTGCCTAGCAATTTTTCGAACCTTGATCAATAGAAATACATAAACCAAATTTTTATGACCTTTGGGCCATCATTAAACTTGTTTGTATTTGGTACAAACTAAACACTACACAGACAAATATTAACTTTACATATCACAGTACAAAAAAGATGACTCTGCTTTTACATATCAAAGACAAATGTGAAGGCCAAAGCAGCCACTTATTCCTCCCCTATTAATTTTGTCCTAGATGAACCTTCCTTGAATTAATGTCATTTATATAGAATTTACATATAGATAATCAGGACAATTTATAAATTCTAGACTAGAATAGGCTGCTGCAGGCAGCTTACATTTCCAACGTTGTTAGCTGAGTAATTAGTAGAAGCTGAATCTTTGTAGCCTCCAGTGAAGAAAGGATGGTGAAGAGCTTGTGCAGCTGTTGGCCTCTTCAAAGGGTCCCAAGAGCAAAGCGACCCGATGAGCTCTACTGCAGAATCACTAACCCATGTCGGCATTACTGCTCTAAGACCAAGACTATCAATCTGCGGAAATTCATAGTTCATATGGCTTGCAAGAAGACATCCCTCCCTCCATGTATTCCTCGTTGGAGCCCCAATGACTCTACAAATCTGATACATCTGATCTGGCGAACTCGAACCCGGAAACAGGGGGTGCATGAGAAACAACTCAGCCATGATCGCTCCCATTGCCCACATGTCAACCTTTTCGTTGTAGATAAAAGAGTCTAGCAGCATCTCAGGAGCTCTGTACCACCGTGTGGTGATGTAATCACTGAATGGTGGGCCGGAGTTGATCTCCCTTGCAGCACCAAGATCCGAAATCTTGATCACGCCTTGGTTCACCAACAAGTTGTCCGGCTTCAGGTCTCGGTGGATGTAGCCATGTTGGTCATGCATAAATACAAGGCCTTGGAAGACCTGGAAACACATGGCTCGAATTTCGGCTTCGGAGAAAAGCTGCCCAGCGCTTTGCTTGAGGTGAATGAGTTGGGACAGGCTACCTTGCATGTATTCAAAGATGAAAAAGACGACGCCGTGTTGCCTCTGGACTCCCTTGAGGTTGACAATGTTTGGGTGCTTCAACTTGGTCAGTGCCTGCACTTCTGGTAGCTGTAGATACGAAGACTTGCACAAGTGCTTCAACTCTTTGATGGCGACGAACTCCCCGGTGGTCTTGTCTATGGCTTTATACACACGCCCGAAAGTACCCGCACCAACTTGCTTAATGAACTTGTATTGCTCCATTGAACAAAACCCTAGCTAGACAGAACCCAGATGGAACGATCTCAAAGATAGACGTACTCGATCTTGGAGGAAGAAACTGGTGTTGGCGTCTTCTTCTGCCACTGACTTTTGACCTGATCACTATTCAAGAAGCTATATTGGCCACCTCGTGATCTGCAAGAAACCGTAGCAGAGAACTTACCTACTTGAGTACTCTCTCCACTCTCCACTGAAATTGACATGTGAAGAAACGAGTCTACTATTTTATAGCAAGAGTTCACTCCTAGTCCTACTTGGGTTTGGACAAGGTCATTCTTGTCATTGTAAAAATGTTGCTTGAGTCCAAAGCTACAATGGACGGTGCCGATCTTAGGAGGGTACAGATATATCGACTATGATAAGAAAGCGTCTCCACATTTTTCTCTTATTTTTTCCATTTCTCTTTCTTAATTTTATTACAGCAGTCATATAAATAAGCAGCTTCTGCCAAATTTTGCTTAGGTCTCGGGACAGATAAAGATGATTAATGTTACCAGGCTAATTGAATATGAAGGGACAATAGAGTCATTCCAGGTTGTTGTTTTCTTATATTATATTGTCGATGAAAAGATTCGAGTCATTGTGACTGAAGAATATGAACCAAAATTTATTTTTGTTTGTCCAAGTAGCATCCTCGCCATGAATGAAAAGTTTGAATCTATCCAAAACTTAAATCTGCTTCTTTCTCACCGAGTCCAAATACCTTTGCAGGATATTGATAAAGTTTCTGTATCAACTAGTTTGTGAAGACGACAGTCAGCTTCATCTTATCATAATTCTGCTACAATAATAGAATTGGCTATGAATTTGATTGTTATACATATCTTACGAATTTCATTTGAGTCTTTCATAATTCGGTCTTGATTCTCAAATGCCAAAAATAACTTTTGATTAATATAGATTCATTTACTGTGCTCTATAAAATTTAAAATACCCTGATGGCCGTCTTTGGTGAACGAGCTGAAAAGCTAACAATGACAATATTCCGATCTACAGAATCCATTTTTTCTTTTCGTAAAACTTTGATGCAAAATGCAGCGGAGAGACAACAGATAATTTTTTACTAGTCCATGTCAAATATATACGCCTCTGCTTTCACCCTGATTGAGGTCAAAGTTGCGTCTGTTGCCTCCCACAATACCTCACATTAAATCCAGTATAGATCAGAAGAGAAGAGTAAAGCCGTATACCGCGCCAAAGTCCATGGTGGAATACTCTGTCCATATGACACATGAGCACCATATTTCAGCCAGATATGAAAGTCAAGATTACGCTATATTTTGTCCTTGGTGTTCCTTCCCTTGCAATGACGTCATTGTATATAACTTTTACCATACGCAGCATGAAAACAAGAAATCCAGTAGAGCAGTACAGAGATGGGAATGATTTTCGAGTGCGAAATAGGCAGTTTTTGCCAGATGCTGGTCAGCTTGATTCAGTCAACAGAAAGCAGCAACACAGAAAAGAGCTTGAGTGAACCCCGCGTGTGAATCTAAAAAGAATGAACCACAAAATCATGAAGAGAAAAATATGTGTCCCACCAGTATAGTATCAATAGTCAAACTACAGGTTGAAGCAAGGGCATGGAAGCATACCTCGAGTTTGATAGATTATTGAGGAGGAGGCTTGTCTTCTTCCAACAACAGATGGATAATAGACCTTAAAACCTCGTTATGACCAACAGTGCAATTCTGGAAACAAAGTTCAAAAAATTAACCATAATATCGCTACAGTGTTGAAAGCCATCTCATGCGAAAATAGTATGAGCTTAGAGAAGCAAACAGTATTCTTGTTAATAGATTAAGCACTCTAAAGTAGCAGCTACGTAAAAATAAATTTACGGGTCCATTAACGTAACATCTAGATTCTTTGGATCATCTGGGACATTGAAATCCAGTATGGGACAGAACTGATTAGACATAAGAAAATTCTAATGTTACAGATGAATGAAACGTTGCGCCAAAACAAGAAACAAATAATCCAAGTATCGAAACTTATAAGCAAAAAGAATGTTACCTCAGGCTTTCTTATCAATTCTTTCAGAACAGAGTGAAGAGTTAAACGGAGTTCCTTGAACAGGACAGCAGTCTGTGCTGGTGCTGTCAGTTTTAACCATCCATCAACGATTACAAGTCCAGTCTGATGCTGGATGTTAATGGAGCCACCAAACAGCAAAATAGAGTTGGGAGAAATGATTGTAGAGTCCCGCAAAAATACTTTGTTGGTTTCAACTTTTTCGAGGAAGACAAGGAAAGGATACCGAAATTCATTTACATTATGGTTGATAGAAGAAGGGTGTACATTGACTTTTCTTCTTCCATCATACCAGGTTGGACAATGGCTAGTTGCGTGACCAGGAGCCTGTTTAAGGTTATTGAGGACTGTTCCGGCAATGCCTTTCTCAGTGGCTGCAATGTTAGGGTATAAACCTGCACATATGATAGCTTTTACAATTGGTGAATGGTTTGAATACATATTGAAGGGTTGCGATGCATCCGAAAACCAAGCGTCAAGATTCTCTTTCTTTCTTCCATCAACCTGATATTTCTTTGGAAGATCAATGAGTCCAATATCAGCAAGCAGTGTTCCAAACTGTATCCTCATGTCTCTTATCATGTACATCACTGAACTGCTCAAATAATATGAATTGCAAAACTGCTGCGCAGCTCTAACCCCTTTGTCACGTAGAATCTTCTCCCATTTCTTGTATGCAGTTATCATTATGAGATGGTCGGATTGCTTGTCAACATCATTTGATTCACTTGGACCATCTAGCTTGTCAGTCAACAGTGCCAATTTTGCTCTTTTAGCATTTTCCTTCTCATCTTTTGGATGGACAAATGGAGATTTGTAACTTAAGAATGCTGAAATTGATAGAATTGGTGATAAGCAACCAAATATTCCACCATATATCATCATCTTCCCAATCAATACGTCAACAGGAAGTTTTGCCAAATGATGCCCAAGAGGCGTCAACTCTTCATCCGTTTCAAGAGCACCAACCTCATACAATATCTTAATTGCTGAAGTCATAGCCTCTTCCCTTGGAGGTTCCAAAGCCTGGGACAAAAATGGTTTTATGTGGCCCAGAGATAGTAACTTAATTTGTAAACACAACTCTACTAATGGCATTCGAAGCATCTCTGGAACCTGAAAGGGGCGCATCAGCTTTTCAAATCGATAACTAGTGTACAGGCAAAAGCAAATTCCAGGTTTCACACGGCCAGCTCGTCCTCGACGTTGCCTTGCATTTGCTTTAGAAATCCAATCCTCAACCATGCTCGACAATTTCTTCTGAGGATTATAACGATTCTCCTTATGCTTTCCACAGTCAATAACATAGACCACATCATCTATTGTTATGCTGGTCTCAGCAATATTAGTGGCTACAATAATCTTTCGTATGTTCTCAGGAGCCTGCAAAAACACCTTCTTTTGATCAACTGATGCAACAGATGAATGTAGCGGGAGGATCCAATCAGAAGCTGCTCCACCAAACCGGTAAGAAGCAGCTAGTTTATCAACTAAGGTGTAAATTTCAGATACTCCAGGCAAGAAGACAAGAATAGCACCTTCGCCGCAAGTTTCATCAACATGGCATACCAAGTCTTCAAGAAGATCATAATCAATGACATCTTCATTCAATCTTTTCAAATTTTGTCGAGTTTGCTCTCTGTAAGATTGATACGTATCATGAACATAATTTGGATTAATATATTCTTCAGAGAGTAGAGAATCATCACCCCAGCCAGATAAAACAAGATTCTTCTTTCCTCTGCTGTTGTCTACAGGACCAGTCTTCCCTTCGGTCGAAGTTCCATAGACCATGGAAGCCGGAGAATCTGATGCAAGCCGATAATCAATGCGCTCATAAATATCCTCAAGAAAATAAGTCGTCACTGGATGTGTTCTACCTTCTGCAGTAATCACAGGACAACCACCAAAGTAATTTGAAAACAAATTGGAATCAACAGTTGCAGACATTAGAATAACTTTCAGTTTTGGTGTGTTAAGAGCTGATTGCTTCTCAATCAGATTCTTCAAAACTATGAGCAGGAAATCACCCAAAAGAGACCGCTCATGTACTTCATCAACTATGACATGAGTAATTCCAGTCAAGTTTCTGTCTCCCACGAATTTTCTCAGAAGAATACCTGTCGTGCAAAAAAGAAGCTTAGTCTTTTCATTACTTGCATTATCAAGGCGTACTTGATAACCAACCAAAGAACCATTTGAACCGGGTGAAGGTTCACAACGCTCATCAGCGACTCTGTCAGCCACAGAAATAGCTGCTATTCTCCTTGGTTGTGTGCATATAATGTTACAGTGTCCACCACGTCCTGACTGGATCATGTCATCCAATATAAATTGTGGAACCTGAGTTGTTTTTCCAGATCCCGTTTCCCCACAAACTACTAGAACATTATTATCCTGCAACAGTTGCAATATATCACCCTTCAAACCAGCAATGGGGAGTGCAGCTCTAGCTCTCAACATTTCCTTGAATTTCTGCTTTTTCTGCTTATTCTCCAGTTCTTGTTTCAAATAAGAGCTCTCTGCATCTTTGCGAGGATTTAGTTCTGCATTTCTAGGTTCTTGAACCTGGAGTTGTGGAACCACTTTAGGAAGAGAATCAGAATCATATACAACATTAGCAGCAGAAGTTGAAGTAGAACCATCAGCTTTCAATAGTGAATCCACAAAAGTAGCTCTTCGGTCCTTAACACTATCTTCTACATTGGTTATTGTTTCCCCTTCCTTCCATTGAACAACTAGAGAAGCATAGGGCTCAGTAATTACAAGATGGATTGGGAGATCAGGAAACAGTTGACAAAGAGCATATGCTGCCACTCTATTCTGTGCATCCTCAGCTGAATCAAAAGTTACATCGTGATCAGGAAGCTGAAGAGTGACCAAACCCCCAGCCTTTCTGCTCTTACCCCTTCCACTAGCTTTACGCAAAACACTGATAGTATAAGAGAAACTATTATCCTTTCCCCGCACTTTATGAAACTTTGGGGCTTCCCATCCTGATTTTTGACATAATTGCTGAAAAATAGCCTTGGGAATCTTTTGAGGATCCCCCTTCTTCCAAATACCATCTAATTTCTCCAAATTTTTCTCACTGAGCATTTCTCTCAACTTTTCTTTCTTCTGTAGTTCCAAAATAGTAGGAGTTAGGAATTCGTTAGATGGTGCATCTTCCAAGAAAAAATTACCAATTTCCATATCAGTTGTCTCTTCTTCTGCAACAATTTTTTCCTGAACAAGTAAATCTGAAGGAGTAGAGTTGATTGGGAGCTGAACAGAGCTGCAGTGTTCCATATCATTACCGTCTAGTTTTAATTCATCAGCATGGAGTCCTTCAGACTGCTTGTAAGGCGTTGAACTAGCATCTGTGTCCTCAAAAGCAGAATAAGCTCGTTCTATCGACTGTTCCTGTTCAAATTCCAATGCCAAGATGTCGTCCGATAAGCCTAGAGCAGCCAACTCTTTCTTGAGATCACGTATCATTTTGCCTGCCCGTTCCTGGTTTTTCTTGTCCTTTTGTTGCTTGGCTTCTGCAGCTTCCAACCGCGCAGCGTGGTACTCTTTGGCTATAACATCATAAGACCTTGGTTTACTGACCTTAGCACCCATACCCTCATCATCTACATCATCTTCCCATGTACTCGATTCATCCTCTTCTTGCTGCTCAACATAGCGTTTGATCCAATCTGCCTGAGACGGTTGACATGAATCAAGTGTTTTATCATTCCACTGCCCCTTGGTCCTAATAGCAATCCCCGGCGTATCCTCATCAATCTTAGCAGACGTATCCACCGACGGAGTCCAGTCGTCCCGAGAAGTCAGTACAACACCAACAGAACCACCTGACACACAGCATGCTTATAGGAACTCACAATCAAATCCAACATTGCACAATTACACTCAATTTCAATACCCTGAATCTATGGAAGCATACAACAGATTTACGACCAATTTCCACACCCCGCATATCACATTTAAACAACATAATCCACTGTATACACAAACAACACAATGAGTTCAAATGTACCTTCATTTGCAGCCATCGAAACACCACTTGAAAACTTGAGTGGGAGCTCATTCCCAGGCACATTTAAGCACAACCAGTCCAGAGCAGCCTCATATGTAGCCCCCTCCTACTCAAATAAACGCCAAACAAAATTTCAATTAGGTTTCAGTAAAATTCTGCAAGAACCTAATTCACCAAACTAAGCAGAGAAAAGTTACAGCAAGTGAAATTGAAGGTGAAAGATTGATCAAAGTTACCTTGACGGCGGAGAGAGCGAGTTCAATCTGATCATTGGTGAAGCCTTCGCAGGAGAGCTGCTCGTACACGGCCCTGAGCTTCTTGGCCTTCTGAGCCTTGGAGAGCGACTCGTCGACGGGGACCGCGGCGGAACGGCCGGAGTTGAGGAGGAGGCGGCGGAGGCGGTTCTCGTTCTCGGCGGAAATCTGGAGCCTGGGGCCGGAGGACGTCGTTTGGGGTTTGGCGGTGTTGGGCTGGGGCTTCTGGCCAGACGAGGCCGGTTGGGGTTTACTGCTGGGCTTCTTGGGCTGCTGCTGCGGCTGCTTCTTCTTTGGAGCCATTTCTATGTGGTCGGCTGTGATCGGAGAGGGGTTAGAGGACGGTGGAGGTCTGAGTTAGGATTCCGTGAGCAGAGTAGAGACCTGAAAAAAGAAAAGAAGAGAGAAAACACAAACCTTTATGTACATTGGCAGTTTTCTTTTCAAAATCAATAAAAAATAAAATAAAATAAAAAAGACTAAATTTTAGTCTAGAGCTAAAATTAATTTAGTTCCTCATTTTTTTTTTTTTTTAATTACGATGGTCCCTGCACTTTCAAATTGCATCAATCTAGTTTAAAATTTGACTTTGACTTGAAACATAACATTAGGCTTGGGATCGGTTTGGCTCGGCTCGGTAACATGCCTATACTGATACCGATACCGAGTTTATAGTCGGCTCGGTTTGGTTCGGGACGCCGGAAACTCAGCTGCCATACCGATTAGGCCCGAATCCGATCGGTTCGGAACCAATCGGTACCACCTGCTTTGAATAGCAAAATTTCCAGAAACCTGAAAAAATGCAGCATTGTAAATTTGCAAACATCTCTAATTAGTTCTCCAATGAACTTCATGCACATTTCTGTCCAAAATGCAAATCAAAGCAGAACTTGGAACTACAAGTTAAACCACAGTAGCAAGTTCTGCTTAATATAGAACTTAATATTACATGTTCTAAGCCTATCAGCTTAATATTACATGGAAATGTTCATAAACCAGTTAACCACAGTAGCAAACTAGCAATTGAAATAAGTTCATGAAAATATGAAAGTATGAAACAATAAAGTTGAAAAATGAAAACTGAAAGAGTCCATCCTTGCAGCATAAACCAGAAAGTCAGAAACTGGTCACATCAAGGCAATAGGCATCAACTGTTTTCTGAATCATCTGACACCATTTCATCCTCGGAGTCATCTTCACTGAGTTGAACAACTTCATCATTAGTTCCAATACCATTCTTTCCCTTAGCTTTTGGAGGAGGACAAGAGGTTGAAGAGGCTGAGGTTACATGATCTACATACCAAAGTACAAAACACAAGAAACTATAGTCAGAATGTAAAAAATAAATGCAGAAACTGAAATGTAAAAAGCGAAAACTGAAAACTAAAAAATAAACACACAAAGTTAAAAATCTGCACCTTTCTCACACTTTTCATAGAACTCATCATCTTTGATGCATGGTTCATCTTCTATGCAGCTAATATCATTCCCCCTCAACCAACTTTGTAGACAAATCAATGCTTCGACAGATTTAGAAGTCAATGAACTCCTAAAGTTGTCGATTACTCTCCCTCCGGTGCTAAAAGCGGACTCCGATGCAACTGTAGAAACTTGAACAGCCAACACATCTTTGGCTATTGCTTGAAGTATAGGGTACTTGGCTCCATTGATCTTCCACCATAATAGAATCGGGAACTCGAACCCTTCCTTCTCATTTGTGAATTCAAGAGGGTCCAACAAGTATTTGTCTACTTCATGTGAAACCACAGCCATATCAAGCTCAGAAACTACTTTCCTCCAATCATTGATGTAAGATTGTCTTCCTCTGCTGCCGGTGCTTGTTACAGTGCTTTGTGAAGATGAGCTTTCAACCTCTATTTGACCTCTCTTCTTTGCAGGGGCCTCCTTTGGTGCATACTCTTCATACAAGGACATCAACACATCACGTAACTCCGTCGTTTTAGTCCGCACATCTTCCAATTCAAACCCTTCATTTGTCAAAAGATGAGTTACATGCCTTAGCTTGAATCTAGGATCAAGGATCAACCCCATAAACACCAAGGGATTCAAATCCCGAAAGCCACCATAATACTTGATGAATTTGGACCTCATATTTTCTGCCATATCACTCAAAACCTTCTGGGTGTCCAAACCTGTTGCAATTTCAGGTTCTATGAAGAGCTTGCTAATCTCCGATTCGATTGACAACACATCATGAAAAGTGGTATGGATTGTGGGCCTATTACTTGCACTAACTCTTAGAGTTACTTCATAAAATACCCTAAGAAACTGCACAAACACTTCCGCCTTATCCCATTCATCCTCTGATGGAGGCCCCACTCTAGGCCTCTTGCTTTTACTTGGAACCAAATTTCCATCCTCATCATACTCTTCGTCAGGCTCTTTGAAATAGGCTGAAAAGCCACTGTCCGGTTGCTCCTCCATCCTTGCAAAGGCTGCTTTGAACTTCAAGGCAGCTTCCAACATTAAGAATGTTGAATTCCACCTCGTGGGAACATCCATAACAACCAATCCTCTGCAAGGGATCTGTTCCAGTTCTACACATGCCTTAAAACTATCTAACCTTGCTGGTGAAGACCTAACAAACTTCACCACATTTCTAATGGCCAACACTGATCTATTTAGTCTCTTCAACCCACTACCAACAATCAAATTACAAATATGGGCAGTACACCTAACATGCATGTACTTACCCTCTAAGATTGATTCTGGTTTTTCTCTTTTGTTAAGTTTAGACCTAACAAACTCAATAGCACACTTATTGGCTGCTGCATTATCTACTGTGATGGTTAAAACCTTGCTAATCCCCCACTGAAGCAAACATGACTCAATCAAAAGACCTATGGAATTCCCACTATGATTACAAATAGTGCAAAAATTGATTATCCTCTTATGCATTTCCCACTTATCATCAATAAAGTGTGCTGTTAGCACCATGTAGTTGAAATTTTGAACACTTGTCCAAGTGTCAGTGGTTAGGCAGACCCTATAGTGTGCTAAATCAGTTTTCAACTTCTTCTTTCTCTTATCATACAATGTAAGAAAATTTTTAACCAAAGTTTTCCTACAAGGGACCTTAAACATTGGCACTGCAACATGACAAAAATGCCTAAACCCTTGCTTTTCAACGAAGCTAAAAGGAAGCTCATCAACTACAACCATTTCAACACGTGCTTTCATAACTTCAAGAGGATTAAATGCTACCATTTTCATAGAATTACCCTTACTTTTATCACCAGCAAGCACTTTCTGATTTTTATCTATCGCTCTCCTTCCGGGATAATACTTTCATGATTTGTTTATGTGCCTAATCATCCCTTGAGTCCCATTTTTGTAGGGATCACAAGCATAGTCTCCTAGAGGACCCTTAGGACAATATATACACTTAGCCCTCCTAAATTCTTCTACAATATCTGCTTGACCCTTTACTTTAGTGACTTTTACATCCTTATATTCCTTAAAGTGCTCCCACACCCAACTACGTTTTCTATCAGCTCGAGGATTGTTACTAACCTTGTCAGATGAGGAAGCTGGAGCTCCTCCATCCGTGACATCTCATTCAGCTCTGTCAGGGATTGAGGAAGAGGTACCAGTTGAAGAAACAACTAGACTAGAATCTCCTTCTTTCTGTCCTTGAGCTTTCTTCTTACCGCTTTTAAACTGAAACAAATAAATTACACAACAGTCAGGTTACTCGATTACATATAAACATGCAAATGCAATGCAATGCAATGCAGCTTATGAAGTTATGAACACGAAAACAGAAAGTACAGAGCCTCAAAGACTTTGGCTTTTTCTACAAACCATTTGTGACCTTGTGACCCGCAGACAACCACAAATGAGGCATAATCAATAACTAACACCATCTTATCATTGTCAATTTCAAATCAATAGAATCCCAAATTCAAATCAACCCCAAATTCAAATCAAGCTACACAATCATGCTGCTACACAATCATGAAAACAGAAAAATCTGAGAAAGTGAGAGACTTACTCCCAGTTTTCCCATCGATTTGGAGTGGGAGGCTTGAAGAATCGAGTTAAAGAAACGAGTTGAAGAATAGATTCCTCGATGGAGGCCAGAGAGAAGTGAGAGCCTTCGAATCTTCGAGGAGGGCAGAGATGAGTGAGAGAAGAGCGACAGCTTCCGATCTTCGATGGAGTAGAGGAGTGAGAGAAGAGCGAGAGCCTTCGAGTCTTCGAGTCTTCGATGGAGGAGACTTGGATCGAGTAGGTAGAGCTGTTGTTTCGGTCTCGGTTCTTCGAGAGGCTGAGAGTCTTCGATGGAGGTAAGTAGAGAGGAGTGAGACTGTGAGACTGAGAGGTTGAGAGTCTTCGATGGAGGAGAGAGGCTGAGGCCTGGGAGTCTTCGATAGAGGAGAGAGGTTGTGAGGCTGGGGCCTGGGAATCTTCAATGGAGGAAAGAGGCTCGATTTAGGGTTTGGGTGAGTTTGAGAAATGAGAACGGCAGAAGTAGAAAGTGTTTAGGTTTAGCAGTTTAGGGCTGAAATCAACGACAAGTCGTGCGTCCTATTAGAAAATCGGGTCGGGTTAGTCAAAATGGTATGTATTTGACCCATACCATGCCGACCCGTTTACATGCTATTCGGTTTGGGTCGAGTCAGTATTGTGTGGAATTGAAGTTGCAGCCTGACCCGATCGGTATCGGCCCGGATCGGTTGGATTCGGTCTCGGTTTTTCAGTATGCAATTCCCAGGCCTACATAACATCATACGCTGAGGTGAAACCGACATGGGGCCCATTTTCCAAACTCTGACCCTCAGTTTAGATGAAAAGTCCAAACTACAATTCTTTAGATTTTTTTTTTTTCTTTCTTTCTTCCTCTTCCAGTTTTCTATTCCCTTTGTTTTTCGACTCTACTTCCAGACCTCATAAACACCAACTCTACGTTTGATGTGATACACACACTCTCTCTCTCTCTCACATTCCCAGCCACCATGAATCTTTGCTCACAAGCTCCCACTACCCACAACCTCAACCAAACTCCGCACCCTCTCAAAATCGAAGCAACAGGAGGCCTCGATCAAATCCACCGTCGAAGCCTTTCTCTTCGCCTCCGCCTCTGCCTCTTGATCGGTGCCTTCCTCGTCTTCTTCTCTGATGACTGACTTGGACTCGTCAAGGTAGCCCAAATGTTCTCAGGGGTGTCGATCGGGTACTTGACCCGGTAGGCAATTCAGTATGCGGATGGATGAGTCAGAGGACTTGGAATCGGAATCAGAATTGGAATGGAAAAGGGAAGAAAAAGAGAGAGTGGATGATGGTGTGGTGAGATTTGCTGAGTTGATTCGGTTTCAGGTTATTATTTAGTAATGGGGTATGGGTATTATGCATTTTTTCGGAGTGTATGGTGAGATTAGATTCTGGGATACAAGGTGTGGAAATGTAGTTTGGGATATACAAGAGAAAGTTGATTGCTTTTCGGATTTCATGGTTTCGGAAAACTTGTTAGCAATGTTCAAGATTGGTGGGAATTTCAGTGCAGTGTTCATTGCAGATTTGAGAAATTTAGGTGTGGAGTGGGCTTGGGTTTGTCTTGGTAATAGGAAGAAAATGGTTATTGAAAAAAAGGAGGGATTGAAAGCCATGGAAGCCGAGTGTTTTGTAGTTGGGAGGGGGGGCAGAGAGAGATTTAGAGGTGTACGTGCTCAGAGGTATTTATAGGCTCTAAGAAGAGTAGTGAAGGTGGGTCAGATGACATGCTCCTTAGGAAGTATGTAATGGGGACGATGGGGAGTATAGGGGAGATTCCAGGATAAGGAACATGACTTGTGGAGGTAACAAGATGTTCATTATTAGGAAGGACCAGCAATATGTTGAGTGTTAGCTAAATAGTCACTCTCAAGTATAAGAATCAAGTTATAGTGTAGGAGATTATGAGTAGGGGATATCGTACCCAAGGAATTGGAAAACTCACTCTAGCTAAAGAAAATCTAAAGGATGCTAGATGAATATGCAAATGTACAAGTCATAAACAAGGGCACACAAGTGAACCAAAGTTCATGGTGAATATATACAAGATGGTGAGTGGTTTGATTTTTTTGGCTTTGGAAATGGTTTCGAATCAAATTAACATACAATAACTTGAAATGTAAACTAGGCTATATTAAACTAGATGTGATAGATTGGATGGAAGTTAGAGCTTTAGGTTGTTCACCATAGCCTCCCTTGCATGCATTGATGTTCAAACTATAAGTAATGCAATCCCAAATATCCAATTACCCTCTTAGCAGCTGGATAAGACTACTAAGGCCTAAACACCTTTTATTTTATTAATTTCCACCTGATAAGTGCGAAACTAACTACCCAAGAACAAGTTATATTACCTGATAAGTATCAATTCCTTGCTCCTAGATGCATAAAGATTTGAGTTTAGATAATCAAGCAAGCAAACCAATCCTAGATCTAGGTGATTTTAACTCACTACCCTCACATACACACCTAGTGTGCTATCATGCTTTCAATGTCCAAAGCTAGCTATTCTCTAAACATTGTTCATGTAATGACAAATGCAAAGTATTCAAATTAGCTAGATTCAAATACAAGCATTCACTTCTTAAAATAGCATGTGAAGATGATCATGGAAAATGCATCAAATAAGACTCAAACATCAATTTATTACAAGTTTGTCTAGGGCTTTCAACCCTAGCCCCAACAAACTAACTACTCACTCATAATCAAATAGATAATCTTCAACATGCTTATGAACATCAAACTAAAAAGTTGGGATAGAGAAGGGACTATTGATAATCAAGTTGAGGATGGTGTAGATGAAGTCATGAAGTCATTGACATGGTGAAAATGGTAATAGTGATGATGATTCCTCAAGTAATACTAGACTCCTCTCCTTCTTCTTCAAAGGTTAATGATGGAATATGAGATGTAGAGATGATCAAATGGTGAAATGGTGGAGTGGTGAAGCTTTTTGTCTATGAAATGGAATGAGTAGATGAAAAAGATGATGAAGGTTGTGATGGTGGTAATGGAGGTTATGAATTTATGATAGTGGTGATTGAGATTTTGTGGAGGAGATGATAGTGGATTGTGTAGAGAATATAGAGAGAGAAAAAGATGTTATGGAGTGGTATGGGTGGTGCCTTAAGAGTGTAATGAAGGGATGCTTATATAGAGAAGAGAGAGAAGTAAAATGATTAATGGAAGCAAAATGGAGCAGCTCTAGCATTGTAAGAAGCATGTGTTGGAAATTTTGATTGTGTATTTCAAAATACTTTGTGTAACTCCCAATGCTTTGAAAAACTATTTACTATACATTTATGCTTAAACGTTACTACTTCATTATGATCATAATATTATGGCATATTAAGGTTATAGGAGTTACAATAGTCCAATAATTATCTTATTAAATTTGCATCATATCTCTAAGTATTTTCATCTACTATATATACATGTCACTTCTTGCTCTTACACACACAATGAAATTCATTATCTTCTATAGTTCTCTCCTAGCCATTTCTCTAGTGAGTTCATACATATTCTAGAGTGTGTTTTGTTCTTTCTCTTCCATAATGTCAAAGGGAAAAATCAAGCATTTCTAGGATCTAAGTTTGCGAGTGTACGCTTATAAGGATTAGCGGTTGTTGTACCCTGGAGGGTATGGCGCCACAAACCTGCTACACCGAGACATTGTCTCTGAGGGGCGAAATCTACTCTTAAGGGCAGTGTTTACACGCCTCAAACTCTTTTTGAAGTGTAATCATTTGGTGGCGACTCGCAAATCTAAAAGATAAGTGTTGATCTTCTATTTTCAGCTCATTATGGCATTAATGTGATTATATTTATTTGCTAATAAAATATTGTATTTGTGGAATTTTGTAGGAAACGAAATCTGATGACGAAAATACCATCCATCGACCAAATTTTCCAACAATCTTAAGAGTAGAATTGTTGGTGGATGTTTCCTTGTGGGATGCTTAAACATAAAGATAAGTCTGTTATTCTTTTAGTTGTTGCAAGTATAACTCTTTCTCGTTAAACATATTAATTTTCCGTGCTAAAATTTGAAAAAATGAGTTTGTTCTTTTGGTTTGGAATAATTATTATGGCAGTTAGCTTCACACATATTGCAAAATGTTAACTGCATCGTAATCGTGCATTAAACTTCAATTTTTTTATAATGGCTTATGATTATTAAATGTCTTCTTAGCTTTTCAAATAAGATCTCAATATGATCGGGCTGTTATTAATCTATTGCATTCATTCCTTTCATTTGGTGCCTTTGTTGTCCCTTGAAAAACAAAACTGTTTTACATGCAGTCATACATTATTGTTTTGCTCCAATAAGATTTTCTCTATTAATACTATTTATGTTGCACGGTTACAGTTGCATATATGATTTTGTTATAATTTATCATTTTTAATATATGTTACGATGGTAAAATGTATATATTTCAACTGCTAATGGGTTTTTAGTTTGCATTTGAATGTTGATAAGGTGCATTTTTCGGTTAGTAATGCATGGTATAATTAAGATTTAAGTTGTGTGATTTTAGTTTTATTTGCTTCATTGTTCAAAGGAATTATGTTTGTAACTTAAAAATTAACGGTTTCGCACATTTACTTTTCTATATTAATTTCTGTGTTTAATATCGTTTTACCATTTTCGTAGTATTTATTTTGCATCAATGATTGCTATTAATATTATGGTTTAGCAAGCGTTTTTAATTCTCTGTTATATGATTTGAACCATAATTATTTTATATGCACTAAAATATATTTTTACCGTTATAACTCAAAAAGTTGTTTCTTTGTTGTTGCCTTCGGAATACGTCTCTTCAAAGTATTTTTTCTTCAAGGAAGAAAAAAAATTTGAAATGTTGCCTTCGGATTATTGTTTCTTCGGAAATAATAAAGTTGTTGCCTCTCAATATTTCCGTTGCCTCTTGATTAAGATGATGCCTCGGTTGCCTGAAAAATAAATGTGTTATTGAGAAATTATTTTGACAATTTTACATCGACGGTTGCCGATGGCAATTTGATGCCTCGGAATATTAATGTCCCTACGGTTGATGTCCTCAAAAAGAAAAAGAAAAAAGTGTTGCCTCATTTACATCTTGAATGATGAATTGGACCTATCCTATGGGTTAGATATAACGGTTGCCTCGATACTTTAATGGTAATGAATATGGTTGCCTTGAGAATTTGGTTACCAAGAAAATAGTTGCCTAATTTCATATTATCGGTGCTTTCGGATATAATGCAGAGACAACAAGTCTCTAAATATGGTTCCCTAGCCATATTTGCTAAGATGATTAGCTGCATATGCTGCCTTAAGGTTTTGGGTTGCCTTTGGAATTTTGTTGCCTTTCAGTCAATGTTGCTTCAAAACAAATAAAAATATGCAGTTTTTTCATTAACACCTCGATATTGTCCCTTATGCTGACGCCTTGAAAAACTATCTCATTGATTGCTGCCTTCAGTTTATGCTTTGAGAAAATAGACATTCAATGTATCTCCATGATCAAATTTAATTTTGATCAAGAATTAAGAGACACTTGATGGCTCCAAATGTGGGGGTGACTAAAGTATCCGAAGTCACGAAATCGGTAAATATTGTTGCCTATTAAATTCTCAAGTCCTTGACATGAAAAGATTCGTTGCCTAAATATATATGGCTTGATATTATCTTGCCTATATATATGAGCTAGACAGATTCAAAAATGTGGGGGTCAATGCAAAACAAGAAAAAAATAGGCTCTTATATTTAAATGAGATTGGATAACTAAAAACCCAATAAAGATTACTTATTGTTGAGATTATTCAATAAGTTGTGTAGGTCAGAGTTGATTTTGGCCAATACTCTGACAAAACCACTAGACCAAAGGCCGAAGCTGGTGGTTAATACATCGAGGGGGATGAGACTATGCCTATAACAAAGATCAAGAGTGATTGTAACCCAACCTATGTGAATGGCGATCCCAGGAAGTAGGTTCATATGAGTAACAACAAGTCACTTGTTGATCAGTGGTGCACTATCAAAATAAAGTTTGGAGTCTATCCCTATGGTGCATAGATAGTGCTTTAACTGGAACGTATAAGGATGAACTTTGTTATTAATAAGTACCATAGCCCTTACACATGGGTGGTATGTTTGATTCCAGTACACACTTGATGGACTTACCTATATGAGTGTGGAAGTGGGGCCGCTTCCTATGAAACTTGGGCAAGTCTTTTAGAGCACTCATGAATATCCAGGTAGGGGCGCATGGCCTATTCGTGCCCACCCGCGAAGAATGCTTGATTTCGAGAGTTCAGTGTGGATGGTAGTTCTCTGATTCATATTAAGAAATTTTGGTTCATAGAAAATTTAATTTTCACCAAATTTCTATGGATCACAATTATTTATCCTATGACTGGTTCATAGTCCAAAAGACACCAGTTCAGAAGCATTGGATTCTCATTTTCCTTTGGCACTTTATAATTTCCTTTTTCATTTAGCAGCTTCCGTATTTTGAAATATGTGGGGGATTGTTGGAAATTTTGATTGTGTATTTCAAAATACTTTGTGTAACTCCCAATGCTTTGAAAAACTATTTACTATACATTTATACTTAAACGTTACTACTTCATTATGATCATAATATTATGGCATATTAAGGTTATGGGAGTTACAATAGTCCAATAATTATCTTATTAAATTTGCATCATATCTCAAGTATTTTCATCTACTATATATACATGTCACTTCTTGCTCTTACACACACAATGAAATTCATTATCTTCTATAGTTCTCTCCTAGCCATTTCTCTAGTGAGTTCATACATATTCTAGAGTGTGTTTTGTTCTTTCTCTTCCATAATGCCAAAGGGAAAAATCAAGCATTTCTAGGATCTAAGTTTGCGAGTGTACGCTTATAAGGATTAACGGTTGTTGTACCCTGGAGGGTAGGGCGCCACAAACCTGCTACACCGAGACATTGTCTCTGAGGGGCGAAATCTACTCTTAAGGGCAGTGTTTACACGCCTCAAACTCTTTTTGAAGTGTAATCATTTGGTGGCGACTCGCAAATCTAAAAGATAAGTGTTGATTTTCTATTTTCAGCTCATTATGGCATTAATGTGATTATATTTATTTACTAATAAAATATTGTATTTGTGGAATTTTGTAGGAAACGAAATCTGATGACGAAAATATCATCCATCAACCAAATTTTCCATGTTGGAGGTGGAGTATGAGAGTTGTAATAGATCCTAAAAACAAGGGAAAGAAGTATGGAAGAGATGGAGTAAAAAGAGGGAAGTAATGATGAGTTATGAGAGTGTAGAGTAAAAAAAAATGACTTAGAAAAAAGAGAGGAGCAGCTGCTCTCTTTGTTGTCCATGGGAAACATGAAAATGAAGAGTGTTGGGGTGGTTTTGGGTCACCAAAGTCAATTTGGCAACCAAATGAGAGAATGTGCATAAGGATGCCTATTATCCAAAGGATAATATGATAGACTAATCTTGTTATAATCTTGTAGAATTCTTTTAGGACTCTCCTTGATAGTTTCAGCATCATATACCTTCAAAAAATGCACAAGAAATCTGTCCAAAGAAGGTTCTAGGCTAAACTGTCATATTTTGACTTTGTTTTCTGCTCCTGAAGCTTCCTTCAATTGAATCTCCATCAAGACATCAGAACAAACCTTCAACTTCTTCATACCAAATGTTCCTTGATAAGTGTAGATGATCCTGGTAAAATTTTAGAGCTTAGTTCGCCGTGGTTTGGCCTAAAATTCTGCCGGAATACTTACAGGTCAGGTGTTGCTAGTTTTTCGTCTTTTAGTCAGAAACTTGGACAGATATTTTGAAGGCCTTACACTCCGAAATAGCTCTTGAACTCTTCATAATAAATGATCCTTAGGATGTCTAGAATTGATATGGAAATTTTCAACTCATTTGGAGTTCGTTTGATCAGGCTGCCACCCCTTATTTCTTGTTTAGTTCGCTTTCTCTTAGCCGGAGTAAGAAAATGTACTAAGGTTGACTTTTTAGTGCATTTCCCATGCTTCTCCATCATTTCTTAGCATGATAAGGAAAACATAATAAATATATATAAATAAACACAAAGGTTAAGCAAAAGTACAAGATTAGGGAAATAATGAAATTGGATTAGTCAACATTAAATTGGACATTAGAACAAGTAATTTTCATGTTTTAGGGGACAAATATGTATATGAATTATGATCCAACATTGAGGTTTGACAGAATTGAGCCAGAGGATTTTGATTTCTAATGGCTTAGTTGCAATAGGTAGATAGGAATGATATCGTTGAGAGAAGGTAAGTCAATTGTGAGCTTGTGAGCAGAGATTCATGGTGGCTAGGAATGAGAGAGAGAGTGAGAGAGAGAGAGAGAGAGAGGTTTCAGATATGAGTGAGAGAGGAAGGAGAGGTAGAAGAGAGAGAAATTAAGAGGAAAAAAATTAGAAATTAGATTAAATTTAAAATATCCATTTTGCCCTTCTTGTAGATTCAAAATCAGAAATGTGGGACCCCCTTGTTGGCTTCAGCTCAGCACATGACGTCACATTTGGCGCTGGATTCAAATTTTGGATTAGGCTGATGCAATTTGGAAGTGCAAGAACCATCGTGATTATTAAAATGGAGTTACTCCCTATACTTTGCTCCCTAAAACAGTTCAGTTAGACCTGTAAATGGGTCGGATTTTGATCCGGACCCGATCCAGATCCGTGGCTATTGGAGGGGTTTGGATCGAACATTTTGATCCGTTGATCCATTAATGACCCGAATCCGTTAACCCGTTTATTTAACGGATCAAATATGGGTTTAGGTTGATCCGATCCGTTAATGATCCAACCCGTTTTCGTAATAATAAAATATTATTTTTATTAATATATTATTTTAAAAAATATATAAAATATAAAATATTACAAATTTTTAATACAATGTTTTTGTAGGAATCTAAGCATAAACGGCATTATCAAAAAAAGATGTCTAAAAATGGACATCTCCCAAGATTCAAGATACATTATCAACAAAACATGTCAAGAATGCCAAGATTCCAAGAAGCTTTATTATTTATCAATAAAGGTTTGCATGTTTAGTTGACCAAAAGGGTAAGAACGGTGTAGAACAATAGAAATTCAAAAATATTTGAAATTATAAACAGATCGGATTAGCGGATCGGGTATCCGTTAATCCAGCGGATACGGGTTTGGATCAAGCTATCAATGATCCGCCGGGTTAACGGAGCGGGTTTGGATCGAGTTTTTTCTTTTGGTAAACGGATTTGGATTTAGGTCGATCCGATCCAAACCCGGTCCATTTACAGGTCTAAGTTCAGTCCCTCACTTTCTAAATTAAACAGAATACTCCTTGTACTCTCAATTTCTCACTCAGTAGGTCCAAAATACCTATTATACACTTCACATCCTCTTTTTTTTTTTTTTTAATTTCGTCTCTTTTTTATTTTTATTTTTCTTCTTCCTTTTTTTTATTTTTTTATTTTTTTATTTACTCTCTCTCTCGCACACCTTTTCTCTCTGTCGCCCCAGAAAATACGACCTTCGATCGTCAGATTTTGGCACTGCCACCACTAGATGATGCAGCTTGGACCAACAGACGATTGAAGAGGAGGTGAGGGGCATGAAGTCTACACCCTCTTCCAATTTCAATCCACCAAAGATCCAGGTGGAGATGATGAACCAGCATTCTGGGCTGGCTTTCGGGTTATGGACTCAGGTAATCCAAATTAGCTCTTACATTTCAGTCTTTCGATCAATAGTTTTTAGCTTCAATAGTGAATTGGGTCCGCGTCTCGATCTTGATTTCTTATTGAGTTTTTATGGGTTTCATCCCTGCTGTGAAGGTAGTGTTTGTGTTTATAGAACTGGGCTTCATTTGATTTACTGGTCCTTGCTATGAAAGCATATTTCCTTTGTCCTAGTAAGGTTGATTGAAGACCTTATTTGATTTACTTATCATTGCTCAGTGGTTAGAGCGCTCACTACCTATGATCTAAGTCCTGGGTTAGAGTCACTATGAGGGTAGGAGTGAAAAAAAAAAAAAAAAAACTTATCCTTGCTCTTAATTTCATTGTTAGTTTTAATTGTGAAATTAATTGAATGAGGAACCTTGTGCTCTCAACGTCAATGGAGATGGAACTGGCTAGTAAAGATGGAGATGAAACTGGCTAGTGAGGATGCTTAGATATATTGGTCATGTTTTCCGGTGCGACAAAGAGAGAGAATATTTTTTTTTTTAATGAAGAAGAAAAAAAAAAAATTTTAAAAAGAAGAAGAAAAAGAAGAAATTAAAAAACAAAGAAAAGTACATATAAAAAAAAGTGAGGGGTATAATCGGTATTTTGGACCTATTGGGTGAGAATTTGAGAGTACAAGGAGTATTCTGTTTAATTTAGAAGGTTTGGGACTGAACTGTTATAGAGAACAAAGTATAGGGAGTTACTAGTATTTAACCCTTAAAAAAAAAAGTCAGGGAACAAACTGATTTTAGCCCTAAAGTTCGAAGGTCTAAACTGAATTTAGTCCCAAAAAAAAAAAACAATAATACAATTTTTATGAAATATTACACGATAGGAAAATGAATATTCATATATCCGCACAGTTTTACTAAATCATTAGAAAAATACATACATCAAAGCGTAAATTCCTGCAATAATAAATTACTATGCTTACTCGACCTAAATAGGGTATGGCGCCCTAGCAAGTATACTTCATTATAAAACTTATTGCCCACTTATTTAGTAAGAAATAAAACAAGAAAGAACACAAAACAAACTAAAAAATAAAAGATGTTTTAACTAACTACACAACTCGAATGAGGACGAAATAAAATCTCGTCCATTCATGCAATTGTGGTACTAAATGTCATTCATCTCACCCAAAGTTTGTCACGTAGTATATATAGTAGCCAAAGCAGTTAAAGACCACACACCTACGCCTTTCTCTTTCCCCTTCCCCGAAGAGAATGGGAAATTAAGATAAATGGAGGAGGATGGAGTACAGCAGTTGGTTCATTAACCACCTCTGTTAGCTTCGATTTATTTTGACGTCCTCATGGCCTGCCTCCAGCCTTCTCCTCCTCACCAGCCATAACGATCACCTGTACCTCCACCAAACTATATATCATTTGTCCAAGCCAACCTTAAGTTCTCTGCAACCAAGGTCAAAAGAACCAGCTCAGGAAAAATAGGCTCCTCTTCGGAGCAGTCTCCGACTCCTCATCCTGATCCTACTGCATACTAGCAATAAGCAACCTTACCTCCTCCATCGATCGGCGCTCTTACACTTGCTTAAGGATGACAACCAAACCGAGTGCAGGCAGCACATTGTTCTATCATAAGAACATGGTGGAGAGGGAATGCTGAACTTTTGCCCTAAAAATTAGGGGAGACAAACCTGAATTCGATCTCACCCCAGTCAACTGAACCTCTGACATCGCCTCTCCACTTTGTTGGCTCTACTGGGGACACACTGCTCCGACATTATTCAGACTTCAGAGAGAAATAATCCCTACACCGGCCTATTATTTTAGATTTTAGTTATCTCGCTCTTAAATATAAAGAGTGAGATGAGGCTCCCTACATGTGTTGTGTAGGACTAATCTGGCTTTTTGCATGTGTGCGCACTCAATGTGCCTTGTCTGTTCTAGGTAAGTGGCGAGTTCCTTACTTTGTCAAATAGTCGCAACCTTCTAGTGGCAGGGTAAAGCTAAGTGTCATCGGACTCATCCTCTAGCGGCAATATCGTAGGAAAACTGTGCTTTTGGTAATTATGCTTTGTTGTAATCAAGTTATATTTCCATTATGTAACCACTATGTCAAAGTAAATGGAGTAGCTAGTAGAGCACTCTTCGCTAGTTGGTGTCTGGTTGAATACATTTACTTGGTAGAGACTCTTGATATCATTTCAGGAAATTCTATAGTTTTTGTTGTAATCAGGAGATTAGACTTAATATTCCTCCTCCTTAGTATTTGACAGTTTCTTTAATCAAGGCTTGAGGGCAGCCACACCTTATATATACACATATATATTCTTTTTAAGTTGTTCAATGTAATTTATAAATATATTTAAACTTTTTTTTATGCATTCAATAAATTATAAATTAAAAACTAGTTAAAATAAAGAAAACTAATGCAGATATTTTTCAAAAATGTCTAGCCAAATTAACATATTAACTATTTTAAATCATTCCAATGAATTTGGAATATTGACCTAGCAGTTCTTTCTGTTAGGGTTTCTCAAAGAACCCTCTTGTCAGAATAAATTCCCCAAACCTATGGCTGATGCCATAGCTAGTCTCTCGACTGCTTTCCAACTCTTTTATTTCGCACATATAGGTCTCGAAGTGGCAATCGCGACTACAATTGATCAAGATGATTACTTCTATTTGGTGGGTCAGTTGCTTATCCCCAAATCCAAATTCCTCGGTTTCATGGGTACCATTTTGTCTATCTAGAGGATCAAGATGGGACTGTCTATGAGTGAGGAGGGAGACAATTATATTTTTCAATTTGATCTAGAGAATGAAAGGAATCGAATTTTGCATGGAGGTCCTTGGTATTGTAAGAATAATATGGTTGCCTTAGGAGAATATGATGGCGTGGTAGATGCCGAGGTTGTGCCTTTGTGCCTTTGGGTTTCGGTGATGAGGTTAGCTCTTGCGCTATGTAATTCCATAGCCTTAGCTATAGTCGGATCTTCAATAGGACAGGTTATCAGGTTTGATTAGACAACTTTGAAGCAAAAGGAGGTAGAACAGAGAATCAGACTAAAGTTTGATACTGGCAGAAGAATTAGAGTTTGGAAAAGGTTTTCGTTTTCTCCCCTGTTGAACCAGATATGAAAAGGTCAAAGGCTTTTGTACATATTGTGGGTTGTTTATGCATGATGTAGTAGGTTGTGACACATTCCTGGCCAAGGAAAGTGAGGAGCTGTTGTCTCAGCCACTATCGGCGGCACTGGCCAACCTCTCTCTGGTTGCATCCCTGGCTGCGAGTCATCTCAGGGGTGCATCTTGGGCAACTTGGTTGGACCGTCGTCATTAGGCGGGGTGAGAAGCAGGGGCTATGTTGTGGAATTCCATCGTCATCAAGAGTCTAGAAGCCACAGGTTTCCAAAACATTTGGATTCCTGCTTTCTTGAAGCAGATCCAGGTTGGGGTTCATGCAACATTTTTCTTGAAAGCATTGGTGTTTCTGAGGCCTGTCCATCAATTTGTGGTACCGGACCCAAGGTTACTATCATTGGCAATGATTGATGGGGATAATTCGGTGGAAAATGTTGGTGTACCGATGGTGGAGCCTCTCAAACTGACTAGAAGCAAACGCTGTGCTGAGGATGAGCTAGATACATGGGCGGATTCACATAGAGCCTAGATTAGGCACTCACCTAGACTGAGTTTTTTAGTTTACACTGATTTGGTATAGGCAAGGTATGTGAAAATGGTAGAAATTGGGCAAAATCAAGGTGAACTGGGGAAGAAAATGGCAGAAATTGGGCAAAAACATGGCAAAACCAAGGCAGAATCTTCATAATTGCCTCAAGAATCTATAGTTTCCCTCTAATTTTCCTCTCTTCCCTTCCTACCATTGTCTTGCCTTACTTGAAAAAAAATTCTGGCTCCGCCCCTGGCTAGACAGGATTGGCAAGCGTTATCTCACTTTGGCTTATCCGGCATTGCATCTTGAGGAAGAGGTGGCTTTAGCGTTAAAGCATAACCAGGTACATTGCTTATTTCTCCACAGAAGAAAAAGAGATTGGGGAGACCCAAATGAAGTAAGAACAGACCTGAAGCGGCTCAAGAGTTGGCTAAAGAACTGAAAGAAAAACTAACAAGAAATGAAAGAGCCAAGCTAAGCTTGAGCCTGAGATGATTGAGCATGAATCTATTTCATCTATGAAAGGGATTGCTGCTTCGTCTGAGGTGACTACAACGAAGTGGACCACTACTCCAATTGTAGGTTAGAAGGAGGAGATGGTTTCATCTTCTCCTATTATTGCTTAAATTTTTGTTTTTAGGTCATTAGAAGATTGAGTCACTCTGTTGACCCATTTTTACCTCTACTTTGGAAGACTTTGTTTTTTTTTTTTTTTGGAAGAAAAGTGCTAAAGGTTTAAAATGTGAATCTACTAGTGGTGTTGGGCTTATTCTGCCTTAATAGTATAAGTTTTGGTACTCTGTAAGACGACTCTTTTTTACGACCTTATAAAAGTGTGTCGCTAGACTTGCTGAATTATATTTAAGATGACCTCATTTATTTAAAAAAAAAAAAAAGATATTTTAACTATTTCTACTAAAATTTAACTAAAAAATAGTTCGCTCGCCTAAAAAGGCTTAAATAGAGGCGGAAGGGAAGAGAGAATTTTACATTAAAGTCGCAATTGGCGCTAAAAATAAGGAGCAGATCGAGGAAACAAACCGCACGTTCTCTGTTTAGATAAAGCCAAAACCAATTCATTGGATTGGTCCAGAGAGGGAGAGAGGGAGAGAGGAAGAAACAGTAGACGGACGCAGGGCGCCCACAGGTACAACAAAGATTATCCAGATTGCTTTCTTTGATTTAATTTTTATTACAAAGTTTCTCTCTTTCAATTTCATTCGTCGATCATCATCTTGGATAGTACACTGTGTGAGTGCTTTGCTGGAGACTGTTCATTCACTAAACATATTCGTCTGGATCTCATTGCAATTGGTAGAATCTTTCACAGATCATTATTCATGAAATCTCTAGAAATATGTTCCCAAAAATGAATTTGCTCGCCATGTAAGTGTTAGGTGGTGATACAATCACTGCTTTATGCGACTGTCATGTGTTATACAACCGCCGATTTATTTTAACTATAGTTATTTGTGATGACACAAGGCAGCTGCGTAAGAGTGTAGTTAATTATATTATCACCAACACTTCGGGTTAAGTAAATTTATTTGTTTCATCTATCACTTACAGAATTTTGAAATTGATTGGCAAAACATACCTTCTTTTTATGTTTTTATGTTATGTTGTTAAACTGTGAATTAAGTAGATATAATCCTCCTGGAAGTATACCCAAACCCTTCTAAAGTTTAGCTGAAAATGACCAGATTTTTATATTGTCATAACCAAATGCTAGTATTCAAATGTCCTCACACTTGGGTCTTGGTATGGTCATCTTTCTATTAGTTTGATCAAAATGGGAGTGCTAATAGCTCTAAAGTCTTGCTAGATGGAACAGTATTTTGTTGTTGTTCTGAATGGGATTTAGGGTCCCTTAAGTACTAGTTCCTTAATCATCTGATTGAGCAAGCTCTATCACAACGTGCTGAAATTTTGAAGAATTTTTTGGATTGAAATGCAGCAGCATTTGAAATTTTATGGATAACGGAGCACTTTACAAAGACGTTTCTGAGGAGCTTGCAACTACTAGGGAGTTGCTCATTGCGATTTCTCACCCTACTGCAAATCAGGTCCGCGATTTGAGTTTCGTGCCTGTGGACGTGGTTGATGTGTCAAATGGCGATGTATCGGAGCAGTACCGGTCTGAACTGATATCTATTTCTTGTGAGTCCCCAGATATATGAATACAACTTATGAGCTCCAACTGGGAAACCATAAAGATTACCAATGCCAAGTTCCTCTTGCGTTTTCAACTATAAATAACTCTACATTGCAAAGTTTTCAACTGTTTTGTGTGTCATTTCTGATGTCAAATGTAAGGCATAAGTTACATTAATAGACACCTGGTGTCATTAGCGTGATAAACCTTATAAGGATAATGATGAATGGTAATGGTTATTGGTTTCTCCATGCTTCTATGCTCATTAAGTTGACACTTTCATATAGTAGTTATTACTTATTAGAATTATTTCCTGGGAAAGACTACGATACATTAATGTACCGATACATCAAGCAGACTAGATTTGATACAGAGGTAGACTGACTCCATGCAAAAGTGGTCTCTATATTGAGCTAGTCTACCTCTGTATTGAACTAGTCTACTTGATGTATCGATACATTAATGCACCATATACAATCCCTTATTCCCTAATGTATCGAGTCTATTGCTGTCTTTATTATCATATTGTAAGAGCCCGTAAGCAACTCAGATTAATTTGGTGAGCTTATGTCATCTGTTCATCCTTTATCAATGGTTATGAATAAACTACTCTCATCACTTCTGTATTATCTAGCTGTTAATTAGTAGCAGTGGTTAAGCTTTCACAATATCATAATACAGCCATTTGATTTTGTTAACTTTTCTAGTTCAGAGATTCCAATCCAGATATTGTCATTTGAAATGGAAAATGGAATGATGTCCCCACTACCTAGTCTATGTAAGTTTGTAAGTTGATTCTGATTAAAATGGTATTTTCACTAAACAATTCTTCTGCTTTTTTTCTTTTTTTCTATGCTACTCTGGTACTTTTTTTTTTTTTTTGACAAAAGATTTGTGTGGTTATCCTTAAGTCTTGATTAATGAAACTCCAGAATACAAAGGAGGACATATAAAGAGCCTAAAACTCAAAATACCATAAGCAACAAGAGAGACGTCCCGAAATAATATCAGGAGTCTTTACAAAATCTATGTATTCTAACATGCACAAATTAGCAAAGAGTTTTCTACTATCTACTCTATTTGCTTTGACATAGCGGTGACATATAACGGAGAGATAACTCGAACCCAAAGTATCAGTGCAAGCAGTGCAGCTTTCTTATTATGTTGCCGACCGGAATTGAGAGCGGAATTGACATAGCAGTGACATAACTGAGATAACTCGAACCCAAAGCATTAGTATAAGTAGTGTAGCTTTTCCATCATGTTGTCGACTGAAATAGAGACCGACGACACTTTGTTTCATTTTATAATTAGGAGGCCAGTTACGACCATTTGACGAGGCAATGAACTCACCGCCTAGTACCTAGCACCTTTCAAAGTCCAAGGATATGTAATTTTCACATGACGTGTATCTTTGGCAAAATGCCAAGTGTTAGTTATAGTATGCTGGCTATTGGCAAAGAAGGGATTATATATTAGTATGTAACCACCATTAGACAAACAACTACAAGAACTATGCATGATTGGCTTTCTGTTGCTAGATTTCATTTTCTCCAGCATACAGAAACCTAAAATTTCTTCCCAGTACCTAGCACCTAGCACCTAGCACCTTTCAAAGTCCAAGGATATGTAATTTTCACATGACGTGTATCTTTGGCAAAATGCCAAGTGTTAGTTATAGTATGCTGGCTATTGGCAAAGAAGGGATTATATATTAGTATGTAACCACCATTAGACAAACAACTACAAGAACTATGCATGATTGGCTTTCTGTTGCTAGATTTCATTTTCTCCAGCATACAGAAACCTAAAATTTCTTCCCAGTAAACTCTCTCAGATGTTCATATAATTAGTCAAATTGTCATTTTCCAATAGCAGATGCAGGTGTACGCTAATTTCTTGTTAAATCAGCGCCGGCCGGTGGCCTTATAGGCGCCCGCTTTCGACCGGTGTTTTTTTATTTTAAAGACTGACTGATCTTACGTTTTAATAACCATGCGTCAAGCAGAGACAATGAAAGTTGTGGGGCAGAAAAAATATGTAGCTAATGGTCTTCCACCCTTCAACCCTCCATTTCATTGATTGCAGGGATTCCCTCAGCAAGAATCATTTCTGTAAATCAATTAGCAAAATCAAAGCTCTTTCTAGTGTTTGACAGGTGGTGTTTGTATGGAAAGGTGTTCTTTGGTGTTGTAATTCAGTTGCCTTTCAACTTGTATGGACGATTAGACTCTCTGCAAAACTTGGTTTCGGGGTTAAGGAAGAGGCTAGGTATCAAACTTTGAACTTCATTCGACATAATATAAAATACCACTACATTTGTACCTAATTGCTAGAAGTATGGCTTTACATACTTGAAATTTAAAATGTCTTGTAAAGAAAAAAAAACCAATTTCTTTCTAATGCATACCACCTTTGACACGTGCCTCCTCTATTATTGGCAGGGAAATTTATCACATTATTTAGAATGACTGGTCAAGTGCAATTTCTTCTATGAAGTTTGTATTTTGTAATAATATGAACGCCGAAAGCCTCTTGCCCTTTTTTTAGATGCCTGGTATCTTGAAAAGTTAATAAGGACAAATGCTAGGAGGATGGTCCTCTACTTTCCAAAAAACCACTCTGCTAGTCCTATTAGTACTCTCAACACTTGCCTAAACTTGTAAAACAAAATCCCAGAAAATCGAAGATGGACGAGTTGGGTTTCTGGTGTTTGGTTTTCACAGCTTCAGTTGGTGGCTTTAGTGTTCTAGCTTTGATCCTAAAGAGAGCAAATGAGTGGTACTTAGTGAGCAGGTCGGGTGAAAGTCTGCCTCCAGGTGATATGGGGTGGCCTTTCATTGGGAACACCTTGTCCCTCCTCTATTCTCTAAAATACGGTCATCCTGATTCATTCATCTCCAACTATGTCAAAAGGTCTGTCTCTCCTTTCTCCCTCATTCTAAAAATAAACTGTTTGATCATGTTCTACTTAGTTTGTTGCAGAATAAAGAACAGGAAAATCGTCACATGTATACATGTAGTCATAGGCGGGCGGCTCAATCACCAAGGCCACTGCCCCAAGAGTAATATTTAGTTTGGTTAGGGCATCTCCAACCCTTTAGTCAAAAGTCATAACCATGTCATGAATTTGACATCTCTAGTGTCATTACTATTCATTCAGATTCTGTATCTCTAACCCTCCATGGTCAAAAGGCATAGCATAATCTCAATGGACCATGGACGCACCTCATCTCCCTTATTCTCCATTTTGGCTTTCGTTCTACAAAACTTAGTCAATATGACTAAGCTTTTGACTCAAGGGTCATTTTTCCTCTCTTTTCTATTGGGTTGGAGATGTTGGACTTAGATGGGGGAAGCCAAAATACTAGGGTTGGAGATGCCCTTATATCAGCTTCAAAACCTTTACATACTATACTTATTTGGACGGTTAGTTATATCATTGCCCCCACTCCACAACAATATAAAGCCCCAACTCTAAAGCTCTATTCAAGTGTGGATCTTTGTATATGAAATTCCATAGGCTCAAGTAAACTTCTAGCCCACATATATTAAACAAAGAAATAGAATATCTCTTTCGTTACACTTACTAACTGACTAATTAGCTAAACTTTGAAGATTAGTTTACACAGTTTACAGGTTAATTGATTCATTATATCATAGATGATTTAATTTTTTTTTTCTTTTTACTTGGAAAATTTTAGAGTGGTTCTAATTGGATCTCTCCTACTTATTAAACTTTCAATTCACTTTTTTGAATACTTAAAAAGTTAAGTGCACCTCTTTAATTTTACCCAAACACCCATGAACAATTAAATATGTATCTTCAATTATGCTTAAATAAAATTGACAAGAGAGGAGAGAAAGGATTCAAATTTGCTCACCATTTTTATTTTGTGGTGATATCACCACCCAATTAAAACTTGCCATATCATGTAGAATTAATTTAATACTTAAAATTTATTTGTTTAATAAAACATCATAATTAACTATAATTATGTTTTATAACACATGACAGTTTTATATTGAGTGGTGGTATCACCACCAAAGTATTGGTGGTGAGCAAATTTGAATCCGGAGAGAAAACCCTAGGCTATGCCAACGGCGGTGACATTCCCGTTTCTGGCTGCATAATGGCTCTTGAAGTCGAGCCTGAAGGACGTTGGACGGTTTCTTCGAGAGTTCGGTGGTTCTTGGTAGATGGCTACTGCAAAAGACTACAGCGGTGCTAACGGAGTGATCCAGGCTGGTTTGGGGCGTAGAAGGTAGCGCGACTATTTCGAACAGTTGAACTCAAATTTTTGCAGTGGCGGTGGGTTTAAGGCAAGCAGATCTGCTCTTGGTGTTGATGCAGTTTGGTTGCGATGCAGTGGTTTTTGGGGTGATTTCTTTGTTGATCGTGTTTGCAGAAGAGAGGTAGCAGAACTACTTCGGATTCCGACCTCGATGCGGTGTTGGAAAAGTTGTCCGCCGGAAAGCTTGCCAGCGACACGGCGATGAATCAACAGGAGATGCAGGGCCCTCCTCCTCCTAGCTTTGCTTTTGTCTGGGTCTGGGATTGGAATTCGGCTTTTGGGCTTGGTATCAAATTTGGGCTATTGGGCCGTTGACAGCTCTGACCTTTCTAATGGGAGGGAGCTTGTCATAGCCAAGGTGTTTTAGTTAGAATAATGTCTATGCTAGTATAAACTTCTCTAGAATTCTTTGTAGAAGTATTTGGCGTACCACAATGGCATGCTCGGTGTTTGAGGTCAGATAGAATAGATTGCTTACAGGACGAGTTGATTTTATTAGTATAGTCTTCTTTGTACTATTCTTTGCCCATGATTAAAAGTCATATTTAATGATATAAACTCTTTACCTAAAAAAAAATATTAAATATGTATCTTCAACAATTTTTTTTTTTTTCTTTGTCAATTAAACAGAGTCTTGTGTGTTTGGACTTTGGAGTAACCAACTCGATTGTTTGAGCATATTGAATGGCTTAACGATTTCACCTGTTTATTGTTTCATACATGTATTAGCACTGACTTTGTCCTTCTTTGATTATAGCTAGTCATATGGATCCACAGGCGGACCCACTAAGGGCCCATGCCCCCAGTGAAATTTTTTAATACATACATATATATATATATACATATATATATATAGCAAGGCCTTGCTTTGAAATTTCAGAGCGAGATTAAGGTTTAGGATCACATTTTGTTCGCATATCTACATCTTGATCGTTCATTTTTTAGGTACTAATGTATAGATCACCTCTGCAAAATTTCAGCCAAATTGATGGTCGTTAAGACATTGATAACTGCCATAAAGCTAGTACGGTTCAGGTTGGACAGATTCGGTTCGTCCATTGGTTTAAGCGAGTTACATACCTTAACGACCATCAATTTGGCGGAAATTTGACTGAAATTTTGCAGAGGTGATCTATATATTAATACCTAAAAACTGAACGGTCAAGATGTGGATATGCGATCGAAATGTGATCCAAAACCCTAACTTCACTCTGAAATTTCAAAGAGAGGCCTCGCTATATATATATATATACACACACACTTGGTGCTATATATCGCAAGATCTTCATATGAACGAGCACGTGAAATGATCAAAACTCTATTATGTCCTTTTATGTTTAATGCCTAGAGTTTCTGATGATAATGCATATACTTTCTTTATTGGTACACCTTACACCAGATACGGTCAGACAGGAATTTACAAGGCCTATTTGTTTGGAAAGCCAACCATCATTGCTGCAGCACCGGAAGTATGTAGAAAGATCTTAACTGATGATACACAATTCAAGGCTGGCTGGCCAAAATCCACTACTGAACTACTGGGAAAGCTGGCATTTATGGGCAGTTCTGCAGAGGAACACAAGCGCCTTCGCAAGCTGACCGCAGCTCCAATCAGTGGTCACAAGGCACTGTCTATGTACCATGAATACATCAAGGATGCCATAGTAACTTCATTGGATGAATGGTCTAAATCTGAGGAGCCAATTGAGTTCTTGACAGAGATTAGGAAGTTAACTTTCAAAATAGTCATGCATATTTTTCTGAGCTCTGAGATTGGTCCCATGTTGAAGACCTTAGAAAACGATTATACTATTCTCAATCATGGACTAAGATCCATGGCCATTAACATTCCTGGCTTTGCTTATCATAAAGCACTCAAGGTCAGATTTCTTTGTTTCATTTCATATTTTTTCTTTGAATACTGTTGTGATACTTTTTATCTGGTTTGATACCGTAAGAGTTTATCGCAAACTAAAGAAGTAGAAAAACAATGCATTATTTTATTAAGAGAGAAAGAAGGATCACATTAATATGGAAATGGATTCTCTACCATGCTTTTTTTTTTTGTTTACTTCAATTGTAGTCCTATATTGCAAAGTGTTTCAAATCCATCACTCTTATGTTCACCCATCCTAAATTTATAATACAGACCAGAGAATCCAGATCCCCATTTTATGTATCTGATTATTCAGTCTAATGAAAACATTTGACATGATTCATTGATATTCTTGCATGCATCAGGCTCGAAAAAGGTTGGTTAAGGCTCTTCAAGCGATTGTCGATCAAAGAAGAGAAGGAAAGGAGGGTAATCTATCAGGGGAAAGAAGAGATTTGATGGATTTGTTACTGGAAGCCAAAGATGAGACTGGTAGAAAACTGTATGATGAGGAGATCATAGACATAATCCTCATGTACTTAAATGCTGGTCATGAATCTTCAGCCCATGCCACAATGTGGGCTACTCTCTTCTTACATCAAAATCCAGAATACTATCAAAAAGCCAAGGTGTGTAGGTGCCGATTTAGTAACTCAAACATGTGTGTGGTGTTCAAGTTTTGTGTCTGTAAAGAAATTGTTAGTGTGGAGACCATTTGCTTGGAAACCAAGTTAATCTCAAGTGTGTTTTAAGTTTGTCTGCAGTTGCTACATTCTTCCTCCCAGTTGTGAACTGTGGTTATCTTTCAGATTTTTTTTTATCAGACTTTGTTCATTGTTGTTGTAAATTACTTACCTTTCAGGCAGAGCAAGAGGAGATTCTGAAAAGCGTATCACCAGAAAATGGATTGAGCTTCAAAGAGACTAAACAGATGGAATATCTTTCTAAGGTAAGTACTCTACCAAATTTAGCATCATCATCTTAAGCATATGCCTCATATTTCAACTTCAGCAACTAACAAGTAGCAATGCTTGGCAAAAAGGTAATTGACGAAACAATGCGTGTGGTTAATATCTCGCTGTATACTTACCGGGAGGCTACAGCTGATGTCAACATCTCTGGTAAGCAATTAATCTCTCTACTTTCTCCATTTCTTTTTGCATCTGTTTCTTGTAAGGGAACTTACTAGAAACTGTTGTGTATTCAAGGATACACAATACCAAAGGGATGGAAAGTAATGATGTGGTTCAGAGGAATTCATTTGAATCCAGAAATTTATCAAGATCCAAAGGAGTTCAATCCCTCAAGATGGAATGTAAGCCAGATAACTCACAGAATTAGATGTCTTTGTATAGCATATTCATCAATTTATGCATTACTGGTATGACTGAGCAAAGTTATTCATCTCACAAAGTAAACATGTTTCATTCTTTTTTTTTTTTTTGTAGGAAAGTAAAGCCAAGGCAGGGACTTACATTCCCTTTGGAATAGGAAGTAGGCAGTGCCCTGGAAGTGATTTGACCAAGCTTGAAATTACTACATTTCTTCACTATTTTCTCCTTAATTATGAGTAAGTTCCCTTGCTTTTCGATCAAGGGTTGTCATTTTAAGTTGAATTATCACATTCAAACTCCCCACTTAAATTCATATATCAAAATGCAAAATGCATTAGTTCATTTGGAAGTATCTAATACTTGATACTAATCCATGAACTTTCAAATGAATCGTTGTATCTAGTCACTTCAGTTTTTAATGGTATATGTTATCGAAGTCATCTCAAATGCATTGTGTCCTAATATCTTGTAATCCTTTTTCCTCCAACCAATTCTTCCATCCAAATATGTACTTGCCACACTATTGTTTACTCTGTATGACACTGAAATTGCAACCAGATGAACAATAAATAATAGTCTTTGACATTGAACTTCTTGAGTGCAGGCTCGAACGACTTAATCCGGGATGTCAAGTGAGGTATTTACCTCATACAAGACCAGAAGACAATTGCCTTGCAAACATTAAGAAGCTTCCACTATCATCATCTATATAAGTTATCTTCCATTTGTATAATAAACATGTATTTATCTCCCTATTGCATCCCTTGATTTGATGTTTGCCTAGTGAAAACGATAATAATAGTAGTAAACATTTGAATAAAGTGTTGGGGCTAGACTTCTTCAAGTATAGTCCCCCTTGTTTTGTTAAAGCTAAGTCTTAAGTATCAAGCATGATCCAAGAAAAGCAGTGCAGGCAAGTGCTAGAGAGATGATAAATAGTACAATTGAAAGGGAAATGAGGGAAAACACATTTAACTTAGAACCTGAAGTTTTGTAATAATATTTTGACAAGAACTTGTCAAACAAGATTCTTAAACATCGATTTTGATTACATTCTAGTGGGCTGCATCTTCTTCCTCGCAGAATTTCGTGTATTCTTTAGGACCCAACAAGGATTCTAGTTCTGATGCATTGCTGGGCTTCACCTTGATCATCCATCCATCTTCATATGGGCTTGTATTGATCTTCATTAGAAAATACACCGAATGAGTGTAAACAAAGGAATATGTTGTCAAATACGAATATTTGGCTATGTTATGTTGTCAAATTTTCAATCTGAAAACCATCTTAAATTTTATTTGGTTGGCTGGTTCAGATCGAGAGTCTAACAACTTAACAAGTCACATTATTGAAAATACAGTTGCGAAATTAAGGAAAAGCAGTTACCAAACCAGGTGTTTCACTCAGCTTCGGGTTAACCTCAACAACCTCACCAGAGATTGGGGAATTGACATCACTGGTTGCTTTCACACTTTCAACATTTCCGAAGCTGCTGCTTTGGGAGACTGCTGTACCGGGTTCTGGCAGCTCCACAAACACCACTTCACCAAGATGGTCCTGAAACGTAAATGCTTCATCCAGTCACTCTATCTGCTACTTCAAACATTACATCACTCGCCAAACTGGCTTACCAAAAGTTTGTTCATCAAATAATATCCGAATATACGCCTGCTCTGAGTTTCATTTATTTCTAGAAGATTAGGTTCTGCAATGTGCACTTCTACATTATTTGGTGACCTTTTCTTCCTTTTCAGACCATAATAAGGTTCAGACTTCAGACTAGTGGAAAAGCTTATATATAGTACATCATTTATTTCTACGCATAACACTAACCTGAGCATGGTCAGTGATACCAATTGTAGCAACTGAGCCTTCATGCTTCACCCATTCATGTGAAGATGCATACTTCAACCCGTCCAGAACTGCATATCCAACATAACCCAAAAAAGAACATTACAATTCTTTCAAAGTCTAACCAATGAATACATACCCAAACCCTTAGCTTATTATGTTTCAGGGTTCTGAAATTGCCTGTACTAAATTTTTATAACCTACACACTAGAGAGAATAATCATACATGCATTAGCAGCATTATTTGATTCCAGTGAAAAAGATTGGTACTTCATAATCTAGACCACAGTTCTAGTTGACCCTTAGCACTAAAAGTAAAAGAAGACAAAAAAAGCCAATGACCAAGTTAAAGAAACTGAGAAGTAGTACCAGTGGAAAAGCATCTGGAGAGAGAGAATGCAGGGGAGAGTTGAGCTTTGGAGGCACCAGAGATTCTGAGTGCATTTGCTGTAGAAGAAGCCCACATTTTCATTGCCATTGTTTTTGCTACGTTATCTCTCTTCTGTGTCTGTGTGAGGTTTGCTTGGGTTATCTCAAACCTCAAAGGCTGTTATGAAAGAAAAGAATAGGGGCACACAGAGTTAGGATATGTAGTTTATCTTGGATGAATGGTTGGCAACAAGAGCCTCATCCTAAGACACAATACAAAGACCTCATTTGTCTATTTTTTTGGGCCTACTAGGGCCTAAATCAGCCCATGTATAGATAGTTGTAAAACTCTGTCAATAATTTCACTTATATGAGAAAGGATTAACAAGAGTTTAGTAAATCATTGTGAAATTATTAACTAGTAATCACTGGATGGTATCATGGAGGCTTGCACCTATAATTTGTTATAACACCGTTGATTATGTAGTTATGTTCTTGTTTGAACTAAAAGTGATTGTGTCGAAGGTGTTGCTTATTTGGGTGTGGTGGTTCATTGTTGACAGTGGTGAATCAATATTTGATTTCAAGTGGAGCATTCACAAAATATCAAAACTCTATATGAGAAAAAACATCAAAACTCCATATGAGAAAAAACATCAAAACTTCATAAAAGAAAAAAAAAATACCCAAATGATATCTTGTAAATTGTCTAAAACAATTTGTCAAAGTCAATTAAAGTTTTTAAAAAATAATTCAAAAGTAGAAACAAAATACTGTTAATGTTAAAAACATAATATATATTATGTATAACCATAAATGTTTAGGTAAATTGTCTAAAGTGTTATAGAGAAACTGAATTTGGGAGAAAATTTCTGTGTATTCTCATTGATAATAGGGGCCTCTTTATATAGAGGATTACAATGCATAGAATCTCAATCATACAAGGAAAGGAATTCTACATTGATTAGGATTCTAGATCCTTCTAATTAAATCCTATTACCACTAGGTCAAGTAACCTAGAGTTTGGGCTAAACACAAATTAGGTTTTCCTTCAACACTCCCCCTTGTGTTGCCCAAACGCGGTGCTTCTCTCGTTGCCTCATTAAAAACCTTGCCGAGTAACAAAAACCCAGTGGGACAAAAATAACCTCAGTCGAAGGGGAAAAAGAGCACAACACACCCTTCACGATTCGAGACAACATGTAGACATCTCCCCCTGATGTCTGCACCTCCCCCTGATGACTACGATCATGGGAGTTCATATAATTTCCGCAAGCCAATTCTTGCCACAGTTTCTCGAACGTGGTATGGGCAATGACTTAGTAAACAAGTCTGCCTCACTGTCCTCAGATCGAACCTAGTTCACTTTGATCTCGAGGAGTGTCTGTTGTTGCTGATTATGCTTGGTGTTGTCGCTTTTGATGTAGCCTTGCCTCATTTGTTCAAAACAAGTAGCATTATCCTAAATGCTCGTAGGCTCATCTGTGGTAGACTTCAAACCACAATTGTCGAACATGCGTAATTATGGATCCAATCCATATACATTCACGAACCACTTCGTGAAGAGCAATGATCTCTGCATTGTTCGAAGATATAGCGACTACGGTCTGTTCTGTAGACCTCCAAGATATCACGGTCTTTTCCCATGGTGAACACTTAACCAGTTTGGGAGTGACCATTGTGTGAGTCAGACAGATACCCAACATCAGCAAAACCTTCCAAAACACATGTCGTTTTGGAATGGGGATAGAGAACGCAGGCCAGCGTTTGCGGCGTTTCTGGTGTGTGATGGGTCCGAATCCATCATCTCTTTGTAGGGAAAGAACAAGCCCATATCAATCATACATCTCAAATATCGAAAGATATCTTTTACACCAATCTAATGGCGTCGCGTTGGAGCAGACCTATATCTAGTTGACAAGTTCACAACATATGAGATGTCCGGTCTTGTGCATTGGGATAAGTACAATAATGCGCCTATTGTACTAAGTAAGGCACTTTTGCCTCTAGCACATCTTCGTCATCATCCTTTCGATGAAGAGGATCCTTTTCAGGATCAAGACTATGGACGATCATGGAGGTGCTTGAAGGCTTGATCTTGTCAAGATGCCTAAGCATCTATCGACACGATGCTCAAGTTCCAAACCGAGACATAATCGTGTTCTCCCAAAATCCTTCATCTCAAACTCGGATTTCAAGTGTTCAGCGGTTTCCCTTAACTCTTTAAGGGCTTCTAATGAAGATCATGTCCAACATGAACCGCGATAGAATCCGAAACTTGTCATAGAAACGCGTGGGCATATCCCTTCCCAATCAAGTAGTCACTTTAGTGAGCGTTTCAACCTTATTGTAAACGCGCTCCATGGTCTAGAGCCACTTGACTTGGGTAAATGAAGTTCACCATGAACCTTCATGTATGTTCCGTATCTAGATCCCTATAGAGATACGTAGTGACCATATTTGTAAGCTGCATGTTCAGTTATTCGGAAACTACCAAACTGACAGGGTAGTGGAGTGCAATGACATCCATTACGAGAGAATATGTCTCATCGTAGTCGATTCCAGGGCGTTTTGTGAGAAGCCTTGCGCCATAAGGCGAGATTACCATCTCTTTTTCTCATCACGCTTTCTAACGAAGACCCATTAGTCAACAGGTTTTATGTTAGGAGGTGTTGGCATCCTAGCTCGAAAACCTTCCTCTTCGTTAGAGAATCCATCTTAACCTGGATCGCATCTTTCCATTTAGGCCAAAAACTCTCTACGTTGGATTCATTCATCAACGGAGCGTGGTTCGATATCATCTAACTCAAAACTCATGCGCAACAAAATACGCAACTACATCATCAATTCTGATGGAGTTTCTATCCCACGTCTCATGTACACTAGTGTAAGTTTCATAGAGCTCTATATTCTCAGGAATAGGGTTTGACGTTGAGGCGTCCCCCAACGATAACCATAACCCGGAAGATACTCATGAGACCGATTTTGAGTCATGATGATTAAAGGATTGGAATGTGCCAAAGTATCATTCGAACCCACGGGCCTCCCACGCATCCTAGCTGGGGCCATGGCCTGTAACGCCAGAGTAAACTCTCTTTGGCATTGGCGCCATGCCTACCTCCGTGTAGGGTGGCGCTACGTCCTCTCGTAGGGACGTTCTTCCTTGCAGGCATGTTTGCAGCATAATTGTGTGATCTCGTCACCTTAACAGGGATCGAGATGAGACATAGTGGGGACAGACCACGACAATTCCTGTCGTTCCTGTTGAACATCCTTGTTCTTATCTCCCCCTAACGACGGGAAGACTGTCTCATCAAAGTGACATCCGCAAATCTAGCGGTAAGGAGATCGCCTAGCAAGGGCATTTAAGTGGCGGACGATTGTTGGAAGCTCAAATCCAACGTAGTTGCCCATTCGTCTTGTAAGGACCTATCATAGAGCGCTGTGGCTGCGCAATTGGCACATAAATGGCTCACTCAAATGTGCGTAAGTACAAAATACGTGTACCCAGTCACTAGCTGTAACGCATAGGTACATTGAGTGGCGGTAGGTCGTAGACGAATTAGCATGGCTGCATGCGATATCGCATCACCCCAAGCGGATGTAAGAAGATTGGTGCGCATTACCAATGTTCGGACTACCATCGTAGTCGTTTCCGCGAGACCAATTGGGTGTGTACATGGGAATGTGATGTCCAACATCAAACCCATTGCAATATCCATCGAAAGTCTTCGATGTAAACTCTCTAGCATAGTCAAATCCAATTGACTGAATAGGATGATTCGGGGAGTGAGCCCGTTGTCACATGATATGTGCTAGGAGTGTAGCATAAGTAGCATTGATAGGTGGACAATGGCACAACACGTGACCGGCGTGTTTGCGTGTCAACCAACATCATGAAATATTTAAGCGTCCGCAAGTTGGTTGAATCAATCCACAAAATCCCTACAGATTCTTTGTAAGAATAGAATGAGTATTGTCATATCCTTTGCATAGGACGGTCTCAGTCCTAATTTCCATAAGGAATGGGCTTTGTAAGACAAGCGAGAGGCCTTAGAAGCAACCAATGAGGAGTTTGGTTAGGCCTAAGCGTTTGTAGCGCTATTAGAAGCAAAATATGTGACTACATCTCCCATCATGGCGTGGGAGCCATGGAAATTAGCATGTATGGCGTCATGGCCACAAGGAGGAACAACCATGGCGTTATGCCCATGGTTGGCGCGTTTTATGGCGGCATCTTGCTTCATTTTGCTTAAAAAAAAATGATGTCCATGTGAAGTCTTTTGTAGACGGATCATCATATCATGACTAGGATGATCTATCCTGTCGTGACAAAGCCAATATGTGTCTAAATCCAAGAGATCTTCTCTCATAAGTTATTGGATTTAAGAGCTCGAATAGTGACATAAATCCACTAGAGAGACACATAAACGTCTCTAAGATGCGTCTTTGTTCGCAATCATTAGAGATAATGCAAAGGAACTCATTTCCGTTCTCTACATGCATTTTCGCATGGAATTTGTTGGCTATTCATAGGGTACTATTTGCCCTAAGAGCGTAGAGAGCTTCTGTGACAACTGTAATCAAGGTGCCATTTGGCAAGTGGAACTTGGGCTATTCCATGTCCTTAAATTAATACTGATGGTCTAGCCATCGTAGTCACAAAGTCATATGCTCAGAATCAAAATTGAGTCATAATGAAAAGAACTCGAAATTTTATTCATAAGCCAACGAAATACATCATTGTTTCTATGATCAAAGAAAATCTAATCCAATAAAAAGGAATATGGCAATCGCCTACATCTCTTGAAAATAAAGACTTAAACAGAATTGGCGATCTATTGATCCCAGCCAGATTTGTAGTCTTCAACCCTTCACTCTAGATCATCTTCTTGATCTTCTTGTTCCACATAGTGAGCTTCTCTTGCTTCACAATATGCTTTGTAGGCTGTGACCAGTTCTTCACGAGCTCTACAAATGTGTGCCCAATGTTCAGACACTCCACATCGAGAACATACATCTCTTTGCTCGAACTCCATTGATTGAGGCGCTTTGAAAGCGTCATTTAGATGGCTCTTAGTGTTGGTGGCGCCACCAACATGGCCAGAGGCATTGCCTCCCTCTCTCTTTCCACGTTTACCTCTTCGGTTCCGTGTTCGCCTATTTTGGCGGTTACCTTCCCAAGTAGAGCAATTATATGGATCAGAATGTCCAGAAGTATACCTAAGATTAGGGTTTTGCTCTTGGCGCCCTCTCTTAGAGGTGCGACTATAATTGGATTCCGGAATATGCTCTGTTTCCACGGATCTCGAATTATAGTTCTTCACAAGGATATTGTCATGCTTTTCAGCGACATTTATAGCTCCAATGAGCTCATGAAACCTTGTGATCCGTCTTGCATTTACATCGATTCGATAGTTCTTAGCAACCATCAATGCAGAGACGGGGAAGGTAGAGAGAGTCTTCTCAATCAACATCGCATCTGTGATCTCTTTACCACAGAATTCCATTAAGGATTTAATGTGAAGTGCTTCCGAGTTATAGTCAAGAACTGACTTGAAATCACAGGAGCGGAGGCTATGCTATCTCACTTCTAGGTCAGGAAGCAAGGAGTCACGGACGTTGCTAAATCTTTCTTCGAGTGAGACCCACAGCCTTCTGGGGTCTTCTTCATTCATATACTCGTACTGGAGCGAATCATCCATATGAAGAGTCATTAGGATGATGGCTTTCGCCTTATTTGCCTCTAAGGCTGCTCTATTTGCTTCCAAAGCGTGAGCTTGCTCAACAGTTAGCACGTCCTGGCTAGGCTCGAGAATCATATCCAGGATTCTATCAGCCTTGAGATGCTGGCGGATATCACGAACCCACCTGTGATATCCAGAGCCAGTTGTTCCCAATGAAGCAAAGTCCAATTTGTTCAGGTTACTCATCCTGAAAGAGAACAAGAAATTAGGGTTAGTTTCGGAGCGAAATAGGCTACCACGAAAACATATGAAATTTCTTAGCGTAATCGCTTCCAAGAAATTAGGAATTTCCGAGCGTAATCGCTTCCAAGAAATTAGGAATTTCCGAGCGTAGTCGCTTCCAAGAAATTAGATTCCAAGAGATATTGGATTAGATCGAAACAATGATGTGTTTGTGGTCGATCATAACTTCTCAACAAACTCTAAGTTTGGAGGACTCTACAAGCTCCAAGCTTGGAGTGAGCGCGAACCCCCACAGTTCGGCTTTTGGTCTCCCCTATGTAGAGAAAAGGGGGGTAGAAGAAGGGATTTTGGAAGTCCCCGAGGAAAGAAGAAGAAATTAAAGGAAAAACTTCAAAAACGGGAACTTTTAGAAAAGTTTACCTTAAAAGATGGCCGGGGAAAAATGTCACCGAAAAATACTGTAACAGCCGAAGTACTGTAGCAGAGATAATGTAGCAACCGAATCACTGTAGCAGAGGTACTGTAGCAGACGGGGAAAGTTGTCCAGAAAAGTCAGCCGGAAGCACTGTAGCAGCCGAAGTACTATAGCATAGGTACTGTAGCTGCCGGAGTTACTGTAGCTGACCGAAAAGTTGTCCAGAAAAGTCGCCGGAAGTCAGCCGGAAAGTTGTCGGAAAAGTTGCTGGAGTACTGTAGCAGTCGGAGTACTGTAGCACGTTACTGTAGCTGCGGAGGTTTCTGGGATTTGAAGGCTACGATTATAGGGTTTCAGGGTTAGGGCTCGTGCTGATAACGTGTTATAGAGAAACTGAATTTGGGAGAAAATTTCTGTGTATTCTCATTGATAATAGGGGCCTCTTTATATAGAGGATTACAATGCATAGAATCTCAATCATACAAGGAAAGGAATTGTACATTGATTAGGATTCTAGATCCTTCTAATTAAATCCTATTACCACTAGGTCAAGTAACCTAGAGTTTGGGCTAAACACAAATTAGGTTTTCCTTCAATAACTTTATTAATTTTTTTTATTTATTGAAAGTGAGGTAGCAAGCCACCTCGATTACGTTAGCGAGTTAGTAACACACCTACCGATTCAGTATTTGGACCGAACTCCAAGAGAGTATCCTAGCAAAGGCAGACTAATCTCCTGCCGCATGCGCACGAACCCGAAGGTCCCTCAAACCTGCTAGCCACAAACTGGTAGAAGTTGGGACTCGAACTCTAGACATAGGCGTTTCATACTAGACAAATCGACCAACCATACCACACCAGTTGGTTAACTTTATTAAAGTTTTTGAAAAATAATTCAAATGTAGAACAGAAATAGTATTAATGTCCAAAACATAATATATATATATATATATATAATGTATAAACATAAACGTTTGGACCAAAAAACAAAAAACCTACAAAAGCCATCAATACTTGGAAGCCTCAAACCCAAGACCTCCTTGTTGGTAATTGATCAAGCGCCTTCAACGCTAAACTAGTCACATTGTATAATAGACAAACTAAGATATATATATATATATATATATATATAATCACTAGAGCACAGAACCCACCATGCCTCAACGTGACTCCGCCACTGGTTGTTGGGTTTAAGGCTAGTGCTATTTGCAGGTGGGCGTTGGGATTGATTAGATGACCTATTCTTTGTTTGGTGACAATTCATTCTCATTGTTTTTGTTGGATCTGGCTTAATTTATACATGAGATCCAGAAGGTTTTTGGCATTCAAATGCGAGACCCGGGACGCATCTGCATTTGGGACTTGGATGAGTCTGATTTTTAGGTTGCAATCTAGACTTAGACTTTGGATTTGAAATATTTTACACCTTCCAATTGAATTGAGGAACTATATCTAATTCTCGTACACCTAAATAATAAAGCAATTCTTTACAACCTATTTTAAGTGCTATTACCAAAATATTTAAGTGCTATTACTTCTTTTTCTTTACAACCTATTTTTCGTGAAGCAAATGGTGCGGCCCATAGATTGGCACATCTTGCTAGTGTCTCTTGCTTAGATGATTATTGGTTACATGAGACTTTTGTGATTATCCAGGATGTACTCTATGAGGATTCTTGTACTAGTACTCGAGGTGTAAGTAACATGTCCCTCTCGCTGTATAATCATCCCTCTTATATTAATAATAATAATAACGGACGTAGGGCTGAGCCTTCCAGTTAAGCCGGATTCCAAACCCATTTTCAAACAAATAATAATAATAAAAATAAAAATAAAGCGAATCTTTTCTAAATAGAGGAATTACTTATTTTCTAAGTGAATCAATAGTTATATATATTGGACCAATAATTAACTATGTTTGTCATGGTTTTTTGCATGATGGGGATTTTATTCCTAAAAAGACCTAGCCGTCTCTGCTAGGGTTTCTCGGTGTAGGTTTCTTCACTGATAAAAATTCCAAATCTCACTTCTCTCCTTTAGACCTCATCTTTTCGATGGCTGACATCCATTTTGAGACTGAGGAGGAAGTCTACAGATGGACTCGAGCCTCGTGGTGTTGGGGGCTGCAGGGGCTGCAGCGTTTCAGGATGAGAACTGGTGCATGGTGGGTCGTTTGTTGGCGTCGAAAGCAAGGTTGCCCGGCTTCAAGGGTACTATTTCCACGATCTAGAATATCAGATCAGGACTGACCATTCAGGATGCAGGGGAGCGTTTTGTGTTCCAATTTGAGAATGAAGGTGTGCGCAACCGGATCTTACATGGCGGTCCCTGGTTTTATAGGAATACTATGCTGGTGGTGGGAGAATATGATGGTCTCAGTCCAGTGGAGGAGGTGCCTCTAAATCTGTTGGAGGCCTGGGTGGATGTGAAAGGGCTTCCTTTTGCTCTGAGGAACAAGATGGCGCTGGCCATGGTGGGTGCTTCCTTGGGGAGGATGGTTCGAGTAGATCAAAATGCTTTGAAGAGGAAAGAAGAAGAACAGTGCATCAAGGTGGTGTTTGATGTTCGGCGTCGGATCCGGGTTTGGAAGGTGTTTGAGTTCTCACCGGTGGTGAAACCGGAGTTAACATTTATCTTCGAGAAGGTTAAGGGTTTTTGCCGGGATTGTGGGCGTTTTGTTCATGATGCCACTGGTTGTGACAAGCTCTTAATCCGAGAGAAGGAGGAACTCCAAGCTGGGCAGACGGCAGGAGCCATGGCCGGGTTATCGTTGATCTCGGGGTTAGAGACTGTCTTGAAGGACAAGTCTCTGAGGTTAAGTAACGTCGATCTGGAAGTTGGGTCGGGGTCTGTTGGACAAGGCGTCGTGGTGGTAGCCGATGAGAAGGGCGACCAGGTCATGTCGAAACCTGTCGAGTTCATGCCTTCCATACTGTCTGGCATAACTAGGGTTTTGGAACCGGTGATCCACACTATGGGGAACTTGAAGCTGCGAGGTCCAATGCTGGTTGCTCCGCAGGAGATCGCCTCACAGTCAGCGACCTTGATCCCTAGGTTATCTGCGACAGGTAACGAGGGGTCAAGAATGGAGTTTTCCTCCATGCAGTTGATCCCGGCAGGGAGAAAGAGAAAGGCTGCATTGTCTGTGGATCGCCTTAGGAAGAAGTACTTGACTCTCCCAGAGTCGAAGTTGGAAGTTGGGGAGAGTATCTCTTTGATTGTCCAACACAAGAATGGCAAACTTCTGGTCTCACCAAAGAAGAAGAAAGGTGGACGTCCTAAGGGAAGCAAAAATAAGATTAAGAATGCAGATGAACAAGAAGTGAAGAAGATCCGTAAGTATAAGCGTAGAGGAAAAATTTTGAATTTTGATTCCTCAAGTGAAGCGTTGGATCCTGCCACTGTGGAGGAGCTGGGGACTATGTCGATAGGGGCAGAGGAGGTCGTGAAGGAGCCCCCTGTTATGGAGGGAGGAGTGGAAGGTGCCGTGTCACCTTCTAGGACTAGTTTAATTTAATTTTGTTATGGGTAGCAAAAACCGGAGCCTTAGTTGAAACCATTTTATGTCTGCTTCGAGGTTTCTGGGTTTTTGTAAGAATAAAGGTGCGTGGACTTCCTAAAAGGTGGATGTACTCGGGATTTATTGGGGTTTTATTCTTTTAGAATAGGATTTCAGGAGGTTCTAAGGAACGATTCTTTCTGTCGACCCCATAGGAGTGTTTCGTTTTTGTACTGCTCGCTGAATATTAATGAAAGGGCTGACCTATTACCGAGCGCAAAAAAAAAAAAAAAAGTTATATATATCGTAATTAACCATCTGTCATTCTATTTAAATTATATATTTGGGATACATAATTTACACAAAAGAACAAACTCCTTTGAGAAATTTTGAAACGTTAAGGACTTGAACTTCCACAAAAACAATAAAGCTCAAAAATAAAGGAAGACCCACGCCCCAAAACAAAAACGGAGACCAAAACCCCGACAATCGGAGCGTGCAAACTCAAGAACCAATTTTGGCATATGGTATGGCTGAGATTGTAGAGGAAGAGGAGCTGATACCAATCAATCACAGAAACAATGGCGACGACAAGGTTGGGATCGTTGTACGGACCATTGGCCCAGCTCCCGCTTCTCGTCTTCAGCTCCCCTCTTCTATCAGAGTACGTATGTCCTGCCCTGTCTTTCACCCTTCACTCTTTATATATGAATGCATGATCATGATCATGATGACGACCCAGATGCTCTGATTGGAAATTTGGTCTGGTTTTATGTTTTCTGTGCTAATTGATTGATGCCCAGGTTAGGAATTCTTGATTGTTTGAAGCCTTTGTGTGATTCCCTGAGTTTGATAGCAATTGGTAGCAGGAAAGTTGCATAATTTGAAACAATGTCGAAGTCTAGCAATTCAGATACTGTCTCGGTTATTCTATTTGCTGATTTCTATAGTGTAGACATGGCCAAGCCTGGGTTTCTTCACTTACTTTTGTACTCTCTGGTTTTCTATACTGTCTCAGGTAGCATTAAGATATTGTATCGGATCTAGTTCAATGAGACTTCAACCGGTCCAGAGAACTTTACGTTGAAAGATTAGGAATTGAAAAGGGTATGTAAAAATTGATTGATGTGACAGAAAACCTCTGGGACTAAAATGATATGGGTTGTTCTCGACAATGAGGCTTACATGTTGAGCCTGCCTATCGCGGCTTTTCCATCTTGTTGAGTGGTTGGAGTATCTCACAACAGAAAGTGTCAGTTGGTTGGTGTAGGTCAAACTTTGTGCTCAATTTTCTGAACCCTGTAGGTCAGTTAGTGCAGCAATATATGTTCAAAAATTAGAAAAAGGAAAAACTTTCCCACACCAATTAGTCAGGCGTATTGTATTCCTCTTGCATGTTTGCTCTTGTTTGTTGACAACATTTCTAAGCAGCTCCTCTCTCTCAGATGACGTTGTGTGTAATATGGTGATATGTGAAAGATATAGTTTACAGTAGAAACTAATTAAGAATGCATTAATTTCTTGCTTTCCATGTTAGAGATAACCCATACTGTAAGCTTCATATGCTTCTGCTTCAATTGATTTGCACCGTTGGAGCTGCTGATAATATTTTAAACAAAATACCTTGCTATGCCATGACACATGTTTTATGCTGTCATAAGAAAACGTGGGTTGCATGTAAACGATTGCTACACATTTCTGGTGCGTAATGGTGAATGGGCGAGGTGTTGGAAAGAGAGATGGTTTGGGGAGACAGCATTTTGTCTTTCATTTCCACGTTTATATACATATCATATCATTGTCATCGTCATTTACGCATAGCTAGGGTGTGTTCTTATCTCTCTATTCTTCCAGTGAGTTGGGACTTTGGGTTAGAAGGAACATGAGAGATTAGGAAGTTCAGGAGCTTATGTGTTTCTTATCTGGGTTAAAAGGGTGCTGTGCTGGTTCATCTAGACAAGACAAGACAAAGTGGTTGCTGGAGTCATCAGAAGAGTTCTTGTGTAAATCATTCTCACGGAATTTACCAGTTCCTCAATTGATTCCCTCTTCCCTAATATGCTAAGTTCCTTCGAAGGTAAGGATGTTAGTTGAGTGACCCTGTATTTATTGCTCATCGCAAATACCTGCGACATGGTTCAGAGGAGAAAGGCTTGATGTTTGTTGGTTCCCAGATTGGTGTGTAGTGTGTAGAAATGGTTCTGAATATTTTAACCATTTGTTTACAATGTCCAGTTGAGTTAACTCCATGGAAAAGGGTATCAGGGAGTCTAATCTGAGTTGGGACAACCCAGTAGATTGTGTGGCATTATTGCATGAAAGATGCAATTTTTTGATGGCGTTATTGCACCGTAATGGCTGTATTTTAGGTCATTTGGATGGGGAGATATAAAAATTTTCGAGAATGTGAAGGGGGACGTTGGGGTGTTTGTTGGAAAGTGTTTGCTTTTGGGTATCTCTATGGGACATGGCTGCATGGTTACTTTGGAATTCAGACAGAGCTCTTTCCGTGCTATTCTTTATAAATAGAATGATTGTGGTTTACTATTGTTTTGCTCGATGCTATCTTTTTCTGAAGAGACTCTATCTTGAGTTGTTGTCTATTTCTGTTATCTAGCATCGTTGTCTTGAGCTACTTCTTTTATTGTATTTTTCTTCCTTTTTATCAAAGTATGTTTCCGTATTATATAATATTGATATTAATAATTAAAGCAATATATGATATAAGTTCTCTGATTTTTATTTTTGGCAAGAGAAAATTATTCTTGCAAGACTGTGAACATTATGTTTTCTGCATTGGAATCATGTTTGGTTGTGCTGTCTCAATTCATGGTGTGGTAAGACATCATGCCTGATATGGGGAAGGGGGACTTCACATATGTAGATTTTCCTGCTTAAGAGGTACCCTTTTGACAAGAACCAAAAGGGATGGCATTGTTGGGGCCCACCTCACAACGTGGTCTGATGATCCGATACATCCGAGTTTTAGATCTGCATTTAAGAATTGGGCCTGCATATTGTCAATTATGCGCTTGGTAAAAAGACTCTGCTCGTCTAGTTTTGTGGGGTAGTGAGATGATTAATTGGTTTCTGGTTTGATTACTCTGTTATAACTTATTAGTATGACCTTCTGGATCTCTTGTCCGCTTTTATTGTATCATTCTGTTGAACAGTATTTTTTTTTTTTCCAATAAGAAAACTTATAAATATGATCTGATCTTTTATGAGAAGAAGTGGCGAGTTCGGAGTTTGGATCATTGATTGCATTTAGGGTTGGGCCCACATGTGATCTGTTTTCAAAGGTGCTGTTGAACGCTAATTCAATTATATGTGGGACTCCTGTCAACTGCAAATGGTAGTTGGGTCCTGTATGGGATACAATGGCACAGTTTGAATATTTGGGTTGACTTTGGTTCGGTATGTCTTTCTACTTTTATCTGTGTTTCTTACATCTCCATGTCTAGAAGTTACATAGTGTTATGATTATGTGGATAATCAGATTGGCCCCATCTGGTGGTTTCTTTGGGATTGTCTCTGCACATTCTTGTTTTATATGCCCAATGATGGAAACTAATTCATCCGAGCAGTGTTTCGTATTTATTTTAAGCCTCCATTTGTTGCACCACTATGACTATCACCAATGCCTGCTGCTGCTTGTTGTTGTTGTTGTTGTTGTTGTCCCCATTGTTATTATTATTATTATTATTATTATTTTTGGTGATGCTCTGGTGGTGTTCCTAAATGTCGAATGGCTTTCAATAAAGCTTCACTGTCTTTGACTTGTTACATATGAGGTCTGAGGGCTGAAAACTTAATGTGGGTTCTTGATTTTGGTGAAGGCAATGGACGACCTGTATTGTCTAAATGTACATAATGCTCGTTATTTTTGTAACCTGTCTCAAGTCTCTGTTTGACTTTAGTAACCTGCTCAAGTCTTCTTTCCTTTTTTCCAGTAATCCTTCTCAGTGGGTACTTGCTAAACTATTAATTGTTGCAATGTGTTATCTATTCTATATCTATGCATGTTCTACAATTCTGCTTGTGGTTGGTGGGTAGTTTTTCTTTTTGTTTTCAGTTCTGCTTGTAGTTATTCTATATCTAAGTGAACTGATAAGCAGCCTCAGTATAATATTACTCATTCTTATTATCCCTGGATAGAAAACTTATTTGTGGGGGTGGTTCTGTGGTTTAATGTTAGGAGCCTTTTCCTCTCATTTTTGCTATCATCATCATCATTTGTGACAGATTCTCTTGCTGGCATGTATGGTTGAAAATCTGAAGGCTTGTTCATAGGCAGTTGATTTTTTTTTTCCCTTCTAAGATATGCTTTTTAAATTGTAAATAACTTTGCTCGTTAGTAATAGACTTATAGTTGTGTTTAAAAGGAATAATGGTTCCTCAAATAGAAAGAACTGGAGGAGTTAGTTTGGGATAGGGTTAAGGTTTTTGCTTCATTGTGGTCTTATTTTTCTCAACATTTGAGAGACTTTTCCCTAGTTTAATACTTTTTTATTCATGCTGGGGTGTTTACCATGAACTGCATGATTCTTTGTTAATTTTCTTTGGTTAAGATTATTCTCTTTCTGAATCTTGGCAGGTTCTATTCCTGGTTTTGTGTGATTGTGAGTTCTTGTATTCTGTTTTTGTTGGATAAGGTTAGGTTCTTCTGTTTCTATCAAAAAACATATAATGCTTTGGTTTTGTTCCATTCAAAACACTATCAAGTATTGGTATCTGGGGTTCCGGCTTATTCTCTCGTGCTTTCTGAAAGATCTGTAGCAGCACCAAAATGTGTGAGAGAATTTCTCGTCAGAATGCTAATGTGTATAAGAGTTTAGTGTTTATTGTAATTTCATTGCATGTAGTTATATGGACTATACATGTCCAATAGCATTTATGTGCAAAATGTAAAGGGGTGTGTCATTGCATATCAGAATAATGTGGTTGCACTTTTTGTCTTTAACAGGTGCTTGACTTGAGAAAATTGATAGCTGAAAAGTATCAGTTACCATTAGAGAAGTTGAGGCTTATTATGCGAGGCAATGTGTTGCATGACAGCAAAAGTGGGCAAGATGTGAATCTCCAACTCAAGGATGGCGGTACTGGTCTTATTATTTTTGTAGTCCCTTGATTATATTTATTTTTCTCAATAATTAATATAAGCTTTGCTTGATTTTGTTGCTTCTTTAATTGTGGAAATTGCTCGGAGTTTCACAGTATATTTGTCCTACTCTATTAGAATTTGAGATGGTTGTCTGTGAAACTACTGACCACCTTTTGACTTAATCAACTACTTTGGTGCAATTATACCTGCAATACTTCCCTGGATCCCTTCAAGACTCCCAAGTCAAGCTTGTTTGGAAGAGAGTAGTACTGGTTACGTTCAGGAAATCCCTTGTTGCACCCCCATTTTTACTTCTCAGAAAAAGTACTTACAATTCAGATTTTGATTTAAGAAAGTTAAATATATCTTCATTTAATGAATATATATCACTGGAAAAAAATAGTCACCTCCTTTATTCATTTGGAACAACAGTTAGTACTTGCCAACAGTTTGTAAATAGGTGTCAAATTGCATAGGCCAATGTAGAGACAGCAATTTCTTAGTCAAGACTGCAGTTTTGGCATTAGTAGTGGCAGTGAATTTATTATCTTATTTTTGTTCTTTGCTAGATTCTCTTATCGTTGCTGTCAAACCAAAGCCACCTTCTAAGCATCTTCGGGATGGACTTGATGAGGACGACGACGAAGATGATCTGGTACAAATCTGATTGAATTGGTTATCCAACTGAAAAGAGTTAATATCATGTTCAAGCACTGTATTTAATGGTCTTTCCTTGATGTTTATTACCAGAAGTTTCAGCTTCCCCAATCATCAAGCCGGTGGAAGAGGAGAGTATATGCTGTTCTACATGATAAGTTGAAGCTTCCTGGTGGGCAACTAGGCATCAAGTTGAACAGTTTGTAAAACTAAACTGTAACAGTCCACATTACTGACGTAACCTCTTTTATGTTTTCAATGCTAGATATCCTTTTGATGGCCATTTTCTCTCTCAGTTTGAAGATGTGGGTAATTATCATTATGTGGTTTATATTGGCACCTGTGGCCCACAGATGGGATCTTGGCCCTTTATATGTAAGTTTTCTCTTTCTTTTAGTTCCTACTGTTTATTAATGCTGTGCCTCTTTCTCTAACAGTTATTTACAGCAGATACTCCTAAACTTGAATTGAATGCCTGCCATTAAATGATCTTTTTTTTGTCTTATTATTAAGTCGTTTGTTACTGCTATTTATTCAGATACTTGGCACCGGTTTTGGTGTCATTCTTCTGAATCTAGGACAGCGGAAGCCTGGCGATGTCAGGTATGCACTCTATTTCTTGATCCTCATCCCATCACTTTCTTCCCCTCTTTCCTGTTGTGTGTATGTGTAATCTCTGTAATTATCTTCTGTGGCTGTCACTACACAGACGAAAATCTTTTTGCATTAGTTTACCTTTCAATAAATATATAAGTGAACAATGTCAATTGCTCATTTATTTTTTCTGTGTCTTATTCTGTGGTATATTATGCAGTGCATATTCGATTTTCAATGAAGATTTTAGAGAGCTTCCAGGGACCCTTAATGCCGAACGTCTTGATGGGGACATACGGACAGGTCAGATTTGAGCGTGGTATAGACCATTTGGAATCTCATCTAAGATCGCCCCGCAGTATTGAAGTTTATACATCGAACCAGGAAATATGTGCAATTATGTTCTTTTTATGCTTTGTAGGGTTTTTGAGTAGATTGTAAGGTTAGAAGTCTCCGTTTACTTAACTCCCCTGATAAACTAAAAACAGTAATAACATTGTATATACAATTTCAAAGTGAAAATATCTTCTGTAAATGACTGAAGAGGTTGAACCCAATTTTGGAAATAGCATTTAGCTTTCATAGACCTCCCAGAATTATGCGTTGTATATATTGTTGGAGACATCCAAAATGGGATTAGTTTATGCTTGAAAGTTGACTTCAGATATGCTAGATGCATAACGTAGCAGTGGCACAGTGCCTTCTATTCACATCCTACATGACATGATCGAAATCACTTTTGCAATTTTCTCTGCTATGCTGGTGGTTAACCGGTGAACCGAAACCATATACTTACATACAGGTTGCCAGCACCGGAACAAATTAGTTCTTACGACGGGGTCGCTTGCCCCATTGACCTCATACTCATACCGGCTCCGCCACAGTGGTCACTAGAAATGTGTAGTGATTGTCTATATTTATGGTCGCCGAAAACTGGAGGCCTACCAATTTATATGTGATGTACCACTTACAAGTATGCAGAACCACTAACAAAGGCTATGAATCACAAAATGTTTTGCTTGACGAGTCTCGTTCCTTGATGTTTGTTATAGTGAAAAGATATGAAACCATGAATGGGCCAACTGTCTTAATTTTAGCCTATAGCAGACGGCAATGGCAATCGCCAAATCTGGGTCACGTAATAATGTGACTACATTGACTATATAAGCTAATGTTAGGAAAAATTTTACGATACATTAGTATAGAAATACATCAAGTAAATTAGATTTGATATATATAGTTAGATTGACTCTATAATAAGTAGACTAGCTTAACTTAATTTCAAATTAATTTATCTCTGTACCAAGTTAGCCTATCTTTGTATCGAACTAATTTACTTAACGTTTCAGTAAATTTATGTACAGTAGACGAACTCATGTTATAGCAGCGATGTGTTTTGAAATGGTTATTGACCTTTTTTGATGATTTCAAACTAAAGTTTGAGCTTCTTTTCCTTTTTTGCCTTTTTAGTTTTCGTCGTTACTACAGTGGCTTTTGGACAAATTGAGCCTTTTGATACTCTAAGGTCCCCCACTAGAACAAAGCCAAATAAGAAAAAATGTCGTCAACCCAGAAAAATCAAACCTCTCACTCTCTCATTGTCTCATCAAATTTAAATAAAACACAGATCGATTGGAATCTGGACTAGGTCTATCTCCAGATGTTGTATATACTTGGTAAACTTTTCTTGTCAAACTGTTATGACGTATAGATTGTTTTCTCCTTTTTCTTTGAAAAAATATATTATTCTGTTGTTAAACCGTCAACGTTTACTAACTAATTTTTTGGTTAAATTAGAAGCCTAATTCTAATCCAATTTATTGTCTTCCCTCATCACTTGGGCGAACCTAACAGGTTAACAGTAACCCTAATGCTCAAAACTAAGTAATCTTTGTACGGTACATCTAAAATGGCATCTAGAAGAATTGCTCTTGTAGGGTTGAGACCCGCAACGCCTTTGGGTTATATTAACGGACAATACTTCGCTGACCAGGGCTGGTCAGCCAGTGCTAACCATGGCTATCGTGGCTCTCTCAAAGCCCAACACGTGTGCTTTTTTTTTTTTCCCTCCATCTGAATGGAGTGAATTCCTTCTCTTCCTCCAGCTCTCTTCTTCCTTCTCAAATCCTAAGGAAAATCCACAATTGCTATCCAAACCCGAACACTCTACTCCAAGGCCAGCCCCGGAATCCAAACTAGAAATGAAGAAAGAAGGCAAAGATTCGGCGCGCAGCAGGCACCGACAGCGAAGAAACTGTTCGCAGTGGCCGGAGTCGAGGCCGGAGTCGAAGAAACTGACACTGATGGCAGAACCCTTTATGCTTCTTCTTTCTTGTTTGATCTCTTCCCCTTTGCTTGTTTCTTTGCCCACAGACCCTTCTTGTGATTATGATCATCACCATCCATTGATTTTGGATTTGGGATTTGATGAGGGACAGTGGAAGAATGGATCTGATATTCTGATGGCCGAGGAAGAAGAGAGAATTCAGCTGTTTGTGTTGTGGTTTTTGTGTGTTTGGGGAGAACACGTGTCGATCTGCGAAAAAGCCACGTCGTGGTTGGTTAGGACGGGCTGACCAGGGCTGGTCAGCCAAGTATTATCCTATATTAACATCCTGCACTTAAAAAAAGAAGTAGAAAAAGAAATAAATATGGTGATAATTTGATTCTTCGGCGCTTCAGCATCTTCCTCGGTGGAGATCTATTCTGACACCATCTTTAGTGCCATGCATTTTAAGCATGGATTCCATCTTCCGACACCATGGTTTTGGCTTAAGGTCCAGTTCGAGTAAACCATGGATCTTGATCAGAGTTGCTTGGTAATTCAGTCATGATCAACTCTGATTGCAATATGACTTAATAAATTTGTAACTATATGGTTGTAAGTTCCAATAAACCAAACACACTTAACATGAGCGCAAAATAAACCAAACACACTTAACATGAGATATGTTGACACTTGACACTAGGACTGTCAATGGGTCGTGTCGGGTGAAGGTATTTATCGTGTCGCAGGAGACAAACCCAAACCCAACCCATTTAATAATCATGTCAAAAATTTAAACTCAAACCCAACCTATTTATTAAACGGATTACCCGTTTCCAACCTGCTTAACCCATTTAATAAATAGGTCGTGTTGTGTTAGACAAAATGACACATTTAAGGGACAATGCGACCCATTTAACTAAAAAAATGCATAAATTGATTAAATTCACTAAAAACTCCACAAGGTGAAAAATATAAATAATTACATAATTCATATATAATTCAATCCAATGATTATAAAGCAAAATATTTCAAATTGTCTAATCCTATAATTAAATACTCCCAACGTCCAAAATTTCAAGATGAAGTATAGCATAATCAGGTTATACGGGTTCACTTCGTGTTGGCTAGTTGACCCGTGGCCGACCCATTTATTAAATGAGTCATGGGTGGTTGACCCACGGCTGACCCGCTTTTTAATCATGCGGGTTGTGAATCGTGTTATCAGTTCGTGTCAGAATTGATAGCCCTACTTGACACCATAAACCCTTCAAAATAAGTCAACTGCGTGAACAATTTGCCATAAAAATGAAGTACAGAAGGAAGCCTCGTGTTGTTAAACTGTCAGCATCTACATACATTTAGACAAAAAATCATTTCATCGAAAAGTAAGATGGGGGCAACATTTCTGAATCAACCATATAATGTTTTGACCATGCAAAGAGACTAAAACTGATTTCTATTTAAAATTTTGAAATTTAGTTCCGACAATAAATGCGAGACTAGATTCTATTCTCTAAAATAATAAAATTCAAAATGTGTTGTTCAAATTTGTCTTGTTTAGGTACGTAGCATGAGCATGATTAATTATTATATATGTAGTGGTGCATGTAGGTTAAACATGGTTGGTTAACCTACATGCAGGGGCGGAGGGAGGCAAGGGCCCACTGGGTCCCGTGCCCCACTCAGATTTTCAAAAAAAAATTAATATATGTATATAGTTTAATATTATATTAATATCATATTTGTATTATAGATTTTTATATTATTTTTTCTCAACTTAATCTGAAGCGCTCATGTGTTTTTTTTTTGTTTGTTTTTTTTTTAATGGCATTGTTTGAGGAGGCACACGTCTGACATTTTAGTAATATTATATAATATTTTTCTTTCCTTAATTTCTTCTACATCAATAATAGAATTTGTTACAATTAAAGATTCATATTTTCTTATTATTTAGAGTGTGTTTGGATGAAGAAAAAAATAATGAAATTTAATTGAAACTGAGGATTTCATAATTCCTACAGGCTAATTCCCTCGTTTGGCATTATCAGATTGGAAACTTTAAATTTCTCTGTGGAAAAAAAAGAAGGAATTCATTATTTAAATTCTCCACTTCAATTTCCACCAAGATAGGTGTCATTTACGAATTCATTTGCAGTATTCAATTTTCATTTCCAAAACAAGACTTTTTTCTATTTTATTTTTTTATTTGTTTTAAACTTTCTTAATTTATTACACATTTCAAATCTTAAATAGATACAACCAAACAACAGAAATTGCAATTAATGGAATTTTAGATTGAGTTAAAGATTTCATCATTTATAAATTCCTATGGATTTCATAATTTTCTCATCCAAACGTACCGTTACAGAATTTTAAATTCAATAAAAAATTTCTAAAAATATATAATACAAATCTGTGACATATGGTTCAGACAAAAAAAGATGTGACACATATTCACTAATGTACTTACTTTTGTTGTTAGCATTGATTGTACCAATTGCGACTGCAAGTGTAGAAATAGTATTTTCTGCTATGAACATTGTAAAGACTCGTTTACGCAGTCGAATGGGTGACGAGTTTATGAATGATTGCTTGATTTCATATATTGAGAAATACATTTTTACTAATATAGATAATGAGACTATCATGCAACGATTTCAAAATATGAAATCTCAAGGATAAATCATTGTAATAGATAGAAATGACATTTAAAGATTTTGTATGTTTTTATATTTTTATTTTTTTGTGTGCCCCAGTAAACCTAAATTCCTGGCTCCGCCACTGCCTACATGCACCACTGTAGTCATTCTATCCCTTTTCTTGTCAAACTATTATGACCTATAGATTGTTTTCTCCTTTTTCTTTGAAAAAATATATTATTATGTTGATAAACCATCAACATTTACGAACTAATTTTTTGGTTAAATTAGAAGCCTAATTCTAATCCAAATTATTGCCTTCCCTCATCACTTCGGCGAACCTAACAGGCTAACAGTAACCCTAATGCTCAAAACTAAGTAATCTTTGTACGGTACATCTAAAATGGCATCTAGCAGAATCGCTTTTGTAGGGTTGAGACCCGCAACGCCTTTGGGTTATATTGACATCCTACACATAAAAAAAGAAGTAGAAAAAGAAATAAATATGGTGATAATTTGATTCTTCGTTGCTTCAGCATCTTCCTCGATGGAGATCTATTCCGACACCATCTTTAGTCTCATGCATTTTAAGCACGGATTCCATCTTCCGACACCATGGTTTTGGCTTAAGGTCCAGTTCGAGTAAACCATGGATCTTGATCAGAGTTGCTTGGTAATTGAGTCATGATCAACTAGGATTCCAATATGACTTAATAAATTTGTAACTATATGGTTGTAAGTTGCAATAAACCAAACACACTTAACATGAGGGAAAATAAACCAAACACACTTAACATGAGATATGTTGACACCACAAACCCTTCAAAATAAGTCAATTGCGTGAACAATTTGCTATAAAAATGAAGTACAGAATGAAGCCTTGAGTTGTTAAACTGTCAGCATCTACATACATTTAGACAAAAAATCATTTCATCGAAAAGTAAGATGGGGGCAACATTTCCGAATTAACCATATAATGTTTTGACCATGCAAAGAGACTAAAACCGATTTCTGTTTAAAATTTTGAAATTTAGTTCCGACAATAAATGTGAGACTAGATTCTATTCTCTAAAATAATAAAATTCAAAATGTGTTGTTAAAATTAGTCTTATCTAGGTATGTAGCATGAGCATGATTAGTCATTATACATGTAGTGGTGCATGTAGGTTAAACTTTCAATTTGTTTTAAAGAAAAATGAAAAATGTGGTGGTTCGATCGTAACATGGATCAAAGTCAACCATCTGCCGATCACAAATCACCCTTTTCTTCCTCCTAAAATCGATGCACTAAATCCATCACCCCACTCACTCCACTTAAACCTATTCTATATATATATATATATATATATATATATATATATATACTAGACCAAAACACACACTTTGTGTGTGGGTTTAATTTTTAAAAGAAAAAAAAAACAAAATAATCATTGGAGAAACGTGGGGAGTTTTGGAATTTGTATTTTTTTTCCTCCTCTTTTGCTGTGGAACTATGGAAGTGGGAAGTTATAGAGAGAGATTTTAGGGGGAAATAAATTAAAATTTTATTCTAAATTACGATTATGACATCCATTTATTAAAAAATATATTTAGATAATCTATGGTTTAAGGATCAAGTCGTCTTTTCACGTTCACTTTGGCTAACAAAGTCTCTTCTCTTAATAATAGTATAGATATATATATATGTGCACCTTGATTAATCAAATGATTGAGTTTATTTTACTTTTCGTTCATTTATATGAAGATATAGTTTACTTATTTATCATAGCTTTGGGCCGTTGGCTCTTACGGTTTCAAGTTTGGTTATATATTCTAATCACCATTAGTAAGCAGTTAATTACGCGGTCATGATTTCGTATCATGTAAAAACTTTTATCTATTAGTTACATTATTGTGAGAGGAGATTTTTTCACATTTCAAACAATTATAGATGAGAACAATTAGGATATGAGATTTTGAAATAAAGAGTCCTATCGGTGAATATGGTGTGTCACGTGGCATGATTATCCACTCAGTACGAAGAATAGGCCTAAGCAAAACATGTTTCATAAGGACTTTAAGATTAGTTAGAATAGACCGTGGTCAAGACCTGACAAAAAATGAGTATAACTCACGATCATGGGTGAAGAAATTAAACAAATTTCAAACACGGATTTAGGTTTGACCCACATCTCAAATCTTGATTTGAGTAGTATATCAGCAATGCACAGCACAACCACCTTTTAGGAAACTACCCTCAAATAGAAACCAGAACTTGCCCACCAAAAACATATCCATCAACCATCGAGGACTCAGCTGCTAGGATTAACTGCATCCTTAGATACAAAGACACTATTACTCCGACATGAATGCACCCATGACCTAATTGAGATCGAATTTGCAAGCCAGGTCAAATGTCAAAATGTAGGAAGACCAGAGACAAAAATATGTAGCTATTGCAAACCAAAAGACCTAAATCGAGCTTGTGCAATTGCCGCTGTGATTGACTCTTGTCGTTGCTAGATTCTAGTTTTAGTTTCAGGTTTTGTCGGATTTCTAGGCTAAACAACAATATTTGACTTTCCGGCCACCGCTAGTACAATTAAAGCTTGGATCGTCTTTTCTCTTGGGCTGAATCGTTTAAAAGGAGGGTGCGTTATCACTAGCGGTTATCACTTAATGTTATGGTTTAGCAAACAGGTACGAACAGTATATGTTCCTTTCGTCTAAGAAATTTTTAGCAGTTCCTCAATTGAGTACATTGCTATTGTCTTCTAAGGAGCATATTTAGTGACGCAATCGGAAGTAACCTGGACTTGCTATAGATCCTAAACAATAATTCTGGAGTCCACCAGAGAAATTTAAGATAGTCATATGAAAGACAGGTTATGCAGCCGTTTAAAGTTGCTTATATAAGAGAAATGAAACCCTAGGGGGTTTAACAATGAATCCTAAAAACCCACGAATTAAAACAAAACAAATCCAAATCGAATTAGAAAACCTAAAGTGCTGGAAAAATAGTAAATTGCAGTTTTGAGGCCAGAAACTACGTCGGAAGGTATAGCAACTGGCATTTTGACACTGCATGACAAATTTGCAGCAAACCGATTTTTCATTTTTCACAATCAAAGGCTCTTCGATCCTAGTCACCATCCATTCTACATCATTTAGTCCTTTTAAATGGGGTATTAGTTGATTTTTTTAGTTAGCTTGACCCGTCAAATATTGGTTCAAATTAACTTTGAAATTTAATGTATGAGTCATTTTAATTTTGTGTTGGTTTCTATTAACAAAAACCCCACACTATAATATCATATTTGTTTTAGGGAATCAGAAATTGAGAGAAAATTGCTGTGTATTCTCATTGATAATAGGGGTCTCTTTATATAGAGTATTACAATACATAGAATCCGAATTATACAAGGAAAGGTAATCATACATTGAATAGGAATATCTAAATCCTTCTAATTTAACCCTATTACCACTAGGTCAAGTAACCTAGGGTTTAGGCCAAACACTAATAGAGATTTACTTGAACACTCCCCCTTGTGTTGCCCAAACTCGATGCTTCTCTCGTTGCCTCTCTAAAAACCTTGTCGAGTAACAAAAACCCAGTGGGACAAAAATAACCTCGGTCTAAGGGGAAAAAAATCACAACACACCCTTCACGCTTCAAGACTAACATGAAGACATCTCCCCCTGATGTCTGCACCTCCCCCTGATGACTACGATCATGGGAGTTCATATAATTTTCGCAAGCCAATTCTTGCCACATGTCTCTCGAAAGTGGATTTGGGCAATGACTTAGTAAACAAGTCTGCCACATTGTCCTCAGATCTAACCTGGTTGACTTTGATCTTGAAGAGCTTCTGTTGTTGCTGATTGTAGAAGAATTTGGGCGATATGTGCTTGGTGTTGTCGCCTTTGATGTAACCTTACTTCATTTGTTCAATGCAAGCAGCATTATCCTCATAAATGCTCGTTGGCTCCTCTGTGGTAGACTTCATACCACAATTGCCTCGAACATGTGTAACTATGGATCGAAGCCATAAACATTCACTAACTGCTTCGTAAAGAGCAACAATCTCTGCATGATTCGAAGAGGTAGCGACTAATGTCTGTTTTGTTGACCTCCAAGATATCGCGGTCTTTCCCATGATGAACACATAACCAGTTTGGAAGCGACCTTTATGTGGGTCAGAGAGGTACCCAGCATCAGCAAAACCTTCCAAAACACTTATATCGTTTTGGGATGGGGAGAGGGAACGCAGTCCACCATATGTGGCGTCCCTTGCACTTGATAGGTCCGAAACCATCGTCTCTCTGGAGGGATAGAACAAGCCCATATCAATCGTACCGCTTAGGTATCGAAAAATATCTTTAACACCAGTCTAATGGCGTCGTGTTGGCGTAGAGCTATATCTAGCTAACAAGTTCACAGCGAATGAGATGTCTAGTTTTGTATATTGTGCTAAGTACAATAATGCGCCTATTGCACTTAGGTAAGGCACTTTTGCCTCGAGCACTTCTTCATCGTCATCTTTTGGAGGAAATGGATCATTCTTTGGATCAAGACTACGGACGACCATTGGGGTGCTTGAAAGCTTAATCTTGTCAGTGTTGAAACGCCAAAGCATCTTTTAGATATAAGCTGATTGATACCATCCCTACGGTGCTCAAGTTCCAAACCGAGGTAAAACCGCGTTTTTCCAAGATCTTTCATCTCAAACTCAGAATTCAAGTGTTCAGCGGTTTCCCTTAACTCTTTAAGGGTGCCAATTATGTTCATGTCATCGACATAAACTGAAACTATTGCAAATCTGGAACTTGTCATTTTTATGAACACACATGGGCATGGTTCATTGTTGACATATCCCTTACCGATCAAGTAGTCACTTAGACGGTTATACCACATCCGTTCGGATTGTTTCAATCCATATAGTGAGCGTTTCAACCTTATAGCAAACGCGCTCCGTGGTTTAGAACCACTTGATTTGGGTAACTGAAGTCCATCAGGAACCTTCATGTATATTTCTGTATCTAGATCCCCATATAGATACGTAGTAACCACATCCATAAGCTGCATGTTCAGTTTTTCGGAAACTACTAAACTGACAAGGTAGCGGAACGTTATGACATCCATTACTGGAGAATAAGTCTCCTCGTAGTCGATTCCAGGGCGTTGTGAGAAGCCTTGGGCCACAAGGCGAGTTTTGTACCTTACAATCTCGTTTCTCTCATTATGCTTTCTAACGAATACCCATTTGTGACCACTGGTTTGGTGTTGGGCCGTATTGGTACAACTTTGCCAAACACCTTTCTTTTCGCTAGACAATCAAGTTCTGCCTGGATCGCATCTATCCGTTTTGGTCAATCAGCTCTATGTTGGCATTCATCAACGGAGCGTGGTTCAATGCCATCGGTCTCAATAATCTCATGCGCCAATGAATACGTGAATATATGATCGATGATGATGAAGTTTCTTTCCCACGTCTCATGCACACTAGTGTAATTTACAGAGATCTCTACGTTCTCAGGGATAGGTTCTGACATTGAGGCGTCCCCTAATGATGTCTCGTAAATATAACCATAATCCGGAATATTCTCATGGGGCAGATTTTGAGTATCGATGATCAAATGATTTGTTTGTGCCTCATTCGCTCTCTTCTAGGACGAGTATCCTTCAAACCAATCGGTCTACCGAGCTTCTTTGCGTGACCTGCGGCCATAGACACCACATCATTGTCATTCTGGGCAATGGCGCCATCTCCTGGTGTCACAAGAGTAGCGTTATGTCTAGTATTCGGGACATCGATCCTTGCAGGCAGGTATGTGTGATCTCGTCACTTTGGCAACATCAGAAAACGCATCAGGTAGAGAATCTGCTACGTTTTGGAGCTCGATTATTCTTCGCACTTCAAGTTTGGACTGTGCGGTAAGGTGATCGATATGAGACATAGTAGGGACAGACCAAGACAATTCCTATCGTTCCTGTTAAACATCTATGTTCTTATCTCCCCCTAACGATGGGAAGATTGTCTCATCAAAGTGACAAGCTGCAATTCTAGCGGTAAAGAGATCGCCTGTTAAGGGTTCAAGATAGTGGACGATAGTTGGAGATTCATAGCCAACATAGATGCCTATTCGTCGTTGTGGACCTATCTTAGTACGTTGTGGCAGTATAATGGGCACATAAATGGCACACCCAAAAATGCGTAAGTGTGACATATCAGGCTTGTACCCAGTGACTAGCTGTAACGCAGAGTAAGCTTGGGTTGCAGTGGGTCGTAGATGAATTAGTGTCGCTGCATGCAATATTGAATATCCCCAAGTAGAAACAGGGAGACTGGTGAGCATAACCAATGTCCGTGGTATCATCTGTAGTGGTTTGATAATGGCTTCCGCGAGACCATTTTAGGTATGAACATGGGGAACTGGATGCTCTACATCAACCCCTAGTGATATGCAATAGTCATCGAACGTTTTAGATGTAAACTCCCCGGCATTATCATGTCGAATTGACTTAATAAGATGGTCAGGGTAGTGAGCCCGTAGACCGATAATTTGGGCGAGGAGCTTAGCATAAGCAGCATTTCGAGTGGACAATAGCGCGACATGTGACCAGCATGTCAACGCATCAACCAATACCATAAAGTATTTAAAAGGTCTGCATGATGGTTGAATTGGTCCACAGATATCCCCTTAGATTCTCTGTAAGAACGGAATGAGTATTTTGGGATCCTTTGCGTAGGATTGTCTCGGTCCTAATTTCTTGAATGAACGGCTTTCCAAAATGAGCGAGGGGCCTTAGAAGCAACCAATGAGAATTTTGGTTGGGCCTAAGCGTCTGTAGCACTATTAGAAGCAAAACGTGTGACTACATCACCCATCATGGTGTTGGAACCATGGAAAGTGGCATCCATGGCATCTTGGCCATGGGGAGAATCATCCATGGCATCATGGCCATGGGTAGCGCCATTTATGGCATTGTCACAAGGGACTTGGGCAGCCCAATGGCTTCCCAAGACAGCTGCAGCGCCAGATGCTGCGGTGGCTGCTGTCTTACTAAGTTTTGGAATCAATTTTTGATTCTTGCTTCTTTTCACTCTGAAGAATGGATGTCCGTTTGAAGTCTATAGTATACGGAGCATTATATCACAACCAGGATGTCCTAGTCGGTCATGCCAAAACCAATATGTGTCAGAATCCAAGAGCTATTCTCTTACGATATTATTGGATTCAATTAATTGTAGTGACATAAAGTCCACTAGATTGTCATATAAGCTTCTCTAAGATGCGGTTTCATCTGCAGTCATTAGAGGTAATGGAAAGGAACATTTTTCTGTTCTCAGTATGCGTTTCAGCATGGAATCCGTTGGCTCTTATATCTTTAAAGCTCAATAATGTTCGATTTGTCTTAGGAGCGTAGAGAGCTTCAACAACTTTAATCAAGGTGCCCTTTGGCAATAGGAATTGGGCCATTCTATGTCCTTGAACTAAACCTGATGGCCCAGCCATCGTAGTCACAGAGGAATGTGTAGGCAACATCTCTAAGAATAATTGCCTATGGCATAGAATGGTGTGCGTAGTCGCACTATCCGCAAGACATTGTAGTTCTCCAGAATCCATCCCTAAAAGAAAAGCTCGTAATTAAAAAGGAGTCATGAAGAAAAGAACTCAACTTTTATTAATAAGCCAACGGGATTACATCATTGTCTCTTTCACAAGATAAAATCTAATCCAAAAACTAACTAATGCAAAACAATGGTAGTCGTCTAACTTCTTTCGGTAATTCCAACGCAAATGTGACCAGGTGAGTAGAGAGATGTAGGTGGAGCAAGGCTCTCCTAAGTGCCACTAATCTCAAAACCTTCCTAGACATCACATTTGTATTGAGTACGCCTACTTTGAAGAAAGATTAAACCATTGGCATCTACTACAAAAATAATATGGCAATTGCCTACATCTCTTGGAAAATAAAAAGACTTAATCAAAATCGCTAGTTTCTGGGTCTTGATCCTTGAAGTCTTCCACCCTTAGATCGAGATCGCCATCTTGATCTTCTTCTTGTTCCATGTAATTTGCCTCCCTTGCTTCACGATACATCTTGTATGCGTTTGCAACATTCTGGGATGCTTTACACGCCCTTGCCCAATGTCTAGGTAGTCCACATCTAAGACAAACATCTTTATGGTCAGGTTCCCTTGATCAAGGCGCTTTAGAAGTGTTTTAGGGACGGTTTCTCTCCTTGGTGTGTCTCCACCATAACCGGAGGCTTGGCCTCTCTCTCTCTTCACACGTTTACCACCACTGTTCTGTGGAAGCCTATCTTGGCGGTTTCCTTCCTCTTTAGGGCGAGAACTATCCCTATCCTTAGGGTTTCACTCCTTGCGACCTCTCTTAGGGGCGCGACTATAATTAGACTCCGGAACTAACTTGGCTCCCACGAGTCTAGAGTTATAGTTCTTCACAAGCATGTTATCATGCTTTTCAACCACGTTCATGACACCAATAAGTTCATGAAATCTTGTGATGCGTCTAGCATTGACATCAATCCGATAGTTTTTAGCTACCATCGATGCAGAGACGGGGAAGGTAGAGAAAGTCTTCTCGATCAACATCGTATCAGTGATTTTCTGCCCACAGAATTCCAGCAAAGACTTGATACGAAGTGCTTCCGAATTGTAGTCAAGTACAGACTTGAAATCACAGAAGCAGAGGCTATGCCATCTCACTTCTAAGTCTGGAAGCAGGAAATCACGGACGTTGCCAAAACGCTGCTCGAGTTCTACCCATAGTTTTCTTGAGTCTTCCTCATTGAGGTACTCATTCTAGAGCGCGTCATTCATGTGTCTTGTCATGAGAATGATGGCTTTAGTTTCATTCACCTCTCTCGTAGCTCTATTTGCTTCAAAAGTAGCAGCTTGTTGAGGAGTAAGCACATCCTGACTTGGCTCTTGGATCGCACTCAGGATCCCATCAGCCTTAAGATGCTGGCGCACATCACGAACCCACTTGTGGTATCTTGCTCCTGTTGTCTCTAGTGGAGCAAAGCTCAACTTGTTCAGGTTACTCATCTTGAAAAACAACAAGAAAATAGGGTTAGTTTCGGAGCGAAATAGGCTACCACGAAAAAAATAAAAATTTCTGAGCGTAGTCGCTTCCAAGAGATTGGGGTTTTCCGAGTGTAATCGCTTCCAAGAAATTCTATTCCAAGTGGGGTTGGATTAGATCGAAACAATGATGTTTGTGGTCGACCGTTTTATCTCAACAAACTCTAAGTTTGGAGGACTCTACAAGCTCGAAGCTTGGAGTGAGCACGAACCCCCACAGTTCGGCATTTTGGTCTTCTTTATGAAGAAGAAAGGGGGGGTAGAAGAAGGGAGGTTGCAAGTCCTCGAGAAAAAGAAGAAAAGAATGAAAAACTTCAAAAAAAGGGAACTTTAATCTTAAAAACTTACTTGTTGATTTGAGGCTTGAGAACATGCGCATGTTGATGCAGGCGTGTTGGAAAACAGGCTGCAGGGATGTGCGAGGCAGGCGAGCTTTGGGTGAGGCTAGCTGAACGCGGGAGCTGCGGGGGTAGGCTGCTGGTGTTGCAGGGCAGCAGATGCAGAGCACTCAATTGTGGAGCAACGATCGCAGGGGTGCGTAGGAGCAGCGATCACAGGGGTGTGTAGGAGCTGCGGGGACAGCGAGCGAGCGTAGGGCTGCTGGGGCAGCAGACGTAGGGCGCGCACGCGGGGAGCAGCGAGCGCAAGGGCGCGTATGAGCTACTGGGGATTTGGTGAGAAGAGTTTTAGGGTTTTGGTTTTTAGTGCTAGGGTTAGGGTTAGGGCTAGGGCTCGTGCTAATAACGTGTTTTAGAGAATCAGAAATTGAGAGAAAATTGCTGTGTATTCTCATTGATAATAGAGGTCTCTTTATATAGAGGATTACAATGCATAGAATTCGAATCATACAAAGAAAGATAATCATACATTGAATAGGAATATCTAATTTAACCTTATTATCACTAGGTCAAGTAACCTAGGGTTTGGACCAAACACAAACAGAGATTTACTTGAACAAGATTCTATTTTTTCATGGTTTGAGAATGTTGCATTAATCTTTCATGGTTTCATAGTTTGAGAACTTTTGTCCCTAAGCAACTTGTGATTAATGAAATCCCATAATTAAGATCACTTATAAGAAGGGATCTATCTTGGACGAATCCAACAATGTGACATCGGTCGTTGACCAACTGTGCTGCCTTCGACCAAACGTTGTTCTTTTCTCATATTCCTGGAAGCTGAGGTTGAATCTTACTTTAAAAAAAAAAACACAAAGAAACAACACAAGAACTAGTGGGAATTGCAGTAACTGTGTTAACTTTCTCCTCCAGATTCTTTTATAAAGCCAAACATTGCTGCCACCCAAAAACAAAAACCCATTAAATTACTTATTCTAATTAATTTTTTTATTTTTTTTTTATCTAAATGTCATGTTCATTGAGCTAGTTGTTTAATGCCTATCATTTTTGCATTATCTATATTTTATGTTTTTTCTGTTTTGTTTTTTGAGAGCTCTCTAGATCCATATTTTATGCTGACTGACTTGAGTTTGTGCTCTCTATTAATTATATATAAGACATGAGTCGTTCTCAATTGTGTTTTGCTTTTCCTTCTCATTGACTTGTTCTAAATTACTAATATAATATCAAAGCATATGCCTGTAGAGCAGCTTGGTTTGGTATATATGGTAAATTCATCTGCTCTGTGAAGTTGGAGTTTTAGTTCAGACAACATAAAGTTTCTTACCAAAAGACAAAAACTATAATTAACAACATGTTTAAGAGTATTATACTATCCAAGTACTTTGATCTCTTAGAGAAAGTAAGTAGGAAGGGGTTAACTCCTTGTAATGGAGTTTTATTTTAATATGCTGACCACTTTAACAGTTGATTAAGATAACTTGGTCGTTCTTAAAATATTGGGGATGATATGGTCCCTAATTAAGTATAAATTTAGCAGTCCAATTGTCAAGAAGTGACAGCACAATGAGTTTCTTTAAAGTAGTATGGCAAGAAAAGGAATCATATGTACTAGTATTTAGATGTCTCCCAAACAAAATAAGGTTCCAATGCCTCCTTGTTGAATGTTTACACATAATCCAGGTTAATTCAAAGTCAATATCTTTTAGAAACCTCTACATGTATAGAAATGCTCTCTTTCTCGTTTGTTGGTGTCCATGCCTCCATGGTATTGTCTGGTTCCTTGCTGGCGATTAGTGGTGGAGTCAGGCTGAGGTATGGTGGTCTAGATGCTTGCGGTGGTGCTAGTTCAGCTCTTCACGATAGTGACAGATGAAAGGGTTGTGCCTGATCGAGATTGGTTGGTCGTGAACTGAGATGATCGGGATGAACATTTTTAGAGCCGCATGTATTTCAACTTACTTTTTGGGCTTTAAATGTTAGGCTAATATTGCGCTTAGAGGGGACTTATTTTTTTTTTTTTTTGAATAAAGGGCTGGTGCAGCTACTCTCAAGCCTTGATTAATGAAACGGTCGAATACAAGGGGTGGACATTGAGCCTAAACCCCTGATTACAATGTAATTAATGAAATAGGTTTTTTTTTTTTTTTGGGCGATGGAAGGATTTTTATTCAACAAGAAACAACATTACAAGCGAAAGACCCAAACCGGGCCCAAAGAAAAAGAACAAACAAACGAAGACAAACAAGCCCAAACAGCCCAGCAAGCTTCAACCACAGTGCAGATCGACCAGGAGAGAGATGACGCAATGACGTTGCTGCCACTAGCCAAACCCAAGGGTGACACAGAAACGTCACTAGATCGGTCGGCGAAAACTTGGAGACCAACCAAAACAATCCCATACAAAAGAAGCAGCACAAAACCCATCGAAATATCTCCATAACCCAAATCTCTAAACCATACAAAACATCCTCCGAAACAAACAAAGAAACCAACATAGAAGAAATAAAATAAACGATCCACAGAGGGATCAAAGGGACAGACGGGCAAAGACCATGCAGACCCTTGTTGGACTACCGTATTCATTAGATTTACGCGCGATAATGGGACAACCCTGTTTAAAGAGACTATCCAAACGACACCAACGTCGGAGCTCCGGAGGACCAACGAGCTATCATTGAAGTGGAGTTTGAAAGGTGAGGAGGATGTGCATCTTGACCATGAAGAATCAGAGATTTGAGAAATTGAGGAAAATGAAGGAAAAAGAGAAGAGAGAATTGATGGAAAGGACATGAGAAGGAAGAGGGATGGTAGGGATGGGGAGGATGAGGAAAAAAGAAAAACAGAGGGTTGATAGGGATGGGTAATCTGGAATTGAAAAGTTAGGAAAGGTTGGGAAAAGGGATCCGGGGATGAAAGGAAAACAAAGGCAGAAGGGAAATCATACCGGCCACCGCCGTGGCAGAGAGCTACCACGAGAAGGGTAGGGAAAAAGCCTCACAAAGAGGGAAGGTATCTCCCCCGACTTTCAAGCCAAAGATCCAGATCAAAGAGATCTAGACCTGGCAAGAAAGGGGGGAGGAGGGGGAAAGCTGTGTCGGCTGGGTTTTTTTAGAGAGAATGCAGAGTTTTTCTCTCTAGGTCAAGGAAATGCATAGACATTTGGACATTTATCTATTAATGAAATAGTTTGGTCCTCTTAAAATAAAGTCAATCATTTTTTATTTGATAGAATTGTCTTACACAGGCCTTACGCACAACAAAATGATTCTAGTTCTTCGCTACACTTTGAAGATTCTCATCCCCTGGCAGTGGCGGATCCATAAATTTTTTTCAGGTAAGGCAAGACAATGGTAGGTTGAAGGAAAAGGGGAAGGGTGAAAAATTAGAGGGAAGCTACAGATTTGGAGGCAATTGTGAAAAGTTTGCCCTGATTTTGCCCTATTTCTGCCATTTTCTTCAACAATTCACTTGATTTTGCTCTATTTCTGTCAATTTCACATACCTTGCTCATACCAAACTTGTATAGACTCAAAAATCCAATATAGGCAAGTGCCTAAGCTGGCCGGTGTCCACTGGTGCTGGCTCTTTGCCTTGTTAGTGCTTGGTGGTTGTGGTATTAGTTCCCATCCGATGAACTGGAGTTTTGTTAGGTAGGGAAACTATACGCGACGCCACATTCCTTTAATAATGTCGCCAACAGACCAAGAGCATGATCTTGTCATTTGCTTTGGTGTAGTCGTCTAGGGCGCAAGTTTGGTTGCAGACCAGATCGGTATGCTCTTAGCACAAAATATGTATGCTCTTATCTTCAATATGCTAACAAGCTATTCTTACATGCATTTTAGAAAAATTTGGGAACAATGCGGATGTGGGCGCTGCCTTTTTGGTTGTTGTCTATAAGGTGTTATCGAGACTCTTAGAATTATTCATCATTAGTAGTTCTGTAGAAAGAGAATTAGTGTGGTTACAGTTTCGGCGCCTTTGACCATGGTTATCGTAACCACTTTTGGGGTTAACTTATGTCCACCCACCCATCCCCTTTTGAGTTATTTTTTAATTTTATTTATTATTATTATTATTATTATTATTATTATTATTATTATTATTTTATTATTATTATTATTATTATTATTATTATTATTATTATTATTATTATTATTATTTTATAGTAAAAGATAGAGATATCGTTCATCCCAAGGCTAGAACGACACTTACAATGGTTTCCTCGGCTCATTATCAGCTAAGCAAGTTAGGAAAGACCAATACCATCGACTATTACAATGACGCTCATTTATTCAACAAACCTACATTACTATGATTACATTCGAACACGAAATTAAAATTTGACGAGATCTCATTGCCAATGCGCTCACTTGTGATGATCCAGACCTCTTCAATTTGGTGTAAAAACACAGCATAGCAAGTAAGTTTTTTTTTTTTGACGAAGTGGTGTTAGCTCAGTGGTTAGAGTACCCACTACCGAAAATCAAGGTCATGGGTTCGAGACACCAAGGGGGCAGGAGTGAAATCATTTGATCCTCTTTTTAAATAAGGAAAAAAAAGAAGAAGCTTTTTTTAAAAGATAACTTAATCCATATTTGACATTGATCAATCCTTGGCCTCCAAATGACAATAGTTTCCTTAATTATTACCCTAGCTAGAAATGTGCTAGTAAGGACCATTTCAAGTAGAAACAATTCATCAAGTTTCACTCCTCGGGGATCCCAAATATGGAACCTAGCAAGATATTACAACTTGAATTGAACGAGATTACCATATACATATTACATGCTTGCTGGCTATTGGCCGTGGAAAGCGAAATGAAATTCATTAAAGATAGTCCAATAGATGATTTCGCAATAGTCTTATGAAAAAACCTTGGATGCTCATATATGGGTGGTTTTTTGTGAATGAGTAATATGGCCCCACGAGTGCACAAAAGGAATCACGTTTTTGAACACATCACAATTCATGCTATTTAGTTTAGGGGAATTTGATGTATGTCTCTGACCGACTAATTCAAGGAATCAAAACTTGTAACAAATAAGACATTTATGATATGTACTAAGTTATTAAGCTACACATGTAGAAGTTATTTCAATTATCTGAAAATGAAATTTAAAATCATAAAGGATAATTTTGAGGTGTTTTACCATTCTTTTATGGTTGGTAAAGTTTTGTCAGAAAATACAGATGACTAGCAGCATGATGATTCAATTACAACTTGAATCAAATGAGATTACCATTTGTATATTATACGCTTGCTAACTATTGACCATAGAAAAGCGAAATGAAACTTGGGGAAAATAATCCAATAGATGCTTTCGCAATAGTCCTATGAAAAACGCTTGGATATTTGTATATGGATGATTTTTTGTGATTAAGTAATATGGTCCCACAAGCCTACAAAATGAATCACGTTTTGTTGATGAACACAGCACGATTCATGCTATTTAGTTTCTGTCTATTTCTGAACGACTAATTAAGGGAATCAAAATTTCTGACAGATAATACATGAATGGTACATTCTAAGTTATCAAGCGAGACATGTAAGAGTTATTCAATTATCTTAAAAATGAAATTTAAAATCATAAAGGAAAAGATTGAGGCTAGGTATTTTACCATTCTTTGATGATCAGTAAAGTTTAATCAGAAAAATACAGATGATTAGCAGCATGATGGTTCAATTACAACTTGAATCAAATGAGATTACCATATGCATATTACACGCTTGCTAACTATTGACCATAGAAAAGCGAAATGAAACTCGTGAAAGATAATCCAATAGATGCTTTATTCGCAGTAGTCTTATGAAAAAACATTGGATATTTCATATTTGTATATGGATGATTTTTTGTGATTGGAGTAATATGGTCCCACGAGCGCACAAAATGAATTACGTTTTGTTGATGAACACAACACAATTCATGCTATTTAGTTTTTGTCTGTCTTTCAACGACTTCCATAATAATTTGTGATAGATAAGACATAAATGGCACGTTCTAAGTTATCAAGCGACACATGTAGAAGTTATTCAATTATCTGAAAAATGAAATTTAAAATCATAAAGGATATGTTAGAGGTATTTTACTATATATTCTTTGATAGTCAGTAAAGTTTCATCAGAAAAATACAGAGGATTAGCAGCCTGATGGTTCAATTAAAATCAAATGAGACAATATTACACGCTTGCTAACTATTGACCATGGAAAAGCGAAATAAAACTCGTGAAAGATAATCCAATAGATGCTTTCACAATAGTTTTATAAAAAAAAAGCTTTGGTTGAATATTTGTCATTGAGCCATATGATGCCACGGTCCCACAGTACAATACGATTCACATTGTTGGATTATCGTACTATTTGACCATGGAAGCGAAATGAAAGTCCAATTGATGATTTTTTCAAAATAGTTTTATGGAAAAGCTTTGGTTGCTTATTTTGTATATGAATGGTTCTTTCTAATTGAGTAGCATGGTTCTCTAGCCCACAAAAGTAATGATGTTTTGGTGCTCAACACAATACAATTCACGCTGATGAGTTTTTGTCCACTTCTAGATGACTAATTAAAGGAATCAAAACTCGTGACAGATAAGACATAAACGATAAGTCTAGTTAATGACACCGTAAAAGTTATTTCGATTACTTGAAAATGAAATTTGAAATTTGAATGGATATGTTTGAGGTAATTCACTCATTCTTACTGGTTAATAATTCACACATTGAATTGAATGAGATTATATATAGACGATTCTCATTAATTGAGTAATATGGTCCCAAAAGCTCAAAAAAGAAATCATGTTTTGTTCCTGAACACAACGCGACTCACACTATTGAGTTTATTTCTGCCTCTGAATACATAATTAAGGGAATCAAAACTCATGACAGATAAGACATAGACAATAAGTTCTAAGTTATCGAGCGACACATGTAGAAGTAATTTCAATCATCTAAAAATAAAATTTGAAAATCATAAATGATAAGTTTGAGATGTTTTACCACTCTAATCTAATTTATTGCAATTTTTACTACTTTAATAAAATATCAATGATTAAATGCATGTTGACTACTATCCATAAATTCAGTCCACAGAATTTCAAAACTAAAATGAAGTAGCACTTCGTTCCAACTTCCAACTAGGCTTATAATTGCTTCCATTTGAATGGAAACCAGATTACTAAAACGAAAATTATTGCTTTTGCTAAATATGCATCAAGAACCAAGAAGGGTAGAATAGTAATTTATCATGGAAGAGAAAGGTGGTGGTCAACCCCAGATTGGGCCTTGGGCTGGGAGTCGATAAAACACAGGGTGGTGTCCCAGTCATCCCAAAACAACGAAAAGGACAAAAGCACCCCTAAAGGACAACCCTTTTTCTCCCGCCTCGGTTTTCCACATTGACCCTACAGTCCCGCCCTTCCCTGCCCCTTTCCCTAAACAGTAGGGAGTACAACAGTAACGGTGCCCCCGGTCAGGGTCAAATTAGTCACACCACTTTCCTCCCATACCCCACTCCACCAAACACGTGGCTTCCGACGTGGCACCCCACCTAGATAACGCGCCAGGTGTAACCGTCAACAACAAAAAAATTACAAAAGCCCAAAAAGTATGTATATATATATATAAATTTCTTTAACTACTTGGTGTGTGGTAAAGTTAGTCAAGCAACCTAGCATGGAACCACTAAGACTAGCATTCTGGTCCCAACTCACACCCGTGAGAGAATCTTAGATTGAGCAAAAGTGCCATGTAGCCAGTTCTAATAGTCAATCAAGACCCTTGCATGGGTGTAGCGGGAGATGTTTTGGGTATTCATATTGCCTTATCTAAGAATTTCTCCTCGCCAGTTTATGCCGAAGGTTTGGATAGTCTTTAGATTCGTGTGCTTGCAAGAGAGATTAATTTGACTTTACTGAGTTACTCTCAAGCTAAATACCGATTTAATAGATGTGTTACTAACTTGCTAATGTAAATTACGTAACCGAGCTGGTTTACTATCTTACTCAATAATAAAAAAATAAAAATAAAAATAGAGTTTCTTTATTTTCTCTCTCTATAAAAGTTAAAAACGAAGGTCAGTGAGTCTTCTCAACTAAAATATAAAAAAAAACACTGGCACTCCTTCTCTCTCTCTCTCTGTTTACTTTGGCTCTCTCAGTTCCTTCTTTCTTTTCTATTTTTCAATTTTTTTAAAAAATGTCCTTTGGTGCTATTTGGGTTGTTGAGCTCTGCCGGAAAATCGCGTAGGTAAACGAGAGAGAGAGAGAGAGGAACCTCCTTTTTGTTGTTTGTTTTCTGGGTGTGAGGCCAGAGCTAGGTGAAAGGCAGTTGAGCCGAGTCAAATGTGATGGGAAGTGGAGTCTCCACCCTCTCCTCTTGCTTCAGATCGGCTCACCCAACCCCCGACCACAACGACGTCGTCTTCTCCGCCTCCGAGCCCTTGGACGAAACCCTAGGCCATTCTTTCTGCTATGTAAGGTCCTCCGCTCGCTTCCTCTCCCCCACTCAGTCGGATCGCTTTCTTTCCCCTTCCAACTCCCTCCGGTTCTCGCCGCCGCACGAGGCCCGCGCCCGGCCCGGCCTCCCCGAGACCGGGTTCAAGGCCATCTCCGGCGCCTCCGTCAGTGCCAACAGCTCCACTCCCCGGACTGTCCTCCAGCTTGACAATATTTACGACGATGCCACTGAGAGTGTGAACGGTGGCTTCGGCGGCGGAGTGAGGGGCAGCATCGTCAATGGTTTCGAGAGTACGTCGTCGTTTAGTGCCCTGCCTCTCCAGCCGGTGCCGCGGGGAGGCGAGCCCTCCGGCCCAATGGAGCGCGGCGGCTTCTTTCTCTCCGGTCCGATAGAGCGCGGGGCGCTCTCCGGTCCGCTCGACTCGAACCCGCCCGGACCGGACGGCGATGTCCACTTCTCGGCGCCGCTCGGCGGTCTTTACGCCAAGAAGAGGCGGAAGAAGGGCATTTCCGGGATCCGGAAGGCGTTTTACCGCAACTTCGAGAAGAAGCAACGGCCCTGGGTGGTGCCGGTGCTCAATAATTTCGTCGGCCGGAAGGAGGGGCCACCGGCGAACGGGGAGGAGCACGAGACGGCGAGGAATAATGAGACCAATGTCCAGTGGGCTCTCGGCAAAGCCGGGGAGGACCGGGTACATGTGGTGGTTTCGGAGGAGCAAGGGTGGCTCTTTGTGGGGATTTATGATGGGTTTAACGGCCCTGATGCGCCGGAGTTCTTGATGGGGAATCTTTACCGTGCTTTTTACAATGAGCTTCAGGGCTTGTTTTGGGAGGTTGATGATGATGAGGAAGCCCAAGAAGGCAGTCATGCAAACCCACCAGATGTTGCCCAACAAGTTAATGCTACTACTAGTACTAGCTCACCAAATCTTGCTTCAGAGGGTGAGGCTAAAATTGATGGGGAAGTTTCGGATGCTGGAAATGGGTCCAATTCGAATTCTGACCCCTCGGGGGCAGGTGATCGGACAAAGAGAGTGACATTTCAACCGGAAGGGAGGAGGCGCCGGCTGTGGGAGTTACTCCGTGAGGCTGAGGCTGAAGAAGGGCTTGACCTTTCAGGTTCAGAGAGGTTTGCGTTTTCTGTGGATGATGCTCTCACTGTCAGCAATGCTGGTTCGGCTGGTTCTGCTGAGAGTAGGAGGTGGCTTTTGTTGTCGAAATTGAAGCAGGGATTATCTAAGCATAAGGATGGCCAGGGTCCTGGTAAGAAGCTGTTTCCGTGGAGGTTTGGTTTGGAGGATAAAGAGAAGGTTGAGGTTGAGAATAGAGTGGAGGAGAGGTCTGCTCCGCCTGGTAGGAGAAGGAAGGAGGGTCCGGTCGATCATGAATTGGTGTTGAGGGCATTGTCAAGGGCTTTACAGGTGACGGAGCTTGCTTATTTGGATATGACTGATAAGGTCATTGATACAAATCCAGAGCTTGCTTTGATGGGGTCGTGTTTGTTGGTTGTGCTAATGAGGGATGAAGATGTGTATGTGATGAATGTGGGGGATAGTAGGGCGATTGTTGCACATTATGAGCCGGAGGAAGTTGGTACAAGCGTGAAATCAAGGGGGCAGAAGGACAATGGGTTGAGTGCTGAGGACATAACTGAGGCATCCTCAGCTGTGGGCGATGAGGCTCCTACTCAACCAATGAGATTGGCTGCATTGCAGCTGTCCACTGATCACAGCACAAGCATTGAAGAAGTAAGTTCTCTGGTCCTCATGTAATGTAGCTTTATTATCTCATGCTACTATGGTTTGATCAGTCATTTCTGATACCACCTACTTGACATACAGTTTGTTTAGCATTTTATATCTGGGGATTATTTTGCTCTGCAAGATTCAACATCAATATAAGCAACTTTTTCAAGGGCTTAAGCCAAATACTTGATTGTTTAACACAGTTCTTGGTTCTTTAGTTGCTGTTCCCTACAATTTAAAGCAGCATGCTTGGCAGTTTTATCTCCTGCTCATGCTTTCATGCATCTTGGTCTTAGATTCCGTTGAGAGTTTTTACAGGCTGAAGCACACATTTTAGCGATGTGCTTAGTGCAGACTGCTAGAGCTAGATGTTAAACTCTCATATTATGTTTGGGCTAAACTCCTTTGGTTTGCATTATTCTTTGCTTTCTACTTCTTCAAAGTTTGTTGACCCACTGGAGGAGAAGAAAGTATTGGCAGTATGTTTCAACTGTGTATAAGACGACCCCATTGTATCATCTGTTGGTTAAACCTGATCCTGTTCAATTCACATCAGCACCTTGTTTGCCTGTGGTGGGACATGGTAGGCTGAAAGAATTGAGGAATCTTCCCTTTTCTTGTTCCATATTTAATTCTGTCTTGTCATTTTCCTTTTTCATCAACATTGATCCCCAATGGACAGGGACGATGTATGGAACCTTCCTTGCTGATGTCCTTTTCCTTTGGATGCTTAATGTCTCCATGTGAATATATAGTTTGTCTCTGTGTATTTTTAATTATGCAGTGTTTTCTGTTAATTTTTCCTTGTCTATGTTTTCACGTCGGCGGTCCAGAGTAACTTTCTCACGATAACGTGCAGTGGCACAATCTTTTTTGCTATTTCATGGACGATGACTGTTGAGTTTCTTCTTTGAGCAATTCTATTCTTATTGTTTATCCAGCCCAAGCTTCCTTTTGTCACTACATCATATTTTAGTTTCCTGGTCATATTGTGGATGCATCTTTGCTTAGTTCTACTTACCTTTTAAACAATTCTGTTTTCAATTTGCAGGAAGTGATAAGAATCAAGAATGAACACCCAGATGACAAAAACTGTATTCTCAATGATAGAGTGAAAGGTCGTCTTAAGGTTACCAGAGCGTTTGGGGCAGGCTTTCTGAAACAGGTCCTATGGATGTACTTGTTAATTGTCCTAATATATATCACTTTTTGCGTAGTTTGCTGTTAACTCTTGATCCCACTTCATATAAGAATATTACTACTATCTCTGAGAAGCACAGACTAAAACTTGCTATGGTTGGCCAAAATGATTTAAAATTTGTTGTTTTGACTGCTGCATGTAGCATACCATGGACAACTTGCCTGTTTTGCCTAGTCCAATAAGAAAAATATTTTACAGTTGGTAATGATGTGATCTGCATTGTTTATGCAGCCCAAGTTCAATGCTCCGCTATTGGAAATGTTTCGGAATGAGTACATTGGTACCGCACCATACATCTCATGTTTGCCTTCTCTTCGCCACCACAGACTCTGCCCTAGTGATCAGTTTTTGATTCTTTCATCTGATGGTCTGTATCAGTATCTAAGCAATCAGGAAGTTGTTTCTCATGTGGAGAATTTTATGGAGAAGTTTCCCGAGGGAGACCCTGCACAACACCTGATAGAGGAGCTTCTTTTCCGTGCTGCAAAGAAAGCCGGTATGTTTTGTCATTTCTCCTTGTAATAATGTTTTCATAATTGTATATAAGTTTTTTTTTTTGGTCTCCTTTTAAAGTATTTGGAATGGTAACTTTAGTAGTAGCAAGGTGTTAAAATACATACACGAGTTTAGTATTGGAATACTTTTATTTATTATATAATAATGTGCCAAAGAGCGGAAATGCACTGATCTCCATAACTATTGCCTGACCCAATGTGATGGTTATGCTTTGTGCTTTTGAAGAGCTATAACCTAAGGTAGGATTCATTGATTAGTTAATATCATACTTGATTATTGCCAAAGGTCTTTGCTCTCATGCACTACACTATTTGCACTCCTTTGTCTTAGTGTTGGAGTGTGAGAGTACAAAAAGAGATCTTCCTTGTTGGAACAATTTGGTCAGAAAGAATAACATATATGGATTTTTTTTTCTATGTGAGACTCACGATACTTGTCAAGGTCCTCAAGGATAAAGTAGGTGAAATTGTTGAGTTTTGGCCTTCAATGTCTAATAGATTTACATAGAATCCATTCTTTCTTTTCTTCCTGTGGATTTTAGGACTGCTGGATCTTATATCAGCTGTGAATTCTTGATATTTTTTCTTGTTGTAAAATGTAATGCTGATAATTTGAAGAGATTTTGATTATTTTAATGGTATTGCTTGTTAATTTATTCTTTGAAGAAAGATGAAGGTATCTCAAAGTGGTTTGTACTTATTGTTCTCTTCTCTAATGTATTTACTATTTTATGCTGATAGCCTGATATATGCATATATGTTGTGTGCACATGCAAGCGTCTTTCAGTGAATGAGGTTTTCGTGGATGCATGTGATGATGCACATTTAGATTTCAGTAATAGCTAGTTTATTTCCTGTGCTGTTTCTATCTGACTATACAGTCGGTTTTTGGCTGTTAATGGAGCTTATGGAACGTGCCCTCTTGTGCACCTAACATTCATAAGGTTTATGCCCCAGGGTCTTTTGGCCTAAGACATACATAGACTTAAACTAGTTAAAATTGAAAATGATAAAAGATGTTAATTTTTCTATTAGCCTCAAACTTTGGGATTGACTGTCGCATGATGTTCCAAGCTTTGCACCAGTGTAATTACTGACTAGAACCTTTTATTTGTTGTACTTTTAAATGGTGGGAAGGAGTTTGTTCTTATAGTATTTCAGGATTCATGTCAGTGGAGGGATTGAGTTGGATTCTGGAATGGGAGTCTACATTATTGTTAATTAGCAATTGTACTTATATTGTTGGGAGTCTGAACTCTTTTGGTTTGCAGGAATGGATTTCCATGAATTACTGGACATCCCTCAAGGAGATCGCAGGAAGTATCACGATGATGTTACTGTTATGGTCATATCACTTGAAGGAAGAATTTGGAAGTCATCAGGAAAGTACCTTTGACGACATTATACACAAGCAAGCAATGTTTTCTATACAAGCTATATTGCAATTTCGAATTTCAGCTAGAGATAGTCTGCAAGCAGTATGGAAAGCTTTGCTGCTGACCGTAGTCCATGGGGGTCCATTAGGTTTTGTTTTCTGTCTCACAGCATAAGCATACAACTAGTAGGGGATGGTAATGGCGAAAGGCTGATGTTAGATATCATCTTCAAAATAGATGCAAGATATTGGGTTCAGTGATGAAAATGAGAATCCGCAGATGGAGTAGTTGGGAAATGCTCTTTAGGGGAAAAAAAATGTTTTATTTTTGTCCCATTTCTTTTAGACTTAAAAGAACAAAAAAATAGAAAATTTGCAAATAGGTGCAGACTCTTTCCATTTCATCTGTGCCTTTCTCTTTTGTATCTTTTCCGGAGCCGAAAATGTGTTTTGTAAATTGGTGGGGGTACAGAATTTACTTACTGAACTTTGAGCATTCCCTTGTCAATACCTGAGCAGCTGTAATTTTGAAGGTGGGGTTTCCACCCATTGCGGATATGAAGAGTTCAAAATTTTACCAACATCTTTGTGTAGTAACTTGTTAATTTTGTTTAGCATTAGGTCACCCTGGACTGATCCTCGTCAAATTGGTTCCCATTTCGATGGAAAACTACCTACAGAAGATTGTGGGATTTTTAATTACGAGCAGTTGCAAAACGCTGCTTGGATAACCTAATACAGTCGTGTGCTTTTTAGCTGCGCATTGTCAACTCTGCAGGTACTAGTTTGGGCATAACATAACAGCAAACTATATGAAGTCGAAAACGTGTTCTGGCATTCATAGTATGGATATGGAAGGGGCCAATTAACAATCTTCTTGTTCTTAGGAAATGCGTTCAGATAATATATTTCACATTTGTACCTCAAACTATTCTGATATATAAAATTTATAGTGAAATGTACTATGATCCAAATCAAATAATACATTTCACATTTGGAAACTACAGAGTTGAGTATAAACATATTAAGCAGTGATTGATTGTGCCTGTGACTGCACCCACGACACTAAATCCTCCCGAGTTGCCACAAAACAACCAGCTTTCTCTTCACTCTGCCGAAATGGTGCAGCCAACTTCTTCACATGAGAACCAAATGAATGGGCCAGTCCTTGAGAGAATTTGTGAGTTCCAGCACCGGTTTGAGCAGAAAACAACTTCGGCAGTGCCTCTTCACGCTGAACAATTTTGTATAGAGTTCCCATCCACTCTTCAAGTGCAGTGTGAGCAGCACCAATGGACAGTGACCTAACATCTAAACACCACTCATTCGCTGTCTTGTTGTGTAAACCCGGATACAACCCATATAGGGTTCCTAGATAGAGCAGCTCATGAGCTCTCTCGTGGTTATTTTTGTTTCTGCATATATCAATCAAGCAATTGCAGAAGGGTCTTCTGGATTCAACTGCAGTGCTACCAATAACATCCCTGAATTCGTCTTTAATTGCCTCAAACCCTACTTTCTCATCTTGCAGCACTTTTACGAGGGTAACCAACTTCGGATTAGCCTGCTGCAAGCATGAAAAGACCATATCCTCATCCTCAGTTTTTTCACACAACGACACAACAGACAGTAAACACCCACAGAGCCTATCATCTGGTTTAACCCCTCTTTCAACTGCAACATTGAAGACTCGAACCATATCACCACATCTTTTAGCTCTCCCCAAGCATTGTATCAAACAAGTGCAACCCATGACATTGAGGTACACACCCTTCTTGGACATTTCTTCAAACAACTCCATGGCCTCATCAGCATTCCCACCACTCCCAAAGATGTTCAACATTGCCGTGTAACTATAACTATCAGGCCTACAGTGCTCTGACTGCTTCATATCCTCAAAAAGCCTCTTAGCCTCATCCTCCAAGCCAAGGTCAGCACACATATTCAACAATGTGTTATACAAAATGAAGTCCATCGGCCACTGATTCGACCTCATCCGCTCCCACAATTCCAACGCGTCTCTAGCCCACCTCGCCTTGCCATAGATCTTAACAAGCGCAGTCAATGTTTTCTCATTCGGTTTCAGCCCGGATGCAACCATTTCTTCGAACAAACTCCTAGCTAAACCAGGCTTTCCAGCCTTCCCCATTGCCTCTAACAACGTATTGTACACGACCAAATTAGGCTTCACACCAATAGAAGCCATTTCCTGCAAGACATACCTAATACCATCATAGTCCCCAGCCTCACCAAACATCTTACCCAACACAGAAAATGCAATAGGGTCAGGTGTCCACCCACTAGCCCTCCCTCTCTCATATAAACTAAGCACCTCCTCAACCTTGCCCAATTTGGCATAAACATCTAAAATAGCAGAGTAAGTCACCTCATCAGGCATCAAACCAGTCTTGTACATCCTCTCAAACCACTCCACCGCCTTGTCGAAAAGCTTGGACCTTTTGGCACAAGTGATTATAGTGGAGTAAGTAATGTTGTCAAGCGCAACCCCATTGCTTATCATCTCCTCAGCAAGCTCCTCAATGAGCTGAAACTGCCTCCCAAACCTCATGGACTTCATGGTGACATTGTAGAAGATGGTCTCCATTGGAAACAGGTTCTGGGACTTGACCCAGTTGAAGAACATGTGGGTTTTCTGCCATGGCTTCAAGCTGTTGAGAATCAAAAGGGCATTTTCTCTGGTGGGTGGGTGTGGGATTTCTTCTAGAGCAGCCAAGAATGCTTCTTGAGAGGAGTCACAGTCATTGAGCTTCTGGGCAAAGAGCCTGAGATCTCTGACCTGAGGATTGTAGGAGTAGAGAGAGCGCTTCTGCCTCTGGAGGGATAGCACAGAGCGTTTGGGCTTGGCCGGGTTGACCCAGATGGACTTGGGCTTGGATAGGACTTGGGGTTGGTCTTTGGGAGGAGGGGTGGAGAGAGTGGTGGTGGTTAGAGGCTTCAGTTGGTCAGACAAAGATGGGGTTTTGGTGGTGGTGGTGTTGTTCTTGTTATTGGGTTGTGATAAATCTGGTGGAGATTTTGGAGGGGACTTGGTAGACCTGCAAGAAATGGTGAATCTTTTGGGTGGGATTAGTTTGATTGGTGAAGTGAAGAAGATGGGTCTCTTGGTTTCTGAGGAATTCACAGTGAAGTGAATGCTACTAGTACTAGTAGTAGCCATAAGAGAATGAAGGTGTGTCTGTGTTTTGCTAACAGAGATGGGTTTTTGTTTGTTGTCACCTTATCTAAAACCCAGCCAAAAACTGAAACAGAACCCTAACAATAATATGAATCAGACACACAGTAGCTAGATATTTGAACAGTCAACAAAAAAAATGAAGGGAAAGAAAAAATTGGGGTAAGATCCACCACAAGGGTGGGTAGCCTTAACCGAATGTGTGGTAACAGGTAAGTCCGAAGACTGTTCCCGTCCCTGTCAGGGGAGATGCCAACCATCTCTCCTTTCTACGAACACAAGATGGGCTGTAATACTAGACTATATAAAAGAAGATAAATAAAACTTCGTTTCGATGTGGGAGTCATATGAAGGTTTAAGAACAAACCGTGGGAGATTTCTTTAAGAAAAGTAAGGGTCTGATCTATTAAACTAGGATTTCCATGCTTTGTGATTTGGATTTTGGTATTGATGCCCAGATTTTTCATATATAAGTGAGCAAATATATAGCCCCCAAGATACCTTCATGACACTCTACGTCTCTACCTTCACTTGATGAAGGTGCGCTCTCTATTCTCAACTCATACGTAAAGATTTGAAACGAAACTTTAGTAATTTACCAGTAGAGAGCATTTGCTCACACATTTGAAATTTGGGTTCTGATTAAGGTTGAAGGGAATCAAGAAAATCTCCAGCTTTTAGCAAAATATCTTGACTAAAGTGAAGATATTAGAATAACTGAATAACAAAGAAACAAGACTAAGAATCATTTGAACACCCTTGTAACTTTGTTCCATGATTGTTCAGTAAGGAACACACGCAGCCAAAGTAATTAGTAAAAGCAACTACACAACGCAAGTAAAGAATTCCGCTTCCATAAGAAAAAGGGTTTCATCATAAACTATGCTCAGGAAACAAATGCAGCATCTAGCTTTTCACGGTATACCAGACCAAAGTTTGCTTGAATTTCAGTAACAATTACAATTCCTGTCCTATATTATATCCATTTAATTTGGCTTTCTACTTTCTTCATCTACAAATAAGGTAATTCTTTGATCACCGCAGTTGGAAAATTGATCCCTCAACACACAAATAATAATAGAATATAAGCAAGCCAACAAAGATAAAAGATTTAACAAGGTTCGCACTAAAAATCCTTTACTTACGTTCTTGAAGAGTTTTCACCTTCACTTCTGAGAATTACAAAATTACATCACTCAAGTTCGTACCAAACATGAGCCTTTGTAACCAAAAGGATACCCCTTGTATATCTTCTCTCAACATAGAAGAATTCTACCCCAAGAGTTATACAACCTTTTGAACATAACTGATTTTATTTCTACACCCAAAGACCATTAGAGTTGCGAAATTTCAACCTCTCTTGCATAGCTCCCCAGCAGACAACATAAGCAGCAAGCAGCTGCCAGGGATACCACTCCAATATATTGGAGTGATGGAATAACACTCTATAGAGTGATGGCTAGCACAAGGGAATTCCACCCCTATAAGGGTGAGATAATGTCACTCTTGGAGTTAGAGAGCGAGGGAATGTATTAGCAGCACAGAGACGGGGAGCAAAGTGATGGAGATCCACCCACAGTTGAGAAGAACTTTTGTAAAACAAGAGAAACAGAGAGATATTTTTTAGAACACTTTTGCAAATTAACAGATTTTTGGGCTCGACTCAAGTGATATCCCTCTAGCAATCTAGCTAGCTTAATGGTCATGCAACTGGTAATTTCCTCAACTGAGTAATAACTATCACTCTGAAGCGTGTGCTTTCTTTCTCAAGTAAGTATCTATAATCATTCTCATGAATAGCTAAACAGCTTTTTAGTTGTTTACCTGAGAATGAGGCTCTAAATTTCTAGTCTGTAATTATGTTTAAATAAATAAATTCAGATTGCTCATCCACTTCGTCATTTTCAAACTTTTTATGTTATTTTTTATTGTCGTTTAGCCTAAATTCCTGTACTACCTCTAAGTCTAGATTTGTTGTTTCTAAGAAAGATTTGTCTCAGCTTATATAGAAACAAGTAGCAGTGATTCCGCCTGTTAAAGTAACCGTTAGGTGAAAAACTTGGACATGTTGAAGGATAGTTTTGTTTTTTTTCAAAAGATTGAACAAGTTTTTCTAAGAAAAAGTATATTTTGGACCTAAAAGTCAGCATAGGATATATTAGGCACTACTTTATAAAATCTACCCCTATGAGTCTTTTCCTTTAAGATTTGTGTAAATTGGCACAATACAAACTTGTTGGTGCAAGTGGGCAAAATACTAAGGATTTATGGGTATACAGGAAAGAACCCTACAAAAAACTCATTCCTGCAGCATCGCGCGGATTCGTTATCTAGTATTAGTGATGCAAATAAACTAGGAGAAGGAGGATTCGGGGACGCCTAAAAGGTAAAAGAAAATACTACACAATTACATGCTTTGTGAAAGATTTTAATGTTAGTCCTTGAACAGGCAATTCTAAACAATGGGAAAACAGTTGAAGTAAAGAAATTAGCTATACTCCAATCAGACAGGGCAATGACAAGTTTTGAAAATGAAGTCAAGCTTATAAGTAATGTACTTCACCGGAATCTAATTCGCCTTCTTGGATGTTGTAGTAAAGGACAAGAATTACTTCTGATTATCTGATTTATGAATACATGGCAAACAACAGTCTGGACAAATTCTTATTTGGTAGTCTTCTGCTCCTAGCCCCGGCTAGCTCTAAATCCATGAATATAAACAAATATAAATAAAATGTGCACATGATACATTTCATTCAACTTTAATGTTCATTTGCCTATTTCAAGGTTCTTCTTTTTTCCATGGAAGTAGGTCAGAAAAGAGGATCTCTCAACTGGAAACAACGGAATAATATAATCATCAGTACAGCTAGGGGTCTAGCCTGTCTACACGAGGAATTCCATGTATGTATAAAACCAGTGGCGGATCTAGAAAATTTTTTCAGGTAAGGCAAGACAATGGCAGGTTGAAGGAAAAGGGGAAGGGAGGAAAATTCGACGGAAGCTATAGATTTTGGAGGCAATTGTGAAGATTTTGGAGGAAATTGTGAAGAGTTTACCCTGATTTTGCCATGATTTTGCCCAATTTCTGTCATTTTCTTCCCCAATTTACCTGATTTTGTCCTATTTCTGCCATTTTTACATACCTTGCCTATACCAAATCTGTGTAAATTCAAAAATCCAGTCTAGGCAACTGCCTAAGCTGGCCTCTATGTGGATCCGCCAGTGTATAAAACCCAGCAACATTCTTTTGGATGATGGTTTTCAGCCAAGAACAGATTTTGGGTTGGCAAGGCTTTTACCCGAGGAACTTCTGGGCCTAGTGCTCGGGTTTCCCATTCTTCTGGGCTTCTGATTGGTACATGGGACAGTCGGGCTGCTTGGCTGGATTTTTTTTTTAAAAAAAATTATTTATTTTTATGTAAGAATTCATTTTCCTTTTTTTTTTTTTTGATCTCAAGGTAATCAATTTCATTCATCTCAAGCCACAATGGCACAGATACATACATTCCCTTGCCAACTCTAGGGCAAGTTTAGGACGTGGTATGCTAGCACCACCCATTAGACAACCAGTGCTCACTTATTATAAACAAACCTATAACTATGACAAAACTAGGACATAGTAAAAGGCAGAGTTCGACAAAAATTTAAAATTGCTCCTTATTATCCAAGCAAGGACAACGAGGTTTTGCTGGCTCCATCCTCCCAGGTCCCAAATTCGAAACCACATAGATCCAGAGCCCAAGAATTGACCCCAACTTTTTTTGGACACCCAAGAAGGTTTCTGCACCCAAACAGAATTAGGCCTAAAAAAGACTTGGGCCACAAAACTGATCTTGACACCCAACCCAGATTGGGTTGGCTCACTGTTGCACCGTTCACACTCACAGTCCCTGAAGCTTGGTTCTGGCGATCGACGATCAACGTCCAGAAGTGCCTTCGCCTCTCCAATTCACCTCCGTTCGCCGCCGCGAGCCTTGCCATACTCCTCGTTGATCCACTCTGACCCATCAGAACAGTTTTGATCGAGCATAGGCCCAGCTCGACTTCAGTCACCGACGTCCAAGCCTCTGCCACCCCCGTCACAACACCCACAAACCGGTATGCCACTCGGGGTGCAAATTGGAGCACGGAAGGTATGTATCCTAACCAACCAGCATCGGCCCCTGCCTTGTCTCCAGACGCCATAGCCGGCGCACCTGGCAGCACCCAGCGTCGCGCCGCCTCCACCGCTGTAACTGACACGAGGTCTGTCGTCGTCGTCCATTGGGAACTGAAACCTCTTCCCTACCATGATTGGACCATTTGCATCTGCGTTGCCGGCATCCTCACCAATGCTGCCAGCTTCAGACCAGCCTTAAGCCTTGCCCTGCTCGGTCGGATCTGATCCGGATCTTGATCGAAATCCTTCCTAGTCACGGGACTCCAGCGCAAGAGTCTGGCTACTGCAAAACCCCCTCTCCCCCCAGAAACCGTGGAGAGGAAGTCCAATTGAGAGATCATCGAACGACATCGTCGTTGGGTTGCAGCGATGAGGCAGCGAGAGGTGGAGAGGGAGATCCCGCTTGGTGATAGCACCGACTAGCGTTACTTAGATCCCCAACCATGGCGGCTAGGGTTTGATAGAATTGGGCAGAGGATACGGAGCATAGGTTTTACTTTTACCCTATATTTTGTTTTAATCTAGAATTCATTTTCCTATGGAGAATAGATTCATACTTTTAGTTATTTTTATGAAAAAATTCATTTTCCTATGGGGAATAAATTCATAAGTTCTCTCTAAGATTTGTCACAAAAAATACTTGGGATGTCTTGGCCCATTGATTTTCTAGGATGTTTTAGGGTAGATTTTGGCTGAGCTTCATGATCAGAAGTTGAATTACGTAGGTAGTGGCTCTTTTGACAGTCCCACAAGGGTGGGTCGTTATGTGGAATTTTGCTAATCAATGCAATGAGTTGACATTTCTCTCAAACAAAAAAAAAAAGGTATGAGAGCTTCTATTCATACCTCCAAATTTGGCATTTGGACCTCCATACTTAATAGACCTCCAACTTACTTTTACACATAACCAATTTGCTATCTACACCTCTCTAATTTTCCTATAATGCCCATCGTCTAATAAAATCAATAAAATACTTTTTTTTTTTTTAGATTCTATTCATACTTTCAAAAATCAGTGGTTGGATCTCCTTCAGTTTTTGAAGATTTGGAATTGCAACGATTTTTTTTTTTTTGGAAATTCATCCTCCGTATACGAGTAACAGAGGTGCTAGCACTTTTTTAATGAATTGTCGACCCTTGGTTAGCGTAGGCAACAATACCATGTTTGTTCATCATCTCGTACAAATATGTTTTCCAAGTATTATTTTCATTGCATTTAGGTGTCATTGTCCCTAAACTAATTCTCTCCTACTTGTTTCCATAGCAGCTTGAAATTAACATGCATGGTCTTTTTGTTTTAGATATGTACGGGATAGTGGAGGAAATTATAATAATAAACCATGAGTCTAGTGCATTCTCCGTAGATTTATATCAGAGGGTCGAATTTTTCATCATATCTATAGAATAGTTCCACATAAAATTGCTCTGCACTGATGATGTGCGGGAAGATCTTGTGGACAACTACCCATTGCTGCGTTTGTCATATAAACGTGCTGAAGTACTGCTTTTTGTCGCTGCTCGTTCACATGTTTGATTCCATTTAGAATGAGTAGGGCTTCATCAACTGAAGTGTCTTTGTATTTCCCATTTTCTCTCCTTTTATTATTATTATTTTTTTATAGCGCAGTGATAGATCTTGTAAATTGTCATCTATGTAAGCAAGGAAGTCTATCACTTTACGAAGGCAAAATCAAATTCAGAAAATTTTGACTTCAACGTTAAATAACATATCGCCAATTTAGGGTTTAGATTAGAGGATAATTTTTTTCCCAAGTTGAAGACTATTACAGTTCGTAGAGATAAGAAGATAATTTTTTTTTTCCCTTATTTGTATCTTTATTGGTAATTTGACATGAGTTGACAAAGTCAACTATTACTTGAAAAAAGTGAGAGGTCAAAATACCAATTTTAGAGGTATGAATAGAAACTCTCAAATTGTATTCCAATATTATGACAAAAAATCAATTTGGTTTAGTGAGGAACGAATCCTTATTTCCGGAAAAAATCTTCTTTTTTTTTTTGGATAGCTAGATATTTGGAAATAATATTAATCAATTTAACAATTTGAAGAAAATAAAGGAATGACTTGGTTGGAAAGAAATCCTTATATACTCAAGGTAAGATATTAATTCTAGGATTTGGCTTTTATTGTATATTTTTAAAAATAATAAATTCCAACATCGAATCTCAATCTTTTTAAATCTTGAGTAGAATGTAAGAGAACCTAATCAGATTCTAACGCATCAAATGTGAATATTTTTAGCAAATATTTCATGCATAGGTGGCGCACAAGATCATGCATTGAACCTGAAAATATTCCTAGAAGCTAGCCTTGAAGAAAAATTACTCTTACCGTATTAGCATATTGAATTTATTGAGAGACTTGTATATAAAGAGCATTGGGGGCGTGGTGACATCTTTGACGTGACACAGAGCCCCAAAATGACTGGTTCTTGCAACCTTAACCTTGTCTTCGGTTGCCTTATTTTCATCAGTTTTCCAGTTGTGTTTTCAGTGGATGGTGGTCTTCCGACGATTACTATTATTAATGACGTCACACCGGCACAGGCTGTAGATTTTTCACCAGAGAAGTTGCCTAACGCCACAATCAAAGCGGGTGCGGATTACAAGTTGAGCGTAGCAGAGAATGTTAGTCAAAGTGGCGTTGCACTGAGGGAGGACTATTACATTGCAGCTTTTGACTATTATCAGCCTTCTCGAGACTACGGTAAAACGGTGTATTGGTTGTTGAATAAAGATGGGATTCATCTGAGTTGGGATAAATCTACATGGAAGAAAATTGTTAAATGGACTTTTAAAGAATGACTTTTTTTCTTTCTTAATAAGAATAAAATCAGCTACATGGCTGGATTGATTCAGTTATGTGTTGTCTGGTTGTAAGTACTACAATAAGTAGAATGCATTGTTATTCAAGTTAATTCAATGCCTTGTCTTTGTAAATACAAATTCGCCGCACTAATACTATTAACTGAAGAGGTTATTCGAAAAAAATTTGATTTCTTGACGTCGAATTAGCTGAAAACAAATCCGTGTTGAAGAAATTTATTGTTGATGCATGCTAAATTGTGATATATAGGGCGTCTTTTTGAGGGAGAACAAACAATTAGGGCTAGTTTGGGATTGTTGTGACTTTTAAAAAAAAACTGCTGCTGCTGTGTTGTAAGAATAATAAACTGTGAATTAAAACAGTTTCGTGTTAGGTAAATAATATTTTTAAAAGTGCTATCAATACATAAAACAACTACAAAGCGTGTTTTGATCCACAATAACTTCTAAAAGCAACTTCTGCTTCTAAAATCTTGTCACGCCTCTGATTTTTAACACAATAAAAATCGATATATATAGCCCCATAATTATACATGCGTGATCGTTCAGTCATCAATATCAAATACCTGGAAACTTTTTCCCTTTAAACTACCCACATATTGATGCCCTGAGCCCACTATGCCAATATTGACCCGCTCCACAGAGTCATATATTACATAAGCTTACGAATTAAATTGTCAACAACAAACTAATAAGTAAAATGCTCCTCAGAGCTTACTACAAGCGGAAGTCATAACAACGGTAAAGTCACAAAATTTGCTTCCTACCGTAATGCTGTCAGCACGCCACCTCAGCTTCAGCCACGATTATCCTGACCTGCAGGATTAACCCCTACACAATTCCATTGAATAATGCACCGGGTTGCCACACAACAAACCCGATAAGCTTATGAAGCTCATATGAGTAAACTCAAAACCACAAAGCAAAACACATTTCTTAAGTCATCACAACCTAAACAACGATAAGCACACATCTCGCACCTACAACCATCAATTCCATATCCTTCCATATCGTGCTTACATAAGTCAACTGGTGACTAAAGCCTAATGCTCAGATCCTTAATCCTAGCATCCAATTACACAAATTTCGGCCAAACAAGACTTCCTCAAGCAATGTTTGACGCCATCCTAACGCCCTATGGCGAATTCCAGAATCACATTCATTCCCTCCCCACTGGAAGCCTTTGTTATCAACATGACATCAAAGGTGAAAAGTAATGAATCACCTTCCTATCCTCACCACAGAGTACTATTCATCACCACTATGGCCCTTAAGATAAATCAAAGCATCAATCAATAAATCAAGAAGAAAACAAGGAAATTACAATTCAAGCAGCAAGCAAAACAATTCATAGTAACCCCTGCATATAATTTAGTTCAGGGAGTCACACTAAGTCAAGCAATTCAAGTCAAAGTAGTCATCGTAACCCCACACTCTAACGTTTGTAGGTAATCCCGACCATCACAGCAGTCTTCTCGATTATTGTTAATTTAATAACAATTCAGCTCCGCTATCGAGCAGTCATCACACTGATCATCGCACAGATTCCACCGGTCATCACGCAGATATTCATCATCCTACTGATCATCACACAGATTGCAATTGTCCAGCTGATCATCACACAGATTTCGCCGGTCATCACACAGATATCAATCATCACAAAGATTCATCACACTGATGTCAACGATTCATTACACAGGTATACCTACACAAGCTTCACATGGAAATCATCACAAAGATTCATCACACTGATTCCAACGATTCATTACACAAATATTCCTACACAAGCTTCACATGGCAATCATCACAAAGATTCAATATTTAATTTCACTATTTCTAACGATACTGAACTCAGTACGTCATATGCTGCCCATATCACAACAATTGCACCAATACATATATATTGCAGGTAAATATATATATATATATATATATATATACACACACACATAGTCATTCACTCAGGAATGCCACCAATACCAACTACAGTCATAGTTAACCTAATAACTCCAAGACAATAGGGTAATCGTGCTCATAACGAATATCAATTATGCTCATAACAAATATCATGAGATTTACTCACCTTGAAACTCCAGCTGCATCTTCAATATAGAACAAAGCAGCCAATCCACAACATAACCATCCAAAAATACTTCGTCAAGTACCTAATAACATACGGTTTCAACTTAGTAACAATTCACAAACGATTTTAGTCCGAAACCCCTGCTTTGAACTAAAATCCCCAAAATGGCGCCAATCTAGGCGAAACCACATCCGAGACCTCCCAAAGTCTCCAGAATACTTCCACGATCGATATGTCCAAACCACAAGTCGATCGGAAGCTCGAATCCTCACGGATCGAATAAATCCACCGGTATGAAACCGTAAAAATCATAACAATTCCATTCGAACTCCAAAATTTGCATATTATATATCAAAACGCTCGTATCAACGAGTAGAACATATATAATACCAAAAAAAGTTCCTTACATGGCCGGAAAGCCACCAGAACGCCGCCACAGACTGTGGCGCACCGCCGCCGCCGTCCAAAACTCATTATTTTCCAAAACTTCCAACATCAAAAAGTTTCATCTAAGCATGCTTGTGAATTTTCATAACTAGCTTGAAGTCAGAAAACAAGCATAAAGGATCGAAAACTATCTCACAAGCTGTGGATTTCTGTTCAATCCGAGCTGAACCAAGTTTCACGTGAATCGATCCAAACAACCACCAAGGATCGATCAAGGAAGCTGCTCTGAGTTCCCCAAGCTCGGTTTGAAGCCTCGCCGATGTCAGAGATCGGAGAACCGATTAGGTCAGATTCCTCCAAAAGTGGTCGCCTTACTGCACTTCCTCCGCCTAGAATCGCCGCAAGAGGCTGCCACATAGACGACCGCACGAGAGAGGCGAATCGATCTGTGCAGGTTTCGGGCCCGGAGGTCGCCGGAGATCGCCGGAAAAGCCTGGTCGGATCACTGGGTTCGGGTCGGGTCAGACGCGGGTGAGGAGAGAGAACGGAGCGTTTCTGATTTTTTTCCGGAATGGTGAAAGTAAAATGGAAATAGTAAATTTCCAAAAGTGGAAACTCCTATTTATAGAACTTTCCCAAAACTTCCGCAGACCATAACTTTCTCATACGAACTCCGATTGACTCGTTCCGCATGTTCACGAACTCATATCGACACGTTCTACAACTTTCGTGAAGGAAGTTTTTAGAGAATCCTAACATATAAAAGTCAACCTTTGTACCCCCTTAAAACCATACTTTTCAAATAATTAATTCGTCCGAAACACTTCTGCTCGGTCCACGGGCCACGAAACCGTCCTATAACCACGATTTAGATTCCGGAAAATCCTCAGAAAATAATGACGAATTTCTGGGGTACTACAAATCTGCTGCCAGTGACCTATAACTTTCAATTAAAGATGTTTTTTATTTATTTACCAAACGCAATAAAATCTAAAATTTTGAACAAAAACTGATTTTTTTTTTTTTAAGCGAAGCAATCCCAAACGTGGCCTTAATAACTAAGACCATGAATATAAGCTTCTTATTTTGGGTGATCACCAATTTAATTTCATTTCACAACAAGTCCCCATATTATTGTAGGTGTTAAGACAAGGCACCCACCGTTTTACTTTGGAGTGATCTGGCATTGAAATCTAAACTCAAAAAGAAATTTCACGTCCAAAAAAAAAAGCTCTAAAAGAAATTCTCTATTTTAAAGTTTGGAGTTGTAAGCAACTCCAACAGATTCCCTATAATTTTTGTATTTTAAGGAAGCAAAGATCAAAGCTAGATATAATTTTTCTTCTCCACCTCTAACAGATTCCCTATTTTACAGCAATCTCTAAAATTTCCATATTTCTTTCATAAAATTTTAGAGATTGCTGTAAACTTAGGGAATTTTGTTTTCTCTTTCCTCACTATCCTTAAAATGGGGATAGTTATAGAAAATCTGTTGGTTTTCAATTTTTGGTGGGTTTTTACGGTTTCACGTTATGTATGGGTTTGATGGTCAAATGGGCATTGGTTATAAACAGAGTGTTTGCTTTGTAAAGGTTGTGAATATAAAGAGCTAGTTTTAATTGAATTTTGCTCATTGAGTAGATATGAAAAGTGAAGCTTGAAAGTGGGTTTTAAGTTTGATTTACATATTTGATGTTGCATCTATGTGGATACATTCATTTTAACTGAAATTGTTAAATTTTTGATGTGGTTTTTGTGTGTAGGATTCTATGAGGATATATTAAAGGAGCTGAGCAAGTATGGACATATCGAGAGCTTGAATATCTGTGATCAAATGGTATTTTTCTTCTCTATTTTCGGTAGGGTTTTGTTGTTAGGGTTTTTGTCCATTTACCCCATTTCTAGAGATTTTTTTCCCACTTACCCCATTAAATTTTTTTAATTCCCTCTTACCCAAAACATTCTAAGGAGATTTTCCCTAATACCCCATTAAGATTTTTTGTTTTTTGTTTTAATACCATTTTACCCTCACCCCTTTGTTACTTAGAGAGAGAGAGAAAGAAAATGGAAGAGAGAAAAATCATAAGAGACTTCGCCGGAGCCCGATCACCAGGCGCGGGAATCCGGCCACCCACTACCGGCCGCAGAAATCAGGCTAATTTTCTCCTGAATCTGGTCGCCGAATTCCGATCACCAGCCACCGCCCACCGAACTTTTCAGAAAACTTCACCAGAAAGGTTTATTGCCCCAATAGACATCTATTGTCTCCTAATAGAGGGGCCCCCCAATAGACTTCTATTGTCCCCTAGTAGAACTTTCGGTTGCCAGAATATGAACTAATCTCCCAAAATTTAGACAAATAAAACTTTGTTTAAAGAAAAAAAACAAAGAGATTGTATTAATTTAAAAACGTCAATTGCCCTCTAATAAACGCCTATTGTCTATTCAATTTTCTTTTTCTTTCCTTCTGCCCCATTACTTTAAAAAATAATAATAAGAATAAATTATTTGGGTACCCAGAAACTGCTCTGGGCACCTGTATCTTCTTCTCCACCCATCTTCGACTTCAACAGTTGCAGCCTGGGACCGGATTTCTGGGAGATCAGATGCAGTCGAACTCGGACAGGCTTGGGGGCTGCCAGTCGCTCCGATAAGGATAGGCTTGAACTGTAATCATGTGCAGCGCCATGAGAGAGATCAAGGTGAGAGAGGTCGAATTGATCTGGACCCGAATTGATCAAATTTCACGGGAAACCAGAGATTTTGTCTCTTTTCTGCTAAGGACGAGGACGACGAAGACATGGTGATCTGAGATTCAGGTGTGATGCTGGAGTTCGACGCCGCACCAGATGTGGAGAGAGAGAGAGAGAGAAACGGGTAGAGATCGGGGAGGGAGAGAAAGAATTGTGCTGGAGACTGAGTTCGACCCGGTAGCTCCGACCAAAGCTTTAGGCGTGATGCCGGAGTTCGACGCCGCACCGGAGGTAGAGAGAGAGAGAGAGAGAGAGAGAGAGAGAGAGAGATATGACTGTTAAAATGTAATTTATTAATTAGAATAAGGCTAAAATTGTCATTTTACTACAAATTGGGTTAGTGAAAATAAAAATTTGTTGCTGGGGTAAGTGGTGTTGAAGGAAAATCGACTTAGTGTGCCTAATCAAACTAGGAGTAGTAATAGGAGAGAATGTTCTAGAATTCCTTGTCCTACTCGGATTAGTTTTCCTTGTAACATTAGAACATGTATTTTGTAATCCCTATATAAAGGGCTCCTATTCTCAATAATAGCATGATAATTCTCTCTTCAATCTCTCTCGAATTCTCTCTTCCTTAAACAAGTGGGACAATTTTAGCTGATTTTGGTGCTTTGGGTCAAGGACCCTTGTTGTTAATGTGATTTTAGCGTGTTTTTTTTTTTTTTTTTTCAATATTAACCTAATGGCATATATTAGTGTTAACAAATAAATGGGCATATATTAGGCACAATAATTATACTTATCTCCACAACTTCCTTCCCTTACTCTGGGCTGCTTAAATAGCTCCTAACTTCTATTATATGATTCCAGAGACAATATTTGCTTCTATTGTCGTGCATTCAAATGAAATTACTTCTTATTTTAGCATAATGACTTTACTGAAGTCAATTCACATCAATAAGGACCTACAACTATTGTTTGTATTACTTTTGTAACTTCTCTGTTTATGATTGTCGAGATGGGGCTATCCCTGCTCTCACTTTGATAATTGAAGGAAACCTCCTTAAAGCTATTCAATGCCAATTATATATCAAAGTCCACGATTCCTAGAATTGGGTTTAACTTAGTTTACATTGTTCTTTCAATTTGAGAGGGTCAAGGATACAGAAATCTATCGTTGTTGGGATCATATACTGTTCATTACGTAACCACGTGGTGTGGTGTGTTGGTCGAGCGGCTTAGTCTGGAACCCCCAGGTCTAGCGTTCGAATCCCAGCTCCACCCCGTGGCCAGCAGATTTGAGGGACCTAAGTTGATTAAACACCAAGGTTCGTACGTCTGCGGTGCAGTGATTAGTCCAGCTACGCTGGGATACACTGCATGAGGGTGTGTGTGTGTGGTTACTACTGTCGTCCAAACCTCAAAAAAAAAAAAAAAAAAAAAAACTGTTCATTACGCATTAAACGGGTGCTTAAATTTTGCGGAGTGCACTCTGATCCATTGTATCTATTTGTTCTCTTGATTCAGTATGCACTCCCACCTGCAATGGACATAGGTAACCTTAATGAATTCACTTGCAAGATTTCTCCAATTTTAGCAACTTTTTGTTGCTATGTGCAACTGCTGTTATCCCATGTGTCAGCCTCAGACACACTTTGCTAACAAATTGTATTATAATAATCTCCTGACAACACTTATCCTTATGTAAATGGCAGGTACTATCACCCTATTGTTCAGAGAATGAATGTTCAATAATCCTGGTGTGGACTTATGTATTTGCTTCAGTATCACTTACTTTATAGTCTGCCTTCTTTATGTGGTTGTGGCCAGGCAAGTGTGAAATAGCTACAAAGGTGCTATTCATATATAGGCATTTGGTTTATATATTAGGCAAACTTTGAAGAGGTATTTGCTGGATTTATTCAAAAAAATTCTTCCAAATTACTGTAAAATTTCATATGTGATTGATTTAGGGTTTGGGTAGATAGCTCTGGAGCTTTTGGGAATTGAAGGAGGAAGAGCGTAGTATTAAAACAAATTGATTGAGGTACGAAGCTGTGTTTTTGTTTTGTTTGCTTTTGCGTTTTACAACTGTGTATTTGGTGCATGATAGCCATTGTGTTTCTCATTCCTCTATTTGGGTTTTGTTAAAGTTTGGAGGTACAGAGCTCATTAGTGGGGAACTGAAATGGGTTTCAGGTGCAGAACCACATGCGAGACAAAGAAGGAGAAAAGAAGCGTGCTTTTCATACACTAGAGGAGATTCACCTTCTGCCTGATGACACAAATACTTACAAATCTATAGGTACTTCAGTTTTAATCGACAAAGAGTCTCAAGTTTTAATCTTTCCTACAAAGGTGCTATTCACCTTTACCTCTTTTGTTTTTCAGGTGTTTGAAATTGAATTGATAGTTTTATCGGGATGTAATTTGTTTTGCAGGAAGAATGTGAGTTCTGGATTGCCTTCCCCTTTTAAATTAAATCCTAGAGCTTCACAAAGGAAGAACACCGAATGCGCCAATCCAACTGATATGGCAACAGGTGCTTTCCAATTCTATCTTTTTGTAGAAAAAGTGAACTTCTTACCTCTTTTGCCCTTTTTGTTTTCTTTAAGCATTACATACATGCAAAGGGAAGACTTCGTACCCAGACCACGGAATGTATAATGCAAGAATATCTAATTTATTGGAATACAAGAATATCTAACAAATTCAGTGGTTGCATCGTTTGCTCTTATACAAGTGTGTACGTTGTTGCTTGCATTCTTGGCTCATGTTTCTGTGCTTTATTTTGGTTTGGATCAGTGCTTAATTGAAATGAATGAATATATGAATCCACTCTTAAGGAAGTTCTATTGGATTTATTTCATGCTCAGTTGCTCATAGAACATTTAATGTGTAATTCTAAATGAAAGAAATTGGAACTCATAGACTGAAATCTATGTGAGATAATTCTTTTGGGTACCTATTATTACAATGTTGTTGATCTCTGTGTACTTCTGAAACCATCCCGACTTCACTAGATTACCATCCATTTTCAGTGTGATGTTTACATTTAATTATGCTCCCACAACTACGCTCTGTAAACATGGAAGTTTTTGCTGCTTCTGTTAGCCCAGTTGTATAAGACCTTGGATTCCTTAATTCAGTATTTGTGACATTTGCCCTTTGTAAAACTCTCAAGTCAACCAAGTACTAAGCTAAATTGTCAGGTAGTGACAGTTGGAAAAGTTCAAGGAGGTGAATGATACTTTCAATCATGCGAGCATGTTTGGAGTGGACAAACTCGATGCTGTTCTTCTCATCAAAATTCGATTGATATAAGAAGATGTTGGATATACAGATAGAGTCGGCTGAAGTTTAAAATCACTGAAGGAAATTCAGTATATATTGTTATTATGTCCCTGATCGAAGTTTATTAAACTTTTCAAACAGTCTTTTAAGTGGATTTAGATATACAGGAAGAAAGCAAAGCATCAAGTATTTACATTTCTAAACTTCTAACTTGATTACTGTTGGTTTTAAGGTGTGAATGTAAAGTGAGATAGAGTCAGTAATCTAGAAGTGAAGAAGAATACTTAACCTGTGAATGTTCCTTTTTTATTTTGGTTTCGTTTCTTTTATATTTTGTTTTGAATTGGTTTGGCTATTTGGATTCTTTTGTTATGAAACTGTGAACTTCATTCGATTTATGTTGTTAATTATATTAGAAATAAAGCAATTGATAATTGTTATACGACTTGAATGCAGTTACTACCCGCAGCAAAGCGCGGGATCTGTAACTAGCAGTATAATCAGTTCTACTGCTCGGTCTCTTCTTTTTCTTATTCTGACTCTTCTTACTATCTCCATCTGAACTTTCCTCACTTGCATTTCCAGAAGAATGTGATGATGATGAGTACTCGTCTGATGAATACCCTTTTTTTAGATCCCTCTCATTATTTCAAGCTCTTCGCCATCCAATTTACTATATCCTGAACTCCTTTCTGCCCTCCTTATTACTTGAACTCGTCTTTTGTTTCTGTTTTGTAGAAGCATTCAAATTCTCATCCTGTGTTACCAGTAATGGAAAAAACTTAACCCGCTCTTAATTACTACAAAATTTAAAACAAAAACAATTATGAAAGAAACAAAAGAAAAGAAGGATAGTGCGACTCTTTCAATCTGTTCTCAAGGTATGAACTTCACTCCAGAAAGCATATTCGTAATAATTAAATGATCTACAGACCAACTCCAAAAAGCATCAGTATTTGCTAAAAGTGTACTAGTATGCTCATTAGTAAGATGACAGATGAGAATCAATCAAAAAATTGTACATGGGAATAAAACCCAAACCCAGACTTGGATCTCCATTCTACATTACATTCTTTTTAGTAATGAACACTTATTTTCAAGATCTGTAACCATATCAACCACCAGATGATGAAGATACTTGACGTAATCTCGTCATCTTATGGCTATTATTAAAGCAAACAAACACAGCAATCATTTTCCTGCACAAATTAACCTTCAGTCATAACAACGAAATCATGAACAGGACTACTACAATTTCATGCCTAAAAAGACTGCATCACTGGTGAAACTGTGAAAGGATGATCCAGGACTTGTGTCTGGGGTCATCTAGCAACAAAATTTAACAAAACAACTTTTTGGGTGTCTCGAAAACCAACACACCTAATGGGACAACAAAAACAAAACAATTGCATAAAGAGTCACAGCAAAATGAAAACAATAACAGAGCAACAGATGCCCAAAGCAGACTCCTCTGCACTACACCAAGCAATAAAAAGGCTATAGTTTTGGATAATGAGGCAACAAATCTGATGGGGCTCGGTTCTCTTTGGGCAGAGCTGCTGTGTGCTAGGTTTCTGGTCCCTATTCTTTGTAATTGATTGACTCAAAACATATAAAGATAAACTAACAAGCCATAACTAGAGCAACATTTCTTGGCTTAGCACATCTACCAATATCATCAACACAAGAGCTTCAGTTACCACAGCAGGCGGGCACTTGAAGGTACAAATAAATACCTTGCACGATAGCAGTGTTGCAGATTACTAAATTCCCCATTAGATATATGCAATTCTCAAATCAAGTTCCAATATCTAACAAGTAGATTCAATAAAAGTTCAATATATTCCCAAATGAGCCTTATTCACATAACACATATTAAGAGAACAAAGATAAAAACGGGATGGTGATTACGCAATGCGGATCCAAGTGGCCTCACTTGGTATGTTTTGATGAACAACATAGAGCATAAAATACGAAGAGGGGGCCAGGTTAGGATCACTTGGCATGGTGAGCTGCCCTTGATATGTCCGATTACCCGCTGATACGACATTGTCAATAGAGAGAAGTAATGACCGTTGGCTCATGGAGAACGAGTGGGTTGAAAATGATGGAGAAATCATCGATGCGAACAAGGATTGAGCGGCAAGTTTCCCGGATATAGAAAATTGAATCTGTACCTTTTTCCCGTAGCCAACAACTTGTTGAGATTTGGGTGCACTCACTGTGGGACGAACATCGGAGAATTCAGGATTGAGATATTCCGGATAAAATGCTTCCAAGGAAAGTTCGGTTGGGAAGAGCACGGAGGAAAACACGTATCCCTCGTGTGGATTGCTCCCACCGACCAACACGCGACCGTCACGTAACAGAACGGCGGTCGAGTGGTACATGCCAGGGATGGACGTCGGATTCATGATCTCAAAGCGGGTCCATCACTGTGCCTGACGGAAGTGTCCTCATAATCCGGAGTTTCAAAGGGAGCAGGACGGCGGAACCGGTGCTGGGGTACGATCTCGGATCGCCGCCCGATATTGTGGGATAAGTCTTCACAGTTTCTCCGGTAACGTAGTTCAGAAGAATTGCTCGATTGTTGGCATATATGAATAAATTGCCATCAACGTTGAGAAAAACAAAAGGGTACAGATTGTCCTCTACGGCGTCCTTTGTTTCGTCAAGGAAAGGCACAGTGATGGACCCCTCCCCGTCCTTGGTCTTGGGAAAAAATTCATAGTTTGGCTGCGAGCGTCCGCCAACGATTATAAGCCTGCTATCTGGCAGCAGGTGATTTGTGGAATACCACCTTGGGTGGGCCAGCGCATGCGCAATCTCCTCCCAATCACAACTGCTGCATGGCTCAAACAGTCTCACCCTTAGCTCACCGTCGTTCCACCCCCCAGTCTGAACGAGACTGCCGTTGGGGCTGACGGACCCGGAGGAGCACCAAGTGTCGGAAAACAGCATGAGCGGTCGGAAAGAGTTGCTTGCCACGTCGTACTCGACCGAATGTGCGGTACAGTCGACCTTCAACGCGGTGTCGTTTGGGTTCCTCCGGCAGATTCCCCTCGGCAGCGACAAATTTGATTTTCCGAAATCCGTTCGGTCGAACATGATGACTCGGTCGTTGCGCAGCAGCTGCATGTGCATGGCTGAAATCCCAATACTTTTCTGCAAGACCTGCCACCGGCCGCCGCCGCCGGAAGTAGCAGCAGCTGCGGTGATCAAGAGGGAGAACGACAGCAGAAAGTATTTAGTTGTCATTGTTTAGTATCCTGATGAGTTAAACAACTCTGATGAGGTGATGATCGAGCCAGAACCCTTTATAGATATAGGAGGCCCTGCAGAAAACTCTGTACGTACGCCATCAAATTAATGACCATAGACGTCAGAGACGTCGAACAGATCGTATTATACTTTCCCGAATTGCTTCGTTTTGTTGCATCACGCAACCAACAAAAATAACCTGTACAAACACAGAATCATAGTCATTTTCCTGTAATTGGTATTATCTCAAAACAAAATAACCTGGAATTGGGCGTTGGGTTGAAGTTGCATATTGATTGCTCCACTATCTAATCGTTTTAGTTTCTGTGGGGTGTAACTTGGTTCTTAACTGGTTGTGACTGGGAAATTGTGTAGGTACAAGTTTTGATTAACTTGGTGTCTTTGCATTCCATACAAAACGGGAAAGTATTGTTGAGGTTAATATCTCTTATTCATTTAAAGATATTTTTCTGTGTGCCATATTGGATTATTGATTTCCCATATATTTTAGGGTTTGGTGTCCTTAATTATATATATATTTTTAGAGTTTTTGTGTTTGGATTTAAATTCTCCATGATGAACGGAGGCTTCGATTACATTCAGATGCACAGAGCACTCAGACCTCCACTAGAATCAGAGCTCCGATGTACTCCGGCGGCTTCAATGACGCAGAGGTTGAACTGGCTTTGAAAATCACGATAGCTTTGTGGTCTGAAGCCTTCGTATCTGTTTAGGAGTTAGTTGAGGTTATTTTGGTAATATCTTCATTAACAGAACAATTCAAAAAATGGAAGGAAAATGGCCGCATGGGCTTGGACTTTGCTATTGGTTCAGCTACAGTGCCGCAAGGGAATTGGCAAAAAATAGGCCTGCTATTGGTAATAAATGGGATGAGATTGTAGGTATTGGTAATTTGCTATATCTTTAATTCTAAACCCTATTACAACTAGGTCAAGTAACCTAGAGTTTGGGCCAGACACATATTCTGGATTTACTTGAACAATTTCATAATTGTTGTAAAAAAATAAGTATTTTGCAACTTTATCTCAATTTAACAGAATAATTAGAAAAAAAAAAAAAAAAAACTAAAGAGGCTATCAGAGGGATAGTACATGTATCACCAGACTCCATAAAAATTTATAGATACCAAAAAATGCATTTCATGATAGTTCAGGTATCATATTTGGATTGCACCCATAATATAATATATTATTATTGAATTGAAAAGTCTAGAAAAAACTAAGATAATTTTTTTTATAATACTTTTTTTAATAGTCATTCTGTGTGGGAGGATATATATATATATATATATATATATAATTTAATAATTCATAATAGAGTAAGGTCAAGTGAACAGTCTTGCGGTGATCTAATCTACAGTTGAGCTGTTATATGTTGGCAAGTTCACATGTGGCAAGGGCTAAGTAGAGTGCGATGGTGGATTTTGCTTGGGCGTGGTCATGTATTGGTCGATTGGTGCCTGGCTCGTTTTGTTTCTGTCAGGAAGATCGACATTTCGAGTGGTGACGCCTGATTCTCTCATTAGGCTTAAATATGAGATTTCGATTTGGTGCCGATGTGGTGCTTGCTCTGCTAACCAATGCTTAAATAATTTAGGCTTCTTGTTTGTTGTTCTATGACTCCTATCACATCTATCGACTACTCTAATGATATCAATATCCATTTAAAAAAGAAAAAAAAAATGAACAAATTTAGTAGTTTTAATAAAACCATTAAAATAAAACAAAAGTGAGAAAAGACGTTCTACTAAAATCACCAGAAGGGTTTAAACAGGCCTAAAACCCTAAACCTCACATCCCCGCTTTTACTCTCTCCCTCCCGACGTCGCCGGCCCTGGGGTACAATCTTCGGCGCCGACGCCTCACACTCCCGGACGCCCTTGCCTCTCTTGTTCTTCTCGTTCTTCTTCTTAGGTAACAGATTCTTAGATTAGCTTTTTCAATTTCTCGATACCTTTTCTCTTTCACCTTGATTCTGCCAATTTGTTACTGTAAGGTTTTGTTTTGAGCCAAGCTTTGCAGCTAGATATTACTTTTAGAACCGAAAAATCGCAGCTTTGAGCTTATTGTGTTCTTCTGAGTTGTACTGTTTGATTATTTGGTCAAGTTATTCACTATATTTGTTGCTCAATGTGATTCACTAGATTGCTAGGAGGACCAAAAAATGGCACATCTTTGAAGATTATTGTGTTCTACTGTATTGGGTTAAGTTGATTTTGTTAATTTATTGCTGAAGGAGAAAGAATGAAGGTGAAGAAGAAGAGCTCTGTTGCGGCAGACTCGGTGAAAGAACAACAGAAGAAGCAAAAAGGGAAGGGGAAGATGAAGATGAAGATTCCTGAAGCGAAACAAGAAAAACAGCAACCGGAGGAAGTAGACTCTGATTCTGTTTACGATTCCGGAGCTGAAGATGAGAGGAGTCTGTCAAATCATGAGGTATTTTTTGAAAACACTCCTCGGTACCGTATATAGCTGTTGAAACTAGGAGAAGTATGAATCAAGGTTAGCAGTGCTTCAAAGCTTTAAGAGGTTGATGTAAATTGATAGAACTAAGATTGGAATTCCTTCACAAGTTTAGGTTTCCAGTTTTTAAGGTGATGGTAATATACATATAATCTTGCAATGTATACAACTTCAATATTATTCTCTGTTACCATTTTAATTTAGGTGGATAAGGTGGGTATGATTTGGAGCTTTTTCAGTGTTGTTCTGTTTGTTTGGGAATTGATATTGACTCTTACTTATGCGATTGACTTCAGAACTCTTATAGCTTAATTTATAAATGTGTATCACTTTCCTGGTAAAGTCGAAAACAGCATAGGACCAGATGTTCCTCTGTTTTCTGGGTTCAGTTTTCATTTATATACTTGGATTTTTTTACCAAGCAGAGAATGAATTGTAGGTATGTACAGTGCTTATTGCTGCTAAGTTTTTGTTTATTTAGAGGACTGGTGATGACATCTTGGTTGAATTGATTAGGTTCCGTAGTTGTCTTAAAAAAAAAAAAATTGTAACTTCATAACGAGATTAAAGAGGAAAATTCACCCTTCAATAAAATTAGGGGTAATTGATCAATACTTTTAAACAAGTTCTAATATATAGTCATAGAGTTTAAAAGGGGTTAAAGTTTATTGAAAAAAGTAGTAATTTATCAAAATATCAAAATTTATTGGATCAAGTTGACTCTGGGTATATTTTAATTTTAATTTTAATTAATATATCTTTGATAATAGATTGTATTAAATCCTAATGTCCAAGTTAATATTTTTGACAAAACCTAAGAACACAATGAACTGCTTAAATTTTTTGTTCTTTCTTAAGTAATCAGTGTTTTATTTCAAACAAAATAAATGAGTGACTTTTTATATTTATAGGATATGTCTGGTGGTGAAGGATCTGACTTAGAGGATTATCCATCAATCAGAGACACAGACTCGGAAGATGAAGAGAGTGGTTTTTCTGAAGATGAGGTATGCAGTTATGGAAAGAAAATAAGCTTAAAGAAGTAAAGATGTGGATTATTTTTCTATGCATTAAGTTCTCTATCGATTTCCAATCTTATTATGAACCTCCACATAGTTTAAAGTTCAGGCGTTATGAAGTTTTCATGATTTGAATAAAAATATGCCAGTCTGCATCAAGAAAGCTATCTGTTTTGACTGTCTGTTAATATTGTAAGTATTAACCATGGCAGGGTGTGCTCAACACCAGCAGAAATGATGGTTTGGCCATTGATCATGGTAATGAGGAGGAAAGTGATAGTTCTGGACTTCATGAAGTAGTCGAGGAAAGTGATTCATCTGAAGATGAGGTCTGTTGTTCTATCTTTTTTTTTCTCTCAAGATTTTTTTGATAGTATGGTTATCTTAATGCATTTGAGTACGTTTCCCCTCATTTTCTGTTTTTAACAGGTTGCTCCTCGAAATACAATTGGTGCTGTTCCCTTGGAGTGGTATCGGGATGAGAAACATATTGGTTATGATCTTACAGGGAAGAAGATTAAAAAGAAGGAAAGAGAAGATAAATTACAATCCTTTCTTGCTAGCGCTGATGATTCCAAAAATTGGTGGGTTTCAATTTCTAAGATAGAAGTTTAAGTGAAGACTTTTGGTGAAATTCTGTAGCATGCTACATTTTCCTTGGCCAAAAATATCTATTATTACAGTATTCACCAAACATGCTACTTTTGTTACTTTTCAGGCGCAAATTTTTGGATGAATACAATGACGAGGAAGTAGAAGTGACAAAAGAAGATATGAAAACTATAAATAGATTGCTTGAAGGAAAGGCGCCACACAGTGACTTTGATCCATATGCGGTTCGTAGATCGCACCCATCAAATTCTAAATAGCATTCTCTTCTTAAAAATAAATAAAATAAAATAATAAATAAATAGGCGACTTTCTTATAGCTAAATATTTATTCTAAAACTTTCCATATATAATCTCTTTTTACATATGAAATTTTCATTTGCAAGTTGAATTGAAACTTCCAATATGTCACTTGCAGCCTTATGTTGATTGGTTTAAATGGGATGACTCAAAGCATCCACTGTCAAATGCTCCTGAACCCAAGAGACGATTCATTCCTTCAAAATCTGAAAGTAAACTGGTAATGCATATGTTCAGTTATTGATCTAATGCATATGTTCAGTTATTGATCCTGTTGGGTGGTTTGTTCCTCTTTAATATGTCAGCTTCTGTGATAAACAAGTGCACTTGTTTGAGCGATTGGGACAGATCATTTATTATTTTTGTATTTATGTATCTTGTTTGCAATGTGACATGGTTTCTTGTTTCATGCTCTGGCCTTCTTCCTGTGGTCTACAGGTGAAGAGGTTAGTATTAGCAATTCGGAAGGGTTTAATTAAGCCTAGAAAGGATGAAGAAGAAGAAGAAGAAGAAGAGGAAAGTGTTTATCCCTTGTGGGGAGACGACTCTAATTCAACGGAAAAGGATGGTAGCCATTTATCTTACATTCCAGCACCAAAGCCAAAATTGCCAGGTATGTAATTTTTATCCATATCTCTACTAGTATAGAAATTCAATTAGATCAATTCCTCTTTGTTGGTGCAAGTATCCTGTGAGAGAGCTTAAAGTAACTCTTTCTTTTAGGGTATGAGGAGTCCTTCAATCCTCCTCCAGAATTCATCCCATCACAAGAAGGGATTGATGCTTATCAGTTAATGTATGAGGAAGACCGCCCTAAGTTTATACCAAAAAGGTAACACTAAATTTACTTGAAATTGGGACTGATGTTAATTTGTTACTCTTAGTTCAGCATCTAACATCTGGGCTGCTGTCATATTGGTCAGGTTTACATCTATGAGAAGCATCCCTGCATATGAGAATGCTATTAAGGAGTGCTTCGAAAGATGTTTGGATCTATACTTGTGCCCCAGAGTTCGGAAGAAACGTGTAAGTGAGAAATTCAGATAGCAGAAGAAATTTAGCAGTGCTAATTAGTTTATGCTTTGATGGTCTTGCAAGATCATTTCAATCTTTGAATCTAATCAAAGGCAAGAATGATTCATTATTCATAACACTATCTTTTCATGTCAGATCAATATTGATCCTGAATCTCTGAAGCCCAAGCTACCAAGCCGAAAGGATCTCAAGCCTTATCCTGTGAAATGTTATCTAGAGTATAGAGGTCACAAAGACACAGTTACATCAGTTTCCACAGAAGTTTCAGGGCAGTGGATTGCATCAGGTGTGCATGTTGTTCTTAATTCTTTTTTTGCATTCAGTCAGGTATTATAATTTCATATCAGTATCATTAATTGTTATGGTTTTTACAGGTTCATTGGATGGAACTGTGCGTATTTGGGAGGTTGAAACTGGTAGATGTCTCAAACTCTGGGAGATTGGAGAAGCTGTCACATATGTAGCTTGGAATCCCAATCCTGAGTATTCTGTATTGGCTGTCTCTGTGTAAGGCTGCATTTGTTTTTTGATTAATTCATCCTTTTATATTTGTTTGACTGGGATCCTGTTACTTGACCGTAACTATTACCAATTTTTTAGGGGACAAGATGTACTTATTCTCAACACTGGTTTTGGGAATGAAGAAGTACAGAAAAAAACTAAAGAACTTCTTTCGGCTGAAACACCTACCACACCAGATGACACGGGTGAGTGTGAGTTTGCTGTTTCTCTGAATATATTCAAAAAATGGTTTCTAACCCTTACAATACACATACATTGGCAAAACAGCTACCTTCGTGAGCTGGATTCAAGATGAAACACATGAGGGCACCAGGTTAAGACATTTTAAGGTACATTTTTAATACATGGGTTGTAAACTGAAGTCAAGATTGGAAGGAAGGTCTGTCAACAAAGAATTTTAATTGCTTGCTTTGTTGGGATCTTGCAGACTGTGTCTTCAGTGGAATGGCATCGTAGAGGAGACTACTTTTCAACGGTGGTGCCAGCAGATATCCTTTTTAGTGTCAAAATATCATATATGCTCTCTCTCGCACTCTCACTCACTTGCACTGTCACATATCACTCACTCACTCACTCGCTTTTTTTGCATGATCCAATTAGTCATGTCCTTGCATTTTCTTGACTTAGCTTTACGCCAATCAAAATCAATTTTTATGCATAGGCTCTCTCAGAAGTCTACCCAGACATTTTCAATTAAGTTGGGTGGGCTTGCAGTTACTTCAGTTTTCCATCCTGTTCGCTCCCACATCTTCATTTCTACGAAGAAGACTATTCGCCAATATGATTTGGTGAAGGGAAAGCAAATCAGAAAGCTTGATACAGGACTAAAAGAAATCTCCTCCATTGCAGTTCATCCTTCTGGTAAATTTTGATTTTAGATTCACTACATTTCTCTGTATTTATTCAACCATATGCAACTATTCGCTTGTCTGTGCGTCATTTATACTCTGATTTATCATCTGAGGTGGACTGTTAATGCAGGTGATCATGTCATTGTGGGGAGCAGAGAAGGAAAATTTTGTTGGTTTGATATGGACCTTTCAACCAAAAAACCTTACCTTATTCGCCAGTAAGTTCCACATTTAAATAATGGTGCTAAACATATATATGAGTTGTACGTTTTTTTTCCTTGGTATATACTTTCATGCAAGGTTTTGTTTTTTTTCCTTGGTATATACTCTGCAGAATTTACAGGTTTTTGGAAGATGTTATCCATTACATTGTCGATTTATTACTATTTTTTTGGTCAGATCAGATGATCAATTTTAGAAACACTGAAATATGCATATACATGAATTTCCCTTTGCGATAACTTGGTTCTTTTGTACATTCATATTTCACCGCTGATTTTCACAATTTATCAGGTGGCATAAGAAGGACATCAACAATGTGTCTATCCATCGTTTATATCCGTTGTTTGCAACATGCTCTGATGATTGCACCATACAAGTTTCTCATGGCATGGTTTATTCAGATCTTAACCAGAACCCTCTTATAGTTCCACTGGAAATACTCCGAGGTCATGCAAGCTCAGATGGGAGAGGTGTAATGGATTGCAAATTCCACCCAAGGCAGCCCTGGTTGTTCACGGCCGGTGCTGACTCGGTGATCAGACTTTACTGCGATTGAGAAGAAAAGAGATGAAACTGCATTCGTACACAGTACTTATTGATCTAGCATCATCAGTTGGGTCACAATTTTCTGTGCTCTGAAATCTAAATACATTGTTCATCTTTTGGAAATAATTGTTCGATCCCAATTTTCACACCATACAACTGGTCCTTATTAAATTTGTTTTCCTTTTCTATTGGCGTTTCGGGGGGCATTATAGATGGGATAATCTGAGATTCTGTAGTACCACCATTTGGTTTGGGTTGGGTTTCAGCCCTTCTTTAGGGATGTGGTGCGGGCTTTTATGTATTAGGTTCTCGATTATGGCAAGCATACAAATATTTTAGATGAGGTCTCTACCATCTTTTCTCTTCTCTGCAAATGGATTTTTCATTAGTAGAAGCAGAATTCAACAATGGGAGTCGACTACAGTAGTAACAATAATCCAAAGAAATGAAGAAGTAAAAAACAATCAGGAAGAACACAATGGATTTATTGGATGTTGTTTGGCCAGGTTGGGCTTGACCATTTGGATCAAATAATTCACGCCTCTTCATCTGTGTATGATGTACCTGATTTAGGTAACTAAAATTGAGGGTTTGTTCTTACTGCCAGAATGAATCAAATCAATTTTTGCATTGGTGCCAATAGTATTAGTTGTGTTCACTTGGTTCATCGTTAGCAATTTTAAATATATAAAAAAAAATGATTTAATGTCTTCACCGATGATGTATTCATCGCAAGAGGTTTAGTGAAAAATTAATTTAAAATTCTTATATTGTCCACTTATTCGTCGGTCTAGGGGATAAATAAAAAAATTGGTAGAACATGCTTGCAAATGGCTTTTCGTCGTTGGCAATTTTAACTTAAAAAAAAAAGATAGAATATCTCTTCTGACAACCGACAACGTATGTCTATTAGCAAAAAATTTAAATAAAAAGATTGATAGGACACATTTACTGAGTTATCGGTGGACGGTTTATATAAGAAAATTGGTAACATCTTTGCCGATGACTCATTATTCAGTAGCGGATTTATATTAAAAAATTTAGTAAAACATGGTTCTATGATTTTAGTTGGTAGCATTTTAAATAAGAAATAGTAGAACATCTCTGTCGATGACTTTATATTCGACACAAGATTTTCCTGCTGAGCCTTGAAAATGTTTGGTTAACGTCCAAATATCCGATGTACTTATTGTTTTTTTTATAGTTCTTCTACAATAAATTCAAGATGTACAACTTATTCTCATCGGGTCCTAGAGGTCAAGTAGAATAGTAGATTACCAGATATGAGTAAGATCAGAGATGTTAATAACGATCGAATTTGTGCAATGTGATTCACGTGGCTTGGCGGCACCAATTTTCATCAATCATTGGAGTAGTTTTTGCCAAGAAATCATCTACCTAGTTCATAATTTGCTTGTGGTAATAATTGTGGTGGTTGAAGTGATCGACTTTCTGCGTTGATCGATCGAAAACATTCTCTATGATTTCGAGGATATTTGGTCGTATCTTCATCTGATCTTTGTACTTGCCTTGTACTTGCTTTGTAGCTAAACAGCTAGCCTTCCCGAGGTATATCTGTTATAACACCTTGCTAAATCATTTGCTATTTAATTTTTTTGGTTATATATAAAAACAGGCATTCATGTTTCACTTAAAGTAAGGCACTAGATGTGAATTTAAACAAGTTCGAATTGCAAACATAAATTTGAATTGAATTATTTTTAAAGTTTGTTCAACTCAATCTTAAATTTAAATATGTTCACCGTCGAGAATTCTAACTAACATTTAGTTGATTTCGCGGCCTATTTTTATATGATAAATTTCTTCAATGATTCAATATTGGACTATTTTTGGTCGAGTTGAACTTGTGATCCTAATGATTCAATATTTGACTATTTTTTGTCGAGTTGGACTTGTGATCCTAAAGATACAAAACATTGTGAAACACAAGGCACCATATGTAGCAATACCTATACCTTTGTAAGTTTTGACTCTGGACGTGGTTTGTGACCAAATGTAGAAGCCACCAAATTTGGTGAAGTAGTTTTTGTATATTCAATCGTATTTTTACGGATTCAACATCTTTAGTGTTTGACCAAGAACAGAATATTTTGTTCCAAATAAAGCTGAACAAAATATTTGATTGATTTGGATTTTGTTCTTGTGTGCTGCACATTCCCATATCATTCTGAGTGACACATGCACTTACGATTATCTTAAATCTAAAATCAAGATTTGCATGCTCCTAAACATCTTAGGGGTCAACTAATTGCCCAATAAACTAATGCAACAAGAAGACTCTATTAGAAACTATGTCGCGATGTGTCTGCGCGCTACGTTTTGTCTTGTTTTTTTATTTTTTTTAATTTTTTTTTTTTTTTTTTTATGGAATTAGGAGTAGGACTTTATATTAATAAAATTCTGAATTAACTCGGGGTCCTAATCCAGAATTTTATTAATATAAAGTAAAAGTACAAAGAAGCCAGGGGACCAAATCAGTTGGCTCAAGGAAACAGGCGAACCAAACCGAAACTAGGCTCAAGAAAATAGCCTACTACAAGAGATTGAATGAACAGCCAGCAGACTAACTTGCGCGCTACGTATATTATTGAGTGTTTTCATGATGTTGATTATTTTGTTTTTACATTGGTCCAACTAATCACGTGGCTAAAGACATTATAGGATTATTATACTTATATGAATCTTTCACCTAATTACTTAAATTTACTTACATAAATCATCATTCATTTGTATCGACTCACATGAAAAAATGAACACGTTAAAAATATTTCGCTCCGGCCGATCTCTTGAGGTAGATTGATTGTTGAGCATTAATCTATGACTCGGCGTATACTCGTTTTTCCACTTAAGAACGTGAGCTCATAGTTTAACAAGATAATGATAATGTCCCCATTATGATTGTGATGATAAACCGCGATTAAGGTCTTAATATATAGTAACTCTTTGGAGGCGGCATTTTGTCATTCGCCAATCACCAAATCATTACAAAATCTATCAAATAATTTATCCTAAGCTAGACCATGAGTAATTTGGCAGAAGCAGACAAATTAATCACTTAGAAGTGACAAGTTACTAGTCTTCTTTCTTAGAATCACTTTCTATCGCTTAATTTGTGGGTCTCTAGGTCCGTGGCGGTAGCCAAGTGATTTTGGACTTTTTTCTTTTGCATCACTATTAGCATCTCAAGGAATCTGATCCCACTGATGTGGAAAATCAAATTATCACATCTCTCTGCCCGGCGCCAAATTGAAATGGTCCAACATGTGTATCATTTCATAGTTAGAATTTTTTTAGTATCACATGCGCTTCGGATTTTTCAATTATTAGATTTATCTCTTTTATTAGATTTAGTAGTTAAAAAAGTTTAATGAATAGTAGATCTTTCATTAAATTTGGATTGAGGATCAGCACCATTGTGAAAAAGATGAGGATAAAACAAACGTCAAGCGTGCTAAGAAACTTAGTAAATTTAAAATACGAGAATAATATTCATATTTGTATATGATTGCCCTTTCATACTTTCTGCTTTCAAAATTTGATCTTTCAATACCGATCGATCAATTCTCGTCACACATCGCGTGTGATTATGAAGAGATTATCAAGCAAGCAAATTTTAAAAGCAGTTTAGTAAGCGAACACGCCTGCACGCCTGCTAAACAACTAATGAATGAAATCGATTATCAAGCAAGCAATCCCAGCGAAACCTGAACCGGCCAATTCATTGACATATAGAAAATCCAAACTGAAATAGTCAAATGGCCGGCTTTCTTGTTTGGCAATATATCCATGTATTATTGCTAACTTGAATGAAATTATTAGAGTGAAGTCAAGATGGATCCATTTTATTTGGAGCACTATATTGTGGTCTGCAGCCAGCCAGCCATAGGTTGACATCTTTGTCTGTGTTATGTGTTACAGTTGCCATTGATGTTCATTGGCACCAAGAGACAAAGGGGCCGAAAGCAGAAGACAAACCTCGACCAAGATAAGCAATTAATAGCGAGATAAGGTGCAGCATTTTGTTGTGGTCTTCCCCATTAAGTTTCCATTTTCCAATTCCCCATAAAACTAAAGAGAATATGAATACACCATATTTTCCTCGATGAGTATCCATCGTTCATTCACAACTTAATAGACAGAGCATGAAGTCAGGACATTCTTTTCCATTGACTTCATTTCACACCTCAACTAGCTAGCATCATATTAACTGAAAGGCATTTCATAGCCACTTTTTTCCCGATGAAATCATAGCGATTTGAAGTTGATTTAAAGAAGTCCCTTTAAATCTCAAATCGCTATTTTTTTCTCGATGAAATCATAGCGATTTGAAGTTAATGTAAAAGGGATCATGATGATATTGACATATATTAAATCTTTAAAAATCTTAGAGGCATGAAGTCTTTCAACTTGAAGAACAACAAAGGTAAGAAAACAAAGTTATTCAAGCTTCTAGCAATATACCAACCTTATCGATGTGAGAAAGAAGAAGTATAATTAATAATTACCATATTGATATGAGGCGGAATTAATTAGCAATTAATTCCACAATAAATCAAAAAATTATAGTAAAATAATGTATTAAATAATTTTTTTTGATACATAGCCGACCTAATTTTTTTTTAAAAATTTCTCATTTATTTATTTATTTAATGAGGAAGGGCATAGATGAAATTTTTGAAGTTGCACGGATCTAATTGCTCTAGCAACTTCTTTTTTATATATTTATGACATGTATGCCCCTCCTCCCAAAAGTAAAGATTTAATATATATATATATATATATATATATATGTATATGTATAATGTGTATTGAGGAGTTTTGGAAGCACTCAAAAGTACTTATGAGAAGCACTTGTCAATTCATTTTTAGTTTAAAAGCACTTTTTAAATTTGACAAAAGCATTTTTAGGCATTTAAAACAGTCCCAAAAAAAGCCTAAAAGCTGAAAACCTGAGGGCACAATTAGGGGTACATTTGATGTAAATTAAACAGATGAAAAAGAAGTTTCTAGAGCAATTAGATCCGTGCAAGGGTGCTTGAAAATTTTAAAAGCGCCGGCCACTATATATGCTGATTTGCGACCCATTGTGTACATCCGAGAAAAAAATGGGAAGACACAAAGTTCGATCATTTTTCTCGTGTAGGATTTGTTTTTCTTCTTTGTTTTGGATTGTTTTGTTGCTATGTATGGTTAGGATTCATAATTAAGTACTTAGGACGATTGTTGTCTATATAAGTACCAATCATAAATTTTGAAATCATTCAGTAAATCAGAAAATCGATAATTAATTTCAATTGTTCCCGAGTTCTAAGTTTGAAGGTGGTCTAATTATTATCCATAGCCTTCAACGTTACATAGCTACTTCAAATTGATTTAAGAGGGTTTTTAAAAGGAGTGAGACAAATGTCAAACATGGATGAGAGGCTTCAGAGGATGCTTGGAGGGGCTTTGGGCCACCCACGACCCGATTCACCCTCCCTCGATTCCTCCGAGCAGGTCTACATCTCCTCACTGGCCCTCCTCAAAATGCTCAAGCATGGAAGAGCCGGGGTTCCTATGGAGGTCATGGGGTTAATGCTCGGTGAGTTCGTGGACGATTACACAGTTCGTGTGGTTATGTCTTTGCAATGCCGTAGAACGGTACCGGTGTTAGTGTTGAAGCTGTGGATCATGTATTCCAGACCAATATGCTTGGCATGCTTAAGCAGACCGGACGACCGGAGATGGTTGTTGGGAGGTACCATTCTCACCCTGGATTTGGTTGCTGGCTATCTGGTGTAGACATGAATACACAGCAAAGCTTTGAGGCTTTGAACAAACGTGCTGTGGCTGTGGCGGTGGATCCGATTCAAAGTGTCAAGGGCAAGGTGGTTATGGATGCGTTCCGCCTTATCAACCCCCAAACTATGATGTTTGGTCAAGAACCGAGGCAGACCACATCCAATCTAGGGCATCTCAATAAGCCATCCATTCATAGCGATTAACTACAGGAAGAATGAACTTGAGGAGAAGATGTTGCTTAATCTTCATAAGAAGAATTGGGCAGATTGGTTGACACTTACGCGTTTTGATACTCATTCAAAGACAAATGTGCAAACTGTTAAAGGAAATGTTAACCCTAGCTGTGAAGTACGTACAACGAGGCGGTGCAGGAGGAGGATGAGCTGACACCGGAGAAGCTTGCCATTGCAAATGTGGGAAGACGAGACGCCAAGAAGCGGCTCGAAGAGCATGTCTCGAACTTGATGTCCTCGAACATTGTCCAAACCTTGAGCACAATGCTAGATATTGTTGTATTCTAGAGTACGTTCAGTATACATGTATACGTCAAGTTGATTTGCCCTGTAATCTTGAAGGGCTGGACTACTGTTTCTTTGGGTGCGGCTTCTGTCACTTTATCATTTTTTTTTTGTTCACCATACTTTCTCATTACACATTAAACTTACTTATTTAACCTATTTCTTTTTTTTTTTTTAGAAATATCTTTGTATGACATAACCAATTAAAAAAAATTAATTAAAATCTCTCATTTATTTTATACCAATAAAAAATTAAAATATATTGTATTTTCCTAACAAATAATAATTTGACACAAATCTCCAACCTTGCTAAAATTATAAGCATAAAGATTTTTAAATCCCATCAGAGCTAATGCTCTTAGGCAATAAATTTTCCCTTAAAAAAAAATTATAATTTGATTTACTTCTATGTTTTAACTTTCTCTTTCAATTTTAATATTTGTCTATTTCAATTCATGTCAAAAGAATAGTAAGTTAACAACTATGAGCAATAAATAAGGGAATGATTTTTTTTTTGTGTGTTTGAAATCTTTACTTTCGATGTTCAGAAAGAGTATTGCAAAGATTTTGATGAAGTTTTTGATGAAGTTAACACTAATGATTTTATGAACTGAAAAAAGAATTAACGATGAGGAGGGAACAAAAAAAAAATTAGTAATGAATCATATTTGGTTGGAGAAGATTTTTTTTTTTTTTTGAAGAATATCATGTCGATATATATTAATACTCAGGTCAAAAAAAACCATTACATATCCTCCCTCTACCATCTCTGAGTAGATAAAGAGTTTGTGGAAAACCACAATGATACATAGATTATGTCTGATCATTTGACGGTACCCATGCTCACTTATTCAAGCAAGCCTATAGACCATGCATGAAATAACATAGTAAATAAGCAAGCCTAAAGATACAAACTTATAGTTACCCTAAAAACAAAGGAAATAGAGTTCCCTAAACAAAGGAAATTAACAAAGACAAACTAAAAATAGCCAGCCCAAAATGCAGCCCAACTGCCCCAAGAAAGAAACAACTCAGAACCAACAAAGAAAGCTTGACCCAAGCCCAAAGCCTAATCTTCAGCACACTGGTCGTTGACCTCCGCAACCCAGGGCCAAATCTCGCCGCCGAAACCCATCGCCGGATCTCGCACCTCAATTGAACGCCAGACCACACCGCCAATTCCAACGTCGACCTCGCCGCCACAAGCCCATGCCGGACCAGACCACCGCAACCCACCGTCGAGGCACGACTGAGCCATGCCGCTTCGAATCCAGCCTCCCAAGATGCAGTCGATCCAGCCCCACTGCCATCATGTTGCCGATCTTGAAGATGCCTCGACGAAGCACAACTGTAGTTGCACCGCATTGAAGACTTTGTTCAGTGCTCCATGTCAAAACCATCCAGCCAGACCCAAGAGACTTTTAGGCAACTGCTATTCAAAACACCCGTCCGGCAGTGACCCATTAACGACGAGGTAGCCCTATGCTGACCATGAGCGCCGTCGAACGAGGAGGAATTCGCAAACCCTAAACCCTAGCCGTCTGAGTTTTTTACTATTGAATCCCTCTTAACATCGGTGCAATAGGGGTGTGTATTTGAAACTCCCCTAACTTTCTATATCTTCTTAACCGGAGAAGATGATGTTATACAATGAGAATTTAAGTAGTCTTTGTATTTAATTAATTAGTTATGTATTTAGCCTTCCTTACATATTTGAATTTTGAAAATTAGTGTACTTATTCATCATTTTATACTTGAATGATATAATCTTTCCATAATTCGCATGTTTGTCGGGTGAACTAAGAATATTAATGGGAGTGGCAATAGTTGTACCCTATATCTTTTCATTTTTAGTAAATGGGAATTGGGGCTTTCCCAGACAACTCTGTATTAATAAAAAAAATGTCAAGTTAACTTTGCATGCAAAACCTAAAATTTCACTACGTACTATTTGCATGATACCCCATAAAAAAAAAAGTGATCTCTTTGAAATAATATGGTGATCGAAGTAGGGTTAGTCTTCATATTTCACAATATAATTGAAGTGAAAATTCTTCTATGCACATAAAGTGCAAGTGAACTAGTAGCTTTTTCTTAATAACAAAAAAATATACTTAATGTTATCCAGCCGTTCATTTCTGTGGGTGCAAGTGAACGTCGGTGGAATGAATATTCTCTCGTCCTTATCGATATATTTCATAAGAATTGTTTATTTTTTTCTCTTCCAAATTGTATAGATATGTAAGACTAGTTTTTGCCACCTTTTTTTTTCTTTGTTGAGAAAAACGTCATACGAGTTTTTACCAATTGGTAGTGCACACATACGAAAGATACACAATTCTAATAAAAAGAAAATAAAAAGAAGAGAGAGAAAGAAAGAAAGGTAAACTAAACTAATTTGAAACTTCTCATAAGTAATGAATTAGAAAAGTACGTGTTTTCCTGACCTGCTTCAACATTTTTTCTTTTCCAGCATGTCAGTATTTTTGGACTTCAATGGGCCCAAACAGTATGAAAAGCTATTTGAATTATACAGGCATACAGCAAAGAGATTTTGATGATATCATCTATCGGGAAAAAACAAAAGATCTTGATGATCTCACTAAGTCCCTATTATTTTTTTTCTTTTCCTGCACGTCTGTATTTTTGTCTTTCGACTTCAATGGACCCAAACAGTATGAAATGCTATTTGTTTGAATTCTACAGCAAAGAGATTTTGATGCTATCATCGATCGGGAAAAAAAAAAATTTGATGATCTCACTATTCTTTTCTTCTCCTAGTGTGAAAAGCTATAATTTCCTATGAAATTCCCAATGATTTTTTTAATGAAACTTCCTAATCTAATCTATTAAAGCTCCAATGGCCCATTGACACAAATCAATCTGATTCCCTTTTGGCCTTTTTTTCTAATGTAAAAACCAAAAAGCATTCTATATCTAGCCAGTGGGAACTGTTTCTGATAGACATCTATCTGTGTAAAGCAAAGGAATGTAATTTAGGGTCTGATGATGCAAAAGCAACGGAGTTCAATCAAATCAAAGCATAACTGAGTGAACATTACATTCTCCTAATCTAGCTGGACTATATTTGAAATCATCCAATTCAAAGAGACTGTTAAGCCCCACTACGGAAGGCGCGTGTTAGCTGTCATTCCAAAAAGTTGGAAACTGAGAGCTAGAAACCAAAAACTAGACAGTGATCGAATTGGAAACTGAGTAAGCACACTTTGCTAGCTTGCTCTTTCCTTCCTTCTGGAGTTCTGGACAGTGGACCAAGGAAGAAGATGACACCATCACGTGAATATAATAGGGAAAAAATGCTTCTGTCCGACTCAGGATTGCGTGGAAGGAGCTTGGACTAAAATTCAATGATGGATTCTTCCATCACAGAAGGGGCTACCGACGAGAAGTGCCTAACCCTACAGATTCTGGAATATGCTCAAACATACATAAACAGTTTCTTCAACTAGCTACCTCAAAACATACAAAAAATGTGGATGAATTCATTTTATCAAGAGCTTTAATTTCAACCACTAATTATTTTCTTTCGTCGGTTTAAACACTAATCGACTCATGAGTTTATATGGCGCTGTGTAAGGTTAGGAACAAAGCATGCAATTCTACAGAAGTAGTAGACCTTAGACTTTATAACACGACGCAGACATGAATGAAAGTTTCGAATTTTGCGTCGAGTCTCCTTAGTTTCGGGTCAATTAAGAACAACGCAGTAACGAAATGGTTAGGCCACCATTTTGTGGAGGCCACAACTGGTCGCCAAGATTTTGCTCGTGGCAATTAGTAGCTAAGCTTGACACTGATTAGAACGAATAATGATTTTCATGATCCAATACATCAAGTGACAATGATTGCGATTGATAGTGTATTTGATCATGTGTTATTTGACATACAGATAATATGGTTTTCTTTATTATACTCATTCATATTAAAATAATGCGGATGAACTATATTATTTTTGGGTATTATCTGCATTTCATCACTTTATGTGTTAGTTAATGTGACATAACCACATTGTTTAATGAAATTTTTTAATAGGTTGATTTTTGTGCTATATAAACCGTCACATAACGTGAAATATATGTGATGTAATTCACTTAACATTACTTTTCATACCGTGACTTACAACTAAAAGAGCAAAAAAAAGATAGAACACTAAGACTTGGGATGTTTAGGAATTTTTTTTAATCAACTTGGGTGGTGCCTTTGCCAACATTTTATGACGCTGAAATTGTACATTCGGAGTCTTGGGTTTGTTGTCACCGCTAGGGTTTTTTACCTCAACAGTGTCTGAACTCTTCGAGGACTTTTGAAATGATACCTGAACTTTCAAAGTTATCAATGTGATACCTGGACTCATTTTTTTGTATCAACGTCGTACCTGTGGTCGATTTCCGTCACAGATTCATTAACTATGACCACGTGCCCAGCACGTGAGGCACTTAATGAGGTTAAAAGACTAATTTACCCTCAAAAGTATATACTTCAACAGTGTCTAAACTCTTCGAAGACTTTTGAAATGATACCTGAACTTTCAAAGTTATCAATGTGATGCCTGAACTCATTTTTTTGTATCAACGTCATACAGTCGTACCTGCGGTCTATTTCCGTCACAGAACCGTTAACTATGACCACGTGCCCAACACGTGAGACAAAAAATAAGGGTAAAAATGACATTTCCCACTTCCTTTAGTTCTTCACGTGTCCCGTCGTACGTCCAGTTCTTCTCCTCCATTTCTATTTCCTTTTTCATATGCAAAATGCAATCAGATAGGATGATGACATTTCCTAGCAAAATGCAAAACCCAAAGCAAAACTTGAATCCAATTCTCTGATGGACGGACACCGCCGGGGACTCCATCTCGTCAGAGTTCTCCAAGCACAACTTGCTCATCGACGGCTTTGCATTGCTTCTCTGAATTTATTGCCGACCAGAGTGATGTAGACGGTTTCACGACTCTTGGCCTCCATATCTGAGACTTGGAATTTACCTGAGATTTCAGACAGAGGGATCAGAGAGAGAGAATATGGCCGACGGCAATCCAGACCTTCTTGTGCAGCTTGCCGGAGATATGATGAAGGCGGGCAGCGCCATCGTGGCACTCGGCTTCCTCACCGCAACTAACGTCACAGCATAAGTTCATGAATTTCAAAAATAGTCCGTGTCTTTGTAATTGAATCAAAATTTGCAAAAGTGAAGGAGACTGAGAGCCTATCTCTTTCTCTCTCTGCAACTCTCTTTCTCTCTCTCAACAGCGGCGAAAAGGCGAAGGATGGTGATGATGGGAGAAAACTCAAAACTGATTTTTCCGCGACTGCATGTCTGTGTATAACTATATCTATATGTATATGATTTATCGAACAATGGGGCAATGATCATTTCACTTATTCCAGCTTCTAATCAATTTGTCCAAAAAAGAACCGGACTTTTGTTATTTGCGGCTGTAATATCAGTACTTAGTGGGAGCATCGGATGAGGTACTCCGGCGAGGCAATCGGCTGCGGTAGGGAGGTAAGGAACAATCTGAGGGTTTTATGACGGCGGAGGTGGATGACGGGGCTGGCAGATGGGCTGCGCGTGGGGCTTCAGGCGACAACGGGACATTGAGTGGTGAGGAGCTTGAATTTTTGCATGGTAGCCATATCGATCTAGCTGAGTTCAATGTGGTTGTAGTCAGGTAGTGCTTGGAAAGGGTTGTGTGGTTGAGAGAGAATGTGAGATCTGATTTGCGGCCATGGCTTCCAATCGGAGGGGACAAAAAAGAAAAACAAGAAAGAAAAAAAGAAAGAAAGAAAGCAAAAAAAATAAAAAAACAATACTTTTGAGGGTAAATTAATCTTTTAACCACATTAAGTGCCTCACGTGCTAGGCACGTGGTTATAGTTAACGGTTCTGTGACGGAAATCGACCGTAGGTACGGCGTTGATACGAAAAAATGAGTCCAGGTATCACATTGATAGGTTTGAAAGTTCAGGTATTATTTCAAAAGTCCTCGAAAAGTTCAGACAATGTTGAAGTACAAAACCCCATGAAGAACTAAAGGGAGTGGGAAATGTCATTTTTACCCTTATTTTGTGCCTCATGTGCTGGGCACGTGGTCATAGTTAACGGTTCTGTGACGAAAATCGACCGCAGGTACGACGTTGATGCTAAAAAATGAGTTTAGGTATCACATTGATAACTTTGAAAGTTCAGGTATCATTTCAAAAGTCTTCGAAGAGTTCAGACACTGTTGAAGTAAAAAACCCTCACCACTATACCATAGTAAAGAGAAGACCTTTAGTTATCCATAATCAAATTATTTAATGCTAATAACCGTCAAATATCAAATAACATTTGATAAGATGTAAACCGTCAAAATCAAATAACCTTCGAGAAGATGGAAACGGTAGAGGATAAAAATGTCAAAAATAAAATAATTAGTTGAAAAAAAATTAAAAAAGATGATCAATCCACTACATATCAAGTTATCAACGAAAATTACCCACTCTCACACCCATATACAGGGTGTGTTTGGCATCCTAGTTTGATTTAATTAGAGGTTAACTTTCATTTGTTTTTCTACCCGGTAAAAATTAACCCCCATTTAACGCGTTGTAATATTAACTTACTACCCATGCAATGCATTGTTATTGTTGAAAATAGAAAAAATGTGAAATTTTTCTTGAAGAAGTTGGTGCAATTTTTTTATATTTATATTTTTGGTTTTCGCTTTACCGTTATTTATTTTTATTTCAAAGAAAATTATAGATAACTCATATTTGGTAAACATTTTGACACCAAAACTTTTGCCTGTGTCCCGATAAATAAATAAAAAAAACAACTTTTGCCTGTGTAATGCTTGTCTTGTTACTGAAGAATTGAAGAAAGAGGAAGGTGCCCTCACTTCAATCTTTTGAGTAGTGCTAGAGACACCAAAATATTATACCAAATTCTAATCCCAAATGATGTGGCATTTGCCACCTCATCCGTAGTAATTTCCAACATGTAATTATGTCAATTAATTATCATTTTATAGTTTCCAACATGTATGTAATTAATTAATATTATAATTTTTAAAGGAAAAATGAGAATATAATGTTTCCCTGCAATCCCAAAAATTGATCTTCAAACACCAGGGATATTCTCATATACCACCAGTCATCATCATCCTCATCTCATGCTGCACCAAAATTTGGAACCGAAGAGACAAAAATCGTCTAGAATTTGAATAAATAAAAGAAGGTGTTGCTTATGAAAATCCAAAATCAAGAAGATGATTAAGAATATAGCAACCACAAGGCATAAATTGGCTTTGTAAATCATAATAAAAAAGGATTATGATGAAAAATTGTGAGTTAGCTCTTACTAAGAGATTAAGATTATCTCTGCACTGTGATAATCTTATTTTTGTCCGTGCTAGATTTTTCCTCATCCCAAAGAACATATCTTTGTCAACAAATACAAATCTATAGAGAAATTAATTAAGCCATTTGAATCCATTGGATTGGTTTCTCTGTTTTTTTTTCTATAATAACTGTTGGATAATTTTATGGTTCTATTCCTACCTTCCTTAATAGCATTTGGACATCTTCCATTTCTTTTTACCATTAAACATCCTCAAAAAAAAAAAAAAAAAAAAAAAAAATCCAATTTTGCCCTTTCGTCTTTTCTCTCTACACCTCTTCTCTCATTTGTGAAAACGAATAGCAGGCAAAGAAAATGATACCCAAACCAAGCTTTGCAAAAGAAATACATCAGCTTGACAAAGACAAATATTTGAGAATTTTGCAGCCAAGGGTGACACCAATTGAGACGAACGTGATAATATTTTAACTGATGTAATGACCTACACTGTAAAACTCAATTACTCAATTGATCTCTTCCTCGTTTGATTGTTGGAGCCTCATGCGGTTATGTTTGGGCAGCCCTTTAGAAACTTTGTGCGTCAAGGCTTAATGCAATGAAATATCTATTTGATATTTGATTAAATATATTATTTTTGTGTGTGTGTGGGTTTTTTTTTTTTTTTTTGCTCTTCTGTTATGCTGATGATTTTAGTGAATCAAATGAAAGAGAGGTTAGATAGAGAGGGGAGGGTAGAGACCAGAGACGGAAAAAAAAAAAAAAAAAAAAACTCGACCAGAGAGAGATGCAGGGATAAAGGAAGCTGGATGAGAGACGTATGACAATAATTTTTTATTTTTTTATTTTTAATCTCAAGAGGGTAAAGTAGGATTTTAAAATGATCAAAAATAAGAGAAGGTCTAGATGTCAATATAAGATGTATGAATAGAAGATTGTACAAAACTACAAAAAAATGAACCCTAGCAGGGCTCTGCTAGGGATGAGAGAGCACTGCCCCCAGGCCTCGCGACTCTGCACCTTCCTCTATTCTCAATGGCAGGCTATTTCGGCATCATCTTCGATGTCGTATTAATCGAGGACGGCTGTGGTCGTCTCTCATCATCCTCTGAGTTTCTCGGAGCGATCGCAGCAGGCGCAGTCTTGTACCGCGGCCTTGGTTTTGCCAATCTAATCAGCTTTCAATGGGAGATCTTTTCCTATTGTGCTTTGCCGGGAGGAGTTTCAGGTCAGATCCATATTTGAAGTGGGTCGTTTACGACCCAAACTTGGGCGACTAAAGCCGGTGTTAGGCGGCTGCATCACCGAGGTGGTCAAGGGTAAGGGTGACCCTGTATGGAGCGAGACGGCGCCACGGCGACTGAGTCTTCTCCTGCGAAGGTTGGAGGCATTGCGATTTTGGCATTGTTTGCGGATCGATTTCTAGACGTGCTTTTCTAGGTCAGTTGCTCGACTGCTCTTCCCAAATTGCTCTCTGGCTTAGCGACGAGTTGTTTCAAGAGGGGATGGCGTTGCTGTTGCTCAAATCAGTGATCGATGGGTGCCCGGTTGCCTGGGTGGCCTAAGTATTTCCAAACGGGCTTACTCCTCTTGGGTGCCCAGTTGCCTGGGTGCGCAGAGTAGCGCTTCTTGGGCTTGGGCTCTTTTTGCTACATTAGTTTCAATTTTGACTTCGGGTCAGATTTGGACCCCCATTTGGGACCTACGTCGTACCCTAATTCGGATCTTGTATCCGAAACTGCTGCTCATATTGTGCTGGTATTGGTTCTGGTTCTTGAGTTCGTCTGCCAACATCCGAGTTTCTGACACCCTCGGTTGCTTTCGATCTCTTGGTAAGTGAATCACCTCTCCTAGGTGGTCATATCATCGGCTAAAGTTACAGTTACTCTTCTATTTACACTGCTTTAGTGACATATACAGTGCAGTGATGCCTTATGGCATCAAGTCACATTCTCGATGCGATTGTGCATCTAGTTATGCGTTATTTTTACTTTATCATAGATGCGTTTGTGCATCTCGTTATGTTTTCTTGCTTTCTTTCGATGTTGTATGCATCGTTCCATGTACTCCTCAATTTCACTTAATATAGTTTGTCGTCATTTTTTCAAACAAACAAAAAAATGTATGAATAGAAACGCTCCTTTTAATTTAGGAGACCATTTTAGGCATGGGCATATCATATTTTGGTGAAGCCATTTGACACCAAAAGAGTGCTTCCATGTGGAGATACACAAATAGATATACATATAGACAAATAAATATATATTATTAAATAGATAGATAAAATTCCCAGGCAATTTAAAGTTCCCAAGCATTGTGTATTTGCATTGTGTTTTTTTTTGTGTTAAAAAACAAAAAACAAAAAAGTTCCCAACAACACCTGCGCCTTGAGAGCCTCTGCGCCTCAGCTGCAAAAAGAAGGCATTTTCCTCTGTGCCTCGCGCTTTCTAAGGGGCGCGCTTTTTAATTCATTGGATATGATTACACTCACCAGGTCTAAAACTTTCCGTTTATAACGAAGCTGCCACCCGAATTAGGCTGAGACCACCATCAAACGACCACAGCTGGTTGTCAATACGGTCACACCAAGACAAAATATATATTCACTGGTGGGACCCCCCTTAATTCCCCATAGAGAGCCTTTTACCATTCGCGTGGACCAATGACATTTGCAACACGTGTTATTCTAAAAAAAGTCCATCACAAAAAAAAAAAAAAAAAAAACTCCGGAGGTTTCTCAGAATCTCAGGTACTTCTTCCCAATTTTGACAATTCTGTCAAGAAAGGGAGCCATCTAAAGCAAACCAGTTCAACAGGTATGAACCCTTTTGGTCTTTTTCTTAGTTTATGTTTCTGGGTTTTTCAATGAGATTCCTAGAGTTGTTCTACTTGAAGTAATATTTTCTCAAAATCAAAGACAGGACACAGATTAGGTAGAGTTCTGATTGGGTTTGTTTGCTTCTTGGTTTGGTAATCTGAAATGAGGTTTAACTGGGTGTGAAGATTTTACCTTTATCTGTGAAGAAATTATCTCCTGATAACATGATTATTTTGTAGTTAGTGAAAGATTTGAGATGTCTAGAACTTATCTGATAATGGATAGCTTCATTTTTGTGGTCAATCAATTTGTTTGTGATTCGAATCAAAGAACTTTGTTTTTTCCTACACCTTTATTAGTTCAGTGCTCAGCACCATTTCTACATATTTATGCTTGATTCCCAAATACCAAAAATTGAATTAAAGAACTAGCCGCCCTATTATTATCCACATTGCCTAATAGAACTTTCAAAGTTAGGAACTTTCCCACCTTAATTAGGAACTTCTTCCACAACTAAGTACCTATATTGCCTTACAGAATCTGATAAAGCTCGGAACTTTGTCCCCATTTCGATCCTAAAACAATGTATTTCGAGGAAGAGGAGGAGGCCTTTGAGCACACACTCCTAGTAGTCCATGAGGTCTCGGTCCATAAAATTCCACCACAGTCAACGTCGGGTGGTGACAAGTCCAGTGAGTGGCTCCAGTCTGACAGGATATGGTCAGGAAGATTGCGTGTTGTGTCGTGAAAGGAACAGTGTGAGATCCGATGGGAGGATACAAGCTCCAGTGAGCTCTTTGCAGCTTGCTTTGTTTTAACCAGGCCAGCGCGAGACCTCAGTGGAGATGGTGCTTGATATTCACCCAGCTGTGAATGATAGATTGAAGGTAAAATCTTAAAACTCTGATTTGATTTTTGACCACTTTCAATCAATTCATTAGTCTCCTGGGGATCTGTAGGAAGGTGAAACTATTAGGATAAATGTCAAGCCCAAGCCTACGAGTGAGACTGGAATGTTGTCAGCCGCTGGGCTATCTGGGTCTGCAAAGCCTAAACCATTGAGCCCCCGGGGCTGGAAAAATCAAGTCCCCTCTGCCACCACCTCCCCATGGTCCAGTTGCTGCTAGAAGCATCTCTGGTGGTGTCAAGTACCCCAAGATAACCAAAGGCATAATTCCAACCTTTCATCTCATTTTTTTCACATTGAGATATGGAAATGTAAATCTCAGTGTTCTTTCTGAATCTAGCAGTTTAGCAAATCTTTTGTTCTGATTTGGTTGCATTCGGAACTTATAAACATGTTGTTATATAAGCAAATGTGTCTTGGTTGAGTAGGTTTAAAATTGTCATGAAATGTCCATGAGTTTTGATATATCATCAGCTATAAATTTGTCATAGCTGATTAATATACAAAGAACTTCCACAAGGTCCTTCAGTGTTGATTTTTTATATTTATGCAGCAATTTTGTTGTCTTCACATGTTATTTATCAGGTTATCGCATTTGAATCATTTAATATATGTACAAATGGTAATCTGGAAGTGTGTTCTCGACTGTCTTTAAGCTTTTGCCTACATGGTATATGCATGCCATGAATGTTTCAGCATTCGATATTGTTGTTGTCTAATTGGAACCTGTTGCATTTTGATGAACTCAGAATTTTAATTCCTGATTTCCTTAAAAAATTGAGTTATAAATTAATTTGCAAGAAAGGCAAGCCAAGTAGCTGTCAGCTTATTGTCAAGCTGGTCAAATATATAGAACCTGATTTCAATCAGAAAGCTTGATTCTAGCAATGTCTTTGTTATTGCTTCAGTGAGTCTCTATTCCAATAAACTTGTACGAGTCTCGTGTTTTTATGTTTGCTGGTACACTTGTTCCCCACAGGAAGTAATTCAAAAATAAGTGTGGTTTATGGACATTTGCTAAGTCTCTTTTGGGAGAGCCCTTGCTATTTATTATTTTTGGTCATTTGGATAACCCTTTTATGCAGGTGAGATCTTATATATGTCTTTATCATTTGCAGAGGAAACATCCTTCAACAAGTGCAGCTGGATGGGTGGCTTTCTGACTGTGTGAGCATTTGTTAATTACAAAGGAAGTGCGGAAAGAATATGTGGAAAGAAAAGAGGCACCAAATACTTCCATTTACGGAAAATGATGAAAATCATGTGTTCTTGCAATACATGTTCAAGCTTGTTTTGCCCCACCGTCCCTGTTCTTTTGTGCCGGCTCTTTGTCAACTTAGGATTCCCCGTTTACACTTCTATATAATAGAGAAACACATGCTTCCGGTTTCAATTGTGATTTGGTATTGTTTGGTTTTCTTTTCTCAGTTCAATGACAATACATTCAATTTTCCAATTTCAGTATCCAGTGGACTAAGATGAATTGTCATTTCGTTCTGGTTTTTCTATTTCTTTTTCTTGTATTTGGCTGGATCTCACACTACGGTGTCTGCGTAATCATAGAATCGGCATTTGAACCATCCTGATATACAGTGTATATTGTCTACTATCCCTTTGCTTACTTACTCAGTGGTTTCTGTTCTGGTCTCATTTCCACAGGATATGAGGTAGAAAAGCTTTACTCGTCTAGAGGATTTACAAAAATGAGAGGTGATACAATTCTTTTCAGATCCTGATCGATGAGGTTAGAGGCATTCACTATATCAGTTTTTGTACAATTTTCTCATTAAAGAATAGGCCACTTGCAAAATATTGCACATGAAAAGACTGATGCTGATGTAAAGTAGTTCACATCTAAAACCAGAAAAAGATATAGATGGATCGTAATCTTGAACCTTCGCTTATAAACCTTCAAACATGGTCTATGTGATGATAAAGTAAAGATGGACAATACCACAAGAAAAGATGGCATAGCATCATGTGAAGAGTTGGACGGTTAGTAGGATGGGGCATGTACAATAGGATGGGGCATGAGTAGGACTGTAGTACTGAATCTGGAGGATGAGAATGAGAGTTCTGGTGGTGACAAAAAAAAAAGTGCAGAAATATGCTACCATTACAAATGGTGTATTGTCTGCTTGCTTCTTACTGGCATGGAGGACGGTGAATGGCCTCAGTCTGATCGCTCCGCAATGTAGTTTAGTGATTTGAATTGTCAAAGGCTTAGGTCCCTCGTCAAGGATTGTCTAACAAAAGGGTCCCGGTGATCGTACAAATGGTTAAACGTTTTTCTGATTAGTGACAATGTGATGCACACTGGTTTGGTAAATAGCTGAAGCGACCAAGCAACGGTCATGGCGGGAAGAATAACTGTAGTGCAGGGTTATAGTGTGAACTGAGTTCAAGTTATGTGGGAGAGGTGGGCCATTTTCCCCCCTACATTGGAATTTTGTGTATGCGTCAGACAAGCAATCTTGGAAACTTTCGGTGTCTTGTGTATATTTTTGGACTGTTGGTTCCCTCAGGATCCTATATATACACATGATATATGCCACTCCTTCACTCCCTCTTACTTCCTTTCTTTCTCTGCTCCTTCCTCTCCTCCCCCTTTTGCTTCTTGACACTGACTCTTGTGCTACCTCTACCTCTTTCTGGCTCACATTCTTTTCCAACCACCAACCACTTCGATTTTCGACAAGTTTTGGATGGTTTTTACTTCAGGGTCTTGCTATAGGTTCCAATTCTGGAAGTTCTGACCAGTTTTCTTTAGACAAAGCTCTTCTATTTTTCACTGATTGAGTTATTTCATGTTCAAGTTGTGACATTTGAGCTATATCAGCTTCTGGGTATTGACTCGGAGGCTTAAATTTGATTCCTTTCCATCTTATTTTGGGAATTGCTGAAAAAACTTGTGAGGGGGGGTTGTTGGGGCTGGCACATTGGTTATAAGGAAAGAGTTTCCAAAGACAATGATTCTGCCATCCAAAGGGTGCATTCTGTGGAGGTTTTACTCAATTCCTGACAAGAAATCTCTTCTTGACAAAAGCTTTTATTTTTGGATTTACCAAATTTTTAATAGATACTGTACGGGCACTTAACTAGCATTCATCCCTAAGCTGCAGCTCTCTGCTATATATTATAACTATTATTTTGTTTCGAAAATTTCGGATATTTGTGAGTTATGGGAGGGGCATCACTACCACCAGGTTTTAGATTCCACCCAACTGATGAGGAGTTAGTGGGATACTATCTTAGTAGAAAAGTGGAGGGGCTTGAATTTGAGCTCGAAGTAATTCCTGTGATCGATTTGTACAAATTTGACCCCTGGGAGCTGCCAGGTAATTGTTATATCATTCTTTTTAACTCGGTTCAGTAGTAACTATTACTTGCAGTACTGTTGTCTGGTTTTTGTTCTTTCTTTAGGATTTGATGAATTCCAATGAGCTTTTCTATGATAGGAATATGACTGTTATTATTTTTAATGACATAGAATTCTAGGAGTTGGGTGACCTTGTAAGAGAAAAGGGTAGTTTAGTTAGAGATGGCTTGCATACCAATCTGAACAGAAGAGCATAAAGCTAGTTTTTCATTTTTGTTTAAGTGAGCTTCTTTTTTGTTCTTTTCTGACTGCGCATGATGTGGTCTTCTTTTCTTCCAAAAGCCAAGCTAAATGGCTTTAGATATGCCCTCATAACATATATAAATTACACTTTGTTTCTTTTCAAATTCCAATATGCTTTTCAACAATAATATGCCATGACTAAATGTTGGTGGATCAAAAAGGGTGTGGCATCTGATACATGTTAATTTGTCTTATTCATTGCAGAGAAATCGTTTCTCCCCAGGCGAGATATGGAATGGTTCTTCTTCTGTCCAAGGGATCGAAAGTACCCGAATGGCTCAAGAACAAATCGAGCTACTAAAGCTGGCTACTGGAAAGCCACCGGAAAAGACCGCAAGGTTGTCTGCCAATCTAGTGTTACTGGATACCGCAAGACCCTTGTTTTCTATCGTGGACGTGCTCCTTTAGGTGATCGAACAGAGTGGATTATGCATGAGTACCGCCTCAATGATGATTTTGCTCAGGGGTCACCAGGTCATCAGGTACATCTAGTCTTATATGGTTATGGTTTAGTACTGAAATGGTATGTTGGAGAACTTTACATACTTATATTTGGCATTTTGGTCATCTTTACAGGGAGTTTTTGCTTTGTGCCGTGTTGTTAAAAAGAAAGAGCATACACAGAAGGCAAGTGATTCCAATGGAGAACCCAAGGCTAAGACTACTGGAAGTACTTCGAGCAATGGGGATTTGACCTCAACAAGAAACTCGAATGAGACCTTGAGCGTCTCTGCTGGAATGTCATCTCAAGTGAACTACCAGCATGACGAGAGTCGCCATTCAAGCCATACTACTTCTCCATATGAAGTCTCTCCAATGGCAGAGTTTGAGCCAGCTCCAAGAGGCACCAATCCTGCAGACTTCTGGATCTCACCTGACTTAATTCTTGATTCTTCAAAGGTATTGATATGAGAAAAGTTGATGAGAAATTTCAAGGACTTGATGTTCATAATGTTAACATCTTTCTCGAACATTTCTCTTGGGCTTTTGTGCAGGACTACCCACAATTGCAAGGAGCTGTGCCTAATTACTTCCCCCAGTACGAGTTTCCAAGCACAATGTCACCATGGCAGTCATATGAACACACTGAGATTTCGCCTAGTTCATCATACTCAAATTTTGGAGACTTCCAAATGGCAGATGATAGGAATCAAATGGCCAGCATGTCACCTTTCTCAGGACACACAGACTACATGGGTTATTGTGGAAATGAGGGATTGCAATTTGAAGGTTTTGACCAGACTAGTACAGTGAGATATCCAAATCACTTCTGAAAAGGAAAGAAGAACATTGTTGATCTTTTTTATAAATGCGGTATCTGAAACATGGGATGGCCAAGCTCTAATTTGCAGGCAAGTGAGCGCAGATGGGAGTTTACAGGAGCTTAGACGTCTATGGCTGCAGGAAGACAACATAATTGTGATGTAGGGGTTTCCAAGACAACGCCTTTTAATGTTGGTTCTTGGTAGTAAAAATAATCGGTCGTCTTCTTCTATAAGGACTTAAGGAGTGGTTTGCATTCTCTGTAATAGTACTGTCTGCATTGTTTGGAGTTGTTTCAGAAGCCACTTATGATCTTCATGGTTTCTTTAAATATCGTCAGTTAGTATCCCCCGGGTGATAATCACTTTTATCGGTTTCCCCTGGAGTTGGTTTATAGTAGCTGTACTGTTTTCCAAATTGAGCTTCTTGAATGCAAGCTACCTTATGGTTAATTATATATATACAGTGTAATTTTCTATGCTTGATAATCTTCATGTATTGATTCCACTTATTGCAGCAGTAAACATCCACTGTTAGATACTTTATTCCTTGGCTTCTAATGAATGGTTACCGTTTTGTATTATTCACAAGTTAAAGAATATAATGTTTGTAAGTATGCAAGGTAGAGACTGAAAAGAGAGAAAGAGAAAAGTAGCTGTGAATGTGAACTGAAGACAGTACTTTGTGTTTCAACTTTCATTCACCAAAGTTAAAGTTTCCATCTTCAATCCCTAATGCTTATTCAAATTATTGAAGTTTCCAAATTTAATATTGTCTTGAGATTTAAAGCTAGTGACAAAGACTACTTTTCAAGTGTTGATAAGCCATCCCATTGTGCAGATACTTTCACCCACATTCTTTAAACTTTTTGTTGGTATGTTTTGTGCAATCAATGGACTAATTGGTGGGGATCACTTGGGTTGTGGTGGGTTTATAATCATCTTATTGAAGATTCACATCCTATTGCAGTTAATATTTTTAATTTGGCCACTTCCAATCAAAATTACATTGCAACTTTGATTTTACAGCATATCTGCTAGTACATGGAAAGCTCCAAGAGTTAGGGACCCCAGTGATCAGTTGCCACCACCTTATCTGTCTTAAAGCTACAACTGAGAATTGCTTTTCTGTGTGGCTAGCAATCAAACAAAGCTATAAAGAACAGGCAGTAAATTAATCTGGTGCTGTACAGAAGGGGAATGGAGTTGAGGGATCTGATCAATTTTGATTTTTGAAGTTGAACATATTTATAAATATTTGAGTTGTTGGAAATCAATAAACTCAGAGGCTGCAGGATTCAACCAGAAAATGATACACTCTCGACAGTATGTTCAAGTTTGCTAGTTAACTATACTTTTAGATCTGTTGTTTATATCAAGATTATCTCATTTTTCGTTGTGATTTCTGAAAGCAAACTTTAGTAAAAGTTATGTCCTTGAGTTTTGATAATATGAACTGTTGAAATCAAGCTGAACCTTGTACTTTAATTTGGTGATTATCAGTTTCAACTACTATGGTATGATACACTTGGAGAGAAAACTATGTTAGGATGCATGAAAATTGAGACAATAACTGATCACCAAAAGCATAAGCTATTGAGGAATGGATCAACAATGTATTCCGAGCTAACAAGAACACCAGATAATATAATGTATTTATTAGGACAAAATTTACAACACCTACTGATGAGAGCTTGTGTTTTGCTCCTAATTTGGTAGTTGTGCAACTTTTGATATGGGAATGAAGTTAAAGCCCAGTCTGAGGTGCTTTTAGAGAACCCCAAATTTAAAATTTTCAAATGAAACTCACTCTTCATGGTGTGAACATTCAAAAGCTACAAACAATAACTTTAGGTTCGCACAAGAGATTTAATAAGCGTAGAATGCCATGGAAAGGCCATAAAAGGTGCCACCCAGCCCATTGAGTTTCCAAGAAATGTGCATTTCTCTCTTCTGAAGTTTTCCAATTGTTCCTTGCCCCTTCAAAACTTTGTTAAGCATCTTCATAAAGAGATTGTGGCTTTAGGAATACTATCCTAAAAGGCCTATATTTGCTCTTTTTTATCCTGTCCCCCACCATTGTTTTCTAAAACAGATTCTCCCACCAACACCCCCCCCCCCCCCTACCTCACTCTCAGCATCCATTGCTTGGTTTAAAGTATGGAATAAGCTCGCCGCCTCATCTTTTAAGAGGGGAATGTAAGAAATCTGACCTTAAATTTGGGGTAAATACTCTCTGCCACTAGAGCTACAAGCCACATGAACTTCTCCTTTGCCAAGCATAGGAATAAGGAGAAGACTCCCTTATGTTGGTTGAAAATGAAAATGAGGAAGTAGCTGCATCAGAAACAGTCTCATCTGCACAATTTGTGATGAATTAAAATGGTTTATATATGATGCAACTATTGAGTGTTAGTTTAGTACAAGCTTGCAATTTGAGGACTACAATAGACTTCTACTTCTTCAAGGGTTGCTCTATTCTCATCCCCAAAAAGTGACTCCTTTCCATCTTTTCTCTTTGCATATGACAATCCTAATCTAGATTTGGCTTGCCTTAAATCACCAATACCGGAATTAGTATCCGGGCCAGCAAACCCACCCATAACCGGCGCTAGAGGTGGGCCAATGAGCAGCCCATCGGCCCCAAATTGTGGCCCACCCCGAGCATAATCAAAAAGGGCTGCACCACTGCCTCCTACTTTAGGTAGAACAATTGGGTCATCAGTTTTCTCATTATCTGCCCAGTAGAATAGGAATGGATCAAAACTGTCATAGTAATCATCTGTGCTTCTATAGCCTTCAGGGTTGAATGCACCAAACTTGAAGGACTTGTTCGTGTAGCCAACTATGGCACACGGCCCCTTGAAGTCACAACAGTTATGGAAATCAGCTGCACTAAATCCATCAATGGTGGCCTTATAGCAACATTTGAGTTCCCTACCTGCTCAAAATCATTCAAACAATGTTTGAAGAGAACAGATGGTTTTGTTCAGTATAATTGTGTTTAGTTGTTTCATTCTTGAGATTATAAACTATACCCTAGCCTAGAGTTAACTCGTAAGATCCGGTTTAAGAGTATTTTACATGTTGTGAGATCGAGTTTGCGATATAGAAAAAGTTTGCTATCCAATTGAATGAGATCAAGAACAGCTAATTAAGTCAGGATTATGTTATGTGTTAGTAACTTGGTGTGATTTAGCATACCATTTTCTGCTATAATACATACTAATAAGACAATGCACAAAATGGAACACTCTCTGATTAGATCTGTTTCCATATTTTAAGCCTCTCATAATGACATGATCTACAACAAAACCAACATTCTGTGCTTGTATTTGCATAGTTGTTCAAAATTATGGGTTTTCATTATGTAAGTGAAATAATATATATCAGACATATAATTAGTGATGCATGTGCATTGCAACTATGAAGGACAGAAATCAAATGTGAGAGAGAGAGAGAGAGAGAGAGAGAAGTAATATACCTCTTAAGAATGTTTTGTCCAGAAGAGAAGGTGGAAATGGAAGATCAGTAGTATCATGGTACTTAATCTGTGGCCTTGGATCTTCATCAAGTTTTGGCTTGCCTATATTCCACCCAAACAAGCTATAAGGGCTTCTCTTCCATCCAGAACCAGAAGAGACAGTGTTTGAGAAGTAACAAGCCATGTGCAGCAGGATCACTTCACTTCACTAAATTAATCCACACCCAACATTCCCATTCACTTGAATCCTCACAAATATTGGCCAAAGCTCTGCAGTATCTTATCTCCTTATACTTCTCTACCCTTTAAAATTGACATGTGTCAGGCCCTTATTGATCAAATCATACTGGGTTAAACTCAGTTTTGGTTTTATGATGCCATGTCAAGACTTCAAGCTCATCCAAAATTATAATTCTGCCAGTGCATTGATTTATATAGCTTGGAATTTTGAATGGTAGAAGTTAGTTCTGGTTTTATTCCTGAGGGACCTATTTTTGAAGTATCATATCCTTTGCAAAAAATCATCTTCGTAAAAACATTTGTGTGAGTGGCTAATCAACAATGGGTCCATAGCTCAGTGGTAGAGCATTTGACTGCAGATCAAGAGGTCACCGGTTCGAACCCGGTTGGGCCCTTTTTGAAATTGTTTCATTTTTGTATTTTTGTCTCTATTTAATATGTTAAAAAGAATTTTCCAATTTTTGTTTCCATTTAATTTGTTAAAAAGAAACTTTCTAAAATTCATTTTACTTTTAGGGTATGTTTTTCATTTTACTTTTGGTCTAGTGATATAAGTCTCTGGGTCCTTTTTGAAATTGTTTCATTTTTGTATTTTTGTCTCTATTTAATATGTTAAAAAGAATTTTCCAATTTTTGTTTCCATTTAATTTGTTAAAAAGAAACTTTCTAAAATTCATTTTACTTTTAGGGTATGTTTTTCATTTTACTTTTGGTCTAGTGATATAAGTCTCTCCTTTGTAAGTGGGAGGTTGTGAGTTCGACTCACAAAAAAGACTAGTTGTTGATGTGATAAAAAAAAATATTATTCCATTTTAAATTTTTTACATATAAACTTTCTAGAATATTTTTGTTTCCATTTAATTTGTTAAAAAGAAACTTTCTAAAAATCATTTTACTTTTAGGGTTTTGGAATTAACTGTTGTAAATATTAATGTGGCTATTCATGTAATAGCAATTAGTACTGTTGCGTGATATACGCCAATTAAAATTGATTGGTGATTAACATAATATAATTAGCGATTGATTGATTGCAATCAGACTAGTGATTGATGTAATCATTAAATAGTTACCTTTTATAAACCTGAGATGCTCCTATATAAACCTCATTGTGAGATTAATAGAATCACTCCATTTTCACACTCTCTATTCTATGTGTCATCTCTCTTCTCTCAAATTCTTTTACTATAGTTTTACAACATTAACAAATTTTTCTAGAAGCAAAATCCCTTTGTAACATTTCGCAACAGAAAAATAGCTTTATTTCTATCATTTGGTCTCAATTATCATCTAGCATGAATGAAACATATACTCTGCTACAAATTAAAGACACCTAGAATGTGTGTAATAGTTTCATAACTTCAACAATAAGCCAGCCACTGCCAATATGAGGCTATATAGTGTATACTCCTGCAGCCTAATATTTTGCTATTAATCAACACCATGGGAAGGCAATTGGTTTTGAGTTACATCAATTATTTGTGGCTTGTCACTAGTAACAACAATATTCTCATCACCATGTTCATACTCTTTGAAGCATGCAATCCTTCCCAGTTCTTCAACTTCCTCAATCACATTGTCAAGCTTTGCCACTGTCTCCACCAGCAAAGCAGCAAAGGCAGCAAAAGGAAGTGCTTCTGAGAACTCGAGGCTAGTTATTGCGATTTTGCTCAACTGTGGCCGCAGGAACTTCCTCTCGGAAGACTCCCTCTTGGATTTCCATTCCATCAATGCAGAGCTGTCGGTTTTCACACTTGACAAAGAAACTCCTCCTCCCCCTGACGAGTACTTTGCGTGCTTTTGGGATGTGGCGTGTGCAGCTGCTAAAGCAAGCATGTTGGTAGCCTGGTTGCTGTTTGCGCCTAGGAAAAGTCTCGGTTGTGACTTTATGGCGGTGTTGAGGTCTTGTAAGGCTTCATGGAGATGATCAGAGAGTATTTCGGGGGAGCAATGGCGACGATTCCTAACGCTGTTGGCCAGTTCCTTTAGTCCTTTTGATACTTCTCCTGCAAGCCTAATGCAGGGGTCCTTGAATAGACCTCTAACAGATCTTGGGGTCTGCAAAAGAAATTTAACGTCTTATTTATATTGAATATGACTGTTGAAAATATAGATTTCACATAGGTAATTGTAGAACTAGAAGTTACATGACAAGATATAAGTTCTCGGCCCTCTCCACCCGTGCCTTAGTTCACTTCTCTAGCTTTAACAAAAAAATGAAATAAGCCTAAATGAGATTCCCTTTTTTGTAGCTGCATGTGAAACTATTTTCCAATATCTGTGATCTGTCACGGTCACAGCAAGCAGCATGTGGAGGCTTATTTCTATACAAATAAAAGTGATAATCAAGGATATTCATGTTCATTATGAACTAATTATTTTGTTTTCTAGCATATAATTATTAAGTCAATAATTAACCAACAAAAAACACTAACCAGGACAGGAGTTTAAGAATCATTTTTGGGCATTACCATATACATACCACAAATATATATATTATTCTAGTTGCAGTAAGTTTGTTTAAGTCCTAAATGGATAGGTTTGTGTACTTACCTGAATTTCAGTTCGTAGACATCCATGTAGAGCTACAATAGTGTACCCGAAATGGCGAAGAACATTTCCCAATTTGACATATTGCTGCCATGGAAATCTGTAACAGTGCCTTGAGTGCCTTGGTTCCCAACTTGCATGTAAGGCCTGCTCATATCACCAAAAAGATGAAGTTTCATATAACAAAATTGATGAAACCAATGACTTCAAACAAACTAAAGTACCTACCATGGTTTCATCAAAAGATTTTGAGTCCAAAACAGCCTTGTAACCTTCATATATCGGATCCTTAGTTGATTTGTCTTCGTTTGCTTCTATTTGATCTTGTTCACTGAAGTACTCATTCACACAAGCTACAAATTCATAAATTACTAATTACTTTGTGCGCTAGTTATATATTGACATAAAATTATGTAGTGATATTATAATATATAATAAGCAATTATACCTTCAATAGATCTAGCTAGGCCTTCAAGCTTGAAGACAGTGGAACTATGTAGCTCTTCTCCTGACCAATTTGGAAATACCAGAAGACTCATAAGGAGGCAGACACCACAGCCTATAGCGATGGTGAAGAAGCGATCATGAGCGATTTTCATGACATTGTCAACACGGTAGCTTGACACAGTTATCAGATTGAAGGTCAAGAGAAATATGACAACTCCATAATCATAGTTCTTCCTAATATAAGGAATGAACCTGATATATGTTGCTGCAGCTCCTGTAGCCAAATCAAAAAATAATGCAAATGATTATATTTGAAATTACATTGAAAGTCTTAGTTGGTTTTTATTTAGCATTAGGAAATGTTACTAACTAACATCAGCTTACCTATCAGGAAAACTGCAGCTCCAATGAAAACTGCTCGAAATATGTGACCAGATTCAGTTGCAATATACTCAATGAAAAATGCCAAAGATCCAGCTAACAGTGTCCCCAATCCTCTGTTGAGTCCTTTGCATAAAGTTGCCCCTACATATTCTCAAACAACAGTAAAACCTTCAGTGATCATATATTGGCTATGTTCATGATCATATGTCTCAAATAAACAATTTATGCTCAGTTTAGAAAAAATAATTATTAACTAACCTGCAGTGAACTCTAGCACAACAACAACAGTCATGACAGCCCAAATGGCATTCTGTCCAATCCCAGTGAAGAGTGGCTGCAACAGATACAACAATGAGACCAGTGTCAAAGCCAGACCAACTTTCACAGCATGGATCGCTCTTCTTGGATCATCTCTTCCCACTTTCCACATGGTCCTCCAAATCGAAACCGGGTATTTTTTCATCTTGTCAACAAGAATTCGCATACTCTTCTCTCCAATGATGCCTTTGCTTTTCCCACAATCCAAGTTGCTGTTCATTTCCATATCCATGCCTGCATGAACTTTGGGAAACATAGAGCTAGGAAAATCCTCAAAAAAAAAATGAGAAGGAAAAACAAAGTAGAATGGTTGTAGAAATTCTGTACAGAAGTATGAATAATATGGGATGGTGATTATTAATGTGTTTGTGTGGCTGGCTGGGGAGTCTTTGTGGTATTGAGCAGAGAACTCCAAGTTTGTGTGAAATAAGTTAGTGTTGCTTTATAGGGAGGAGATCTAGAAAGTGACAAATAATGGTGAGTCCTCACTTGCTACCCCTCACATGTGTAAAAGTGAACACAAATTGATCGAGGGTGTGCTTTCGTAAGTGCCAAGAGTCAATACAATGAAGAAAACTGATTTCGCTTGAACTGTCTTATATTTACTTCCTACTTCCTAGACCATGGATAGAGGTTACCATAATCTACAAGTGAACACGTGATAGGAGGAGGCAGGGTAGGTGGTATTTAGTACTTACTACTTTAATCAAAGATCAATTAGAACTTGTTTTCTAATTCTTGGTTCGGTTTGGTTGTCAGTTTACACAATAAATGGCTAAAAATGGTACAGAAAAAAGTGATTCACTTATCCCTAATTTTATTCGGATTTCAATTTAGTCATTGTATTGAAAATTTTGTGATTTTAGTCCTCATGTTTAACAACGCTTGCAATCTAACTCCATTTCATCAATCTAGCATCCAGGTGATGGAATGTACTATAAGTACATACAGATAACTTGTATAACTAGTGCTGGGGTTGTGGGGCTCGATGTAAAGCCGATATGTGAACAAATCCGACATGGTTAAGAAACGCAACAACATATGGAATATAACTTAGACCTCTAAAAATAAAAATTCACACCTCTCCTTGCCAAATGTGATTAAGTAGAGACAATATTGATAGTAAGCCATGCCAGGTTCCGCTGCACCATGATCGGTAACCGAGTTGAAGGTTTGGCTTATTCAAGGTGGAGTCCCGCGAATGGTCAAGGACTCAAGGTGACTAACTCAAAGACGCTATAGGTGGAGCCTACTCGAAGCAAAATTCCCAGCAAGGTTTACATAGCTAAAGTTGAAAGAAGAAAAAAATGCATTAAGTACCGTCTCGACTTCCATCCAAGTGAACCAAAAACTGTTTAGCCGTTTCTAACAAACAAACTTAATTTGTTTTCCTCCAAGCAACTGGTAGCAGATCTTATGGGACCAGACTAATTACCGATGTTAACATGCAAGAAAAATTAGGCTTTCGGGTCAACCGTGCACGGCGAGGGAGTTGACCAGAGACCACGTACAGAAAAGGGAAACAAAGGTATAGATGACAGCATTAAAAGGTGCAGCTAGCAGCAGCAGCACGTACTGTTCAAGATCACGGATTGTATGACTTGCTACACACAGAGAGCCAACCAATTCAGTAATGACTTGAAATATCGAAAACTTGCTCCAAAAGGAAGGAAAGCTAGCTTTTTGATTGAGTATATTGTTAACCTAACATTATGAATTATGATGGAAGAAGCTCGTTTGCATATGCAATGATGCTTCATATGCTGAGCTGTTGTACTCAAAACAGCTGGGAGCTAGCTTGATTTTTCTTGTGTGTATGTCAACACCTCTCGTGCATTCTCAACTTTTTCTCAATACATGAAGCAGAGGTTTCACCACTTGGCACCTTCTCTCACTGTCCATACGAACCTCCCGTAACTAATTTCTTAGTTTTCTTTAAAACTTTAACCAAAATAACTTAGTTTCCGACTATGTCACAGAGATTTGAAACCTGCACGCCAGCTTGGCATGTTTTCCTGGGTGCTGTACGTAGTTTGTTTGAGGCAAGTTGTCAAAAAAAAAAAAAAACCCAAAAAATCATGCTCTAGCTATCTGCATTCACTTTGTGAAGGATCATCAAACTAAAAAATTTAAAAAAAAAAATTATGTGTGGTTCTTAATTGAGATCTCAGGCACATTCTGCATTCACCTTGTGATAGATGATAGTTACGATACAGGAAATGGATTTATGGATTTGACTCTTTTATGGAGCTGCATCTTGATATTTCATTAATAATTCTCAATGCATGCTCTCTGATACTCTAATTAACATGCACAGCCATTGCATTAGTCCCCACTCCTCATGTGCATGTGTATATTCATTCTGATACTCATTGCATGCCCCTGTGATTCTCTTGCTCCCAAGAAATAATTAATATGCTTAGCAAATATTTCAATATAAACATGGAAAACCAACAAGTAGCTAGCAGCATGCAATTGAAGCCCATCTTGTATCAACTGGCTGGGAATTTTTCAAATTTCGTAAAACCACCATCAGTTGAGATTTCAACATGGAAGGTACTCACTAGTCTTGTAGCGCTTGCCAAGCATTAGATTACTACTACAAGGCGATGTATGCTTTAGAATTTTTGAGCTTCGACTAAGTAATGATATTTATAATCAAGTTTTCAGTTTCTTGATCATTTGATTTTCAGAGAAGCAGGGAGGAGATTCAGGAAGTGCTGATATCATAATGTGGCAAAGGGTGCTTGTCGCCTTTATGCCGGGGATCTTCGTTCTCTTCATGGCTGCATATTGTATGTATATTCATAAACGAAAATCCCAGGATGGTTAGCTAGCGGCCAGGCTTTAGAGATCTGTATTTTCATGTGACCCCATTCCCCTATCCCTTTCAACATGTGATTTTCTTTTAATAGAAACGCTAGTTTCATTGATAACGTGATAGCCATACAAAGGAACTTGGCGGCCATCAAAGTAAGTTTTTCACACATAGGACTACACTTATATAGGTTTGGCCGCTCGAGAAACACAAAAAAACTAATAAAATATAGAGCAAACTTAAAAAAACATTAATGGCGAGTCGAACTTGATTGTGTGATTACCATAACTACATCAAAACCTCACAATGAGTTTCCTCATCCAGCATATTACACAGGAAAGCACTCGTGAGTTTAACTTTGGTCGAAGAGGCCACTTTTTCTTCTTGGCTGAAGAGTCGGCCGAATCAGTTTTTAAGGACCAAAATGATGTTTGACTAGAATCTCTAGATCCATCAGCACCAGAACCCAAACAACTTCTTCCCACTCCAAGTGATGCTTGTCCACGTGGAGGAACTGATCGGCCAAAAAGATCCCAGCTTTTGCGCACATATGGTCGCAGTGTAAGCGAGCAGCAATCCATGGATCTCGACCCAAATAGGCAAGCGATTGAACGGAACATCCATCACATCGCTGAGGCCGTCATAATCACCAATCACCATCATTGCCCTCTTGTAAACCATGGTCACGTAGTGAGGACCTTCTGCTTGTAGGAGTGAGATCCTTGAAACGGCACATATAACACCTGTTCCTGTTCTCGAATCGTGACCTTTATAGAAGGTTACCAAAATTGGCTCACCCCGCCGCAATGAAGTGTTGCGACACTGACAGAGCCATTGTTGGGTCCGAGGAAGCAAGGCTAATCACCAGAAAAAAATCTGCGTCCTCCCCCTTGTTCGGAACAGTATCGGTACAGCCTCCCCCCATCATGCATGGCGAGAGCCACCGCCAGTTAAGAGGCCACATCTTCAACAAAGCCATAAGGGAGAGCGCGGTTAATTTGAATTTGGGTAGAGTGAGAATTAGAACAGGATTACAGGAGGAGAAGAGAGGTTGAGAGATAGGGAGGTTAGGGAAGGTAAAAGTTTCCGAGGTCAGCTAGGGCTTTAGTCGAGAGAGAAGTCTCTCATTTCAACATGTCATGGTGTATAGAAATTCATAACTTTGATTTTGCATTCGCTAATGAAGGCGATTGCCAATTACTTTTTTACTTCAATGAGTGACATTGCGAAGTTCATTAAAATGGAATGGGGATTCTCTGGTGTACCAGTATAGGTAAATCTATATCAACGGCCAGACTTATATCACAGAGCAACAAACACAAAACAATACACTTAGTTCAGCATCCCAGTTCAGAACTGAGGGTCCTCTTCTTTCAGGAGAGTTTATTACTAGAAATTAGAATGCACTGTCATCTCTTATTAAAGAAAAGTTATAGATATTTCACTACATGTCGAACATGACTGTTCTGCAACCTATATTCCAGTGAATCTCATAGTGCCCTGCCCCTACAATATAATTCAGCACCACTTTGACAGACAGCCATCATAAGCATCATTCATTTTCCTTTACACTCTACATACATGCACGTGTAAAGCAACTAACTACTGATGTTCGTAATGTAACTAGGTAAGTGTATGGAGAACCATAAGCTAATTTCTGTAACAAAGACAATGGCAACTCCTAGAAACAAAAGTTCCTTTCATTCCAAATTGAAAAGGCACAAGCTGCAAACAAGCTTTCGTTTTATTTAACTACATATCTATTTTGCTGATGTGCTCAGCAAGTTCGTAAATGAACAAGGAAATAAGAAACTGTAAATTATTTGGTATACCTGAAAAAGTCTCAACTCAGGGAAGACAGACCACTTTCCAAGTGAACTAAGAACTTGCACCAAAAACACGAATTCTATGTTCAATTGGAGCTCGGCAACATGGGCAAGTAGCTCTACCTTTCTTGCCATAATCATCATTGCAATTAGCGCAGAGAACTTGATGAGCACAGGGCAGGAAAACAACAGACACTTCATCTTTCATGCATATCATGCATTCTCTATCGCAGCTGACTTCTTTCTCTGCAGAATTCTCCAGGTTATCTAATTCACGAAGCAGCTTGGCAATTGTTTCTCCTTGAGGTTTTGCACCACCAGAGATTTCTCTTGGCAAAGCATTTGATGGAAGAGGCAATTCGGTAGACTGCGCAGATGATTTTAGACGTGAGAGTTCTTGCTCAAGTCTTTGGAGATCATCCTTGTGACGTTGGAAATCTATTTCTATCTTTAGGCGCAAAGCCTCAAGCTTTCGTTTATTACCAGCCTCAGCTGTTTCCTTGGCAACTCTTTCCTCGTCCACTTGTGCCAAGGCTGCCTCCTTAGCCTTCACCTCTTGCTTCCATTTCACCTGTAACAAAAGGATTGACAACAAAATGGAGCATTGGTATGTGTTATGGAGAATACGAGGATCAATTACTACTGCAGTGTCATAACGTATTTAATAATGCGGCAAAGGAAAAATAAGGGGTTTTACAACATCTTGGAAATATTAATCGGTGACTTGAGCACTCCCATGAGCAGCAAGAACAGTAATGGCGCGCCTCGAGCAAAATCTTAGACTAAGCTTTTGGGTCCAAAATGTAACGGCCATGCTAGTGCAAGAATCGGAAAAATATTAAATGATAACAAAATAAATAAATAAGCCAGCGAGTCCGAGGTAACAAACTATGTTGGTTTCTTGGAATGGGTTTGGCAGGAATGTCCTTATTCCGTTGAAATGGGACACAGAATCAGTATTTTGATAGGAGCCATAATTAGCCTTTTTAGAACATAGAGGATAGTTTCAAATTGACACATGAGATGAGAGGTAATCTGATCATTCTCAGTATAGAGAATGGGAATGGCAGCCCAGGGCCAACTAGTGCTTATAGTGTATTCAACAGATTGCTTAAATGCAAATTTCTGGTAAGCAACATCTGGCCAGATAGAGTGCAGGGCCTGCTAACATTTTGATTTCTAATTTGTTAGAAAAAAATAGAGGGGAAGAACATGTGACGAAGAAGGAAGAATCTGAGAAAAGGAGGAGAGAAAAGAAGAAGAATGCATAGAACTAAAACTAAGAAAGAACTACAAAAAAAACTGTTTTAACATTCTACTTTTTATTAATGAATATTAGATATCATCTCCGTGTTTATTTATGAATCATTAGACATCTTCTCCTACTTTTTTCTTTTTTTTGAACCGAACATCTTCTCCTGCTTGCCTCATATGTTTCATATTCTCTCAAATCGGCACTGGGGATGCTAATTATAATTGTGCTGGAACCTTATGTAAGCTCCCCACCCCACTGAAAAGAAAAAGAAATAAAAAAGAATAGAAAAAAAGAAGCAGCAAAAGCATGCTCTCTTATAAAGTTTGAAAAAAAAAAAAAAACTACAGGTAATGTCCGGTATTTGTCACATCCTCTATCCAATTAGTGTTGGTCTCACTAAATAGGATGATATCGATAAAGGCCGAGGAATTTGTAACATCTGAAAGCATGGTCACCAGCATTGCTGGCTCAGCCATATGACATTGACTTTGGTTGTTTTGATGCAGAACTGAAGCTGACTATAAGAAGACTTCAGAACATTAAACAAAGAAAAGATAGAAAGAACTTCCAATCGGTTCCACACCTACAAATAGGCAACAATAAGAGTTTTGGTGATTATAAAGCAATCCCAGGTAAAAATTCACAAAAAATTAAGACCCCAGTACCGAAGCTGACATTTAAAAATGAGCCATAACTCCATAAGCAAGCCAGCCTCCAGTACACGGTCATTTATAATAATCTTCGAGGAAACAATAATCAACCCAGCAACCAAATTTTGAGACTAATACCAAGGAACCAAGTAAGCAATGAGCCATAAGCAAGCCAGCCTGTAGCTAGAATACGGTACATGGTTTATTATAATAATATTTTGAGGGAACAATACTCAACACAGCAACCAAGTTTTGAGAAGAATACCTAGGAACCAAGTAAGCAATGATTGTATTACATGATATATCCAGTTTTTAACATTCACAGAACTATACTTTAGTACTTCACTAATCAATCTCTATATCATTCACTCCAGACTGACCTGAAAGTACTGAAGTAGCACACCTACGAAAAAGAGAAAAAATCGAACAGATAACCATCCTATAATTCTTGACTTCTCCACTAATCTAGACCACACTTTCTAATTTTTCAGAAGACAAGAAGTTATAGCATAGGAGATGGTCATTCCTAAGAAATGATCCCTTTTGATGAGTAACAAAAGGGAATGCATGTGGGGCCCAACCCTCATTGCAAATGATCCAAACCATAAAAAAGTTGGCTTCCACATTCAAGGATTATCCTTACGAGGGTAACTAAATCTGAAACTGTTTACGTACCTAACTATGTCCACAAATTAGACGGGCACTACTCCAACTAAATGCATAGTGGTAATCATGTATTTATGAATTATGATAACTAAATGGTCAAACAATTTCTGATTTTGCTGATATTTAGAGGGATGTCTCAGATAGAGATACTAAACTTAGTTGGTTTGGATCATTGAACCATATTGTGGTGTATCCTGAACAATGTGATCCCTTTTGGTTCTCATCAAAAGGAATCTATCTTCAGAAGGAACCTCTAGGCTCTAGCTTATACATTGTACAATTAAGTGCTTGTTCAGAATCATATACGATGTTTCACTTTTCTATTAACTGTGAGACTCCGTTAAGTATCAAATTTTTTTTAAGTGGTTCCTTCACCATATATTCTGATTTATTTAAAACATAAATTTAGTCCTAATCAAAGAGTTCTTGATATGAATCACACAACATTATCTATGTAAAGAAACACATAAACGCCTGTGAATCAAAATCTCATGGACATGAACCTATTTAACAATATAAATGTATAGTGCAAAGTGAAGGCAAATAAACTTAACAAACCTCAGCTTCTTTCTGATCCTGCTTGATACGAGCTAACTGTTGTTGCAATTCTGAAATCTTCTGTTTCTCCTCTCCAATCTCTTCCTGCAACTTACCTTTTTGCTTCTCCCAAGCCAAAAGCCTCTTCAGGCACTTTTTCTCCCTCTTTGCAACCTCTAAACAGGTGTTGACTGACTCTGACGCACTCAGTTTAGAAGCCTCCATCTCTGCTCTGATTTCTGCATTCTCATTTTCAAGTCTTCTAACAGCTGCATTTGCCCGGTCCACTTGACCACTAGCCTTTCTTAGAGCGTTTTCCATCTCGGAGAGCCTCTTCATGGTTGTGTCCTCAAGAGTTTGTTTCCCTTTCTTCAACCTTTGAGTCTCCTCTCTTTCCATCCTCAGCATTTTAAGCTCTGTCAGATCATGACTAAGCTTTTTTGCAGCTTGCATAGCCTTCTGGTGGGCCCACTCCTTGCGCTCCTTCACTTGCTTCTCAAGCTCTTTAACCTGATGAAGTAAAGTTACTATCACCTCATTCTTTTGATCTTCCCCTACAAGTTCCAAATTCTCATCAAGATTCAAATCACGAAATTTACTCAACACCGAATTAACCACCTCCTGGTTCTTTGACTTCTGTGACTCTTCAGATTGCTGGACTGCAACTTCAGCCCCCAATGCAACGAGCGCATCCCCACTCGTCAAACTGCTGAGGGAAGCCTGCGGTTGCGAATGTAACTGTTTGGAGTTTGCTCGAAAACCAGCTGCAAACATCGCTACATTCCTCTTCAACAACGACTTCATTGAAGGAGAAAGATTAAACCTCTTGGGACACTCAATATCCCTCTGTAAAGTGAGCTCAGCACCATACGACAAAAACCCATGAACAGGAAACTCCGAACTCCCCCCATTGCCAAAACCCCACCCGCCATGAAACCTACAAAGCGCCGGGGCCATGACGCCAACCGAATGGCTCCCATTACCCCCACTCTCCACATTACTAGCCGTGGCAGCACTAGCCTCATTCCCCGCGCTAGGAAGCACCGGAATCTCCATAGTACTCGCCCTCCCCACATGAAGATCACTCATTAGCAAACACCACATGGCATCGCCTTTACTCAACCTGGGCCTAACCTGCTGCAACATACACACCATCCCGGCCAGCGAATACTCCTCCAACTGCCTCAAATCAGCGAAAACCGGCTCCGAATCCTCGGAATTCCCATCACCACTGCCGGAACTAGCATTCAAATAAGCCAACGAGTTGTGCATGATGTTAGTCAAGACATCCATGCCGCCATAGCAGTGGCCATTTCTCAAAATGGCTTTGAGGGCAAGGTCCTCGTCGTAACCCAACGCAACTAGCTTGGAAATCGCCTCATTGTAGAGAAACTCGAGATTCTTCAACAGAAGCTCCTCCAATTGGTCCTCGGTGCAGTAGCCCCAGCCGGTCTCGTCGGAATTGGGCCTCTGGGCCGAATTAGGGTTTTGAGTATTGAAGGGTTTGAGGCCCGATTCGAGCACCGATTTCGCGATTGAGGCTCTCTCGACGTAGCAGCAATGCTCGAAATCGGTTTTCACTGATCGGATCCTCCGATTCGTTCGGACGTGCTTCTCTCTCACAGTGCAACCCATTCTTGTGTCTCTCTCTCTCTCCCTCTCTGTGTATAGATATATAAACAGATAGCTGTCACAGAGAAGATAAAGAAATCAAAAATGGTGAAAACAAAAGAGAGAGATGGAGATGGAGGGTGATTTGGGAAATGAAAAATTAGAGGGATGGGGAATCGGAGAAGGTACTCACATGGAATCGGCGACGATCGTCGGCGGTTGGTGGTGGTGGCGGTGGAGTCTGAGAGAGTTGGTGAAAGTGATGAAGAGGAAGAAACAAGAGGAGAGGAGGAGGGAGGGGGCATGCAAGAGCTTCTTTCTTTCTTTGTTTTTTGTTAGGTGTTGAGCGTTAGAGGACCCACAACACCACTCGGTAGGGCCGTCCGGTTTTGGGCCGGTCCTTCGCTCCGACTCTAAATAACGTGTTACGTGGCCCAAAATTCTGAACTTGCACTGAACCGGCCCAAGGCCCAGTGAGGGTATTATGGTCATTTCATCATCTATTTTGACGTGGTAGGTGAGATCATAGCTTTACACTTAGGCCATGTTTGTTTCCCGGGAAGTGGGCATTGGGAAAGGAAATATTTTCCTTTCCTGCGTTTGGGGACAGCCAAGGAAGGGAAACACTTTCCCAAATGAAAGGAAAAAGTAGAGGAATTTGGTTCCCTCCCCTCCCCTCCGGAAACACTTTCCCAAAGGAAAGGAAAGTGATTCCTTTCCTTTCCAGTCAACCAAACATGGCCTTAGAGTTGATGAGTGCGTTTTGGAGCCCGCTATGTAGCCTAAGGAGGGACACGATAGGTAAGATACATGGCTTCACAGTTGGGGTACTGATAAGTATGTTATGGAAATATAGAGATTTGTTATGTACCGATTTGACTAAACTCAAGAAAAAGAATGTACAAAAATCTTGAATAAGTTACAAACTATTAACTACATTAAAATCATTGTCTATTTATGGGTTATGTACGTGGGGTTACATAAAATCCAAGCCAATCACTTTAGTAGATTCATTTTGTGTTAGTGAATTGACCCATGAATTATAGGTATCGGTGGTCTACCATGCAAATGACCCATTCTTTTAATCACGCGGGTTTAACCTACTTTACTTCATATGAGTTTTAAGTCGTGTCAAAATTGATAGTCCAATGTTCAGACAGATCGAGTGAGCTTTTTTACAATAAAAAATGAGAAAACTGGAATTGGCAGAAGATTTGGTTCAACTAATTATGAGGTGTAAGTTTGTGGAAATACCACATCAGAGCTTTTGTCTCAACATTTGCTCTTCAAATTCAACTCTGAAATCATGCTTAGACAAACTAAGATGGAAGGGATGCTCCACCAAGGGTTTCTTTAGAAATTATACCAATTGTTGGTTCCAAAACAAGCCTATACCTAGGGTTTATCTCTTCAAGAACTGACTTCACCCTCTCAAGATTTAGCTCAAGCCATTAAGAACACAGCTCACGTGGACATCGCCCACTCCTCAAGGATGGTTAGCCTCGCTTGGACATTGCTCCTCTCCTCAAGGATGACCAGCCTTTTGAGGATACCGCAACTTTCATGAAGGATAAGCAGCCTGATGGAAAGTTTCATTGATTCAGGCAGGCTTGCGAGTTTCCTACAAGCCCAGCATTCGATCTATCTTTAATGAGTTTGTAAAGGTCCATAATTGTTGCCCTCAACATACACGCATTCATTTCTAGGACTAGGCATATAGGACAGGATATTCGGTTACCGACCCGACCGAAACGCAAGCAGCTAAAAGGGCGCCGTTCTGAGCACTCACCGAACTGAACCGCTTCACTTCGGATCCAGGTGTCGAACCGACAGGATTAAAACCAACCGACCCAAATTTAATTTAATTATATTTTTAATACTTGTCAATTTCTAATTGGCCCTAAACCAAGCTTATCTAGGCTTGTGATAAGTGGTTAAAAATACAGTCATATCTTCATAATTGCTTAACTATTGAGTATTTTATTGGCCTAATTTAATCTAACTATATCATATTCTTGCTTTATTAGGTCTGGGACTTGGATGATGGAATTGGACAATTAAAGGCCTAAAGGAGTTGCTGTGCTTGGACTTGGATGTGGACAAGTTGACTTTATTGGTTAATTGCTTTGTATAATTATCTTTAAGGAGGAGATAAGTGTTCCCACGTGCCTAGCTCTCCATTCTTTCTTCTATCTATTAGAAGGCACCTTCCCTTGCCTTGCCGCAGCCCAAGCTCACCAAATACCCATAATCAATAACCCTTAATTAAGGGGGAGTGAAGGAAATTGAATAAGTATGAAGAGCCCAATCTCCGTGAAATCAGAGAACCAAGATCGACATCATATCAAGATGGAAGGAGATCTCCCAATTAAACCAGATTCTGAGAAGAAGTGGAAAGCAATTAAACTTCATCAAATGGCTCCTAGTATTTTGGGGATTGGATTCTTCTTCAGATTTTCTTAGGGCAAAAGTGAAAGGTTATAAAGAGAGGTTGGAGCATATTTCTCTTCTCTCTTCTTTTCCTTCAACCTCAGTTGAAGGAAAAAACATGGCTGATCCTATGAAATAGATTATCAAATACCCATCAATCAATCAAAAAGTAAATGCAGAAATTAAACTTGATCATCCAAAAACTGAATTTGCATTGAAGTTCTTGTCGAATCGAACTAATAAAAACTACATAGGAAATCCAAATTTCTCCCCTAGAAGATTAGTTCTCCATAAGAAAAATGAAAGCAAAAAGATCCATAAGTTTGGAAGAGTACAACGCAGAAGATGAACTAAGGGTGAAGGAAAAGAAGAGAGAAGAGAAATCTGCTCCAACCTCTCTTTATAACCTTTCAGTTTTGCCCCAAGAAAATCTGAAGAAGAATCCAATCCCCAAAATACTAGGAGCCATTTGATGAAGTTTAATTGCTTTCCACTTCTTCTCAGAATCTGGTTTAATTGGGAGATCTCCTTCCATCTTGATATGATGTCGATCTTGGTTCTCTGATTTCACGGAGATTGGGCTCTTCATACTTATTCAATTTCCTTCACTCCCCCTTAATTAAGGGTTATTGATTATGGGTATTTGGTGAGCTTGGGCTGCGGCAAGGCAAGGGAAGGTGCCTTCTAATAGATAGAAGAAAGAATGGAGAGCTAGGCACGTGGGAACACTTATCTCCTCCTTAAAGATAATTATACAAAGCAATTAACCAATAAAGTCAACTTGTCCACATCCAAGTCCAAGCACAGCGACTCCTTTAGGCCTTTAATTGTCCAATTCCATCATCCAAGTCCCAGACCTAATAAAGCAAGAATGTGATATAGTTAGATTAAATTAGGCCAATAAAATACTCAATAGTTAAGCAATTATGAAGATATGACTGTATTTTTAACCACTTATCAGCTTGGCCACACTCGATCTGGCAAAAACCCTAAGAGACTAACCTCTATTCGACTTGGCCGCATTTGATCTATTTTGCATTTTCTCTCCTCTCACTCTCTCCTCTCTTTCGACTAACCCTAAACGATGCCGACGCCGAGTCCAAAACCCTAAACAACATCTCCTCTCAGGCTCTCATGACTCAGGTGAGCATCTCCTCTCACTTAGCATCTTCTCTTCTCCATTGGTATATCAGTATATGATTGTTGTTTATCGTTTTTTCATTTTTTTTAATTGAATCAAGATGTTTATAACTGCTTGGTGGGTTTTGTTGGCGAAATTTGTTGATTTTTGATTTGTTGATGTTTACCCGATATCATTTTGGTTCTGATTTGTCATTTCTTGATATAAATTGGTGTTTTACAAAATGGGTACCATTTTGGTTCGACTATTGCTGTGATATGTTCGAGTGTTCGACTATTTTCTGGAAATTGGAACTTCAACTTGTGTTTCATTGTTTTTCATGGCTATTTGTAGGTTATGATGGGAATTTCCTCAACTCTGACTTCTACACCAGCTGGAACTGCAGACTCTAGCATTGGGATGACCCCCACACCGAGTCCTACAGCTGCAGTTGTTCAAGCAGGTGTACCACCACTTCCACCACCTCTTGAAGATCAAGACGGATCAAGTAAGAGGAAGAACAGCTCAATTGTGTGGCAGCATTTCAAGAAGTTAAAGAATCTGGATGGGAGTTACATGAAGCTAGCGCGTTCAATGTGCAAGTACTGCCCCTAAACCTATGCAAGCGTCTCGAGAAGCAATGACACAACAACAATGAGGACACACGTGCTTTACCAGTGCAGGAAATCACCAATTTATGCCCTGAATAAGAAGTAGAAGTACTTGACCTTTGATTCGGTTGAAAGTGGAGGTAAACTAATCGCTGTTGCTTATGATAAGACGACTTCTAGGCTAGCTTGTGCAAAAATTGTGGTTGTGAAGAACGGTCATTTTCTTTTGTTGAGAATGAAGGGTTTAAAGATTTTATGAAGGTGGCTCAACCTCAATTTAAGCCACCTTCTAGGAGAACAATAGCTAGAGATAATTGGAAGCTTTATGAGGCTGAGAGGGATAGGAATAGGGGGTTTTTAGCTGTTAATCAGCAAAGCTTTTCACTCACAAGGAATACTTGGACAAGTATCCAAAACATTAATTGAATGGTGTTGACTGCTCAATTCGTAGATAAGACTTGGAAGCTGCACAAGAAAATTATAAATTTTTGTATGATTCCAAATCACAAGCAGGAAAACAATAGGCAAGATGGTTGAATCTTGTTTGATTAAGTGGGGGATTGATAAGGTTTTTACGATAGTTGTTGATAATGCAAGTCCAAATCAGGTGGCTTTAGATTACATGAAGGAGATTATAGGAAATTGGGATCAGTTGGTGTTGGGAGGATTGTTTCAGCATTTGCGTTGCTGCTGCCATATTCTGAACCTCATTATGAGGGATGGAATGAAGGAGCTAGACTCCTCGATTGATGGCATAAGAAATTGTGTGAAGTATATTAGGTCTTTGCCAGCAAGGCTTGACAAGTTTAGGAAGTGTGCAGCTTAAGAAAAGATTGAGCACAAGGGAGGAATTGTTCCTTTGGATGTGTACACACGATGGAATTCGACATACTTTATGTTGGATATTGTTGTGAAGTATAAGAAGGCATTTGCTAGGCTTGAGGATGAAGATCAGTAGTTTGAGAGGTATTTCCAGGAGAGAGTCGGGTGGAAACAAGAAGGAAGGGCCTCATAGAGCTACCGATTGTGATAAGGTAACTAGGCTTGTTAAGTTTCTAAAAAAAATTTATGAAACCACCTTGAAGTTTAGTGTCACTAAGCATGTAGCCGCCAATGAACCTCTCCTTTGGATGTGCACTATTATTGGTGAGCTGGAGAAATGCATTTGCAGCGATGATCCTCTTCTTGTTAGCATTAGGACTTCAATGAAAAGGAAGTTCGACAAGTATTGGCTGCAGCTTGAAGATTTAAACAAGATTCTGCTAATTACTGTAATTCTTGATCCAAGATAAAACTGTTGTATCTTGAGTTCTTCTTCCCAAGGCTGCAATTTGCTGAAGGATTAGTTGCATTAATGATCCAAGAAGTGAAGAATACATTGGGCAAGCTCTTTGATGAATATGCAGGTAACAAATTAACTTTGCTATTTTGTTTATTTTTTCAGTCATTTTAACTTGTTTTTTAAATTGCTAGTACACTAATTCCACTGTTATTGTTTGCTGTCCAAATTCTGATCTAGAGGCTGCAGCAGCTTCAAGAAGTGTCACTTTGCCAAGGATTGAGTCTGCATCCGTGCAAGTTGATGAGGATATCCATGTAGCGAACCTTCATCAGTTCAAGTTGTTGAGGCAAAACCGCAAAAGAAGGATGCAGTCATGATCAAGAATGAGATTGACAAATATCTTCTAGATGTTGTGGAAGACCTTTCCAATAAAAAATTCGTTGCCTTGAACTGGTGGAAGGAGAATGCTTCAAGGTTCCCTATTCTTTCGAAGATTGCCAAAGATGTCTTTGCAGTACCTGCTTCAACGGTGGCTTCCTAAGCTAGAGAGTTGTGGACCCTTTCCGAACTTCACTCACCCCTAAGATGGTTGAGTGATTGGCTGAGAGGATCCAGATTCGATGCATACAAAGATCCAACTAAAGATGAGATGTAGTTGTATGAGGAGTTGGAAAAACTTGAACTTGGTAATGGATATTTCTGTTTTCAACTTGATCCAAACTTTATTGTTTTAGACTTTACTGTTTTGAATCAGTTTAATGACTTTGATCAGTTGCTTGTGTGCTCTAGCGTTCATTTTATGGGACTGTTTTGAATCTGTTTGTCAAGCTTTAAGCTTTTGAATCTATTTTGAAAATATTTGTAATTTCTGCCTTACTAGTGTTTGATGTTTTGAATCTGTTTGATCACTTGATGACTTTGTTTCTGCATTTGGATCTTTGATGGCTAGATAGAGGGGTTGTTGTTAGTGACTCGAAGGAATGAAAGCTCAAAGGGTGAAGTAGATGGACTTGGGCTGCTGTTGTTCACTTGTTTGGACCTGCTGCAGCAGTGTAGCCTGCTTGTTCCTTGTGTATTTTTTTAGATTTGTTGGTCTGTTGAACTCGAACATTTTTATTTGTTTAATTTGGTTTCAATTGAGACTTTGAAAATGATTTTGTAATATATTTCAGACCCTTGGATTTCAGTCATTTTAACTTGTACTTTGGCAGATTGCATTTGATCATTTGAATTTTGAAGTTCAAGTTGGTACTTTGGCTGTTTGGCATATTGCATTTTGGCATTTTGAAGTTTGAACATTTGTTAGTTTGGCTATTTTGCAGCTTGCATTTTACCATTTCAATTTACAAATTGGTACTTGGATTAATGGATTTCAGTTATATACAGATTTAATGTCATCTATACTTAATTTTTTTTCCACCCATTTTTACAATTCGGTGGAGGCCGACACTGAATCGGCCCGAACCGAAAAAACGGTTGCACCGAAAATGCGGCCCAAAACCTTTAGAAAGCGGTTGTTTTTGGGAAAAAGGCCCGATCGAAAAAAACAGGTCGGTTGCCGTTTCATTTATTATGGAACTCCATTCTAATTGGCGCTGGAAATCTTTGTACATTAATACAATAAACAATAACTTCATATTTGAAAGTTATTTCAATGATAGTCTTTCTTTATCGTGTCCTAAAAAAGATAATATGTCATGTGTACATTATATATACTATCGATTCCTTCTCATTTTTATTCAATGGTCACTTGGCAATACAAGTTCAAAATGAAACAAACAGTACTTGGACAATTGCGATGGAACTCATGGAAGTGAGTCGAATATCATGGAAGTCCATTCTAATTGGTGTCGGAAACCTTTCTACATTTATACGATAAACAGTAATTTCCTATTTGAAAGTAATTTGTCACAATGGAACTAACTATGCTAGTAGAAGCGTCAAAGTTACTGACTTTTTCTGAAAAAGCTAAGATTGTATACAGGTTTTAAAATTAGATTTTGAAAATGTCCATGTAAGTTATTGGCAACAAATTAAAGATAAGATCGATCGCATATCATGATGATCTGGCCAGGGCTTTGGAGCTTGCCTAGTCCAACTGAGGAATCAAAGCCCTCCCTTGCAATCTACGCCAAAAGATATCCATCTGATTCTGGTTTGAAAAACATTAAACTAATTGTCTCACTAACATTCTTAATTGGATCGAACACTAAAGTCTAGAGCTACAAATCAGCTTACTGCTTATTGCTTATTGCTTATTGCTGACACAGATTTGATCCCACAGTTTTAGAAAATTAGATTAAGATAATGACCCTTTTAAGAGCTGTTTCATGGAAGTCAACTATTAGCCCATGCTACAATATGCCTTTTTTTTCTTTTTTTTCTTTTTTTAAAATTCACACCGATTAACACACTTTAATTATTTATGAATTATGACAATATCTCCAAACAAGCATGGATTTATCGCCAAATGTCTATTTATTACGAAGACTTCTCTTCAAGACATAATATTAAATATTGAGACTGCTCATCGACTTGGGAATAAGTTCGGCAGTGGATCACGAAATCTTGGTAATTTCTCATATCAAATTAGAAGTGACATGCTAGACAAATCCGAACATCTTAGGAATTAGGGATAAGGTAGGAATTTATTTTCTGTTTGAAAAACAGTGCCAGTAATATCTTACTTTAAATTTCTGATGCTACCCTTTTGGATTTCGACATATGATGATGGTGATTATGATAAGATTTGGCTGTTTGTCCATATAATTTCAACCCACTTTAGACATTTGCGTAGTTCATTTCCGATTTGTATTAACAAAAACTATCACAAAAGAACACGAGTTTACATATCTCTCAACTCACTTGGATTATACAAAAGCACTGCAGGTACCAAGTTGCAAAGTATGAATAAAAGACGGTTTCTGAATGAATATGGACAATAAACCATTTTCATGGCATGATTTGTTGAAATAATTAAAGAAAGCTTTCAGATAAATATACGTATACTAGTTCTTGGTGGAGCAGAGTTTTGAGCAAAACCAAAACCAAAAACCCTTCTTCTTCTTCTTCAATGGTTGAAATGCAGCATCCATCTTGGCAACATAATCTTCCATGTACTTTACAACTGCCTGTGAAGAAAGAAGCTGAATCAGTACTCTAGAAATTATCGAAAGCAACATACATATATGAAAAGCCAAAGTGGAAGCAGAGTTGGCATGCATTACCTGAGGACCCAACTGGATAACATGTCTTGGGGGAACTTCCAAAGGTGTTTCATCGGCACGGAAAACCTTCAGTTTTGACAAGAACCTGAAAGAGAGTGGTAAGTGCCTAATTTGATCATCACTGATATCCAACTCTTCAAGCATCTCAAGATTTCCAATTGACCGCGGCAAAGCTGTCAAGTCAGCAAAGTTGTTTGACACATTCAGTTTTTCGAGGCGCACTGCAAAACACAAGTTCTCGGGTATGGATTCGAGTTCGTTGAAGCTAACATCAAGCTCCTTCAAACTGCTAAGATTCCCAATTGTTGTTGGCAACCCTTTGATTCTGTTGTAGTGAACTGTGAGGATCTCCAAGTTTTCGAGCTTTCCAATTGCCTCGGGCAGAGCTCTTAGCTGATTGAAATTCAAATGCAGCTCAGTCAGTGATGTGCAGGATCCGATTGTGAAGGCAGTTCCTCAAGATCATTTGTTTCAGCAGTCAATGTCTTCAAGCCGATCAGCTTCCCAATTACATCAGGCAAACGGGTGAAGCTATTTGAACTCAAATCAAGATTCATGAGGTTGATCAAGTTTCCGAATGAAGCAGGAAGCGATTTAAACCTGTTTGCATGGAGATCAAGATCCGTGAGATTACTCAACTCACCAAATGAGTCTGGAAGGTTTATGAGTTGGTTTGAGTGGAGGTCAAGCTTTGTTAAGGCTTTAAGGCCACCAATGGTGGGCGGAATGGCCATGATTCGGTTTTCAGACAAGTCCAATTCAGTGACATCTGATAATTTCCCAAGTGATACTGGAAGCCACTCCACTTGATCTACTAATTTGCCTCTAAGATCAAGAACTAATTCTCCACTTTTAGCAGTGTTTTCTATTATAGCTGCAACCTTCATTAGACTTAATTTCTCAGACTCTCCTACAAATCAATTAAAAAAAATCATCATGCTAGCAATCCATCTACATTTTCCTGATACAGAGTGTTAAATAGTCTATAACATGTGAATGCAAACAGATATAGAAACAGAACTTCCGGATATAAAAGAGCCAAAAAGACAAACACAACTACACAAGAGATACCTGTTTCTAATTTTAGTTTCAAGAATGAAGCAAGCTGAAAATAATGAACAGTTCTTATAAGATAGACTATCCAGAGCACAACAAAAAACCAATACATAACCCATTTGGTGTTCGATCATATCTCAAAATAATGATTCTCCTGATCAAAAGTCAAACAACTCAAGCTCCAAGCATATTTACTCATGCAAATCCAAAATTCATTAAAATCCTAAAACAAACTTCCTTGATCAGCACTAAAATGGGTCAAGTAATTTCTTCATGACCCTCACATATGGATAATTTTCTAAACAATACTCATAAGTTAAATATGAAAATTTGATGGCTAACCTGAAGAAATAGTGGAAGAACCCTTCACCAAACCCTTGAAACCATCTATCTTCAACTCTTCATCTTCCTTCTTCTTCATCACCACAAGACTGTCATCACTAATCCCAGGCTCACTCACAATTTCCCCAACTGGGTACCCAAAAGCAACATGATTCTCCTTCTGGGTGTCACCAGAAACCAGCGCAGAAGTCCTCTGAATAAGGCCATCAAAAGTCTGAAACATCTTGTCAAACTCAACCACCTCAGAAGCCTCTCTCCTCTGTTCATGGCTCTGAAACAGGACCATGGTCCTCCTCACCTGCTGCAAAACAGAGAAGAGTTCTTCAGGGACATCTTTGGGGACCACCTGCTTTGATATCTCCTCAAGTCTCTGTTCTTCTTCAGTGTCGACTGTTTTGAGCACAGACATGGCTGCTTCAACCTCTTCAATGGAGGGCCTTGGTGGCAGTGACTTGTAGATTTTCATGATCTCTTCCACTGTTTCTATGAAGGCTGGAGATGGTGGGTTTTCCTTGGGTTTTACACCCATGGCTTCTATGGAGGCTTTGCACAGTGTGGCTTGCAGGAAAAGTTTGATGGGCGAGTTTTTGAAACTTCTCTCAAGATGTGAATGTGATTCTGTGGGCAAAGGTTAACCGCTTCTCTTGTTTAGTTGTTGTGTAAAACAAGGCAACTAAAATTTTGTTCATTTCCTATTAGAGCTTCTTCTACTTCATTATTATTATGCCATTTTCGTTATCAGTTTTTAATAACGTAATTTTTTTTATTAACTTTCCATATCATTACTTTGACTTTCTTTTTCATTTAATCGAATATATTTGACTTTTCAGTTTTTTTCTTTTCTTTAAATAATGTTGCGTTACTTTCATATATATATCACTGCAAGACTGCAAGTAGCTTAGTGGTTGAGCGTCCTGCTTGAGAATTTTATAGTCGTGTTCGACACACGAAGTTGTCAAAGTGGTTAGACACTGTTGTGTGATGCACAATTGGAGCATTACACATGCGCCGATGGATTAGTCTTTGTGTCTACGAAATCTTTGAGATACCATCACATTGTGTAAAATAATAATAATAATAATAATAATAATTAAAAATTAGAAAAAGACAAAAAAAACCAAAAAAAGGTATATACTTGGTTGGGGCTGGAAAATTTTAAATGGGTTCTTTAGTAAATGATAAATTGACTTAATCACTAATATACCTTTATATATTGTAAGCGCATCTCCACATTTTGTCATCGTGTTAGTCATCTGGGGTTCCGATTTGCTTTCCATATGTGTCGAGCTTTCTTTTTCCATACATTAACAAGTTTATGACCCAAATCTTGTGACTTCCTCCTTGTCCATGAATATTCTTTGTCTATCCATCTTTCGAGACTCTAGCATACTTTCTAAACTTTTACACATTAGTGGTTTTTGTCATCTCCACGTGAAGCGCAACTAATCCTTCACCTAAAGCCCAGTTTGGGAGAGCGGAGATTAATTCAAAAGCAGTTATAGCTTTTAGCTTATGAAAACTATTGTTTACTAATTTCTATAAGCAATAACTTAGGTCAAGTTTTGTGTAGCTGTGATTATAAAAAAAGCGACTTCTGCTATGCTTTTAGAATAATCAGCTGTGAACTTAAGTTGTTGAGTGTTTGGTGAGATAGAGGGAATAGAGGAACTGGGAAAGGCACAACATATGAGATTATGAGCAGATGAGGACTCTTTCGGTATTTTAAAATTCCACTTGCTGCTTCTATTGGCAGCTGCTTCTAAAAGCATGGTTTAACCAACTTCTATAATCTGCATTGTAAGTTATGAACTTGAGAAATAAGCTGCAGTTTCTTACTTCACCAAATGCATCAACCAACTTAACTTAATAAACAATGATAATCCATAATCCTAGCTGGGTCAAACTAGGCCTTAATGGTGCAACTTTTGAAATAATCAAGTTGCTTTTGTTAAATTTCACCAAACACCTTTGCTACTTAACTCATAAGTTAAGTAGTTTTTTGCGCAACATAAGCTGTGTCAAACTAGACCTAAGTGCATGACACAATATTAGATCTTGCCCCCTGCTGAAATAGGGTTACTTAAAAGTGAATCAATGCCTCCGGATACGGTATGTTGCTACCCTTCAAAAGAATGAATCAAAATAACTACAAAGATAACTTGGGATTCTTTGCCATAGTGGTTATGAAATCTCTTGCAATGAAGTTCAATTGGATCTCTGATTACTTAAGAGCCTTTCTATTTCAAGTATAATCCGTGTACAAGTATCCAAACATGTACTATACATGTGATGAAGGAAGAGCTGTTAAAACTTTATTGTTAGGCGTTGTCTTCCCTAAGGTTACATCTCGGTTTTCTGGGATCTCTTTATCGAAAAACCTTATCATTCTGATCTATTTGCAAAATTGATTACCATTTTTTGGCAGGTTTGGAAAGCAAGAAATGATCTTATCTTCAAAGGGATTGCTTAACATCCCTCTTCTGTCGTCGCAGCCTCCGCGACCACCATTAAAAGTTGCATAGATGCTAATGTGCAATTCAGCAAAAGCAAGAGGGTTGCCGTACCAACCAGGATCAGATGAGAACCACCAAAACATGATCATGTTAAAATAAACTTTGATGGCTCTGTCCATCGAGATTCGGTTGCTGGGGGCTTCATCATTAGAAACCATATCGGTAAGCCTCTTTACGCAGCCTCCATTCCTACTGGAAATACTATTGCTGCCAATTTTAGTTCCATTGCTTTCAAACATGTTCTTAGGGGAGCTAATTTTGTTGTTGACGCTTTAGCCAATCTAGGTAAAGTTACCAATTTGTATACCTCTTAGAATGACAGAGTTTCACCTTAGGCTACGAAAGCCTTACTGTTTGACCTTGTAAACTCTGATCGCCATAGAGGCTTTGTTGTCTAATGAATTTCTCTTCATCAAAAAAAAAAAAAAAAATTACGAGTCTAGGTAGGCCTCATCATTTAGCCCTTCGGCCCATAGGGCCGAAGCCCTACCCTTTCTCAAATAGGGTAGGGTAAGGGTCATGCAAATGAAGCCCGGCCCTACCCTACGGCCCGGCCCGTTTGAGCCCGTTAGGGCCAAGCCCGGTCCGGCCCTTTAAGCCCGCCCAATTTTCTATTTTTTAAATATGTTTCTCTTTAGTCTATAACATACAACTTATCTATTTTTTGTAATTGATTTCCTAAGCTTTATTTTCTTTAATTTTTGTTTCTTTTGTTAAACAACAATTTTGGGAGATTTAGAGAGATAGTTAATTGAATATAACCATTTTAACTAATATTTATAAATGTTATAACTTATAAGTTAATTTCAATATATATATTTATATTAAATATGATCAACAAAAAATAATGAGTCTTGTATTATCTATATAATCATTGAGAGCTACATTTTGAGATAAAAAATAAAAGTAATATATTTCTTTTTGTTAAACAAATTAAGGCCCTTTTAGGCCCATTTCGGCCCTATTCGGAAGGCCGGCCCGACTCAGCCCTTTCAGCTCTTGCGGCTCGGGCCTTTCGGGCGGGTAAGGGTTAACATATTTAAGCCATGACCCGACCCTACCCGGCCCTAAATTTTGTTAACTTTGACTAGGCTCGGCCCGGCCCGGCCCGGCCCTATCCTATGCCCTAAAATTTAGGGTAGGGCCGGCCCTAGCCCGACCCATGATGACCCCTAAGTCTAGGACTAGGGGTTGTCGCCAATTTTTCTTGAAAATAAACTTGCCAATAAAAAATCCCCCACATAAGAGGTTGTCTAGCCCGGCTTTATGTGTAGGAAAATTCTAGTCAAACTAGGGCTCTCATGACACCTTCCTTCTTTTCATTCAGTTTAATCTTTTTTGGGGGCGTGCTATGACACTATCTATCCAAGGAGGAAGCTGGTGAATTGGTAATTTACTTGGTCTCAAAGACAATGACCACCAAAGATAGTCATTATTCTTAGCTCGAAGTCAATGTTTACTTTTGGTTTTGTGTGACTCACACTAGTGATGATACCTAACTCTGAATTTTTTTCGCCTTCAACACCGCTAACATTCAAAACTGACTGTCGTCGTACGGATCAATTACATTTAATACAAACTACGAATAAACTAGGCTATCAACCAAAATCATGCCCGAAGATCCAAATATGACAATTGCAACATTTTAATCTCCTCAACATTTGTAGTTTTGTACTCTGATCAAAACCCCCCAAACCGCCGCCACACCAAAAGATCCTCCACCAGTAAGCTCTTAAATTCTCATTTTCAACAAAAATAAAATAAAAGTAAAAATAGGAAATAATTAATAAAAAAAAAAACCTTTTGAATATTTAAAACCTCGTGGGTCAGACTCATATATAGTCTCGTCGTCAAGGTTAAATCTGGGCTCCTAGAAGCAGAACCTGCGTCTTCACTGTGAATAGTACTTCGTCGTCAATCTCTTCTACAATCCCCCAAGGTAAGAATCATCTAAAGGTTGAATCTTTTGTGCATTTCACCATGAATTTGAAGCTGTTTGATACACTGTAGGCTGATTCTGAATATAGAAAGCAATCAAATTTACAACTGGGTTGCTACTTCTGTTCCCCATTTTGATTTCTCAATTCCCATTTTCAGTTCTCGATGTTTTTGATCAATGAAATCAATTCATGTTCTGTAGTTGTTTGAAAAGCAAGTAGCTTTGTAGCAGATGAAGCAAAGCTTTTGATAATTGATGTTATTGTGTTGAGTAGTGTGGTTCAGAGTTACAAAGTGTATGAGTGTTTGAACTCTCCAGGTCAGCTGCTTTGAGTTGACACCGAAATCGGGGAGGATAATGGGTGAGAATGCAAAAGGGGTTGCTGAAAGCAGCAGGGATCAGAAACTAGATGTTTATATATGGGACATGGATGAGACACTGATACTGCTCAAGTCTCTGTTGACCGGAACGTACGCAGAGGGTTTTAATGGGGTGAAGAATGTACAAGAGGGTGTAGAAATTGGAAAGAAATGGGAGAAGCAAATTCTATCTCTATGTGATGATCATTTCTTCTATGAACAGGTGTGTGTAGACCTTCACTTGCATGGATATGGTTATATGTATCTCAAAAATGTGCTCGATGGTAGTTTAGATTTTGAATTTTGGTATGGCTGGTGCAGATTGAGAACCACAATAAACCCTATCTTGATGTCTTGCGCCGATATGATGATGGGCGGAACCTTTCTGAATATGATTTCAGCAAAGATGAATTTGGTCCTTCTTATGATGATGATGACAAAAGAAAACTGGCATATAGGCACAGAGTCATAGCCCATAGATACAAACAGGTATCGAAATGTGTCCTATTTCACTATTTGCAGAAGAAATTTTGTTCTGATTTCTGTCCTGCTATTACCTAGAAGTTGGTGTATGCATTGGCTACTGTCTTGAAGTCTTATGACTGTTCTTATATTCATGGTATGTTTTTGAAGAATAGAAATGAAACTATTTTTGTTTCAGCAAAGGATGGTTGAGTATATTCACCTTTGCACTGCTCTGACCATGATAGAGATGCAATGTGCAATGCATATTATTTTGTTATGTTATGAAATACAATTGGTGTCATCTATTTATGCAAAAGAGGAAGGAACTCCCCTAAAGTTGTTATAAAACAACAAAAGGAGTATTCAATATAGGGTCTTAAGCTCCAACTTTCCTCTTCCTAAACAATTCATTGGAGATAAGAAAATTGCATGTGCGTTTGCATTAATCATGATGGATTTTCTATCATCTCTGCAAAGTAATTAAGCTCATTTGTGATTAGTATGGTTCTTATGGATGGTATCCATGTCATTCTCTTTCAGATACTCAAGGAATGAAGAAATAACATAGAGTAGCGTAATCCTTTTTTAATTTTTTTTATTCCCCTTTCTATATTCTAAGTTCTCAGGGAAATTAATGTTTGATAGAAGTGCTCCACATTCCACTCATATTCTCATTTTGGGATCCTTAATACGTTGGGATTTAAGAACAGGATTGTTTTTCATGCAAATAAGCCTAATCCCTGTCTAAATGAAATTGGCTCTGCAGGGTAGGCTCCTCATGGATTAGCTACCTTGCACTTATAAAACAACTCTCAGTTCCTTTAGATGTGGGCAAACTTAGCTTGAACTTACATTTTGACATCTGTGTGTAATATATTGTATATAGAAGTAGTATGCTGTTGTTTTCTGCTTAAGAATAGGTTTCTCCAAAGCTTTTTGGATGTTTTGATGTTAGAGCTATCTGAACAAAACCTCAAACTTTCTATATTATGTCAGGGTTTGCAGAGTCTTCTTAATCAAGAGACGACAAAAGACTTGGATGAATTGTATGATATTACTGATAAATATACAGATAGATGGCTCACGTCAGGTATTTTTTTCATGACAGTGCAGCTTCTAGTGTTTGTTCTCTTTGCTTCTTTTGGTTATCGCTGCTCATCCAGCCTGTAAGAATCAGTTTAGTGCTTTGAGTTCCTCCTCCTTTCCAGTCTTCTAGATTGCAAATATGAATAAATACCATTAAGATTTGAAGACAGAGCAATCTGATTCTATAGCAAGTGCATTTTTATTACATGACTTACATCAGTAGATCTTGTATAACCATTGATACTGTCCTATCTTCCTTTGAGCAAGCTGACATTAGTGTTTGGCGGGTGGGTCTTATTTTGCCACTTTTGTTTTACTAAGCGCATACAAAAAAAAAAAAAAAAAAAAACAAAATGCAGAAGATTTGGAAATACTTTTACAATTGAAAATTCTGAACACAATTGCTTACAAGTCCAGTTAAAGTCATACTAATAGTGTACAACCTATTTAGTTTTCATATAAGCACTCTTTGGGATTATTCCACTTAAGGCCACAGTGATTGCATCATTGCAATGGATCAACATGAAAAATGAATTTCCTCTGTTTGTGTACCTTTTCTGCTTTATGTGGAATTATGTTTTCTGATTAGAAATATTTTGTTGTGGGAACCTAAAAAATGTTTTCATGAGGAGACATTAGGATAGAATAGGTCAGATTAAAGAAAAAATTGTTTTCATGTGGTGACATCCAAAAACACATGAAAAACTTATGAAAATGTTGGTAGAACACTAGTTCGTACAGAACTGAGCATTCAAATAAATTGATTTTATGGTCTTTCATGAGATCATTAGTGGGATAAGAGACCCCTAAGGAATGTAATGGTGCTGGTTAACGGGTTCAATATGTCTGTCCAACATTTGATTTCCCATATACATGTCAATGGCAAGCATCTGAAAGAACAATGCCTATAACTGGATGGCCTAGGAAAGTCAAGAGGATGTGACCTTTTTTCAGGAAAGCAGGATATGTGAGCTGGGACTATTAGATTGCTTACGATACATTATTTTAAGGTAGCTATTTTTGACCACCAAAAGAAGAAGGCAGTCTGATGATGGGTTGAGGGCACGGAAGACATCGGTAGTGCCCACTATGTACTGTCTAAAATAGCATGTTTCTACCCATAGCTATTGCCCATACATTTGCCAGACAATAATGGAGATGCCTCCATCTTTTCCAAGGCATCATCTCCATGATGAAATACTCAACCATTTATATTAGCTTGTATTCCTTCACCTTTATGATGCTAGATTTTATATGCAACTCTTAACCCCTTGTGATAATTCCAAGGCTGTACTGTGGGGTTGTTGTGTCCTTGCAGTTTTTTGGGTGTTGTGGATGGAAAGAAATAGAAGAATTTTTGAAGTCTATAAAGGGGTAGGGGTTGAGGATCTCTGGGAGAGAGTAAGATTTTGGGTGGCTCTTGGGGCTTTGATTTCTGAGGCTTATAAAGTTTATACCTTCTCTTGTATTTTAAGGGGTTGGAGAGCAGTAGTTTATACGAGTACATTCTGTTTTCTCTTTTGGGAGTTTTGTCAGGGGTCTTTGGATGTTGCTTTCTTTTTGAGTTTTTGCTGCATCTCTGTTTTGCTGGACTCTTTGTCCACTGTGTTTGTATTCATCTTCTTTGCAATAAAATCTGTTTCTTTTAAAAAATAATAATTTTTTTTTAAGGCTGTACATTTTGCCTTGAGCTTTTGTTTTTCATGCTTACACAGTTTTCAGTAGTTACTGACTAATGAATTTCTTCCCATGCTAATATAGCACGCGTCTTCTTAGAAGAGTGTTCTGTCGGGAATGGAAGCACATCCGTTGTGGCTGCTGATGGGATAAATGACTCTTCTGCTACAAAGCGTATTCATGTTTTAGTGACATCTGGATCATTGATCCCCAGCCTTGTCAAATGCTTGCTCTTTCGACTTGACAATATGATAGCTCATGAAAATGGTTAGTCATCCTTGCCACTTTCATGTTTACTTATTGTTGTTGGCATATAATTTGATTATACTGAGGCTAATTGGGCCTGGTTATGTTTTGTCATGTGTATTCCTTGCATTCCTTTTAATAACAAAAGTAGGAGTCTCAAAGTATACTTGCTTCATACATCGTTTGCTACTTTGTTAGAACATTTTGAAAGTTAAATGGCTAAAGAATGACTGGTTTATCATTTAGACTTTCACTGTTTCATTTTATTTTATCTATATGGAACACTGTTTCATTAGAAGAAGACAGAATACAGAACAGTGGACAAGGTTTCCACTAAGCTTAACAAGCTAAAACTGAACAAGCCAGGAAAAAATGAATGCTAAGAATACATAACAGCTGCATTTCACTTGAAGGAAATTGCTAAAAATGGGATTGTCCCCAAAATGTCTAGACACTCGCCCATGAGTGATAGAGCTTCTCTCCCACTCTGTAGACACTCCACATAACACCATAAAGCCGCACATGGCACTGGAGCGTTCCAGCGCAACATAGCCCTCTGAAACAGCCTTGTCAATAGATCCAAAGCAATGAAGCAATTTAGAAACAGATGATTTGCATGTTCAGGTCTGGCTGTACTCATCATGTCATACACCCAATGAGGCAAAAGAAAAACAGAACATCTTTTCCTCCAAAGCAATGGGTCAATGTAGAAACAGAGGGATACACACACTCTGCTCTGGCCTCAGACATAAGAGCAATTAGGCAAAAGAAAAATAGAACTTTTTCTCCTCTAAACCATGTCAGCAGTATTCACCTTACCATGAGTAGTAATACGTGTACCTTAAGACGTGCTTTAGACTTCCAAAGAGGAGGGGGGAATAAAACTCAGAGAAACTGGTTGTCCAATAATTGTCAAGAGTGAATTTACAAGAAAATTTGAATTTAGGCTCTACATCTTCAGTCATGTCTTCGCTCGCCATCTCTACGGCAGAGAATCACAGCGGCAGATAGAAGAAATCAGCACGACACTATCTGGGATAATAAGGACAATATTTCCGAGAGTTCTGTCATTCAAGTTCCTATATACCAAAAAACCGAGCTTAACAGAAAATAGAGGAGCCAACACACCCAGGAAATTGAAAAATTATGTCAGTGAGATAAAGCCACGGAAAAGAATGACAGAGAGCTGTTTTCTCACCTCCAAAAACCTTAATCTTTCCCATTATCAACCTGGATATTGCAGCAAGCAGAGCATAGAGGTAGTGTCTTGCAACATATCTTTCATGTCCCTTCTTTGCACGCCTACTTTTCATGTAACTTAGATGGAAGAACTCTTACATCCAAGAAGGTCACAGTTATTTCCCTATTTGTTCTGGATTTCATGACTATCCGTCTTACTTCATTAGTATTTAATATAGTATAATAATTGTTGAGATTTAGCATTCTTATAAGTGAAGTGTTAAGAATTGTGTCCATTAAATGCAGGGAAAGTTTATTTGAAAACTTATCTGAAGTAATGCATCTGCAAGCAGTGGACCACTGATGGGACATAGTTTAACTTTAACTTTTCATGGATAGTGGTAGTTGCCAATGTGCATCATTCATAGTTGTGAATTTGTAAGATTGGTACTGACATATCTATAACTTCTTCAGTCTATAGTTCCTGGGAAGTGGGGAAACTACAATGTTTTCAGTGGATCAAGGTGCGTTTCAATGGTCCAAAGGTCCGCTTCTGCGTAATTGGGGATGGATGGGAGGAGGGTGAAGCTGCACAATTGATGCAATGGCCATTTATTAAAATTGATATGCGACCAGGCAGCTCCCACAGGTTTCCAGGCCTCACATTGAGGACGGTAGGATTTTACTTTTCTGTTGTATATGGGAATTCTGATGCTGAAGATGAAAAAGAGTAAATCACTGCCTTTGCAGTAGTGCTATTTCTGGAAAGATTCTTGTACATAAAACAGACCAGACGTTCAGTTATGTCAAAAAATAACTTGCATCGGTCACCTCACATGAATGAAGATAGCTATATGTAAGAGGCCAGATTGATTGTACTCTTGAAACAGAAAAGTGACATTTCCTCCTAGAAAATGCCTGTTGACCATCATTTTGATTGATTTAGGATTTGTTTGATGGACTCATGAGATGTTATTGTGACTTCAAAAATGAAGTGTGAAACTGTGAGGAGCATGAATAGCCCTCCCCTAAAGTTTAGGAGGATTCTCTGTTAAAATTCATTCATGGCCACATCAATTTGGCCCCTGAAAACATTTGCCCAACGTCAGCATGACTTAAAGAGTGAGTCATCTTTTCATCCAGTGTCACTATCCTGTAATATGAATTTCCATGTGAAGGTGCTGTCATCATTTCTAATGTCATCATGTTATAATGTTTGCATATAGAATTCCTACACCTCCTTTATCTCCTCTTCCTCTTTGCAGAACCCTTTACAGATTTGTGGTTGAAATTTGAATAGCTCAAATTTTGGTTTGGAGTTTAATCTTTGGGTAGCCTGTGGATTAAGGTGTCAGCATCTGATGTGATACTGCAGATAGTTTGGACAAAAATGATAATATTCTGTTATGATTTTCGTGTGTTGGATATATAGCTCTCTATTTCCGATTTTGTTTTTGTTTTTGCTCTTCGTCATACATAAGCTGCTTTTGTTACCAAACTAAAAGGGTACCTATCAGTGGGAAAATGCTAGGACAAGATCCATTTCAGAGGGCTAATCTGCTCTGGATTTTAACCAAGCAGTTCCCGTATTGAAGTCGTTAATCTCATATCAAAGGTTAAGTCCAATTTTTCGGCCGCAAATGCAATACCTTATCTGATCCTTCTAGGATTGTCTTTCGAAATGTTGGCTGTTGTCCAAGTAGCACAAGTTGTCGATTATCTCAGATCATCCCAAGATCTAGTTTAGTGTAGGTGCCAAAAGCACCCTAAGTCTAATTGTCCTTTATTAGCTTAATCATGTTGGTTGATTTGACAAAGGACTTGAGAAGTGGCTGGTGTTGAGCCACATTTTCGTATGTTTGATGGGTGATTTACATAGCCTGGTCACTGATATTTCAGACTAGAATAATCATTGTGAAGCCTATCCAAAACAGTTTTACCCTAGGAAAGATCAGCCAAGTCGACAAAAGAGAAATTTCTTTGGATTTGATTGCCAGAATCACCAGATTTCATTCACAATATAATAGGAAGAGGATAGAGGAAAAAGAAAATGAGTAGCTCTGTGGGTTTTGTTTGGGAGCAGGAGAAGTTTTGGTCTTTTGCGATCAGCTTGAAGGCTGATGCCCCTAAGAAACTAGATGGTGGGTACTATTTGGAATTTGAGTACTATGCTGAGAACATGTTTTTCTCATTCAAGTTAGTGCATGCTATCATTGCTATGTTCTTTGATAACCTTTTCCAGTTCATTGTTGTGCAGATAACATATGGGATGTGGATTCTTTTGCAGACCTAGTTCATTTGTATGATCATTCCTATATTTGCAATTTCCATAATTTTATATATGATCACGTGAAAATTAGAAGTCGAATTCATAGCTTTTGACATTAGGCAAAAAAAAAAAAAAAAAAAACTTGTTAAGTTAATGAAGATTCATTAACTAGTGTTCTAAAAATCTATCAGTGACGCCAGTCGGCAAGGCGAGATGAGTTTTAAAAATGTTCAAATTTTTTTTTTTTGTTAACTATTAACAATGACGTTTTATTTACAGGACTCATCATATGCCTATTATGTTTTCAACCAACTATTTTGTTTTAATTACACTTATTTATATATTGTATAAAACATTTGACTAGGTAGCCGCTTAAGAGCATTTTTAACAACGCTAGCTATTTTGAGTTAAATTTTAATTAAAATAGCTAAAAAGTCATTTTAGCTAGTCACTTTAGAAATACCTCTGCATCAATACTATCTATTTTAGCTAGTTTTGAATTTATATTATTTTTTAAATAAATAATAAATAGTTTAAATATATTTATAAATTACATAAAATAGCTTAAAATGAATGTTTAAATTATAGAGAGCCTCATCTCGCTCTCTATATTTAGGAGCGAGATAGCTAAAAGTTATAATGGAGAGCCACTTAGGAGTCTGGTGCAGCTGCTAAAATAGATAAAAAGCTAAACATGCTCTCCAAAATAGCTTAGAAGCCCAAATAAAGAGTCTGCTAAACATGTTCTAATACGTGCCTAAACTCTCATTTACTAGGCTCATATCCACGTTTAGATCATTGTCACTGACTAGACCTTAAAAAAAGTCATGCATTCAATAATGTTTTGAACTTCTGATGGGGGTGGGGTTGGTTTTTATCATCTAAACAAAAGTTCTAATACGTGCCTAAACTCTCATTTACTAGGCTCATATCCACGTTTAGATCATTGTCACTGACTAGACCTTAAAAAAAGTCATGCATTCAATAATGTTTTGAACTTCTGATGGGGGTGGGGTTGGTTTTTATCATCTAATGACAAAAGAAACTCATGGATCATTAAGTGTTAATAATGTTAATTGGAACCCTTAGCGTGTAGCCCGTCACGCACGTGGAGTTATACAACGAGGGTAAATGATTTCGAACTCCATACCTCATGTATCCATAATCGTAATACCACATTAAACAAACACCAAACAATCTACATCAAGCTAACAAAAACATATTTTGTTTTTACATCAAGCTAACAAAAGATCTTTTGTTTCTATATCAAGCCAAACATACCCCAGGAAAACAAGTATTGGTTGGTTCACAAGTTTTCTCTGTAATATGAAAAATATTTCTGATTGAGAAAATTGCCGAGGATGAGGGCAAGGGCAAATTTGTGACCTTCAAAATTGAATTATTGAAGGAGGTCTCTAGAACATTAATAGCAGGAATATCCAGTTGGGATCAATTCATGGTGCTGTGGAGAAAAGCTAACAGAAGTAGAAAGCATGGTGGTCCCTTTCATCTCTTCTTCTTTTTTTTTTTTGGGTACAGGGTCCCTTTCATCTTTTGCATGTTGCATACTTATCCATGGACCCTGCAGCTGCAATGGTTGTTTTTGTAGTCTTCCTTCCAGCTTAATTATAGAGCCCATGCTTGATGAATTCTTCATTACTGCACCTTTTGTCTTCTGTTCTCTTGTCTTCCCATCAGCCTCATCCATTCTCTTTTTACACTGTAGTTCTGTGTCAAAATGTAGTTTCTCTGTCCTTTTCTAGGCGTAATTTGTTCTTAGCCTCAAGTTTATAGTTCTTGTTTTCTTATGTTGTTGTGAAGATTTAATGTTAGTGAGAGGAGAAGGAGGAGGAAGTATTGTAATATTGTCGTTTAGGCTGCCCAAGGATTCAGCTAGCTAATATTTGGATTATAGAGTTTATGATTTTACAACACCCTTTTCAGTATATACGAATATCTAAATTTGTAATACACAGTTAAAATTGCAACAAGTAGTCCTAATTCTACAAAAAATTCATTATCTTAAACATGCAATGCACACAACACAACAGTGACTCAGTGAGTATATTAATATCACTCTACATTAATTCATGGGGTTATTGATAATTTCGGGTAAAACTGGCCCTTAAGAGTGCCACCTAAGGCAGCCGCCTCGCCCACCGGCTTTCAGTGGGCCTCTAGGAGATTCGAATTTAGTATATTGTAAGTATATACATATAAGTTTTTGTTATCTGATCTAATGGTCTAGAATCAGAGTATAATATTAACTATAGTTTAGGTGGCTACTGATCCGACCCCAATAGAAAAACAAAAAAACAAAAAAGGTATGGATTTGCAATGGGGTGCGGCTATTGCCACCATACTATTTTCTTTGTTCACCCTACTTGCTCATTACATCCTACATTTTAATTTTAATTATTAAATTTACTTACTTAATCCATTTCTCTTTCCAAGAATATCCTTATATGACATATCTAATTAAAAAATAAATATTTTTAGCAAAAAATCTCTCATTTAATTTATACTCATAAAAAAATTTAATAAGTTTCCTAATAAAATCATAATATGATTTACTCCCATTTTTTTTAGTTTTTCTTTCAATTTCAATGTTCTCTATTTCAATCTATATAAAAACATTAGTAAATTTACAACTATGATCAATAAAGAAGAGATTGATTATTCAAAAAAAAAAAAAAAGAGATTGATTTTTTTTTCTTCGTGTTTTAAATTTTTACTTTCGGTGTTCACAAAGAATATTGCAAAGATTTTGATGAAGTTAAAGGTAATGATTTTGTGAATTGAATAATGAATTAACGATGAGGAGGCAACAAAAAGACAAAAAAAATAGTAATAAATTCAAACTTGGGGGGAGACGATAAAGATTAATGTTATCCAATGAGAAATTAAGTAGTCTTTGTATTTAATTAATTACTTATATATTTATTTTTTCTTACATATTTGGATTTTAGAAAATTAATGTACTTATTAGTCATTTTGTACTTGGGTAATATAGTCTTTCAATAATTCAAATGTTTGTAGGGTAACTAAGAAAATGGTAGGGTGGCAATAGCCGCACCCTTTACAATGTGGAGGTGGGTTGACCAGTTATTGGTACGGATTTGAAGCAAATCAACTTAAATTCATATTAATTTCATAACAGATAAAATTCAGACTGACCTGATCCGGTAATGTAGTGGATCATTGATAGCCAAATCTAAATTAGTATATGATAGATTAACGGACTGGTCTAATTCGTATCTACCTTCAACATTCCACAGTGAGGTGGAGGCCTGCAAGGCTGGACTCTTAATTGCCATTCACCAGGGCTGGGATGTCATTGGGCTAGAAAGTGATTGCTCCATGTTGGTTGCAGCCCTGCATCACTGAATTGAAGATAATTCAGAAATAAGTTGAATTCTTGAGGATTGTATAGATTACTCGCAAACTTTTGATAGTATAGCACATACATTAGCTCACTTTGCTAGTTGTCAAAATTTAGCCCTCGATGACATATTTTTATTCAAAAAATAAATAAATAAATATAATATAATATAATATTTCATTATTAAAAATTGACAGGTTAATGAAGCAAATAGTAGCACAACATCTAGCACTTTGCTATTCCAGGGTCAATAGCTTAGACAGACGGCTGTGATTATCCCTGTGATAGACGCGTTAAATCCTGGACCATTGAATGGCCTAATGAGCAAGGAGAGCGTGTGGACTACACCAGTCACGTGCATCCAATGCACAGCCAACCAATAGAAAAGTAGTAGAGACTAGAAAGTAGGGAACTGTGTGGTCCAGGTGTTGACAAAGTTAACATTTATCTTGACATAAAAACGCAGCATAGGAAGTACAATAAATTTTGTCCAAATAAAAAGAAAGTTTGATGTATGATATCAAATAAGTTACATGGTATCACGTACTGAATCAAAAAATTTATGAATCCGAGACAAATATTAAGCTGTTTAACCATATTTTATTGGAATAAAAATATATTTAATTCTAACTTTGACTGTTTACTAGTTATTATGAGTGAAAATTAAAAGAAGGTTTTTGTCCATTTACTCCATTTTTAGAGATTTTTTTTCCACTTATCCCATTAAATTTTTTTAATTCCCTCTTACCCAAAACACTCTAAGTATGTATTTTCTAATACCCCATAAGATTTTTTTTAATACCATTTTACCCTCACCTCTTTGTTACTGAGAGAGAGAGAGAGAGAGAGAGAGAGAGAGAGAATGGAAGAGAGAGAAACTATAGGAGACTTCGCTGGAGTCCGGTCATCGGTCGCGAGATTTCCGTCACCGGTAGCCTGATTCCCGTCATCGATCGCCAGATTTTGGCCAACTTCGCAAAAATCTGGTCACCGGCCGCCGCCTACCGGACTTTTCTGAAAACCTCGCCGGAGGTCGCCAGAAAGGTTTATTGCCCCCAATAGTCTATTACTCCCCATTACCCCCCAATAGAGGGGCAATAAAGGCCCCCCAATAGAACTTTTGGTAGCCGGAATAGGAATTAATCTTCCTAAAATTAGACAAATAAAACTTTGATTAAAGAAAAAAAAACAGAGATTATATCGATTAAAAAACATCTATTGCCCCCAATAGACATTCAAAAAAAAAAAAGATGCAATTCTTTGCCAAAAAAAAAAAAAACTAAACAACAATACTTAAAAAAAAAATAAAAAAATGAGCAATCGGAGCAACAACTCTGATCCATATCACTCATCCGGCTACACCAGCACGAGCAACAATGAAGACCCAGAAATGAGCTCCACAATATCGCCGGGAACGAGCTCATTGGCCCCCTAATTTGGCACCTTATTCCTGTCTCTAACCATCACCGCTGCTGTGACTGAATCTCATTCAAGGCCTCTGGCGTCTTCTCGGCTCTGCTCTCTTGCCAGATTCCTACGATCGATCGAGTCGACGATTAGGATGAAGAAGATGACTAACCCGCTCGCCGAACGTTTGAGTTGGATGAGGAGTCGGAGATCCGGTGCAGCATAGACGCCGACGTGAACAAGGAAAAGAGAGAGAGGTCGCCGAACGAACGTCTGCGTTGGATGAGAAGGTGGAGATCAGGTGCGGCATCGACACCGGCGTGAACAAGGACAGGAGAGGAGGGGAGGAGGAGAGAGAGAGAGAGAGGAGATAGAGTGGTAGAGATTGTAATTCTTTAATTGGATTGAGGGCAAAATAGTCATTTTCTGTTAAATTGTGTATGTGGGAACAAAAATCTGTTACTGGGTTAAGTGGGAGAATTTTTGCTTATTTTGGTGCTTTGGATCAAGGACCCTTAAAAGAAACTGCTTACAGTAAAAGGTTAAAGGCAATGGTGCTATACTAGAGACTGTTCTCATTTCTCTGAATTTCAACCTACTCTAGAGCTTCCCCAACATGTAGGAGTGTTGTTGGTTTCTCCACTAAAGAAGAGGAAAGTGGGACGTCCTCTTGGGGCTCAAAACAAGCCAAAGTTGGAGGCTGTCAACTCCAGGAAGCTGGAGTTTGCGTCGACTTCGACAGTAGCTAAGAAGGTGAAGAAGTATGTTACAACATGTATACACACTTAATTTAACCATTTATTAGTTTATTATTGGTAATAACAAGTCTTTATTTCTTCGATTTATGTTTTTACCATTTAGGGCCTGAAAGTTGACTTTTTCATTGAGTTATTATTTGAGAAAATTTTCTTCGTAGAAGCCGTAGATCGTGTTAAACCGAGTCCATAGACACGTAGAAGGCCGAAATCGGATATTGTATGCGAAAGTTGTGGTCTAATACTGATTAGTGCCAGCCATTTTTGAGTCAAATTTTAGCCAAAGTAGCTAAAAAATTATTTTTGCTAGCCACTTTAGAAATACATCTGCATCAGTGCTCTCTATTTTAGCTACCTTTGAATTTATATTATTTTTTAAATGAAGACTAAATAGTTTAAATATATTTAAAAATTACATAAAATAACTTAAAAAGAATATTTTAAATTATAGAGAGTCTCATCTCACTCTCTATAATTAGAAGCGAGATAGTTAAAAATTATAATGGAGAGCCACTTAGGAGTCTGGTGCAGCTGCTCAAATAGATAAAAAACTAAACATGCTCTCCAAAATAGCTAAGGAGCCAAAATAGAGAGTTTGCTAAAAATGCTCTAAAAACCCTGAGTTATCATTTCCGAACATGAGTATAAATAAGAAAACTTACCATTTAAGGTAATTTGTCATTTAAGTTTACCCAAAGCCGTAGCTCAGATTCTCTCTTGCGCGGCCCGACAGCTGACCTGACGGGTCTTCCTCCATCCGGCCACCTAATGGCTCGCCACTGGTCCCATCTAGACTGCCTTTTCCTCTCCTTGAAGCCTGTGGTTGTGGTTTAGACCGAATCACATCGAAGAAGGAGTTTCGAAGAGATTTGTGCGACAGTAGATCCAAAACCTTGACCAGGTCAGAACTCACAGCTTCGGCCATCCTTTCTGACGAAGCCACTTGGGTTTTGGAGCGCTTGAGGTGTCTAGCAAACCCTCCAAACAACTTGAACAGATTTGAAGTGAGGAGATGGAATCGAGCAGTTGAAGTTTTAGGGTTTCTGATTTCTTTTGAGGTAATTTCCAACCGATTGGTTAGGAATTGGACTTTGTTGTAGCTTTAAGAATGGTAGGGTTGATGTAAGGAACATTTTGGCATAGGTGTTGCTACCCAATTTGGAGTTTGCATAGTGGCGCTTGTCGCCGCTTTTGCCTTTCTGTTTTGACTTGTTAGGTAGAGTTTGATGATAAGAACATGTGGTGTAATGTCATTGAAATTGGTGAATGTTGATAATCGATTGGGAATTTTTGGAGATCGATTCATGGAAATCCAACCATTAGGTTTCAGTCGTTTCTATTCTAGCACGCTAGAATTGATGAAAGAAGATTGTGAAGTTTGGGTTAATTCCGAGAAGCATTCGAGCGTTAGGTTTCGGAGGGTCAACCTTATAGATTTTTTTGTTTTTATTTAACATAAATTTTATTTAGACTTTCCAATTGGTTATTCATGAGTATTGCTTTGAACAGTGAAGAGATTTCACTTGTCAAGAGTTCCCATCGATGGCAGACTTAGCCATATATTATGAGTGGTCCTTTATTTTTAAATAAAAAGCATGAAATTCTTAAATATTTATTCGTATTATTTTTCGATGCTTTAATGGTTGTGATATTTGATTTTAAATTATCTTGAGGAATTTCTTATGCTTGAATTCGAATTGCGACTTCGGTAGTGACCTGTGATTTTCATAAATGTCTCGGATTATTTTCTAATAAGGATTTCCGGATTTGAATGAGATTTATGACTTATGAATTCCATTGGATACTTTGAATATGAATTCTATAATGATTTATGATTTTAGTTGAAATCTCGCGATTGAACTTCAATTAGGATTTGAGTTGTGATATTTGACAATATTATGACTTGTGGGATATGTTGTTGAATTTTCCTTGATTTATGCAAGATTTTGGGGAAGTACATTTGTATTTGATTTCGTATTTTATTCTCCCCATACTACGGGTAAGTTATGGTTATTAAATCTCATTGCTAGTTAGCTTTGTCCATTATTGTTCGCCTTCGTGGCAAGGACATCATAGCCCATCCATCATCGTGGTGAGATGAACTGCTTGCCTTGGTGACTAGCTCACTACAACCTTTTCTCTGCTCCGCCTTAGTGACATGACGATACTATGGGAGTAAAGGGAGTATTAGCTTGGGAGCTAGGCTACTACTCGTGCCTAGGAGGTCTATCTTTGTATGGTGAATATTCTTCCCCTATTTAATCTCTCATATTTGACTAGTGGAGCGAAGTTGGTTCGAATTACGAGGTTTTCAAAAAAATAAAAATTAAAGAAGCTTTAAAACTTATATTGCATGCATTGGTGTTTGAGAAAACAAAATGGAAAGTATGAAGCTTTCTTTAATCTTTTTACCTTACTTGCATAGATTATTTTTGTCGACTACATGCTAACGTTTTCCGTATGCTTTTTTCTGGGCCATTCGGTGTTAAATGCCCAGCAGGCAATTTGTTGTTCGACAATGGTAGGAGTTGAGGCATGATATCTAGCTACCATCATTTGTTGTAGGTCACTTGTTTAACCTACTAGTTTGTTATATCAGTTCCTTTTCTTAGACTGCTCTGTGACGATACTATGGGAGTATTAGCTTGGGAGCAAAGGGAGTATTAGCTTGGGAGCTAGGCTACTACTCGTGCCTAGGAGGTCTGTCTTTGTATGGTGAATATTCTTCCCCTATTTTATCTCTCATATTTCACTAGTGGAGCGAAGTTGGTTCGAATTACGAGGTTTTCAAAAAAATAAAAATTAAAGAAGCTTTGAAACTTATATTGCATGCATTGGTGTTTGAGAAAAACAAAATGGGAAAGTATGAAAGCTTCTTTAATCTTTTTACCTTACTTGCATAGATTATTTTTGTCGACTCACTCTAACGTTTTTCCGTATGCTTTTTTCTGGGCCCTTCGGTTTCAAATGCCCAGTAAGCAGATTTGTTGTTCGACAATGGTAGGAGTTGAGGCATGATATCTATAGCTACCATCATTTGTATGTAGGTCACTTGTCTAACCTACTAGTTTGTTATATCAGTACCTTTTCTTAGACTGCTCTGATTACCTATGGGATGTTGTCCTTAAATTCGAAGTTTGTTTATAAGGGTCTATGACCTGAATACCAAACTTATAGAGATTTGTATTAGTTAAATTTGTAAACTTGAGATGTTGGATATTTTGATGTTTATTTGGAAGTTGGATAGTATTGAGCATGTACGATTATTATTGTTATGGAGATTGTGTAATTTGTGGGGAGCATGTAAGCTCTCGGTGTTAAGAATGATTGTTGAATTAGAAGTGTAAATTTTGATTTATACAAGTTGGGTAGTCCACTTCTTTAAGGGAAGTTTTGTCAAACTTTAGGTAAAATTATCTCTCCAACTGGACCTCACAAGCTCATTCTGGTTGAAAAGGTTTATTCAGGAATGAGTTTTGTCAAAGCATAAGTTTACTTTTGCTAGTAGTGCAAACGTGCTTTGACATGGTTGATGATATGGCATGTGGTGCTTCGGTGGTGGAGGATATGACAATAGTTGTAGCTAGTATGGACCTTGGGGAAGCCCCATCTGCGTAGGCTGGTCCTAGGGTTCTTTGAATAAGTTAGGGCAAACTTCAGTCTTAAACCCTAACATTGTCTTCTTAGTCACTTGTGGTTAACGCTAGGGTAATTACATCTAGCTTGCTTTAGGGTAGCTTACATGGCTCAATATAGACGTAACTTGCAGATGGTGAGTCATGATATGTTGTTACATACTTTTTTTCTTAATAGATTGACAACCCTCCCTTTAAAAAAAAAATAGTGGAAATTGACAAAATATTATTAGCAATAGCTTTTGATTTTGAGCTCGAATATATACTCTCAATTTTTGATTCAGCAGAGTAATGCTAATCTTATATATAATTTGGTGTTGGCTTTTGGATTTTTTCCTTTCCTCATATGAGTTTTGGCTTCATGTTCTCCCTTAATTATTTTCTTTTTCGTCGAAAGTTTTAAATACACACCCCAAATTACTTAATACACACTCCTTACTCAATACACTTACCATTTAATTTCTCATTCTAATATTTTACTAAATACACAACCCAAATTACCTAAAATATCCTTAAACTAAAAAACCATGAAATACACTATTATTTAACTACATTAAGGCTACTATGTAATTTGATTAGTATATAATTGACCATATTAATTACTTGTGTTAGTTATTGGGAATCCATAAAGATTCATCATTGTTCCCTTCAAATAGATGCTTAGAAATATGTTTTGTATTATTTGAGTTCTCATTCACCAAACACTGAAACACCCTATTGATCAAGTATAAAATTTTGAGTCGAACATTCAATCAACATTGTATCAGTAGTTTCTCCACAATGGCAAAACTACGAAATTGTCATTGGATGGTCAAACAAATTAACAATTACAAAGTTTTTATACCTGTAAGTTTTATATTAGATAATAAATTGACTAATCTAACTTTTAGGGAAAAAAAATGAACTAAAAAGTGGGAGTAAAGCGATATATGTTTTAAAAAACACCCATTTAATTACAATTTATTTAAGGAAAATTTAAATTAGATGGTTTCTAACTTTACAATTAGATGGTTTCTAACTTTACTTCTTATTTTAAATGAGAATGTCATTTATAGAAGTAAATGACCATATTGATTACTTGTGTTAGTTATTGAGAAATCTATAAAGATTTATCATTGTTCCCTTTAAATAGATGCATACAAATAAGTTTTGTGTTATTTGAGCTCTCATCCACCAAACACCATGTTAATCAGTATAAAATTATGAGTTGAACATTCAACCAAAACTATATCAGTAGTTTCTCCACAGTGGCGGAACTAAAAAGTTGTCATTAGAGGGGCCAAACAAACTAACAATTACAAAGTTTTTTCACATGTGATGTTTTATATTAGAAAATAAATTGATTAATCATAACTCTTAGAACAAAAAATAAAATTAACTAAAAAATGAGAGTAAAGTGATATGTTTTAAAAACATTTAATGCCAATGATTTTGAAATTGTAAATATTAAGGTTTCTAATCTCATTTAATTATAATTTATTTAAGAAAAAAATTAAATTAGATAGTTTCTAACTTTATTCTTGTATTAAATTGGGAGGCCATGTATAGAAATTTGTACATAAATAGAATAATATAAGGAAAATATGACTATTTTTTTTTCTTCTAATGCATAGATGTCTGTTTTGGTCATTTAACCTACCTACAAAATCCAATTTGAAATATAAAATAATAGAGATGTGTATTAAGACATAGTATTAAGTGATTAGGGGTGTGTATTTAAAATTTCTCCTTATGAAAATGAGACAATGAACTTTTTAAATGCACCTTAGAATTGTCAATTGTGTAAGGGTGCGGCTATTGCCACCCTACATGCTCATTACACCCTACATATTAATTTCAATTATTAAATTTACTTATCTAACCCAATTCTGTTTCCAGAAATATCCTTATATGACATATCTAAATAAATAAATTAATTAACGAAAATATCTCATTTAATTTATAACAGTAAAAAAACTAAAATATATTAAAGTTTCTTAATGAAATCATAATCTGATTTATTTCCATTTTTTCTTTCAGTTTCAATGTTCTTCTATTTCAATCCATGTCAAAAGATTAGTAAGTTAACAACTATGAGCAATGAAGAAGAGATTGATTTTTTTTTTCGTGTTCTAAATTTATACTTTCAGCTTTCACAAAACGTATTGCAAAAATTTTGATGAAATTAACAGTAATAGTTATGTAAACTGAATAACGAATTAATTTTGAGGAGGCAACAAAAAGACAAAAAAATAGTAATAAATTTTAATTTGGGTGGAGAAGATGAAGATTGATGTTATTCAATGAGAAACTAAGTAGTCTTTGTATGCAATTAATTAGTTATGTATTTCGTTTTCCCTACAGATTTGTATTTTAGAAAATTAATATACTTATTAGTCATTTTACAGTTGGGTAATATAGTATTTCAATAATTCAAATGTCTGTAGGGTGAACTAAGAAAATTGTAGGGTGGCAATAACCGCACCCTTGTGTAATTGTCAATTGATAATTAACTATCAGTCAAACATTAATTGGCTAATGATAAAATTAATTAGTAATAAATATTATTTAACTAATAATAATTGGATACCAAATTTTAAATAATTTAGACCATTGAATATATGACTAATACAGTGACCTAAAATATTGAACAAAATATGTGTATGACAAAGAATTAAGTCAGTGGAAAAAAAGGTAACAACACTTTCTCACAATACTTTTTAGTCCCAATATCAATTCACCCCCCTCTCTCTCTCTCTCTCTCTCTCTCTCTCACTTGACCAGCTAGTGGCAAAGGTATGTGTTTGCCCCACTCCAAACTCTTCAACTGAATTGCATAAGCTTGTGTATTGTTGCTATGCTTCTTTCTTTCTGGGCAATTTCATTTAACTTCAGGTATAGTATTGAGTATTCCATGCTTATGTTTTGCATTACTGGACCAACACGCATATGTTTCACCTATTGGGTTTTTGGTAATGCAATTTTCTGAAAGATTTCTTCCTCATGGGACATCTCCAATATCAAAAAAATTGTCACCACAGGGTTGTCTATTCCTGTTCATGGTCTATATGAGGCTCATTCCAACTAGTTAATATAATATTAAAAAGTGTCTTTTCAATTCCTAACTGTTTGCTTCCCTCTTTCCAGATATGTTAAGAACGTAATGTCCCCAGTTTCTGAGGCAGTTTAGAAGCTGAGAAGGAAAGAGAGAGAGAGAGAACTTTGAGATTTCATATATATAATGCCAGTTCCACTTGCCCCATATCCAACACCTCCGGCACCTTATACACCACCACCTGCTACTGCTGCTACAAATGGTATTTCTCAAATCTCATATCTCCTTATTTGGCTTCAAAACAATGTCAATTTGTATTTTTGGTTAATTGGCTGCTGAGATAATGGACTTGAGTTTTCTTGGCATTGCACAAAATGTTACAAAATTTTATTTCTATTTTCCTCCCTTCTCTGTTTCTCTTTTCTTTTCTACAGTACTCGAACAAAAGTTCTTTTGCTGCAAAAGCTTTGTTCTACAGAAGCACTAAAGTTCATGGTAGTTCATCTGCAATGAAATTTGATTGCAGATATATAGGTTCAGACAGGATTGATGCTGCGTGTTAGTTTTCTGAATTGCATCAAATCTTTGTGAAATGTTGTATGCAAAAGTGATTCATTACATTTACCTCCCACCTACCTACGAACAAAACTTTGTTGTAATTCTTTAGGTGCACAAAGCCAGCTCGTCTGCTCTGGATGCCGGAACCTTCTACTCTATCCAGTCGGAGCCACCTCAGTATGTTGTGCTGTTTGTAATGCAGTCACTGCTGTGCCACCTCCTGGTATCTCTTGTTCTTGTCTGTTAATCTAGATTACATTCTCATTTGTTGTTCAATTCAGTTTGATCTATTTTTGGACCATAAATTCAGAAAGTCTAAGCTGAATCACCATTTATGTGTGATGCTGAATTATAGGCACAGAAATGGCACAGCTGGTCTGTGGAGGCTGCCACACCTTACTCATGTATATACGTGGAGCAACAAGCGTACAATGTTCTTGCTGTCACACTGTCAATCTAGCCTTAGAAGGTATTGAGTCGTTAATCGACAGTTAAATTGCTTTGTTAATTATGTTTTTTCGCTTCCCTCCTTCAGTAGTCAAAAAATTCTCTTCCCCAGTAACTAAACTATTGAAATCAATTGTGTTTCATTGACAGCAAATCAGGTGGCACATGTGAATTGTGGGAACTGCAGGATGCTACTAATGTACCAATATGGGGCAAGATCTGTGAAATGTGCGGTTTGCAATTTTGTGACATCCGTTGGGGTGAGTACAGAATAATCAATGTTAGTGAAGTAATGAGTTTCTGTTATTGATTTGCACATCACTTAAATATGTTCAAAAATTGCTTTTTTCATAGTGCATTACATACAAATACATGTGAGCTTATAGCTATATATTAGTTACATAGTGTATATACAGAAAATCATGAGGTTCCTCACTGATTGATGTGGTGTTGACTGCTCTCTCAGGTCTCGACGAGCACTACTGAACAGAAATTCACCAACTAAAGTTATCATACACCTAAAGCTGGCAAGTACAGATGCTACAACTTAGGTTTGCATCTTACAGTATCCCTAGTTTCCATGATTGCATCTCTAAGTGATAGCAGACCAATCTCTTGCTATTCACATGTATAGAGTTAATTTTTTCCTTGCGTGATCGATGGTCTTATGAATAATGTAGTAATGTAAGATTGGATGTATGAGAAGAATTCTACAAGCTATGATGAAGATTATGAGTGCATTGGATAAGGATAAAGTTCATTTTTCCTTCTACTTTGACAAGTCTAACTTTTATCTTGAATACTTTCTGCTGTTGAATTGTCAATTTTCGTCTAGAAATAATTGGTTAGCAGTCACCCTTTCAAAAAAAAAAAAAAATTGGTTAGCAGTCAATTAAGAAGCCCACAAATTGATCCAAGAAAATAACGATTGGGACCAGGAGATATTTTCTCAAGAGTAATTTTGAGGGTCTCTTGGATTGAGAAAGGGAAAAAGGAATCTCTTAAATAAGACAAGTGTTCTTGTTAAATCATACATGGATAAAAAAAAAATTCCAATGGAGAACCAGAATGAAACTATGGCAGAATTAGAAGAATTCTTAGCATGTTTATTAACATATTTGTGGATGCAATGCATTTGTTTCCCAAGTTATAACTAGACCATCATTATGAAAAGAGGAAATGAGAACAAATCAAAGTTGGCCTGTTGATGAGTTGGACCATGTACCTACTTAGTCATTAGCTAGGTATGAGATTTCGCTAGCCAAATGTGTTTTCTTCATCGAAACCGCGCGTCCACCCTTGAGGTCATCTTACAAATCTCATCGCGAATTGTTTGGTTATCAAAATTGTGCATACAAAAATAATCTTAAATTAAAGTAAATTAAAGTGAAATGAAGAGAACATCCTTAAATGAGTGGTTTCGATCATTGAGCTACACTGTTCTAGTCTAGCCACGCTGTCCACCAGCTATGCCCTAGTACTTTTCATACAATCCCCTAAACTACTTGGAAATTTTCCTCAACTACTCATCTCGCCCCCGGATTGCTCTCCTCAGTCTTCTGCTGATTTCATTTTTGCCTTCTCTCCAATCATGTCTGTACTTTTGTCGGTAAAAACAGTCCCAATGTATCTGAACTCACCTCGTGGGATCCTGCAAGCAACAAATATAGTGGATTACTGGTGGTGGGCCGGGGGAGACCTCCATCAACAATGCATTGCAAATTATGATCTTGTCTTAGCTTAACCCCACTGCCACGCTTTTCCAATTTCCCCCATATATCAACATCCTCCATTCCTCCTCCTCCTTTCGTAAGCTCTGTACTATAAATCTGGCACTGTTTAATCTTCTATTACTGTACGTTAGAAATAATTCAGGGGGAATGAATGAATGAATGAATGAGGCTAGTAGCCTAGTCTCATCGCGCTTGCGGAAAATAAAAGGGTTTTTGTCCATTTACACCATTTTTAAAGATTTTTTTTCCACTTACCTCACTAAATTTTTTTAATTCTCTCTTACCCAAAACACTCTAAGGAGGTATTCCCTAATACCCCATTAAGATTTTTTTTTTGTTTTTATTATTTTTTTAATACCATTTTACCCTCACATTTGTTACTTAGAGAGAGAGAGAGAGAGAGAGAATGGAAGAGAGAGAAACCATAGGGGACTTCGCCGGAGCCCCGTCACCGGGCGCCAGATTCCGGTCACCGACCGCCGGAATCCGGCAAACTTCGCCGGAATCCGGCAAACTTCGCCGGAATCCGGCAAACTTCGCCGGAATCCGGTCACCGACCTCTGCCCACTGGAATTTGCTGAAAATCTCACCGGAAAGGTTTTTTGCCCCCAATAGACGCCTATTGCCCTCTAATAGACGACTATCAGCCATGTATTGCCCCCCAATAGACGACTATCAGCCATGTATTGCCCCCCAATAGATGACTATCAACCATGTATTGCCCCCCAATAGATGTTTCGATTACCGAAATGGGAACTAATTTTCCTAAAATTACACAAATAAAACTTTGATTAAAGAAAAAAAAGATGAGATTACGTCAATTCAAAACGTCTATTGCCCTCCCAATAGACCTTTAACAAACCTCTATTGCCCCAACAGAAACCTTTCTTTTTCATTTTTTTTCCTTCCGGGCCTTCTGCCCCCATTTTACCCCAAAAAAAAGCAAAGGAAAGAAATAAATTGACTTGTGGCCCCCAATAAAACATTTTCCCCCCTTTTCATGCATTATATGCCTTCTGCCCCCATTTACTAAAAAAAAAAATTTAAAAAAAAAAAAAATCAGAACGACGCCGACCAATCCCTGACAGCAAAGCCCGGCGAAGTTGCGCATGGAGCAGACGCATCTCGAACCCAGATCATCTCCGGCCTTGAAATCGGAGCTTCCCTTGAACTCAGATTTACTCTGGAATCTCGAAATCCCGGCCTTCCGAAGAGGCCTCCGACGAGGCGTCCGGGTGGTGCAGCTTCGCCAGAGACGGAGTTATTACTGCTATAGCTACTGGCTCGGTTGGTGCCGGTTGAGTCGTCGTGTGTGAGCAACCACAAGGAGCGAGTATGGTGATCTGAGCTTGGTGGAGAGCGAACGCAAACGGAGCTTCGACGTTTGGAGACGGATCTTTGACACCGTAAAACCAATTTCCAAACGGATCGGGTTGGAGGCAAGCTACGGAGACGGCGACAGAGACGATGACGGAGGCAAACTAGCCAGTGACGTCGTCTGTCCGATTCCGACGAGGAGGGAGCGACGAGGAGAGAGAGAGAGAGAGAGCAGACGTCTGGTGTGAGAGAGAGAGAGAGACCGGATCTGAGGGAGGAGAGAGATGAGAGAGTGGCATCATGTAGTTTTTTAATTAGGTGAAGGGCAAAGTTGTCATTTCTCTTTAAATTGGGTTAGTGGGAATAAAAATATGTTGCTGGGGTAAGTGGGATAATTTTAGCTCATTTTGGGGCTTTTGGTCAAAGACCCTAAAAATTATGATTGAGATAGTTTATTTTAGGGTTAAATACTGTTTAGTCCATGTATTTTGTCTCTCTCATCGTTTCACTTCCTGATATTCTAATTTAATCTAAAAACTCTATGATCTCATAATTTCCCTCTAATAGGTCATTTCCGCGTCAAATTAGGAGTTGGTCTTAGGTGAAATGTCCAATATACTCCTCTGTTATTTCTTTTTCCTTTTTAATTTTTTTCTTTTTTTCTTTTTCCTTTTTAATTTCTGTTTTCCTTTTTTTTTTTTTTTCCTTTTTAATTTCTTTTTTCCTTTTTTTTTTTTCTTTTTTCCTTTTTCCTTTTTTCTTTTTCCTTTTTAATGACCATCATATCCTACTACATCAGTAGCACCACGTCGGCGAACCAATTCAGATCGACCCGAAACCCTAATTATTGTTCTCCACGCCGGCGGCCATTTTTTTTGTCCATCACTATTCTTCTTCTTCACTTCTGGTTTTGGTCAACTTGGCCATTAAAAACCACCATTTCAACCAGACCCAAAATCCAAATCACCATTTTGAGCAAGACCCAAAAACCTCAGAGTTTGAAAAAATGGTAGTTTTCAGTGAAAATTTTTCAAATTGAGGCCTAATGTGGAGAGAGAAAGTGGGATTTGAGTGGGAGAGAGAGAAGTAGGCTGTAAAAATAAGAAGGGAGTGGTTGAGCGGCGAATTTCCGAGCTGATTGGGATCTGCTTATGTTTGAGAGATGGCGTTGGCAACTATGGAGACGAGGGCGGATCCGCTAAGAGACAACGGATGGAGATGGCTTCAGAGAAGGTGAAGAAGTGATCGATCAGCTCCTAGCCTCTTGCTTTTGCTCGATGTCCATCTATACACCGCCAAGCTAGGTCTTTGCTGGGTTTGGTTTCAATTTGGGGAGAGAAACGAATGGGTTGTGGAGTTTGATCGGAATGGGATTGGTGGGTTGAGGAAGGAGAAAGTAGGCCGAACGAAAAAAAAAAAAAAAAAGGAAAAAAGAAATTAAAAAAGAACAAGAAAAAAAGAAGAAAAAGAAAAAAAGAAATTAAAAAGGAAAAAGAAAAAAGAAAAAAGAAAAAAAAAATTAAAAAGGAAAAAAGAAATTAAAAAGGAAAAAGAAAAAAAAAAGGAAAAAAAGAAATTAAAAAGGAAAAAAAATAACAGAGGGGTATATTGGACATTTCACCCAAGGCTAACTCCTAATTTGACGCGGACGGGACCTATTAGAGGGAAATTGTGAGGTTAGAGAGTTTTTAGATTAAATTAGAATGTCACAGGGACTGAAACGATGAGAGAGGCAAAGTATAGGGACTAAACAATATTTAACCCTTTATTTTAATATCACTAGCTAGATGATGAACCATGTATTTATTTGACATTGATCTAGAAAATGATCCGTTTTGGTATGAAACTTTATTGCATTATGAGAATGAGCAATGGTGGATCTAGGATTTGAAAATAGGGAGGGCTACATAATTTTTTTTAGTACAGTTATGCACAAGTGTGGGAATGAAAGAGTGGGGAGATGAGAACTTGAGAGTTCAAGTGTTCAAAGATTGAATTTAGTCAGGAATTTAGGCTTTTTTGGGAAGAAGAAGACGAAGAATGAGAATTTGTGATAGACGGAGAGAATGGGAGAGCCAGAGAGGAGTTTGACTTTGATAATTCGGGAGTTCGGGTGAGTTTCGTTAAACAAACATACATATAAACAAAAAATATACATTATATATATATAGGTTTTTTTTTTCAACCCAAAAGTGCCCTCCCCACCCTATACCTAGATCCGCCCCTGAGAATAAGTCGAAGTAACGTACTGAAAGAGAAACATTGCTAACTCTCTTCTGTATTGCATTCTTCATGTTCCATTTATACAAGCTCACATAAGTCATATTTCAGGTCTTTCATCCTGAAAATGTGCGAGACTGTAACTGAGACATGCATTAGGTTTAGCTAAAGCTGAAGATCGTGAATTTGAATTCATACATTTGCAACTTTCCGATAGAAGTTGAATTCCACGTGTTGAACTCTAGTGGTGGAGAAACATCCACAATTCCACATATGACCCATTTCCTAACAAATCATGAACCTCTAAAACTTATTATATCGTATTGTGCTATTGTTTTTGGATTGGTTGCTTTAAGTTTTATATATAGAATCATATAGATAATGATGATTTGATTCTATTCTAATGTTAGTTGAGTATTGCACAGTAGGACAGTGCGATATTATTCAAATTCCTGTGTATGAGTAGCTGTTTTTAACCGCTCGAGCTATTGGACTAAAGCTTGAAAGGATAGGAATTTTGCAAATCAAGTTTGATTACACTGGAGATTAGTGATTAACCCACACTCTTTAGAAAATAAAATTATTTCACCTAAGCAACAAAAGAAAAAAAAATCAAATGCAAAAAAAAAAAATAATAATAAAAATAAAAATAAAAACACACACACACACTCTAAGTCTCAGCAATACTCGCGGTTAGTTATCAACAATTGAGTTACAACTACTAATTTTAGGTGAGTTCTCAGAAACTCCTACGTACAAAAGAAAATCTTACACTACTAAACCAAATAATATTGAATGAGCTTAATGTTGGTTATATTTATTTTTTTAAAAAAATTATGAAAATGCTAAAATGCTAAAACTAAATTTCGTGCACTTGTTTAAAAGTGTGATCTTACAATTGGAAATTCTACACCAAATAGTTTTAGATCCATAAATCAAGCATTGGTTTGGTTCTTAAATATCTTCCCAAAGTTCTTACCTCCTCTATTTTTGTCGGCATCACATGTAGAAGACAAGATCGGCACTTTTGATCATTGTTAAAGACATCAACTTCAGCTCTCAAATTCTACTAGGTAGAATCCAAACAAGTTGGAGCTTTTCTATCCTGCATATATCTCTATTCAAAACGTCCTAATTCTGCTGTAACCTTCTTCAAAGCCAAATCTAATGGAACAGCTTGAAATAGTTAAGCTCCCATGCGCCTTTTTATTCGATGGAAACTTTCTCTTTTCACAATATTATAGTTTGGAAGCTAATCTTGATGCATAAATTGCTTGGTGCTGTCCAAATCCAGCCACTGCCTCTATTCCAAAAACCCTCAGATTTGATTCCTCTCTCTTTTAAGTTTTAACCCCCAAGTCATTTTCACTAGCGTTGTTACGTAATATCGAAAAGGCACATTCGTCTATGCTGATTGCTGTTGTTGATGACTAGATACCATCCCATCAAAGGACAGCAAGTTATCTGCTCAGACTAATCTGGTCCCAGGACCCCAATGTGTACGTCTGAGGTTCACTATGAATGTCTGCTACTGTTAGTACCATCTACGAGCAAGTTCGATGGTGCACATTGTTTTAGAGTTAGAAAATACAGGAAAATTTACTATGTTGTTCAGTGTTGAATGCCATAAGAAGCGTCGGACTAGGAGTTAACCAAACAATCAGTTGGCCGGTCCATAATCATTCATAATGGGTGTGGTTCAACGAGGTAGAACAACATGAAAATCCAAACCAAAATTGAATCTAGCATATTGCGGAAGCATCCAAGATCTTATATATAGTTGTTATGCAGAGCTCAGAACTCTGATTCAAAGTCTCAATACTCTTAATAAGTAAGATATCAACTAATTTCAAAGATCAGTAATTATTGGATTGGTGATACCCTAATCACAACCAACTTCAAAAGTTTGAAGACAACATTATCTGGATTGGTGATATTATTGAGTATATGTCACACCAGCAAAAGCCTAATTAGTATCTAAGGGTTAGCTATTGCTACTTAACACCAATCATTTGTGTCTTTAAACCCAATACACACCATTCTGAATGGTGTTTTTAAGCCACATTTGTGGTAGTGTAAGAACAGCATTTCCAAAATTTAAGGATGAATATGCAGACAAGCAGAACATCTACAAGAACCCAACGAGTCTCTACCCTTAGATGTGATCAGTAATTCAGGCAGAAAAAGTTTCCCATTAAGTTACTGATAATTATTTAAGTCGAGATGGAATGTTCCACCCAGGTTTACAAGAAAAACAAACCGCAATGCATGACAGGGATATAGTAAGAATAACAAGGGTTATTATCACAAATTGTACCTGAACTTATCCTCTATTTTATCGATGGTACCTGAACTTCAATTTTGATCACAACCAGTACCTGAACTTTTCGATTTCATTTTAAATGGTACCTAAGGCCACCTTCGGTCACTATTCCGGCCAAATCTAAGAAAACAAAAAATAAAAAAACAAGTTCAAGGCAAGTCTATTACCAAAAATTCATCACAATATATGATTGCAACCTTCGAAATCATCAAAAATCATCACTATGATGGCCTCCCATGCCGTTTTTAGTCGGAATAGTGACCGGAGGTGGCTCTAGGTACCATTTAAAATGAAATCGAAAAGTTCGGGTACTGGTTGTGATCAAAATTAAAGTTCAGGTACCATCGATAAGATTGATGTATAGTTCAGGTACCATTTGTGATAATAACCCGAATAACAATGTACTTCAATTCAATTACAAATGGTAAAAGATGAAACAAACATATGACATGGATAGCAAACTAACCCTTGACTTGTCTGACATTAGCTACCCATGCACATGAGTGATAATGATACCTTTGAGTTGGGCCAAAATGATCTGAAGGAGACATTCATAATTAACAGCAAAAGCTAGTATGATTACTTAAATGTTTCTGACAGTTAACACAGCAAACAAAAGCAATAAAGAAAGAAATGGACCACTGTAAAATTCAGAAACGTCCATATATCATTAACATGATCACCGGACTTAAACTCAGAATGTACAATGTGCGATAACTCCTAACTGTTTGAGCCAGATTTTGACAGCTTCAGAAAGATATTGTCGGTAAAGATTCCACAAAATCCGAAAGAATCATCAATCTCGACAAAACAAGACTTCAAAGGGTAAGATCAGTGATGTATCAATCCAGATCATAAGAGAAATATAAGTAAAAGTATTTCAGTTGATGCCAGCAGATCCCAAAATATCTTAATTTGAGTTCATACTGTAGAAAGCAAAGGACCTGAAGGACTAGAATATTTATGTTCTGGATATCACAGAGTTGCTAGAAATATCATTTTGGGCATAAGAAGGGGAGGCTCTGGTTGAAGTAAAATGAAGCAAAGACTCACAAACATTGATTAGCCACCATGCCTATCAGTCAAAGCTCTAATACAAGATTACAAGATATTTGCCTGGTATTGTTAGAATATGTGTTCAGCCACCTGCTTCCGGAACTGATAGTGGGGAAGTGCTGGTTCGGTTATTTCTTGTTCATCAAGAACAGTTTCTCCATGGTGCATTCCTAGGTTGTGGGTCGTAAGTGTGAGAAACTTGAGAACACAAGGGTGTATTGGATCTAGTTTGTGAGGGTGAACCGTGAATTGTTCATTCCTCTCTCGCAGACATAGGCAAGTTTGCCAACCATATCTGTTTTTGCTCAATGCCTGGATATTTAGATCTCCTTCGTATAAACATGGGAAACAAAAAGTTGGCGATATAGAATCTAGATGGAGTGTTCGAGCCATGATGGATACAGGATAAGTAGAGGAAGTGAGAGTGTTACGTCTTCAACCCTAATCCATTTAGATAGGCATTGCCTCCAGATCCCATTAGGAGCAAGTCTTCCATTGATCAATCATAACAAGGTAAAATCCCAATAAATATAGGATTGGGTAAAATCTTCTAAAAAAAATCTCAACCATTTCCCTATTGTGTTCTTTTCAACTCCACTTATCGCCATGTTAAGTTTCTAGTGAGCATTACTAGCTCTTCTCTTTCCTCATCGTGACCTTTTCAACTAGAAACTTCAGAATACCAAGACAATTCGACCATTAGACTGCTCAAAACTTTCATCAGTCACTCAAGTTTTTCCCTTTCTTGTTCATATATCATTTCAAATCCTTTTAAGATAACATTGCTCAACACCAACCCATCACTCAAACGAATCAAGCACCTATTATCAAAAGGAACAACCAAAACACCCCATAACTATTGTCAACCATCGTAATGCATTTATTTAGTTTCCCTTGTAGACATCCCAACAACTAAACATGTCTTGCCTTATATTGCTACAAAACATAACATATGCCAAACAATGAACGCCTCTTCGGTAACTCAATGATTCACAAATTCAAAAACCGAGTCCTATCTGTAACTGAAACAATCATATCATTACTCTCTTTTAAACTACATTTTATACAACAGCTCAATAGACGACTTATTCATACACCAGAAGGATGTTTTAACAGTCATCCACCAATCCAATGTTGTCCCAACCTAACCATCCGTGGTCCCAACCCTCTAACAACAAGCTCACACAAATGATACATATATAACTTTAGTGCTAAATTTCCAACAGTTTGTTATCAAAGCTCAACAATCTTGTTATGAGATCCAAAAGATAGCCATTCAACCAGTCAGGAAATATACAAGTCCAATGAAGTTGAGACCATTTAGTACGAATAACTGGAGGGGCTCAAATAAAAATCAAGGCTTAACAATCTTGTAATGAGGTCCAACAGATGGCCATTCAAACAGTAAATATACAAGTCCAATGAAGTTAAGACCATTTAGTATGAAAAACTGGACAGGCTCAAATATCTCTAGGACTTTTCACAGTTGCACTTGCCATGGTACAATCCCTTACACTCTCTGCTATTTCCCTTTCATCAATAAATTTTCACAGTTTCACTCTAGTTAAAACTTTAACAAAGCATAAGTTGTACCAATAATAATATTTGCCAGTAACATAGTTTGTTTTGCTCAACAAAGCAAAGACATTCAAACAAGCCATTTTAGGATTGGTGCATTTGCTCACATAATTTGTTTTGCTCATCAACAAAACTACTAGTGCCATGATATTCCTAGTTGGCATTTTAGGTAACAACCTTGACAATGCAAGTTAAACCAGTGCTCAACCAACTAAACACTCAACTGCTACTTAGATTGGCAAGGGATACCTACAATTCAAATATAGTTAAAACAATTTTCCAATCAGTAGCCAACTATTTCAACAATCAAGTATTCAGAGTAAAGAAAAATTTAGGGCAAGGGATACAACATACAGATGTCATATTTTACTCAGTAGATCCTATTTCCAAAATCAAGTATTCTACATTGCTTATTCATCACCCAATGCCAACTCCAATGCATAATCATCTCTTTCCTGCGGCATAAACAACATTGTACACATGCAAAATATCTCCCGACAAGCCAGTAGGAAGGCTTTTTTGCACTCAGCATTGCTATATGGTACTGATTCAGAAAGACAACTTAGACAATTGGACCCCGTGCAAAATATCTCCCGAATTGAAGCCAGTATACCTGGAAGTACCATAAATGTCAGCATTCTGTGATTTTGATAAATGGAAAGACAATTAGAACAAAAATAATTGTGAGAGGAGAGAGAGAGAGAGAGCTAATTTCGGTGGGTAAGGACTTGAGGGTCAGTCAATTGCTAGAGCAAACATTTGTGGGAATCAATGGCATCAGACTGAGGCATACACTGATTCAATGCTATATGAGAATTCCAATGAATGCATTTTAATTTTATTCTTTTTATTCAAGTCCTGAAAGTGAATGGTAGATCTCTGCACATCCTCATCTTGTGTTTCTACTTCAAGATCAGATGATGGAAAACCCACACAGAGAAGTGCATATCCCTGTATTTCAGGCAAAATTATAACACGTCATTCAGTTTAAAACTTTTAACGCATAATGTCTCATTACCAATTTCCAAAATATTTCAAATAATCATCAGTTATGTTCTGAACTCGTCTGTGAGAACCAGGCACAAGAATTCATCGATTTTAGGGGATGGATTGAGACCCCGTAATTTTCCCAATTCTTTCCTACTATATGGATTTATTTGTTCAACATTTGCTACATCAACTGAGGCAGACAACTAAAGAAACCAGTAGGCATTGCGAAATTCATACTAAACCTCAAAAAAATACATGCCTTTGATTTCAATTCAGCCGATATCCCTAGTGCCTGAGGCTGGTTAAGTTTTCCAGACTTCACACGTACAGCACAACTAGTACAACAACCTGCCAAGTATAATCAAATCAAATTGTAATACACCCCAGAAAAACAGAGGCCTAATACAAAACCACTCCTATTCTTTCTTCTTCTTTTGAGAAGAAAACCACTCAAATTCAAACAGGAACTTAAAAAACCATACATTACTCTATTATTATAGTCTACGATTTTCAATCCACCGAAACACATTACTACTCGGAAATGAAATGAATCAATACCGTGCCGGCAAGCGAATGGAAGAGTGATGTTCTGTGCCTCAGCAGTGTGCAATATGTACTGATCCTGAAAATTTTACCATAATTTACTAGGCAATACTGAAATTTTAGCAGCAAATGAAGAACAAACAGGTTATTATTATTATTTTTTTACCTCTGGGACGAAGAACTCGTGTACGACGCCGCGTTGTCTGTCGTGGACGGTGACTTTGTGCGTCGGGACTGAAGCAGAGTCGCTACTCGTTCGGTCGTTCACTTCTACGGGCATTTGGAGCTCCGACGACGTCGTATTGCGGCGCCATTTTGTTGTATTGGAGTGGCGAACGGTGGTGCTGGTCGGCCAAGTGATTCGGCGGCCGAGCGTGGGCTTCCGGTAGAGAGGAATGCAGGGGTTGCAGGGAATGGCGTGGTCCATCGGATTTTCGCTCTCCAATTCTGGTGGCCGGGTTTGCCGCGTTGGAAATGGAGGGAGAAGAAGATAATGAAAACGGGTGGTGATGCAGTGCCTGCGTCTGTACCGGCTCAGCCATGTGGATGAGATACCGGGACCGTTGGATTGCGTAATTGTCTGATATACCTTTGGCAGTTTCACTACTACAACAGCATTTTTGTGAATCTTTACACCATCGTGACTTTTATTACTTTTTTGGTAGTTTCTAATCAAACCTCTTAATTTATTATCAAGACTTCCTATAATTTTTTGTAAAAATTTATTTTCAACTTTGCCCCTTCTAAAAATCATGAGTCATCGTAGGAGAAGAGGATAATCTCAATTTTCCGGAATTGCAGAGATCATGAGAAAATCTCGTTCCATTTAACTATAAGCCAAAGAGATTCATCAACATGCATGCAAAGCTTTGCTTTTGTTCAACTTAAGCTCTTCATAATCAGCAATGTGTAGCTTCCGTAAATATTCAAACTTGTTGTCAAATCTGAGATTGAAGTATGACCCCAGCAGCTCAATTAATTGGCTGGATGATCTTTAGATGGAAGGAAAACATGCTATACTACATGTTCTATGAAATTATATAGAATTATGGAATCAAGATATTATTATAATCCGCATTTAGTTTTATTTTCATTAATCAAGTTAATAATTATACATGTATCTATATATATTTATTTATTTTTTGAAAGAAATGTATCTCTATATATATGTCTCTGCATAATTTTACACTTGATATAATGCAAATGTTCTTGATTGTGAATATGTGATTTACATTGAAATGTTTATCATTGAGAAATACTGTGAATGACATAATGAATGTTTACCTTTCAAATATGTGTTATACATATTGAAATTCATTATGTTACTTGATCTTCTGTATGATTTTCTGATATTATATGCTGCCAAAGTGGCTATAAACATGAAATTCCTTAAGAATCAGATATATCATGATAACACTGTAAACTAGACAAATTAAGTTTCACATACCTCGTGCTGTCAAAATGGCTTAGTATACAAGAAACTATATGTTTTGTCTATTTTACACCAACAACATCATGAAACTTAAAATTAAATTGATATTTATTTCCAAAGAAATCCATATCAAACATTTGGTTTTCATGATTGTGCATATGCAGAACATTGATCATTTGGATATCATTAAAGATCAGTATGCCACAAAGGTTGCCAGATTCTTGAATATGATTGAGTTTCTTTTTTCTGTTCATATGACTTTAGTTTAAATGAATGTTCAATTTATGAATTTTCATTTATTTTGGGACTTGAAAACAATTATGGTATTCAGATAAACTAGAATGTTTTAATGAATTTACTTCATATGCAGCTATGCACTTTCCTATGAGCATTAGTCATATTCAATTTCTGAATGGCTTAAACTTCAAGAAGTGGAAATGTGACATTGAGCTAAATTTGGGAGTTTTGGATTATGATCATGTGCTGAAGGAGGATCCACCTGAGGATTTGACACCAACTGTAAGCAGGGGAAACTCAGGGCACTGAACATGTCTGTTGAGGATCCATTCCTGGTTTACATGATATTGTATTCACTGCCAGAGGAATATGATCATTTGAAGACATTTTACAAAACTCAGAAAGAAAGGTGGAGTGTAAATGAACTAATCTCATTTTGTGTGGAGGTTGAGGAAGAAATTCTAAAAAAGGGAAAGGATGTATCAGTTAACCTGATTAATAAGGCACAACACACAAGAAGAAGTTTGGGAACAAGAATCACAAAGGGAGCACCTCCAAACTTGCTGTTAAGACTGACAACAACAAGGGTAAGTCCTCTAAACCTATGGGTGTGATAAAATGTTTCTTCTGTAAGAAACCAGGTCACTTTAAAAAAGATTGTGAGGGTTTCAAGGCTTGGTTGACTAAGAAAGGTACTTTTTTGTCAAAACCAGTTTTTAATTTGGAGTCAAATTTTTTTATGACTGACAATTCATGGTGGTTTGACACTGGCTCACCAATACATATTGTCAATTCACTGTAGGGATTATCCAGTATAACAATCCCACATAAAAATGAGACAAAGGTGTGCATTGCAAGTGGTCAAAAGGTGGCTGTAAAAGCTGTAGGAATTGTCAAGCTTGTATTTAGGAATAATTTGTATTAGAACTAAATAATGTTAATTGTATTCCTAGTATTAGTAGGAACTTGATTTTTGGTTCTCAGTTTGTATCAAACAATGGTTTCAAATTCTCTAGTGATAAGAAAGTTATGTTATTCTATTATAATTCAAAGTGTTTTGGAGAAGCAAAAATAATAGATGGTTATTGGTTTGTTAACTGTACGTGTTAGTGCAGAATCTGTGTCTAGTCAAAATAAAGAAATTTTTATGTTGTCTAAGAATCCTACTGCTAAAATGAAGTTTAATCATGATTGTGCATTCTTCTTGTGGCATAAAAGACTTGGCCACATTTCAAAAGAAAGATTGAAGGATTTGGTTAAACAACAAATTTTGCCACCCTTAGATTTTGAAGATTTTGTGACTTGCAATGACTGTTTAAAAGGAAAAATGACTAACTCTAGGAAAATAGGTTCCAAAAGGAGTGATAATTTACTTGACTTAGTGCATACTAACATCTGTGGTCATTTTCCAGTCAACACAATTTGTGATAATTGCTACTTTATCACCTTTATAGATGATTTTTCAAGATATTGTTATCTTTATTTAATTTCTGAAAAATCACAAGCCTTGGATACCTTTAAGATCTTTAAAAATGAGGTTGAGAGACAAACTGGTAGACTCATTAAGGTTGTCAGGTCTGACAGAGGAGGTGAATACTTTAGAAAATACTCAGAAAAGAGACAACACAAGGGTCCATTTACACTGTATTTGCAAGAATGTGGTATTGTGGCACAATAGACAACTCCATACAATCCTCAGCAAAATGGAGTTTCAGAGAGAATGAATAAAACCATAATAAATATGGTTAGAAGCATGATTTCGAGGTTTGGTTACCAAATTTATGTGGGGAGAAGCATTGAAGACTGCAAACTACATTTGTAACAGAACTCCAAGCAAAGCAGTTTCAAAGACTCCATTCGAGTTATGGTGTGGCTATAAACCAAGCTTGAACCATTGTTGTGTGTGAGGATGTAAAGCATAAGCTAGAGTGCATAATGTAGAAGCTGTTAAAATTGACTCTAAAACAGTGAGTTCCTACTTCATTGGTAATTCTGAAAAATCAAAAGGATTCAAGTTTTATTGTCCAGGTAGAGGGACTAGAATTGTGGAATGTCATAGGGCCACATTTTTTTATGAAATGCTTTATCAACAAGAAAGTGTGGATGATGACATGGATGTAAACTCATCAGATAACAAATTTGAAGACTAGTTTGTTTATCCTTGTTACTATGATGAAACTGGTTACTGTGGTGAAACTGAAAATAATAGTGTTGATGCTGAAATGGAATTATTCCCATTACATGAACAAAGTGGACATGAAGCACAACATGATCACAATGATCAAGTTATAGGTATTGCAGGACAAGAAGCACAAAATGGTGAAGTAAGTGGTGTAGTTTAAGCTGAAAATGCAGAAGTTGCAGAAGCTGTTGCGGTGGTTGCAGAACCTAAAATTGCACAACCTATAGCTTTGAGAAAGTCTAGGAGAACAAGAAGGTCAGCAAGCCCTGATGATTATCACATATATCAGATAAATGCAGAACCTGATTTAGAAGAAGAAAGTGATCCTATATCAGTTAAACAAGCAATGCAATCTGTGAACAGTGCCAAATGGAAGCAGGTTATGGAAGATGAGTTGCAAAGCAAGGCAAAGAATGAGGTATTGTTTTTGGTGGATAGAACTGATACTTGCAATCCTAAAGGCTGTAAATGGGTTTTCAAGACCAAAAGGGATGCAGATGGGAATGTTGAAAGATATAAGGCAAGGTTGGTTGCACAACGTTATAATCAGAAAGAGGGAGTTGATTAATTATAATTATACATTTTCACCAGTTTCAACAAAGGATGCCTTCAGGGTACTCATGGCCCTAGTGGCACATTCTTGAATAGGAATTTAAATGAAGACATCTACATGTTACAGCCTGAAGGGTTTGTGGAAGATGAAAACAAAGTATGCAAACTCAGAAAGTCTATATATGGACTTAAACAAGCCTCCAGACAGTGCCTGCGTTTGTACCTGCTCAACCATGTGGATGAGATACCGGGACTGTTGGATTGCGTATCTGTCTGATATAACCTGTCACTCCTTTGGCAGTTTCACTACTACAACAGAATTTTTGTGAATCTTTATTACTTTTTCGTTAGTTTCTAATCAAACCTCTTAATTTACTAAATTTTATTTGCAACTTTGCCCCTTCTAAAAAACATGAGTCACCGTAGGAGAAGAAGATAATCTTAATTTTTCGGAATTGCAGAGATCATGAGAAAATCTTGTTCCACTTAACTATAAGCCAAAGAGATTCATCAACATGCATGCAAAGCTTTGCTTTTGTTCAACCTAAGCTCTTCATAATCAGCAATGTGTAGCTTCCATAAACATTGAAACTTGTTGTCAAATCTGAGATTGAAGTATGACCCCAGCAGCTTAATTAATTGGCTGGATGATCTTTAGATGGAAGGAAAACATGCTATACTAAAATTGATTTACATGTTCTATGAAATTATATAGAATTCTGGGATCAAGATATTATTATAATCCGCATTAAGTTTTATTTTCATTAATCAAGTTAATATTTATACATGTGTGTGTATGTATGTATGTATGTATATATATATATATATTGAAAGAAATGTATCTCTATATATATGTCTGCATAATTTTACACTTGATATAATGCAAATGTTCATGATTGTGAATATGTGATTTACATTGAAATGTTTATCATTGAGAAATACTGTGAATGACATAATGAATGTTTACCTTTCAAATATGTGTTATACAATATGATGCACGGAAACGCGAAAATGCCCGCGCTTCCCATTTCGGAACCGGAAATAGGTCGGAAACGCTAGGAAACGCGTATCCGAATTCGGAAACGGTTTGGAAACATCCGTATCCAATGTGGAAACGCCAGAATGTAAATAAATAGGAAACGTGGGGGTAATACTAACTTTTTACTTGTAAAAATTGAAAAAAAAAAAAAAAGACCTGGATCGAGAGCGAGGTCGCGTCTAGGTCTGTTTATGGAAGATGAGTTGCAAAGCAAGGCAAAGAATGAGGTATGGTTTTTGGTGTACAGAACTAATACTTGCAATCCTTTACGCTGTAAATCGATTTTCAAGACCAAAAGGGATGCAGATGGGAATGTTGATAGATATAAGGCAAGGTTGGTTGCAAAACGTTATAGTCAGAAAGAGGGAGTTGATTATAATTAGACATTTTCACTAGTTTCAACAAAGGATGCCTTCTGGGTACTCATGGCCCTAGTGGCACATTTTGACTTGGAGCTGCATCAGATGGATGTCAAGACAACATTCTTGAATAGGAATTTAAATGAAGACATCTACATGTTACAGCCTGAAGGGTTTGTGGAAGATGAAAACAAAGTATGCAAACTCAGAAAGTCTATATATGGACTTAAACAAGCCTCCAGATAGTGGTACATGAAGTTTGACAAGGTAATCACTGATTTTGATTTCTTGGATAACAAGTCGGATGAATGCATTTACACTACAAAAAAAAATTCAATTGGCCACGGCGCAAGGCCGTCGCCGAAAGCCAAATTGCCGTCGCCAATGACCAACGGCGACGGCTAGGCGACGGCAATGTCGCCGATGTCGTTGGTGGCGTCGCCATTGCTATTAGCGACGGCAATTTGGCCGTCGCATGAACTTTGGCGACGGTATTTACGCCGTCGCAAATAGCAATGGCGACGCCACCAACGACATCGGCGACATTGCCGTCGCCTAGCCGTCGCCGTTGGTCATTGGCGACGGCAACAATGCCGTCGCAAAATGCATATCATTGATTAAAAAAAAACCTGGCATGCAATTTTGCATACCAGATTTTTATTTTTGGAGCAAAAGAAGCTAAATAATAAATTTTATATAAAATGCACCAAAACATGAATACCAGATTCAAATACATATATAGCTGATAACCCTGTTTGATCAATTGAACAACACTTGTCATCAACCAGAGAACAAAAGAAAATAGGGAATTGGCCCAACACAGTACAACACCTTCTCCAATATTAGTGATGATTTCTGCACATTTCCAATGAGAGATATTATTGATCGCTGCTGAAGATTGACAACAACAGAACTAATTACACTAAATAGAGCAGCTAGCTAGTGAGCATGCACAATTCATCAAAAACATCACTATATATATGTATAAATGTTCCAACAGTACCATATACAAGTTTCAGATGCTATTGTAATTGAACTTCAATGACATCCACACACCAATATAACAGCTTTCAATAATTGTGAAGTCGAAAATGAGTTCCAGAAGCTTTGTAGACAGTTCATACCTCTTTGCATCATTAGACGACACCAAGTAATTCTGACCCAGCCATATGTAAGAAGACAGATCATCAATGAACAAATATAGACAAAAAAAAAATATACAGTTACCATAAGTGTGACTGGTGAGGAGCTCAACGTCCAATAAAAGATGACTGCAACAACAATACCATATGAAAGTACTTAAACCTATAGTTCACACAAGGCAAACTGTTCACAACTTATTGAAGACTTATGAGATGGATTCATTTTTATATAAGTACCTTTCAACATAGAGAAACCAGTTGTAGCAAAGCTACCATTGGTTCCAAGCTCCTCTTTCCTAACCTATAAGCAAAACAAATGTTCAAAAATATAGCAAAGCTACCATTGGTTCCAAGCTCTTCTTTCCTAACCTATAACGCAGTGCATACAAATAGTAAGAAAAATAAGCAAGTTCAGGACAGTGAATATATATCAAGAAAAATAAGCATCAACTCTCATATATTCTAAATTAGTTGCAGATTTAAGAAGATACACAAATTCCTAAATTAAAAAAAGAAAAGAGATGGCACCAGACCTTCAAGGCTTTAAGTATGTAATCATGTGCTACTCAAAAGCCTTATTCTTTCATTTCCTGCCAGAACATATGTAAACGAAGGATGTCAATGCATTCAACACTGCTACTTGGTTCAATTATATAATACCAAAAACATAAACTCATTGAAAGAAAACTTACAAATCTGGACTGTTAGAAGTTTTTTCATTGATAGCTCCATCGTATGGAAAGAAATCAGGTTGAAGTTTCAAAAACCCCTGACAAATAGCATTACTAACTTTTCTTGTATAGTTTAACAACTCTTAGGAATGGCAATACCCATATAAAATGGGAACGGAAACATGGAGAGGGCTGAGTCATTATTACAATTAATTGACATCAGCTCTTCTAAGTTTTTTTTATTTATTCCAAACATCCAATATGTTTGAGTTCATTGGTCCACTTATTAGCAACTTTAAATTACTAAAATCACATCTTTAGGCTATTGTATGGTCTTATTGAATTCCACCCAAATAATCATCCATACTCAGGTTCATACTCCTAAACACAGACAATGAAATTCAACCATACCTATCATCCTTCGTACACTACAAAATTAACATTCAAACCATTAGGTACTGAATTGCATTCACAGGACTATAAAAATCTGAAACAATGTAGGGAAGTCACATACGAAAGCAACTACATATTTAACAAACAAAGTTAAGAACTGTGTGTACCATCTGCATCATGAGGAGGGCGAGCACCACTAGAGATCTTCCCTTGTGTCACAAATGGAGGAAATGCCTGAAGCTGTGAATCTGCAATATTTACACCAAACCATAAATACCACTGAAAAATGATCAAATCTAGCACCGAAACTTAAAACATAGCAACTGAGCTAGAATGTAGATAAATTCAACTCATATCATAATAGGTGCATTGCTCATCTAGTCAAACAATACAACATTCACAAATATGCTTATCCTTTTGTCATACCAATCAATAAACCCTCGCTACTGAAAATTCAAATTGCAAACTAAAGATTTTAAACTTTTAACAACATGAACACTGCATTGCAGAAAGGTAATTAAAACTCACAGGGATAACCCTTTGCACAAAGGGAATGATTTGAACACACGCAAATTGAATTGCATGTTCTCCAACATCCAGTTTGCTCCTGCACCATCACAACACACAATTCAATCCACTACAATTATCAAAAACCCAAAATGAATGTGAGAACCCATGAAATCGATTTACCTCATTGCAATTTTAAGCAGATCACTGCCTTGCATACCTCGCCCTGCAAAATTATAATCCAATTGACCAAACATTTCCATGACCAAACATAATTATCCGATCCAATTGACCAATTCCATTTGACCATTTGTGTCTTTCATACACTGATACACAGAGACACAGACTCATATAAATATATAATCATTATTCATTAATCAAACAAGCCACCAGGCCACAAAGCAATTTCCATGCCTCTCTGTCTTTCAACGAAGCAGCCAAGCAATCAAGCATATAAATTATAATTAAAAAAAAAACTGATCAAGCTGCTTAGCTGCATATAAATATATAATCAATTAACCAAAGAAGCCACAACCCACAAAGCAATTTCAATTTTCAAATGAAGACTCACAGATTCACAGTCCGCACGTTCTTAGTTTCTCACCTCCTTCCTCCTGTCTACTCCGACTGCTCGTCTTCCTGAGTTCCGGCCTCCGCTTTCCCCAAGACTCCAACTGTCCAAGAGTAAGATTTAAGACTATTTAATCAAAAACAGAGAGTTAGTTACTGAGATTGGGTTGAAAATTGAAATAATTGGTTACTTGACTTACTGGGTTCATGAAATTTGAGATGAGGGACTGAGGGAGATTGAGAGTTGTGAGATGAAGGCGGCTCTTGGTCTTAATCAATCAATCAAAACATTCAAATAATCAAATCTATTAACTGGAGATCGATGGGTCGGAGACCAACATCCCAACAATGAAGCATAGAGAGAAGGTTTACTTACAGTGGGTCGAAGCAAAGCCGTGGGTCGGCGGTTCAGCGGTTCGAGATTACGAATAGGAAGACTGAGACTGAAAGGCTGAGGGAGTGAGATGACTGACTGAGAGGTTAGAGCTAGCTTAGAGATAAGGCCGAACCGTCGAACTTTGCGGTGGGTCGGCGGCGACTGAAACTGAGGGACAGAGGGAGTGAGTCGAAGAGAGGCTGAGGGTCAGGGTCAGTCGAAATCTCGAAGAGAGGCTGAGGGAATGAGGGATTAGGGTTAGCGACTTAGATTTAGGTGGGATCGTAATCCCCTGCAACAAACATATCGTAAGCATATTATTTTACTACGGCTAACTCTTTCCGAAGTAAACCATTGGGTTTGCCACGCCCAGTGGCGACGGCAGTTGTTACCGTCGCAAATATTTTACACAATCGCGACCCCTCAGTTTTTGCCGTCGCAAAAGAGGAGGCATTAGCGACGGCAATTGAAGGCCGACGCAAATTGGTGAAGCTAATACAATTCTTTTTTGTAGTGTTATCTGAAAACTAGTGGAAGTAATTTTATCTTTCTGATAGAAGGGATAGAAGAAACTATGTTTTGGGATTGTCTCCCTAAACTAGAGATTACAAGGGATAGAAGAAACTATGTTTTGGGATTGTCTCAAAAATATTATATTGATAAAGTGCTTTATAGACTTGGTATGCAAGGCTGTAAACAAGGAGAGGCACCTGTGTCTAAGGGAGACAAATTGCATAAAGGTCAATGTCCAAATAATGCATTGCAAAAGAAAAATATGGAAAATGTGCCCTATGCAAGATTGGTAGGGAGCTTAATGTATGCTCAGGTATGCACAGGACCTGACATATCGTTTGTTGCAAATATATTGTCAAGGTGTCAAGCAAACAAAGGTGTTGAGATATTTGAAGAGGACCAGAGATTATATGCTGGTTTACAGGAAGATTGAAGGTCAAGAATTTGAGATAAAAGCATATGCAGATGCATCATATAAATTTAATATGGATGACCTGAAATCCACTTCAGGTTACATTTTGTTTTTAGCTGGAGGAGCAGTCTCATGGAAAATAGCAAAGCAAAGTTTGACAGTAACTTCAACATTCCAAGCAGAATATATAGCAATCTTTGAGGCAATTGGACATGCATTATGGTTGAAGAATTTTGTGTCTCAATTGAAATTGGTTGAATCTGTTGAAAGACCTATGACTATTTACTGCGATAATGCATCAGCAGTGTTCTTTTCAAAGAACAACAAAAGGTCATCAGGATCCAAGAATATTGATGTGAAGTATTTTGTTGTTAGAGAAAGAGTCAAACATGGTGAAATAGAAGTGGTTAAGATTGGTACAAAGGATCAATTGGCAGATCCTTTAACAAAAGCTTTGCCAGTGTCCAACTTTGTTGAACATGTCAAAACTATGGGAGTTTTGAAAAGTCTAGATGTTGAAGTGAACTAATAGCATTTGTACTTAAAACTTAATGTACTGTGATTTTATTTTTTCATAATGAATAAAGCAATGTAGTTCATTCATGTTCATATATTTCATTCATCGTTTGCTGTAGAATCAAGTTGTACAAACTACAGTGTGCTGTTAATGACACAACAAATTTGCAAACAGATGATATTGAGTATGAAATAGATTTCAGTTTTCAATATTATATTGAAATTTTGGTAGGACTATATATATGCCTATATGAAGATGATTACTTAAGTTTAGGGGTATATTACTACTGTGTTTTGAGGGAATTCATGTGGTTTTATTTATTGCAATGTGATCTTGGAATGTTGGTGATTTGCTAATTCACCAAGACATTCTTAGGTTCGTTATTGTTAAATATAGCTGACAGAATTTTGAAACAGATTGTTAATGTGAATTGAACTCAAGGTGCATAAACTGTGTTATATAGATACCTAGATTCTAAACAATGTCAAGTTCAGTGAGAGATTGTTAGATATCTTAATGAACAAGACATTATATAAAGCTGAATGTAGATATATGTATGACTAGTTTTTGAGTTCAAGCATTGAAATAAGTAGAGAGACTATAGTAAATCATATTTGGTCCTACTTATAATCTGTTAGAATTATGAAATTCAAATAAATGTAGTTATGAGGTATTATTTGATGTTCAATTTGAAAATACAGTTAACATATGATGACAGTTTCTTGATGGAAGAAACTGAAGTGAATGACTAACTGTATATATGTCAGATTTGGTCCTTGTTGATACACATGTTGTTTTCTCATTCTGAAATAGTCCCATCAACTGAAAGAGAAAAATAAAGGTGGAATCAGGAGAAAAACCAAATTGACAACTCGAGTGGTTCAAGTAAGATTGTTATTTACTTTCCTAAAATGTATTACACAGATGAGAAATTCTACAATATCTTAACATATGACATGCATACAATTGCCTTAAAGTGGTAAAATGAGTCATCAAAATAGTAATATTAGTCCTCAAAATGATAACATGAGTTCTTAAAGTGGTAAATTTTTTTAGTTACCACATGAGTCCTCAAGTGGTAAAATGAGTCATCAAAGTGCTAAAAATAGTTGATGTATGATAAATATTAACATACCATAGCCTTACCCTTACACAGATAGTTTAATTTCATGTATTCAATTTGAGATAGTTTAAAATATTCAGTGTGGGGAATTCACTGCAATGATTTGTTTGCAATTAAAATTTGCTGTAGTGATTTGTTCATAACTATGATTTAGGATTTCAAACATCCTTGTGCAGTTCCTTATCAAGCTATTTATCTAAGGGATCTTATAATTTTGAATCATTTGATGTCTTTGTTGGTCACTTTGCTGTTGAAAGACGATTTGGGTACTTCAATAGGTTGGCAAAAATGTCTTCTTGTTGTTCTTTTAGGTCTCATGGCCGAAAAAGATGGCATCAGTGGGGTGAAGCAAACGTAAAGATTCAGAAATGGAGGTTTCTTCCGACATGCTGCTAACAATGAAATTTTTTTTAGAGGGTAAAACAGGAAATAAATTTTTTACAAAAATTAAGGGAGGTCTAGATTACGGCAGTCAATAGATCGTGTTGGGTCAGGTTCGTGTTGAGTCAAGGTATTTGTTGTGTCACAAGAGACAAACCCAAACCCAAACCCAACCTATTTAATAATTGTATCAAAAATTTAAACTCAAGCCTAATGTATTTATTAAACGGGGTACCTGTTTCCAACTCGCTTAACCCATTTAATAAATAGTTCGTATCATGTTTGACAAAATGACCTATTTAAGGGTTAATATTGCGACCCATCTAACTAAAAAAATATAAATTGATTAAATTCACTAGAGAATTGATAGCGTTAACGATGAAGTGGTAACCCTAGTTAAAATGAGAAAAAGACTTACTTAACCTTTATATACATATAATATTACTTTTTCTAAATGGCACATTTAAGCAGGTTATAAATAATATATAACCCAACTTATTTAATAAACGGGTTATACGGGTTCACTTCGTGCTAGTGGAATTACTCGCGGTCGATCCGTTTATTAAATGGGTCATAGTGGGTTGACCCGCAGCCGACTCGTTTTTTAATTGTGCGGGTTTTAAGTCATATTACTGGGTCGTGTAGAAATTGACAGCTCTAGGCTAGCTAGATAGCAAATTTAGAGGTCTGACTAGAATTACCCTTATTTTTTTCTTCTAAAAACTTTATTACTTGTGAGAATTAACCCAACATAGATAGTACATCTTTAAGCCGCAAAGGGCTCAATCGATAAAAGAATTATGAAATATTTTTTCAAGTTGAATAACATATCTTAATCCATTGATGCACCATAATAAATGTGGTGCAGTGCATGGCTGGGATTGTAAAAAAATTTAAGGATGAAGTTCAATATATTCTTTTTAGATTGATACAAGAAATATAGAAACATATTTTAAGAAATAGTAAATTGAGAAAAACAAAAGTATTTTTCTTACACATAAAAAAAAACAAAATAATACTTGTTAGAAATGAAAACTAAACTAAAGGTCGAAAATTTGAAGTGATTATGAATAGATAAATAGGTGATAAATAGACAATGGCTAAGAGTTGCACTTCATTAGTAGGTTTGTCATACAGCTCTTCATCTTTTGGTGTAGTTCTGTAGTATATTGCATAGACTATCAATTGAAATGCTCTAGCAATCACACCAAAACCATTGCTAACCAAAATAAAGTAGTCCACTTTTCCAATAAGAGCATAGGAAGTCTAGCAACAACCATTTAGAAAGTTGGCAACTGAGAGTGAGAATGGCATATATTTCACACTCTTTGTTTTAATGACATCACTCGCAATGAATAGAGGAGAGCTATACATGAGGACATTGAAAAAATCACAGATAGAAGCAACTACAACAGCCCTCAAATGTCAATTCATCTTCATCTTATGCTCAGGTATTGCCAACATAGTTTCACCCACAATAGCCCCAAAGAAAATAAGTTAGCATACCAAATATGTAGCAACCCTCTGTCACCCTTTTGTTGACGCATGATAGAAGAATATGCCAAGATAAATGGGCTCTATAATTAGTCCAATTTTGTTAATGGTGACAACTAAAATACTATTTGGATTAACAAATGGCAATCCATAGTAAGAGCATTATAACAAACAATTCAACACTGTTGTAAGGTAAGGTTTTGGATCAGAATGTTCCATATTTGTATGAATGTAGGAGAGAGAGGAAAAACCTGCCAGAGATGATATTCCCAACCACAATCTAGCGTCTGTATGCAACATCTTTGACAGGAGATTGAAAAGAAAATATGTGACTAAAAATTAGAGAAATATAAAGTATTGAATGAATGAGAATTTGAAGAAGTGAAAGCTGATATTTATAATAGAATTGTTAGTCTCTTAGTGATTTTTTGTTTTAGTAGTAATGGGACTCTCATGTATTCCGTGTGCATGAGTTTTATGGTTATACTTGGTCGAGTACTTACCCTCATTTTGAATTAGAAGCACCATCAACAAAGAAAATAGAAAATGTCAACAAAAAAAAATGTATTATTTAGTTTTTATGTGTTATTTCTTCATGGGTATTTTAGTACACTGGGCGGCTGAGTTGGGACCAAAGAAATTTATTATTTAACCAATGTTATTAATGTTTATCGAACATTCAATGTAGTGATCTTTTTCATATAGATGAAGTATGTTCTATTCAGATATCCATTTGTTTCCGTTAAAGGAAAAAAAAAACACAAGAACATAGATATCAATTATGGCCAAATTAGTCACTGCCATTTTCAAGTAGTATTTTGCCCAGAATCCTCCAATTTCTAGCTATGAAGGATTCTGTGAGATGTGAATGCCTTTTAATATTGAATCAATGAAGACTGAATACTTGGATCAGAATTTGGATAAAGAAATCATGAACTAGAGCTAGCTGGTTATCAGTATAGAGTGACATTTTAATTATTAAATTAGCTAGCTTACACAAATGAATGAGCTCAAGGTAACTATGTTCCTTAGGAATCAAAAAAACTGTAGAAGAGATTCACTGAAGAAGCGAAAAGAGTCTTAATTGTGCCACTGTGACGACCTCACTTTAAAATAGGCTATGTTACCGCATTGTTTCTTTGTCCTTCTCTTTTGTGTGCTGTTCTCTGACTAGGATTTGGTTTTGTTTTAGATTTATGTTTCTATAGTTGGTTATTTAATTTATTTCGTTTTAGAAACATCTGTTTTGGGTATGGAAGTATCTAGTCACAATCTAGATAAACACCACGTGCTATTCATTCGTTATTCCTGTGCCTTTCTTTTTCTCAACCATAAACGTCTTCCACTGCTTCTTTTGGCCTTGTACCTCAAAGATAGACATCCATTCACTCACCCAAAGGTCAAAACAAATCTGCACTTTTGCAATCGCTTCAGAGAGAGATTGTTGTGAAACCCATTGACCCCGAATTGAAATTCCTTGGTTACTTCCAGCTATCTCCAGTAAGTCAATTTTTTTCCATCTTCTAAAACCCATTCATTCCGTATCAGCTTTTCTATGAATTTGGGTATAAGTTTGTCGAAATTTTGGCTTAGGTGGTTGGAATTGCTGATATTAGGGTGGGTGTTAGCATTTGGTTTTGGGTTGCCGCTTGTAGTAGTGGATTGTGGTTTTGTTAGCTGTTGAATGAAGGCTTGAGGTAGGGAAGGCAAAACTTTCTTATAGCTTAGCTTCTAATATGGTGTGTACGTAGAGAGTGTGATTGTTTGGGATGTTTTCTTTATGAATTGTTTTGAGATTCTTTGTTCTGGGTTTTAATTAATTTGTAAGTGGAATCTTGATTTTGATAGAACTGCTTTCTCTTCATTCAGCCTTGGTTTCTTTTCATTTTGCATCAAGGATTATACAAAGTACTGATGCCTTGCTTCTTATGATTACTACACCTTTTTAGTTTTATCTGAAATAGTCTTGGAGCAAAAGTGTGACAATGATTTTGGAAGCATTTCTCTCTCGCTCCCAAATTTTCCTCATGTTGAATAGTCACTGTTTTGAGTAGAGTAGCAGATGTACTCTCCTCTTATTTATCTATATATTATTGACCTCTTGACGTCAAAATGGAACTAGCTTTGGAGCTATAGGTGCTGGAATTCTTCAAAGTCCAGCCAAAAACTATATTATGATTTTATTCTCTTCTTGCAAAGCTTTGCAGCTAGAATTTACATTTAGCTGCTCCATGACCATGTTCACCTATTAAAAGCTAATGTTTAACATATATTCTTTCACCAAGATTCTGAGTCAGCTCCTTCTCTACTAACTTTCATAAAAAGGGCTTTGTTTGTCCACATGCTTACAATCTGATCAACATAAGCGTAAAGTTCTCAGTAGAGTTTTGCCTATACCTTATGCTTATCCGGCCACTTTCTCTTTTAACTGAATTTTTTTTTTTTAAAGGGATTTGGTCTTTTAACTCATGTTCACAACAAGTAAGGGATTTATTTCAAAGATTGTTGTTTTGGACTGATTTCGAATTTGTTTTGTGTGACAAACCAAAAGCTGTTAAGTTTTGTACAGAAACTGTATTTTAACATGCTTGCTATTAAGTTTTTGAGACTACTTTCCACTTATGAGATTATTTGGAAACAAGTTCCATTCTTTGACTATTCTCTCATTGTTATCTGAGATTAAGTTATAAACCTTAGCTTGGCAGAATTCTATTGACCTTTGAAAAAGAAAAGAGATTTTAAGTTCTTGTTGAAAATTCTTTTGACTGATCAGTTTGATTTGGAGAAATCAAAAAGGTTTCATGGAAAGATAAGTTTTGGTTTAAATCATTTTATTAATTTGGTTAGGCCTAGGAAAAGTTAAGTAGAGATTGTACCTCCTTAGGGTGAAAGACCCAAAACCTGATCAGGATCCGCTTGTATAACATAATTGCATCGAAACATAAATAGGATTGTTAGTGGTTGATTCCGAAACCCTAAGTTTTATCATCTTTGCTTTTCAACATATAAACTTTATTTTGTTTGTTTGTTTCACATTATTTCTTTATTCGAAAAATCTAAAAACAATACTTTATCTTAATTGTTCATTATGTTTTTGTGACTTTGTGTTTGGATTAATTGAGTTAGGGTTTAAATTAATTATCAGTCCTCAGTTGGAACGTCCTTATACTTGCACACTATATTAATGACGATTCGTGCGCTTGCGAGTTTTAATTAAAATTTCACAACACCTCCGTCGCTGCAATTGTCACCGACCCACCCTCCATGCCTTCACCATAATTGTCTATCATCAAAACCATGAGAACTAGGGGAGAGAGAGAGAGAGAGAGAGAGAGAGAGAGAGAGAGAGAGAGAGAGAGAGAGAGAGGAGAGAGAGGAGAGAGAGAGAGGGTTTCAAGAGAGTGAGGAAGTGAGGGCACGACATTGAGGAGTTGTAACCAAAGATGGAGACGTGGAAGAAGAATAGATAAACAGAAAAAGGAAAAAAATAAAAACAAAAAAGGAACTGAGGGTATAATAGACATTTTAATGAGGAAGATATGGCCACGTCGGCTACTTAACTGGTGTTTTGGACAGAGAAAAACGGAAAAGACCTATTGGTCCGAAATTTTGAAATACAATGGCTAAACGTGTGAAATTAGAAGGTCGGGACTAAAATGTTTTTTGGTCAAAAGCTCAAGGACTAAACAATATTTAATCCATATATATTATGATGTTTTTATGTGTTATTTTTTAATGGATATTTTGTGATTATTATTTTATATATTCAGCAGGCCTACAAGATTTTTGTAATTTTTTTTTTATCTTATGCATTTAGTGAGGTTATAATTTTAGTACACTGGCCGGCCGAGTTGGGACCAGAGAAATTTATTATTTAACCGATGTCATTAATACTTATCAAATATTCATTGCCTGTCTTGAAGATGAAGAAGAGCTAGCAGCACATCAAAAGTGAGGAGGGTGTGAATTTACTTCAATTTAATAAAATCTAGGCTCTCTGTCTAATCTAAAGGTTCTAACAAGTGACACATCACTCTTCCACAAATTTTTGATTTTTAGTCTAAACCACAGTTAACTTGCTGTTAACCCTAGAAAAAAAATATTAGGAATTTCGCGTTTGCTTTCTTTGTGCTTCCATGGCAATTCATGGTTACACGAAGAAGAAGAGGAAGAAGAAGAAGAAGAAGAAGAAACTGCTTGCATTGAATTGAGACCGAGGCCGTGATGGTTCACAACTTCAGATAATGGATTACATGCATAATTTTATGTTTTTTAGTGTACAATACATGATGAGGGAAAGCTGATGACTACCTGCATAATTGGATAAGAATTTTACAAAATCTCTTAGTGGCTCTTTCTTTGCGAGCACATAAGGACCTTGTCAACTATTATTTTAATGTCTTCTTGCTTTCTAGAAAGAATGAACAATTGAATGGTAAGTCAATAACAGCTAGCACGATTTTTTCTTTCTTTCTTTTCTTCAACCATGGATGAGTTGTCATGGAAGAACAGAGAAGCAAACGCGCGTAGTAGCTCCAAGCCAAATCTCTAATTTTTTTTTCTTTTTTGGCTAACGGCAAGTTAACGGTGGTTTAGACAAAAAATAAAAAATTGGTGAAAGAGTGATGTGTCAATTTACAGGACCTTTAGATTAGACTGAGAGCCTAGATTTTATTAAATTGAAGTAAATTCACACTCTCCTCACTTTAGAAGAGCCGGATCCTTTTCTTTCCGGTTACTTATAGTTTAACTGGTTGGAATCCCTTATCTCGTGCACACAATGTTGAATATAGATTAAAAGGTAAACATTTCCACCATGGAAACATCGTGGTCTTTGCCAACATTTCTTGTAGTGATCTTTTTCGTATAGATGAAGTATGTTCAATTTTAATCAGATACATCTGTTTACGAAAAAAAAAATTAAAAAAAAAAACATTAGATACCCTTTATGGCCAAAATATCCTCCAATTTCTAGCTATGAAGGATTCTGTGAATGCCATTTAATGTTGAATCAATGAAGACTGAATATTTGGATCGAAATTTGGATAAAGAAATCAGGAACTGGAGCTGGCTGGTCATCAGTATAAAGTGACAATATTTTGATTTATTAATTAGCTAGCTTACACAAATGAAAGAGTTCAAGGTAATTTTGTTCCTTAGGAATCAAAAAATTGCGGAAGAGATTAATTAAAGAAGGAAAAAGAGGCTTAGTTGTGCCAACAAATGCATAAAACAAATCAAGTTGTCATTCGACTTCCTTTTGAGTGCTTCCGATCTTCATCAGTTAGTTAATTGCAGAACAAATGCGGCGAATTTCACCATTTGTTGCAGACTTTACACCAATAGTACTCATCTTCACCATGGATCTTCCGAACTCTACGTTGAAGTTCAATGCCTGCAAACCTCTCACACCCAAGAACCGTTGGACAAGGCTTTTTGTGGAGGCATCAGTCCATAACTTTTGATCAGACTCGAGTATCCCGCGGCCGTTCTTTAAGTTTGTAAAGAATGTTGCATCAAATCGAGCTGCGCTGCCGGTGTCCAAATCGACACGCTTGGCTGCATCACCAGCTTGGGGGCAAAGTGCTCGTAGTTGAGGAACAAATGAAGGATTGATGGTAGGGTCTGCGCCGTTTCCAGTTGTAGTGAAGTTGTAAAGCCTGTACCTGAAGAACTGGCAAGCTGAAGTGCCAATAGTGTGTCCACCTATAAATTCCAATTAAGATGCGTATCAGTTTAATGAAGAAATGTATAGAATTAATGGCTATTAATCAGAAAATTTTACTCTTTAGTAATCTATCATTCAAGGTTACTTACCAACAAGCGTGACAAGATCTTGAGTGTTGAGACCAAAAGTTTGAAACTTGGTCTTTTGTACATCAACGGAATCTCTAAAGCCAGGCAGATTGTTAGTCTCAGATGCCAATGATACTCGTCCGTCTAACCTTCCGGTAGGTACCTTCCAGTTAATTCCCTTTGTCTGCAAGAAAATATAACAAAGATTAATCCATGTGTATTATTTTCAATTATACCAAGGATGCAACGAATTAGTGCATCTATACTACTTAACATAATATTCGCTAGGTTATCAAAGAAAAAACTAACCAAGACGACAGAATCGCGAGCAGCTAGGGCGAGAATGTCTGCACAGGAAACAACCCCAGGGCATGCAGCTTCAAGCTGAGTCTTTGCATCGTCAATGACTTCCCAACCTCTCAATCCGAGGTTCGGGCCAGCAGTTTTTTCAGTGTTTGCGCCGTTGAGGAGAACAGAAGCGTCACAACCTTGGACAAAGCAGTCATGAAAGTGCATCCTCAATAAGCCAGGAGCAATGGAAGGAGTGGATGTGAAATGCTTCTGAACTGTTTGTGTGACAATGGACTCCGCCTTAGGACATGAACTGGAATAGAATCCAACTCGGGTGCTTTGGCTTTGCACCGAGCTGGGGAAGGTGGTAGCCAAGGCAAGCATGGCCAGAAACATAACCGAAATGGAGGACTTCTGGTACATTTTCAAACTTAGCTAGCTTGTTTATATTGAAATCAAAGTATAAACGATTGGATGAATGAGAAACTGAGAGTACTAGACAGCTACTATTGTGTTTATGCTGGTTGTGATTTCATATCCTCAGAGTGATAAGTATTTATAGGGTACGGGTCTCCCTATAATATATTAATATTTACGAAGGTCAAAACGCGGAGAGAAGGTAAACAAAGACGGCGAAGGGGCTTATACAGTTTTTATCAATTCAAGTGATGATACAGTCTTTGCTGTAACGGTCATGGCCTCATGGGTGAAGACTTGTCTTGTACATTATTGGTTGCATGGCGTTGTAGAACACAAGCATGGGAAGATTTGTAGAACACAAGCATGGGAAGATTTCTAACAACCAATTTTTTTTATTTGTTATAATTTAGTTTATACTTTATAGCTAGGAATTAAAAGAGCACCTTTAAGGTTTCATGTAAATATGTAGTGATAGAGGACGATGGGTTATTTTACTAATAATACATATAGTTAGCTTATATAAATATAATCGATCGATGCATAAACAGAATGCAAGTTTTTTTATTTTTTATTTTTCTTTTGTGCGCCTGATTTTTCCTGCTTTCCTTAAGCTTCTTAACGGCTTAACTATTGTAGTTCATTTTTCAACAATCTATACTCAGCTGCTACGATCTATATCCAGCTATTTACAATGGTTGAATTTTTCAACAAAAAACTTGTCAAATGTTTAAACAGTTGTAAGCACTGCAATTAAGCTTGTCCAGTTAAGATGACATATTTTTCCCTCAAAAAAAAAAAAAAAAGATGACATACTTTGTCCATGTCAACTATATTTATTATGTTAATCATACTTGGTCGACCTTGTCATTTATTTGTTGATCTCCTTTCATAATCAAATTAAGGTCCACATTGATGTTCTCTTTGTCAACGGGTACGTAAATACTCTATTACTTAGTCCTTGTCAACTTGCATGTTACATATCTTTATTCACCGCCAAGCGACTAGGCCAAGAAAGCGGTAGAGCCAACTAGCTACTAGGCCGCCATGCATGACTCGCAGCCTCTCTGTCTAACACTGCCATACTGGCATCAAGCACTTCTTTTGGCACTATTGTTACTATTGCGAAGGATAACCTATCGACTCACTTTCTATATCCATGCAAAAGAACCATTGATACGCACTGAAATACCAAAAAAAGAAGGGTAAAAAATGAAAGGAAGAGGTAATTGCATGTTAAATGACAAGGAATAGAATAAAAGACAAAAAAAAAAAAAAGGTTAACTCTATATTGGATCTGGCTTCTTTAAATTTATGTTATCTCAAGTTATTCAATTATTCACACACCACATAATCAAAATATCATGATAATTAACACATAACTCTTATCACTAATACTAATCTAAATCATGCTAAAAACCCCGCTGTCATTGTTTGCTTGTCTAATTGGTTATGTTGAGATTATGAATCCCACATGAGAAAATCTTGCAAATATGTTCATAAAAACTTAGACCACTGCAACTATTGTCAATTAATTTTGGTTGTGAACGTACTCTATATTATTTTAACATGGTATAAGAGCCTGGTTAATATACATGTAAATGCCTCGCGGCAACATGGCCTTTACGTCATCCAATATAAATTGTTTACATATATGATTTGAAAATTCACTACACGAGCGGGCACGTATTGAGAATATAAATCCTACATGGGGAAAATGAAGACATTAATTGCAAATGTGTTTATAAGGATTTGCATCACTCCAACCATTATTAATGAATTGGTTATGGTCGTGAAGCTCAGATTACTCTAGGAAAATTCTATAATACATATCCGTATGTCATACACACATTTACAAATGTGACAACAAATTTATTGACATAGTGGTAATGTAAGTCCTATTTTGCGTAATCTTAGTTCTATTAATGTGAATTACACCACTTACGACCTTGTTACAAGTTTTTGAACAAATTCGTTGTCAATGTTGTAATTTTAGTTTTATCTATGTAAATGTATATGGCAACATTGATCTCAATGTTGTAATTTTAATTGATATAAATTGTAATTTTTGTTCAAGTAGATGTAAAATGAGTGTATGATAAATATCACAGTACCATATCTTGTCCCATATATTACTTTATCACAAATTACTCTTAAGTATCTTTCTAAGACTTATATTATGAATCAAGACACTATATTTTCCTCGTACATTATTGCTAGAAAACTGGTTTATATTTTGCGAATGCCATAAATATAAATTAAGTATAAACAAACAAAAGTGAAGGGTATGGATAACTGGATAAGATTCAAAAATCAAACAGTTGAAACTGACTTTCTAATTAGAAGGTCGATACTTCATTCATTACCTTATACAATGGATGAGTTGAAGATTATTTTGTTCTTCAAAACAAAACAAAAAACAAAAATAGAATTGAGAAACAAATTAAAGAAGGAAAAGAGGCTAATTGTGCCAACAAATACAGAAGACTAAGTTATCGTCCGACTTCCTTTAAGGTGTTCCTGATTAGTTAATTGCAGAACATATTCGGCGAATTTCTCCTTTATCTGCAGATTTTAGGCCGATTGTACTCATCTTCACCATGGACCTTCCGAACTCTACATTGAAGTTCAATGCCTGCAAGCCTCTCACACCCAAGAAACGTTGGACAAAGCTTTTTGTGGAGGCATCAGTCCATAACTGTTGATCAGACTCGAGTATTCCTCGACCATTCCTCAAATTTGTGAAGAACGTTGCATCAAATCGAGCTGCGCTGCCTGTGTCCAAATCGACACGCTTGGCTGCATCACCATCTTGTGGGCAAAGTGCTCGTAGTTGAGGAACGAATGAAGGATTGATGGTAGGGTCTGCGCCATTTCCGGTCGTTGTGAAGTTATATAGTCTGTACCTGAAGAACTGGCAAGCTGAAGTGCCAATAGTATGTCCACCTATAGATTGACAAATCAACAAATATATCAGTTTAAGTGTTTAAATAGAATGAAATTTTTAAATAATTAATAGCTATTAGTAAATAATTCACTTTAATACTCCATAATGTATTCAAGCCTACTCACCAACAAGGGTGACAAGATCTTGAGTGTTGAGACCAAATGCTTGGAACTTCGTCTTTTGTACTTCAATGGAATCCCTAAAGCCAGGCAGATTGTTAGTCTCGGATGCCAATGATACTCGTCCGTCTAACCTTCCGGTAGGCACCTTCCAATTAATTCCCTTGGTCTGCAAGAAAATTTGGAAGATATATGTTAATTCATTTCTTTTTCTTTAATTAAACAGAGGATTAGAGAGAATAACTAGTGCATGTGTACTAAAATACTAGCTAGGTTATCAAAGAAAAAACTTACCAAGACAACAGAATCGCGAGCAGCTAGAGCGAGAATGTCTGCACATGAAACAACACCAGGGCATGCAGCTTCAAGCTGAGTCTTTGCATCGTCAATAACTTCCCAACCTCTCAATCCACGGTTTGGACCAGCGGTTTTTTCAGTGTTGGCACCGTCGAGGAGGACAGAAGCGTCACAACCTTGGACAAAGCAGTCATGAAAGTGCATCCTCAGTAATCTAGGAGCAATGGAAGGAGTGGATGTAAAATGCTTTTGAACTGTTTGTGTGACAATGGACTCTACCTTAGGACATGAACTGGAATAGAATCCGACACGGGTGGTCTGGCTTTGCACCAAGCTGGGTAAGGTGGTAGCCAAGGCAAGCAAGGTGAGAAACATTATCGAAATGGGGGACTTCTGGTACATTTTCGTCTTCTAAACTTAACTAGCTTGTGTATATTGAAGATAAATATATAAACGAATAGATGAATGAGAAACTGAATCTGTTAGACAGCTACTAGTGTGTTTATGCTGGTTGTGATTTCATATCCCGAGAGCGGATATGAATTTATAGGGTAAGGGCTCTGCCTATAATGTTATTAATGGTCAAAACGCGGAGAGAATGTAAACAAAGACGGCTAATGGGCTAAAGTGATAATAAACTTTTTGCTGGTGTCCTGCTTCAACGGGTCACGGATGAGACTTGTCTTGGCCATCATTGGTTGCCAGTTGCCTGGTGCTGTACTCGCATGAGAATTTTTTATCCCTAACAACTTCATTTTTTGTCGTTTATTATACTTCCTTTTTTTCGATGACAATCGTTTATTACACTTCACTCTATAGGAATTAAATGAATATCAAATTGCAGATACTTTTGCTAATTTTCGTTGTTTTTCTAATGGTTTAGTTTTGTAAGACTTTGCACCCACTTTTTAATTTTTTTAATTCATCCGATAGAGATTATTTGAGTATTCCTAATTTTCGTATTTGTTAGATGTTTTTTTAAGAGGTTTGGTTTAGCCCCTCTTTGTATCACTACTTACTTTTATTGAATAAATTCATCTATGGAGATTCATCCAAAAAATAAAAAATGAGTATCATTAAGACTTTATGTAAGGAAAAATAATTTCAAGCACATTAACTTCAATATATAAATATAGATGAGTTATGTGCTGTGATTAACTAGTTTTATCACCTTCATGTATGCCACCATAAGAAATTCAATCAATATATAGGATTGATCTACGTTAATATGTATAAATTCACCACATTACTTGTACTCTATAAGATCAATATATATATATATATATATATATATATAGTACGAACTATTATATTAACTTTCAAAAAAAAAAAACCCTAAGCTCCGCTACACCATCTGCGACGTCACACAAGCCGCGTCCACGGCCACTATCCTCCACTCATGCTTCATGGCAATGTCCTTGTCTGGAACTGCAGGGGAATTGTCAACTTTGAGTCACAAAGGGCCCTCATTGACATTGTTCAAGCCCGTAAACCTAGTATTATCTTCCTGGCAGAAACCCTAGCACAAAAAGAACATATTGATGCACTCACTCGGAGACTTGTATTCAAAGATAACATTTGCTATCCACAGGAAAGGGATTCTTAGGGTGTAGCCTTGATCTGGAATGATGATACTCATGTATTGCTACGATCTTGATCTCCCAATCATATTGATGCTGTTATTGATAAACCGGAAGAGACTCATAAATGGAGATTTACTGGTATGTATGGGGTTGTAGCAAGGAATGGTAGACACCGAACGTGGGAACACATCCAAGCCCTAGCAGCCGAAGCATGCACCTTGCCATGGCTTATGGCTGGTGATTTCAATTAAATCATGTTGAACAATGATAAATCTGGAGGCCCCAAAAGAGCAGCAACACCAATGGCCACGTTTCGAAGAACTATGGCCAACTGTGATCTTATTGATATGGGATTTATAGGCAGTCGCTTTACGTGGAGCAATAAGTACACCAAAGAGTGCTTGGACAGGGGCTTTCAAACTCCACAATGGCGGGCTCTATTTCCCTACAGTCGTGTCCTCACTTTAAACCCTAGTGAATCTGATCATTGTCCAATTTTGATCGTTGTGAGTGCAGAGAAACTAAGGTGGCGGAAAATCACGAAGCAATTTCGGTTTGAAGAATGTTGGCATGAAAACCCTAGATGTGGGGAGCTCATACAGCAGTCCTGGTCCAGACCATCTACTGGTAATGCACTATAACAGGCTGCCCTAAAAATTCAAGATACTGGAATTACTTTGATGCAATGGTACTCATCTGAGCTAAATAATCAAAAAGTGGAGATGAGAATCATCCAAGAGAAGCTTAATGATCTCATGCGTCGACCATATTCTCCGGAACAATATGAAGAACAAAGACTGTTACATGTTAAACACAGTCAACTGTTGGCTCAGCAAGAGAAGTATTAGAGACAACGATCCCATGTAATTTGGCTTAAAGATGGGGATAGGAATTCTGCCTTCTTCCATAGGAGGGCTACTAACCGTAGGGGCAAGAACCTAATCAGAGGACTTATTGACGAACATGGGTAGTGGCAAGTTGAACCAAATGAAATTCAGAGACTCTTACTATCATATTTTAAGCAGGTATTCTCCACTGAGGGTAGCAACTTAGATGCTATTGAAGAAATTATACAGGCAACACCAACAAAAGTGTCACCTGAGATGAATGACAGTCTTATGCAGCAGTACACAGATGAAGAGATTAAAACTGCACTATTTCTCCATCGAAGAGTCTAGGCCCGGACGGTATGTCCCCTTTCTTTTTCCAAAAATATTGGCATGTGGTAGGATTTGATATGTGTATGGCAGTGCGTAGCTTTGTGGAGACAGGAAACATACCACAAGCCACCAACTTCACCTATCTGTGCTTAATACCGAAGATATAAAATCCCTAAAAAAGCTGCTCAATTTTGGCCAATTGCTTTAAGAAATGTCATCTGTAGAATTTGTTCCAAGGTTGTTGCAAATCGACTCAAAGTTTGGCTCCCTCACATCATTTCTCCTCTGCAAAGTGCATATGTACCAGGGAGAATAATCTCTGATAACACACTAATTGCTAATGAAGCAGCGCACTTCATGCATAAGCTTCGTCAACAAGTAACTGGTTTCTTTTCCTTGAAATTAGACATCAGTAAAGCCTATGACCGACTAGAATGGCCGTACCTGCAAGCTATCCTGACCAAACTAGGGTTCCATCCAAATTGGATAACCATGGTCATGAACAATATCACTTCAGTCAGCTATTCTTTATTGGTACAAGGAGAGCCAACTCCACATATATTACCTACTAGAGGGATCCGACAAGGTGATCCACTATCACCTTACTTATTTATTCTCTGTGCAGAAGGTCTGTCAGCTCTCATCACCAATGCTACGCAACGTAATTTGATTCAGGGAATGAAGATGTGTCCACAAGCTCCCACCCTTCATCATCTATTCTTTGCAGATGATTCTTTGTTATTTGGAACAGCCACTAACGAGGAATGTCATGCAATTAAACGCATCCTCAAAGTTTATGAGCACTCTTCGGGCCAAAAAGTAAATTTCCAAAAGAGTAGTATGGTCTTCATCAAGAATGTTGATATTGCTCTCTAGAATAGTCTGGCATCCATCCTTGAGGTAGAAAGAAAAGATGAGCATGATAAATACCTTGGCTAGCCACTGAGAGTAGGGAAGTCCAAGACAGCAAAATTTGCTTACATCAAAGAACGATTGTCAAAGAAGTTAATCAACTGGAAATCCAAAATCCTGAGTTGTGCTGGTAAGGAAATCCTCATCAAGGCCGTAGCTCAAACAATGCCTCTCTACGCCATGAATTGTTATCTACTACCAAAAAGCCTCTGTGATGAAATCCACCAACTATGTGCGTCATTCTTTTGGGGGGACACTGATGAGAAGAAGAAAATTCATTGGAGAAGTTGGGAAAGGCTTTGCTTAACCAAACAAGAGGGATGTATGGGTTTCAAAAACATTTATGCTTACAATATAGCCATGCTTGCTAAACAAGGATGGGGAATTATCTCCAATCAGGAATCTTTGATTGCTAGGTATATAAGGCTCTATATTTCCCACACTGCTCTTTCTGGGAGGCTACTGTAGGTGATTCTCCTTCTTTCTCTTGGAGGAGCATCTTACAAGGCAGAGCTGTACTTCAAGCTGGCATACAATGGAAAATTGGAGATGGGGAGCAAGTTAATATTTGGATTGATCGGTGGATCCCTGTACAACCCTCGTATCAACCTGTTAGACCTTAACACACCTCTTTACATAAGGTGGCAGACCTCATTGTTGGCACAACTCGACAGTGGAAGGCTGAGTTAGTCCATAGTATCTTCCCCAATGACATTGCCTCAAGGATTCTTTGTAATCCTCAAAGTCGTACTCCTTGCCCAGACCGGTTAGTTTGGCATCCGGAAAAGATGGGATATTACTCTGTTAAGTCTGCATACTGGATCGCACGAGTAGATGTTATGCAAAATACTCTCACTTCTACATCCAGTGGGGATCCATACAAAGACCTCTGGAAGAATATATGGAAGGCTAAAGTGCCTGGTAAGGTAAGCATTTATGTTTGGAGTGCTTGTCATAATTTGCTCCCCACAAGAGAGAGGCTGCTTACTAAGGGGTATGATGGTGCCACCAACTGTTTACTCTGAAATCATCGAGTGGAAGATGTGATCCACCTTTTCTGCAAATGTCCTATAGCAACAACTATACTCTCAACAGCTCCTTTTAATCTGCAGGGCACTATTTTACCATCACTCAACTTCAAAGAATGGATGTTAGAAAGAGCCTTAACATTAAGTGCCGAAAACTTGGCACGTCTAATGATAATAATCTGGGCTATATGGAAAAACAGGAATAACATGCTATGGTCAGGCACACAGCAAACTGCTCAAGATGTATTACTGAGCAGCTTCTCATGGCTCGAGGAATTTTAGAAAGCTCGAGGTGAAGTCAAACAACCGAAAGCACATTCGCTGCCTCGATGGAAACCTGCTGAGAATGGAGCGTTTAAACTGAATGTTGATGCAGCTTTCTTATCATCAACAACCAACGGAGGCATTGGAGGAATTTTACGGGATGCATCAGGAAGATTTGTAGCAGCATTTGCTAGTCCAGTGACATAGGCAGCGTCTCCGAAACAATGTGAGCTTATGACAATTAGAGCAGGACTTGATTTCCTTGTTTCTCTTCATATACACCATGTGGTTGTAGAAAGTGATAGTACCATGGCCATTGTTGAGGCTCTGTGCACAGACCACACTCTCTTGCTAATGGGGGCTTAATTGATGACATACAGAGTGCCATGCAGACAATTCCAAACGTTCAAATACGTCATAAACCACGCTCCAGTAATATGGTAGCACATAGGCTTGCTGGCATAGGCTTTGAAGCAATTAATAGTTTTATCTGGATAGGTCTAGCACCTACTTGTATTCATGATGTTCTCCATCACGATTCTCAGTACCTCCATTGAGGTCTTGTTCTAATATAAGTTCGTTTTTGATTCAAAATATATATATATATATATATATAGTTTTTTTTTTTCAAATTAAGATGTCATACTTGGTCCTTGTCAACTATTGTCAATTTCTTTTTCATGATCACATGCAATACCTTAAACGAGATTGCTATTCTTTTTGTCAATGGGTGTTTACGTATATACGGTATATATCTTTATTCACCGGCAGGCTACTAGCAGCCAAGAAATTACGATAAGAGCCAATTGGGCTTGCATGTGGTTAGATAGCCACCATGCATGACCCGCAGCCTCTCTATCTAACATTGGCATGGAAGCTGCGTCACAGTGGTGAATAAAGAAGTAATGGATACCAAAACTAAAAGGAAGAGGTAAATGTTGACAAAGAAGGCCAATGTATGGTGATTATTTAACCTAGCAGCAATGGAGAATTCTGGTTGTTTTCTTCAATGTTAAGTTATAGGTAATTTAAATTCAATCTACAAGTGATGGGTAAGACTATGATATGTTAACATTTCTCATACATCAACTATTTTTACCACTTTGAGGACTCATTTTACCACTTTAAGGACTCATTTTTACCATTTCAAGACTCATGTGATAATTAAGAAAATTTATCACTTTAAGGACTCATGTTACCACTCTGAAGACTAATATTACCATTTTGAGGACTCATTTTACCACTTTAAGACACTTGTATGCATATCATACGTTAACACATTGTAGAATTTCCCACAAGTGATTGATGAGCTGTGAATTTAATTTGAATATAAAAAACAAAAGTTTACACTAGCTATCCCAGCCTTGTAATTGCATACATCTTTGAAGCTTCTTAGACATTTCCTTTGAATTGCCATGTTGCTAATTTTCCCATTCCACTTTGTGCCATTATGTTTGTGTTTGAGCTCCTTTCTATTTGTTCTCTTTTCTGTTAAATTTTTTTTTTAAAAAAAATTCCTCTCTTTATCATTTCTCAAGGTTCCGTAATAAAAAATTAAAAACAAAAAAACAAAAACAAAATCTCTTAAGTCTTAAGTTTGGACATTAAGTTTGGAGTGTGCTCTGTCAACATAATCACAATTCATTGAGCTAAACATGCAATGAATGGAATTACACGTCTGATCTATCAATGTAAACACAATATGTGTAAGTACTAAACTACTAATGAATTAGTAAACTAGAGATTTGTACGGTATATTAGTTATTTATATCTACTATTAGAAGTGGAGGTGTGGCCTTGGAATTGGTGTCAAAGGATTAACAAAAAGCAGACAGGCGATTGATAAAAGTAGGCCGCAACCTAAGAAACCATGTAACTAATTAGCCTAATTACCCTAATTAACAAACTTAACAACTTTCAACAAATTACATTGTTATAATCCTAACTCCTCAGCTTGATATGGGGAGACTAAGGTCCAGTTTGACCCAGCTTATGCTATGTAAAAAATTGCTTAACTTATAAGTTAATTAGCAAAATGTGTTTGGTGAAATAAAAAAAAAAAACAATTTATTTTAAATTTTACACCATTAAATTACTGCTTATAGAAATTGAAAAACAGCAGCTTTCATAAATTAAAAGCAACAAATGCTTTTAAATTAATCTCAGCTCTCCTCGAAACTGGGCCTAACATCAAGTTAATTGGCACAGAATTAAGTATGTTATGGAAAGCAAAGGCCTTTATTAAACAAATCTGCAAGTTGTTCCTTTGATGTAACAAACTGTAATTTGAGAGATCCTAACTTAACTTGATTTATGGTGAAGCTAACATCAACTTCAGTGTGCTTAAGTTTAGAGTGATACAGTGGATTTGTAGCAAGATCTAGGGCGGAGATGTTGTCACATTCTAATGTAGGTACATCAGCAAGCTGGATATGTAAATCTAGGAGTAAATGCATATGTGTAAGTCATTGAATCTTTGATGTAGTATCAGCAATACTTCTATATTCAGCTTCAGTTCTTGAAACAGCCGATTGTTTCTTACAATCATGCATTTGATGTAATCAATTTGATTGTTTTATTGTGATCAATTTGATTATTTTTATTAAGAGTCGATAATGGTTTTATTGAGCGTCAGTAATGTATTTGGTTGTTTTATTGAGGATCGGTAATGATGTTATTGAGCATCAATAATGCATTTGCCATTTGGTTGTTTTACTGAGGTTCAATACACTTTTATCGAGGGTCAGTCAAACTATTGGTTCTTTTATTGATGGTAAATAATAAATTTGATTATTTTATTAAATGTCAATAGTAAGTTTGGTTGTGTTCTTGATTTTTTGAATCAAGAGAATAATTTTATAGATAGAAACCCAAATAGAGATTACAACCATATAGTAACACTTCCAGATAACATTTGTGGAGTGTTATCAAATTACTAGAAATCTGTGTTAGCCTAAGGCCAAAGTGGCCATTACATACCCTTCCGCTGCCATGTACAGATAGAATAAAGAAGATGTGGTAGTACCCACGGTGGTACATAGAGATAGGTCTACTCATTAGACATTTCATGCTCTGCCGTAACAGAATACCTTGAATCATCATTCAGTACTACTCCAGAAGATTCACTAGTACCACCAAAGTCAAACATAGTTGTAGGTTGTAGAATCAAGCCACCAGGATCCCAAATATGAAACCCTAGAGAACTAGAGCCCATGAATTGGGTCCACAAATTAGCCTAAATCCAAACATGCTCAAAAACTTTGGACACCCAGTTGGGCTACAGAATTTGTTTGGACCCCTAAAACACCCCAACTGATTTGGGCCTCCACCTTAGCCTGGGCCACCCAATTGATCTGGGCACCCAACCTGGGGTGACGACCGTCCCATCTGCCATGGTCACCACCTCATGACTCGACCATTGCACAAGTACCGCCGCCGCAACCATAGATCGGGGACCTATACCAGAACGCCCCTCTAGCAGCGACTTTCTAGAGTTTGACACCGCCGTACTATTCCCTTGACACCAGTCTGCAGAAATGGCATCCGCACATTCTCCACCGCCGACGCTAGTGAGCTTACTAGCAGCACGGTGCATTCGGAAACTCGCCACCACTCCAGAAAAATGGAGCGCCGCCTCCCTTGTCTCCTTGGTCTAGGCATAGGGCATAGACCACAACCAAGAACGCGCAGCCTCCTATATCCAGCCCCCTTCCACTCCCACCTTCAAATTTTGGCCTACCTGCCAAAATCGCCAAAAAATTTCAATCGGACTCTGCGTGGTCGAATCCGACCTGCATCATCACAGCCACACCCTGGTAGCCTGCTCACCATCATCCAACGTCGGACGCCGGTTTCTGCCCAAGGTTTCGACGCTTCCATCTTGGAACACAAAACTATTTGGGACTCATCCCATTACACAAACTCTGCCTCAGAGATCAACGAAACAGAATTGGTTGGGTAGCGCACACTCTTCCCCATGCCGGGTAAAGAAATAGCACCAATTAGAGAAGCTATTGGCGATAGAGATCGCCACTAGAGCCCTTGCCTGCGGCGGCTATGGTTGAGAGAAAACATTCTCCTTATCACTATGTTGACAGCATAGTCTGCATTGGTTGTGTTATTGATGGTCATTATATTAACTAACAATTTCAAAATTTTCATATGCAAAAATGAGATACTTAAACACATAGCAACAAGAAAAACAAAAAACCAAAATAGAGAAGAAAACAAATGCAAAAGAAAAATTACGTTTTGAAGATGAAATTCTAAAGACAAAAGGAAGAAATCAAAAGAGGACAAAAAATTGAAAAAGAAACAAAAGAAGAAAAAATAGAAGAAGAAGAAACATATATAAATAGTTTAAAAAAAAAAAAAAAAATTTTATCTAATCTCATCATTCTCTGTTGAGAAATTATATATACACAACCCTAATTCCTTAATACACACCCCTTCATTTTTATTATCCAACTTTTTCTTTAAGCTTCCTTAATTATATACCCCTCTTCAATTTATTAAAAGAATTAATTATAACAATTGTTTCAAATCAATTACCAGTTCACATGAAAATTTTGAATCAATCACAATTGAAAAAATTTCATTTGCAATTTTGATTTGTGAAAAGAAGGCAGGTGTCATTATGTTTCAATTCAAGGCACAAGAGGAGAAGGGCCGCGTCCTTCACGATGGTCCTTGGTTCTTCAGCTGTTCCATGCTTGTTTTGTCTGACTACGACAACATTGGATCAGTGGAGGCAGTCTCCCTTCAATCCTTGGAACTCTGGGTAGCAATGACAGGGCTCCGGGTTGCTATGCGCAACGAGCGAGCTCTAACTATAATCGGGAATGATCTAGGGGCCTTATTGAAGTTAGATGTGGCGGCGTTGAAGCGGAAGGATCCGGTCCAACGGATCCGGGTTGTCCATGATATGCGTCAGCGGATTTGGGCACGACGTATGTCTGCTGAAATTCAGTTATGAGAAATGTCATGGCATATGCCCGGAGTGTGGGTGGTTTGGTCATGGTGGTGGTGCTTGTGACAAAGGGCTGTTGTTGGTGCCATTGTCAGTGTCATTGGTGCCGGATGTGGTGGAGCTACTGCCGAACCAGAGATTGGGCTCCCTGGCCTAAGAGAAGGCGGTAGAGGAGGTGGCAAAGACTGGACCGGAGGAGGAACCGGCAGCTTCTGCAAGTTTGGAGGCCCTGGCTTTTTCGACTGGAAACCCTTATTTCAAATTAGGGTTGACTGGGGGGCTAGGGTTGATTGGGTTAAGCAGTGGGCTGGGTAAGGATGTTGGGCTCAAATCTAGAGATGGGCTTGTTTATGAGGCTACTGGGCTGGTGGCGAAGGACATGGATGGGCTTGCTTATGTGTCAGCATATGGGCCTGATGCTGCAAACTCAAAAGTTTTGGGGGTGCGCAAATGGTGCCATATTCAATGGCGTATGGAGAAGAGGCCAAAACCTAGCTTGGCGGTAATACCTAGTGAGTTCTAACTTGGAGAGCTTGTGGAGGTTCCGGTTACTGTTGGGAAGACTCCGAAGAAAAAGGGCCGGCCAAAGGGTCATCGAAACAAGCCTAAATCTCAAGATGGAGTGTTGGAAAGCAAGAAGAGCAACCTGATGTTGAGGTTGTTGGATGTTGAAGATCCTGAGGCAGGTACTAACTCCGACCCCTGTCAATAGTAAGTCTGGTTGTGTCAAATATTTGATTTTGTTTGAATTTGTGTTAAAATACCCTTAACCGGTTACCCTTAATCAGTTGGCTTTGTCACATATTTAAAGTCCATAAGTTCTAAGGGTCAATTACCACAAAGAGAAAGAAAAGAGAGATTTTTTTTGCTTCTATCAGATACACAACTCAATTACAACAACTAGTCTTTTGTGAGTCGAACTTACAACCTCTCATTTACGAAAGGGAAATTGTGTCAATAAACCAAATGGTATTGGGCGAGAAGAGAGAGTTTAGTTGCGATTAAAAATGATTTATATATTTTGAAATATCTCAGTTTTGTTTAAAAACTAATAAAAAAAATTAAAATTAAAATTCTAGGCTAATTACAATGTAAAAAATGGTCCCAAAAAAAAAAAGAACAACGACATGGGACAATAATATTATCATTTTTTTATATGAAATGACATCACTCTAATATATTAGCTAATGTAGGTAACATTATAGAATGATCCACTCTAGAGGGGCTACGTCAGAATTGAATCATTGCCTAGGAATTAAGGACCCTAACACAACATCACCATAAGATAAGCTCCGAGAACTAAAAAACCAAACAATACTAAAGGCTACAAACCAAACAATTTAAGTTAAGGTCTCAATTATTCTTAGCCTAAAAGAAAAGACCTTAAATAGAAGGGTTAAAATAAAGACTATAACTTGGTCTTAAAAACCTACTTTAATGAATTCCCTACATCTTCAAATCGATCTCACTGTTATCCTGATTACTTTGTCCTCTGGAAACTCTTAACTGGTAAATTTTTGTCATCAAGCCAAAGGGCAATGACGACTTGTAATCCAAACTTAGATTTTATCAAGCTTCTCAGCTTTGACAATAGGATTGGCTTTAGAAATGGCCTCACGACTAGCAGTACGATGATCATAAGAGCAATCATGTTTCTCCAAATAACGATGTACTGTACAAAAGAGGTGACCACAACGACAGTTAAACCTTGTCAAACCAACCCACTTGTTGTAGCTAGTGCACTGTTTCGGGCCCTCCGGCTGCTTCGCTTCCTCGTTATTCTGGCATGTCCCAAAAGTAAAGGAGGATGGTTGCGGGTCAGAGACATCATACTGCTTCGACCTACAAGAAAAGATGGATTTCATAAAAATAGTTTTTGGGTCCACTGAATTAGCTCGAACATCCACATTAGCAGAAACAATATATTCCTTTGATTTTCCATTGACAGTATTTCCAATGGATGATGCAGCAAGCTTAGTCTGCTCTTGTTTCATCGAGTCTTTGTGGCACTTGGAACACATGTTCATAGTAGCCTCACTTCCAAAGAAACCAGTCACTAGGATTCAAGACAAATAATAGTAGCCGCACTTGGGCCAATTAGTTTTGGGGTGTCCGGGTTTTTCCCAATAACTAGGATTCAAGACAAATAATAGTAAAAAGTATGAAAGCTAAAATATGAAATCTGTTCTCCCCAAGGTGATGGTTAAAATCTATTAACTAGCTCCGCTAAGCTAATACAAAACAACACAAAGTACGTAACACCCTTTTCCCTTGGGTATACCGTAAGTAGGCGATTTCTCTTTAAAAGTTTTCTAGTATAATTGAGATATGGGTAAATTTTATTTTACCTCCCTGATCTTCACACTCTAGATCATTTGTGCCCCTGCACTTTTAATTTCATCACAGGTGCCCCTTAACTTGCCAATTTCAATCAATCTTGTCTGACCCTTGACTTTTTTGCCAACGTGTGATGTATTTTGAAATTGTAGTCACATATGATAGAATTTTTCATGTCACTTTAGTGAATCATCATCATACAAGGGAGCTCATAGAAGCCACATTTTCAATTTGCAAAAACTTGATAAAAAAAAAACTAATTATTGGACATGATTGATTAAATTGGAGAGCATAGGGGTACATGTGATGAAATTAAAAGTGCAGGGTCACAATTGACTTAACGTGTAAATGTTAGGGAGGTAAAATGAAATTAACTCTTTAGATATATATATATATATATATACGTATATATATATATATAGATATATCTATCCTATTATTAAGAGAAGAGATTTTGTTAGCCAAAATTGAAAATTTTGACAGATTTAACCTGAAAAGATTAAAAAAAATTTGAGAATAAATTAAATTATGAGGACAAATAGGACATTTATAAAATAGACTTTTATTAAGAAAATTAAAAAAAAATGATTCCACAACCCTCACTTTTCTCTTTCACCATTTTTTTTTTTTTGGATATATGGAGACCAAAAGGCCCAACAAAAGCAAAGAACAAATTACATCTCAGAATTTATAATCCTAATTCTAGGACTTTCACACAAGTCATCAAGCAAGCTAGGAATAACTTGTGGAGGGGGTTGCTCCATGAATTGAGCTCCAATCTCTGCATCCAAACTAGCTTTGGAGAGAATGTCGGCAACCTGATTTACTTCACGACAGACATGCTTAAGATCATAGCTGTGCAATTGTCTTTGGAGAGCTTGGCAACAATCAATAATAGTTTTTAAGGGGTGCAAATCATCCACACCTTGCTGAACTAGGGAAACTAACACATGAGAATCACTTTCCACTAGAAGAGGATGATGGCAATGGTGAGAGAGAGAGAGAGAGAGAGTCATTTGTAGTCTCAAAAGTAATCCCCAAGCTTCCGCTTGAAGGACAGAACAGCAACCAAGGTTAGCATAAAACCCAGAAATCCAAGCACCAGTGAAATCTCTCAAGACACCACCAGCACCAATTTTCCCATTAAGATTTCTAGCACCATCAACATTTAATGTAAAGTAATGCTCAGGAGGTTTCTTCCACAACAAACTAACAGAAGTTTTACTGGACTGTTGCGACTTGAAATTATTAGCAGATTTCCATTCCCTGGCAGAATCAATAACAACTTTCCCAGGATTAAAAGGATAGTGAAACCCCTCACCGAACACTATTTTATTCCTCCACTTGCATATGTGCCAACATGTATACACAAATATTGAACACCATTAGAGATTGCCATAACAGATTTTCCTGCATTGAGAATTAGGAAAGAACCACCAATACCAATCAAGCTGCATAGTCCAGAAAATAGAATCCAAGCATATAACACTATTCCAAATCATCTGGGCAACAGGGCAATCTCTAAGCAAATGTAAAATTGTCTCAGGTTGGTCATGGCAAACAGGACAATAACAATTAGTAGTAATTCTTCGTTTAACTCTTTCAACATTGGTGAGGAGTTTACCATGGCAGACCAGCCAAAAGAAATATTTCAGTTTAGGGGGTATTGGTAACTTCCAGAGAAAAAACCAGGGAAAATCCATGATATTTTCTTCCTTAACCAAATAGAGGTAAGCTGATTTAACAGTAAAATGGCCATTACTTGTTCCTCCGCAAATCATTTTGTCTGGACCACAACCGTGAAAACCTGGAGGAATTGTAACAATTCTATTGACAATATCATCACAGAAATGAAGTTTAAGGAAATTTATATCCCACTCACCATCATTCCAACAATCTTTGACTCTGAGACAATCATTGACAGCAGTCCGCCCGACTCAAAGTATGTCGTAGAAGTGGTCCATCAGTAACCCACTTGTCCTTCCAGAAATTGGCTGAACACCCATCACCAATTCTCCAAACTAAACCTTCCTTTAATAATCTGATTCCATGAACTATACTCCTCCAAGTACTAGAATTTCTAGAAGAACAAATATCTTTCACATATTTCTGATGTAAAACCATGCTCCATAATCCTTCATCGTTTTGAAACATCCTCCATCCCACCTTGGCAAGCATAGCTTGGTTCATGTGTCTAATATTCTTAATCCCCAATCCACCGAATGTCCTTGGTTTACAAACCAAATCCCAATTAGCAAGGTGAACCTTCCTACTGCCATCATTATCTCCCCAAAGAAAATCTCTGCTCATTTTCTCAATAGTGTCACAAACAGAAGCGGGAATCTTAACAGTCTGCATAGCATAAACAGGCATGGTAGAGATAACAGAATTAATTAGAGTTGTTCTTCCATCAAGATTTAACAATTTACCTTTCCAACCAGCCAATTGACCCTGAACTTTATCGATGATGGAGGCATAAGTGTGCTTGGTGACTCGGGAGTGCAGCAGAGGCATCCCCAAGTATTTGTCGAGGTTGGTAGTAAGAGCAGAACCACAAATGGCACTTATATTTTTATCAAGCATCTTATCAGTATTAGGAGAACAAAAAAGCATAGATTTATTGTAACTCACTTCTTGACCAGAAAGCTCACAAAGCAAATCAAGGCACTTCTTTAAAACTCTAGCTTGATCACAAGTAGCTTCGGAGAATAATATCAAGTCATCTGCAAAAAATAAATGGGAGATAAGTGGACCAGATCCAGATGCACGAACTGGTTTCCATTGTCCAACTTCCACAGTAGAAGTGATTAGGTGAGATAATTTTTCCATGCATAGAACAAAAAGATAGGGGGACAAAGGGTCACCTTGCCGGATACCCCTACTAGCTGTGAAGTTTTTTGACAATTCACCATTAACACAAACCTGGAAGCTAGTGGAAGAGACACAATCCATAACCAGCTTAACCACTTTATCAGGAAATCGAGCTTCAAAAAGAACAGAGGCTATGAAGCTCCAATTCAGTTGATCATAGGCCTTAGAAAGGTCTATTTTCCAGGCCAAGTAACCTTTTTTACCATAAGAGTACTGATATTTATGTAAAACCTCTTGAGCTATGATAATATTGTCTGAAATATGCCTACCAGGGACAAAGCTGACCTGGTTAGGGCTTATAAGATGTTTCAACGACGGTCTAATCCTAGCCACCAGAACTTTGGATATCACTTTATAAAGAGTGTTGCATAGACTGATGGGGCGAAACAAGGCCATATCCTGTGGACTAGGAACCTTAGGCACAAGAGTAATTAAAGTACGGTTAAGCCCTATAGGAATTTTCCCAGGGTTAAAAGCTTGAGTTACAAAATCCAAAATCTCATCAGCACAGATATTCCAGTGATTTTGATAAAAAATGGCAGGGAAGCCATCTACACCAGGAGCTTTAAGACTCCCAATATTAAACAGAGCAATCTTAACTTCAGTATTTGAAATATCCCTATTCATCCATTGCAACTCATGACTCTCTAACTCAGGGAACAAGTAGGGGATAACAAACCTTGAATCGACATATATTTTGAAGGTAAACAAGTCCTCAAAGAAACTTGCAGCAATATCCTTCATATCTTCTAGATTATGGCAAAGATCGCCATTAGCATCCGGCAAGCCTTCAATTTTATTTCTCCTTCGTCTGATCATGGTAGACATATGAAAAAATTTGGTGTTTTTGTCACCATCTCGAAGCCACATAACTCTAGACTTCTATTGCCAATACATTGCTTCCTGTTCACAGATTAATTCATACTCATTGATAAGATCTTGCTCCAAGTGAAGAAGATAAGAGTTATTGCTTCTATAAAGACACTTTTGGATTCCAGCAACCCTAGCTAAGAGTCTTCTTTTCTTCTTGAAAATATTGCCAAAGATATTAGAATTCCACTCCTTCAGATCTCGAGCAAGGAAAGAAACTTTTTCCTGAAGGCCTCCAGAATAACCCTTCCATTGAAGTAATAACGTTACTGTAATGATCATGACTCATCCACATTGCTTAGAACCTGAAAGGTTTTTCAGCATTAGTAGTATTAACACAAGAGTTAGAGTGTAGAAGGAGGGGACAATGATCTGACTTCATTTTTGGTAAGTGTTGTAAAAAAGCATCAGGGAATTTTAATATCCATAAATCATTACAAAAACCCCAATCCAAGCTCTCTTTTATTCTGTTAGCGGACCAAGTATAATCAGGCCCTTGATAACCAACATCTACCATACCATAATTGTCAACCCAAGTTTTCATGCCACCAATTTTTCCAACCATAGATCCTACGTTCTTGTCTGCACTGCAGTATAATTCATTATAATCTCCAATAACAATCCAGGGAAGCTGACATTGATCTGCAAAGGTAGAAAGATAGTGCCAAAGAGAGCTTCTAACCGAGTTAGTAGGACTAGCATATATGGTAGACAATAACCACTCATGAGAGCCAGGAGTAGCCACTTTAACAGTAACAGATTGAGAGTTGTTGTTGATGTATTGAATATCAATATTATTCTTATCATACAACACCCAAACACCACCAGAGAACCCTCACCATTTTTTCTCTGCAATAACTACCACTAAATCAATTTTTTATGCAATAACTACCCATTTTTCTATTTTAAAAAAAAAAAAACACAAAAATTTTACCATACACATGTAAGATGTGGACATACATTAATCACCTAGAGCAACTGTATATGATTACTTGTAAATGGAATAACCGAGATTGCATTGGATTCTTACCCTGTTGTAATAAGGAATTGTATCTGTATCCTTATTATTTAGGGAACTTGATATACTTGTGAATCAGGTAATATATTGATACAAGATAGAGGATATTACTTGAAGTATTAGGATTCGTTAATGGGAAGAATTCTGATAGCTTACCTCTATATATATAAGGTTTGGTCCCTGCGTTCTCTACACACGAGCTTAAAGGAACTCAGCCCCATTAAGAGTAAACTCGGACTTAGAGCAACTGCAGAATACCAACCTTGCTTCAATGGCTTTCGACTCCTTTTCGGCATCAGGTATGTTCTCTATTCTAACCAATATATATACTAGTTTAACATGCCTTCAGCCTTGTGTTTATATACATGTGAATGTGCTATATTAGTGATTATTCAGAATTGATTCACATGTGGTATCAGAGCCATGTTTGCATGTTTATAAACCACTTTGGAAAATTATGCATGTCAAACTATTTTGTATAAACTGAAAACGTTTTCAATTTTCCATAACACATAATAAAATGAAATAAAATAAAAAGTGGGGAACAAGCAAATTCGAACTAAGCAGGCCAAAGCTTGCCTTTAGTCTCTGACCCAATTCACCTAAGAAGAAACCTGAGAGCCCATATTCAGCCTATTTGATAACAAAACAAGAACGAATTGCCCGTTATATTACAACGGTCCGAGTTCGCGCTTGCTGGGTATGCGATCTCAGGGTTCACCTCAATCCCAAAATTGGGATTTTTCGATTCTGGGCAAATAAAGCAATATTGCTCAGTGATTTGTGGTCAGATAAGTTCGTTTGTGCGGCTACACACTAAAGTTGCTTCCTATCTGTGTGGTCAAGATTGGAGTTTTTTGCTTTGGTATTTTCTCAAAACTCCCTTATAGAAATTGCGATGGCTCTGCATTCGAATTGCATATTTAGATGAACTATCATCGTTTAGATATTTTGTGGAACCTTCTATATAAATGTTGATGGATATTGTCTATATATGTGAAATTATGTCTCGATGCAGCTTTATCAAGCAATTGTTGCTTATACAAATAACAAAAAATCTATGTTTCTCTCCCTGTATTGATATTGTTGTTTATAAATAATCAGTTGACAAGAATGAAATGTCTAAGTTTGAAATATCAACTGATACTTTGATCTGTGACTTACTGGGAAGGCTAAGGGAGATGGAGCCATAGCACTTTTTCTTTAGTTTTCTTGGTGAGTCATTCGGTATAAACAGATCAAGACTTGTATTCCTTTGTTTTAGAGCTATGATTGTAGCTTCTATAGAAGGTCTTTTCCTTGCATAGTTTTAAGACACAGAAATAGCACATTGCAAATTGAATGACACATATTCAGATATAAGAATTTATTCTTCTGCCATTTAGGTGATGATTGATTTTTATATACCAATGTGTTATCTGGTTTGGCCTTGTGATTCAGCTATGCCATGTTTTCTGCTCATATGTGATACCTGGCATGTTTTCAGCAAAGTTTATTATGGGGTTTTGATGCAATTATGTTTCTTGCATTATGTTTGATTTACTCTGCTCAAATTTGGTTATTGTTTTGTACTGGTGTTTTCTTTGTTTGCTTGATTACTGAAACCATTATAATCCATAATTTAAAGTACTTGCAACAGAAGTAGGAACCTGTAGAGTTGTTTCATTCAACTTATTCCAATTGTCACAATACAAATAGCTATTTGCAGAAAACTGAACACAGAAACATCACAAAACACAAGGCTGCAGCAAGAAAAGCTTCTGAATAATACCATGGTTTTATTGAAATAAAATCCAATCATTACATGAGCTTCAAATTTCAGACAACAAAAGAGAAAATAAACTCAAATATAACAGTAGAACTACTCAAGTTCCACCGAAACCTATTCATAAAACTTATAACAGAAAACACTTATTGAGCAGCTTAAGCTTTAATCATAAAACTTTGTCTGTATAAAACTTACACAATATTGTAATGCTTCCTATAGGTTCTCTCCCTTATAGCTTCATCAACATAGAACCACTGACTGGATCCAACTACAAGAGATGGAAAGCAGACATAGAGATTTATTTGTGTATTCATCATTTAGACTTGCCTATGTATAAGGACCCTCCTGCAGCTCTTACCATAGCTAGTACCAGCGAAGATATAAAATACCATGATGAGTGGCATAGGCTTAATAGAGTTTGCAAGAACATCATGAAAAGAACAATGTCAGAAACAATCAGGGGTAGCATTGAGGAAAAAGAGCTAGCTACAGAGTTTCTAGTTTCAATCGGTGAAAGGTTCACAGAAAGTGACAAAGCCCAAATTGCTACATTGTTGAACAAATTAATGAATACTAGGTACACCGGGTCTGGGACAGTAAGAGAGCATATTTTGAAGTTCGTAGATTATGCAGCCAAGCTAAGAACCTTGAAAAATCCAGTTTCTGATGAGATGATCATTCACCATGTCCTGAACTCGCTGCCTCCTAGTTTTGAACACCTCAACACCACATATTTGGCTCAAAAGGATAAGTGGAACATCAATGAATTGATTTCAATCTGTGTGCAAGTAGATGACAGAATTAAGAAAGAAAAGGGTGAGAGAGTTGTCAATCTTACGGGGAAATCTAAATGGAAGGGGAACAACATGAAAGGGAAGAAGAAATTTAACCCTAAAACAGCCCTTGCTCCAGCCTCAGAATCTAAAGTCCACAAGCCCTATCAGACAAAATGCTACTTCTGCAGAAAACCTGGCCACCTTAAGAAAGATTGCACCGGTTTCAAAAATTGGCTTTTGAAAAAAGGTAATTCTAATTTAATCCCTAGTTTTTCCATAGAAGTAAATTTAATTCAAAACACTCCAAATAGTTGGTGGATTGACTCAGGATCTCCTATACACATAACCAATTCCTTGCAGGGATACATAAGGAAGAGGACCCCAAGAAGTGATGAACAAAAAAATCTGTGTAGGCAACGGCATGAGGGTAGCAGTCAAGGCAGTAGGATCTGTTAGGCTTGATTTAGGATCTGGAAATTTCATCGTTTTAGATAATTTCTTTTTTGTACCTTCCATGAGAAGGAATTTGATTATTGTCTCCCTTTTAGTTAAACTTGGTTGTAAGTTTCTCATTGATGATAATGGAATAAAGATTTCAAGAAATTCTTTACCTATTGCTTCTGGTGCCATCGTGAATGACTATTTACAATTGCATTGTTCAGTTCCTAAAGAGATTTTATCTATTGAAAACAATGTAAATGGCACAACAATAAACAATTCCATTATTGGTGTTAAAAGATTTATTTTTAATAAGAAATCTACAGTCCTTTGGCATAGGAGACTAGGACATATCTCGAAAGAAAGATTACAGATTCTAGTTAAGCAAAATATCCTACCTGAACTTGATTTTGATGACTTAGGTGACTGCGTAGAATGCATTAAGGGGAAAATGACCAACTCTAGAAAGAAAAAAGCCACCAGAAGCCAAAATCTTTTAGAACTCATCCATACTGATATATGTGGACCTTTTAAAACCCAAACCATCTGTGGAAACTTTTATTTCATCACCTTCATAGATGACTTCTCTAGGTATTGTCATATTTACCTAATCTCAGAAAAATCTCAAGCCTCTGAAACCTTTAAGATCTATCGTGCAGAAGTAGAAAAACAATTGGGAAAACAAATTAAAGTGGTCAGGTCTGATAGGGGGGGAGAATTCTACGGAAAATATACTGAGGCTGGACAAAGCAAAGGTCCTTTTGCTTTGTATCTTGAAGAACATGGTATTAAGGCACAGTATACCACGCCAGGGACACCGGAACAAAATGGTGTCGCAGAGAAGAAGAATAGAACCTTGTTGAACATGGTCAGAAGTATGATGTGTACTTCTGGACTACCTAGGTATTTGTGGGGTGAGGCTCTAAAAACAGCCAACTATCTCTGCAATAGAGCACCTAGCAAAGCTGTGTCTAAGACACCTTTTGAGCTTTGGAATGGCAGAAAGCCAAGCTTACACCATGTTCATGTGTGGGGTTGCAAGGCTGAGGCTAAGGTTTACAACCCTCAGATTCAGAAACTAGACCCCAAAACTATAAGTGCATTCTTCATAGGGTATCCTGAGAAATCGAAGGGTTATAGGTTTTACTCCCCTCACCATAACACCAGAATCATCGAGACCAATAAAGCAAAATTTTTAGATGAGGTGTTACACAACAAAGAACCAGAAAATTTGGAATCAGAGTTTGAAGAAATTACTACTGCAGAAATAGAAAATGTTGTTACAGTCTTGCCTTTTGCACCTTCACTCCCTGTAGATGAGTTGCAGCAGCCACTTTTAAATAATCAAGGACATGTTCCTAATGCACCAGAACCTGTGCCACCTCAAAATAACCCTGAGCCACCTCAAAATGCAAACACAGAAGTACCCCAACCAGTGAGAAGATCAAACAGAGTTAGAAAACCTACCATTGATCCAACCGAATATGAAGTGTATCTTCAGGAACCAGATTTTGATTGGGGGGAAGATAATGACCCTAATAGCTTCAAACAAGCCAATGAGAGTGAGTTTTCTAAACAATGGGGTAAGGCAATGGAGGCTGAGTTGCAGAGTATGCATGATAATGGAGTTTGGGAATTAGTCGAGCCTGTAGCAAACTATAAACCCGTAGGGTGTAAGTGGGTTTACAAAACCAAAAGGAATGCTGATGGCAGTGTGGAAAGATACAAAGCTAGGTTAGTAGCGAAAGGCTTCACACAAAAGGAGGGGATAGACTACACTGAAACTTTCTCTCCGGTTTCAACAAAAGATGCTTTTAGAATGGTTATGGCTTTAGTTGCCCATTACGACATGGAATTACACCAAATGGATGTTAAAACGGCTTTTTTGAATAGGGAACTTGAAGAAAACATGTATATGCAGCAACCTGAAGGGTTTATTAAAAAAGGCAGTGAGCATTTAGTTTGTAAATTAAAAAAGTCAATATATGGACTGAAGCAAGCATCTAGGCAGTGGTATAAGAAGTTCGATTATGTGGTTACCTCATTTGGGTTCACTGAAAATCTTGTCGACGAATGTGTTTACATGAAAACTGTAGGCAAGAATTTTATTTTCTTAATTCTGTACGTTGATGATATATTACTTGCCAGCAGTGACTTGACTTTGTTGAAAACCACCAAAACTTTTCTATCTAAAAACTTTGATATGAAAGACCTTGGTGAAGCCTCTTATGTGTTAGGAATTGAAATTAAAAGAGATCGAAGGAGGGGTTTGCTGGGATTATGTCAACAGAGCTATATTAACAAGGTTTTGGCTAGATTTGAAATGCAAAAATGTGCTGGTGGAGAAGTGCCTATTTCCAAGGGTGATAAATTACATAAGGGTCAGTGTCCAAGGAATGAATTGGAAAGGAATGATATGAGTAGTAGACCCTATGCTAGACTTGTTGGCAGCCTAATGTATGCTCAGGTGTGTACAAGGCCAGATTTGGCATTTGCAGTAGGGATGTTGGCTAGGTTCCAGTCTAATCCTGGACACGAACATTGGGTTGCAGGGAAGAAAATTTTGAGATATTTGCAGAGAACCAAAAATCATATGTTGGTGTACAGAAAAGTTGAAAGCTTAGATGTCGTAGGGTACACTGATTCAGATTTTGCAGGGCATTATCCGGAATCTATGAAATCTACTTCTGGGTATGTTTATGTGATGGCAGGAGGTGCAATTGCTTGGAAAAGTGTCAAACAGATGCTTACAGCTACCTCCACTATGCAAGCAGAGTTCATTGCTATTTATGAAGGGGTATGTCAAGGGTTGTGGCTGAGGAATTTTCTGCTGCAGACTAAGTTATTGGATTCCCTTAATAGCAGGCCTTTGAGAGTATTTTGTGATAATTCTGCGGCCGTTTGCTTCACTAAGAATAACAAGAGGTCAACGAATTCTAAGCACATTGATCTAAAATATTATAGTGTTAGAGAGAGAGAGTTAAGAACAAAGAAATTGAGATAACACAGATTGCTACCTTATCTCAATTAGCTGATCCATTCATCAAGGCATTGACTGTAGCAGCTTTTCAGAAACATGTTACTGATATGGGAGTTCTTCCCGCTCTAGATGCCTAGCTAGGATCAGTGGGAGCATTACGTTTTGTTGTTGGAGTTTTAATTTTAGTCTGTTTTCGTTTTTGGTGTCGGTGGAACTTGAGTAGTTCTACTGTTATATTTGAGTTTATTTTCTCTTTTGTTGTCTGAAATTTGAAGCTCATGTAATGATTGGATTTTATTTCAATAAAACCATGGTATTATTCAGAAGCTTTTCTTGCTGCAGCCTTGTGTTTTGTGATGTTTCTGTGTTCAGTTTTCTGCAAATAGCTATTTGTATTGTGACAATTGGAATAAGTTGAATGAAACAACTCTACAGGTTCCTACTTCTGTTGCAAGTACTTTAAATTATGGATTATAATGGTTTCAGTAGTGCTTGAGATTTTGATAGTCAAAATCCTTTGTTTTGGACCATCATACACAAATAATACACTTTACTTTTGACAGATACTCATAAGTGCATGTATGAATTTAGTTAAAATTGTATCAATTGAACTCCTGTGAGTTATGCAGTTAGTTTAGTAGTTATGGGATGGCATGCTTTTGAAAAATCATGTTCTTTCCTTAGCTCTTTTCCTACTGTTTGGCTTGACTGAGTTTGTATCAAGTTTCTGAATCTTATGCAGTTTCATGTGCACACTTCAGAGGTTATATCATTGTTTTAATTGTCTGCAGTTGAGTGAATAATGTAGTCCAAGTGGGAGAATGTAAGATGTGGACATACATTAATCACCTAGAGCAACTGTATATGATTACTTGTAAATGGAATAACCGAGATTGCATTGGATTCTTACCCTGTTGTAATAAGGAATTGTATCTGTATCCTTATTATTTAGGGAACTTGATATACTTGTGAATCAGGTAATATATTGATACAAGATAGAGGATATTACTTGAAGTATTAGGATTCGTTAATGGGAAGAATTCTGATAGCTTACCTCTATATATATAAGGTTTGGTCCCTGCGTTCTCTACACACGAGCTTAAAGGAACTCAGCCCCATTAAGAGTAAACTCGGACTTAGAGCAACTGCAGAATACCAACCTTGCTTCAATGGCTTTCGACTCCTTTTCGGCATCAGGTATGTTCTCTATTCTAACCAATATATATACTAGTTTAACATGCCTTCAGCCTTGTGTTTATATACATGTGAATGTGCTATATTAGTGATTATTCAGAATTGATTCACAACACATGCAGAGCATGTGATTGCAGACTAGTATATGTATGTATGTATGTATGTATGTATGTATATATATATATATATATATATATCAACGTCAAAGTAAAAAACTGACACTACTAGCATATGCCTTATAGAGCACTTTAATTTTTCTGTATCTTTTGCTCTAGAGAATATGGATAACCATATCAAAAAGTCATTAGGTACGGTGCAGCCACGGAATGAAAAAGGGTATCCTCTATTGCAGGCTCTAGTAAGCAAAAGCCACGCTTTTGACTTTGGTGTCTCTATTTTTTATTTTATTTTAAATGTTATATTAATGTTTTTCTTTCTCTCTCTTTATTTTCTTTTAATTTATATTTATATATTAATCAAAATATAAAAATACTGATTTTATACGTATACGATACAAAATACCTTAATATTTCATTTAATATTATAAATTTTTATCTGATGTTAATTAAGCAAAAAATCAAAGAATCTTCTTCAGTATCCATTATGCGTTGGATACCCTATGATAAAGGTATCATTTGAATTTTTATATTAAAAAAAAAATATTATTGAAACCTACCATTAATATTCAGAACAAATTTTAAAAAAAAAATCCGCTATTATGAAAATTCAAATTAGTAATAATCTAACATCTCATTATCAATTGTTTCATGATTACAACCATTATAACACCGCTGCGAAGAACCTCAATGAAATATTCATATTTAAAATCAAATCCACTAACATTTAAATTTTACCAGAAGTACATAAATAGTTTTGTTATTTATAAGGTCTACATAATTTGAAATAAATGCCGAATTCAAATCCTAATCTAGTACCGAATTGAAATCCTAACATGACATTGAATTGAAATCCTAATAGTCTTGAAGCAATGACCACCATCTCCACAAGATTAGCTCCCGTTCTTGTTGCATAATGGCTGATAGGGGCATGATTCCTAAACATATGGACCAAGTTAAAGACGAGTTACTACTCAGAAATAGCATATGTACAAAATCATAATATGAATTGTAAAAAAGTTCCAGATCCAATAAATATAGTCAAAATGCAAAGATAAATATATACTTACTTGATTAATCAATTTGCATATTGGGGCAATCAAATGGCATTGTAGGACGGTAGACATCATCATCTGGTGAAAAAACAACAGTTGACGGCCTTTGAGATGTGTCACGAGCAAACTGAGACATTGTTTGCATGACATCTTCTTGTGTATCCACTGATATTCCGCATTGTTTAAACATCTCTCCCATTTTTTGGAGTGCCATCTCTACGCATCTTACTTCAAGCAATTGTTCCATCCGTTTTGTTTGGTCAGCCATTTTGCTTTGTAGTTCCTCCATCATGTGTGCTTCTCTCTCTTGTGCCTTTTTCGCTTGCTCTTCCAATTGCTCTCGCAACTGTTTCACTTCTCTTGATACTCCTCGCTCTTCAACATGGATTCCAGGGACTTCATCCCAAGTAACCCCTGCTCCAACACCTCTCACTTTGTTCCCCTTCTCCTTACCAAGAACTTCAGCATACATTTCTTCACGGATTTCTGGAGCAGTGATGTCAACATTCATGCTTAGCCTCTTTTGTTCAGCCTCTTCAAAATCCGCCTACAACAAATGTAATGGATAGACCATAAGGAAATGAGACACGAAATATCTACAAGTATAATAAAACTAAAGAAAAATTAGCTTACAATTGCCTTTGCAGATGCCGCATCGATTGGTTCTTGGGACCCTTTCCTTTGATGAGTTAATTTAAATAGCTCCCACCTATCTGGCTCTTTACCATGGGAAATTTCCTGTGCAATAGATTGTATATATATATATTCAAAATATGGACTAGATATACAAGAAGGTGGGCAGGTAAGAGAGAGAAGAAACAAAGATACAAAGAGTTGAAAACAAATGTTATTGTATCTTGTGTCATAGAAGTTTTAAAATTACTACTTAGATTAATCCCAAAAGAGTAAAGCTAGATATCTCAAAAGTGCAGTAAGCATTGATTTTGATTTAAGTGACAAGATTTAAGTTAAAGTTTTGAATTAGTGGCGCAATCCCTAGAGCCTGCAAGTCAAGCTTTAAAGCTTCACACGGTGTATCAATGTTTTCTTCGAGTCTTATTTGGGTGATCAGTACTCTTTTAGCCATTTGCAGGTTGGATTGAGCTCCTCTGCAATAACTATGTGAATTTCATAAAATCATAATCCTCTAACTAATCCTATGGTTTTTTTTCCCCTCCAATTTGGTAGATAACGGAGTTTGACATTGGTTTGAGAAGGAAAAACCCAAAACATGAAACAAGCTGATATGGCAGCGATCTGACCATTATAATATTTCAATTATGAAGTTCATAACTTCACAGATATAATCAATGCAGAGGAGCTCGATCCTTTCAGGCTACCTGATAATATCCTTTCAGATATAATCAATTAGGACATGCTCTAGCAAAAAATCACTTAAACTAAAGATTTTACCAACAGAAACAAAGAAAAAGAAATTATTACTGTCCATATATAACATGGCAGTTTGTATATAACATGGCGGTTTGTATATAACAAGTTAAGTTATAACATGGCGGTTTGTAGGGTAAAGCTGATATTTAATTTATCCTAGCTAGCTTCAATATTGTAAGATAGAGAATTCTTTAGTTTTTTTTTTTTCATTAACAATTGATTTTGTCTCTTATGGATTTCTTCTATAGACCCTCTGCTCCTTGTAGATATTAAAGAACTTAAAGAACTGTAAGATATAAAACATCAGGGAGAGACAAATGGTGGGGAGGGAAGAACAACAGCTAGCTTTATCAATAGGGAATTAAATATTCAACTGAAAACTCTCATCCTACAAAATAATTCTAAGAATTTGTTGATAGAGAAGGGACCACACCTCCAGAAGTAGGGGAGGTGCTGACAACAAATACTTTGAATCACACAAAGAAATAAAACTCAGTTGACACAGATGAAATAATGATGATAGCATGCTTGTTAATTATGAACTCCATAAAAAGAAAGAAAGCAAGAGGTCTAGAACATATAACAAAAGTGAAAGGACAGAGAATAATACAATACATATTGGAGGAGCATATAGCTTATATACTAGGCTTTGACAGTTTTTAATCATTCATACTCAGTTTTTCCAACTGAAAAATACTTTTTATGTGGATAGAGGATAATGATCCATCCTATCAAGAACTGTTGAGAGGCCATGACGCCTTCCCCAACAGAAACAAAGAAAAAGAAATTATTACTGTCCATATATAGCCTTTGATATAGCTCTGTCTAGTGTTGAATAGACTTAAAGTTGTTCTAACATAACATTTAAGGTATGCACTGAAGTTTCACTTACATATTCATGAGCGACATTTGCATATGTTCGAGTCCCTGTTGATTGGTTCATCTTCTTTTGAGACCGATTTCTTTTGTTGATGCTTGCTATTCTCTGTGTTCCAACATATGAACACCAGTAAGTAATATTAAATCTAGCCTACATGAAGAAGAAGAAATAATTGCTTTGTACCTGATGCTTCTTCTTGTCCATGTTTGCAACAAAAATTTTCCATTGACGCTCATTTACACGATCATCATTAGGTTTTTGAAACCTACGTGGTGTGTTCATGAATGGTTTATACCATTTTTTGCGCAACTTAGACTTCCATTGCTTCCACCGTTCATTTAACTTGCTCTTCACCCTTTTCTTGATTTTACCTTCCAAACTTGCAACCCAAGGATTAGACCAATCAATAGTTTCCTGCACAGATTGTTTACACGCATCAACAATATAATGGAAAGTCACATATAAGACAATGTTAACAAAGGATTGAAACATTCAACATATACCTTAACACGATTCCAAGCCCTTTCAAGATTGTCACTAGCATTGAAATGCCGGTAGTCAGGTGTACTAATTGGAAAAAGTGTAAAGTCTTTTGCCAAAATACCCAAGAATCTTGAGAATCTTGCCACCTTCAATCTTGGACCCTTAGGAAGTCCAAAACGATTCCACAAGAGCTTTTCCCGACCCTCCATTGCCCAATTCTTCTGGTTTGGACCACGGTGCTTCTTTATTCCCCCAGGCGCCTCTGATGAAACATTGACATCATCTTGCTGATGAAACATGCCACCAACATCTTGTGTCTCGCTATCGTCGTCTTGTTGAATATTAAAGTCGCCACCAACATCTTGTGTCTCACTATCGTCATATCCATTTTCTTCGTAATCCTCTTCATCCTCATATAGGTGACTCATCTGTCAAAACCACAAAAATCAATGAAAACAATCATACTCATTCTCCAAACGAATAGTAATTAACAGAGATAAGCAAACCTCCTCCAACTGAGACCAGAGAGATGAGAGAGATGGAGAATTGATTGTTAAACCTGATAGGGAATTGACCTCCACTTCTACAGACGTGGTTGTTTTATATGCGTATCATAGCAGAACCACGTCTTATCCATTTGAAAGTTCGAAGGGATTTTAATACACAATTGGAGGCAACACAATCTTTTGTCCCGCTCAATTTCTCTTTTCCATTGTTTCCCTTTTGATTTCAGGCATTTTGCTCCCGCTCTCACTCTATTTTGTCCCGCTCTCTGCACCCGTGAAGGTCCCCCAATTGAAAACGTGAAGCTGTGGTGGTTTTCTAATTGACTGCAAACTCTAAACAGCCTCTTTATATAATTCAATTTAGTTGATTTCTGAATAAAATAAAAGGAATATAGTTTCTACCTCATCAGGTTCTTTTTTTCCGCTCTGCTTGAAAAAGCACAAAAGATTCTTCCATAGCCTTCTTCCCCATTAAGGTCACAACCAAGTTCCCCAATGTTGCAAGAGCGTTCTCAGAGATTTCTTTATCGGAGGACAATTTCAAGAGTGTGTCCACTACGCCATTGGAGACTAAATCTCCTGCATTGTCCAACATGGTGGATAGGTTGTGAAGTGCACCCAAACATCACTGTTTGGTTTCGACATTGCTCGAATCTGACTCTAGAATGCCAACTAGAAAAGGGACAATTTCAGATGAGGGCAGAGGAAATGGGGTATTTGCAAGTGAAGATAACAACATGGGCAGTTCTGCAAATTGATGCCCCTTCTATCCTTGTTGGCTCAACCATAGGAGCCTTGTTCCTGAAATATATCACTAGTACGATATATTGATCAAATTTAATGATGAAGAACAATCTATAAACAAATAATTAAACAAATTGAGAATGTAATACCTTCATTCCCCAATACTCTTCCATTGCCTCAAAATCCATAACAATACAGATCATAATCAAATTGAATCCAAACTAGATCATAACAAATAATAGGACCTGATACCGATACAATATTACAAATCTGTAAATCCCCAACCTTTAACAAAACCCAGGTAGGGGTATCAGAAACATGATGAATATCATGCACCATATACCCAGTTGTAAAATGCAAACAAAAACAGAGCTTCGTACCTCAATCAATTCGTTGTAGTACTGCGTTCTTCCTCTTTAACTCACAAAAGCTCCAGACCTGCTCATCATGTCCAAAGAAGCTATACACTATCTCTCTCCGACCGATCTCAAATACAAGCAATTTTACCGTCTCTCTCCCTCCAGCACCCTTACTGTCTTTGTGTGGAGCAAACACGTAGAGCTCCATCAAAACCACACGGCAGCACTTGATGAAAATAGGCAGAGGGGGTAATTACGTAAATAGCATGCCTGAGCTTCTTTTATTTTTTTTTCTTTTATATGCTTTGGAATACAAGAACAGGGCCACCATAATCACGTAGATCAAATAATGCATATTAAATAGCCAATGAAATCATTGCACACGAACAATTCAAAAGCTTTAAAAGTCTAAAGCTGATCATGAACCATTTCTGCCTACTTAATAATCAACAGAACCTTATATACATAACTCAATAACCAAAATGGTAAAGACCTGTACCTCTAATCAGTCAATTATTTAAAAAGAGGTTACCAATATACGAAGGTTGCTAGATAACACCCTTTAAACAGTACCAAAGTTGCAACAAAATAATTACCAAAAAAAAAATTTGTTAAAAAAAAAAACAACTACTTCAATTTCATTCTATGACATCATTCACTAGAACACCGTCCATGTCTGTTCTTGCTATTCCGTCATCGTTAATCCCACAATCAAATTTTGGGCATCATAAGGCTCCGGTTCTATGTCTGTGCCCATATCAAATAAATCTCTAGGTCGGGTTCGGATCACTGTGTGCCAATTCGGTTCAGTTGGGTCTTGAACATAGAAAAATTGCACTGATTGTGATGCAAGAATGAGAGTGTCCGGTTTAGGAAGTAGATGATCAAAATTTACCAAAATGAAGCCATACTCATCCATTTTGACGGCTCTATTGCGAACTCTATTATCTGCCCAATCACAATCGAATAATAAGACTTTCCGACCATGGTGATAATCTAGCTCAATGATGTCTGTTAGTACACCATAGTAGTCTTTTACACCATCTCTTGGTCTACGATCTCCCGCAGTAGCATAGCTACTCACCCCAGCTTTAACAAACACACCGCAGTTTTGAGTATTTGATTGAGCATCAATAGATTTAACAAAAAAGCGAAACCCATTCATGATGTACTTGTTGAATCGCCTTGCCTTTTTATCTGGTCCTATAGCCAAGGCTCGAATGTCTGGGTCGACAAATTCTTTTCGTTGTACTCTTCTCTCAATCTGTATTATTAAAATATGATGCTTCATTTGTATATATGACACAAGTGTTATAAAAAGATATGCTTTATATGGAAAAAAAAAATCTTACCAATTCCTGAAAATATATCGAAAATGTATTATTTGCTTGTCTTTCAGCCTCCATCAAAGTTGTGCGTCTATTCTTAGTCCGCTGTGTGTTTGCCACATGGTTGCTAACAATGTCAACAATGATTGGTTAGTGATACATGAATTATGTTTAATCAATGGTAGCACAATAATGAACAATTATTGTTAAATAACTTACTCTAGATGTTGCTTAATCTCTGGGCAATTTATCAACACATGTGTATGTGCGCGTTCCCACTCAAGGTCAGTTAGTGTAAACTCGTGTCCTGGTTCTATAGATCGTCCCATCCCGACAAATAATGGTAATCCTTCACGAGGAACAATCCCAGGGTCATCAGCATTACGACCAATTCTTGTTCTTTTTGACTCAACTCCATCTGACAGATACATTGTGCAAAATGATAGACATTCTTCAATTATATAACCCTCTGCGATGCTTGCCTCAGGCCGACTCCTATTGCGTACATACTTTTTTAAGTCATGTAAGTATCTGGCTCAAAAGAAAATAGGAAAAAGAAAAAAAAAAAAAAAAAAGGTTAATTGTTGGCTATGATATCATTCATAGATTCACTCCTTATGATGAAATTAATTGTAGCTCAATCATAAACAAAATATATATGATATATATAGGGTAGCTATATAAATATAAATAAATATATATATATATTTATATATATTCACAAGCGTTAGTAAAGTAACTATAAAGTAAATTGAATGGCCTGTTAACAGTCAAATTGTTTATGTAATTAAATGCTAGTGCCGATACACATATATATCAACATCTATATAACTATAACATACGTTGACAACTAAATTTCTTTTTTCATATATAAATCAGAAATTAAAACGTATAAATGTTTCCAAAAAAAAAAAGCTATTTGACGTCAAAAAATTTATTTGACATACCTTTCGATTGGGTACATCCATCGAAATTGCACAGGTCCTGCAATTGCTGCCTCGTCTGCTAAGTGTATTAGAAGGTGTACCATGACGTCAAAAAAAGATGGTGGCATTATCATCTCTAATTTGCAAAGTGTTTCAGCAATCTGATTTGACAAAGCACGAAAATGGTCTACGGTGCCAACTTTGGTACATAATTGTCTGAAAAAAGCACTGAGTTCCAATAATACCTTGGTTATGTCTGGTTTTAGTGAACGACGGATGGCCACTGGAAGTAGATACTGCATAATTATGTGACAATCATGACTTTTAAGACCAACCAATTTTCTTTCATCAACTCTTACACATCTACGAATGTTTGATGAAAATCCATCAGACACCCTAACCGACTCAAGTACTTTGCACATTAGTGTCTTCTCGTCTTTGGATAAAGTGTATTTCGCCGGGGGTAGCCATGTTCGGTCACCACGTGCCTCAGGATGAGCGAATGCTTAACACCCATTAAGACCATGTCAAGGCGTGCCTTTAAGCTATCTTTATTTTTTCCATCAATTCCAAGCAAAGTCCCAATGACACTCTCTATAACATTCTTCTCAACATGCATGACATCGATATTGTGACGCAATAATAAGTCCTTCCAATATGGTAGTTGAAAAAAAATACTTTGCTTCCTCCACGGTCCTGTGTATTTTGTGTTATCATTATTTTGAACTCGTTTCCTTTTACGACTAGAGCTTGTTTCCTTTCCCTTTCCAAACTGGAACTCCAATGCACTTAACGCCCTCAAACAATCTAAACCTGTCATTGGTTTAGGGGGTTTACGATGCTCAGTTGATCCATTGAAGTTATTATACCATGTGCGAAAAATATGGTTATCTGGCAGCCACTTTCGATGTCCCATGTAGATTTCTTTCTTACCGTGATGCAACCTAAAAGAATCAGTCTCTTCACCACAAGTTGGGCAAGCTTTAGATCCTTTTGTGCTATATCCAGACAACATGGCATATGCTGGGAAGTCATTTATAGTCCACAATAATGCAGCTCTCATCTGAAAAACCTCTTTTTTGAACGCATCATACGTAGGAACCCCTTCTATCCATAGAATTTTCAATTCATCTATCAAAGGTTGCAGGTACACATCTATGTCATTCCCTGGACTTTTAGGGCCTGGAATGAGCAACGATAACATCATGTATGACTTTTTCATGCATAACCAAGGAGGGAGATTGTAAACAGTAACGATAACAGGCCAAGTACTGTGGGACAAGCTCATCATACCGAAAGGATTGAATCCGTCACTGGCTAGACCCAAACGAACATTTCGACCATCAGAGCCAAAATTATTGTCAATTTTGTCTAATTCTTCCCAAGCAAGAGAATCGGCTGGATGACGTAGAACCCCATCTCGTGGTCTCTTTTCAGAATGCCAAACCATAAATTCAGAGGTGTGGCGAGACATGTACAACCTTTGAAGCCTTGGCCCTAATGGAAAGTAACGCAAAACCTTGGCTGGTACCTTCTTTGTAGGGGAGGTGTTCTCTTTGTACCGACTTGTACCACATACATGACAAACTGTGTTTGAAGCATATTCCTTCCAATATAACATGCAATCGTTTGGACACGCATCATTTTCTGGTATGTCAGCCCGAGACTTTTGATGAACTTTTTTGTTAAATAGAAAGAAGCAGGAAGAGTTTCCCCTGGGGGCAAATAAGCCTTTAACAATTCAAGCAACTGTGTGAACGATACATCACTCCAACTGTTCAATGCTTTTATTTGATACAGCTTTATCAAAAAATCAAACATCTTTTTTCCTGCACCAGGGTATAATTCAGCGTCAGCTTTTTCTAAAAGCTGGTAAAATCTTTGTGCATCAGGGGTAGGGCCATTAGGCAAGGATGGACCTTCAGTAGTCTCTGCTGGTTCTAGTAAATCATCTTCACCTTCGTACATACCAAATGCATCGTGCAACATATCTTGCACATCAGAATCTGGTTGATGTGATGACGGTCCCGACAAATTAAAATCTGGTTGATATGATGAAGGCCCTGCCATATTATGATCAACTGCAGCTGGTAAATGCTCACCATGCTCAGTCCAGGGGATGTTAACATATTTTGGATCCATGCCATCCACCCAAAGATGCTGCTCAACAACAGCAGGCAGTCTATTGTAGCCATTATGACACCTTTTACATGGACACTTGATTGTACCTTCAAAAGAAGCATGCTCTAAGGCATAATTGAGGAATGCATGCAATCCAGCATTATATTCATCAGTGTGCTTATCTAAAAATATCCATTCCTTGTCCATATCGTTGATCAAAGATTTGTTATCAAGCTGCATAGAAAAACAAAAGGAATGAGTATTTAGTTTTTGGTGAAAATAAAAATTGATTTCTAAAGTCATAAATGATACTAAAAAAAATCGATGAACAAATGTCAATAATAATTGGAATAAAAATTGATACCTTTTGATGATCGATGCTATCTCTTTTTCAACTGAAAATTTGTTTGATTAAATTTTGTTTCCTGAACCTCAATTCATAGCACCTCAACATCAATATGATTGAGTGGTTTGCATTGGATGTGCACAACGTGCATAGTTATTGAATATGGAAGTGCTCCCGTGCACAATTAGTATTGGATTTGGAAAGTTATCAATGCATAATTAACATTGGATATGGAAAAGGGTGCACAATTTGCATTGGATATGGAAACTGAAATTGTAGCTATTGGTTACCATATTGGATACAAAAACAAGGAAACGTGGCTAATAAAAACTAAATATGATTATCCGTATGTTAGAGAAAAATTTGGAATCTTATTTGTAAGTCAATTCAATTGAAACTTTTTTTTTTTTTTTGAAACTCATTCTCAATTTGCACCTAATATATTAGAAATAATTGATATGCGGCAAATTAAAATGGATAATTATGTCGGCGAATTAAACCTGGTTAATAATTATACTTGAAATACCACCAATTTTTGCTAAACCTATGACAATTTAATGGATACATATTGCATAATTTATTTTGCAATTATGCCCATTAACTTATAATACTAAAACTCTAATAACATATTAAATCTAAAAACATAAGAAAATAATGAAACATATATTTTTTGCAATACGATTGAATATGGAAGTGCAGCAATGCACAATTAGAATTGGATTTGGAAAGTCAATGCGTAACTAACATTGGATACGGTAAAAGGTGTACAATTAGCATTGGATATGGAAATTGAAATTGTAGCTATTAGTTACCATATTGGATACGAAAACAAGGAACGTGGCTAATAAAAATTAAATACGATTATCTGTATGTAAGAGAAGAATTTGGGATCTTATTTGTATTTTGACTTTTAACCACTTCAATTAAATTTTTTTTTTTTTTGAAAACTTATTCTCAATCTACACCTAATTTATTAGAAATAATAGATATACGGCAAACTAAAACTCATAATTATGATGGCAAAGTAATCTGGTTAATAATTATATTTAAACAACCATCAATTTTTATTAAACGTTTGACAATTTAATGGATACAGATATGCATAGTTTATTTTGCAATTATGCCCATTAACTAATTATACAAAAACTCTAATAACATTTTAAATATAAAAACACTAGAAAATAATGACACAGATACTTTTTGCAATACGGATTGCAAGGAAAGATGATTAATTTGTAAATTTGAAAAAATTAAATACAATAAATAATTAGATATTATTACTTCACACTCTTAACCGTATCTATATCAGATACTTATCCGAATATTTAATATAATATATTAATTTAGTATTTTATTTAGCAATGAATACGGATTTTTGTCTTTAATAAATGTATTAACTTACTTTTATTGATTATATTTTTTATTTTGTCACTGTTATCGGTACCCATAAAACAAAGAATACTAAAAATATAAAAGGGTGTCATTTGCTTTACTCAAATGATACACTTAGAAAAGTGTATCCAAAATGGGTGGCCGCTAGAGATTTTGCTAGTAGTGAGTTTCATTAGCATCTGAAACTTCAGCTTTGCCTGGCTTCAGAGACTCCATGAAATAGCAGTGGGTCTCAACACTCAATATCTTGTCACTCTTGTTGGTATGCTTTAGTTAATTATACAACAATTAATTATTTTTGCATGGCATTTATTTTAACCAATCTTTGTAAACTCTATATAGGTGGACACACAATTGGTACTACAGCTTGCCAGTTTTTCAGTTACAGACTCTATAACTTCAATGCAACCGGAAATGGTGGTGTTGATCCTACTATTAGTCCTTCATTCATTTCTCAACTACAGTCACTTTGCCCACAAAACGGTGATGGAGCCAAGCGTGTTGATTTAGACACAGGCAGCGGGAACCGATTTGATGCGACTTTCTTTACAAACTTGAAGAATGGTCGTGGGATACTCGAGTCCGATCAAATGTTATGGACTGATGCCTCAACAAGAAGCTTTGTCCAACGTTTCTTGGGTGTCAGAGGCTTACGAGCATTGAATTTCAATGCCGAGTTTGGAAGGTCCATGGTGAAGATGAGTACAATCGGTTTAAAACATGCGGTAAAGGGAGAAATTCGCCGAATTTGTTCTGCAATTAACTGATGGAAGATCCAAATTATTTACTTGGAGTTCATTTTTATGTATTTGTTTGCGCAATTGACCTCATTTTCATTAATAATATGATATCTTCATTCAAATAAAATAGTTACTTGGAGCTCATTCATAACTTGTGAATCTTTTAGTTGAAAAAAGGATTGATTTGTATTGTAAGACGAACTCAAAGAGTTATTTCACACACACACACAGAGGCTTGCTATGCTAAGAAGATCCGTTCTTTAGCTAAGGAATGGATTTCCATATTTTGACCACTTTTCGATTACATATTCACATCTTAACCGTTCAATTTTTTAGGTCCTAATGTATAGATCATCTCTGCAAATTTTCAGCCAAATTGATAATCATTAAAGCATCCAAAACTGCAATTTACAATTATAAACACAAACGTTTTAGGTTGGACAGATTCATTGATTTAATCGAGTTTGATACCTTAACGATCATCAATTTGGCTGAAAATTTGTAGAAGTGATCTATACATTAGGACCTAAAAACTGAACGGTTAAAATGTGAATATGTGATCGAATAGTGATCAAAATATGGAAATACGTTTCTTAGCTAAGGAACTTACCTCTTTAGTAGAGCAAGATTGTGCGTGTGTGTCTGAAATTAAAGTGCGAGGTTAGAGTTTAAGGTCACTTTTCGTTCTCATATTCACATCTTGACCGTTTAGTTTTTAGGCACTAATGTATAAATCATCTCTGTAAAATTTAAGCTAAAGTGGTGACGTTAAGATATCGAACTAGATTAAATCAATGGACGAACCAAATCTGTCCAACATGAACCATTCGTGTTCATAATTAGTAAATCACTATTATGAATACCCAAATGATCATCAATTTAGCTGAAAATTTGCAGAATTGATCTAGTCATAGGGACCTAAAAACTGAACAGTTGAGATCTCACTATGTGACTGAATAGTTAGTCTAATAAACTATCTCTTAAATTGACCCAAAAAAAAAAAAAAGAAACCCTCACTACATGTGTGTGTGTGTGTGTTTATATATATTTGTTCACGTCTAAGATTTAGCGGTAGCTAAATCTCGGTTAACGTTGATCCGGTGGGCGGATCGCTACTTGTAGTGTTCTCAGGGTTCCCGCTATCTGTCAAGTAAAATACAAAGGGCGTTAGAGGGAGACCGCATGGGGCGGTCTTCTCCTCTCCGATGCCTAAGTTAGTCAATGTATTTATGTTGACAGAATAACAGTAGGTAAGTAGTAAATGCGTAATTAATGAGGAGAGAGGAGTGAACCTTTTATAGTTGGGGAAGAGACTGATCTCTTTCTTGTTTTTGATGTGGGACTGATATGGTTAAGTTCCCAGCTTCTGATGTTTGAGCGAGGTGATCTTGGCGCGGCGTGTGGTGGTGCGTCAGGGGTGATCTGGGGGTGAGCCGGGGCTCAGGTGACAGCCTGCTTGGCTGTGTTTCCGTATGTCCCACTGTCGGTGGTTGTTGGTACCGCTGGAGGTAGCGTGAGCATGGCTTATTATGACTAATTATGCTTGGAAAATGCTCATATAAGTACAAGTCCCCCAAGTCCCCCCATTCAAGGAGGGCAATCTTGGTTGGGGAGTTGCCTAGCGGTTTGAAGCGTTACTTCTACTAGACTTGCGAAAGCATAATTAGCATCAGTGCGTTGTCAACAATGTATTTATTATGAGCGAGTGCTTTATGCCCTTTTGGGTGGGCCCCTGCTAGGCTCTCCAGGGAGTCCCCCACTCCCCAGGTAAGATAGGCCTCCGTTTGGTCGGCATATGTTGGTGATGGAAAATTCTGATTAGGAATTTGACCCAACAATTAATGCGGACTTGAGTAGAAGCTGAACCGGGGACAATCGAGAAACTTCTATTCTTCGTTGACCTGATTTGAAGCGAAGACCTCTCTTGGCTCCATAACTTATCGCCGCTCTGTAACCTGTCTTTGTCACCTCCCTCTGTAGTCTCCGTCTGTAACCTCCCTTCGTAGTCTCCGTTCGTAACCTCTCTTTGTAATCTCCCTCCGTAGCCTCTCTCCGTAATCTCTCTCCGCTCCGTAACCTTTCTCCGTCACCTCTCTCTCTCTGTAGTCTCCCTCCATAACCTCCCACTGTAGTCTCCCTCCATAGCCTCTCTCTGTAATCTCCCTTCGTAGCCTCGCTCTATAATCTCTCTATGTAGTCTATCTTTGCTTCATGTACTCGAAGAGGAAGCGGAGATTCCTCTTCGCCGACAGTGTGAAAGAGGAGAGGGGGGGGGGGGGTACTTGCGAAAGACCATCCGGTGCCTAAGTCAGCATTTTTCTGAGTCGAGTATAGAAGTCTCAACTAGAGTTCGATGTCATACTTGGTTGTTTTTTCCCCTATTTATAGGTGCATTACAGGTTGGGCTGCAAGTAAACTTGCATAGCAAGTCGCCGATAACTTGGGCGGCAAGTCATGATCTAATATCGTAGTTATTTTAGTAATTATCTCCACTTATGGCTACAATCATTGTTATACTCAATGTTGCAATGATTAACACACTTACTGCTGTAATAATTGCTGCATTTACTGCTACATTCTTTTCCACATTTATATTTGTCTTAATTGTAGTGCAAAAAATATTTGACCACTCCCACAGCATATTGTTTGTTGAAGGGGATCTGCGCTGAGCAGCGGACGTTGGGTAGCGAGCCCAATCTTTGGTACCCGAGTGGTGGGGGTCAACGTGCCTGATCAGGGCAGTCGAAAACTATGTTGACGTGTCCCCTTACTTGTCCAGGAGGACCTTCTTGCTTGCTAGATGGAGAAGTGCCGCGAGTGGTGTTTCGCTCAGCGGAGACTAGGTTACTTTGCAAGATGAAATGGAGAAGTCTTGCGAGTGGTGTTGCGCTTAGCGATGACTGTCTTGCTTGCAAGACGAAAACAGAGAAGTTCCGCTAGCGGTGTTGCGCTTAGCGGGGACTGTCTCGCTTGCAAGATGAAGAGAGATCTGCTAGTAGTGTACGCTTAGCGGGGACTGTCTCGCTTGCAAGATGAAAAGAGGAAAGTTCTACTAGCGATGTTGCGCTTAGCGGGGACTGTCTTGACGATTGGTATGCCTGTTTTTTTACGGTTACTTTGGATAGACGCTTCGTCTGACAGCTTGCGACACGTGGCTATCATGCATTGGGTTGGCATGTGAGTGCACGTCGCCTCAGCACGCCCGTCTCTTCTCCATTAATGTGAGTAATTGTCAATTTTGTAACCGAGGTAATGCCTCGGTTAATTCGGATAGTGACTGCGATAGTGGGGCACGTGGACGGTTCCCGTTTGATGTCGTTTTTTAGTGGACGGCTTGGATTTGTTTGATGTTGACATAAAAGAGAGGGAAACTTGACAGGGTTTTGACATCTTCTGCACTTCAAACCTAACTCGTCGTCTTCAGGCTTTGCTTTCAGAGAGTTTAGGAGTGAGTTCTGCAAATCAAGTGAGTGTGTTGTCCTTTTGAAGCACGAGACTCGCCGAAGTGAAGACGAACATCTCTAAGTGCCCCAGTATTTCCATATTTCAGGTTGGTAATCTGAGCCTCGTGCAGTTGATATTTTTGTTATTTGAAGTGATTGCTGCCATTTCAAGGTGTGTCTGAGGGTTTAGAATGATCTTGGAGATGGGTTTAGGTGTTTGTGGCAGAGAGTTAAGGTTTATGGATTTGCTAGATGGTAAAATCTAGGTTTTGAGTGTATATACATTGTGTTCTTGTTTTGGTATTTTCAGGGTATGATTGTTCTTGGTGTTCTTAACTAAAATCTGGCATAGGGATAGTTTAGATCATTTTGGGACTGACTGACTTGGGTTTTAGGGTGTTTCCGATGGCTAGCGTCATAGAGATTTCGAGTAGTGAGGATTCCAGGTCTGACGTGTCGCTCAGTCGTTCCAATAGGGTTTTTATTGATTCGTTGCTGCCTCTGCAGGAAGTACCAATAACCACCGACAATGGGACATACGGAAACACAGCCAAGCAGTCTGTCACCTGAGCCCCAGCTCACCCCCAGATCACCGCTGACTTGCCTCCATGAGCCACCCCAAGATCTCCTAGCTCAAACATCAGAAGCTGGGAACTGAACCATATCAGTCCCATATCGAAAACAAGGAAGTGATCAGTCTCTTCCTCACTTATAAAAGGTTCACTCCTCTCTCCTCATTAATTACGCATTTACTACTTACCTACTGTTATTCTGTCAACATAAATACATTGACTAACTTAGGCATCGGAGAGGAGAAGACCACCCAACGCGGTCTCCCTCTAACGCCCTTTGTATTTTACTTGACAAATAGCGGGAACCCTGAGAACACCACAAGTAGCTGTCCACCCACCAGATTAGCGTTAACCAAGATTTAGAGGTACATTGGTGCCATCTGTGGGAATCCTTGAACAAAGGCCATCCCACCACAACAATCACCATGACTAACGGTAGCGTGAGCGTGGCTCATTATGGCTAATTATGCTTGGCAAATGCTCATGTAAGTACAATATATAAATATATATATATATATATATATACAGATTTTATCCAGAGCACTTTGCCACTTTGAAATTAAAGTGTGAAGTTCGAGTTTTGGGTCACTTTATATCCACATCTCGACCGTTCAGTTTTTAGGTACTAGTGTATGGATCATCTCTGCAAATTTTCAGCCAAATTGATGATCATTAAGGTATCTAACTCGCGTAAACCAATGGATCGACTGAATCTGTCAACCTGAACCGTACTACCTTTAAGGCAATTATCAATGCCTTAACGATCATTATTTTGGCTAAAAATTTGCAGAGATGATCTATATACTAATACTAAAAACTGAACGGTCGAGATGTGGATATGCGACTAAAAAGTGGCCCAAAACTTGAACTTCACACGTTAATTTCAAAGCGGAGCTCCGTTCTGGATAGAATATTTATATATATATAGGGCCCTTCTATTAAGGGATCCCCTTTTTTGGTCTTTTATAGGGATAGGGCATTAGACCAACTTTTCGATCAAATTTCGACATCTCAACCGTTCAGTTTTTAGGTCCTAATGTATATATCATTTATGCAAATTTTAAGCCAAATTGGTGATCGTTAAGACGTTTAAAATAGTGATTTATAATTATAAGTACGAATGATTCAAGTTTGACAGATTTGGTTCGTCCATTGATTTTATCTAATATAATACCTTACCCATCACCGATTTGGTTAAAAATTTACAGAAATGATCAACACATTATGACCTAAAAACTGAATGGTTGAGATGCTAAAATATGATCAAAAAGTTGTCTAATGCCCTATCCCTAGAAAAGACAAAAAAATGATCCCTCATTAGAAGAGTCCGATATATATATATATATATATATATATCAAATTGCCCTTCAGAATTAGTTATTTCTTTGAAATTAATTTGAAAATATTCGATTTTCTTTGTGGAATACCACAAACATGGTATGTTGAAAGGGGTGCATGTTTTGCCTAAGAAGGTTATCAAAAGAGTCAAAGCGGAACAAAAGAAGAAAAGGAGTGGTCTCCATCTCTCTGTTGTAGAGGTAGGCTACTAGACTTACTTCCACCCTAGCGTTGGCGGACCAGGAGGAATCCCTACTTGTGATAAGTGGTGTTTTGATTCTTTATTTATTGTAAACATTTGTTTTTAGCTGTGTTAAGAGCTATCATTAGCCAACTAGTGTAGTATTATTTTAGGGGAAGAAGCTGACATATATATATGTTAGATCACCTAGTGTAGCGAGTATTTTTTGTGAATTTGAACATTCCCCCTTTTTTTTTTCGAAATGTTTGACCATTCTTTTTTAATAAACTGGCATTCCTTTTTCTTTTCTTTTTTTGAATCAAAACCCAAATCGGGTGCTATTATATTGCAACAAAAGCCAGAACATGCCATTACATACCCTTCCTCCATAGACAAGAAGAAAGTGGTAGTACCCACAGTGGTACATAACTATAGACCTACTCATTAGACCAATTAAATAAGTAGACAGAGCGAGAATGCTCCTTTGGTACTAATCTAGAGGCGCTAGAGGTACATAGAGTGCATATAAATGCATAACTTCCTAATACAAGGAATTATTGTAATTAGATAAACTAAAAAACATAGGAATGGGCCTAGGGCAAAACACCCCAGCCTAATTTAAAGCCAAACAAGCAGCCCCAAGAGATTAGATGACCCGAGCCCGCCAACCCATCCATAACCTCTAGCCACCGTCCATGTTTCCCAATCAAACAATGTTGTGACCTTCTTCATGAAATCGCGCAGAAAATTGATCATCCACTCCACCACCACGATCCGCGCAGATCCATCATAGACACGCCGCCCCAACGATCTTCCCAGACCATCAGAGCCTCGCCGCCATACCGATCTACCACAAAGCCGCCACAGCCACACCGTCACAGGCCCTGGAAATCCCTTTCTGAAGATGCGCGCCACCACAGATCTTGGAAGCAATCGACACCCACCATACCTACCTAATCCGACCAAAAACCGAACTCTATCGTCACCTATCCACTCGAAACCTCGAACATCACCCCACCCATGAGACTACCAAGGAAATAGTTTTCAAGTCCTCGCCCGGCAGCAGCCTAATACTGGCATGGCGAAAACCACAGCCGATCTCAAGCGCAGCTGGACGAGGAGGAAGTCGCAAAACCTATACACAGAGTCCGAGTTTTTTTGGAGAGAATAGAGCAGTTACATTCCATTTAGGAAAACAGGAAAGTGAAGAATAAATTCTTAGGAATTTTCAGCAAAGAAAACCTTACATCGAATAATGTGCACACGCGCTCCACCATACCTAGGTTTTCCTTTTGGGTCCTTGACCCAAAGCACCAAAATAAGGAAAAATTATCCCACTTACTTACCTAAGCAACAGATTTTTGTTCCCACATACACAATTTACAAACAAATGATAATTTTGCCCTTAAACTAATTAAAGAATTACAATTACTGCCATCAATATCAATCTATCTCCTCCCGATCTCTCTCTCTCCTCCCAATCTGAAACTCCCTCTTTCTCTCTTTCTCCCCCGGCCCTGCAAATCCCGACGCCAACTGTACCTACTACCAGACCCGGGCCACCACGGCATCGTCACTAGCGCTTGGCTCGCCCAGGCTCAGGCCGCCATCGGAGCTTGGAGCTTTTTTCGCAACTAGCGTCGTAGGTGGCAGAGCTTTTCTCCGGCGGCAAAGAGACTCGATGGAGACTACACAACATAAGATCGGAGCTTTCTCCTACGTCTCCATATTCGGATCCATTTGGTCTCGTCTCTTTGATCTGCGTTTCCATATTCGGACCCATATCCGAAGCTCCACGCTCTAGTAGTTCTGTCTGGACATTTCTCCGTCGTTGGCCTGGTTCAATGGTCTGAAGATTTAGCCAGCCAATCAGAGCATCCTTTTCATCAGTGACGGGGACCGGACTCACGAAGTTCTGGTCGAATCACTACTCATCCTCAACCGCGACCGGAAAATCTTCGATGCCTTCGAGAATGCAGAAGCGCCGATGACCGAATCAAATATTATCGGATTATGCTCGAGAATTCCGATTGCAGTCTTGAACGCGAGCTAGGCCCTAACAAGATATACAGCCGATTCGAACCTTCTCGGGCCACCAAATCTCAATCTGAACTTCAAATGCTCCAAGAAGAAGATTGGTTTCCATGGATTATGAATTAGCTTGGAAGATTAGTCATTAGTCTAGTCTTGCTATATGTTGTGTGATTCAAGTGTTGGATTCTTCATAAAGCTAGGTTTTATTTATTTTATATTTTATTTTTATTATTTAAGTAATGGGGCAGAAGGAAAGGGAAAAAAAAAGTTTTGAATGTCTATTGGGGGGCAATAGACGTTTTAAAATTGATATAATTTTTTTTTTCTTTAATCAAAGTTTTATTTGTCTAATTTTAGGAAGATTAGTTCTCATTCCGGCTAACAAAAGTTCTATTGGAGGGCAATAGACATCTATTAGGGGGAAATAGAGATTTATTGACCCTTTATTGGGGGGGGGGGGGGGGGGGGGCAATAGATGTCTATTGCCTCCAATAAACGTCTATTAGGGGGTAATAGACTATTGGGGGGCAATGGGGAGCAATAGATTTCTATTGGGGTAATAACCTTTCCAGCGAGCTATGAAATTTTGGACGACCTCTTCGGGGAACTCCGGCGAGATTTTCATAAAAATCAGATGGATGGCGGCCGGTGAAGGACTCTGGCAAAGTCTCATAAGGTTTCTCTCTCTTTCATCTCTCTCTCTCTCTCTCTCTCTCTCTCTCTCTCTCTCTCTAAGTAACAAAGGGGTAAGTGTAAAATGGTATTAAAAAAAAACAAAAAAAAAACCTTAATGGGGTATTAGGGAATACCCCCTTAGAGTGTTTTGGATAAGAGGGAATTAAAAAAACTTAATAGGGTAAGTGGAAAAAAAATCCCTAGAAATGGGGTAAATGGACAAAAACCCTTTCCTTTTCCCTCGAATGTTTCTTGTTCTAAACCTTTCCTCATAAACGTAGGCCCCAGCCTTTGACGGGTCAGGTTTCTCTTGCCTCTTTGGCTTCTCAGGAAAGGGCTTCAGTGACTGGATTAGTGTTTCAACTTATGGCGTTGATTGAGGTAGTAGGATCTCATCTTTGAAGTCGACTTGGCTTGGTTTTGAGGTTGGTTGGGTTGGATGGAAGGAGCGTTGAATCAGATTAGTGTGAGGGTGGTTGTTCAAATCGGAATGCAGGGATCGGTGGGTGGGATAAGGCTGTGATTGTGCTAGCTAGGCTGCTAGGGCGGGTGGTGGCTTTACACTTGTACAACGGCGGCGGGGTGCAAAGACGATGGGGATGCGACAATGGATGACGAATGTGAAACGAGCCAACTTTCAAATGTGAAGTTGGTTTGTCGCCCTCATCTTATTTATGCAAAACACAAGCCAATATCTTTATTGAACACCAATTAATTTCATTTTTTCTTGTTTTTTTTTTTCCTCTCCAATAGGATGTTAAGAGTATTCATGCCTTTGAGTAACCTGGTTGGGTTTCGCTAAATGTCTTGTAGTGATTCGACTCTTATTTTGCTGATGAGCCTAGTCAACCTCTTCTTGGTTAGCCTGGTTAGAATAGAACAATAAGGAGAAGAAACAAACCAACTTCACATACATTTGAGCCATTGCATTGTTAGTTATCTGATATATTAATTAAGTTCTTAACAGCTTGTTGGTGCCAATTTCGACATCAACGAGTCAACGGAAGTTCCGTTGAAATTCAAGTGTAAAGTGGTGGGGTTATTTTCTTCAAGTAGGCTGATCTTTTCTTTTGATTAGTTTGACAACATAAGTAGCCTCGGTCTTCTACCACTTGTGACTAAAGGTATGGCCCCGGTGGTCTTGTGACTAGTCTTGGTTATCCAGTTCTTGTGACTGAATTACTGAAGATATGGCCTCAGTGGTCTTATACCTGGTCTTGGGCTTCCAAGCTCCAACATTGGGTGAAAGTGATATAGTTTGGCCTTAGGCTTCCTTCACCTGATGTTGGGCATCCAAGCTCCTTGTTGCGTAAAATTGATAGCCTCGCCTCGGGCTTCCTTCACCTAATGTTGGGCATCCAAGCACCTTGTTGGGTGAAACTAATAGCCTCGCCTCAGGCTTCCTTCACTTAATGTTGGGCCTCCAAGCTCCTTGTTGGGTGAAACTGATATTCTCGTCTCAAACTTCTTTCACCTGATGTTGGGCCTCCAAGTTGACTTGTTGGGTGAAACTGATAGCCTCGCCTCGGGCTTCCTCTACCTGATGTTGGGCATCCATCGCCTCCAGCTGGGAGAGCTTCATGGCATATATATTTTGGCATAGTGTCAGGAGGGAAGAGAGAGCTGAAGTTCCCCTTTCTGGTTGTGAAGGATTGATATTTATAGGAGGAGTAGTTGAGGTGGAAAGGAAGAGTATGGGCTCTTCCCTAAAATCGGGCTGTCAACCCCTACTTTCTGCTTACTGACACTCCAAGTGATGGGTTGACAGAGTTGGTACATGACAGGTGCCACCACTATGTGGTGTCTTCCCCTCACATCACTTTTGGGCCATGCCTATAGACCATACTTGTCATCAGAGCGGGACACCTGGCCTAGTAGGTAAGAGTTGGCCCTTGATTTCCGCTAACTATATCTCCTTTGCAATCACTTTGTCTAAGGGTGATCCTGGTAGTCGAGGCCTTAGCCTTAGAGGTCGTGGCTTCTAAGCTTGGGAGTCGAACTCTTGGTCTTAGGGGTTGATGCTCTTAATTCCTTTGGATTATGCTTCTCTGGTAATGAGGTCATGATATGTTTTTGCCTTGCCATCCAAGATAGTGAGTAAATCACATGGTGACTGTCCAAGATTAAAGAGGTGGAGGTCCAAGGTTAAAGACTTGGAATACCATGGTTAGGCATCTCAATAGTCATGGTTATTTATGTGTAAGAATTGCTTCTCCTTTTTTAAGTGCGTTGAAAGGATAGAGTCCTACATGGACTCTTTGACATTTCAACGTGTCATACGTGGAATGTGTTAAAAAGTCAAAAGCATTTATTGAACCAAATTATGACATCAACACAGTCCATCCCAATTAGGGCTGGGCATTTAGCACGAAAGCCCGCAAGCCCGATCTGGACCCTATAAATTTTTATGAGAAACGGTCCGGGTCCGGGCCAAGATATATAAAAAACGGTTCGGGCCCAGGCCTAGTAATTTTCATAAACAAAAGTCTATAGGGCCCGAAATATGGACAAAATAGACAAGTGTCTTATATTAATAGACATGTCCACATTGTTACCATACACTCCCTCACACGTAATTTTTGCTCTAAGGCTTATCTTTTTCCCTTCCCATTCACACAGCAGCCACACACACACACACACACATATATATATATATATATATATATATATCTCTCTCTCTCTCTCTCTCACCCCCCTCCCTTCCCCTCCCCACTTCTTCTACATTTTTCTGCAAATCCATGGAACCTGCCACCAAGTTGACTCCCTATTCTTCATAAAAGCCATTTCGGCATCACCTATATCTCATCTCCTTCTTAAGAATTTTTTCTTTTCTTTTTCTTTTTCTTCTTCTCCTCGATCTCTCTGACTACCTTTCCTCACAGAGGTTATTCTTTTACCTGCATAAATTTCCATCAATTCAAGATCAGTTCCTAGCATCATCAATTTCTCATCTGGGTTTTCTTCTCTCATCATCTTGTTGTGTTCTTGCATGTTGATTTGTTTTGCTGAATTTGAATTTCTAGAGAATTATTGTTTTGTCGTCTAATTTGTTGCTCTTCTTATTTGACGATCAAATCTGGAAGGCTGGAACACTGATTCAATAATGGAGGAAAAACTTGATTCGAATATATGACACTATGCCAAAAAACGTATCAGATGACAGACAGAAACTGTTGTCTGATTTGGAGTGCCACCATTCTAGAGCGAGCCGTTGTTTGTTGAAAATTCAGACAACGGTGGAACACAGTTGTCTGATAAACACTCAGATAACGGGTATGTGTTATAACTGTTGTGTGATGGCTCGGAAAATGCTATACGCAGCTGTGGTGCTGCCTTCAGACAACAGAACTTGTTTAAGTCCGTTGTTTGTTAAGCCTTTCAGACAACGGAGCTCTAGTGTTTTCTGTTGTGTGAGAGTTAATTAGAAGACTTTATTTTTTCAAAAAACTATTGTCTGATGTATGAGAAATCTGTTATATGATCATTTAAACATCCATTTACCTAATGAACAATAGTGATCAAATGGAAATAAAATTTGATGCAAACCATCAAATGAACTAGCAGTACTTTAACCCATACTTTAAACTTCAAAATACATTGGATCCACCAAGATATATACATTCGTATTAGTCATTGTTCCACAAAGTCATGAATCAGTGACAATTTATTGTCTTATATTGCATCAGAGACAAAAACATAAGTGTGCTAGAAATGGATACAGTGATCATTGGACTATTTATGATTGCTTGCCCACTTCGCCCACTACTAATGCTTGCTCCTGCTGCCCCTCTTTTCTTTCTTCTACTTCTGCCACCACTGATGTAATATGCCTGCTCCTGCTGCTCCTCTCTTCTTTCTTCTACTTCTGCTACCACTGATGTAATGTTAGTTAACAAGCCAAGGGAAGGAAACCTTTAAAAAATTGACTTGAGAGAATAAATTAAGTTCTCTGCAATTGAATAATCTACAACCACAAACAAAAAACAACAACTTATTTCAAGAGGCAGCATGCAATATTCCCACATCAAAAGCCACACTACACATGAGTTGCTACACGCAAGAAGTTGCATAAAAAGAAAAAAGAAAAAGACTCACATCTACATCGATTCACCACAGCACAAATAATTTTCAACATTTGATTCACCACAGCACAAATGAAAGACCAAATCTGCCACTTATTCCATAGATTTCTATAGCATATCTGAAAACAACTACACACCACACAATTGCAAGTTTTCAAATCCTTTCTACCCTTGTAAATTTGTGATGCATATAGGATTTAAATAGTTTAACCAAAACTGTCAAAACCTAGTAACCTACTACTCTGAATTTGAAATGTAATGAAGTAATTGTTAGAGAGGGAAGTTTTACTCTGGTGTTGTTGTCACAGACAATGACTTTGCGGTTGTTCATGTGAGCAATCTCAGGTACCAGAGGATCATATTTGTTTGGACCTTTTAGCAGTGATCATATGGATAGAAGGACCTACAAGCAAGATAAGCAACGCATGCAACAAGATGACACTAAACAAAAAAAAAAACAAAAAAATTCATATAAATTAAGTCAGATTATTGCCTTGGAAATGGTCAAGGACTCGGTGGATAATTTGACCTCAAGGCAACTGGACAACTGCTCTGAAAGCCAATCTAAGCAGAATACAATGTTTGAACAAGGGCAAGTTGGGCCACAAAGAGATGCAATCTTACCAGTTCTACATCTGCAGAAGGAAAATATGGGTCCTTTATTTGGCATAATTAACATAAATTGCAACTTTTTTCACGTGGATTCAATCATGGTTCTCTCTAATGCCTTCTAATCAAATCAAATAAAGAAATGAGCTGCACCAAGCAAAGATGAATAACAAAAATTTTCTTCAAAGACACAAGTAAAAAAAAGAGAATGACCCCACCTTCAATCTCCTCCAATGCAGATAGCATCTGAACCATGTTAGACTCTAGCATCCTTGAAACATCCAAACCAAAATCATAGGCCTTCATGAAATGGTCCTTAACATCTCTCAAAAGCTCCAACAACTCCCTCCCCACTATCTTTTCCTCACTTATTACTCCATCACCCACATCTTCCAACGCAGGAATCCCTTCTTTATCTCTCACTGCCTTCAAGATTCACAGAAGAAAATGTAGTTAGAAATGGTGAAGATGGTGAGCAATGTCTTGCTACAAACAACCTTATGCCAAGCTACTACTAAGTAGAGTAAGTGAAAAACAGAACACTAGCGAATACTAAAGTTATAACTTCAGAAGATTGAAAAGAAAGTGAAAATAAATGAGAAGATAAAACCATATATATAAAAAAAAAACCAAATCAATCCATTTGAGAATCATAAAACCATAAATACACATTCTATGTATATCTACATTTAGAGAGAGAGAGAGAGAGAGAGTGAGTAATTGACATTACTTTCTGTAATTTTCTATTTACAAGAAACAAAGAAAAAAAAAGAAAAGGGAATTATATATGTACATGGAGCTGCTAACTTTGAACTGGTGAGCATGGGCACCAATTTTTCTGAAGTCTACACTTGGTTGCACTTTGTGCAATGAAAACAAAAAAGGGAAAACCTCATGAACAACAAAATCAAAGTATCCAAAAGCAAAGCATCAGCACAAAACAAAGCAACCCAATCCAAAAGATATAAAGACAGATTGAAAAAGAAAAATCTTAGGGCCTCATAGAGCTCTGGTGATATAATTGAGAAGCTTCTCAGAATCATCGAAGAACAGAGACACCGCTTCCACAACAAAATCTGGGTTGCTCTAATCTTAAAGCTGTTAAAGCTGCAAAACCTGTCCATTCAAAAGCCCCTTCTCTCCCAAAAACCCACCAGGAAACAAAAATGACAAAATAAAATCAAGAACACAACAAAAATCAAAATAAACCCATCTGAAAATTATTCATAAATCTCAACATTAATTTTCTGTTCCTTACCTCCATAATTGACAGAAGCTTGCAGCTTCAACATACTCTTGTATCTGCAAAGATCCAAGCACAACTTGATAAGCGAAATAACTAGGACTCAGCATCCAAACCAATTAGAACTGACATAATGAAATCGAACCAACAGCAAGGCAACAAGAGCAATTAGAACATTCATTCATTTAATCAAGAGTAAAGCAGCAACTTACCCGAGCTTGAAAATTTTTGAATCGAACCAAGTCTCCAATAGAAAGATCAGTTGACCACGAGCCTGATACTTCAACTGAAAACCAAGAAATTAATGAAAGAGTGAGACACAGATCGATTGTAAACCCAGAACAGATCGATTGAAAACATTAAACCCAGAAATTCAATTCAACCCAAAAATTCATGAGAGACAGAGAGAGTAAGTCAAGGAGAGAGATCGTGTGGCTGTGCCAGAGTCCGCAGAGAGAGAGAGAAAGAGAGAGCCGGCCTTCATGTTTTGGTTTAACCCAGAACCCATCTTCGATTTGGTTTAACCCAGAAAACCAAAAGAACTCCACTTTGATTTGGGTGGATTGGGTTTAAGTTTCAAGAGACAAGAGTTATAAAAAAATAAATAAATAAAAGACTGAGACGCCCAGCACCGCCTAGGTGGCCGATTCTTTGCTCGGAAGAGAAGGAGGCGGTGGTGACCGTGGAAAGAGAGCGGGAGAGGAAGGAGGAAAGGTATAGGGTTTTGGGGAAGAGCTAGTTTGCTATGTATTTTTGAAGATGAAGTGAACGAGATAAAAGTGGGAAATCTGACTTAATTAAGTGCCCGCGTATGTGAAAATTTTCAACTTAGTGTTTTTGGCGTTTTTTTAAATTTTGGAATCAAAATATAAACATTCAACAGTAACAACTGATGTTTATTATATAAATAGATGTTTATTACGTAAATTGGGTTACATATAGCATCCAAAGTTTCCCATATGATAGTAATAAGTCAATAAAAAGAGGGGTAAAAAGTTCGTCATGCTTAACCTGAAATGACAGAAATGCAAAGTCTTAAATTCGTTTGGGTAAAAACTACTCATCACATGATGATACACATCTATATTTCAAACATAACTTTATGTGTATTAATAGTAACCTCTGCAAATGTTCCACCAGCATGACTTCAAGAAGAGCAACAAATGCCATGCAGTCCTCAGTCAACAATTTTGAAGCCTGTGGTGCAAGCCATACATGTTCTCTACTAGGCGCTATTAATAGAAAAAATTAAAAAATTAAAAATAAACACCAGAGCTTTGAATACCTACCAAGGATATTGGAAGAAGTGATGGCTCATTTTGAGATATCACATACCACATCTTTTCCTTCATGACGGTCTCCTCTGAGTATAAAAAGAGAAAAATGAGGAAGAAATCAAGTTGAACATGTGCACTAGATGATGAGAACAGAGTTCCAAAACTTTCTTAAAATTAAATGACTACTAAGGAGTCTAAACAAGATTGAGACTTGCTTTGGTGTCAACGGCTGCATTTATACCAACTAATAGCAAGGCATATATACCATCCAAACGCTAAACTCCTTTAGTAAAACCAGTTTTGACAAGTTGAATGAGACTGAATAAAACCAGTTTTTATAACTTTTTCACACAACGCATGTATAAAGTTAAGTTGTCTGATCATGTACATGTTAAATTTGAGTTAAGGGAGCAAGGAGGGAAAATTCCCACCTATGTGCAACCAAAGTAGCAGTTTTGACGTTAGGGACATACATTTCTCATTCAGACAACACAAATAAGCCATTTCGTTGTAGGAGCTTAAATTGTGTACCAGCATTTCACTCAAATATTGGCCTTTTTGGGGCTACTCACTCACATTTTGGGATACATGTGATTTTCTTCCAAACTTGCACAATGGAAACAAAAAAATGCGTTGTATGTTATTTTGCAACTTACTCTCATACAACATATACAACAATACTGTTGTGCAAGGTGAGTCAAAATTTCGACCCAAATTTGAGCAAGGTGAGGGGGAATTTTTTTTTACATTCAGACAACAGACAAATCCTAAAAACTGTTGTACAATAATCTTGGACCCAAAAAAATTGACGTACGACCTCCTTATACAACGCCAATCTCATTAAACCTGTTGTGTGAAGTAGTTTCAGTGATCACACAACGCAAAAAAAAATTTTCGTTGTCTAAAAAGTGTAGTGTGATGCAGTTTTTGGCATAGTGCAATGAACTAATGAAACTGGAGAAAAAAATATAAAACTCAAAATGATGTTTTAGGCCCGAAAGCTCGAATTTTGGGCCCGAAAATCTGCGGGCCGGTCCCTATGCGGGCTCCGTTCGAACATACCTTTGTTTTGGGCCAGGCCCCTTTTTTCCGGTCCTGAGCCTTGCAAAATTTATGTGGAGCCCGGCCTGTGCCCAGCCTAATCCCAATATTGCCCCAGAATGCATTAGAAAAGGAAAATGGGTGAATTCCATTATGTTGCACGTATGTCTAATTGTCTATATGAAAGCCGTACAATAGGTACTGTGCATGTTCACCACATGGCTGTTAACGTCGCTGCTTCACTGTTCACTGTTGTTATTAGTCTTATGTTCTTTAGCTACTTCTTCTTGGTATAAAATAGATCAATTGAATTCTAGGCACCTGCAAGCACCTGATAGAGCTTCAGCTTTAATCTCTTCCTTGAATGTTACGTTGTGTGCGAGTAATTGACATATAAAGAAGAAGCGAGCAGATTATGCAGACTGTGAAGGAGAAGCTGAGCAATATGTGTAGAAGGAAGAGACCAGAGCAAGTGTTTTATGGGAGAATTCTTATTTAAACTTCTTCTCCTTATTTTTGAATAGCATGATTACAATAGACTGATATAGGCATCAAGAGTCTGACTTTAACACTTCTAACTGTTATGACAATAAACAACCAAACCCCTATCTGCCAATGGAAAGCCAAAAGACTAATAACAGTAGTAACTGATAATCTGCAAATGAAAAGACAATAACTGACAACAGCTTTATTCTTAGGAAAACCAAGAAACAAGTTTGGTTTAATTTTCCAACAAAGCCTCCCGTAAGCCAAACTTGCTTTTGACACCCAACCTTGCAACATCTTCCTTGAAGACCTGTCCACCAAGAGCCTTTGTAAAAACATCAGCCATCTGATCATTTGTCTTGCAATACTTCACTTCAATAACTCCTCCATTCACCAGCTGCCTTAGAAAATGATATCGCATACGAATGTGTTTTGTCCTCCCATGAAGAATTGGATCTTTTGCTACCGAAATTGTGAAACTATTGTCTCAAAACAAAGCTGTTGGAGTGCTTTGCTTATGCTGCAAACTTTCCAGAACACCTTGCAGCTAAAGAACTTGACATCCTGCATAAGCACCAGCAATATATTCTGCTTCGGTTGTAGAGAGAGCAACAATTGGTTGTTTCTTCGAACTCCATGAAATTGCACTACTTCCAAGACTAAAAACATAACCTAAAGTACTTTTGCTGTCATCAATACTTCCGGCTAAATCGCTGTCAGTATAGCCAACAAGATTCACTGGAACATTTGATTGATAGAAAATACCATAGTCAATGGTTCCAATAACATAACGCATAATTCTTTTTGCACCTCCCAATGATTAGCATATGGTTTCTCCATGAATCTGCTCACCAAACTCACTGCATACATGATATCCGGCCTTGTCGCTGTTAAGTACATCAAATTACCCACCAAACTCCTAAACATTGTGGAGTTCACAAATTTTCCTTCACCATTTTTGCTTAGCTTTAAGCCTGTAATGCATGGTGTTGCTACTGGATTAGCATGCTCCATCTTGAATTTTTTAACAACCTCTTTTGCATAGCTCTCCTGGGAGATGAAAATACCTTCCTTGGATTGTTGAACTTCAATTCCAAGAAAGTGATGTAGTTCTCCCAAATCTGTCATCTCAAATTCCTTCATCATAGAGAGCTTAAACTCATTCAACATCTCCAAGCTATTTCCAGTAAAAATAAGATCATCAACATAAAGACTTACAACCATAAAGCTTCCTTGTGAGCTGCCTTTGATGTACAATGTATGTTCATATGGACACTTCTGAAACCCATGCTTCTTAAAGTAAAAATTGATGCGGTTGTACCAAGCCCGTGGTGATTGTTTCAGACCATATAATGCTTTCTTGAGCTTGTAGACCTTATTTTCTTCTCCTTCCTTCACAAAATCTGGGGGTTGCTCAACGTAAACTTCTTCTTGGAGAGAGCCGTTCAAGAACGCAGACTTCACATCCATTTGCAATAGCTTCCAATTGTTTTGAGCAGCAAGAGAAATTACCAAGCGAATGGTATCAAGTCTGGAAACAGGAGTAAATACTTCAGTTTAGTCTTCACCTTCTTTTTGCCTGTACCCTTTCGCTACAAGTCTAGTCTTGTGCTTGTTGATAGACCCATCTGGATTGATCTTTGTCTTATACACCCATTTTACACTAATGGGTTTCTTGTGTGATGGCAAATCTGTGAGCTCCCAAGTTTTATTTTTTTCAATAGCTTTTATTTCCTCTTCCATAGCTCTCTTCCACTTTTCTTCTCTACAAGCTTCATTAAAACAAATGGGATCCTCTCCAGCAAAGAATGCAAAATAAACAACATCATCTGGCAAACTTACTTGTTCTGTGGAGTCATAAAGGTCTTGCAAGCTTCTGAATTTTGGAGGAGGACTTTGAGTTGAATCATCTGCATCCAATGTTGATCCCTGAGTATATTGGACGTACCACCTTCATCTCCCAAGGCTGGAATGCTTGCTGTATCATTTTTGTCTTCATCAAAAAATGCATATTCATCGAACATAACATCATGGATATCAGGATCCTCTTCGTCTCTGGATTGTACAGCTTGTAGGCCTTGCTTCTATCACTATATCCAATGAAAATACACTTCTCTGACTTGTCTTCAAGTTTGTTTCTGATTGCATCTGGAACATGAGCATATGCAACAGAACCAAAAACTTTCAAATGCTGCACATTGGCTTCACTCCTTACCTTGCTTCATGAGGCGTACAATCTTTCAAGCATTTTGTTGGTGATCTGTTGATTAAATAGACTACACAAGACACTGCTTCTGCCCACAACTCTTTCTGTAATTCCTTTCTTCTAAGCATGCATCTCACCATCTCCATTATAGTTCGATTTTTCCTCTCACTTACACCATTTTGTTGTAGTGTATAGCGAGCTGTCAGCTGATGCCTTATTTCATTATCTTTGCAATACTTCTCAAACTCATTGGACATATATTCTCCTCCACGATCAGTTCTCAAAATTTTGATTGACCGGCCAACAATGTTCTTAACTTCTGCTTTAAAATCTTTGAAGACTTGGAATGCTTCTGATTTTTCTTTGAGAAAATAAACCCAAACTTTTCTTGAAAAATCATCAATAAATGAAATAAAATATTTGCTACCTCCGAGAGATGGTACTGGCATAGGACCACAGAGAACGGAATGAACAAGCTCCAGAGGATATTTTGCTTGCCAAGAGGAGTGTGAAGGAAATGGATTCCTGTGTTGCTTACCAAACTGGCATTCTTCACACACACCATCTTCTTCATTAATCTGGGGTAACCCGTCAACCATGTTGTTTGTTGCTAGCAGCTTCAAACTTCCATAATTCAAGTGACCAAATCTGTCATGCCATAACCTGGAAGCTCCTTTCTCACGACCAACGAAGCATGATAGATTTGTTGTTTCAAGCTTGAGAGGGAATAGATTATTTCCAGCCACTCCAATCTTTGCAATAAGCTGATCTTTCTTTGACAAGAAGCAAGCATTATCATGAAAATGAATATCATATCCTCTCCTCAAGAGATGCCCAGCACTTAACAAATTGCTTTTTAATCCAGGAACATAATAAACTTCTGACATCTTTTCAATGCTTCCAGACTTTGATTTAAATGTGATTTCTCCAACCCCTTCTATTTTGTAAGCTTTAGCATCACCAATTGTTACTTCACCATGATCTATTAGTTTGAGAGTGGAGAAAAGATTCTTGTTACCTGTCATATGCTTGTTAGCTCCACTGTCAAGGTACCACACCTCCTCCATGTAGTTTCCATGGCATGCTGCGACTAATAAAGTGTCTTGCTCCTAGTTTCCAATGTTGCTTTCATGCATAAAACCAGCTCCGACTTGCTTGTCATCTTCTTGCATGGACCAATAATTTCGCTTGACATGACCTGGTTTATGATAATAAGAGCCTCTAAAACGTCCTCTTCCATGATGGTAGCCACGACCCCTTCCTCTACTTAGAAATGTGGTGTCTGTATTCTTATCACCTTCATATTGATTGCTCGCCAGGCCTCTTCCAATTCCTTGAAAATTATAACCTCTTCCACGAGAATTAAAGGCTCTTCCTCTTCCTCTTGCTCTATCATCTCTTCCATTCCAATGTGGAGATCTGTGACCATGATTCCAATTGCCTCCCGTAGATACGACTTGAGACTTGAGTGCTTGATCTGGTTGAGAAGAGGCAGGTTTCCTCTTATTAATCTTAAACTCGTGAGCTTCCAATCTTCCTTGCAAGTCATCCAGAGTGAGAGTAGACAAATCTGTTGATTCTTCAATAGCAGCTTCAACATAATCAAACTTTGGTAACAAGCTTCGAAGAACTTTTTCAACCACCCTTGTATCTTGTAAAATCTCTCCATTTGAGGCCATTTTATTAACCATAGAGTTGACTCTTGTAAAATACTCCCTGATGCTTTCAGTCTCCTTCATCTCCAACTTTTCGAACTCCGATCTTAGAGTCTGAAGACGAACCATTTTCACATTTTCTTTCCTTTGTAGGCTGCATGAATGATGTCCCAGGCTTCCTTGGAAGTCTCAGCTTGAGCAATTCTTTCATACACGGACATATCAATTGTCTGGTAGATATAGAAGAGTGCCTTGCTATCCTTCTTTCGATTCTCCTTCAAAACATTCCTCTGTGGTTGTGTTAATGCACCTTCATTTTCTGGTTTAACGTAACCATCTTCGACAACGTTCCATATGTCCAAGGATTTTAACAGCACCATGACATTCTTGCTCCAATAATCATACTTTTCACCATTGAAACGAGGAATGAGTGAAAGCATATTTGGGTTGGAGTTATTTTCATTTGCCATGGGAGCACAACAAGCTTCTACAGCTCTGATACCAGAATGTAGAAAGAAGAGAACAGAGCAAGTGTTTTCTGGGAGAATTCTTATTTAAACTTCTTCTTATTTTTGAATAGCATGATTACAATAGACTTATATAGACATCAAGAGCCTGACTTTAACACTTCTAACTGTTATGACAATAAACAACCAAACCCCAAGCTGCCAATGGAAAGCCAAAAGACTAATAACAGTAGTAACTGATAATCTGCAAACGAAAAGACAATAACTGACAGCAGCTTTATTCTTAGGAAAACCAAGAAACAAGTTTGGTTTAATTTTCCAACAATATGGTCAATTCTGTCAAGGAGCATGCAATAGTATACAAAGCTAAAGCTGAAGAGAAGGTGGTGTTATATATAATTTTTACCAATAAAATGACAAAAATTTAAGAATTTATAGGCGCTGCTTTTCCATAATCCATATATATGTCTAACCTAAACTTAACAGGAAAAGGTACCGTATTGTAGGCGGAGTTGGTGACTGCGAAGACGGAGGCAGAGAAACAATTAGTGAAAGAGAAGAGAAAGGCTAAAGAGGCGAAAGCGAAGATGGAGCTGCACAAGGCCAAAGCCGAGCACGCTGCTGAAAAACTGTCCAATTCTAAGAAGTCTAATGTTCATCGAACTACTCGCAGCCACTCCCATGGACATATAGAGAACAGCACCATTGCTAGCTCCTTTGGGCAAGACCTCAGTTCCTCTTTCCAAACCCGCAAGTTTCCCAAGTGCGTAGCTCTTGAGTGAGAGTATACTGATTTTGCTATGGATCACAGTGAAGTACGGAGGCATGTTCTGCAGGCCATTAGTACATACTAAGTTGTGATGTTGGGGTTTGCTCTGATTTAATTTGAAAGGGAGCCACAAAAGTCTGCGACTCTGTGTGTGTGCGTGTGTAGAAAAAGAAAGGGGGAGAGAAATTAATTTGTCACAGGGAAAAAAAAAAAAAAAAAAGGAGTGAGAGGCTGTTAGGTTAAAGTTGTACTCCGTTTCGTAAGAACTTTTTTTTTTTTTTTGGGAAATGGATCGAGCCAACAATGTATAGAGTTACATTGCTGATTTTTCATAGAATATTGTTTACTTGTTTAGTTGGATTGTTTGGTCTTCAGCATATTATCAGCAAGTCTTGGATATATTCCATCCAGTTCTAAATCCGACTACGGAACTATATATGACACGTTAATTTTGACGTTAACAATCTAACTCTTCAGCCTCAACGTTCTTGATGGAGGTACATGAAGTTGATCGAGGCCAATCAAAATTAAGGTTGACTAATGCCTCTATACAAAAGGCTCGTATGCAACATCTTTCGTGCAACTTTCTTGACAAATTTGAAGATCAGGAGATACTGGAATCTCACGCATCAAAAGTTATGCATCGAGGCCTCCACATTTAACATTTCCTAGCTTGGTGTTAAAGAGATAATTAAGCACCGAAACTATAGAAGCTCCTTGTGTGTGAGCCAAGTGCAAGGTTGAATATGGGTTAATTAACTTCTGATAATTATTTTACTAGTTAACCAAAGTGGAACTTCGAAGGTGAGAGGACGTGAGACTGTAAAAAAAAAAAAAGAGAATAAACATTAACAAAGATTGATAACTCAAATTTTAGCTGAATGAGACTGGTATAGGTAGTTAGGCAACAAATGAGTCTTTTACAGAAGGCAATGAAATGAATACTTCCTAATAATACCAACCTATCTTTGCTAAAATAAAATAATAATAATACCAACCTTCAAGAAAAGCACATAAAATGCACCCTAGACGAACGTACTGTTTTGACAAGTAGAGTCTACAATTTAGTGATAACCCCAAAATTATTATTACCTGAAACCAAAAAAGGCCAAGGCACATTGCAATATTTCGGTATTGGACCATGTAGCCTGTTTTAGTTCCTATTTTCTTTCTTGATTTTTTCTTTTATAGAAAAATAGAAAATATAATAGAAATACAATTGTAACTATTCATTGCGTATAAGCTAGTTAATATTTCCTCATTCATTTGGATGCATCAGAATCAGTCCTCGTTATTCCTCTTTTTCCAGCCCTATTCTTGAATTTTGTTTGTGTCTAATACGTGGAGATAAAACCTGGTATAATTGCTTCAAAGCGAAGATAGAATAGCGTGCATGTGAGTTGGTGGCGGTTCCACCGCCTCGATATAAAGGGCCGATTCGATCTCCACCGTTTGACAGATCATGTTTGATTAATACAGGGCGGCGCCGCTTGTAATTACCATAAGAAAAAAGACCGGAAAACAGAATAGAACTTTGTGGATTCAATTGAACCGGATAAGAGAAACATTGTGGCAGCTTATCATTCTCGACGCAATGCATGCTCACCACGTACCTGTTCACGTGTCTGTTTCATTGTTTACCTTCATGAATATCTGTCTCTCTCCTTTTGGTATTTAAGATCAATATTTTAGTTCAAACTGAACCTGGATATACGTAGGCATAATTGGAGGGCATAGCGTTTGGAATTCATATAGCAAGTACCAAATCCTAGTCTTGTAGCGTGTGTTTGACCAGTATCTGATTGATATGCAGTCTGCAGAGGAGAAGATCAGTAACTTGGCCAGTGCTGCCAAGGAGAAAGTAGAGACTCACAAAGCCAAAACGGAAGAGAAGGTTGCTGCTTTAATTTATTCAATTACATATCCAATAAGAGAAGAAGAATTCAGTACATTAATAGTTGTTTATATTGATTGTAGGTTGAGAAGATGACAGCAAGGACAGAGGAAGAGAAGAGAATAGCGGAGGAGAAGAGAAGAGCTAAAGAGGCAGAAGCGAAGATGAAGCTGCATGAGTCCAAAGCCAAGCATGAAGCCGATAAACTGACTACTGGTGCTCCTGCAACTGATGCCGGTGCTCCGATGGGTAGGACCGCAGTTCCATCGTATCCCCTGGGAGGTTACAGCACCCGAAAACTGCCCTAGTCATATATAGCTAGTATTAGTTGGTAGTCTAGAATGAGCTAGCTATAGCTTCTCATGCCGTCATGCCCTCGTATTAAATGTATCTTTAGCTTAGGCCTTATGGTTTCATCTTGCAAGTCAGGCTTAGGGCTGCTGTTCAGTTTGCTGTTTTTCCTGGAGTACCACAAATTAGCTGGACGTTATTAGGGTTCATCCTTGCAAGTTAGTAAGGTAGTGTCAACTCAATTTTAAGTAATGTCTGTTCATATTTTTGTTGTTGAAATGATAATATGGTGGCGAGTCAAGCTATAAGAGGTGAACACTTTTCACATATGTTCCATCTCGCGTAATATTTTTCACTTTAGAGCGAGCGTCACAACTAAAACAGTGATCGAGACACCGGTTAATTAGTGTGAATGACGTATTTGAGCAATATCAGCAGTTCACGTAGGGTGATTGCAGTGGTATCTTTATCTAGAATTACTGTTTCGTCAAGCTAATGAAAGTTAATGAGATTGCAGTGGTATCTTTATCTAGAATTGCATTTTTGTCAAGCTGATGAAAGTTTATTATCATAAGTTATCATTAGTAATATCAAGGGAAGAATGTTGAAAGTTTATTAGCATAAGTTATCGTTAGTAATATCAAAGGGAAGAATGCAAATATATTGACGGATGGTTACATCAAATACACTCAAATACACTTTTTGATCATTAAAAAAAGAAGTTAATTATAAAGAAAAGTTAATTATAAATATGAAGGTTTGAAATTATCTTTTTGGTTATTAAAAAAAAAGTTAATTATAAAGAAAAGTTAATTATAAATATCAAGGTTTGAAATTATTTTATAGGAGCCGTGACCACTTACCCAATTTTAACTTAAAAAATGTCCACTTGCTCCACTAAGAGTTTTTTTTGACCCCATTTACCCAATTTAATCGCAAATGACATTTTCACCCTCAATCAAGTTATTAAACTACAAAATTCTCTCTCTCTTGCTATCGGACTCTCTCTTCTCTCTCTCTCTCTCTCTCCACCTCCTCCTCCTCGTTGGAGCGTCGGAGCCCAAGAATCCGATCCAGGGTGGTGAAGACTTCACTGCAGAAGTCGTCGCCCGGCAAGCCGATGAAGGTGACGAAACCTTTCCGGCGGATTTTGGGACAACTCAGATCTGTTTCTCGATCCGAATCTTGGCCGGGTCTTCCTTGGGTAACCCGACGGCGACGAAGACTCAAGGGTTGAGGTTGAGGTCGGGTGAGGTGAGGTGGAGGAAGAAGCCGCGGGAGACGAGCTTGTCGGCCCAAAGCTTGAAGACCTGCCTGTCCGATATCGAGTTCAAGATCTGCCGGTCTGATTCGTCCCCAGTCATTCTGATCTGGTGCCCAGATCAATTTTTTTTTTTTTTTTACAGTGTGAACTCCGAGAATGGTGAAGGAAAAAAAAGTTAACGTGTACAATTGAACATATAATGGATCAATTGTGTTTTTAGTGTATTCATTTTGGTTCACTTGAGGGTAAATAATATGATTACTAGGAGGCAATACTATGCGTATTGGGGGCCAATAATATGATTACTGGGGGGCAATAATATGATCAATTGTGTCTGTAGTGTATTCATTTTGGTTTTGGGAGTTTATACAATTCACTGGACGAAAATAATATGACTATTGGAGGCAATAATCAGATTATTAGGAGGCAATACTATGCGTATTGGGGGCAATAATATGATTACTGGGGGGCAATAATATGATCAATTGTGTCTGTAATGTATCAATTTTGGTTTTGGGAGTTTATACAATTCACTAGACGGAAATAATATGATTATTGAGGCAACATATGATTTTTGGGAGGCAATAATATGAGTATTGGGGGGCAATAATAACATTACTGGGGGACAATAATATGATTACTGGGGGCAATAATATGGTTACTGGATATTATTAGGGACCGGTCGCCAGATCCGGGTTCACGGTCACCAGATTCTGGTCACCGTTCGCCGGATTCCGGTCACCGGTCGCCGGCGCCCTGCCACTGGTCACCGGAGGCCGGCAAGGTGGAGGATGACTTCTCCCTCTAAGTGAATAAGAAGGAGAGGGCAAAAAAGTCTCAAAAAAAATAAAAAAGAATTAATTGGGTAAAGGGGAAATAATCCCTTAGAGTTTTGGGTAAATGGGTTAAAAAACAGTTGGTGGAGCATGGCAATTTTAGCCTAAAATCGAGAAATGATCATTCCCTATTTTATTTTATCTTGTATCACTTTTACGTACGTAATGTCTGTTTATATCTACATTGTTGAAATGACAACATGGTAGCGAGTCAAGCTATAGGAGGTGAACATTTTTCATATATCGTGTAATATTTTTCACTTCGGAGGGGCGTCACAACTAAAACAGTGATTAAGAAATAGTTTCGTTTGTTTGTGTAAATGACGTATTTGAGCAATATCAGCTTCACGTAGGGTGATTGCAGTGGTATCTTTATCCGGAATTACTTTTTCTGTCAAGCTAATGAAAGTCAATTAGCACCAAGTTATCATTACTTCAGAGAGGAGTAGTATATCATGGGGAGAAAATTTAAAGCACCGACGGTGCAAGACGGTCTTCTAGTAACATCAGATTAATTAAGTAACCGTATGTGCATAGAAGAATTTTCAGATGCAATTAGTAGATTATCAATCATGCATGCTAAGTTGCTAACCAGTGAACGCCCGCTCCTCTCCCATCAAGTGATCCAGCTGATCTAGTTTAGTGGTGATATAAATGGATAGTTCTTTGTTTTACTCCCAAAAAAAAAAAAAAAAAACGTTGAATGAATCGCAGAGATTCCTAGCTAATGCATAAGACTTTATCAGAATTTGGTGTTAGGCCAAAGTAATTGAGGATGGCACGGAAGGAAGGTTTAGCTGGTAGTGCGCGCTATTAAACTGAGATTTCTAGCAACTGAAAAAGTTATAAAGTCCGCTCAGAAATCTGGTTAATTAGAGAAGTTCTTCTTTTATAAGATATGGATCGACGTCACTGCAGTAAGCGCCAGAAACATACATAAGATTTTGAAGAAAGAGAAAGCCAGAAGGATTATCTCACAACGTGGAAGAATCACAGAGGAAGGGCATGCATGCTCGCCATGTATTGCTAACGTGGCGTATCAGCAGTAAACTGAGAAACCCAGATTGTTGGAGCTAAAGTATTGCATAGTTAAGCTTCTTACCCTTTGAGTTCTTAAATCCTTCTCATCCTTCTCCCTACATATACACATCTACTAGAGTATTAGTCATCTTGGGTCCGTTTGGGAATAAGACCAAATCAATGTCCTGGAAACAAAGTCTTAGGAGTGCTCAACCCTTGGTGAAACAAAGTTACAAGTTCATAGCAAAGTGCGAAAATTCTTCTGGAGATTTCTGGTGTGTAAGAGTGCAACAAGATATGCAGGCCGCAAAGGAAAAGCTTAGCAATCTGGCCAGCTCGGCCAAGGAGCACGTCAATATCTACAAAGCCAAAGTAGAAGAAAAGGTAGTCTATCATCATCTTCCATCTATCACTAGGTCACTACCAATATGATTGCGGTTTACCTTATCACTTGTATTGTATGTGTTTCTTGAAGTTAATGAATAGTTGCTGTATTACAGTTGGAGAGAGCAAAAGCTAGGAATAAGGAAGAGAAGAAGATGGCGAGAGAGAGCGTCGGAAAGTGAAGGAGGCCAGTGCAAAGATGGAGCTGCATAAAGCTAAAGCCAGGCATGCAGAGAAGAAATTAGGTGCCAAACTATCTCATGGGCATGGGATATTCAACTATCCCACCCCACCACCAGCACCACTTCATAATCATCATCAACATCAACATGGGCACAGCATCTGGGAACAACTAATATGATCCCAGCTTCAAATCCGCATGTGTAGCTAGAGTTCTGGTTCTTCAATATTAATAATGTCTAGCTGCAGCTTGTGATATGCAGATATGCATTTGCCATATGTTAAAAAAGAAGTGGAATTTGAGGTGTACATTATGTATTCTGACACATTCTGCTGAATAAATCACGGATACATTAGCAAGTGGAATAATTTCTATTTATCGATTCTGAGTTGCTCATTGGCCGGGTGCTTTCGATTTGCGAGGCGGATTCGGATAAGTCGATGTGTATGTATGATTTCATCAGGTCGAGTTACTCTGCCTGATGATTTTGGGCACCATGTCAAATGTTGAAAATGTTCCCCAATCGTCGAAGCTACACTAATCCTGCATAATGCTATTGTTTAACCTAATATAGTCGAGAACATAGATATTAGACACTACAGTGGAGTTGAAAAATGAAAAAGAGCCGTGAGTACTAATCCCTTGGAAGGAGATCTTCTACAAACTCATGTTCCTAGTTTGTTAGCATCAGAAAAGCAGGCAACACTTAACAGATCATGCAACACACTGGAGAAGTGAAAAATAAGTTTAGGCTTTTCGTAAGGATTGCCACATTCTCGCATCTGGTTTGAATCTCTCCATGACCCTCAGTCCTAAATCATCTCCAGAAATGAGTTCAAACAATCTCACAACATATACAAGCTTATCATAGAAACCGCAGGAACACATAGAAAACCAGTTGAAGCCATCAATCAAACAACTACCGGTGTATATTAATGACTATATCAAATGTTACATTCAACTCCTACAGGCAAGTTACATCCAACTCCTACATGCAAGTGCATGACCACAGTTAGTTCCAGGCTTCCAGCAATACAACCCAGACCCTTGAAGCAAACAATTTTCAGAAAACCCACGCCTGTTATGTATTAATATAATGGGCTCCTGTGTTCCACACTTCTTATCAGCACTAGCGAACTAGGATGACAAATCCACTCCAAAAAAACAATAGACCACAAAAGGAAAGAGACCTGATAAGCTTCTCCAAGGAATCATCATATCCACAGAGATCTACCTCGGTATTCCACACACTGTTGGATTCTTCCATCCTGTGATAAGGCCTGACTCTTCACTTTAGCTGGCCTCGTACTGGATTTCACTTCAAACCTTCTGTTTTCCCTGCTGGCAGACATATCTGGGAAGACCTCATCCAGGAACTGATCTGCTACATCTCCATCTTCATCCATCCTTTGTCGCCTTGCATGCCATCTTAGACCCTAGATGGAGAAAAAATAAGAGATCAAAAACTTTACCTAATTCGCTTTAGCTGTGAGGAGAATATAATCCAAGAAATACGATTAGCAGGACAAAGAGTTCACAAGTTGGCATCTGGACTATTACCTATCCACTGGTTGTGTATTATATTTTCATCTCTCCACTCTCATCATTAGACTCTCAGATAATATAACACAAGAGAAATAGCAAGGCATCCTAATCATTACATTTAAATAAACACTCTCCGGTCAACCCCAACTACAAAATATGAAAGGGTCAACCAACCAACATAAAAGATTAACTCATTCAAGTCCCATATGTGAATACTCTTTTTCAAGTAAGTGGGGTACGTAAATCTACCACTATCAAATTGCCATTGTTTCAGGTCCTTATGTGATCAAACTTATCTGGATTAACGAATAAAACAAACACCATAAATCCTCAGAGTGAATAAGGACAAAATATGACATCCTACCCTGCTTGCCAAAGGCACTAACTCCTACAAAGTAAATTCTCCCCAAGGTCTTCAGTACTTTTAAGGTTGACAGGCAATTATAAGCTGAACACCATTTAAAACCCCATGTGTGAATGAGGCAATTATAAGACAATAACATTCAACTACCCTCTCAAAAGAAGCACAGAAATAGCATCCTACCCTTCTTACCAGAAGGAAGTACCTCCTACGAGTGCATTCCCTGGACTTTAATCATAAAAGACCAAAAGATGTAAAACATACACCACTGGAAACCCTGTGTGAATGAGGATTATAAAACAAGATAATTTAAAAAAATGTATGAATGAGACCAGAATACAACATCCTGCCAATTCTTCCTAAAGTCACTAACTCTTGAAAAGGAAATCGCTCGAAGAAAAGAGAAATGTCTTCCTCAAACTTTAACATGTAAGAAAAGGCAATGACAGCATAGAGCAAACATCATTTTAAACTTGGTGAATGTGGAAAGAAAGACGGACCATATAAAGCTCCTTGTGTGAATATAGAAGGCACTAATCCTACAGATTTCATTCCCCGAAAGGAGAGATACACTTCTTGAGCTTTTTTACTTAAAGTGCAAAACACTATAAGCATCTATGTCACAATGGTTGATAACTTAATAACAGTTAAATTCTGATCAATAAATCAATAGAAGAATTAATATGTAAAGCCTTTCCAGTACCGTAAGGCTCAAAAGAACCATGGTCATAAGAGAAACAATGACAAAGGGAGAGGCAAGACATTTGCCTCTGTACATTTCGTAAGAAATTACGATTGTTGATTCATGAAACTAAACACAAAACCAGTACAGACAAGGAAAAGATGCAATCTACATTATCACGGACATAGTGACACACTGACGCGATGTAAATCGACAAGAAAAATTTCTAAAAAGTTGGACTGGACGGCAATTAAGATAACAATAAAACACAAAATAGAGCAAAAGTTCATGTTAAACGTTCATCTTCTGATTCTATCATATTCATACCACACTAAACAAAACACAGACAATCATATCAATTCTTCATAGGAAACAAAACAATCAGACATGAAACAAAACACAGAAGATTGAACACCAAAATACAAAACCTATATCTCAACCCAGTCTGCTCCAGGAAAATATGCTTCTTTAAAAAAAAAAATTAAAAAAAATAATAAAATTCAAAAATATCCGAGAACATGTCAAAGGTGTGTTGCATCCGTGTCCAAAGTGCCCCAAACACCTGTCGGATAGTGTCAGACAGTGCCGTGCTACAGAGGATACAAGATTCCAGGTTTTCCATCCTAATCCTTCAGAGACAACAATCTTATTTCTTCAAAACTGAAAAGTAGCTTTCTTTTAACTGTCCTCGTGCTTTCTTCATTTCATGTCAGCGGGAGAACGGTGAGGCAATCAGTAATACTAACTTCTTATTCAAGGGACGCATACCCTCTAATGCAAGTTACAGACAGAAAGAGTTGTTCAAGTACACCCAATCAAATGGGATACGGCATGCTATGTGGACTTAAAAACAGGAAAGAAGATAAGTCGGACAATCAATGAAACGAAGACAAAAGGTCCACTATGCTCCCAACCCTTGTTGACAATATTTGATTGAAGCCAATACCTACCCACTACACTCTACTCCTTCAGGTGCTATCCAACAACTGATTTGCTCTCTACTCAGCTAAGCATGCCATTTGCTCTCAGCTGATTCCCACATTTTACTTGACAAATAGGCAGGAAACAGCTCACAGTTGATGCCAACTAACACTACAGAGATCAATACAACGCAGCGAACTTTGCGTAATTTCCCCAAACAAAATCATGCATTAATCTTCAGTTTCCAATTGCTAGTCAAGGCTACAGGTAAAACACCTTTACTCTACAAAAGCCTACATTCTTCACTTTTCACTTTTCAGATTATAAGTTAAATTCGCCGATTCATAGACTTTTTAGTTCTAAAATTGATCCATTATGGAAATGAAGGTAAAACAGAAGAGAGATGATGATGGACCTGAACACCGCCGTCGCCGGAGCGCAAGGAATGAGAATTGGGCCGGGGGGAGGACGGTCAACGCGACTTGAACAGGGACGCTGAAGCCTCTACGGGAAGGCCGGTGGGAAATGGGCCTGATTACGGGGCTGACTATCGTCCTCCTCTCTTTGTCTTTGACTTCGTGGTCATCGTCTTTGGAAAACCCTAGAAACAGCGATAGCTCTTAAGCAGCCCCATCTACTCCCGACGACGTCGTCGCGGGGACGGCGACGGCGAAGACGGATTAGGGTTAGATGGTGCTGAATTGTATGATGGGTTGTGATGGAGATTTTGGGTTTGAGTTGAGGAGGAAGAGGAGAAAAGATTCGGACTTGTTGGGCGACTGAGACTCAAATAAAACTCCCCTAAAGTTCGTAATAGTGCAACTCTCATCATGCCCCTTTTCTATAATGGATCCAAAGTGCTTTGTGTATTTTTAT